>JAECXS010000003.1:0-2400000 GCA_018153105.1 Drosophila rufa | reverse complement strand
TCATCAATACAACAGTGCAAAATATTCAAAGAGAAATAGATGCTATTAGACCCATCATTCTGGAGATCAGGGAAGGAAAACATGTTGAATGCAGCTTCGAGTTTCACTTGACCATGGTCGATGGAAAAATAGTGAATGAATTAACCAATACCAAATCGACTTTAACATGTCCAATTTGCAAAACAACTCAAAAGAATTTCGGAAGTTTGGATGATTCTACAACCAAGGAGGCAAACTACAACTACGGAATCTCACCTTTACACGCTCGGATAAGGTGTATGAAATTTTGTTGAAATTGGCGTATACCCTTCCACAAGACAACGAAGACTGGGATAATAACAATTCGACAAAGAAGGAAAAGGAACAATTTAGGAAATATCGAATACAGGAAGCGTTTTCAAAGCAACTTGGACTCAAAGTGGACTGCCCGAAACCCGGATATGGAAACTCAAACGATGGAAATACTTCTCGGAGATTTTTCGAAAATTGCATTGTTGCGGCAGAAATCACTGGAATTGACGAGGAAATCATTCAAAGATTGGGTGCGATCTTGAATGTACTCAATTGCAAGGAGAAAATTGATTTGGTGAAATATGGGGAATATGCTTCCATCACAGCTTCGCTTTTGGCTGAGAAGTATCCTCATAAGAAATTGACTCCAACAGTCCACAAAATTCTAGAACATGGTAAAGATATAATTGAATATCAGTCTTTGCCAATTGGAGAACTTTCAGAAGAAGCTCAAGAATCGCTAAATAAATTCTATAAGAAGTATAGATACTGCAACACTTACAAGTCATCCAGACTTAGGCAAAATGAGGACCTCTTCAATATGTTAGCTGCATCATCTGACCCGTTTATTGCATCTCTGCGGCATGTAAAGTCGCGAAAAGATATAGAATCAAGTAATTATAGTCCAGAAATGCTTAAACTATTAGAAATTTC
The DNA here is from genome assembly GCA_018153105.1 of Drosophila rufa. Lineage (NCBI taxonomy): Eukaryota > Metazoa > Arthropoda > Insecta > Diptera > Drosophilidae > Drosophila > Drosophila rufa. The sequence continues at coordinate 2,399,055 of JAECXS010000003.1, read as the reverse complement.
CCTAATATAGGCCCGTTTGTTAGTAAAAAATAGCCAAAATTATAAAAAAAAAAAAAAAAAAATGATAAATGTTTTTTTAAGTTTTCAAATTATTTTTATTTAAGCAAATACATAAAAATACATTTTTAAAAAATTGTTTTCATTGAATAAAATAGATTTTTTCACTTTGATACCCTATAAAAAGGCGAATGGGTGGGCGTGGCATATTGTCCAATACAAATTTTACAACATTTACCTGTAAAATGCCGTTTAAATTATTTGATTATCTTATTTGGTTCAAAAGTAACGATTTTAGCAACGCAAAATGAGAAAAGGCGCTACTGTGCGGCGTCAAAAAATGAATTATGTAATTTTTTGTCATTTCTTGCTCTATACTTTTGTCATTTCTTTTGCAGTTGGCCCATTATATCGCGCGGCCAAGGCTCGAATGCGCCACCTGTCGGCTACAGCTTGCAACAGCAGTGCCTTAGGGCGGTGTGTTAAAATTCTAACCTTATTGCTAATATCTCCCATGTTTATCATCCGATTTTACTGAAATTTTCTGGAAACGTCCGCTCTATTTTATTCATTTATTGTATCTATTAACTTAAACCCGAAAATAACGAGTATGGCCTTTTTTACGTTTTTTATGATTTTTGAGGGCGCAAGTGGGCATGGCCAAATTTTAAAACAAATTTGATCTGCGTGCAACAGATTTCAATGTTGTCACCAAATTTGGTAACTCTAGCTCTTATAGTCTCTGAGATCTGTTGTTTGACACGGACAGACTGAGTGACAGACGGACAGACGGAGATGGCTAAACTCGGCTGGTGACGCTGATCAAGAATATATATACTTTATAGGGTCGGAGATTTCTCCTTCTGCCTGTTACATACATTCTTGGTTGGCACTAACTTATATTACCCTTGTACCCTATGGGTACCGGGTATAAAAAAAAAAAAAAAAAAAAAAAAAAAAATCACAATACCAACAAGTAATAGCAACTAAACAACAGCGAACATAATATGTAAATTTAAAATAAAATAATTTCTTTGGCAATACTAGTAACAAAATAAGACATGTAAAACAAAGTTGCAAATTATATTATCTCCCCTAATAACCCCTAGCAACAAACAAGCACAGCATCATCAAGAAGGCCTTCTTCGAGGATAGCAATGGTTGAGTCGTAAACAAAACCAAAGATTATAACAAAAGTCGTGAGGAGCGCGCACACAAACTTAACCTTGTGTAGCACAGTGTAGAAAGGTACACCTTCATGTAAGCTTATCAGTAACTCGCACCGATCTTTTGCTTATCTTTGGCAATTTCCTTTTTACCTGATTTTCGTATTGGAGTTCAAATGCAAACATAAACCTTTTGTTTAGCAGCAATTAACCAAAGTGTTTCTTTGTGGTTTTTAACATGCAAATAAATTAACTTAAATTGGCATGATTAAAATAAATAAATAAGTACAGTAGGACCTCAAAAAAAACTACCCACACACACTGCCACTCGTATTTAGATAATGTGTTGAATAAAAACCAACTAATTATGTAAGCTTAGGAACAGAAACCCAAAAAAAAAACAATAATAATACTATCGGTAAATTTCGTTAAAAAAAAAATGAAAGGAATACACTGACAGAAATAAGTTTAAGAAAAATTAATTTAAATTGTTATGGATATTAAAATAACTTAAGTAACTAAAGAACACAAATTTTTATACCCGGTACCCATAGGGTACAAGGGTATTATAAGTTTGTGCCAACCGAGAATGTATGTAACAGGCAGAAGGAGGCATCTCCGACCCCATAAAGTATATATATTATTGATCAGTATCACCAGCCGAGTCGATTTAGCCATGTCCGTCTGTCCGTCTGTCCGTTTGTGTGAAACAACAGATCTCAGAGACTATAAGAGCTAGACTTACCAAATTTGGTGACAACATTGGAATCTGTTGCACGCAGATCAAGTTTGTTTTAAAATTTGGCCACGCCCACTTCCGCCCTCAAAAATCATAAAAAACGTTAAATAAGCTATACTCGTTTTTTTTCGGGTAAAAGTTAATAAATACAAAAAATGAATAAAATAGAGCGGACGTTTCCTGAAAATTTCAGTAAAATCGGATGATAAACATGGGAGTAGCCTGTAGCCGGCTAGGTCGTGGGTTCGAGCCCCGACCTCGCCAAAACTTTTTATTGTTTTTTTCTCTGTTTTTTTTGCATTTCTTCCTTTTTCCTTTGTTATTATACCCGGAGAACAACTAGAAAAAAATATTATAATAAAAATACAAAACAGAAAATATTTTGGTTTTGTGTGGGATTGAGCTCGTGCCAATTTTGCAAAATGCAGATGCACCGCCTGCTTAGACAACTGGGCCATTACATATGTTACATATGAAGCGCCATTTTCATACTAAGTATGCTTCGACAACTGTTAACCTAATTTTGTGCAGAACTGAAATAAAATTGCCAGAGATTGTCACATCTAATAGCTTCTACATTTTCTTAATGAAAATATGCTTTTTATTGTCATAGAAAAGTGTGTGTGAAAGAGAAAAGAGATCGACTATTGACCAAAAAAATTGCGCCAAACTACAGAAAAGAACGAGCGTGACCAAGAAATGACAAAAAATAAAAAAAAACACTTTCATAACTCAACTTTGTCGAACTGGTATAAAATGTATTAATTGAATAAAGAGCTGAAAAAATGAATAAGAATCTTAAATAAAAATGTAAAAAAAATCTTTGGCATGAGCAGGATTAGAACTCGGAACTTCTTGCATAATAAAACGATGGCCCATCGCTTAGACGCCTCGGCCATGCTCCTCATTGTGCAATAGACAGCGATTGATACTTCTAATAGCCTCCAGACTCTTTCAATCAACAGGCGGTTTGTTTATTGTAGTGTGTGTGAAAGAGAAAAAAGATCGACTCGACCAAAAAAATTGCGCAAAACTGCAGAAAAGAACGTGCGTGACCAAGAAATGACAAAAAATAACAAAATTCACTTTCATAACCCAACTTTGCCGAACTGGTATAAATTGTATTAATTAAATAAAAAGCAGAACAAATGAATAAGAATCTAAAATAAAAATGTAAAAAAACTCTTTGTCATGAGCTGGATTAGAACTCAGAACTTCTTGCATAATAAAATGATGGCCCATCGCTTAGACGCCCGGGCTGTGCTCCTCATTGCGCAATAGACAGCGATTGATACTTCTAATAGCCTCCAGACTTTTTCAATCAGAAGGCGGTTTGTTTATTGTAACAGAGGCGCACAAAACAAGTGTGTGTGAAAGAGAAAAAAGATCGACAGTTGACCAAAAATATTGCGCAAATTTATTATTAAGTCGGGAGCTAATTCGAGCGCCGATTTAATTGTTAATTAAGGAGTATCTAAACCAACAAACGTCTGGGTACTGGGTATCTCACAGTCGAGCACTCTCGACTGTAGCTTTCTTACTTGTTTTAAAATGAATACGATGTTAAATTGGTTCTTGAATATTTTTGATTATTGAAGAATGGTTTATGAATATGGAATTCTAAAATTTGTCTAAGTTCTGATGACTTGGGAGTATAATTAAATGATAAAAACATAGTTACATTTGGGGTCTGCTAAGACATTTATTTACCTTGCAGGCTATGGTTGGGAGGGTAATGAACAAGCGTGTGGCAATCAACATCTAAGACCAACCCACTGGCCATTTACAAATATCATTCGTTTTTTTCTTCCCTTGTAAAATTTTGTTTACTTAATTTGATATGGCATCAATAGTAGCCGTGTGTTTTCGGATGAGGGTCGTCTCATTATATAAATTAGATTTAGTAGGGACTCTATAATAAAACCTTGGTGTAGCAGTCATTTATCCGCAGAAAGAACCCCCCACTTCTCCCGCTAGAGCTAGGGTTCAAATGGTCCCGCTCCGCTGTTAGGATAGTGATCGACAAGCTGGAAGTTGGGTGGCAATTAGGAAATCAATTGAGAATACAGAATACCCCCTTCCACCGGAGTTCCCTACGCTACAAGTTTTTGGCGCCCAACGTGGGGCAGATGCTAATTAATTAATTCGTTAAATTAATTAAGTACTAACCCCTATTTAATGAAAGTTGTAAATCGAGCTAAAATTAAAACTTAGGTTGTCTGCCGGACATAGGATAGGAGTCGACCGCAGTAACGTTCAGTTTTTTTTTTATTTCTTTTTTTTAGAAATAGCTTGGAACCAAATAACAACGAAGTACAACCTAGAAGTTTAGGAATCTGACATGCAAATATAAGTGGTGTTAGTTTTCTTAAATACCTTAGGATAATACAGGTTTATTACAACAGACATTAAATATGAAGCTCTTATTGTTTTTTCGACAGAATTTGGTATTATTCTATGAAAGCAGTTAATAAAAGTTGATTAAAATTTTTTATACATCTTTGGAAATCGAGTTTTTGAAATTTCGAAAATTTTCGACCGAGATTATTGGTAGATTTATTTTTTCAGCGTATTTTCGACTTAAATAAAATAAAATACAAAAATTTCTTGAACAATGGTTTTGTTGGTGATCAATATTCGATAATTTTCTGCATAGGTATTCTACTGGAATATAATAGAAATACAAGTGTATTTTGTTATCCGTGGATGTCCGATCAGTAAAGTGAGAGAATCGATGTTCATTTAATAAATCATTTGTAGTTACAATAACCCGAAAAATATAAATTTTGTTTTGTTATGAACCGATAATTGTAAAAAGGCCAGCAATAATTTATCTTTAATTATGTCTCCCAGGAAAGTCATTAGAAGCCATTTTTAGTTAAACAAAAATGCCAGTAGAACGTAGTTTTGAGGTGAACACGGCCAATAGATTCTGCAGAGAATATCTGCATAATCTGCAGCACAATTATGTTAAACACACAACCTTGTGCTATTACTGCCTGCAATCACATTTTTCATAAGAGTTGTTTGGACACGCGCGTACAGGTTCATAAAGAATGTCTAAGCTAGGTAGCTAAGCGAAGGTAGTCATAGGTAACCATTCACCCAACACAAAGAGTGGGACAACAAATAAACCAAAGAGAGTTGTTGGAACGGGATCTCGTCCGTGTACTCGATCATTAGCTACTCAATTAGATGCCATTGAGCAACAAGTAACAGAGGGAGCCGAAGCTCTTATCATGTTAGATAATCAATCTGAAATATCTAACCAAGCGAACGCTAATCAAATCACAAACACGCCAGTTAGAAGAGGTCGCCCTCCAAGACAACGAAGACCGAATAATCCCGCTGCGGTTGGTACTGTATCGGTTGGAGATATAGAATCAATCGTCCGCGACACGGTAACTCGAGTTTTATCATCGCTGTCAGAAACTGGAAGCCTTATAGCTCAACCCGCGCAAATAACCGGAAATACTACTCCAAATTCTCAACCGAGTTATAGGTCAGATGATACAAGGAAATTTGCTGGTAGACATTTAGTTCATAAACGGGAAGCAGGTCGTTCACGTCCGCTACAAGCAAAGCCTGCTCAATATCAAGTATACGCTCTAGATGAAGAACAACCGAATAAGACTCTTGAAACCGAGGAAGTGAACGACATTTCAGCAATTACACGCACAGCTCCTCTGTTGTGCTGGAACTGTCATACTCCCGGCCATATTTGGAAAAATTGTTTGGCCGAGAAGACCGTTTTTTGTTTCAGCTGCGGAGTACGCACCCAATTGCCAAAACTGCAAGTGAAAGGCGGAAAACCGGCAAGGGGGGGACATCCAATCTAGGAAGGGTATCCCAAAAGTAGAAGATAACGTTAGTATAGGTAAGGAAAAGGTAAAAATTTTAGAAAGTCACTTAGATCAGGAAACAAAATCTGAAGTAAAATTACCTTTTAAGCCCTATCACGTAATTTAGTACGAGAACGAATTTTTGCAGGACTAGAAAAGATAAGTCGCCGAAATACAATTCGGATGCGAACATACTTTCGTTGGTTGGAAGAAGGAAGGAAGAGATCTATGATTGTGTCTACAGTCTTTCAAAACAACATAGACCGTCGTAGTTATGCTAGTGTAACAGCTGCAGCTGCGGAAATGCAATGCAATAAACTAAAACAACTCAGGGTAAAATATACCAAAATACCGATTCAACTTAATACATACCAAAAAATATACTAGCTGTAGCGCAAGCGGGTTAACCGCTTCAAACCCGCTCGCGCTATACTTTGAAATTGTTTGTTTCGTTTGTTTTGTATAACAAAACGTACCTATAAAATAGGTGTTTATGAAATTTGGTGTTTTTTATATTTATACCTAATAGTAGCTAAATTATACTTCCAAAGGAAACAATTAATTACTTTTTAAAGAAAACAGGTAGACGCTGAAATCACTTTTGTAGCTGACAAAATAGTTGTGGGTTATCCCAGGTAGGCAATACCTTACCTAAAAACTGCATAACATGAATTTAGAGCATATTTACAAAAAATCATTGGTATAACAGGTGTCTGGTTTAACTCTTTAATTGACCCAAAACCCAAAGGGTACCTAACAGGTAATAAATCGGATTATATATTGCGCAATTTTAATATGCCCAGCATTAGTCTATCAGTGAAAGTTGACAAGACAGAATGGCAAAGATCAATCGCGGAAAACTGTTCGAAATCTTTCGGAACGCCCCAACCTATGGTGATTTCGAAGAAGACTGTTTTAGAGAGCTTGAACTTTGGTTTGGAGATTTTAGAAACAACTATGGAGTGGAAAACAACATTCGCTTACTGTACAAGAACTTCAGGAAAAAGTGGGGAGAAGTGTATCGAAGCCATTCACGTTTTTTAGCCAAATATGAGAACTGGCTTCTGGGGGATCCCAACTTGCAAGCGACGGAAGAAGATCATGATGATGAACCCAGCACATCTACCGGTAAAGGAAGACCATCGAAAGCAATACAGGATTGCTCGGATTTCACAAGAAGAAAGAAGCTTTCTGAGGTGACCAACATCTTGACCACTGGAAATTTGTCGGAAGCATTGGCTACTAAATATATAAAGGATCATCAACTGCCTAAATCATCCATAACCAAATCGGTTGCTATAGCAAGCCCTTGTCGGCTCAAAAGGATTCGGAAAAGCATTCCCACTCCATTAAACGCTAGCATAATGGAACTAACTGACGAAGAAGCCCTGGCCTTATTTATGGACTTACAATTATCCAAGGAGAAATATGAAATATTACGAACGTGTTTAATGCAACATGGGGCGGATATATTACCTGGATATAAACGGATTACGGAGGCAAAAAAAATGTCAAGACCAATTAATACAGAGATTACTGAAGTCTCTGTGAAAGCTACTGTGCAGGATCTGATGAATTGATGAATCACACGGCTCAATGTTTATTGGACAATTTACCAGAGAAGGTGGAATTGGTCAGTAAATGGGGCTGCGATGGATCATCTGGACAAAGCATTTATAAACAAACAATAAGGACAGATGATGAATCAATATCAGACGGGAATTTGTTCATGGCATCAGTGGTTCCTTTGCGGCTTCAATCAGAGAAATTGGAGAAACAATAGGCCTTCATCAGTTCATTATTGCCGTTCAATAATGTTTCAATTTGCAAGAGAATCACCGGAACTCATCAATACAACAGTGCAAAATATTCAAAGATAAATAGATGCTATTAGACCCATCATTCTGGAGATCAGGGAAGGAAAACATGTTGAATGCAGCTTCGAGTTTCACTTGACCATGGTCGATGGAAAAATAGTGAATGAATTAACCAATACCAAATCGACTTTAACATGTCCAATTTGCAAAACAACTCAAAAGAATTTCGGAAGTTTGGATGATTCTACAACCAAGGAGGCAAACTACAACTACGGAATCTCACCTTTACACGCTCGGATAAGGTGTATGAAATTTTTGTTGAAATTGGCGTATACCCTTCCACAAGACAACGAAGACTGGGATAATAACAATTCGACAAAGAAGGAAAAGGAACAATTTAGGAAATATCGAATACAGGAAGCGTTTTCAAAGCAACTTGGACTCAAAGTGGACTGCCCGAAACCCGGATATGGAAACTCAAACGATGGAAATACTTCTCGGAGATTTTTCGAAAATTGCATTGTTGCGGCAGAAATCACTGGAAATGACGAGGAAATCATTCAAATATTGGGTGCGATCTTGAATGTACTCAATTGCAAGGAGAAAATTGATTCGGTGAAATATGGGGAATATGCTTCCATCACAGCTTCGCTTTTGGCTGAGAAGTATCCTCATAAGAAATTGACTCCAACAGTCCACAAAATTCTAGAACATGGTAAAGATATAATTGAATATCAGTCTTTGCCAATTGGAGAACTTTCAGAAGAAGCTCAAGAATCGCTAAATAAATTCTATAAGAAGTATAGATACTGCAACACTTACAAGTCATCCAGACTTAGGCAAAATGAGGACCTCTTCAATATCTTAGCTGCATCATCTGACCCGTTTATTGCATCTCTGCGGCATGTAAAGTCGCGAAAAGATATAGAATCAAGTAATTATAGTCCAGAAATGCTTAAACTATTAGAAATTCCCCTAATATAGGCCCGTTTGTTAGTAAAAAATAGACAAAATTATAAAAAAAAAAATATAAAAAAATGATAAATGTTTTTTTAAGTTTTCAAATTATTTTTATTTAAGCAAATACATAAAAATAAAGATAAAAAATTAAATAAAAAATGTTTTTAAAAAATTGTTTTCATTGAATAAAATAGATTTTTTCACTTTGATACCCTATAAAAAGGCGAATGGGTGGGCGTGGCATATTGTCCAATACAAATTTTACAACATTTACCTGTAAAATGCCGTTTAAATTATTTGATTATCTTATTTGGTTCAAAAGTAACGATTTTAGCAACGCAAAATGAGAAAAGGCGCTACTGTGCGGCGTCAAAAAATGAATTATGTAATTTTTTGTCATTTCTTGCTCTATACTTTTGTCATTTCTTTTGCAGTTGGCCCATTATATCGCGCGGCCAAGGCTCGAATGCGCCACCTGTCGGCTACAGCTTGCAACAGCAGTGCCTTAGGGCGGTGTGTTAAAATTCTAACCTTATTGCTAATATCTCCCATGTTTATCATCCGATTTTACTGAAATTTTCTGGAAACGTCCGCTCTATTTTATTCATTTATTGTATCTATTAACTTAAACCCGAAAATAACGAGTATGGCCTTTTTTACGTTTTTTATGATTTTTGAGGGCGCAAGTGGGCATGGCCAAATTTTAAAACAAACTTGATCTGCGTGCAACAGATTTCAATGTTGTCACCAAATTTGGTAACTCTAGCTCTTATAGTCTCTGAGATCTGTTGTTTGACACGGACAGACTGAGTGACAGACGGACAGACGGAGATGGCTAAACTCGGCTGGTGACGCTGATCAAGAATATATATACTTTATAGGGTCGGAGATTTCTCCTTCTGCCTGTTACATACATTCTTGGTTGGCACTAACTTATATTACCCTTGTACCCTATGGGTACCGGGTATAAAAAAAAAAAAAAAAAAAAAAAAAAATCACAATACCAACAAGTAATAGCAACTAAACAACAGCGAACATAATATGTAAATTTAAAATAAAATAATTTCTTTGGCAATACTAGTAACAAAATAAGACATGTAAAACAAAGTTGCAAATTATATTATCTCCCCTAATAACCCCTAGCAACAAACAAGCACAGCATCATCAAGAAGGCCTTCTTCGAGGATAGCAATGGTTGAGTCGTAAACAAAACCAAAGATTATAACAAAAGTCGTGAGGAGCGCGCACACAAACTTAACCTTGTGTAGCACAGTGTAGAAAGGTACACCTTCATGTAAGCTTATCAGTAACTCGCACCGATCTTTTGCTTATCTTTGGCAAATTCCTTTTTACCTGATTTTCGTATTGGAGTTCAAATGCAAACATAAACCTTTTGTTTAGCAGCAATTAACCAAAGTGTTTCTTTGTGGTTTTTAACATGCAAATAAATTAACTTAAATTGGCATGATTAAAATAAATAAATAAGTACAGTAGGACCTCAAAAAAAACTACCCACACACACTGCCACTCGTATTTAGATAATGTGTTGAATAAAAACCAACTAATTATGTAAGCTTAGGAACAGAAACCCAAAAAAAAAACAATAATAATACTATCGGTAAATTTCGTTAAAAAAAAAATGAAAGGAATACACTGACAGAAATAAGTTTAAGAAAAATTAATTTAAATTGTTATGGATATTAAAATAACTTAAGTAACTAAAGAACACAAATTTTTATACCCGGTACCCATAGGGTACAAGGGTATTATAAGTTTGTGCCAACCGAGAATGTATGTAACAGGCAGAAGGAGGCATCTCCGACCCCATAAAGTATATATATTCTTGATCAGTATCACCAGCCGAGTCGATTTAGCCATGTCCGTCTGTCCGTCTGTCCGTTTGTGTGAAACAACAGATCTCAGAGACTATAAGAGCTAGACTTACCAAATTTGGTGACAACATTGGAATCTGTTGCACGCAGATCAAGTTTGTTTTAAAATTTGGCCACGCCCACTTCCGCCCTCAAAAATCATAAAAAACGTTAAATAAGCTATACTCGTTTTTTTTCGGGTAAAAGTTAATAAATACAAAAAATGAATAAAATAGAGCGGACGTTTCCTGAAAATTTCAGTAAAATCGGATGATAAACATGGGAGTAGCCTGTAGCCGGCTAGGTCGTGGGTTCGAGCCCCGACCTCGCCAAAACTTTTTATTGTTTTTTCTCTGTTTTTTTGCATTTCTTCCTTTTTCCTTTGTTATTATACCCGGAGAACAACTAGAAAAAAATATTATAATAAAAATACAAAACAGAAAATATTTTGGTTTTGTGTGGGATTGAGCTCGTGCCAATTTTGCAAAATGCAGATGCACCGCCTGCTTAGACAACTGGGCCATTACATATGTTACATATGAAGCGACAACTGTTAACCTAATTTTGGCAGAACTGAAATAAAATTGCCAGAGATTGTCACATCTAATAGCTTCTACATTTTCTTAATGAAAATATGCTTTTTATTGTCATAGAAAAGTGTGTGTGAAAGAGAAAAGAGATCGACTATTGACCAAAAAAATTGCGCCAAACTACAGAAAAGAACGAGCGTGACCAAGAAATGACAAAAAATAAAAAAAATCACTTTCATAACTCAACTTTGTCGAACTGTTATAAAATGTATTAATTGAATAAAGAGCTGAAAAAATGAATAAGAATCTTAAATAAAAATGTAAAAAAAATCTTTGGCATGGGCAGGATTAGAACTCGGAACTTCTTGCATAATAAAACGATGGCCCATCGCTTAGACGCCTCGGCCATGCTCCTCATTGTGCAATAGACAGCGATTGATACTTCTAATAGCCTCCAGACTCTTTCAATCATCAGGCGGTTTGTTTATTGTAGTGTGTGTGAAAGAGAAAAAAGATCGACTCGACCAAAAAAATTGCGCAAAACTGCAGAAAAGAATGTGCGTGACCAAGAAATGACAAAAAATAACAAAATTCACTTTCATAACCCAACTTTGCCGAACTGGTATAAATTGTATTAATTAAATAAAAAGCAGAACAAATGAATAAGAATCTAAAATAAAAATGTAAAAAAATTCTTTGTCATGAGCTGGATTAGAACTCAGAACTTCTTGCATAATAAAACGATGGCCCATCGCTTAGACGCCTGGGCTGTGCTCCTCATTGCGGAATAGACAGCGATTGATACTTCTAATAGCCTCCAGACTTTTTCAATCAGAAGGCGGTTTGTTTATTGTAACAGAGGCGCACAAAACAAGTGTGTGTGAAAGAGAAAAAAGATCGACAGTTAACCAAAAAAATTGCGCAAATTTATTATTAAGTCGGGAGCTAATTCGAGCGCCGATTTAATTGTTAATTAAGGAGTATCTAAACCAACAAACGTCTGGGTACTGGGTATCTCACAGTCGAGCACTCTCGACTGTAGCTTTCTTACTTGTGTTAAAATGAATACGATGTTAAATTGGTTCTTGAATATTTTTGATTATTAAAGAATGGTTTATGAATATGGAATTCTAAAATTTGTCTAAGTTCTGATGACTTGGGAGTATAATTAAATGATAAAAACATAGTTACATTTGGGGTCTGCTAAGACATTTATTTACCTTGCAGGCTATGGTTGGGAGGGTAATGAACAAGCGTGTGGCAATCAACATCTAAGACCAACCCACTGGACATTTACAAATATCATTCGTTTTTTTCATTCACTTTCATAACCCAACTTTGCCGAACTGGTATAAATTATATTAATTAAATAAAAAGCAGAACAAATGAATAAGAATCTAAAATAAAAATGTAAACAAATTCTTTGTCATGAGCTGGATTAGAACTCAGAACTTCTTGCATAATAAAATGATGGCCCATCGCTTAGACGCCCGGGCTGTGCTCCTCATTGCGCAATAGACAGCGATTGATACTTCTAATAGCCTCCAGACTTTTTCAATCAGAAGGCGGTTTGTTTATTGTAACAGAGGCGCACAAAACAAGTGTGTGTGAAAGAGAAAAAAGATCGACAGTTGACCAAAAAAATTGCGCAAATTTATTATTAAGTCGGGAGCTAATTCGAGCGCCGATTTAATTGTTAATTAAGGAGTATCTAAACCAACAAACGTCTGGGTACTGGGTATCTCACAGTCGAGCACTCTCGACTGTAGCTTTCTTACTTGTTTTAAAATGAATACGATGTTAAATTGGTTCTTGAATATTTTTGATTATTGAAGAATGGTTTATGAATATGGAATTCTAAAATTTGTCTAAGTTCTGATGACTTGGGAGTATAATTAAATGATAAAAACATAGTTACATTTGGGGTCTGCTAAGACATTTATTTACCTTGCAGGCTATGGTTGGGAGGGTAATGAACAAGCGTGTGGCAATCAACATCTAAGACCAACCCACTGGCCATTTACAAATATCATTCGTTTTTTTTCTTCCCTTGTAAAATTTTGTTTACTTAATTTGATATGGCATCAATAGTAGCCGTGTGTTTTCGGATGAGGGTCGTCTCATTATATAAATTAGATTTAGTAGGGACTCTATAATAAAACCTTGGTGTAGCAGTCATTTATCCGCAGAAAGAACCCCCCCACTTCTCCCGCTAGAGCTAGGGTTCAAATGGTCCCGCTCCGCTGTTAGGATAGTGATCGACAAGCTGGAAGTTGGGTGGCAATTAGGAAATCAATTGAGAATACAGAATACCCCCTTCCACCGGAGTTCCCTACGCTACAAGTTTTTGGCGCCCAACGTGGGGCAGATGCTAATTAATTAATTCGTTAAATTAATTAAGTACTAACCCCTATTTAATGAAAGTTGTAAATCGAGCTAAAATTAAAACTTAGGTTGTCTGCCGGACATAGGATAGGAGTCGACCGCAGTAACGTTCAGTTTTTTTTTATTTCTTTTTTTTAGAAATAGCTTGGAACCAAATAACAACGAAGTACAACCTAGAAGTTTAGGAATCTGACATGCAAATATAAGTGGTGTTAGTTTTCTTAAATACCTTAGGATAATACAGGTTTATTACAACAGACATTAAATATGAAGCTCTTATTGTTTTTTCGACAGAATTTGGTATTATTCTATGAAAGCAGTTAATAAAAGTTGATTAAAATTTTTTATACATCTTTGGAAATCGAGTTTTTGAAATTTCGAAAATTTTCGACCGAGATTATTGGTAGATTTATTTTTTCAGCGTATTTTCGACTTGAATAAAATAAAATACAAAAATTTCTTGAACAATGGTTTTGTTGGTGATCAATATTCGATAATTTTCTGCATAGGTATTCTACTGGAATATAATAGAAATACAAGTGTATTTTGTTATCCGTGGATGTCCGATCAGTAAAGTGAGAGAATCGATGTTCATTTAATAAATCATTTGTAGTTACAATAACCCGAAAAATATAAATTTTGTTTTGTTATGAACCGATAATTGTAAAAAGGCCAGCAATAATTTATCTTTAATTATGTCTCCCAGGAAAGTCATTAGAAGCCATTTTTAGTTAAACAAAAATGCCAGTAGAACGTAGTTTTGAGGTGAACACGGCCAATAGACTCTGCAGAGAATATCTGCATAATCTGCAGCACAATTATGTTAAACACACAACCTTGTGCTATTACTGCCTGCAATCACATTTTTCATAAGAGTTGTTTGGACACGCGCGTACAGGTTCATAAAGAATGTCTAAGCTAGGTAGCTAAGCGAAGGTAGTCATAGGTAACCATTCACCCAACACAAAGAGTGGGACAACAAATAAACCAAAGAGAGTTGTTGGAACGGGATCTCGTCCGTGTACTCGATCATTAGCTACTCAATTAGATGCCATTGAGCAACAAGTAACAGAGGGAGCCGAAGCTCTTATCATGTTAGATAATCAATCTGAAATATCTAACCAAGCGAACGCTAATCCACCAGGTAGTACTCCTACGGATCACGGAGTAAGATCGTACGCAAATCAAATCACAAACGCGCCAGTTAGAAGAGGTCGCCCTCCAAGACAACGAAGACCGAATAATCCCGCTGCGGTTGGTACTGTATCGGTTGGAGATATAGAATCAATCGTCCGCGACACGGTAACTCGAGTTTTATCATCGCTGTCAGAAACTGGAAGCCTTATAGCTCAACCCGCGCAAATAACCGGAAATACTACTCCAAATTCTCAACCGAGTTATAGGTCAGATGATACAAGGAAATTTGCTGGTAGACATGTAGTTCATAAACGGGAAGCAGGTCGTTCACGTCCGCTACAAGCAAAGCCTGCTCAATATCGAGTATACGCTCTAGATGAAGCTTGAAACCGAGGAAGAGAACGACATTTCAGCAATTACACGCACAGCTCCTCTGTTGTGCTGGAACTGTCATACTCCCGGCCATATTTGGAAAAATTGTTTGGCCGAGAAGAGCGTTTTTTGTTTCAGCTGCGGAGTACGCACCCAATTGCCAAAACTGCAATTGAAAGGCGGAAAACCGGCAAGGGGGGGACATCCAATCTAGGAAGGGTATCCCAAAAGTAGAAGATAACGTTAGTATAGGTAAGGAAAAGATAAAAATTTTAGAAAGTCACTTAGATCAGGAAACAAAATCTGAAGTAAAATTACCTTTTAAGCCCTATCACGTAATTTAGTACGAGAACGAATTTTTGCAGGACTAGAAAAGCTAAGTCGCCGAAATACAATTCGGATGCGAACATACTTTCGTTGGTTGGAAGAAGGAAGGAAGATATCTATGATTGTGTCTACAGTCTTTCAAAACAACATAGACCGTCGTAGTTATGCTAGTGTAACATTTTTGGAATTCTCAGAACTTGGTTTGCTTGACACTGGAGCAAATATAAGTTGTCTCGGATCTGCTTTAGCGCTTATGGATTTTTCTAAGTATAAAAACTTTAAGCCAATTTTGTCCCAAGTCCAAACAGCAGATGCCAAGTTGCACCAGGTTCGTCTAATACCGCGAGTGAAAATTAAATATCAGGAAAATGAAAGAGATATTGAACTATACATTATCCCTTCAATAGCCCAGAGATTAATTCTAGGCATAGATTTCTGGCGGGCTTTTGAATTAGCGCCAGGGATAATCAGCTCTATTTTGACTGAGAACGTAGCGCTAGACCCAGACGCAGACCAATTTCCATTAAGTGCTCAGCAACTTGAGGCAGTCAAGGAATTGTTTCCAAATTTTGAAAAGCAAGGTTTAGGCCGTACGGCGTTAATTAAGCATGATATTGACATTGGTGATAGTAAGCCAGTAAAACAGCGATACTATCCAGTTAGTCCTGCGGTAGAAAAGCTTATGTACTCGGAAATTGACGGAATGCTTGAGTTAGGAGTGATCGAGCCGTCGCATAGTGCTTGGAGTTCTCCAATGCGCATGGTAGTAAAGCCAAATAAAGTTCGCTTATGCTTTGACGCCAGAAAACTCAATGATGCCACAAAGTAAGATGCGTATCCGCTGCAAAGCATCGAAGGCATCTTTGCTCCTCTTCCGAAAGCAAAATTAATTTCTAAATTGGACCTTAAAGATGCTTATTGGCAGATCGAGCTCACTGAGGAGGCCAAACCGTTGACAACTTTTACCGTTCCAGGGAGAGCATTGTATTAGTTTTCTGTTATGCCATTTGGACTGTGTACGATGTCACGTCTTATGGATGACTTAATCCCTCCGGATTTACGTCATTGCGTATTTAGGTATCTCGACGATCTTTGCATCGTATCTGAAGATTTTGCTTCACATTTAGCAGTGTTACTTCGAATAGCAGATCAATTTAGAAAAGCTAATCTTACCTTAAATGTCAATAAAAGTCACTTTTGTGTGACAAAGGTGAATTATCTAGGATGTAATCGGTAGTGGTGGAGTAGCCCCAGATCCGGATAAAATATCCTGTGTACTCAACTGGCCTACTCCCAAGAACATGAAGCAAGTTAGAGGCTTCTTAGGGGTTTGTGGCTGGTATAGGCGATTTATAAAAGACTTTGCCGAAATTACTTGCCCCATTACAGACGTGTTAAAAACTAAGAAAAGTTTTCAGTGGTCTCCGGAAGCGCAGGAAGCGATGGAAAAGCTTAAAACGGTGCTCACTTCAGCTCCCGTTCTACAAAACGCGGATTTCAATGCGGCAGCAGAATGTGTCAGGAAGGTTGGCACGTTGGGTATTTCGGTTGCAAGCATTCAAGTTCACAATTTCTCACCGCAAAGGAAAAGATCATATCGTTCCAGATGCTTTATCGAGGATTTATGAAACGGAGATTGATAGTATCGAATGGATAGGTCAAGAATTTTATTTGGATTCATCAGCATTTCTTGATCCTGATTACATGCAAGTCAAGGAAGTAGTTGAAGCCAATAAAGAAAAGTTCCCGGATTTACGAACGGTAGATAAATTTGCTTAGATTCGCACAGAGCATTCTATG
The DNA here is from genome assembly GCA_018153105.1 of Drosophila rufa. NCBI lineage: Eukaryota > Metazoa > Arthropoda > Insecta > Diptera > Drosophilidae > Drosophila > Drosophila rufa. The sequence goes on along the minus strand of JAECXS010000003.1, from coordinate 2,382,112 downwards.
GGTGCCGGAGGCTTTACGATTAGTTGCAATTCGCCAAGCACATGATTGCGTTATATCTGCGCACGGTGGAATGCAGAAAACCATTGCACGGTTGCGAAGGCATTTGTTTTGGCCAGGTTTGTCTAATCAAGTAAGATAATGCGTTCGGGAGTGCGATGTTTGTAAGCAGACGAAAGCTCCGAATTTGACAACACGATCTCCAATGGGGCAACAAAGTGTAGGCCTTTTCAAAAGTTGTACATAGACATTTTAGGTCCTTACCCACGAAGCAAGAAAGGACATTTAGGATTGCTTGATCATTTCAGCCGGTACCATTGGTTATGTCCGCTAAAGAAATTTACAACCGCGGCCGTTACAGATTTTACAGAAATTCTTTGCTGAATTTGGGGTACCCGAGACCATTGTAAGTGATAATGGCTCGCAATTCAAGTCTAATGAGTTTGAAGCTTATTTGACCAAGTTCGGGGTTCAGCATACGTTTACAGCGTTATATTCTCCTCAGAGTAATGCTGCGGATAGGGTTAATCGCCCCTTGCTGGCCGATTGGGATATAAACTTAACAAGTATTTCATCCGCGTTGCGTTCTTCGTTGCATCAAGCCATTGGATGTTCGCCTTACAAAGCACTGTTTGGCTTTAATATGGTTAATCATGGGAATGATTATAGATTGCTGAAGAAGTTAGAAGTTAAAAGAAATAGGTTGATCTAATTCCAGCTAATCGTGCTTCGTAGACTCGTTAGATTATCTGGTGGTGTAATGCCTCCCTGCGAGAAAAATTACCGGCAGTTGACATTCAAAAATCAAATAATTAGGCGCCCTAGGGCAATATCGATAATTAGTGACGAGATCTTGTCTGGCAACCCTTTCTAGTGACAGGTGCGAATTCACCAGCTGATTTATACCGAATGGGTATTCGAAAAAGGATTCGTCGGGTCCATAGCATCGGGCATCGATCTCTTTTCTTAAAACTCGTCACGCTGAACAGTCGAAACGCTCCGCCCATTAAACAAGAAAATAATAAGATAAGGTTACAGCCCCATGTGCTTGTAATTTAATCTTGAGTTCCTTCTTGCATCCTAAGTAAAAGATGCCAAGAAATCATAAATAAATACTTTAAACAGTATTTGCAGACCAGCAAGGTAAATATTTCCTGAAAATCAACCTTTCAAATCGCAATAACATTTTTGCACATGTTTAGGTTTTGCCTTTCTGTTTCTTATCTGCCACTACACGGCGAGAAAAGAAACCCTGTCGTTCGCACAGGTGCAAAATAAATTACACACAAAAATCTGAACCACGAGGAAAAAGCATCGCTAGTCGCCGTAATAGGTTTTCCTATTATTCGCCGCAAAAAAAAAAAAAACAAGGCGCGTCACAAGAGGCGCAACGAGCTCTGTTAGCTGTGGGAGAAAAGTCCTCAAAAATTCTTGTGAAATCTTGCAGTGAATAATATTTGTTTTCTCAAACTGTTTGTTCATGATACTTGCTAATACAAAACAAAAACCTAATAATTATCGAAGAAATAATTTAAAAAATTAAATATAAAATTCAAATCGCCTTGGCAAAGTGTGTGTGAGTTCGCGCAGGTGCAAACTGAAATCTGAAAACAAACACATTGACACACTGAGAAAAACACGTTGAATTTTTTTAAATCTCTAATTTAATTTTTGTTATAAACGCAGTTAAAAACAAGTAAGAAAGCTACAGTCGACTGTGCTCGACTGTGAGATACACGGTACCTAAACGTTTGCGCTTCACACTAAAAGGCAATTTAAAAATTTACATACACTACATTGTACATACATACATTGGCGCCATTATATCGCACGGCCAAGGCTCGAATGCGCCACCTGTCGGCTACAGCTTGCAACAGCAGTGCCTTAGGGCGGTGTGTTAAAATTCTAACCTTATTGCTAATATCTCCCATGTTTATCATCCGATTTTACTGACATTTTCAGGAAACGTCCATTTTATTTTATTTATTTATTGTATCTATTAACTTTAACCCGAAAATAACGAGTATAGCTTATTTTACGTTTTTTTTATTTTTGAGGGAGGAAATGGGCGTGGCCAAATTTTAAAACAAACTTGATCTGCGTGCAACAGATTCCAATGTTGTCACCAAATTTTGTAACTCTAGCTCTTATAGTCTCTGAGATCTGTTGTTTCACACGGACAGACAGACGGACAGACGGACAGACGGACATGGCTAAATCGACTAGGCTGGTGACGCTGATCAAGAATATACTTTATAGGGTCGGAGATTTCTCCTTCTGCCTGTTACATGCAATACTAGTAACAAAATAAGACATGAAAAACAAAGTTGCAAATTATATTATCTCCCCTAATATTCCCTAACAACAAACAAGCACAGCATCATCAAGAAGGCCTTCTTCGAGGATAGCAATGGTTGAGTAGTAAACAAAACCAAAGATTATAACAAAAGTCGTGAGGAGCGCGCACACAAACTTAACCTTGTGTAGCACAGTGTAGAAAGGTACACCTTCATGTAAGCTTATCAGTAGCTCGCACCGATCTTTTGCTTATCTTTGGCAATTTCCTTTTTACCTGATTTTCGTATTGGAGTTCAAATGCAAACATAAACCTTTTGTTTAGCAGCAATTAACCAAAGTGTTTCTTTGTGGTTTTTAACATGCAAATAAATTAACTTAAATTGGCATGATTAAAATAAATAAATAAGTACAGTAGGACCTCAATAAAAACTACCCACACACACTGCCACTCGTATTTAGATAATGTGTTGAATAAAAACCAACTAATTATGTAAGCTTAGGAACAGAAACCCATAAAAAAAAACAATAATAATACTATCGGTAAATTTCGTTAAAAAAAAAAAAAAAATTAAATTAATACACTGACAGAAATAAGTTTAAGAAAAATTAGTTTAAATTATTATGGATATTAAAATAACTTAAGTAACTAAAGAAGACAAATGTTTTTAAAATGAATAACATACGATGTTAAATTGGATCTTGAATATTTTTGATTATTATTAAAGAATTGTTTATGAATATGGAATTCTAAAATTTGTCTGATGACTTGGGAGCATAATTAAATGATAAAAACATAGTTACATTTGGGGTCTGCTAAGACATTTATTTACCTTTCAGGCTATGGTTGGGAGGGTAATGAACAAGGGTGTGGCAATCAACATCTAAGACCACCCCACTGGCCATTTACAAATATCATTCTTCTTTTTCTTCCCTTGTAAAATTTTATTTACTTAATTTGATATGGCATCAATAGTAGCCGTGTGTTTTCGGATGAGGGTCGTCTCATTATATAGATTAGATTTAGTAGAGACTCTATAATAAAACCTTGGTGTAGCAGTCATTTATCCGCAGCAAAAACCCCCCCACTTCTCCCGCTAGAGCTAGGGTTCAAAGGGTCCCGCTCCGCTGTTAGGATAGTGATCGACAAGCTGGAAGTTGGGTACAGGGTATTCTGTATTCTCAATTGATTTCCTAATTGGCAATCAGAGTAGTAATTGGCAATTAGGAAATCACCGGCGTTCCCTACGCTACAATTCATTGTACAGTATAATGTGTTTGTTTGTATTATCTATTTTTAAAGTGTTCCTTTAAACTAGTTTTAGATTTGTGTGTGTTAGTTATTACTTTTATATTATGTGGTAGATTATTCCAGAGTAGTATAGCGTTGTAGTAGAAATGCTTTTTTGAACTCTCAAGTTTGCATTTAATGTTCTTTAGGTTATTTGTTCGCCAAGATGATGCAAAGATTAATAAATCAAATAGGTATGATGGTTGCTTGGTTAATATAACTTTGTGCAAAAGCGTTAATATTTTAAATATAATGCATGTTAAGTAGCTCATTTGTATAAACGGTAACATGATCAAATCGTCCTATATTATAAACGAACCTAGATATATTATTAAACGATACTTTTATATTTTGTTGACTGGCCATATCAGTATTTCCAAATATCTCTATACCATATGTCAGTGTTGGAATTAGGAATGATTTTGCAAGCAAATATTTTGTTCTTGCCGGCAGAAACGCTTTCGTTACTTTAAGTTGCCTCATCAGTCCGCATATTTTACCAGATATTTTATTTACTTGGTCATTCCATGTTAAAGTCCTATTAAAAGTTATTCCCAGATTATCCCCCTTTTCAACATAGTCAATTTCCTGATTGTCTATTATAAGTTTGTCCAAGTTTTCCGTTTGTAACGTTCTTTTATATATTATAAGACACTTCGATTTAGAGGGGTTTATAGCTAAGCCATTGACTTTCGCCCATTCTGAGACACGCAATAGGTCAGCATTACATAACTCAACACAATCTTGAATTTTACTCAACGGACGACTAACATACATTTGTACATCATCAGCATACATGTGTACATTACTTACTAATAAGGATTTTGGAAGGTCGTTTGCATAAAGGGAGAATAAAAGCGGCCCTACAACGGATCCCTGCGGGACCCCTCGGTTAATAGATACTAAGTCCGACTCATTCCCATATGCTACTACAGCCTGCTTTCTGCCAGTCAAGTAAGATCTGATTAATTCGACTGCCGTATTTGAAAAATTGCTCAGGTTTTTAAGCTTATTTAAAAGTATTTCGTGGTTAAACGTGTCAAATGCTTTACTGTAGTCAAGGAGTGTTAAAAAAGTTACCTCACTGTTATCTACTTTGTTTCGTATGTCCTCTACTATTTTTATAAACTTGCAGAGGGTATTATAATTTTGACCAGATGTTTCCAACGCAGTAAAGGAGGCATCTCCGACCCCATAAAGTATATATATTCTTGATCAGCATCACCAGCCGAGTCGATCTAGCCATGTCCGTCTGTCTGTCTGTCCGTCTGTCGGTTTCTACGCGAACTAGTCTCTCAGTTTTTGAGCTATCGAGCTGAAATTTTTAGCATAGTCTTAATTCTTTAGCACGCAGTATATATGTCGGAACGACCGAAATCGGACTACTATATCCTATAGCTGCCATAGGAATGATGGCGAAATTAATGTAAAAAAAATTTTAACTTCTCTGTTTTTCAATCAAATAAAAACGCCTCTTAACGAGGTGAGATTAAAGTGACGATGGCACATTCAACCCAACAAATTTCTGATACCAAATTTTGTGACGATTAATAGTTATTTAAACAAAAATATTTAATAAGTTTTTAATTAGATTCAAAATCGGCACTTAGCTGAAAAATTTAAAAAGGCAAAACAGGCAGCGTGCCAATTTTGAAACTAATTCAATTCAATGATAAATAATTCACGCTCCCCGCACTAACCATTGTTTCTGCTCCCAGCTCTCATTGGAGGACCTTAAAGAGGTGGAGTGCTTAAATAACAACAGCGGGAATTTGTCTTTTCGATTTGTCTATTTATTTTTGTTAGGTTCCAAAAAATGCTGTTCGTACACACACATAAGAAAGAAAGAAGAAAGTCGTGAAATTAAGAGCTCCGCAAAAAAACGCTTAAAATCACCGAAAAACTAGCCAATTAATTCAAAAATTGCAATAAATATATCCATAAAGTTGTGCTTAGCTAAGATTTAGTGCGCTCAAGACAGATTATCTTAAGTAAACTACCAAATCAAAATTTTCTTATAATACAAGCCAACTGTGGAAAAGTGCAAAGCAGCAGAAAACACTCACACAAATTGCACTGGCAATATTCGCAAACAAAACACAAAGCAATAACCGCGAAACGCTCAATACACACAAAACACTCAACAATAACATGTCGTCTGCAAAGCGCCTGCGGGAAAAAACCTATACGGATTTGAAGGCGAGCCGGCCATCCGATGCATCTTAGACCCAGATGCTCCAACTCATCAATGAGAGGTTTGATGAGCAGAAGGAGACCCTTTCCAAGGAGCTGCGAGAAAGTGAGGCACGCGTTCTCTGCAACCTCCAGGAGAAGTTCCAGGTGATGGCAACAGAGATCCATAACCTCACTCAACGTGTCACTCAACTGGAGAAGGAGGTAAAGAAAGTAGATGAGCTCCAACTGCGGGTCAACGAATTGGCTGGCCAATTGGCCTCACAAGGCCCTCCAACTGGCCTGGTAGACGAGCTGAAGCAGCAAGTAGTCGACCTGGATGCCAGACTAGAAGCCAAATGCACTGCGGAGGAGGATGCTGCGGTCGCCAGCAATTTGCGCTGGCATGGTGTCCCACAAGTCGAAGGCGAAAATCTGAAGACACTATTCCACAAGCTTTGCTTCTCGCTGCAACTCACTCCGCCTCCTGTGGTTCGATCCATTTATAGGGTACGACCACGACAATCGGGTCAGAAATTTGTGGACCCGATTATAATTATTGAATTAGAAAACGTGCGCGGGAAGGCGGAGCTGCTGAGAGCAATAGGGGCATACCGGCGAGATAAGAAAACCCAACTAAGCCTTCAGCTGATAGGGTTTGAGTCGCCAGCGCTGATTTATCTAATCGAACAGCTGACCAAATATAATTATGAGATCTTCAAAGAGGCAATGCGACTCAAAAAGCACAAGCAGCTTACAGCGGTTTTCACACGCCGTGGAGTGGTCTACGTGAAGCTGAGCGACGGAGGGGAACCTCCTCGAGCTCGAGCTTTCTGAGCTGACCAACGATGTGGGCGGCACAGATAGGAATTCATTTCGAGAATAATCAGTTTTACTCAATTTGTTATGTTAAACTCTCACTCATAATTTTTGTATTTATTATATTTAAAATTAATGTAGGTCGCTTTGTTTATTTTATGTGTTTTGCAATGTCTTATCAATGTTTTGTTTCATACATAATGCGTGCGCAACTGATAATATTCTTTAAACATTTGAAATGGAAGACAATTTAGAAATCACAAATATCCATACCCTATTGCGAATAATTACAAAACAGAGATCTGGCCTTAAAGTCTGTCACTTAAACGCTCAAAATCTGACGAGAAAAATTGAAGAGTTCAGATATATGTTAGTGAATTCTGGTGTAGACGTATGTGTATGTCATATGTGTATCTGAAACGTGGTTTGTTAAAGGTGTATGTGATGCGTTAATTTCATGTGATGGTTACAATGTTTACCGAGCGGATCGTGTCAGTCATGGGGGGGTGTAGCAGTATATGTTAGCAAAAAAAATTAAAGTGCAAGTTTATATGTAAGCATCCCGATAATAGCCCTATTGAATATTTATTTCTTGAAATTGTAAATCAATTTACAGCAAAGAAAATTCTTATCGGATGCATTTACCGCCCACGTTGCAATATTAATTATAGCGAAGTAATTAATTTGCTATCAGGTATTACATTAAGTTATGCAGACATTTTAATAGCTGGTGATCTCAATAGCAACATGTTGCGGGAAACACGTCTCAAAAGTGATATAGAAACATTAGGCTTGCAATTAGTAAACTCTGTGTGTCCAACACATTTCAGCAGAACATGCAGCTCTTTGTTAGATGTCTTCTTCGTTACTGACATTGAAAAAATATATTTGTATGACCAACTCATCGTGCCTTCGTTCTCAAAACATGACCTTATATATTTGACCTACAACTTTGACCTGCAATACAATGACGAAACGATAGTATTTAGAGACTTTAAGAACATTGACAATGAACTGCTTATGGACGAACTTGACAAATGTAACTGGTATAATATTTTTATATCTTCAACGGTAGACTAGCAGCTCTCAATCCTGCAAAACAACATCAGCTACCTGTATACTAATTTTCCGATCAAACGCAAAGTGATCAAATATTCAGTTAAACCATGGTTTAACAATGAAATTAAGCAGGCAATTAAATTACGGAACGAAGCATATCGAAAGTGGAAAAGGTATAGGACTCCACAACACCACGGACACTTTAAGTTATTAAGACAGACCGTGACTAAACTAATTGTATCTGCGAAGACAAACTTTTGTAGTCGTAGATTCAAAAATTCAACATCTACTAGACAAACATGGAAAGAAATTAAGGCATTAGGAATAGTTAAACAAAAAGCAACAGCGGTACAGGAAGTTGACATAGAAGAACTGAACCTAAGGCTGTCAGAATGCAATGTACCTGAAATCTGCAATAACAATATGTACCTGAGATCAGTACCTGAAAATCTCTGTGATAATACGTTTAGATTTGTGTGTGTCAATCAGTGTGAAGTGCTTGTCAATATTCTTAAAATCAAATCGGACGCTGTTGGACTTGACGATATAAACCCTAAATTTTTAAAATTATTGCTTCCGAAAATTTTACGATTTATAACGCACACTTTTAATACTGCCTTTACAACATCTTTGTTCCCAGACTGTTGGAAAATCGCCAAAATTGTCCCCATCCCAAAGGCAAACAAAGAATATAGGCCCATCTCTATTCTTCCATATTTGTAAAAGGCCTTTGAAAACATAATGGCAGCCCAAATTAATTCGTTTATACACGAAAATGCTTTACTGAATCAAAGTCAATCCGGATTTCGGAAAAACCGCAGTTGCACTTCAGCAATCATAAAAATATCGAACGATATACGTGACTATGCTGACAAATCCTATGTGACGCTTCTAGTACTTCTTGACTATAGTAAAGCCTTTGACACGGTCAACCATGATGTCCTATGTGCCAAATTGAAAACTCAATTCAGATTTTCAGAGACAGCCGTCAAACTTATGTCATCGTACTTATTAAATCGTCGTCAATCTGTTGTAATGTCAAATGTCTCGTCTTCGTTTGTATTTTTAAAACGTAGTGTGCCTCAAGGTTCTGTTCTTGGTCCGTTGCTGTTTACTCTTTATGTAAATGACCTTCCCTCCGTGTTGTCTAATTGTAATGTTCATATGTATGCAGATGATGTCCAGATGTATGTGAGTCGTCCCCTAAATAGAATAAATGAGTGTGTAAATATATGTAATAGTGAACTTGTCCAAATTAGTAACTGGGCCAAAGATAACGGCCTAGGACTTAATCCGGCGAAATCCAAGTGCCTAATAATTTATAAAAATAAAGTTAACAGTGATTCGATCCAGCCCTTAATTCTCAACGCCATTCCTATTAAGTAGGTAGATAAGGCTACCAACTTGGGGTTTGTTTTCAACAGTACGCTGAGCTGGAGGGATCATGTTAACGCAACTGTAGGAAAGACGTATAGCTTACTTAGATCTATCTCTTACATTAAAAACTTTTTACCCACAAATATACGTTTGTTACTGGCCAAAGCGTGCCTAGTTCCAACACTCTTCTATGGGGTTGAAGTATTTGCAAACTGTGATTCAATCAGCCAGCACAAATTTAAAATAGTCTACAACAGTATTGCAAGATTCGTATTTAATCTGCATCGATTCGATCACGTTTCTAGATTTGCTTATAAAATATTTGAACTACACTTGGCAGACTGGATGAAAATGAAAGTGTTAGTGTACTTGCAAAAATTAATTTTAACTAAAGAGCCAAGCTATCTCTACGAAACGCTTAGATTCTCGGCTTCGTGAAGAGCAAATAATATTATTCAAATAAGGCACAGATCCCTACTCTCTGAACGGCAATATTTTATTAACGCTATAAGGCTATGGAACCAACTTCCAAACTCCCTTAAGAATATTAGCAGTGCAGCGCAGTTTAAAGAAAAACTTAATTCGCACTTTAAAGATACTAACATAACATAAAAACAAAGCGACCCTAGCCTTAGCTTTAATATAAGTATAATTAAAATTCAATGTAATACTTAACTAAGAACAATGATTTCAAATTAACTTGTCCTGTGTGACTAGCGCATTAAATTATAAGTTTTATACTTGTAGCGATAGGAAGAACTTTAAATAAATAAAAAACTTATAAAATATTTTTGTTTAAATAACTATTAATCGCTTCTAGAATTACGGTTTTAATTTCATTAAGATCGGACCACTATATCATATAGCTGCCATAGAAGCGATCGGTCGATTTATATGAAAATGTTAAATTCTACATGTAAAATGTAAAATTTACAAAATTCGATATTTTTTCAACATTACTAAAATGGTTCGATTTTCAATGATCCAATTGCAGACTGCAAGGGAAACTTCGGTTTACCGAAGTTAGCTTTCTTTCTCGTTAGTATTGCTGTCGTATAACTTCTATTCTTACGAAAACCCGGTTGCCTTGTGTCTAATATACCGTTTAAGTTTAATTATGCATTTATTTGTTTGGCCATCAATCTCTCAAAACCTTTTGAGAGGAACGGCAGTATGGATATTGGCCTGTACTCATTTCCATTCTTTGGTATTGGGATAGTTTTTGCCACTTTCCAGTCATCGGGAAGTGTTGAAGTCGTTAGTGCTGTATTTATTATACAAGGTGAGTTCCAAAGTAAACAGGACTTTTTTAATCTAGTGCCCTCTAGTGGCGCCATCTATATGTCCACTGGTGCGTTAGAATCTGCTATCGTTTATCGACTTCCAGTAAAAATTTCATGACATTTCATCTAATGGAAGTGAGGTTATTGCGTTTTAAGTGTCAGTATGTTTTTCGAACAAAGAGCCAACATTAAATTTTGTTTTAAAATTGGTAAAACTTTTACCGAAACGTTTCAATTGATGAAACAAGTTTATGGCGATGATTGCCTATCCCGTAGCAGAGTGTACGAGTGGTTTCAACGTTTGGTTATCGTGAAGATGGAAGTTGGCGTTTGTTGCACGATAATGCGTCGTCTCATCGATCGACGTTTGTGTCCGACTATTTGACCAAAAATCACATTTTAACCATCAACCACTCCCCGTATTCACCTGATATGGCACCGTGCGACTTCTACCTTTTCGGAAAAATGCATTTGCCAATGAAAGGAAAGCGTAATGCAGACGTAGAGGCCATTCAAAAGGCTTGCACCGGTATACTGGCGGCCATACCGGGCAACGAGCTAAAACACTCGTTCGACATGCTTTTGGACCGTGCAAAACGCTATTTTGAATAAAATAAATTGATTTTGCCGAAAAAACTATTTGCTCTGTCTTTTTTTTTTTAAGTCCTGTTTACTTTGGAACTCACCTTGTATGTGTGATATGTTTTAGAATTTTTGGAAGAATTAATGTCAAAAATTTTGTGTTTAGTTTGTCCATGCCAATTGCATTCGATTTAATATCACAGATAGTTTCTAGTACGTCATATTGGCTAACGCAACCGAATTCAAATAAATAATCACAGTTTACTGGCGATGAGTTCAGGTACGGGTTGTCTAAGACTTCTGGTAAATTTAGTTGCGTAAATTTCTTGTTAAGATAATTAACATCTATTCGGCAGTTATCTTTGGTTTGTGTTTTCCTATTCCGATTTCCTTAATATGTTTCCATGTCTAACTAGAGGATATTGCACTATTTAACTTATGAGAAAAGTAGGTTCGTTTAGTATTGCAGTTGAGGTTGTTTACGATACGTCTGCGCCTTGAAAATTAATTGTATAATTGTTCTGTTCTGTAACGCTTCCATCTATTATAAGCCCTATTTCTTTCTAATATTCCGTTTTCTATTGCTTTATTAAAATAGGGCTTGTCGTTTGATCGTATTATCTTACTTCTAGTCGGTACAAACATATTATATAGGTACTCAATGTTCGACTGAAGCTGATGTACCTGTTCGTTTACGGATAACGTTGAATATATTTTATTTCAGTCACAGTTATGTAATTCAATGTCTAATCCACTATAATCAATAAGTCTAAAGTCCCTATATTTAATAATCTCGTCATTTTTGTCAGGTAATACGTCATAGCTTAAGTAAATGAGGTCATGCTTTGAAAAATTAGGTACATATATTTGGTCATACAAGAGAATTCTTTCTGCATTGCTTACAAAAAACACATCCAGTAGTGTACTACTTGTTCCGCTATAATGGGTAGGGACTGTCGTGTTAACTAAATATAAGCCTATGGCTTGCATTTCTCCAGAGAGAGAATATTCCTGTAACATATTACTGTTCAGGTCACCAGTAATTATTACGTCGGCGTAAGATAGCGCTATATCGGATACTTGATTAATGATATCACACGTATCAATATTTTTATGAGGTCTATATACGCAACCAACTAGAATCTTACCACTATTTGTATTTAAAAGTTCAAGGAATAAATATTCAATCGGACTTTCAAAGGGTTGCTTACACAGTACACATTTAATTAGTTTATTTACGTATATTGCTACTCCGCCAGCACGGCCTAGTCGATCTGAACGGAAAACATTAAAACCGTCACAAGATATTAACAAATCACTAAAATCAGATTCAAACCATGTTTCAGATACACAAACTATGTCAATGCCTGAATTTTCCATAAGATATCTAAATTCATCTATTTTATTTACTAAACTTTGAGCGTTTATATGGCAAACTTGCAGGCCGGCTTTCTGACTGCTAAGTATTCTAAGCATACTATGGCTATTTTCTCTGGAGCTCACTACATTACTAAGCATTTAATTTGTTTATGAATTTTTAAATAGTTCTGAGAGATACACACACAAACAAAGAATAGAAGAATATTTAGGTATGGAACACTTACTAAAACTAACGCATTAAATTTTAAACATTCAATTAAATTTATGGATTTATTTACTAATCTACTTGCGAAAACTCCGATCATTTGCAGTGGTCATCTCTGTTGGCAAGAGGTCTTGCTGGAGTAAGGAAAGCTTCGCATGCTCTCAACGCATATTACATCTTCTCTCCCGCTCACTCGTACATGCACCAGACCACGACGAGAGAATACGGCCGAAAGAAGCTTCTGTTTCTTCATCTGCATTGCCTCTTTGAATATTTCGTAGTTCTCCTTTGACAGGTGTGTCTCGGATCCCTCCGCACTTATTTTATGTGGCGTGTTCCACATTGAAGGGATTACAACCACAGCATTCGAATGTACCCACAAGTGAGTACATAATGCACGTGTCTGGATTAAGCGCCAGCCAACCGCCCCAGTCTGGAAGCTATAGCAAATACATAGCGACCACCCCGGTACAAATTCGAGCGCACGCTTGCCGGGCGTGCACTCCCCCTTTGTGAGGGGCGAGATCTATCTATAATCTCTACTGATCTAATGGTCACAGCACCAGGTTGTATGACGCAACTCCACGTCGGGCCCGAGGGCCCTACCCGCGATTTGGGTGTCAACCACAGCCACCACGATACTCCCACAAGGGGGCCTACCTCAATGAGCAGTCTTGGAGCACTGCTCAACCCGTGGTACCGAAATTACAGGCTCGGTGGGCCTCACCCCTTTAGCTCCGACATGCTCGGATAGGGCACCCTTACCATATTAGTCGCCTCCTACGACAAGCAATGGCGGACTGTGGCAGTATTCTTCGCCGCTAACCACACGGCAAAGTTCTCCTTTGACAGTTGTTCGTTTAGGTCAGGGGTGCTCAGTGCTATGGCACGCGGGCACATTTGTTTTTGTTTTGGCACTTAGCATACGGAGCGGCACTTGCAATACATTCCTAGGGCACACGCCGGTTCCTCTTCGTGTCGATCTGCGTATCGAGCCAAGCCAACAACAATTCCATATAACTTTTTTTTCTCCTCTTTGTGTCGCTGTGCGTATTTTGTTTTTCTCCTCAACTCACAAATCTAGGTGTTGTGTTGCACTGACACTTTTTTTGTTGCGTTTTTGATAGAATTTGATTTAAGTTTATTGTCAACCAGCGATGCGTGCATTTCATTGGATTTATTTGGCGTGTCATTAAAATGAGTGAGACTTTTCTAGATCAACTGTACATTTTTAAATGAAATAACCAAATGAAGAAACCAAAATAATTATTTTTCTGATTTTAACTTTTTTTATCTCAGTGTTCATTTTGTAGCAATAAAACAGCGTCGATACATGTGTGCGTGTGTTGTCTTTTGTTTGTATTGGTAAGGGGGCCGCCGTAAGGGAATTTTGAGCCCCCCTGGTTTAGGTAGATCGGCGTTGGCGAGCTTATTTTTTTTTTTTTTTTTTTTGTTGGCCGGTTTTCCCCAGCCGCCTGCTGCAGTGAGATTTTTACCGCAAGTGCTCAAACTTTATTATTATGGTGGGGTCAACCACAGTGTTTGTAGGATTTCGCATTTTTACCCTGAATATGTTGTTGAACTAATAAGCTTTTTTATTAGTTATTGTTGAATTAAAAAATACGAATTTCAGGTTCCTTTATGCTTGTTAACAATTTATTAGCGAGAGAGAGTACAGCAGGCGAGACGAGAGTGCATTTGATGTCGAGATCAGAATTCGTACTACTTTTACAAAGGGACAGCCAGCCGAATGCTGGGCCCAAGAATGCAAGTACACAAAAACGAGAGAGCTAGATAGAGAGAGCTGCCTTTCGCGATGCAATTAATATAAGAGATCGAATTAAGTTAATTAGCTGCTGCGGCTGCGTGACCCGACATACTCCCCCCGTTGGAAGCCTGGGTTTCAACATCATCCTTAAGGGGAAGCAGACACAGCTTGTTTACTGCTCGCTTTGTCACTCCTGATGCTGTCTTCAGAACGGCAACTCGAGCAACCCCATCTCCACCGAACAGAAGCTCGATCACTCTGGCGAGGGGCCACTTCATGGGAGGCAAGTTTTCGTCCTTGACCAGAACTAAGTCATCGACAACCAGGCCAGGTTTTGGGGTGCGCCACTTGGAGCGCTGCTGCAGTAATGTTAAGTATTCTTCCTTCCATCGGGACCAAAAGATCTGCTGCAAGTAAGCCACGCGTTGCCATCCATCCAAGCGATTGAAATTAAGACTGGTCACATCCGGCTCGACGAAAGAGGAAGGCGGACCACCATTCAAAAAATGTGCTGGGGTTAATACATCCAGATCAGCTGGGTTTTCTGAAATCGAGACTAATGGTCGAGAATTAACAACCGCCGAAATGTGACACACCAGGGTCCGCAACTCCTCAAAGGCTAAAACAGCAGTGCCAACAGCGCGGTAGAAATGATGCTTTGCGATCTTCACAGCCGCTTCCCAAAGACCGCCAAAGTGTGGCGACCTAGGAGGAATGAAACACCAATCAATAGCCTCCGCTAGGCAAAAGTCCAACGTAGCTCTCTGGTGATCACTGCTGAGGAATAGGCGCCTTAGTTCGAGCAGCTCATTGCGAGCGCCAACAAAGTTGGTTGCATTATCAGACCAAATCTGACGCGGCCTTCTTCTAGTGCATATAAATCGTTTGAGGCCATGTAGAAACGATACCGTAGAGAGATCCTTGATTAACTCCAAATGAATAGCCTTCGTGGCGAAACAAATGAAGACGCAAACGTAGCATTTTACTGGAGGCTTGCTTCGCGCCTCTGACTTGTAGAGAAATGGCCCGCAAAAGTCAATGCCAGTGACTTCGAACGCATGAGACCCATCAAGTCGCTCCTTTGGAAGATCCGCCATGATATGCTCCACTACTCGAGGCTTCATTCGAAAGCATCTAATACATTTGTTTACCGCCTTCATAACCGTCTTCCTCCCCCAATAGGCCAATATTGGGATCGAATTATGCCGAGGAATGCCCGTGGCCCAGTGTGCAGATTGCGTTCATGAAAATGAATAATAATGGCAATAGTGACCGAATGACTCCGTGGTAATATAATTGGATGACGCCCATTAAAATCCAGAGAAGAATTCCTTAGCCGGCCATCCACTCTCAGAAGCCCAAATTGGTCAATGAATGGCGAAAGAGATGCGAGCGAGCTGGAGGAGTGCACCATTCCCTTTGACTGCAATGATTTGATGTCATCCCATAGATGTGAGCGCTGGACAAGACGAAGCAACAGCAGAGTACCGCCTTGAAGGTCAGACACCGTGAGCGTAGGGCGATGGATGCGACTACTAAACTTATAGACGTATCCGAAAATTCTTTGAAGGGCAGCAAAGGAATTGGCAAATTTTGAACTGGCCACTATGTCTTCGTATGGAGATTTTGTTAGTAGAATCCTCCGGCGAACCTCAAGCGTTGGCCTTTCAGCAGTGATTGGGGCCGGCCAGTCAGCTTTGGGGCCACAGAGAAATTTTGGTCCATGAGCCCAGAGAGGAGACTCGTTGAGCTCAGCAGGAAAGGCACCTCGGGAGAGAATGTCAGCTGGATTTAAAGAAGTTGGAACATATCGCCACTCCACTGACTCAGTTAGCTCTTGAATGGCAGCTACTCGGTTCGCTACAAAAATATTGAATCTGGACGGCTCGTCTCGGATCCATGAAAGCGCTACAGCAGAGTCGCTCCAGCAGTAAAACTTTCCCTCAAATGCACTCGTCCCAGCCACTTCTGCGATGAGCCTAGACAGGAGTTCCGCTCCACACAGTTCCAGCTTGGGCACAGTGAGTGTTTTCAAGGGGGCTACCCTTGACTTTGAGCAAAGTAACTGAGATCGGCCGTTGCAAACGATGTAGACACAGGCACCATATGCTTCTATGCTGGCATCACAAAATCCATGAATTTCACTCTCAGAGTTTGGAGAACGAACCAGCCGAGGAAATGACGCATGCCTAATTTGCCCAAAACTCGTACATATAGCACTCCATTCCGTATTCTGTGACTCAGGAAGGCTTTCATCCCAGGATAACTTCTCCTTGCACAGTGGTTGAAGGAAAATTTTCGATTTTGAGATCACAGGTCCAACCAACCCGAGACCTAAGGTTTTTGCAAAATCAGTGCCATCATCAAACTTCAAATAGGACTCCTTATCCTTGTCTGCAACTCCATCCAAAACAGCCGACACATTTGAGCACCACATTCTAAGCTTAAATTTTCCTTTGGCTAGAAGTTTTGATGCCTGATCCATAATGATGACTGCCTCTTCCTTGGACTTGGCTCTAGACCTCAGCCCCAAGCGGAAACGCTGTATGCTCGTCTGCAGCCAACTGATGCATAGCTCGCACAGCCAGAAATGATGCTGGCTTCGTGTTAAGTAACGCTGTCTAGCTTAAACACCCGCAATTGGTCCTGGGGGGAATCCCTCCACAAAATGCATTGCAAATGGCTGTCCTCAGGCTGAACCCTAACACAACGGTACATTTTGCAAATGTCTCCTGTGATTGCTACTGGGTGTGAACGAAACCGAAGGAGAATCTGGAACAGCTTAGGCTGAATAACAGGGCCTGCCATAAGAACATCGTTGAGAGAATAGCCTGAGGAACTAGCCGCCGATCCATCAAAAACTACGCGAAGCTTTGTAGTGGAGCTGTCTTCCTTTATGACGCAATGATGAGGCAAGAAGTATCGGCACAACCCGATGTCAGCAGCAGAAACTGATGACATATGTCCTAGATCGAGGTATTCCTTTATGAAGGCTGACGATTCAACTTTCTCTCTAAGGACAAGAATCTTCGATAAGCTTGCTGGTAGGACTCTCCCAAAAGATCTAGATTAAACTTGGCAGGGAGCCGAACAGAATAGTCACCAGCTGGCAAGCGAACGACGTGTCTTACGAAATGTGCTTCACAGTCCAATTCTTCCTTAGTAGCGCGTATAATTGGCTCGGCGCAGCTTTCCACTTCCCAAAATCGTCGAAGGAGATCATCTAACCGATCGAAACTATTCTCTCTACTAGCGAGAAGTACATCTTGAGACGACATTAAAGCCGAGCGATTGGAAAGGCCATAGCCTCCAGAAACAACCCAACCCAGACGCGTCTTTTGAATTAGGGGTAATCCAGGTGGGAGCTTGATTTGGCCAACGCACAACATCTCGAAAAAGAGGCTGGCTCCGATTAAAAGATCCACCCGCTGGGGAGCATAAAACCTTGGGTCAGCTAACTGTATGTTTTTGGGTATGTTCCAGCTGCCAATGTCGACGTTGAAGCTAGGCTGTCGCTCTGTTATGTTCGGAGCAATCACCGCGGTAATGTTGGCTGAGTATTCGGGAGTTCGGGACTGAATCGTAATATTGACCGAGTGACCGTCCGTCACAAAACTGGAATCTCCTATTCCAGTTACAGATGCTGAAGATTGTATTTTCTTTACTTGAAGCTGATTTGCGAATCGGGACGTTATTAGATGCAGTTGGGAGCCCGAATCGAGTAGAGCTCGACAGGGAACGAAAACCCCTGAACGGTTTTTTTACTAAAAGCTAGCCGTTGCTAAGAGCACAATATCATTACAAAACGCCTGTGCAGTAAGAGCAGTCGAAGTGGAAGGCAGTGCAGAGGGTGAGGCAGAGGAAGTGCTTCTTGAAGCTGTGCTCCTTCTTGTGAAGGAAAGGAAGGTGAGTTTCCCAGGTGAAGCAGGGTGTGGTGCTTAGATCCGCATGCACGACAATTACTGGAGTTGCATTGCCGAACTTGATGACCAACCTTAAGGCAATTTATGCAAAGACCGAGCCGTTCGCTTCTTGAAGCCTATTCGCAGGAGACAGGATTTTAAAATTCTGACAATAAGAAATGGAATGCCCCGTATCATTACAGAATATGCAAATCCAAGGGTTAGCACTCGAGGCAACAAACGCTGATCTACGCGCATTGGGTATTCTGTTACTTCCCACCTGATTGCCCGGCGCATAGTTTGCCATGGCGAAATCCATAGTCTCCAACGTCCTGCATCGCTGCTCCAGAAATGATGCCATTGACTCCCACGTAGGAATTAAATTGACGAAGGCAGGGTCCTCTAAACGCTCTTCCCACTTTGCCTGACTCGCCGGATCCAACTTTTGGAACAGGACTTGGACGATGATGCATCCTGCGATTTGTTCCGTCGTGCCCAGTCCTTTGAGAGCACGAATATGAGCGTTGAATTTATCGGACAGCTCCCGAAGTGTCGAGACGGAACCACTCTGCACCGCCTTAAGTCCCAGGATCTCAGTAATGTGTGCCTGAAAAACCAAAATCTATTTTGCAGCAAATCTAAAGCAATTGCGTAGTTGCCATCCGAAATTTCCAATGAGCGAATAGATTCCAACGCTGCGTCCCTCAGGCACGATCGTAGATGCTGCAGCTTTTCTACGTTGGTGAGGTCCGGATGACTATCTATGATCGTGGTAAACATAGAATAAAAGTCAGACCAATTTGCATAACCTCCAGCGAATTTTGGAAGCTCCAGTGGGGGCAGCAATGCTGCCCTATGTCGAGGCTGACGCTGCTGGGTGCCGAAAACTCCCGGAGTGATGCCGTCAGCAAGAGTTGAGTGCGAAAGAAGCTGTGAGGCACGCTTTGAAATTTCGGATCGAACCGATGACTTCAGAATTACGAGAATGTCATAAAATTTCTCACTTAAATCACTTTCAATTTCCTCGAAATCGAATTCTTCGAGCTCACCGAGCACCTTTTTAAATGACCCTTGAAGCTCATCAATCAACTCCAACCTCACATGAAGACCGGATTCGTCGCATGAAGTTAACGCCGCACTTGATAGGGAATCCACTAAGCCCTTCACTCTATTAAATAAAGCCGTTGCCTTGCGCTTTAAAAATATTGCCCTATTTGCATCAGCGGTAACATCTCCTAAAGTTCCCGTAGGCATGGCTACAACAACAACATCAGACGAAATGCACGAAATTCGGCTCCAGCGGGAAGATGAGCGCAAAGCAAACGCGGGAATAACAGCCCATTACTCGGCTATGTGCGCTTCTATGTAAAGCTGAAGCTAAAGCTGAGCCGAAATTCGGCTCCAGCGGGAAGATGAGCGCAAAGCAACCGAGGGAAACAGCCCGTTACTTGGCTATGTACGCTTCTATGTAAATTTCCGCAATCACCAACTGCTATTTATTTATAGCGCTCACTGCATTTAAGGGCCTTATGATTGTTGTTCCGCCAATGATTTGCACTTAGTATTATTTGTGCACAAATCACGTCGGGGTCACCAATGTTGAACTAATAAGCTTTTTTATTAGTTATTGTTGAATTAAAAAATACGAATTTCAGGTTCCTTTATGCTTGTTAACAATTTATTAGCGAGAGAGAGTACAGCAGGCGAGACGAGA
Organism: Drosophila rufa; assembly: GCA_018153105.1. Lineage (NCBI taxonomy): Eukaryota > Metazoa > Arthropoda > Insecta > Diptera > Drosophilidae > Drosophila > Drosophila rufa. The sequence goes on along the minus strand of JAECXS010000003.1, from coordinate 2,362,268 downwards.
GTGCATTTGATGTCGAGATCAGAATTCGTACTACTTTTACAAAGGGACAGCCAGCCGAATGCTGGGCCCAAGAATGCAAGTACACAAAAACGAGAGAGCTACAAGGTGAGTTCCAAAGTAAACAGGACTTTAAAAAAAAGATAGAACAAATAGTTTTTTCGGCAAAATCAATTTTTTTTTATTCAAAATAGTCTCCTTCTGCTTTAATACAGCGTTTTGCACGGTCCAAAAGCATGTCGAAAGAGTGTTTTAGCTCGTTGCCCGGTATGGCCGCCAGTATGCCGGTGCAAGCCTTTTGAATGGCCTCTACGTCTGCATAACGCTTTCCTTTCATCGGCAAATGCATTTTTCCGAAAATGTAGAAGTCGCACGGTGCCATATCAGGTGAATACGGGGAGTGGTTGATGGTTAAAATGTGATTTTTGGTCAAATAGTCGGACACAAGCGTCGATCGATGAGACGGCGTGCAACAAACTTCCATCTTCGCGATATTAGGGTCGAACACGTCGAATACGGCGCACCAAACGCTTCAAAACTCCAAGGTAGAATACCGCATTAACGTTTTGGCCGGGTGGAACAAATTCTTTGTGGACAATACCCTTGGAATCATAAAAACAAATTAGCATTGTCTTCACTTTTGACTTCTCCAGGTGCGATTTTTTGGGTTTCGGCTCGTCCGGCGCCTGCCATTCAGCACTCTGGCGTTTCGTTTCGGGATCATATTGAAAACACCACGTTTCGTCACCAGTCACAATCTTGTAAAGGAAGTTCGGGTCTTTTTTTGCCTCTTTAATGATGTCCTTCGAATGTTGAATTCTGAGCAATTTTTGGACGTCAGTCAATTTGTGAGGAACAAACCGTGCACACACCTTTTGTAAGCCCAAATGTTCGGTCAAAATGCGATAAATCGATGTTTTGGAGATGTTCAATTCTATTTTCATGAAGTTCAATGATGATTTCGGCTGATTTTTTATGAATTCACGCACAGTTTCGATGGAATTTTCGGTGATCACGGATTTTGAAAACGTTGAAACCACTCGTGCACTCTGCTACGGGATAGGCAATCATCGCCATAAACTTGTTTCATCAATTGAAACGTTTCGGTAAAAGTTTTACCAATTTTAAAAGAAAATTTAATGTTGGCTCTTTGTTCGAAGCTCATTTTCGCACCGATGGCATGCGTCATTTCCTCGGCTGGGTCGTTCTCCAAACTCTGAGAGTGAAATTCATGGATTTTGTGATGCCAGCATAGAAGCATATGGTGCCAGTGTCTACATCGTTTGCAACGGCCGATCTCAGTTAATTTGCTCAAAGTCAAGGGTAGCCCCCTTGAAAACACTCACTGTGCCCAAGCTGGAACTGTGTGGAGCGGAACTCCTGTCTAGGCTCATCGCAGAAGTGGCTGGGACGAGTGCATTTGAGGGAAAGTTTTACTGCTGGAGCGACACTGATGTAGCGCTTTCATGGATCCGAGACGAGTCGTTCAGATTCAATAATTTTGTAGCGAACCGAGTAGCTGCCATTCAAGAGCTAACTGAGTCAGTGGAGTGGCGATATGTTCCAACTTCTTTAAATCCAGCTGACATTCTCTCCCGAGGTGCCTTTCCTGCTGAGCTCAACGAGTCTCCTCTCTGGGCTCATGGACCAAAATTTCTCTGTGGCCACAAAGCTGACTGGCCGGCCCCAATCACTGCTGAAAGGCCAACGCTTGAGGTTCGCCGGAAGATTCTACTAACAAAATCTCCATACGAAGACATAGTGGCCAGTTCAAAATTTGCCAATTCCTTTGCTGCCCTTCAAAGAATTTTCGGATACGTCTATAAGTTTAGTAGTCGCATCCATCGCCCTACGCTCACGGTGTCTGACCTTCAAGGCGGTACTCTGGTGTTGCTTCGTCTTGTCCATCGCTCACATCTATGGGATGACATCAAATCATTGCAGTCAAAGGGAATGGTGCACTCCTCCAGCTCGCTCGCATCTCTTTCGCCATTCATTGACCAATTTGGGCTTCTGAGAGTGGATGGCCGGCTAAGGAATTCTTCTCTGGATTTTAATGGGCGTCATCCAATTATATTACCACGGAGTCATTCGGTCATTATTGCCATTATTATTCATTTTCATGAACGCAATCTGCACACTGGGCCACGGGCATTACTCGGCATAATTCGATCCCAATATTGGCCTATTGGGGGGAGGAAGACGGTTATGAAGGCGGTAAACAAATGTATTAGATGCTTTCGAATGAAGCCTCGAGTAGTGGAGCATATCATGGCCGAAGGAGCGACTTGATGGGTCTCATGCGTTCGAAGTCACTGGCATTGACTTTTGCGGGCCATTTCTCTACAAGTCAGAGGCGCGAAGCAAGCCTCCAGTAAAATGCTACGTTTGCGTCTTCATTTGTTTCGCCACGAAGGCTATTCATTTGGAGTTAATCAAGGATCTCTCTACGGTATCGTTTCTACATGGCCTCAAACGATTTATATGCACTAGAAGAAGGCCGCGTCAGATTTGGTCTGATAATGCAACCAACTTTGTTGGCGCTCGCAATGAGCTGCTCGAACTAAGGCGCCTATTCCTCAGCAGTGATCACCAGAGAGCTACGTTGGACTTTTGCCTAGCGGAGGCTATTGATTGGTGTTTCATTCCTCCTAGGTCGCCACACTTTGGCGGTCTTTGGGAAGCGGCTGTAAAGATCGCAAAGCATCATTTCTACCGCGCTGTTGGCACTGCTGTTTTAGCCTTTGAGGAGTTGCGGACCCTGGTGTGTCACATTTCGGCGGTTGTTAATTCTCGACCATTAGTCTCGATTTCCAGAAAACCCAGCTGATCTGGATGTATTAACCCCAGCACATTTTTTGAATGGTGGTCCGCCTTCCTCTTTCGTCGAGCCGGATGTGACCAGTCTTAACTTCAATCGCTTGGATGGATGGCAACGCGTGGCTTACTTGAAGCAGATCTTTTGGTCCCGATGGAAGGAAGAATACTTAACATTACTGCAGCAGCGCTCCAAGGGGCGCACCCCAAAACCTGGCCTGGTTGTCGATGACTTAGTTCTGGTCAAGGACGAAAACCTGCCTCCCATGAAGTGGCCCCTCGCCAGAGTGTTCGAGCTCTTTTCGGTGGAGTTGGGGTTGCTCGAGTTGCCGTTCTGAAGACAGCATCAGGAGTGACAAAGCGAGCAGTAAACAAGCTGTGCCTGCTTCCCCTTAAGGATGATGTTGAAACCCAGGCTTCCAACGGGGGCAGTATGTCGGGTCACGCAGCCGCAGCAGCTAATTAACTTAATTCGATCTCTTATATTAATTGCATCGCGAAAGGCAGCTCTCTCTATCTAGCTCTCTCGTTTTTGTGTACTTGCATTCTTGGGCCCAGCATTCGGCTGGCTGTCCCTTTGTAAAAGTAGTACGAATTCTGATCTCGACATCAAATGCACTCTCGTCTCGCCTGCTGTACTCTCTCTCGCTAATAAATTGTTAACAAGCATAAAGGAACCTGAAATTCGTATTTTTTAATTCAACAATAACTAATAAAAAAGCTTATTAGTTCAACAACATATTCAGGGTAAAAATGCGAAATCCTACAAACACTGTGGTTGACCCCACCATAATAATAAAGTTTGAGCACTTGCGGTAAAAAATCTCACTGCAGCAGGCGGCTGGCGAGTACCGGCGAGTCCACAAACAACAACTGTGCCTAAATATGCCGGGCATGGGCTCGCCAACGCCGATCTACCTAAACCAGGGGTGCTCAAAATTGCCTTACGGCAGTGCCCTTACCAATACAAACAAAAGACAACACACGCACACATGTATCGACGCTGTTTTATTGCTACAAAATGAACACTGAGATAAAAAAAAGTTAAAATCAGAAAAATAATTATTTTGGTTTCTTCATTTGGTTATTTCATTTAAAAATGTACAGTTGATCTAGAAAAGTCTCACTCATTTTAATGACACGCCAAATAAATCCAATGAAATGCACGCATCGCTGGTTGACAATAAACTTAAATCAAATTCTATCAAAAACGCAACAAAAAAAGTGTCAGTGCAACACAACACCTAGATTTGTGAGTTGAGGAGAAAAACAAAATACGCACAGCGACACAAAGAGGAGAAAAAAAAGTTATATGGAATTGTTGTTGGCTTGGCTCGATACGCAGATCGACACGAAGAGGAACCGGCGTGTGCCCTAGGAATGTATTGCAAGTGCCGCTCCGTATGCTAAGTGCCAAAACAAAAACAAATGTGCCCGCGTGCCATAGCACTGAGCACCCCTGACCTAAACGAACAACTGTCAAAGGAGAACTTTGCCGTGTGGTTAGCGGCGAAGAATACTGCCACAGTCCGCCATTGCTTGTCGTAGGAGGCGACTAATATGGTAAGGGTGCCCTATCCGAGCTTGTCGGAGCTAAAGGGGTGAGGCCCACCGAGCCTGTAATTTCGGTACCACGGGTTGAGCAGTGCTCCAAGACTGCTCATTGAGGTAGGCCCCCTTGTGGGAGTTTCGTGGTGGCTATGGTTGACACCCAAATCGCGGGTAGGGCCCTCGGGCCCGACGTGGAGTTGCGTCATACAACCTGGTGCTGTGACCATTAGATCAGTAGAGATTTTAGATAGATCTCGCCCCTCACAAAGGGGGAGTGCGCGCCCGGCAAGCGTGTGCTCGAATTTGTACCGGGGTGGTCGCTATGTATTTGCTATAGCTTCCAGACTGGGGCGGTTGGCTGGCGCTTAATCCAGACACATGCATTATGTACTCACTTGTGGGTACATTCGAATGCCGTGGTTGTAATCCCTTCATTGTGGAACACGCCACGTAAAATAAGTTCGGAGGGATCCGAGACACACCTGTCAAAGGAGAACTACGAAATATTCAAAGAGGCAATGCAGATGAAGAAACAGAAGCTTCTTTCGGCCGTATTCTCTCGTCGTGGTCTGGTGCATGTACGAGTGAGCGGGAGAGAAGATGTAATATGCGTTGAGAGCATGCGAAGCTTTCCTTACTCCAGCAAGACCTCTTGCCAACAGAGATGACCACTGCAAATGATCGGAGTTTTCGCAAGTAGATTAGTAAATAAATCCATAAATTTAATTGAATGTTTAAAATTTAATGCGTTAGTTTTAGTAAGTGTTCCATACCTAAATATTCTTCTATTCTTTGTTTGTGTGTGTATCTCTCAGAACTATTTAAAAATTCATAAACAATTTAAATGCTTAGTAATGTAGTGAGCTCCAGAGAAAATAGCCATAGTATGCTTAGAATACTTAGCAGTCAGAAAGCCGGCCTGCAAGTTTGCCATATAAACGCTCAAAGTTTAGTAAATAAAATAGATGAATTTAGATATCTTATGGAAAATTCAGGCATTGACATAGTTTGTGTATCTGAAACATGGTTTGAATCTGATTTAAGTGATTTGTTAATATCTTGTGACGGTTTTAATGTTTTCCGTTCAGATCGACTAGGCCGTGCTGGCGGAGTAGCAATATACGTAAATAAACTAATTAAATGTGTACTGTGTAAGCAACCCTTTGAAAGTCCGATTGAATATTTATTCCTTGAACTTTTAAATACAAATAGTGGTAAGATTCTAGTTGGTTGCGTATATAGACCTCATAAAAATATTGATACGTGTGATATCATTAATCAAGTATCCGATATAGCGCTATCTTACGCCGACGTAATAATTACTGGTGACCTGAACAGTAATATGTTACAGGAATATTCTCTCTCTGGAGAAATGCAAGCCATAGGCTTATATTTAGTTAACACGACAGTCCCTACCCATTATAGCGGAACAAGTAGTACACTACTGGATGTGTTTTTTGTAAGCAATGCAGAAAGAATTCTCTTGTATGACCAAATATATGTACCTAATTTTTCAAAGCATGACCTCATTTACTTAAGCTATGACGTATTACCTGACAAAAATGACGAGATTATTAAATATAGGGACTTTAGACTTATTGATTATAGTGGATTAGACATTGAATTACATAACTGTGACTGAAATAAAATATATTCAACGTTATCCGTAAACGAACAGGTACATCAGCTTCAGTCGAACATTGAGTACCTATATAATATGTTTGTACCGACTAGAAGTAAGATAATACGATCAAACGACAAGCCCTATTTTAATAAAGCAATAGAAAACGGAATATTAGAAAGAAATAGGGCTTATAATAGATGGAAGCGTTACAGAACAGAACAATTATACAATTAATTTTCAAGGCGCAGACGTATCGTAAACAACCTCAACTGCAATACTAAACGAACCTACTTTTCTCATAAGTTAAATAGTGCAATATCCTCTAGTTAGACATGGAAACATATTAAGGAAATCGGAATAGGAAAACACAAACCAAAGATAACTGCCGAATAGATGTTAATTATCTTAACAAGAAATTTACGCAACTAAATTTACCAGAAGTCTTAGACAACCCGTACCTGAACTCATCGCCAGTAAACTGTGATAATTTATTTGAATTCGGTTGCGTTAGCCAATATGACGTACTAGAAACTATCTGTGATATTAAATCGAATGCAATTGGCATGGACAAACTAAACATAAAATTTTTGACATTAATTCTTCCAAAAATTCTAAAACATATCACACATACAAGGTGAGTTCCAAAGTAAACAGGACTTAAAAAAAAAAAGACAGAGCAAATAGTTTTTTCGGCAAAATCAATTTATTTTATTCAAAATAGTCTCCTTCTGCTTTAATACAGCGTTTTGCACGGTCCAAAAGCATGTCGAACGAGTGTTTTAGCTCGTTGCCCGGTATGGCCGCCAGTATACCGGTGCAAGCCTTTTGAATGGCCTCTACGTCTGCATTACGCTTTCCTTTCATTGGCAAATGCATTTTTCCGAAAAGGTAGAAGTCGCACGGTGCCATATCAGGTGAATACGGGGAGTGGTTGATGGTTAAAATGTGATTTTTGGTCAAATAGTCGGACACAAACGTCGATCGATGAGACGACGTCGTGCAACAAACGCCAACTTCCATCTTCACGATAACCAAACGTTGAAACCACTTGTACACTCTGCTACGGGATAGGCAATCATCGCCATAAACTTGTTTCATCAATTGAAACGTTTCGGTAAAAGTTTTACCAATTTTAAAACAAAATTTAATGTTGGCTCTTTGTTCGAAAAACATACTGACACTTAAAACGCAATAACCTCACTTCCAATAGATGAAATGTCATGAAATTTTTACTGGAAGTCGATAAACGATAGCAGATTCTAACGCACCAGTTGACATATAGATGGCGCCACTGGAGGGCGCTAGACTAAAAAAGTCCTGTTTACTTTGGAACTCACCTTGTAGATAGAGAGAGCTGCCTTTCGCGATGCAATTAATATAAGAGATCGAATTAAGTTAATTAGCTGCTGCGGCTGCGTGACCCGACATATGTCTTTCAGTTTCAGTGCCGGTGTAACACCCAGTGCAAAGGAGAGTGAATTAAAAATTGTTTTTAACGTCTCCCCTTCAGTGAACGGGACCCCGCGCAGCCGGAGATCACAGGCCACAATTGAATTTTCCTGGTACGCCAACTTCGATTCCAGGCTACCGACATGCTGCTTCAGCTGATCTAGGTCAGCAGCATCGCGTTTAAGCTGTTCCATGCTTTCAAGTAGTTGCCGCATATCTTCCGTTATTCCCTTTAGCTTATCATTGAACACGGATACGATTCGCTCTTCAGCCTCACTGATCTTGGCTGTTATCAGCTGAGCGTGTTCTTCAAATTGCTGATCTATCAGTAAGAGAAGCTGAGGCTCTGGTGCTTCCGAAGGCCTTCCGGTCTTGATTTCACCAGAGGTGTTTGCGCGCTGTCGTTTGGAAACAGGAGCCATATCGAGGATTTTAAGAAAACTTATTTGTTGTTGTACAGTGTAATTGAGTGTTTGGTATTGTGGACTGCTTTCTGTTTCCGACTATGCTTTGTGTTTTGTTTAAGTTATTATTTTTTGTATGTGTATATTGTCAATGTGACTCGCTTAAGTGTGTGTGGTGTTTTGTATTTCTTTGCACTTTTCCAAGCTTGGCTTGTATAAAATTATGAATTTACTTGTTTATTTCAAAACGCACTGGTATTCTTTCACAAGTTCAGTGTAACACACAACTTTATGAGGCTATATACAACAATTTGGTATTTTAATCCAGGCTGATTTGCACTCTCAATCGAAAATTTCAGGAGCTCTCGTTTTTACTTCTTTCTTCTTTCACCACCAAGACATTCTTGAGCATTCTTACTGGAGCAAAGTTTAGTGAATTTTGTTCAGATCACAAAATAAACTTGCACTTGATTGCCACCGGTGCTAGTAGAGCTAATGGCCAAGTGGAACGAACAATGATCACGTTGAAAAATATGTTAACGGCGGCTGAAACTGGAACACAGTCTTGGCAGGATGTGCTAGGAGAGGCGCAGCTAGCAATTAATTGTACAACTAATCGTGTGACGAAGGCAAGTCCTCTGGAAATGTTATTGGGTAAAGCAGCACGGCCATTAGGATTACTTTCACCTTGTGACATAGAAAATGTGAGAGTACAAGCTGAAAAAAAATTTTTAGTTACTGCAGTGTATGATAAAGAACGGTTTGATAAAAGTAAGGCGAAAGTACGTAGACACAATGTTGGAGATTTTGTATTACTTAAAAACGAGGAAAGGCATCAAACCAAGCTGAGTCCAAAATTCAAGGGGCCTTTTGAAATAACACAGGTTCTAGAGGGTGACAGGTACATTTTAAAATCATTAACTAGTAAACGAACTTACAAGTATGCTCACGAAGATTTAAGAATTTTACCAGATGGGGAAGTTTCCGAGGAGCTTAATGTCTGTGATGATTATAATAATGTTGAGAGCGAAAATGAACATATTTAGAATGTTGAAGTTGCTGAAGAAAGTGAAGTGGCAAAAAGATGTAGTACTGCTGGCCAAAAGGATATGGCAGAGTACTTGAATCGTGTATTGCAAGCTCAGAAATTAAATTAAAAAAAAAAAAAAAAAAAAAGCCTGGTAAGAGAAAGTAATGAAATGATGAAATGAGACAGTATAGTGGCCTGAGTGGACGATAATGAGATTCGTTGTACTAATGTTAGCACAAACTAATGTTTGTTTTGATCATAGCGTGTGGTGCATTAGATATGAGAATGAATGAACTGAGTTAAAGAATTTGTTGAAAAATAAGTTTGTTTGTGTTTGTTTGATTGAAACATAATTCTTGAAGATCTGATTTGTTAATTAAACCCAAACAGAATGATAAAGTTTATGTTAAGGTATGTTTTAAGGAGGTTTGATACTATTTTGTGAAATTGGTCATTACATAAATTAAGAAATGAAAATTTGATTTCGTTGTGGAAATATTTGTTTAAGTTGTAAGAATAAAAGGCTGTTAAAAAAAAAAGATAGAAATAAAAAGAGAGCAAAAAAGAGAAACTAAAAATATAGTCTTTTATACACGAGGTCGTGTTAGAGTCAGTATGGCCGTGTCGGCGATTATATCTCAGTGTATAAGGAATGCTAGTTCTTGGAATGCTTGCGTTTCGCAGAAGCTCGAATTATTTCATCATCTTGTATTTTGCGTCTTTGCAATATCATTGTTTCTCTTCGCTCGCCTTGCAAGGTACAGTTAGAACTGGGCGATGCCCGAGAGTTGCCTGTGCGGCGCCACCAAAGTGTAGCGCGACACACAGCTGCGTTGCCACTTCTTGGATTTTGTCTTGTCTCTTTTAAGAGGAACCGTTATAGCGAGGCGTCAGCGTTGTGTCGCTTTCGCCGTGTGTGGTTCGAAGGAACAGTATAGGCGGTTAGAAAAACGAAGAGTCAGTCTCTGTAGATCGACGCCTGTGTTCAGACCGAAACTCACTTCGCTCTAATGGAACCCGAACATAATTCGACATATATATCTGGATTGACGAAAATAAATTCCCTTTTTTCGAATGAATAGTACGCGTAGGACCAGAAATGTGTAGAGTGAAAAACTGAAATGTATTCAAAATTGTTTAATCGATGAAAATACATTCTAGTATATTGTGGAAAATTAAACTTAGAAGAGGGTCAATGTAATTGATTTTTAATATAATAAAAAATAATTTGACAATTGTTTTATTTTTGGGTACCTATTTGGTTGACCGTTGCTGTATTTGGTCCGGTACTATTTTCGGAGATAATGCGTATGTATGTTTGTGCGTTAGTCGTTTGCGAATGCAGAATAGCGGAGATAAGGATATGAGCAAAAATTGCACGGGGACGTTTGCGATTAAATCTGTAGGTATGTACGTATGTACGTGTAAAAATAGAGGTGTGCCGATAGGAATAATATTTATTTATCGTGGGACGCTGTAACTTGGAATTGGTATTTGTATACAACCCTAATCCAAATTATTTTCACAACACACAATTATTTGCACATCCCAACTTCTTGTAGTTGTTATTTTTGTTGTTGTTGAACAATTTCCCTGAAATAAATGTTATCGCGTAGCTTGATCTATGCTGAAGCAACACAAAAAGAAATGCGAAAGATAGCGGTTCATAGCACAAAGCTAAAAGCAAAAGAAAAAAAGCTTATCAGTTGTCAAAAGTATTTGCGCACGTTTTATTCGCGTCAGAAGTAATTTCACAAAACTTAGTTTGATTTATTTCAGCTTAATATCTAATTTTAAAAAAAGATTTTCTTAATTTTATAAAAATACATTATTAATATTTAGTTACACCACCTTTGGCATCAATGACAGCTTGAAGTCTGTTAGGTATTGACCTTACCAAAGTTTGGGCAAATTCAAGGGTCAATTTGGACCAAATTTCGTCAATTTCAGCGATGACTCCGTCGCGTTTTCTATTTTTATCAATGGTTCTTTGATTTTTTATAAAAGCCCAAACGTTTTCGATGATATTTAGGTCTGGGCTTTGTGGGGGCCAAGGAAGAACCGCCTGATTAAGGTCGCTCAAAAATTTGGTCGGTATCCTACCCTTGTGGCATGGAGCATTGTCCTGTTGAAGAATCCATTTATAAGTAGGAAAAAGTCTATTTCCTGACATAATTTATAGTTATTCTTAGATCTGTTTACTCAAAATAATTTAAAACTTTTTTTTTTATTTTTAAAAAGTAAATGAAATCTAGCTATAAACAAAATAGCCAAAAATATTGCACGTTTTTTTACTTTCAGTGCTTATATCTTCATTAACAAAGCTCTGACCATAAAGAGCCGTATCCCAGTCGGACCTTGTAGAACGGGTTGTTCAACAGAACGCATCTGCAACGGTTCTATATACCGCCAATTCTAGCTCAGAAATGGCCAGAACTTGATATAACACATATTAGATGTGTGCAATAACAAGTGTTCTTTTGTTGGTATATTAGAAACGAAGAAATGAGTTATAAAATAAATATTATATGCAGCTTTCGCTTCTCTAAGAACGCATAAATATACGTTATTTTGAAAGTAAATTACCCGAACGCTTCCCGAACAGTCGGCTTTTTTTTTTATAGCTGCGGGTCCGTGCAATCGCTTCTCTTAGAACGCAGTAATATGCGATCTATCCGAAACCAACATTTATTGTTCTTTATAATTCGCTGCCTCTTTCATATAAGTGCAAACGTCGCTTCTATTAGAGCGCAAAAATATGGCTTTTTTTGGAAACCAATATTTGTTGTTTTTTTTTTTCTCTTCATATAAGTGCAATCGTCGCTTCTCTTAGAACGCATACATTTGTATTCTATCGGAAACCAACGTTTGTTGTTGCTTGCTGTTCTATTTTTCTTTCATATCACTGCGATCGTCGCTTCTCTTAGAACGTAAAAAGATGCATTATTTCAGAAACCAATATTTTAAACGAAAATAAGAGAATAAAAAAGGTAAGAAACGCACAAACACAAAAAAAACACGCGTTTGGGTTTTTCGTTTTCTTTGTTGTTGTTTGTTGCTTCAGTTGAATTAAGAAATTTGCTTGACGCAGTTGTGAAATTAATTTTAATAAGTATGCAAAACATAATAAATTATTAAATAAGTTAATTCATTTCAGTTTCAGAAATATTAACAAAATAAGGTAAGCTATTGCCCTAATAAAATAAATATTACTTTTATTTCAGATCTGGTATGTATACGTAAATATATAAAATATAATATTTATCATTTCAGATTTAATTTCTTTATAGGTCATAATATGATAACATTTTTATTTCAGATAATATTTGCGATTTACGGTGAGTGTTTATAATATTACTTTCCCATTTATTAGTTTTATACCTTAATTTAATTATTGTATTAAAAAACATTATTATTATTTTCAATAAAATTGCAGGATTTCTTCACTAATCACATAAAAGATTTTACTGTATGGATAAATTAACCTATATATATTTTGTGTACATTTCAAATTGAATAAAATACATGTTTTTAAATATATTTTTATACCCGGTACCCATAGGGTACAAGGGTATTATGAGTTAGTGCCAACCGAGAATGTATGTCACAGGCAGAAGGAGGCATCTCCGACCCCATAAATCTTTATCAGCATCACCAGCCGAGTCGATTTAGCCATGTCCGTCTGTCCGTCCGTATGAAACAACAGATCTCAGAGACTATAAGAGCTAGAGTTACCAAATTTGGTGACAACATTGGAATCTGTTGCACGCAGATCATGTTTGTTTTAAAATTTGGCCACGCCCACTTGCGCCCTCAAAAATCATAAAAAACGTTAAATAAGCTATACTCGTTATTTTCGAGTTAAAGTTAATAGATACAATAAATAAATAAAACAAAATGGACGTTTCCTGAAAATTTCAGTAAAATCGGATGATAAACATGGGAGATATTAGCAATAAGGTTTGAATTTTAACACACCGCCCTAAGGCACTGCTGTTGCAAGCTGTAGCCGACAGGTGGCGCATTCGAGCCTTGGCCGTGGGATATAATGGGCAATTGCAGATGAAATGACAAAAGAATAGAGCAAGAAATGACAAAAAATAACATAATTCATTTTTTGACGCCGATCGAGCGGGTTTTTATGTGTTCATATAAAATGTATCATTCATATGACAGTAAATTGTTTAGGTCGGGAGCTAATTCGAGGGGCGATTTATTTTAAGAAGTATCGAAGTAGACTATTAAAATGTACAGTTAGTCACAAAAGTATTCGTTGCAAAGAGGGTTAAGAGAAAAATGCCAATTTTATATAAGTAACCGTTTTAAAATGTTAAAAAAAAGTTTGGGTTTCCAAAGATACATATTTTGTGAAGTATATGGCGGAAAAATCCAAACAGAAATCGCTTTCCATGAAAAGTTATGGACAATAATATAAAACTAAACCGTTTTGTATGCTCACAAAAGTATTCGTTGCACATACACATTATATATATTTTATCGTATTTTTTGGGACTGGGAACTATTTTTTTTTTGCAATTTGGTTTGTTTTTCTATTTTAAAGACTGAATTCGGGGAAAACAACAAACTTTTAGCGTCATTCTTGGTGTAAATCTCTAACAAAATGCCAAAAGTCCAAATTTAAACGTTTCGCAAAAGAAAATTATTTTACACCTACACAATAAGGTTCGATCGATTGAATATATTTGTGGGATGTTCGATAGAAGTCCTTGACCATAAGGAGTGTAATTTCTCGACTGAAATCCAGAAATTTCCTGGAAAATCGACCCCGTTTTGGCCGTCCGATATCATTGCTTTGCAGAGAACAGAGGAAAATCCTTACAGAAAACAGGGAAAACCCACACTTATCGGCTCCAAAAATTAATACCGCCATATTCACATTTCTAGGTACAAACGTATCCACTAAAACCGTCCGAAAAGTGCCTAAAAGCCATGATTTGCATGGCAGATGGCTAGAAAGAAACCCTTGCTCTCATGCATCAATATTAATTAAATTGCCTTTTAGTGTGAAGCGCAAACGTTTAGGTACCGGGTATTTTAGAGACGAGCACAGTCGACATTAGCTTTCTTACTTGTTATTGCTGTTTTAATGGTTATTAATGCATTCTCACCGAACAGTTCTTTATGTATGCTACAGATGTGTTCTTAATCATAACAGTTCTATAACTGATATCAATGGGTTATTTTGAAGCGTTATTTTGCATAAAAGATACATTCCTACAGAACCGTTATTGATGTGTGCTGCAGATGGGTTATATAACGCATATTTTAGAAACTAAAGTTGGAAACGAAAACCGAAGATTGCCGAAGTGTAATATACGTTATTTATATGTTGCGAAAGAACTGTTGCAGCATACAAAAAAAAGAACAGTGGTTTCCTTGTTTCACCGCCATATTGATCTGAAAGGAAGATCGCACATATAGAGAATGCATTCTTTACTCGCTGAGAACGCATAGAAATGTGCTTGCCGGAAGCGACCAGGTCCGACTGGGATGTTGTCGGAAAGGTGTGTACATTGCCTTTTGGATTCCACCAATTTGAAATTTGTTGGACTAACGGTTTTCGATATTTTTAGAGTAATATACAAAATCTGGTATTTCGCGAATATCTCCACAACGGTTCTTCGAAATTTTTTTTTAATGAGTTCAACGTGTTCAGCGTCTCAAAATTAGGCGGAAAAAGTGGGCTTAAACGTATATATATTTTGGCTGTGAACTAGTGCCACATAGCAATGTTTTTACTATGCCGACCAATGGGTATCTCTGCTAATTTTTGTCCAATTGAAATGAGTGATACCTCATTTTGTTGGAAATTTCATTGGCAATAAGTTAAAAAATTTAAAGTTAAGTAAACTTTTTTTTAATAAATTAAACTTAAAAAATGGTAAATAACCTAAAAAATATACCAAAATGTTTGAGGTTTTTGGCCGTTTTTTCACAAGAATTAACATTTTAAAGAACTTTTTGTACACGGGAGGGTGCTTTACCAATAATGCCAACAATTTCCCGAGTCGTTTTTCCCTCATCCCGAATTTTCACTTTGAGTTTCCTCAGATCAAGATCAATATTTTTTGATATTTTTTTACATCATAAATTCCAATTAAACTTCAAAGCCGTAGAGAGCGGACGTGTTTCGCGTGAGCTCCGGGAAAATTATAGAAAGCGGATGATTTTAAGAAAAAAATAAAGTATAAAATACTGGAGTATTCCAAGATAAGCAAAAAGTCGCTAAATCAGAAAAATAAATAGTTTTCGACTCACAAAATTAGTGATATGATTAAAACAAGTCCATAATTATATTATAAAAATAAGTGCCACGCGAAATAGCTCAATGAGCGACGAACAAAAAAAGAGCGTAGAAGCTCCGTGACCCCAAGGAACGGTTATTTCTCGTATTTCTCGACGCGCGACAGCAACGAAACATCGACAAAGAGCAACCGTCTGGCGGTCGATAGCCAAAGAACACAGTCTTGCTTACCCGGTCTACCCACTCCTACACCTACATCATGGAGTTCTGTGTGTAAAACCCCAACAACAAGCAGTGACAAAATTTCTGCAACTGAAGCAAAAGCAACAGCAAGAACTACAGTAACGGCGAAAAAAGCAACAGCAACAACTACGACCAATATCGCGGAAACGACTGCGATGTCATCGACAGCAGCGCCAAATACAATAACAACAAAAACAGCAAACTCCAAAGCCAATATCGGCAATATTCAACAGGCGGCCCCGGTCATACAGACCGGCATGGATCGCTACATCGAAATCAAGCGTAAGCTTAGCCCGCAGAACAACGCGGTCGGTAACAAGCTAATGATAAACCGTGTCCAAGGAGACAATGAGCAACCATGGAGATCTAACAGCAACAGATTTGCCCTTTTAGCGGATGATCAACCGGAAATGGGTCAAGAGACCCAAACGAAATCAAAGCCCCCACAAATCTACATAAGGGAGAAAAGCTCGAGCGCCCTGGTCAACAAAATTGTTGCGCTGGTCGGGGACGGCAATGTTCATGTTGTTCCGCTTACTAAAGGGAATATTCACGAAACCAAAGTTCAAACGAATCAAAAAAAAAAGTTATTACACGTACCAATTAAAAAGCAGCAGGGGCATGCAAGTGGTACTAATATGAATCGAGCCCGAAGTAACTCAAAACGAAATTATAGATGCCCTTAAAGAAAAGGGTTTTTCTGCAAAGAACGTCAGCAACATCATAAACAAAAACAGAAAACCGCAACCACTCTTTAAGTTCGAGCTGGAGCCGGACAGCAGAGCCCTGAAGAAAAATGAAGTGCCCCCCATTTACAACCTGCAATTCCTATTGTACCGAAGAATTACGGTGGAAGAGCCACATAAAAGAAACGGTCCAGTGCAATGCACAAACTGCCAGAAGTATGGACACACCAGGACATACTGCACACTTCGATCAGTCTGTGTAGTTTGCGGAGACTTCCACAATTCCGCTAACTGCCATGCTAACAAGGAAGACCCCCACAAGAAGAAATGTGGAAACTGCGGAGGTAACCATACCGCAAACGACAGGAGCTGTGTGGTCTACAAGGAGTTGAAGAGTCGCATGCGACGAGTGACAGCAACGCGCCATCAGAATGCACGAAACGTGTACACTAGCTCACAAACGACGCTGGAAGTATTTTTTGCCAAGGCCGGTAGATCCTCATTTGGTCCGCTGAATATACAGAAGGGCTTCTCCTACGCCGATGCCCTCCGAACAGGTATGGAAAACCCCCTCCAGTCTAATCTAGAAAACGTTCAGAAAGCCTTAGGACAGCCACAAAGCCCAATGGAAGCTATGATGTTTACCATGCAACAAAGTCTGACAGAATTAATGTCCTTCATGAAAACGACCATGCAAACACTTGTTCAAAACCAGAACATGGTGTTACGGCTGCTTGTAGCTCAGCAGTCCAAATAACTGATGTCTAGTCTACGAATAATCATGTAAAACGCCAATGGCGTTTCACGGCATAAACTTGAAATAACACAGTTCCTGAATGAAAATCATATCGACGTTATGCTGCTTGGAGAGACGTACCTCTCAAGCAAACACAACTTCCAAATAAGAGGTTACGCCTTCTACCGTACAGATCATCCAGATGGTAAAGCCCACGGCGGAACCGGAGTCCTAGTTAGAGAACGCATAAGGCACCACTTTTACCAAAGGTATTCAACTAATTACTTGCAGGTTACGTCTATTAAAGTGCTGTCAGGTAACGGCAACCTTTCCATAGCCGCTGTCTACTGCCCGCCTCGCTTTACAATCTCGGAAGGACAATTCATGGATTTTTACAACTCACTTGGAGATCGCTTCATAGCTGCAGGAGACTATAATGCCAAGCATACGCACTGGGGATCGCGTCTCGTGACTCCAAAAGGATGGCAATTATATAATGCAATCATAAACTTGAGAAACAAATTGAACTTTGTTTCCCCTGGTACCCCCACATATTGGACGGCAGAACCCAGAAAGATGCCAGACTTAATAGACTTTGCGGTGACAAAAAATATTTCACGAATTATTATATGTGCCAAAGCGCTTTCGGATCTTTCATCAGACCATAGAACTAACCCCGCAGCTCAACATCGAAGCGGATATCGACTGCTCTACTGATGCTCTTGAGGACGTACTCACGGCAGCAGCCACTATTTCAATACCACAAGGGAAGGACGTACAACCCAACAAATTCAAACCTAATCAACAAATTGAACAGCTTGTCGTGGAAAAGAGGCGTCTGCGATGTGCTTGGCAAGCCAACAGATCGCCATCTTCAAAACAACGTCTTAAGCATGTCACTCGCTTGCTAAACCGAGCTCTTAAACAAGACGCAGAAAGGCACAACTACGGTACATCGAAAAACTTTCGTCAACCAGTACAAAGCATCGTTTGTGGAGGGCTCACCCAAATCTAAGCTCTCCAATCGAAACAGTCACCCCGATAAGAAACTCATCAGGCTGCTGGGCCCGCAGCGACGAAGATAGAGCCGAAACATTTGCTTCACACCTCCGAAACGTCTTCCAGCCCAACCAAGCCACTAGTCCATTTGTCCTACCACAAACCGAAACTAATACTATGTCTTTACCAACATTGTTTCATCCGAATGAGAACGCAAAAGTCATTGGGGAACTGAAACCAAAAAAGGCTCCGGGTGGCGACTTAATAACTTCAAAAATGATAATTGAACTTCCAAACTCTGCTATATAGGTCATTTGTAAAATCTTCAATGGGATTATATGCCTCTCTCAAGGAAATGGAAAAAATCTATCATCATAATGATAACGAGACCCGGAAAAGACCACACAATCCCCTCATCCTACAGACCAATAAGTTTATTATCGTGTCTGTCCAAACTGTTCGAGAAATGTCTTCTTACACACATAATACCAAACCTGGAAGCACACAATGTTATCCCGGCTCATCAATTTGGCTTCCGTCGAAACCATGGCACAATCGAACAAGTCAAACGAATAACATCAGAGATGCCCACAGCCTTCGAGCATCGGGAATACTGCAGCGTAGTATTTCTCGATGTATCTCAAGCTTTTGATCGAGTCCTGATAAATGGCCTCATGCATAAAATCAAAACTCACTACATACACTCATAAGCTACTTGAGTCGTATCTTTACAACAGAGTCTTCGCAGTAAGGTGAAACGCAACAACATTTGACGAGTACACTATCGAAGCTAGAGTTCCACAAGGCAGCGCACTTGGGCCTACCCTGTTCGTTCTTTATACAGCGGATATACGTACGAACGAGCGGCTAACAAAATCAACGTTCCAACGTGCCCAACCCGAGCAACAACCCAACTAGCAAGTCATCTCATGGTAGTTGAGAAGTGGCTATCTGACTGGGATATTAAAATAAACGAACAAAAATGTAAACACATAACTTTTACTCTCAACAGGCAATTATGCTCCCCAGTATCCTTGAATAGTTCGCAGATTCCCCAATTCAACGAAGTAACGTATTTCGACGTCCACCTCGACAGACGACTAACCTGGCGAAGACACATCGAATGCAAGAAACTACATCTAAAACTAAAAGCCAGCAGCCTCCACTGGATTTTAAACGCCCGATTGCCACTGCGTCTGGACTACAAGGTCCTGCTCTACAACTCCACGCTAAAGCCTATCTGGACATATGGCTCCCAGTTGTGGGGAAACGCGAGCAGCAGCAACATAGACATCATACACCGTGCGCAATCAAAAACAAGTAAGAAAGCTACAGTCGAGAGTGCTCGACTGTGAGATACCCAGTACCCAGACGTTTGTTGGTTTAGATACTCCTTAATTAAAAATTAAATCGGCGCTCGAATTAGCTCCCGACTTAATAATAAATTTTCCCCATTTTTTTGGTCAACAGTCGATCTTTTTTCTCTTTCACACACACTTGTTTTGTGCGTCTCTGTTACAATAAACAAACCGCCTTCTGATTGAAAAAGTCTGGAGGCTATTAGAAGTATCAATCGCTGTCTATTGCGCAATGACGTGCACAGCCCAGGCGTCTAAGCGATGGGCCATCGTTTTATTATGCAAGAAGTTCTGAGTTCTAATCCCGATCATCCCAAATAATTTTTTTACATTTTTATTTAGATTCTTATTCATTTTTTTTGCTTTTTATTCAATTAATACATTTTATACCAGTTCGGCAAAGTTGAGTTATGAAAGTGATTTTTTTTATTTTTTGTCATTTCTTGGTCACGCTCGTTCTTTTCTGTAGTTTGGTGCAATTTTTTTGGTCAATAGTCGATCTCTTTTCTCTTTCACACACACTTTTCTATGACAATAAAAAGCATATTTTCATTAAGAAAATGTAGAAGCTATTAGATGTGACAATCTCTGGCAATTTTATTTCAGTTCTGCCAAAATTAGGTTAACAGTTGTCGAAGCATACTTAGTATGAAAATGGCGCTTCATATGTAACATATGTAATGGCCCAGTTGTCTAAGCAGGCGGTGCATCTACATTTTGCAAAATTGGCACGAGCTCAATCCCACACAAAACCAAAATATTTTCTGTTTTGTATTATTATTCTAAAATTTTTTTCTAGTTCTCCGGGTATAATAACAAAGGAAAAAGGAAGAAATGCAAAAAAAACAGAGAAAAAAACAATAAAAAGTTTTGGCGAGGTCGGGGCTTGAACCCACGACCTAGACGGCTACCGGCTACTCAGCAGCGCCTTAGGGGGGGTTTTAAAATTCGAACCTTATTGCTAATATCTCCCATGTTTATCATCCGATTTTACTGAAATTTTCAGGAAACGTCCGCTCTAATTTATTCATTTTTTTGTATTTATTAACTTTTACCCGAAAAAAAACGAGTATAGCTTATTTAACGTTTTTTATGATTTTTGAGGGCGGAAGTGGGCGTGGCCAAATTTTAAAACAAACTTGATCTGCGTGCAATAGATTCCAATGTTGTCACCAAATTTGGTAACTCTAGCTCTTATAGTCTCTGAGATCTGTTGACAGACATCTGACAGACATCTGACAGACGGACATGGCTAAATCGACTCGGCTGGTGATACTGATCAAGAATATATATACTTTATGGGGTCGGAGATGCCTCCTTCTGCCTGTTACATACATTCTCGGTTGGCACAAACTTATAATACCCTTGTACCCTATGGGTACCGGGTATAATTATGAGAACTATCACTGGGGCACCATGGTATATTTGCAACCAAAACATCCATAGGGATTATGGCATTCTTACAGTAAAATATGAAATAGACAAGAAAAAAAACGACCTACAATAAAAAACTTACTGTGCACCCTAATCATCTGGCAAGAGGTTTGACTCGGGCCTCCAGCAGAACCCGCCTACAACGAAACGACCTTCCAACCCAGCAATAATTTTCAGGGCCATATAACTCTGTGCCAGTCATATGACTGCTAGTTAGGTTAATAATATAAGACTTGACACACTTATTGTTAGTCTCGAGAAGGTGAAGATTCAATAAATAACAGCAAATAATAACAGCAAAAATAAATAAAAAATTTCACGTATTGTCACAAGATAAATGTAAAAAATTATTTACAATAAGTAAACGAAGTTTGGCTTACAGGTATCAATGCCAAAAAAACAATTAAACAGCTTTAATTACCGTTAACTTGCGGTTTTAGCTTTGTACGCATACTTTTTCTTGAGCTAGAAAACAGTTTTTTTTTTTTTTGTGATTTATTACTGTGTTAATTTACACAGTGTATATTGTATACTGTTACTATATATAGTAACTTTTACAATAGTGTAGGCAGGTGTTCAATGGATTTTAAAATATTTTGTAGTAGTAGAAAAGTGTTATGGGTTACGAATTTGTGGAGTGATTTAGGTCATGTGGAGGGTTTTTTTTTTTTTTGTTTTTTTGTTTTGTGTTTTTTTTTAAGTTCTGTGTAGTAAATCGATGGGATGGGTTCTTTTGAGTCTTCTTCAGGTTCTATGTTCCCTTGTAAGGCGTGGAGATGTGGGGGCAAGTATGGTTTTGTAAATTTTTGATTTTGTTTGTTAGGTTAAGTTGATTGGTTGGTTTTAACAGCCAAGAAAGCTTCTTAGCCTTGACTTCGAGTGAGTATTTGACATTTGTAGTGTGCTTTGCTAGTGTTAATCTTCTGTCGAGGGTCACACCCAGGTATTTGTGTTCCCTTTTCTGTTCCAGTAGCTCTCCGTGTAAAAATAATCCTGGGCAATTGTCCTTCCTGAGTGTGTGTGTCACTACTGCACACTTTGAGGGGTTTACAGAGATGTTCCACCGACAGGCCCAGTTTTCAATTTTTTGAGGTATAACTGAAGCCTGTCAGTGGCTGTGTATATGCAAGATGATCTGCACGCTGCCGCTGTGTCATCCGCAAAAGTGGTCAGCATCATGTTACGGGAGTGTACTGGAGGCTTTGGCATGTCATGAGTGTACAGGCTGTACAGTGTAGGTCCAAGAACGCTACCCTGTGGTACACCTGCACTGATCCGCCTCTCAGTGGACATTATTCCTTCTTGGATCACACGAAACGTCCTGTCAGATAGAAATGATTTGAGCGTTTCAAACAGCTGTGGGTTGAGCAGGGTTTTGAGTTTGGAAAGAAGGCCGTCGTGCCACACCCTGTCGAACGCCTGCTGTATGTCCAAGTATGCAGCAACGACATACTGCTTTTTGTGGAAGCCATCCAGAATGAATTCCGTCACTCGGTGTAGTTGCTCCGGGGTGCCATGGCTGAGTCTGAAACCAAACTGGAAATTTGGGATCGCTTGCTTTACGGGAGGTGCCTGCAGGACTCTTCTTAAAATACATCGTTCAAACAGCTTTCCAAAGGTGGTCAGGAGACTGATGGGGCGGTAACTGCTGACATCACCCGGGGGTTTACCAGGTTTCAGGACCATGACTATCCTAGCGTAAAGCCTGGAGTTTAGGGAAGTACCCGGGTCTCAGAGCAGAATTGAAGATAAGCACGAGGTACAAAAGTGCTTTGAGGGGCAGGGCTTTTGTGACTCGGTTGCCAATCGAGTCCTCTCCTGGAGCCTTTTTGATTTGAAGTCCTCGGATGTCCTTCTTTACCTCCGGCAAGGTTACAGGCGGCACTGGGAGCTCCAACTGATGCGTCCTGTCAAGGGTTTCTGCAACAAGCTGCACTCTCCTAGCAGAGGAAGTACTAAATGGAGTAAACCTGCTCTCCAGGTCTTCAGCAAAGGTTTCTACACGGTCCAGAGTGGATTTTGCCCATGTGCCATCAGTCTTCTTAATAGGATACCTAGCGGTAGCTTGCCTCTTGTAAACTCCGGTAAGCTTCCAGAGTGAGAAATTGGAGCTTGCATCAGCTGTGGCGTTTTGTAGCAACCGGTTTGTCGCTTCAGCTTTGAGCAGGGATAGCTTTTTCCTCACTCTGTTGGATATCCTCCGGTACAGCCTGTCTATCCTGAGGTCATTAGTGCCAATGAACTCGCGTCAGAGTCTCTTTTTCAGGAGTAGCAGTCCCTCAACTTGATCCGAAAGATCACTCCGAGGTCTTATTGGGTGAGTATTAATAGGCCTGGTTGGGGCAGCAGCTGTAGCAGCTTCTCCTATATAGTCCACTTCTCCCTTCGTGCTCAAGGTAGTGCCAAGCAAAAGGGAGTTTGTCATGGACTGCCTGAACACCGGAAGACTTGAGCCAGGTTTTAGGAGGCTGGCTCTGGCAGCAACCGTAGATGGAGAGACTGATAAGGTTGCTATCAGCGGCAGGTGATCTGAGCAAAGGTCCTTTTCCTCCCTAATGGTGAGTACGTTGCTTGGGATTGATTTATACACAAAGAAGTCTAAGCAGGACGGAGTGGCTCCTGCACGTGGCGGGTACCACGTAGGGCTTCCTGTTGCAAGGACTTGGGCTGAGGAGCTTGTTATAACGTCGTGAAGAGCCCTCCCTCTTTGATCTTGCCTGTAGTTGCCCCACAGCCGATGTTTTGCGTTGAAATCAGCTCCCAAGATGAACTTTTGACCAAGTTGAGAGAGAAGGTGGTCAAACTCAGCACTCGTCCAGCTGAGAGAAGGTGGCAGGTACGCTGCAGCAATTAGAAGCTCGCCACTGCGCGTGGAGACCATGACGGCGGCTAGCTGAATTTCCCTATTCCTGATGGCATGAAGGTGAGAGTGGGAGATCTCACGCCTTACTAAGACAGCTGCACCTCCTCGACTGGAGTTGCTTGGATGATCTGCTCTGTAGCACACAAAGCCAGCCAGTGTGAAGTGTACTCCTGGGTGTAGATACGTTTCTGCAACAAGCATAATGTCAATGTCGTGTTGTCGTGTAAAGATGAGCAGCTCATTTGCACTGGGAGCCAGGCTGCGGGCGTTCCAGAATCCAATACGTAGGTTACTGGTCATTACGGGGCACTTCGACAGGAGGCAGACTGGGAGGCAACACCCTGCAGCTGGCGCACACACTGGGCAAGATTAGCAACTGTGGAGAAAAGCTCAGAGACATCTTTTTGAAGGCTCTTGACAATATGAAGAACTGATTCCAATTCCGAGGATTTCTCAGCCAGGGGAGCAGGAGTGAAGGATTGAGCACGTACCCGGGAACTGGAAGGGGCTCTCTTGTTGTTGTTGTTGTAGGCAGGAAGGTGTTGGGTTAACACCCTTTGGAGGCCTTGGACAACTTCAAGTATAGTACTTAGGTCAGTAGGGGAGCCAAACGGGGGATCCGGATCATGGGGATGAGGATGTGCCCTGGATCTGGACTTAGCTCGCCTTCTGTTGCCAAGGTTATCAGGAAACTGCACGCCATAGTTCCTTGCACTGGGAGAGGCAGGGGGGGAGACCTCAGGCCGTGAAGGCTTACCAATCACGTCAGCATAGGACAAGGTTTTCCAGGAGCTGCAAGATTAACCCCAGTACGTCGATTGTTAATCTTGCGGGTGAATACTGGCCAAGACCTGTCATAAGCCGCATGATTGCCAAAGCAGTTTGCACATAGAAGGTCCCCAACAGTCTTGGCCAAACACTGTGAAGAGCCCGTAACGTGGCTTCCAGAACACCGGCCACAGACAGGCTGTTTGAGGCAATAGTTCTTCGTGTGATCAAAGTCGTAGCACCTGTAGCATTGTCTTGGGGTCTTGCTCTTCCGTGGTAGCTCAATAATGACCCTCTGTCTTCCAATCTGTGTAATCTGCAGCACATCCTTATTGTTTGGGGCAGCTGCAAGGTTCAAGAACCAAATGTTCTGAGGAGGCCGGACAGCAGGAGAACCATCTGGGTTGAACTCAGGTGATAGTTTAGATTTGGGGATGTGAGTATTTAACAGATGGTGTCCTTTCTTGAAGAACTCGACCACAATCTTTTCTACAGGGGTGGAGGCAGCAAGGTTACGTACCACTACACGATATGTTTTGTCTTCATCCAGGCAGAAGTGCGTGTACTGGACATGGTGGGAGTTTAGGACACGGATAATGTTTCTATGAGTGTCTGGGTCTTTGGGATAGATCCGCACCTCTCCGGACGGGGAAGAGGAGAATTCATAGTCCTCAGTATTGATAGGAGGAGTAAGGAGGGCCTCCAAGGCGTTTATATACGTAACTCCAGGGATCTTGATGGGCCGTAGCTTCCTGGTTTTGGGAGGAGAACTTGGCATAGGATCAGAAGTGATAGCTGCTTCAACGTCTACTATTTCCGCATCCTCAACCTCTTTGGCAAGAACAGCAAATTGGTTACACTCAAGAGGATCCGGGCTGTCCACTTGGCAAGGACTACGCTTAGAGATTTTAGATGAGCTCATAAGAATTGACTGAGTAGGGTCTTGAGGGCGGCGCTTCTTTGAATGCACTTGATGCCAGGTCACAGTGCTTGTAAGGACGGGATTGTTCAATTCAGTGCCCACCCAATCCGGCAGTGTGTCACTTGCACCACACGTGTTTGAAGTAACCACTGGAGTCAATTGGACAGGAATGGGTAGTATTGCTTGGGCAGTAGGAGCGGCTCGATTCGACAGCACTTTACTCGAGGGGTAAGGGCTTGGGCGTCCTCGAATGGAACGCGTGCTGCGGGACGTATGATGAGCATTGTCCAAAGGAGTAGGGGTCGCCGAACAAGAGACATCCGTCATCGTCGCCGAGGAGTCAGAGAGCTCCGCCATGCGCTCAGTGGGAAGGGAGGCTTGAGGACACAGGGAAGTCGACACCTCGCCGCGGTAAGAATCGGCTGTAGGCGGTCTCTGCGAGGCAGAAACCACAAGACCACAGCCAGTCACAGAAACTTGCTCAATCGCGAGAATAGAAACAAGCCAAAAAGAATGACGAATTTCTGAGAAAAAAAACAAAAACTTTTTTGGAAGAAAAAATGTGTGAGAAAATTTTCCAGGGAAAATTTTTGATTTTTTTTCCGGACCTAAAATCGAGACGTCCGTACCGGTTGACACAAAAGTCGAGATGTAGAAAATAGTGAGTTACATCAGAAGAAAGCTAATAGAATTTACTACTTCCTGTAAGAAAAAGAAGAAAAAAAGAATTTATATATATTTTTTTACCACTTTTTTTGGAAGCCAAAGTTACAGAACATTCTTGTACGCAGACTTTTTATGGCAGGTGTATGTGTAAATATATGCGAGCGGTGAAACACAGTGAAGCAAAAAGAATTAGGAACAATTTTGTCAAGCAAATCAAATTTGGAAATGTTTACTGTGGCTTATAGTATATATTTAACACAACCTTTTAGCGTTTAGAACTCGCAGAAATTTTATAGAAATTAATTACGGCAATGAAAACGTAAATTGTAGTTGTTGTAAATGTAACATGCACGAAAAGGAATGGGATAAGTCTTGCAGTGTACAAAGGAAATGGATTTGGAATTGGAAGTAATTATAATTACTTCACACTGCCTTATTAGCTGCCGTAGTGTCCGATAACTTGGACTTGGATTGGCGTTTTTAGGATAGCGGTTTTAACCCGGAGTTACACAACATAATTAAAAACACAACCTTTTCGGAGTTCTGCGCGATTCGCGTCGTAAGGTGTTTATTTGTGTAATCGGAAATTAGTACTGACAATTAAACTTAAAACAGATTGCTTCAATGCAAAGTGGAGACTTGAGCAAGAGCGAGGAAGGGAAAGAGCGGGGATCCAGTGCTGGATAAACACTGTCGCTGGAAACTGATCGCCTATCTGCCGTGAACACATATGAAAAAAATGTTCAAAAAATGTATAACAAATATCAAATATGATTTTAATAAACTTATTATTTTAATATATTCTAATACCTAGTTTTTATTTATTTTTAAGATGATTTTAAATTTTTTTCCTAAAACAATCAAGTTACAAGTAACCAAGTCAATCAAAAAAAAAAAAAAAAAAAAAATGGGTATATATTATATAAAAAATTTTTTTTATTAATTTATTATACGATTTGAACAATAATGTAGCGTTTTTCTATGTTTATTTGTATGACAAATACTTGGTATCTAGACAAATCGGCTGTTGCACCGTTATCTTATCAGTAAATTCAATAACAAATAATATGTATACCCATTCCTACGTAAAGTTTAACGAAAAATTAATAATAAATCTCCAAACGCAAGAAGTTGGCGTTTGGAGTTTAATTATGAATTTTCGTTGTTTCTATTATTTTTTACAACACTGTATTTGTATGTAACATTGTACTCTGTCGAGTCGATTACGAAAAATGTGCTCTGATACCCTGTGCTACTGTGTCGAGTTGAACCATACTCTGATACCCTGTGTTTCTCTGAGTCAATTCCATAACCGTGCTCATGCTACCCTGTGCTACTCTGAGTCGATTCGAGTAACATGCTCATGCTATTCTGTACTACCGTGCCCATGCTACTATTAGGTCGAGTCGATTCAAGCACCGTGCTATTCTACTGTTAGGTTGAGTCGGTTCGAGAACCGTGCTCTTCTATGTACTACTACTTAGTTAGTTTTATATTTTTATACCCGGTACCCATACGCAGAAAGAGAAATCTCTGATACGGCTATGATACAGGGCACAAGTTTTTATTAATTAGCTACTTCATTAGAACCTTGAAAGAGACAACTATATGTATTTTTTGGTTCGGATTTTTTTCGTACTGCGACTACGGTCAGACTAATTTAAAAGGTAAACAATAACAATGGCCAGAATTCGCAGTACATAATTATCAATTTCTAAAGTCCTCGTGCAAACACTCCTGCAGAAATTAATATGAAAGCCCTTACACTGATTATTACACCCGCTCGTGTACATATATTTAGTTAATTCATAATAATTACACAATTTCACGGCGGAAAACCCATGCCACCGAAAACTTATTTATTTTGTGTATTTATCTTGCTTTTGTGCAGTATAGTTGCTGAAAATTATGGCAAGCCTTCAGCAAAAACCAATATATTCTGTGAGACCGTTTTGTCTAATGAGACATTAATATACTTTTTAGATACAATTTAATGAATTACAGATGGTATATTCTATCGATCTCATTTTTTTGTCTGGTATTTTTTTCGGTAAACCGATAAGTTTTTCAAGTAATGAGCAATTAATGTATTAAATCTCTCATTGAAAGTGCCGTATAGTCGTCTTGCTCGCACTTAGGCAAAACCCTATGGTTGCTGTCAAGCTTCTAATTAATGCGCCAATTAATGAAGTTTTTAATACAGTGTCATAATGCTATGACCCTATAAAGTATATATATTCTTGATCAGCGTCACCAGCCAAGTCGGTTTAGCCATGGCCGTCTGTCCGTCTGTCTGTCCGTGTGAAACAACAGATCTCAGAGACTATAAAAGCTAGAATTACCAAATTTGGTGACAACATTGGAACGCACGCAGATCACGTTTGTTTTAAAATTTTGCCATGCCTACTTTCGCACCCGAAAATCATAAAAAACAGTATATAAGCTATAGTCGTAATTTTCGGCTAAAAGTAATAAATAATAAATAAGTAGGCATTCGCGGACGTTTTCTGAAAAGTTGACTAAAATCGTATGATAAACATGGAAGTTATTAAACAATAAAGTTCTATGTTGAGAGGGCCCTTAATTGGAGTAAGCGGTCAAAATACTGCCTGAGGGCGAAAAAAAGTGTTGCGTGCTTTCGGGCGCAGTTTTAATTCGTAATGAAGCTGTGTACAGGTGCAGAATTTCTCATTATTGGGTGTTGCTCAACGTGTTCCTGCATAATTTGACTTTTTTGAATGTTGCCAGTGTCAGTGTGCTTTTTAATTTCATCTACAATGATTTGGGAACCGGATATATCACAGTCGGTCTCCATCGACTGTAGCTTTCATACTTGTTCTATCTACTTTAGGACTTACCCAGATGTGGTCGCTTGTGCTTCTCGCAAGAAGTGACTCACAGGTGTGCGTTAGCTCATCGAACTTCGATAGAAGTTGCCGTGCCTTATTAAATTGCGCACGTCATTTTATTGTTTTTTGGTATTTTAATTAAATATAAGTCTTACTATTTATTTTTTGTCCTTAATAATAATATAATAAATACTTTATTTGCTTAATATTATTATATGCTTTCTTACTAAATAAGAAATATTAACAGACTTTTTATAAAGGAATGGTAACAAATAATAGTTCATGATATTTCATAATAATTTGCGATGCTAGTTTAGGCGTCTTCTTGATATTGATGGCTGCGGTTGCCTTTATGGTGTATGCAGTCTTCCCGACGATGCGCTTGATGTTGATCCAGCTTGGTTTCCAGGACCTCTTTCAACAGCAGTAATGGTTCTGGCGTCCTCGGCCTGCTCGTGCTTGGCGCCTTCGTCTTTGTTGGTCGCGAATGCAAAAGTAGCGAAGCAGGTGCGAAAATGGAACTGTAAGTATGAGGGCAATGACTAGCCTCTAGAATTCCTAGAGCAGGTTGAATGGTCATCCGAAACATACGGCATAGACCTTATTCCCAGAGCGATGCCAGATCTGTAAGGCAGCACATTAAAGTGGCTCATCGCCAACAACAGGCAATGAAAAAGCTGGGGAGATTTCGTACGTGTATACGTACACGATTTTTTGCTCAGGTCAGACACAGAAAGCAGAGACAAGGCGAATCGTTCAATGACTTCATGGTGGAAATACAAATACTTGCGGCCACTGCGTTTGTCGTGCTGGCACAAATACTAAACAACCGCACATCCCAGAGACCTCGCCTCCGCAATGGTACTAACCGATGAGTTCGAGGAGCTCGACCAGCTGCGGAAAGATTTTGAGAGGTAAAACGATATCGAAAGGATCAGGACCCTCTAAACGCAAAGAACAGACCAGGGTGCGATATGGAGAAGATGCCAAGACGAGGGAGAACACACAGCTAGATACACGCAACCCAGTCGGAGACCAGCGGCGCCCATGGTGTATTTGGGCTAAAACTCAAATAAATTACAAATTACCCATCGCAGACCTGCCGTAGATTCGGAAGGCAAAACCACTGGGCGAGAGAATGTCGCGGGAAAGTTGGAAGGAGGACGATTGACTGCTGACTCTCAGCCTTTGAGAGGCAAGCACGGATCGCAAGGTGCCACCTCACGAAAATAATGGTGAACCTGGCAACCAAGGAGGCAAAACTGACCAGCTTTATAAGCGAAAAGGTTGGCGCTCAGATTACGAAGTGCAGGCAAAAGGCAACCCAATATAGGGCAAGTAAGAATGGCAGACCGACGCACAGGCGAGATCAACGCACCACGAGAGGTGCAGATCGGACTGTGAACCAACATAGCAAAGACACCACTTCTGATACCCTTAGGGATAATATATGCGCTGGTATTTGGGTGGATTTTCCACAGCAACATCGGAGCAGAGGTAAAATGGGCAGGACACCAGGTCTCAATATCAGCAAGGAGACGAAATAACGGTTAGTTAGAGGAAATATTATCCGTCGCCGTGGTTAAAACGCCTCAGCAATTCAGCGAAAGGGGCATCGAGGGATTTCTTAACACAGAGCTGAAGAAGATGAAAGACATCCAAGGAACATCGAATGTGGCGGTGCACAGAAACAGGATGAGGGACGACCGCTTAATGAAGAAAACGGGCATGGAGACTGTGTGGACTTTCGACAAATAAACATATAAATAAAGTCCGTGAAGGATTCGTAACCAATGCCGAGGATCAACTACATACTGGATCAGTTAAAAGAGGCGAAATATATAAGTAGCCTGGATCTAAAAGACGGGTATTGGCGACAGCGAGCAGGCAGTACACGGAATTCACGGTGCCAGGAAAGTGTCTGTTCCAGTGGAAAGTCATGCCTTTTGGGCTCCACTCTGCATCAGCAACGTTCCAAAGAGTACTAGACCAAGTCATAGGCTCCGAGATGATGCCACATGCGGTTGCGTATCAGGATCACATCATTGCCATTGGTCGAACGGTCGTGAAAGACTGCTGGAAGCGAAGCTGAAATTAAATGCAGATAAGATTGAATTTTTTCGAAAATTAATTACTGTACTTAGGCCACCGCATCACAGACCAGGGCATCGGCACAGATCCAGAAAAGGTTTCGGCCAGCAGGTTTCGGCCAGCAGCTTTCGGTTCACCAGCAACTGTCATTTCCCAGGGAAATTGACCGACGATTTGTGCCAGATTTCGTCACACTAGTCCAGCCATTGAAAGCAGAATAAGAATAAACCGAATTGGTCAGAGACATATCAGCAAGCATTCGAGGCCGTAAAGACAAAACTAGTGGCAGAACAGATCCTAGCATGTCCAGATTTTACAAAAACATTCGTCCTGACAGACGGCGACGACCACGGACTCGGAGCAAGGCGAACGATTTATATCCTACTCCAGCTGGTCACTCAAAGGAGCCGAAAGAAACTACTCTGCAACGGAAAAAGAACGCTTAGCAATCGGGCCGTTAGAAAGCTGAATCCTTACCTTGCGGGCTACGACTTCATGGTGATAGCGGATCACATGGCCCTGAGGTGGTTGAACAGCATCGAGAGCCCGTCCGGGACAATCGCTCTGTGGGCACTGGAGCTGCAGCAGAATGACTTCGAAGTTGCATACAGGAAGGGACAGCGTAATAGTTCTATTGGACGTTGGTGCACTACGGTCAGTACACTAAAGTGGCCCTTCAAAAGCAAGCACGTGCTTGTTAGGGTTAGGTGTTAATAGGCGCGAAAGGAAAGGTATAGGTAAAACGGTATTTATTTTTTTCGCATTTTTTTTTTTTTTATTTTGCCCAACATTTTAAGAATATAAAGTCCAAATTTGACATCGATTGGAAAAAAAATAACGATGTAATGGGTACTTGAACGGAGGTCATTCTATGTTCTATGTATGGGGAGCCAAAACTTTAAAGCGCTCTCCTGAAAAGTGTCATCTTAAGTCGGTGTACACGATTACTAAAAACCTACTTGACCAATCGTTTTTAAATTTTGCACACAGCTTTTGCAACTAATTCTCCAGGTATCACTGTCGTAGTGTTTTAAATTTTATTTTTTATTATAATTTTTATTTAACAATTAAACTTTTTTTTTAGTCAAGAATTGCATTTTTGATTTCAAACATTCATGAAAAATCAAAAAAAAAAAATTTAAAAAAGAAAAACTCCACAGTGATACCTCCGGGCAGTTATCCTTTTACTAATGCATATTTTGGTTTTCATATCGGACGATTCTGTGGACCGTTAGGATGTACACGGGCCACGGGGGCTACTCCTATACCTGCACATATTTTTCAATGAAACCCAGAACCCCTACATCATGGAAGCAGGCAAGCTGTCCCGACATAGTCCGCACCGAGCAGGTCAGCTGGCCTAAGGCGAAGAATCACGACACGACAACGGCGGGACACATGGAAAGCAGCAAGGTACTGTAACGACCCTCTATGGGTTGCGCGGCTAGCTAACCGAGGTCGGGGTTCATAACAGAAATTTATAAGAACAGGTTCCGTGTCCCAAATCCAATGAAAAGAGTCAAAGATATGTATATTTTCCAAGTAAACGTTGTTTATTTCCGATCATATGAATGTATGCGTGTAACGCGGTTCCTGTGTAGAAAGAAAGGCTGCGGAGAATGATGACGGACCGACCCGTGTTACCCTGGGAACCACCTGGAGGGTCTAGCGATGTGGAAATAATCCGTGTCGCTACCGCTAATGCCTATGCTCGCACCTTGATACCCTGAAATCGAGGTCTGAGTGGATCTAGCCCAGATGGGTTTTGCGTTCGTCTCATATACCCTAGGTTCCTCTGTAATTCGTGGAGTCGGTATGTATATCGTCCTCGAATACCCTGTACTCTGTCGAGTCGATTACGAAAACCGTGCTCTGATACCCTGTGCGACTTTCTGTGTGCCGAGTCGATTACGAAAACCGTGCTCTGCTACCGTGCTCTGCTACTCTGTGTCGAATCGATTCGAGGAACCGTACTCTGATACCCTGTGCTTCTCTGAGTCGATTCAATAACCGTGCTTATGCTATCCTGTACTTCTCTGAGTCGATTCGAGAACCGTGCTCATGCTACTATTATGTCGAGTTGATTCGAGAACCGTGCTCTTGTGAGGTCAAGTCGGTTCGAGAACCGTGCTCTTCTAGGACTACTTAGTTTGTTTTCTATTTTTCTATCTACTTAGGGACTAGCATCTGGCGGAGTTTCGGCCTCCTATAGGCCTAAGCCAGCTGTTCTTTAGCTCATCGATAGATTATCGAATTTCGATCTTACCGGAGGTTGCCAGAAGGCGGAAGGCCCACTATCGGCGTCAGCTGTTTGGTTTGGTCCAGGGTTGCCGTGCCTTTTTGAATTGCGCACGTAATTTTTTTTGTTTGTTGATATTTTATTTAAATCTAAGTATCTAATTATTTTTTGTCATATTTCATACTTAGTACTAAATAAGAAATATTTAAAGACTTATTATAATAGGAATGGTAACAAATATCAATTCATGATATTTCATAATAATTTGCGATGCGGGGCGTCGCACTCCCCCCTCGTCAGCTAGTTTAGGCGTCTTCTTGTTATTGACGGCACCGCTGCGGTTGCCCTTTATGGTGTATGGAGTCTTCCCGACGATGCGCTTGATGTTGATCCAGCCGAAGGGGGGGTCTATTTCACAGCTTGGTTTCCAGCTCTTGTTGGATTTCCTGGGCGAGATTCATAGACTCTGTTGTAGTTATAGCTTGAGTAATAGTTGATAGTTTTATTTAAGGATGTTTTAGTAGAGATTAAGTTTTTACACGTTGTTGGCGATAGAGATGGCAGAACAGAACTCTTAGATAAGATACTTATGCGATAACAATACACGCGATATATATAAGGTATACGATATGTGGTGACCAGGGATGAAGATCAATGTACTGCCAATTGTATTTCGAATACTTCCCCTTAATTGGTAAAGTGTTGATCGACTGGACGTATACCCAAGGATGTCTTGCAGGTGTTGTGTTTCGAGGCCCCAAGCCTTTTCGTTAATATGTCTGCTGGCATCTAGGTCGTTGGGATGTACTTCACGGATATAGTTCCCTCTTCAATCAGCTCTCGGATGAAATGGTGGCGGATGTCAAAATGCTTGGTGCGTTTGTTGAATACGGGGTTGCAAGCAAGTTGACCAGCTCCTTGATTGTCGTTGTGGATGACGGTCGTCTTCAGTTCCCCCAAAACTTCTATTAGGAAACTTCTAAGATGAACAGCTCCTTTTGAGGAGTCAGACAGGGCCATGTACTCTGCCTCTGTGCTTGACAATGCAACCGTCCGTTGCTTTCTACTCTCTCAGGATATTGCTGCGCTTGCGAGCTTGAAAGCAAAACCTGTGAAAGATCTGCGATCGTCAATGTTGGCGGCCCAGTCAGCATCTGCGTAGCCTACTAGGTCTTGGCCACTTCGTTTATAAAACAAGCAATAGTTTTGAGTGCCTTTTAAATAGCGTAATACCCTTTTTGCAGCCATCCAGTGTTGTTTCCCAAAGTTCGTATTATATTGACTTAGTGCACTCACTGCGAATGCAATATCAGGGCGCGTTGACACTGCCAACCACATTAAGGCTCCTACCAAACTCTGATATGGTACATTGGAGATTTCTTCCTTTTCGCTTTCAGTGGCTGGACACATTTCTGTCGACAATTTTTCGCTCGTGTTAATTGGCGTATTTACAGGTTTGCAGTTTTCCATGTTGAAACGTGTGAGGAGTCGTAAAACTCCCCACAAATCTCGAGGCAGGAGAGCCCTTAGCAACAGCGAAGGCAGCGAGGATGCGGCAGAATTCAAGGGCAGCCAGGTCCACCGGTAAATACTGGACCTTGGACCCGGCCAAAGCGGAGAGACCGTGAAATAACGGTGCCGCGCTGGACCTTGGACCCACGCCGCCAAAGGGCAATGAGGTCGAACGGGAATCTTGGACATTGACTAGAGCCGTGAAAAAATAACAGGACATCTTGGACATTGGACCCTAGCGAGCCGTGTGCAAAAAGGGAAATAACGGGACCACGCCGCAGCATATAAAAGGACGACGCAGGCGCAGCTCGAGACAGACAACCAAGATACGCGAGCGAAAGTACTGAGAGACAATCAAGTGAGACCAGAGAGCCGGACATCGAGATTCAAGTGCGAGAATTAAATCGAGTGCGTGGCCGTGAGAGTACCGTGTAACCGAGTGCTCAACGTCCAGATCAAGACACCAGAGTCAAGACGCTAAACCAAGGCGGAGACTGCAACGGTGAGATCTGCAGGACACGGAGACTGGAGTGGAGACGAGTGCTGGACAGGAGCAGAATCGAGAGAAGGACGAGCTACGGCAAGGTGAGCGCGGATCAAGAGTTTGTGCCAGGCGTCGGGGTTACGGTGGACTGACGATAAGGCTGGATCCTCGGATTTGACCTGTCGGGACATCTGTGCTGACGATAAGGCTGAATCCTCGGATTTGACCTGTCGGGACATCTGTGCTGACGATAAGGCGGAATCCTCGGATTTGACCTGTCGGGACGTCTGTTTCCCAGGCTAGAGCCAGACCGACCTCAGGGAACACGACGAAACAGGTGATCCCAGGATCGTTCTGGTCGGACCCGAAGGAAGGTTGTGCAGACTTTTGAATCCTACAAGCCGGGTGGAACTGGAGAGACGCCGTTGGAGAACGACGCCGTAGGAGTCCGCAAGTAGCACGAGGAAGTACGAGAGCCAGCGACGCCGTCAGGGAGCGCCGCCGAGGAAGCACGAAGGGAATCTTGAGCCGAGGAAGGCACGTCGCCGACCAGGCAAGCCGCAACAGCCAGCTGACGCAGACAATTCCAGCGAAAAGAAAAACTAAATAAAGTTTTCCGATTTGTCCCAATCGGATATCACTGCATTTTCTTGGGTCACGGGCAGTCACGCAATACAAATTTGGTGGGACGAACACACAATATCTCTGAGCTAGTCGCGGCGTTTACGTAGCGATCAAACAGACAAAAACAGTTCGTTACATCTGGCGCCCAAGCGTGATTGTCCCGATCAAGAAAGCAGATAGAAGATGGGCAAGTCGTGGCTGTATGCCCTCAAAAGGGATGACTTTCCCGCCATCGCAGCCGCCCTTGGAATCAGGCTAGAGGGTCTCGTGGATGACATGAGAAAAGCACTGTCGGAGTTCATAGACCGCACAACCAAAGAACCGGAGACAGTTGCCATCCTCGAAGCGTTGGAAAGGGAATACGGAAAGAAGACTCCCGAGATGAAAATCACAAGCGCAGAGGGCTTGGTGAGCAGTTTGGACGTCCAAAGCCTCAGGGACGCCGGCAACCAGGAGCGACGAAACTCCACCCAAAGGGAGAACAGTCGGGAAAGGCAGATGGACTCCAATCAAAGGAAGGACAGGGCCAAGACAGAAGGGCCGGACTATGCCAAGGTGGCGAAGCAGGTGCGAGAGTGGACCTTCAGGTACGACGGCCACGATAAACCCCTGGAGTTCTTAGAACAGGTAGAGTGGTCAGCGGTGACGTACGGGCTCGACGCCGATCTAATCCCCAGAGCGATGCCGGAGCTCCTGCAGGGAAGAGCCCTCAAATGGTTTATCGCCAACAACAGATTCTGGGAGACCTGGGCAGACTTTTCCCGGAGTTTCAAGGAATTCTTCCTGCCCAGGGGCTTCATGGTGAAGCTAGCCGATCAGGTCAGGCAGAGGAAACAAGTCTTCAATGAGTCCTTTAAAGACTACATGGTAGACATGCAGACCTTGATGCGGCCCCTGGATATGTCCCGAAAAGAGGTCCTGCAGAGGATAATAGAGAATAGCACACCGGCGTTGCGGATATTCATTCGCCCGTACGAAGTCAAGGACCTGGACGCTCTGATGGCATTGGCGGACGACTTCGAGGAGTTGGACCAGCAAAGGAGGGAGTTCGAGGAGACCAACACCCCACAGACCAGGATGCACCCCGTACCCGCAACAAGAGAATTCCAACACCCGGTAGCTGCACGACGAGAATTCGAACACCCGGGAACAATACGAAGAGAGTTCGCCCACCCAGCAGCCACTCGAAGGGAGCAAGGAGCAGTATGCAGAAGGTGCCAAGACGGCACAGATGCTCCCTGGAGGCCAAAAGGACAGGACCAAAGGACAGAAACAAGGAGAGGATACATAACAAACCCGGCAACAGCATGCCGAAGATGCGGAAGTCAAGAGCACTGGGCAACAGAGTGCCGAAACCGCCCGGTGCTGTTCTGCTGGAACTGCGGAAAAATGGGCATAATGACAACTAATTGCTGCCCGAGATCGGGAAATGCCCAGCGATCCCAGCCGCCGAGGGGCAACTAGGGTTCGCGAGGCACTGCCCCTCAGATTTAATGGGCGACCTGAAGGCGGAAGAAATGCAACTGTCCGCCACAGTGCTCATAGCCGGGAAGAGGCTGAAGGCCACGGTGGACACCGGCGCCACGGCTAGTTTTATAAGCGAGGAGCTGGCAGACAGGCTGCAGGCGGCAGGACAGGTCAGGCCCACGAGGAGGCTAGTACGGATGGCAGACGGACGGTGCGGGAGCATCACCTCGCAGCTGGAAATAGGAATAGGACTCGGCACGAGAACTGTGGTAATACAGTTGCTGATCCTTCCTGGAATCATAGACGCCCTGGTGCTAGGATGGAATTTCCTCACCACAATAGGAGCAAAAATGGAATGCGCTGGACTTCGAGTGGCAATACCACCAAGAAACAGAGAACAAAACTGCACAGAGGAAAGACTGTCCGTCGCGGTCACGGAAACGCCAAAAGAATTCACGGAAGAGGACATAGCTGAATTCCTAAAAACAGAATTGGCAGATTTGGAGAATATACAAGGAACGTCGACGGTAGCTGTGCACAAAATCACCATGAAAGATGATCAGCCGGTTAAACAAAGGTATTATCCCAAGAATCCGAAGATGCAAGGGGAAATTAACTCCAAGGTCGACGAGCTACTCGAAAAAGGCTGCATAGAACCATCGAAAAGCCCATACAGCTCACCAATCGTCATGGTCAGGAAGAAAACAGGGAAATGGAGGTTGTGCGTGGATTTCAGGCAAATAAACGCAAAGTCCGTTAAGGACGCATATCCGATGCCAATGATAAACTACATCCTGGACCAGCTGAGAGAAGCAAAGTACATCAGCAGCCTGGATCTAAAGGACGGGTACTGGCAGATACCCTTGGAGGCGGACAGCAGGCAATACACAGCCTTCACAGTCCCGGGAAAAGGTCTATTCCAATGGAGAGTCATGCCATTCGGACTACACTCGGCATCGGCGACATTCCAAAGAGCGTTGGACCAGGTCATAGGGCCCGAGATGATGCCGCACGCTTTTGCGTATCAAGACGACATTATCGTCATCGGACGGACCATAAAGGAACACATGCAGAACCTAAAAGAGGTGTTTAGAAGACTGCGGGCAGCAAACCTGAAAGTAAATGCTGATAAGTGTAAATTCTTCAGGAAGGAGTTGCAATACTTAGGGCATCGAATCACAGACCAAGGCATTGGGACGGACCCGGAGAAAGTCTCGGCTATAGCCCAGCTGAAGCCACCGGCAAACGTCAAGGAGCTGCGCCAATACCTGGGGGTGGCATCATGGTATAGGCGATTCGTACCAGATTTTGCCACCATAGTACAGCCCTTGAACGCACTCCTCCGGAAGAAAGCAAAATGGGAATGGACGAACGATCACCAGCAAGCGTTCGAAGCCGTCAAGGCCAGGCTAGTTGCTGACCCAATCCTGGCATGCCCCGATTTCAGCAAAACGTTTGTACTTCAAACAGACGCCAGCGATTACGGCCTCGGTGCCATTCTCACACAACATTCGGACCAGGGTGAGCGGGTGATCTCCTACTCCAGCCGATCCTTGAACGGGGCGGAAAGGAATTACTCTGCAACAGAAAAAGAATGTTTAGCGATCGTGTGGGCCATCAGGAAATTAAAACCTTACCTGGAGGGCTACCACTTCAAAGTGATAACCGATCACATGGCCCTGAAGTGGTTGAATAGCATCGAGAGTCCGTCCGGCAGAATCGCGAGATGGGCGCTGGAGCTACAACAGTACGATTTTGAAATCGCATACAGGAAGGGCCAGCTTAACATAGTAGCGGACGCCCTGTCTCGGCAGCCGCTACCAGAAACGTGCAGAAGACTGGAAAATAAGGAAACCGATCTGCAAGAACGAGCACAATGCCCCTGGATAAAGGAAATGCAAGGAAAGGTTACGCAGAATCCACAAAAATACCCCGATTATCTGATAGAAGCCGACCGGCTGTACCGACATATTCCACACAGGGCTGGCAACGAGGATGTAGTAGCCTGGAAGCTGTGCGTACCCACCGAGTCGAGGAAAAGGGTCATCTCGGAAAATCACGACATGCCAACGGCCGGACACCTGGGCAGTCGGAAAACGATTGCAAGAGTGGCAGCAAGATACCACTGGCCGGGCATGCATCGAGACGTACGGAAATATGTGCGGAACTGTGAAAGCTGCATGAAATACAAGCCTAACCAACTCCAGGCAGCCGGGAAAATGCTGACACAAATTCCGGAGGAGCCATGGGCTACGGTATGCGCCGATTTCGTCGGCCCCCTGCCACGGTCAAAACACGGGAATTCGATGCTACTAGTCTTGGTGGATCGATTCTCAAAGTGGACCGAAATCGTGCCCATGCGAAGGGCAACCACGGAAACCCTTCAAAAGGCCATCAGAGAACGGATAATTTCACGATTTGGAGTACCTAAAATGATGATAACCGACAACGGCGTGCAGTTCACAAGCAGAGCGTTCAAGAAGTTCATGGAGGAACTGGGCGTCCGACACCAGTTCACAGCACCGTACACGCCACAAGAAAACCCGACGGAGAGAACCAACCGGACCGTGAAAACAATGATCGCGCAATTCACCGGAGCCGATCAGAGGACGTGGGATGAAAAATGGCCAGAATTGCAGTTGGCCGTGAATACAAGTGTGGCAGAAACAACGGGATATTCACCAGCATTTATCACGCAGGGTAGAGAGCCGAGACTCCCAAACGCGCTGTATGACGAGCAGACAACCGGAACAGGAAAGGAAACACAAACACCCACGGAAAACGCACAAAAATTAAAGGAAATCTTCGAGTTGGTCCGGAGAAACATGGAAAGGGCGGCGCAGGATCAGGCGCGTCACTACAATCTCCGAAGGCGACCATGGAAGCCGAAGGTTGGAGACAGGGTCTGGGTCAAGGAGCACCACCTGTCCAAGGCAGTAGAGGGCTTCGCGGCGAAACTGGCCCCAAAATTCGATGGGCCGTTTAAAATCACAAAGTTCACCTCGCCGGTGATCTGCAAGTTACGGCACGAGGAAAGCGGCAAGGAAAAAACAGCACACATAAGCGACCTAAAGCCAGGGAGTGGACAAAGTAGAACGACCTCGACATCGAGGGAGCACTGTGCTTTCCGTTAGCGGGAAAAGAGAGAGGACGATACGGTGTATCGAAACGGGCACAACACATGGAACACACACGGATACACGAGCACACACACAAACAGGAGCGCGAGAGCGGGTCAGAGGAGGGTCAAAACCGCGACTACCGTTACCGGCTGACGCACACCGATGCGAATTCCGTAGGAGGCGTACACGGAGGTCAAGTCCCGTTACCGGTACAAGCCCTGCGGAATAACGGAACAGGAGCGCGGCGGAAGAACAGAGGTTACGCGGAGAGTAGAGCAGAGCGGATCTGCCTATTCAAAATCGTAAGCAGCAGCAGCAACATGTCCACCAAGGCACAACGCAGCAAGTCCGAGGCACGCGGGGCCGGCGTCGGGGAACAGCCCGCAGCGATATGGAGGCAGGATCCCGAGTCCTACCTCCAGCTGTGCGCGTCACCCTTGGCGTCGCGCTCTCCGTCGCCGTCGGACGAGGAGGACCGCGGCGAGATCCCGGACGTCGAGCTGGAGGACGACGCGGAAGAGGAGGCGCGGATACCGGACGACGCTGGATCCGTGGTGTCGCTCTCGTCGGATGACGATGACGAGACCGGGGGGGCGTTGGACTCGGTCACCCCGGAGGTGTCCTCGGACGAAGAGGATCACCTGCGACGAGAGGAGCGGGTGAGGCTCAAGTCCTACCGCCTCCAGTTGGC
The DNA here is from genome assembly GCA_018153105.1 of Drosophila rufa. Classification (NCBI taxonomy): domain Eukaryota; kingdom Metazoa; phylum Arthropoda; class Insecta; order Diptera; family Drosophilidae; genus Drosophila; species Drosophila rufa. Next base: position 2,321,377 of record JAECXS010000003.1, on the reverse strand, counting down.
GAGTCAAGGGAAGGGCCTTATCCCGCTCGGGGTGGCGCCGCCCACAGACCGCACGAGGGACTGGCGGCAAATGTTCCTGGCGCGCCGAATCACCCACGGCCAGCTGACAAGCCAGAGGAGGCGTCAGAAGGAAGCCGAGGCAGCAGTGCAAAGGCTGCTCAAGACGGCCGAGGAGGAGGAGGCCCGCCTGTGGGAGCCTCAATCACCACCGCCGCCAGCGCCAGAGGAGCCGGCACCACCAACAACACCACCGCCACCACCGCCGCCACCACCAACGACACCGCCGCACCACCCAACACACCGCCGCCACCGCCGCCACCACCGCCAACGACACCGCCGCCACCGCCGCCACCACCAACGACACCGCCGCTACCGCCGCCACCACCGCCAACAACACCACCGCCACCGCCCTCACCACCGCTGCAGGAGCAGCAGGAGGCGTGGCAGGTAGCCGAGGAGCGACGGGTGGTCGAGGCGGAGGGCAAGACGTGGCATGAGGCGGTCATCACGTGGAGATGGCCGGCACAGGAGAGGAAGAGAAGGGCGAAAAGCGCCGAGGTGCCGGAGAAGGAGGCATGGGGGTGGCCACCGGTGGGCCCAAAACTCGCGCGGCAATCCTCATGCCCCGAGGCTCGTGCCCCACTGGAGAGGTCAGAGCTGCAGCGGCAGCAGTCCGCGAGAGGCGAACCGTGGACGCCGATCGCGGAGGAGGAGTGGCCACCGGAGATCGCGGCGGAGGCGAGACGGCAGCGAGGGAGAGCGCGGCCGAAGCGATGGGCCAAGTTGGTCGTCGCGGAGGGCACGCGATACCGCTTAAAGGTATCCGTGGTTGGCGAGGTCGCAGTTTACCGCGCCCAATAAAAAGGAGCCCAGACAAGGGCTAGAACAGAAAAGAAGAGTATGTTCTGGGACAGGGGAGGGTACGCGCGGCAACATATGCGCAGGCGCAGCCAGCGCCAACAACAAACACGGCAACAACAACACAAGCAGTAACACCGACTGCAGCACTACAACAAAAAAAAGGGTTAACGACCTCTACGGCAGCCATGCCAGGAGCGGATCAAGGGCGCGAAAGCCAGGCGCGCGGGCCGGCAAATACGTCGCGAGGCTGCCGCAGGCGCGGGACACGGGGGCACTTGCAGCCGCAAGTCGTCTTCCGGGGCGCGCGGTGGCCAGGATCCGCACCCCGGAGCATCCAGGGGCATGCATGCATTCATCGCCATGGAGCTGCAAGAGGAGAAAATGGTCAGATGGCGGAAAACAGAGGAAAAACAACACCAAGACTCTTACCATTTTAAAGCAGCCACGCGGTAGTGAAAAATCGGGATGGGGGCGCTGCGATAGCGGCGGTCGATCGATAGTTGCGATCGATAGGGCACACGACATGGAAAAAAAATACTAGATTTTTCACAATGGCCACACTGTTGGTCACACTGCAACGATAAACATCGATAACTGGAAGTGGAGACATGGAAGTGGCAACGCCGCTCACCACGATCGATAAAACGCAATTGTGAGTTGGAGCGGAGTTGCCAGACTGCGGAGAGAGAAGCGGTGAATTTCGACGTGGGAGTGGCGCGGAAATTCAAAAATTCCGTCCGGAGGCGAGGATCAGCGACCAAGGAGGAGGAATCGGCACGAACAAGGAGCAGGATCAAGGACGGCGCCGGGAGGGTCTATACGCGGGGGTCGAGATGCCTATACAACACGGCTGAGACTGGCATCGCTGCGATTCGACCGGTGGCCAACGGCAGGAGAACGGCATCAGCGAGGGTTAGACGCGGTCGTCGAAATGCCTGCAGGAAATGGCTGAGATAGCACCGCTGCGTCCGGACTGAGGGCCAACGCAAGGAGAGGACGAGGACTACAACGAGGAAGCTGAGAGGCGTCGACGGAATGAGCCGGGAGGAGAAAGCACCTTCTTCAACAATTTTCCGAAGAAAGGGGGAGATGTGAGGAGTCGTAAAACTCCCCACAAATCTCGAGGCAGGAGAGCCCTTAGCAACAGCGAAGGCAGCGAGGATGCGGCAGAATTCAAGGGCAGCCAGGTCCACCGGTAAATACTGGACCTTGGACCCGGCCAAAGCGGAGAGACCGTGAAATAACGGTGCCGCGCTGGACCTTGGACCCACGCCGCCAAAGGGCAATGAGGTCGAACGGGACATCTTGGACATTGGACCCTAGCGAGCCGTGTGCAAAGAGGGAAATAACAGGACATCTTGGACATTGGACCCTAGCGAGCCGTGTGCAAAAAGGGAAATAACGGGACCACGCCGCAGCATATAAAAGGACGACGCAGGCGCAGCTCGAGACAGACAACCAAGATACGCGAGCGAAAGTACTGAGAGACAATCAAGTGAGACCAGAGAGCCGGACATCGAGATTCAAGTGCGAGAATTAAATCGAGTGCGTGGCCGTGAGAGTACCGTGTAACCGAGTGCTCAACGTCCAGATCAAGACACCAGAGTCAAGACGCTAAACCAAGGCGGAGACTGCAACGGTGAGATCTGCAGGACACGGAGACTGGAGTGGAGACGAGTGCTGGACAGGAGCAGAATCGAGAGAAGGACGAGCTACGGCAAGGTGAGCGCGGATCAAGAGTTTGTGCCAGGCGTCGGGGTTACGGTGGACTGACGATAAGGCTGGATCCTCGGATTTGACCTGTCGGGACATCTGTGCTGACGATAAGGCTGAATCCTCGGATTTGACCTGTCGGGACATCTGTGCTGACGATAAGGCGGAATCCTCGGATTTGACCTGTCGGGACGTCTGTTTCCCAGGCTAGAGCCAGACCGACCTCAGGGAACACGACGAAACAGGTGATCCCAGGATCGTTCTGGTCGGACCCGAAGGAAGGTTGTGCAGACTTTTGAATCCTACAAGCCGGGTGGAACTGGAGAGACGCCGTTGGAGAACGACGCCGTAGGAGTCCGCAAGTAGCACGAGGAAGTACGAGAGCCAGCGACGCCGTCAGGGAGCGCCGCCGAGGAAGCACGAAGGGAATCTTGAGCCGAGGAAGGCACGTCGCCGACCAGGCAAGCCGCAACAGCCAGCTGACGCAGACAATTCCAGCGAAAAGAAAAACTAAATAAAGTTTTCCGATTTGTCCCAATCGGATATCACTGCATTTTCTTGGGTCACGGGCAGTCACGCAATACAAATTTGGTGGGACGAACACACAATATCTCTGAGCTAGTCGCGGCGTTTACGTAGCGATCAAACAGACAAAAACAGTTCGTTACAAACGTTTCAGGATGTCTGCTATATACTTCGGTTGGGCCATGGTGAACTCTGTCTTGTCTTCGCTTTGTTTAAATTCGATGCCCAAACAATACGATAGCTTGCCTAAATCTTTCATCTGGAATTTGTTGGACAATTCATGCTTTAACTGCATTTGGGCGTTGTTGGTCGCTACTATGAGGTCGTCTACGTAAAGCGATACCATCAGGATTCCATTTTGTTCACGTCTCAAGTACACGCATTGGTCGGCTGCAAGTTCCTTGAGTTGGCTGTCCAGCTTTTTGTACCATTGGCGTCCACTCTGCTTTAGGCCATATAGTGCCTTTCTTAACTTGCAAACTTCCTCGGGGCCATATATCTTCTTCTCTTTTGCTGTTAATATTTCTTGGAACTCAGGTGGGACGCTGATGTAAAGCTCTTCCTCGATGTCTCCATTTAAATAGGCGCTGTTGAAATCGAATTGATGAACATCTAATCCAAGTTCCGTAGCTAAAGCTATTAATATCCTTATTGAACTCATTCGGGATACTGGAGAAAAGGTCTCGTCGTAATCAATGCCTTCGCGTTGTGTAAATCCTTTTGCGACCAGCCGAGCTTTTCGGCAATTTATCTTTCCGTCGGGTGAATATTTAGTTCGTAGCACCCACTTCGTTTCGATAACCCTATGGTTTTTCTGACGATCGTATTGTTCCTTTTCAAGGACTTGTACTCGCTTATCAATGCCTCCTTCCATTCGATAGCATTCGTACCTTTAAGAGCTGCGCTTGCAGTTAGCTCTTTTGAGTCCATTGCGAGTGAGGTGGCTTCATAAAATATGTCTTCTTGATCGGACTCGGGCTGATGGCTGGGTGTGTCGATTTGGTCTGCAATTATTTGATTGTAAATTAATTTTGGCCTTCCTGGTTTACCTGTTAATAGCTTCTTTGGACTTCCGCGATCACGTTTCATCAATACTTCAGGTTCTGGCTGTTCATCATCTGTTTCACAGTCCTCTGGCTCGGGATCTTCTGTTCGGTTGCCTTCGTTGTCATCTGGGTCGTCATTTTCTGGTCGATCAACTGCAGCTGGTTCAATGTCGATGTCGATTGGAAATTCCATGAATTCCTCGTACTTATAATCGTGCCCAAATAGATGTGTGAAAATGACGTCTCGGCTTTTAATTAACGTTTTGGTTTCCACATCATACAGCCTATAAGCTTTGGCGTCGCTGCAGTATCCAACGAAAACACATTTCCTGGATTTTGAGCTGAAATTACTCTTTGATCGTTTGTCCAGTGAGTAAGCAATTTGACCAAATTTCTGCATATGTTTTACAATTGGGATGCGATTGTTCCACAGTTTAAAAGGCGTTTCTCCACATAGGCTTCTTCAAGGACATCTGTTTCTAATGTAGTTTGCGGTGTTTACTGCTTCGGCCCAGTAGCTCGCATGTAGTGCAGCCTGTAACATCAGACAGCGAGCCATTTCTACAAGGGTTCGGTTTTTACGTTCGGCTGTACCGTTTTGTTGAGGCGTATATTCTACGGAATACTCGTGCTTTATTCCTTGAGCTGCAAGATAATTTTTGAACTCATTATTAGTGTATTCTGTACCGTTATCTGACCTGATTGTTTTTAGCTTCTTTCCAGTTCGCCGTTCGACGTAGTTCTTGAATTCTTTAAATTTCTGGAACACTTCTGATTTACTTTTGATAGTGTAGAGCTCGCACCATTTCGAGAAGTCATCTATAAATGTCAAAAAGTAACGGCTGCCTCCGTGGCTGTTTACACGCATGGGCCCGCATACGTCACTGTGGATTAATTCTAGCACATCCCTTGCCCTTGAATTTGATACTGGAAACGGCTTCTGGGACTGCTTCCCCTTGATGCATATTTCGCAAATTGGGAGACTCTCCTTTAGGTTTACCCTAGCTCCTTGGACTTTGCCTTTTCCGATCAGTTCTTTCAGATCCGGCTCATTTAGATGGCCGAAACGCTCATGCCATTCTTTGATGCTGTTTTGCTTACTTACAGCGATCTGACTGCTTTCGTGTGTTTCTTCGATCTGGTACAAGTCCAACTTACGGGGAGCGGTAAAAACTAATTCTCCTCCTTTGGCTGTTACTACCTCAGCTTTCTCCTTCTTGAAAATTACGTTGAAGCCGTGATCACATATTTTTGAGACCGATAAGAGATTGGTCCTTAAATCCGGCACGTAGAGTGCGTTTTTCAGGCTGGCAGTGAACTTGTTGTTTGGGGAGAACTGCACGGATCCATATCCTTTTATATCTGTGGCCTCATCATTTGCCAGTCTGAGCTTCGAGCCTTCTCCTGGCTCTAGGGTCTCGAACATATTTTTCTGTGAACACATGTGGGACGTTGCTCCAGAGTCTAGACACCAGTTACTGCAATCACTGTTTGTATAATTAGCTATGTTGATGTACATGCTATCACTCTGGTTCTTCATTGGCTTTGACCTGCACTCAGCTGCACGGTGACCGACTTTTCCGCAGCTGTAACATTTAAACTTAAACTTTTGATTAGTGCTTAGTTGTTTCGGCTTGCTGGGATTATACTTCTTGTGCACCAATAATGATCCAGGCGTCGACTCGCTGGGATTCCTGTTTCTTGCCTCGTACTCGTCTAATAACTTTATTTTAAGTGCTTCCGTTGATATTAAGTTTTCCTGAGTTTCAATTGCGATTCGAAACTGTATAGTAGCAAGATGGTTAACAGATCGTCAGTATTCATGAGATCAACTTCGTTTATTTTGTCTACTAAATCGGAAAACTTATCTATGTGGCTTCTCATGTCTCCGCCTGCATTCATTTTCAGTAAGATCAGGGATTTCAACAGTGCGGCTTTACGGGCTGGCCCCGTAGACTGGTAAGTGTTGTGCAGCTTTACCCATATATCGTTTGCAGTTTCGCAGTTCTTCGTATGCCTTAGTTCCGATGTCGACATGGCCAAAATGAGATCGGACTTAGCCTTTGCATCTTCGTTTACCCACTGTGCGAAATTATCTTCGGGTTTTAAAAGAGTCCCGTTGACATATTTCCACGAGTCGTTTTTTAACAATAAGGCCTGCATTTGAATTCTCCAGGTGTCGAAATGGTCTTTGCCCAAAGGCTCTATGCGTATACTAGCAATACTCATTTTGCTTTTTAATTTGCGTTTAGTTATGCTACACAAGCAAACATTTCACGAAGCTACACAAGCAACGACACGCTTCCTTTTTTTTTTTTTTTCTGTTGCCAATTAGACGCCTTCTTTTGCGTCCCCAGAAGTCTCACACTCTTGTATGCATACGTGATGTATACGTGTATACATATGTGTGTGTCGTCAATTTCACCACAAATTGAAATTTGCCATTTGATCTCACTAGTTGGTCACTATCCTTGTTCTAACTATTTTCCGGCGCAGTGGAAGCGTGCTGGGCCCATAACCTGTTATAGTTTTAGCTTGAGTAATAGTTGATAGTTTTATTTAAGGATGTTTTAGTAGAGATTAAGTTTTTACACGTTGTTGGCGATAGAGATGGCAGAACAGAACTCTTAGATAAGATACTTATGCAATAATAATACACGCGATATATATAAGGTATACGATAAGTGGTGACCAGGGATGAAGATCAATGTACTGCCAATTGTATTTCCAATAGTCTCCGTTGGTTGGGGGGTTTCGTCGTCCCAGCTTACTTCATCGGCCATGACCTCGATGTATTCATTTTGGCGTTCTTCCCACTCCTGTATTAGTTCCGGCTTTTTTCACGCTCTGTTTGGTCTACTCGTCCCACAGGCTCCCTAGTTTCGAGATTCCCGTCGCCGAGAGCAGTACTGTTTCTGGCGTCCTTCGCCTTCGTTGGTCGCCGCTGGACCCTTCCTGCCCTTTGAAATTCTGGTGGGGATTTCGGGGTGTGTGCCAGCCATCCATTGGGTGCTCTAGTAGCGTCGACCTCGTCTTGCCTGCGTTTATTTTCTGGAGGTTCTCCCTGAACCGATTTTTGGGCACTTCGAGTTTGTCCATATTGTTGATCTTACTGTGTGTTGGGTTTAGTTTTAGTATCTCGGCGTTTTGGTTTTTTGTGAGTATGCCCTTGCCTAAGCTAGGTTTCAGGTTCTTGTGCGCCCTTTGTGTTTTCTCTGATTCGACGTGCCTTACTGTTACAATAACTGGTAAAATTTACCCTGTTATTTAAAACGGTCCGTCGAATTTTGGTGCGAGCTTGGCTTAAAACTTGTCATATGCTTTCTATAGGGGATGCATCATCCCAATGTGCGTGTCTGTCTCCTGTGAATTGTGCAATCAGAGAGGTTTTTATTGTGTCGTGTATGGTGCTGTAAATAGTTGTTTTACTCCCCTTTTCATCATCTGCTTTTTTATTTTGTTACTCGTAAATTGTACCCCGTTGTCTGAGATTAACATCTTTAGTGCTCCGACTCGTGACAGGATTTTCCCTCTGAATTTTTTCAATACCGCCTCTGTCAATTTATCAATGAATACGAGCAGCATAATATTGCCATGACTGGTTCTTGGTTGTGGTCCCACGAAGTTTACACAGATATTTTCTCATGGTGCTTCTGCAATTCTGGTCAACATTTTCCCTGCGGCTTGACGTTGTGCTACCTTGTATTGTTGACACACTTTGCAGCCTTCGATGAATTTTTTGATTTCTCCTGATCCCTTGGTGGCCTGATCCCTTGGTGGCCTGGCTATGGTTTTCCTCGAGCACCCTTGATCTCTGGTCTTTCCTTACGCAGAGTTTCCATGCCTGTGTATCTTCATCGGCCGCCCATGATGGTAGTGTCTGTACAGTTTGCCGTCTTTAATGCAGTAGTTTGGTATTGTCTCTAGGTTTTTCTGGATTGTAATTATTTTTTCCCGAATCCATTTTTCTTGTTTCACCTCTGCGCTTTGGGCTTCCTCGTTCGTGGTTGTGCGATTTCGGGGAAGCCTGGGACGAACCTGAGGAACCATGATGCCACTCCGAGGAAACTGTGCACTTGTTTAGTTGTTGTCGGGTTTAGGAGGTCCTGTTTGGCTGTTACTGCATCCGGGTCTGTGTGGATTCCTCTTTCGCTCACTACGTGTCCCAGGTATAATAATTTGTCCTTCAAGAAATGCCATTTTTCCCGGTTTATCCGTAGATTTGCTTACCGAAGTCGCCTAAATACCTCTCGCTGTTTTACCAGGTGTTCTTGTTTTGTCATCCCGATGACTACAATAGCATCTAGGTAGACGAGTGCTATTCCGGTCCTATTACTGAATACAAAGCTCGTTGAAAGGTCGCTAAGGGCAGTGTGTAACCTGAATGGTATTACTTTTAATTGCAATAGTCCTTGCTCTGGTACTGTGCATGCAGTGTGTCTTGGAGTGGGCGGATTAGAAGCCGAAATAAATAATGGTCGAGATTGAAGATCCAAAAAATCCCATGTAGAAAAATATGGAGTTGGGGGTCGCAGTAGGAATTGTTGAACTTTATTATGCCTTCATCGGCTGGTCGCATATCAGAACTAATTACATGCCATTACAAAAAAGTTTTAGAGAACGGATTGGAAAGCTCTTGCGGACTGGAAGTTCGGAGGCAGAGGGAGAGAGAGCGACGAGAGCGCTGGGCTCTGTGAAGCGGGACATTTCAAGGCCGCTGGCGCTTCACACTGGCTCTTGAAAATAAGCGCCCTCTTGACGCGAACATTCTTCCCTCCCGAGGATACGCAACAAGAACATCAAGAACAAGTAGCTCGGGAAAGTGTTGGATACGTTGAGCGTTCGTGGAGATGGAGGAGAGTGTGGTGATCCTGTCCACACGATCGGCATCGGTCAAGCCAATCAGTTGACGCTGTACTTCTTATTAATGACTGCCCAGATCCGTTTCTCAGCGCATAGCTGCAGAAAACGGTGGCATTTTCGTTCGGATATAGGACGAACGATCGTCTACCGTCATCTGTAGGAAGCGTAGACAGATACGTACTGGATAGTTCTCTCTTGAACACAAGTCACACCTTGTCGTTGTCGGAACCACTTTCGTACTGAAGAATTTTAGTATTCCTGGGGATACTTGGGAGGTTTTTGGTTGGAACTGACGGAGACATAACTTTGAGGGTTGAATAGAATCTATGGCTTCTAGAGCTCTATGTCAGGAATGAATCAAGCTCTTGCCACTTGGAAATCTGGGTTTTATTCACTAAGGATTGCGCCCATTCGTAGAGCACAAGTAAATCAAAAGACAGTCCCAGTTTTCAGTATTCATGCCGGACATTTCTAAGGACGTAAGACAACTCTGAATCGTATCTTGCAGCTCCTTCAAGGCTGCTGATGCTGTGCGATGGATTGCACATTGAATAATCTTGTCAATGGGTTGTTCACCAATGACCGTTTGTTTTCGATACGCTCAGTTAAGTTGTTCCAAGCTGAGCGGAAACCATCATTAGTGAGTGGCGAATTGGAAACTATGGAATTAGCTTCACCACTAGTCTTGGCATTTAAATGGAATAACTTTTCCACAGCGGTAAGTCTCGGATTGTCAATATAGACCGCTGTGGAAAGGTCACGGGACGTAGGCCCGAGAAAACTTCTGTATCGCACGGAGGTAAGTGGCAGCCTGCTGGAGTATAATTTAAATAATTGCAGGAGTTGGATTGTGGTGATTGATGCGTCGCTCGTTCAATTTGCTCGTTGAGTTGAGCTGAACATGACTCGTAAACTGATTAGCAGTAGTCATATTTTACCGGGAGGATTGGCAAGTTGTCGATCGACCCCTCTACTGCTATGAGCTCCGAACAAGCTTCATATGCTTGTTCAACTTTGTCCCATGGGGCTCGGATGTGATCTCGGCGGACTTTGAATGTGGAAGGCGACGGCGTGGACTGGCCAGGAGTGTTGACCATCGCCTCGAATTGGCTTACACGGTTACTAAAGGCAATAAATTTATGTAAGGCCGCTGTTGTCGCAGTGGGTTCTCGGTGGGTGACATTTTGTAATTTATTTATATAGTGACGTATCTGCACTGCGACTTCTCAACGTCCACCAGTTCAAAGAACGAACCCGTTCACAAACAAACAGAATCGCCAATTTCGGCTTTGATTAAAAAACGTTACAGAAGCTTGAGATCCCGCAATGCAAACAAATAAAGAAAATTGATTAAGTCCAAACGTCAACAATGAAGTAATTCCATAAAAAGTCGAAAATCCAATATGTTCGCAAAATCTAATAAGACCGAGATATGTAAACATAAACAAAAAAGTGACGATCACATCATCCACACGCGATTGCGTCACCTAATGCACTAACTGTAAGTTCTAAGACGCAAACCGAGGTTTCATGCTAACAAATTCTGTAACATAGTCAGTCTTCTTCCAGCATTCTAATAAAGAATAACCAGTAAATAAAAAATTTCCTGATTTTTATTCGGGCGACGAACGACTCATGTAAATGGCGCAGTCGGTAGGATCTTTTTAAAAAATATCCTTGCGAAAAAACGAAGTCGGGAGCTTACTAATCAATTAAAAGGATGTTTCTGAACTACTAGGATATCCAGATCAGCGCGTGGAATTGCCCACAAGTAAGCAATTTATTCGACTAGCTCGGAAGTGCAACTAAGAGATCCTCAAAAGAACCTAAGTGCAAATTAAAGGCACGAAAAAAATATAATAATAAATTAAATTTCAATCGACTACTGAATAAATCCAATTCGGTCAGTGATTAAGTTGAGTGAAATTTAATAAAATGGCCCAACAACCACCAGCTCAAGTACAACCACCAGCTCAAGGGCAACCACAAATTGGTGTGGCACCCAACCCATTGACGGAGCCAAACTTAAATCAGCTTTTGTCCCAGATCCGGAATATTCCAATGTTTGAAGGAGATCCATCTACCCTAGGAACGTTTGTCAGAAGAGTTAACTACCTTTTGGGTCTGTATCCTACAACCAATGATGGACAGACAAGCGTTATATTTAGAGCAATTGAACTTCAAATCACCGGTGATGCTCAGAGGATTCTGCAAGTTCTACAAGTAAACAACTGGCCAGCTCTTAGAGCAGCCCTAATCGACGAGTACAAAACGCAAACCCCTGTAGAGGAACTATTAAGGCGATTATACAATACTAATTTTCAAGGTAACCTAAGAAAATTTTGTAATGAGATCGAGCTTAAACAGTTAGTTATAAGCAACAAATTAGAACTTGAAGGAAATCAAAATGAATTATTATTGTACACAGAAGCAATGTTTAGGACTACAAAAAACCTAATACAACGAAAATTACCTGACAGAATTTTTATGACATTAGCAAGAAGCGAAATTTCAACAGTACTTAAACTAAAACAAGCGGCTCAGCAAGAAGGGCTATACGAAGAAAATGAAAATTTAAAACATTATAATATCTATCTTAATAAAATTCAAAAGCAACAACAAACAAATTATACATGTAACCCTTACCCTTACACTAATTTGTACAACACCCATCAATTTAATCCTGGCCCAGCTCTTTCAATTCAAGCACACCCCAATCAACCCCAAAGAATGGTTCCACAAAATTATAGGTTCCAATCGAATAACAGAAATAATACTTTTGACCAAAATAGGGGAAGTTACAAAGAGTTTCGAAGAAATTTAATTCAGGGACAGCAAGATAATACAATGAATCAAAGCCAACAGTCAAGTGGACGATCGGGCTCAGTACCCAACCAACCCCAAAAGAGAATCAGAGAAAGTAATAGTGGACAATCAAGAATGCAAGTAGACGAAAATTATCAACAAAATAAAGAGTACAAAGAAGAAGATATTTATGATGAAAATGAAAATTTTCCAATGCAAGCCTCGGACCAATTACATACATAGAGATAACTATAAATAATCAAAATTATCGTTGCCTCGTCGATACCGATTCATCAATTAACTTAATGACAAAGAATTTTCTTAACGGGAGCATACATAAAGATCCGACAATTATACGCACTATGACAGGTCATTATGAACTAAATGAATTTGTAAAAGTTGCACCTAATAGTTTATTTACTCAAGAACAAATATTTTATATTCACGACTTTTCTTCCAATTATGACATACTACTAGGACGAAAGTTACTAGAGGCAAACCAGGCAAATATTGATTATTTAAATAATCGCACTACTATTAGTGGGCGCATTTTTTTACACAAAAACATTAGTTTAAAAGATCCAACACAAATAAATGACTTTGAGGCATTGCTAAAATCAAAAAATTATACTGATGAAATAAATTATGCTGTTCAAAATGAATTAGCAGAGGGAAAAAATTATCGTTTAGAACACTTAAATGAAGAAGAAAAAGTTAAACCAATATAAATGCATTCAATATCGTGATGGTGAAAATTTGACCTTTACAAATGTTGTTAAGCATGAAATAAAAACTCATCATGAAAATCCAATTTATAAAAAACCGTATGGGTATCCGTTTTCCTTTGAAAAAGAAGTTGAGTCTCAAATACAGGATATGTTAAAGCAAGGAATAATTAGGCACAGCCAATCACCTTATTGCAGTCCAATGTGGATAGTACCAAAAAAGCAAGATGCTTCAGGTAAACAAGAATTTAGATTTGTAGTAGACTATAGGGGCTTAAATGAGATCACTATTAGTGATAAATTTCCCATTCCCAATATGGACGAAATACTAGGCAAGCTAGGACGGTGTCAATATTTTACCACCATTGATTTGACTAAAGGTTTCCACCAGATCGAAATGGACCAAAATTCCATTAACAAACAAGTAAGAAAGCTACAGTCGAGAGTGCTCGACTGTGAGATATCCAGTACCCAGACGTTTGTTGGTTTAGATACTCCTTAATTAACAATTAAATCGGCGCTCGAATTAGCTCCCGACTTAATAATAAATTTGCGCCATTTTTTTGGTCAACAGTCGATCTTTTTTCTCTTTCACACACACTTGTTTTGTGCGTCTCTGTTACAATACACAAACCGCCTTCTGATTGAAAAAAGTCTGGAGGCTATTAGAAGTATCAATCGCTGTCTATTGCGCAATGAGGAGCACAGCCCAGGCGTCTAAGCGATGGGGCCTCGTTTTATTATGCAAGAAGTTCTGAGTTCTAATCCCGCTAATGCCAAAGAATTTTTTTACATTTTTATTTAAGATTCTTATTCATTTTTTCTGCTCTTTATTCAATTAATATATTTTATACCAGTTCGGCAAAGTTGAGTTATGAAAGCGATTTTTTTTTTATTTTTTGTCATTTCTTGGTCACGCTCGGTCTTTTCTGTAGTTTGGCGCAATTTTTTGGTCAATAGTCGATCTCTTTTCCCTTTCACACACACTTTTCTATGACAATAAAAAGCATCTTTTCATTAAGAAAATGTAGAAGCTATTAGATGTGACAATCTCTGGCAATTTTATTTCAGTTCTGCCAAAATTAGGTTACCAGTTGTCGAAGCATACTTAGTATGAAAATGGCGCTTCATATGTAACATATGTAATGGCCCAGTTGTCTAAGCAGCCGGTGCATCTACATTTTGCAAAATTGGCACGAGCTCAATCCCACACAAAACCAAAATATTTTCTGTTTTGTATTTTTATTCTAAAATTTTTTTCTAGTTGTTCTCCGGGTATAATAACAAAGGAAAAAGGAAGAAATGCAAAAAAAAAGAGAAAAAAACAATAAACAGTTTTGGCGAGGTCGGGGCTCGATCCCACGACCTAGACGGCTAAAGGCTACTCAGCAGCGCCTTAGGGGGGGTTTTAAAATTCGAACCTTATTGCTAATATCTCCCATGTTTATCATCCGATTTTACTGAAATGTTCAGTAAACGTTCGCTATATTTTATTCATTTTTTGTATTTATTAACTTTTACCCGGAAAAAACGAGTATAGCTTATTTAACGTTTTTTATGATTTTTGAGGGCGGAAGTGGGCGTGGCCAAATTTGATCGCAAACTTGATCTGCGTGCAACAGATTCCAATGTTGTCACCAAATTTGGTAACTCTAGCTCTTATAGTCTCTGAGATCTGTTGTTTCACACGGACGGACAGACGGACAGACGGACAGACGGACATGGCTAAATCGACTAGGCTGGTGATACTGATCAAGAATATATATACTTTATGGGGTCGGAGATGCCTCCTTCTGCCTGTTACTTACATTCTCGGTTGGCACAAACTTATAATACCCTTGTACCCTATGGGTACCGGGTATAAACAGCGTTTTCCACAAAGTACGGACACTACGAGTACACACGAATGCCATTTGGATTAAAAATTGCACCTGCAACTTTTCAGCGATGCATGAACAATGTCCTTCATGAATTAATAAACAAGCATTGTCTTGTATACTTGGACGATATTATTGTTTTCTCTACGTCTCTTGACGAACACCTTACTTCATGAAAAATTGTTTTTGAAAAACTTAAAAACGCTAATCTAAAATTACAACTAGACAAATGTGACACATAGTTGGACCAAACGGTGTAATGCCAAATCCAGAAAAGGTTAAGGCAATCAATAAATTTCCAATTCCCAAAACTCAAAAAGAAATAAATTCATTTCTTGGTCTTTGCGGTTATTACAGAAAATGCATTCCAAACTTCGCAGACATTTCAAAGCCCTTAACTAAATGTTTAAAAGCTGGTTCTAAAGTGACATTCAAAGATGATACATTTATTGCAGCATTCAATAAATTAAAACAACTTATCATAAACGATCCCATACTGATTTGTCCAGATTTTGAAAAAAAGTTTCAATTAACTGCTGATGCTAGCAATTTTGCATTAGGAGGAGTTCTTTCTCAGGATAACAAACCAATCAGTTACATTAGTAGGACTCTAAATGCACATGAAGAAAACTATAGTACAATTGAAAAAGAATTATTAGCTATAGTATGGGCGACAAAAACGTTAAGACCCTATTTATTCGGAAGAAGATTTGAGATATTAAATGACCATAAGCCGTTAGTCTGGCTAAACAATATCAAAGAAACTAATATGAAACTGCAAAGATGGAAGATAAAGTTAGGCGAATATGACTTCGAAATAAAATATTTAGAAGGAAGGCAAAATCACGTAGCCGATGCATTGTCAAGAATCAAAATTAACGAAGTATACTATGGCAGTAACAAAGCAACAGCACATAGCGCTGAAGAAGATAATGAAAACCTAATAACAATTACTGAAAAACCAATCAATAATTTCGCAAGACAGGTAAAAATGATGCGAAGCAATACAGAAGGTGAAGAAAGAAAAATTTATTTTAAGAAAGTCAAGATTAAAATAATGTTTCATGAATTAAACATCGAAAAAGCTAAGCAAATATTAATAAAACACTTTTGTACCAAGTCAAGTGCACTTTACATCGAACACGACTCTGATTTTGAAATCATTCAACAAGCTTTTTAACAGGTCATGAACTCTACTACAAAAATTGTAAGAGCAGTAATTAAATTACAGGACATAAAAACTTACGCTGAATTTAAAGAAATTATTGTTAGCAACCACGAAAAACTATTGCACCTAGGAATTGAAAAAATTGTAAGGCTCTTTAAAGAAACCTATTATTATCCCGACTACCAGAATTTAATTCAGAATTTAATTAATGAGTGTAATGTTTGTAACCAAGCAAAAACCGAACATAGAAAAACATCGCTTTTATTGAAAACAACTCCAGAAACAGAACTTGTATTGATTTATACTCAAAATTGGAAAGCGCGATTGAATTAAACGGAAAGGACTGGATGGAAGTTAAAAAAGGACTTTTACGAATATTTAATTCAATGGGAAAACCCAGAACCTTGAAAACAGATAGGGATAGTGCTTTTATGAGTATAGCGCTAAAAAATTGGTTGGACACAGAAAACGTAAATATTCAGATAACAACAAGTAAAAATGGAGTATCAGATGTAGAAAGGTTACACAAAACAATTAACGAAAAAATACGTGTAATCGAGACCAGCGACAATACGGAAAATAAACTTATGAAAATGGAAGTAATACTGTATACTTACAATCATAAAATAAAACACAATGCAACAGGTAGAACACCAGCTGATATTTTTATTTATGCAGGTACCTCTGCATATAATAACCAAATTATAAAAGAAGCTAAAATAGAAGAACTTAATAAAAAACCACAACATTTTGAGGTAAATACCAAATTTAGAAAGGCTCCTATAATTCACGGGAAATTACACAATCCTTATAAAAAGACAGAAAAGACAGGAATTATAGAACAAATAGATAATGATCATTTTGAGGAAACTAACAGAGGTCGAAAAATAAAACATTACAAAACAAACTTCCAGAGACAAAAGAAAGTTAATAAAAGTAAATATTTTCAGGAGGACCCAGATCAAGACCCAGCGCTTTGACTTTCATCTTTCTGAAATCAACGTTACTAATAATGATGCCAATGGGTAACAACAAAATTATAGAAATTAACCCTATAAAATCGTACAATGGCTATTTGTTATTTATGACCGACACAATCAACATCCCAGATAGTTTTGAATACCATTGCCTCACAATTAATATTACAAAAACGGAAGAAACTTACAAAAACTCGCTATCACAAGCGTTTGGCTTTAAGGAAGTAATGCAGATTAAATATTTAACGGAAAAACTACAAAGAGAAATGAATGGGTTACAAATTGTTAGGAGAAACAAAAGAGGATTAGCTAATTTTGTAGGAACAGCTTTCAACTATCTTTTTGGAACATTAGATAATAATGATAAAGAAGAATTAGAAGAAAAAATCAATGTAATATCTCAAAACAGTGTACAGGTAAATGAACTAAACAATATAATCGATACAGTTAACAAGGGCATCGATATAATAAACAAGCATCTCGAATACAACGAAAACGAAAAAATTCTTGAATTATTGGTTTTTAATTTAGAACATTTCGCAGAATACATTGAAGACCTGGAAATGGGAATGCAGTTAGCAAGATTAGGAATATTCAATCCAAAGTTATTAAAACACGATTACTTGACAAACATTAACTCTGAGATACTTCTGAACATAAAAACCTCAACTTGGCTTAGGTCAGATTCAAACGAAATTTTAATTATATCACATACCCAGAGAAATAAAGAAACTTCCCGTATACGAAATATTACCTTATCCAGATGAAGATAATAAAATATTACAAGATAACACCCAAAACAAATATTACGTATACAGAAACAGTCTGTATAACAAAGAAACAAGAAAACCTGTTACCACATGCCTATTAGGTATTGTTAATCAAACAGATACTAGTTGCAGGTACACAAAATCGCTACCCAAAAAAAACTACCAACATTAATTATGTCGAACCAAATATCATAGTTACATGGAATTTGTCAAAAACTATACTAAATCAAAAATTTTATTAAAAATGAAATTGTAATTGAAGGAAACACTATGATCAAAATACACAATTGCTCAATTGCAATTAACGATTTATCCATAAGCAATTATAATTCTGACTACACACAAACCATATACACAAGAAATAATGTCACCAAATTAGACCCAATATCATACATATAAGCAAAATAAATACTTTTTGAACACAATAAAGAAAACCAGATTTACAAAATAATTGTAATTGTAACACTGGGTCTCTTAATATTAAGTATATCACTGAACCTACTTTATAAATTTAAAGAAATACCTAAAAGAATACTTATTAAATACAATAACACAAAAGGTGACGATCCAACAATCCAAACACAAGAGATCCTCAAAAGAACCTAAGTGCAAATTAAAGGCACGAAAAAAATATAATAATAAATTAAATTTCAATCGACTACTGAATAAATCCAATTCGGTCAGTGATTAAGTTGAGTGAAATTTAATAAAATGGCCCAACAACCACCAGCTCAAGTACAACCACCAGCTCAAGGGCAACCACAAATTGGTGTGGCACCCAACCCATTGACGGAGCCAAACTTAAATCAGCTTTTGTCCCAGATCCGGAATATTCCAATGTTTGAAGGAGATCCATCTACCCTAGGAACGTTTGTCAGAAGAGTTAACTACCTTTTGGGTCTGTATCCTACAACCAATGATGGACAGACAAGCGTTATATTTAGAGCAATTGAACTTCAAATCACCGGTGATGCTCAGAGGATTCTGCAAGTTCTACAAGTAAACAACTGGCCAGCTCTTAGAGCAGCCCTAATCGACGAGTACAAAACGCAAACCCCTGTGGAGGAACTATTAAGGCGATTATACAATACTAATTTTCAAGGTAACCTAAGAAAATTTTGTAATGAGATCGAGCTTAAACAGTTAGTTATAAGCAACAAATTAGAACTTGAAGGAAATCAAAATGAATTATTATTGTACACAGAAGCAATGTTTAGGACTACAAAAAACCTAATACAACGAAAATTACCTGACAGAATTTTTATGACATTAGCAAGAAGCGAAATTTCAACAGTACTTAAACTAAAACAAGCGGCTCAGCAAGAAGGGCTATACGAAGAAAATGAAAATTTAAAACATTATAATATCTATCTTAATAAAATTCAAAAGCAACAACAAACAAATTATACATGTAACCCTTACCCTTACACTAATTTGTACAACACCCATCAATTTAATCCTGGCCCAGCTCTTTCAATTCAAGCACACCCCAATCAACCCCAAAGAATGGTTCCACAAAATTATAGGTTCCAATCGAATAACAGAAATAATACTTTTGACCAAAATAGGGGAAGTTACAAAGAGTTTCGAAGAAATTTAATTCAGGGACAGCAAGATAATACAATGAATCAAAGCCAACAGTCAAGTGGACGATCGGGCTCAGTACCCAACCAACCCCAAAAGAGAATCAGAGAAAGTAATAGTGGACAATCAAGAATGCAAGTAGACGAAAATTATCAACAAAATAAAGAGTACAAAGAAGAAGATATTTATGATGAAAATGAAAATTTTCCAATGCAAGCCTCGGACCAATTACATACATAGAGATAACTATAAATAATCAAAATTATCGTTGCCTCGTCGATACCGGTTCATCAATTAACTTAATGACAAAGAATTTTCTTAACGGGAGCATACATAAAGATCCGACAATTATACGCACTATGACAGGTCATTATGAACTAAATGAATTTGTAAAAGTTGCACCTAATAGTTTATTTACTCAAGAACAAATATTTTATATTCACGACTTTTCTTCCAATTATGACATACTACTAGGACGAAAGTTACTAGAGGCAAACCAGGCAAATATGGATTATTTAAATAATCGCACTACTATTAGTGGGCGCATTTTTGTACACAAAAACATTAGTTTAAAAGATCCAACACAAATAAATGACTTTGAGGCATTGCTAAAATCAAAAAATTATACTGATGAAATAAATTATGCTGTTCAAAATGAATTAGCAGAGGGAAAAAATTATCGTTTAGAACACTTAAATGAAGAAGAAAAAGTTAAACCAATATAAATGCATTCAATATCGTGATGGTGAAAATTTGACCTTTACAAATGTTGTTAAGCATGAAATAAAAACTCATCATGAAAATCCAATTTATAAAAAACCGTATGGGTATCCTTTTTCCTTTGAAAAAGAAGTTGAGTCTCAAATACAGGATATGTTAAAGCAAGGAATAATTAGGCACAGCCAATCACCTTATTGCAGTCCAATGTGGATAGTACCAAAAAAGCAAGATGCTTCAGGTAAACAAGAATTTAGATTTGTAGTAGACTATAGGGGCTTAAATGAGATCACTATTAGTGATAAATTTCTCATTCCCAATATGGACGAAATACTAGGCAAGCTAGGACGGTGTCAATATTTTACCACCATTGATTTGACTAAAGGTTTCCACCAGATCGAAATGGACCAAAATTCCATTAACAAACAAGTAAGAAAGCTACAGTCGAGAGTGCTCGACTGTGAGATATCCAGTACCCAGACGTTTGTTGGTTTAGATACTCCTTAATTAACAATTAAATCGGTGCTCGAATTAGCTCCCGACTTAATAATAAATTTGCGCCATTTTTTTGGTCAACAGTCGATCTTTTTTCTCTTTCACACACACTTGTTTTGTGCGTCTCTGTTACAATACACAAACCGCCTTCTGATTGAAAAAGTCTGGAGGCTATTAGAAGTATCAATCGCTGTCTATTGCGCAATGAGGAGCACAGCCCAGGCGTCTAAGCGATGGGGCCTCGTTTTATTATGCAAGAAGTTCTGAGTTCTAATCCCGCTCATGCCAAAGAATTTTTTTACATTTTTATTTAAGATTCTTATTCATTTTTTCTGCTCTTTATTCAATTAATATATTTTATACCAGTTCGGCAAAGTTGAGTTATGAAAGTGAATTTTTTTATTTTTTGTCATTTCTTGGTCACGCTTGTTCTTTTCTGTAGTTTGGCGCAATTTTTTGGTCAATAGTCGATCTCTTTTCCCTTTCACACACACTTTTCTATGACAATAAAAAGCATCTTTTCATTAAGAAAATGTAGAAGCTATTAGATGTGACAATCTCTGGCAATTTTATTTCAGTTCTGCCAAAATTAGGTTAACAGTTGTCGAAGCATACTTAGTATGAAAATGGCGCTTCATATGTAACATATGTAATGGCCCAGTTGTCTAAGCAGCCGGTGCATCTACATTTTGCAAAATTGGCACGAGCTCAATCCCACACAAAACCAAAATATTTTCTGTTTTGTATTTTTATTCTAAAATTTTTTTCTAGTTGTTCTCCGGGTATAATAACAAAGGAAAAAGGAAGAAATGCAAAAAAAACAGAGAAAAAAACAATAAACAGTTTTGGCGAGGTCGGGGCTCGATCCCACGACCTAGACGGCTAAAGGCTACTCAGATGCGCCTTAGGGGGGGTTTTAAAATTCGAACCTTATTGCTAATATCTCCCATGTTTATCATCCGATTTTACTGAAATTTTCAGTAAACGTCCGCTATATTTTATTCATTTTTTGTATTTATTAACTTTTACCCGGAAAAAACGAGTATAGCTTATTTAACGTTTTTTATGATTTTTGAGGGCGGAAGTGGGCGTGGCCAAATTTGATCGCAAACTTGATCTGCGTGCAACAGATTCCAATGTTGTCACCAAATTTGGTAACTCTAGCTCTTATAGTCTCTGAGATCTGTTGTTTCACACGGACGGACAGACGGACAGACGGACAGACGGACATGGCTAAATCGACTAGGCTGGTGATACTGATCAAGAATATATATACTTTATGGGGTCGGAGATGCCTCCTTCTGCCTGTTACTTACATTCTCGGTTGGCACAAACTTATAATACCCTTGTACCCTATGGGTACCGGGTATAAACAGCGTTTTCCACAAAGTACGGACACTACGAGTACACACGAATGCCATTTGGATTAAAAATTGCACCTGCAACTTTTCAGCGATGCATGAACAATGTCCTTCATGAATTAATAAACAAGCATTGTCTTGTATACTTGGACGATATTATTGTTTTCTCTACGTCTCTTGACGAACACCTTACTTCATTAAAAATTGTTTTTGAAAAACTTAAAAACGCTAATCTAAAATTACAACTAGACAAATGTGACACATAGTTGGACCAAACGGTGTAATGCCAAATCCAGAAAAGGTTAAGGCAATCAATAAATTTCCAATTCCCAAAACTCAAAAAGAAATAAATTCATTTCTTGGTCTTTGCGGTTATTACAGAAAATGCATTCCAAACTTCGCAGACATTTCAAAGCCCTTAACTAAATGTTTAAAAGCTGGTTCTAAAGTGACATTCAAAGATGATACATTTATTGCAGCATTCAATAAATTAAAACAAATTATCATAAACGATCCCATACTGATTTGTCCAGATTTTGAAAAAAAGTTTCAATTAACTGCTGATGCTAGCAATTTTGCATTAGGAGGAGTTCTTTCTCAGGATAACAAACCAATCAGTTACATTAGTAGGACTCTAAATGCACATGAAGAAAACTATAGTACAATTGAAAAAGAATTATTAGCTATAGTATGGGCGACAAAAACGTTAAGACCCTATTTATTCGGAAGAAGATTTTAGATATTAAGTGACCATAAGCCGTTAGTCTGGCTAAACAATATCAAAGAAACTAATATGAAACTGCAAAGATGAAAGATAAAGTTAGGCGAATATGACTTCGAAATAAAATATTTAGAAGGAAGGCAAAATCACGTAGCCGATGCATTGTCAAGAATCAAAATTAACGAAGTATACTATGGCAGTAACAAAGCAACAGCACATAGCGCTGAAGAAGATAATGAAAACCTAATAACAATTACTGAAAAACCAATCAATAATTTCGCAAGACAGGTAAAAATGATGCGAAGCAATACAGAAGGTGAAGAAAGAAAAATTTATTTTAAGAAAGTCAAGATTAAAATAATGTTTCATGAATTAAACATCGAAAAAAGCTAAGCAAATATTAATAAAACACTTTTGTACCAAGTCAAGTGCACTTTACATCGAACACGACTCTGATTTTGAAATCATTCAACAAGCTTTTTAACAGGTCATGAACTCTACTACAAAAATTGTAAGAGCAGTAATTAAATTACAGGACATAAAAACTTACGCTGAATTTAAAGAAATTATTGTTAGCAACCACGAAAAACTATTGCACCCAGGAATTGAAAAAATTGTAAGGCTCTTTAAAGAAACCTATTATTATCCCGACTACCAGAATTTAATTCAGAATTTAATTAATGAGTGTAATGTTTGTAACCAAGCAAAAACCGAACATAGAAAAACAACATAGAAAAACAACTCCAGAAACAGAATTTTGTAGGGAAATTTACGTCGCAGATATTTACTCGATCAAAAATCAAAATTACCTAACTTGTATTGATTTATACTCAAAATTTGGTAGCGCGATTGAATTAAACGGAAAGGACTGGATGGAAGTTAAAAAAGGATTTTTACGAATATTTAATTCAATGGGAAAACCCAGAACCTTGAAAACAGATAGGGATAGTGCTTTTATGAGTATAGCGCTAAAAAATTGGTTGGACACAGAAAACGTAAATATTCAGATAACAACAAGTAAAAATGGAGTATCAGATGTAGAAAGGTTACACAAAACAATTAACGAAAAAATACGTGTAATCGAGACCAGCGACAATACGGAAAATAAACTTATGAAAATGGAAGTAATACTGTATACTTACAATCATAAAATAAAACACAATGCAACAGGTAGAACACCAGCTGATATTTTTATTTATTCTTTATTCTTTATTCTTTATTCAAAAGTAAACAAAAATTTATTGCTAACGTTAAAAATATAATAATAATTAATAATAATAATAATAATCTTAAACTTAATCTTAATCTTAATCTTACCCCCAACCGGGTAGGAGAACTTTTTAACGATATGCTCCGTCTCATATCGGATGGGTTGGGGTGAAGATTTACAAACTAGACAATAAGTACGACAGAATATTAGATACATTTAATGACAAGGATGTTTCACAGGATAACACATAATAATTATCGTTATACAACTGGCACAGAATACGAAATGGGTCATGGGAGTCAAAATTTGATCGGCATATCTCCAGAAAAATAGGGCGAAACTGTCGAGTGCTTCTGGCAGGAACTGCAAACTTGATGTTGTGTAGCAACGAAGCAGAGTCGACTTCGCCATTAATTAATTTATAAATGAATATAACGCTGCTACATGTTCGACGGTCTTGCAGTGTCGGCAAGTCCAAAAGCCGCAATCTGCTCGTGTACGAGGGAAGACGAAGATGTTGTTCCCAATTTAAACCCCTCAAAGCAAACAGAAGAAATTGCTTCTGCACCGATTCGATGAGCTCTTGATACTTTGCATACTGGGGTGACCATACACATGAGCAGTATTTGAGCAAAGGACGAACTAGCGAGATATAGAGAAGTTTAGTGGTATAAGGATCATCAAACTCTTTAGCCCAACGTTTTACAAACGCTAAAACGCCTCTAGCCTTTCCTACTAAAATTCCTATGTGATCGGAAAAATTTAACTTATGGTTAAAAAGAACACCAAGGTCTGATATAATAGAAATACGCTCAAGAAGGTTTGGCCCTAGAAAGTAACTCGACACGTGTAGATTAGTCCGATAGAAGGACATAATACTACACTTGGAATGGTTTAAATTAAGCCCGTTATTAACGCACCAGTATTGAAGACGGATTAGGTCGTTTTGCAATAAAACGTGAGAATCTTTGTTTTTAATGTGCATACAAATTTTAACGTCGTCAGCATACATTAAAGTTAATGATTCCTCAATTACCGAGGGTAAGTCATTGATAAATAATCCAAAGAGCAGTGGTCCCAAGTGACTACCTTGCGGAACTCCCGAAGTGACGAAAACATTTTTAGAAAGAGACCTGTTAAATATGACTTTTTGCGTGCGATTAGAAAAGTAACTTTCGATCCAGCTTAGTAGATTATTAGGAAAACCAAGCAGAGTTAGCTTATTTAGCAGTAGATCGTGATTTACTGAATCAAACGCCTTGCTAAAGTCAGTGAATACAACGTCGACTTGAAACTTTCGTTTAAAGCCGTTTCTAATGAAAGATGTAAATTCTAAGAGGTTGGTTGTTGTGGACCGGCGTTTCATGAAACCATGCTGAGATGGTGACATTAACGACAGACATTGATGTTGAAGCTGCGAGGTGATAATGAATTCGAGCAGTTTGGGTATAGCACAGAGCTTTGCGATACCTCGATAATTATTGATGTCAGACCGACTACCTTTTTTATGAAGTGGTATAATAAAAGATTCTTTCCAGATTTCAGGTAGATAACTATGATGTAGAGACACTTGGAAAATTCTAGCAAGAGGTTTTGACAAGGTAGTGGCGCAATGTTTCAGAATACAGCAAGGAATTTGGTCAGGGCCCGCGGAATATGACGATTTTACCAACTTTAGATTTTCGAAAACAATTTCTTCATCTATAATTGGCATAAATATACTATTGGAGCTAGGCAGAGAGTATGGATAAGATGTGGAATTATTAAACGAATTTGAAGAGTATGTGGTTTGAAAAAATTCTGAAAATAAATTAGCGATATTAGCATCACTACTAGCGACAGAGTTATTGTAATAAAGAGAAGGAGGAAAAGCTGAGGATTTTCTTTTAGAGTTAACAAAAGAATAGAATTGTTTGGGATTATCCTTAAATTCAATTTTACAACGGGATAGATAGTTTTGATAGCAGTCCGAATTATGTTGAATAAAGTTTGACTTTGCAAGTAAATAGTTTGAATAGTCAACGTCTGATCCAGAACTCTTGAATTTTTTAAAACGTCTATTTTTTATGTTCTTCAAATATGAGAGTTGACGAGAAAACCAAGGGGGCTTGCATAAGGTCACCACAGAATTCGAAGAAGGAACAAACAAGTCTAGAGCTTAGTTAAGCATACTGTAGAAACTAGTTATCAAAATTGAGGGTTCGGAAACGGAATCGAGAAAGGACCAATCAGATTTTTGGAGGTAGAGATTTAATTCAGCGAAGTTGGTTTTCCTGAATAAGCGAGTGGATCTAGGTCCGTTATCAGCTGGAGGTAATGATGATAAAGATATTTCGAAAACAATTTCGAGAGTAGGATGGTAACGGTCCTCGGGTGTTGAAAGTGGTTCAATTCTAGATACACATGAGTTGGAAAAATCTGACGCGAAGACGAGATCAAGGAGTTTTCCACTAGAATTAATAACTGAGTTAACTTGATTTAAAGAAAGATCACCAATACCTTGGACGAAGTCATGTGCACTTGTGGGAAGTAGCGTGTTTAAATCAACTGAGGGCATCCAAACTAGACCTGGGATGTTAAAATCACCCAAGACAACGAGGTGATCATTATCTTTAAGCATAGACTGAATGATTTGAATTAAAGATAAGTGTTGCAAGTAGACGCTTGTATCCGATCGTGGTGGTATATACGAGCAAGAAATATATACATAAACATTATATAGAGAAATACGAACGGAAACAAATTCGATATTATCATCCACATTAAGTGTAATAAGATCAGACGGAAGGGTCGATTTAACAGCAATTAGGACACCGCCTCCTGTTCGGTTAGAGCGATCACAACGATAAATATTATAATTGGATGAGACTATTTCGTAATCAGACACAGATGAATTCAACCACGTTTCCGTAAAAACAAGTACGTTAGCATCAAATGAAACGCTATTTGTATACAGCTTATTAAGTTTCCCCAATAAGCTGCGAACATTTTGATAGTGTATGTTAAAGGCCGAAGTTAGTTTTTTGAACGTGTGGCGGCGGAGTTATCACTAATTCTATTACCATTTTTAGGTTTACTAACAAATTCATGAACAATTACGTGATCAGGCCAAATAGAAGTATCAAGAGCTCTATCAAAAAGATTATCCTGGAGGGAGATCTTAAAGGATGAGAAATTTCTCATCTGTTTGAAGTTGAACTTAGTGACAACGAAATCGGTGACAGATGCATTTAAACTGTTGCTCAAGTGCGTTTTTAAATCGTTAGGTGTCGCATCCGGATTTAATCTCGAGATAAAGATTGTTTTAGGAGGAGCAATTCCAAAAATTTTGTTTGGTTTCTGCCGCTCGATGCCTGATATGGGCTTAGCGGGGGCCTGGCTTAGAACATTTGCTGGGCGTGACTGATGTACGTTGGGTTGTGCCACCGGAGTTGATCTGGGTTCACAACCAGAAACAGCGGATCCAGAGTCCATATTACTAGAAGTACCCTCCTGCGATATAGAATCATAGATAGACCTGGACACAGTAGATCCAGAGGTAGCCACAGGTGTTGTGCTTGGTTGACAGCCAGGAGTAGCAGATACTGAGTCCATACTATTTGAAGTAGCCGCCTGCGATATGGATTCTGGGAACAGTGGTGACCTGGATACAGTAGATCCAGGGGTAGCATTGGCAACTTGGGTATCATCTTCATCACAAGAGGCATAATCAGCGGCAGGGCTGAGCAGCAAAATAGGAGAAGAAGAAAGGCCTGGAACTTGTAAGAACGCATTAGACGATGTGGGCTTAGGTGATATTTTTATTGAGTCACTTAACACTTTTCGGTCCTTGAAAATCAATTCCGACTTTCGAAAGCGACTTAAAAGGTCGTTAAATCCAGCGCGTAGGGACTGATACTCAAGATCAGTCTGTCTTATGAAACCCATTATGTCGACTTTGATGTCTAGGCAGCTAGGGCAAGTCCAATCCAGGCTTTTATTGTTTCTTATACGATCAGAAACTAGGGCAGCATTATTCCCAAAGCCTGCGCACTTCGCATGCGCGATGTTGTCGCACAGCCAGCAACCAACTCCCGGCTGCTTAGGTGTTATTTTGCCATTAAGTTGGCATGGAGCGATGCAGCTGTCGGTCATTGTTTATGATTATGCGATTAAGCGTTTTTATGTTTTAATGCGCGATTGGAAAACAATAATAGCGGAGACCAAAAAAGCTCTGCTTAGTTAAAGCTTTTTCTTCTTTTGGTGCGTATGAATGTTCGCGACACAAAAAGAGAACAAGTGCAACAACAACAACGCGGTGTAAGTGATTGCGGTAAACGAGAGCTAAACGAATGAGCAGCAAAACGAATGTAAAATTGTTTTGCTGGTAATTATGTTTTGCGAATAATAAAGTCACTGTCTTTTATATGTATCAAAACTTTTCAGATTTTTAGAGATCACTGAAAAACTGATAATATATTCACAAATCTGACTTTAATCGGTGAAGTTTACGTAGAGAAAACTTGATCAGAAGGTAGAGCGAAAGAATACACGTCCGACAACGACAACGTCTCTCTCTGATACCTCTGCATATAATAACCAAATTATAAAAGAAGCTAAAATAGAAGAACTTAATAAAAAACCACAACATTTTGAGGTAAATACCAAATTTAGAAAGGCTCCTATAATTCACGGGAAATTACACAATCCTTATAAAAAGACAGGAATTATAGAACAAATAGATAATGATTTTTTTTGAGGAAACTAAAAGAGGTCGAAAAATAAAACATTACAAAACAAACTTCCAGAGACAAAAGAAAGTTAATAAAAGTAAATATTTTCAGGAGGACCCAGATCAAGACCCAGCGCTTTGACTTTCATCTTTCTGAAATCAACGTTACTAATAATGATGCCAATGGGTAACAACAAAATTATAGAAATTAACCCTATAAAATCGTACAATGGCTATTTGTTATTTATGACCGACACAATCAACATCCCAGATAGTTTTGAATACCATTGCCTCACAATTAATATTACAAAAACGGAAGAAACTTACAAAAACTTGCTATCACAAGCGTTTGGCTTTAAGGAAGTAATGCAGATTAAATATTTAACGGAAAAACTAAAAAAAAAAATGAATGGGTTACAAATTGTTAGGAGAAACAAAAGAGGATTAGCTAATTTTGTAGGAACAGCTTTCAACTATCTTTTTGGAACATTAGATAATAATGATAAAGAAGAATTAGAAGAAAAAATCAATGTAATAGCTCAAAACAGTGTACAGGTAAATGAACTAAACAATATAATCGATACAGTTAACAAGGGCATCGATATAATAAACAAGCATCTCGAATACAACGAAAACGAAAAAATTCTTGAATTATTGGTTTTTAATTTATAACATTTCGCAGAATACATTGAAGACCTGGAAATGGGAATGCAGTTAGCAAGATTAGGAATATTCAATCCAAAGTTATTAAAACACGATTACTTGACAAACATTAACTCTGAGATACTTCTGAACATAAAAACCTCAACTTGGCTTAGGTCAGATTCAAACGAAATTTTAATTATATCCCACATACCCAGAGAAATAAAGAAACTTCCCGTATACGAAATATTACCTTATCCAGATGAAGATAATAAAATATTACAAGATAACACCCAAAACAAATATTACGTATACAGAAACAGTCTGTATAACAAAGAAACAAGAAAACCTGTTACCAACACATGTCTATTAGGTATTGTTAATCAAACAGATACTAGTTGTAGGTACACAAAAGCGCTACCCAAAAAAAAACTACCCAAATTAATTATGTCGAACCAAATATCATAGTTATATGGAATTTGTCAAAAACTATACTAAATCAAAAATTGTATTAAAAATGAAATTGTAATTGAAGGAAACACTATGATCAAAATACACAATTGCTCAATTGCAATTACCGATTTATCCATAAGCAATTATAATTCTGACTACACACAAACCATATACACAAGAAATAATGTCACCAAATTAGACCCAATATCATACATAGAAGCAAAAGAAATACTTTTTGAACACAATATAGAAAACCAGATTTACAAAATAATAATCACTGTACCTACTTTATAAATTTAAAGAAATACCTAAAAGAATACTTATTAAATACAATAACACAAAAGGTGACGATCCAACAAACGAAACACAAGAGTTACAAAACTCACAAGAGTTAGAAAAAATACCAAAACTATACCCCAAAATCACATAAATAACCATATGATTTTGTCTAAGTGATGGGGGAGTGACGTATCTGCACTGCGACTTCTCAACGTCTACCAGTTCAAAGAACGAAACCGTTCACAAACAAACAGAATCGCCAATTTCGGCTTTGATTAAAAAAAAACGTTACAGAAGCTTGCGATCCCGCAATGCAAACAAATAAAGAAAATTGATTAAGTCCAAACGTCAACAATGAAGTAATTCCATAAAAAGTCGAAAATCCAATATGTTCGCAAAATCTAATAAGACCGAGATATGTAAATGTCGAATCAAACGAAACAGGGCCTACTTTATTTGCTTTGTCGAGCAAGTGAAGCAGAAGCTGCTTAAATTGCTTAAATCTGCTTGTTGCTATGCCAGGAATTCCTTAGTTTTATGATAGCAATGACTTGCAGTTATTGAAGAAAGCGAAAGGAGTTAGAAATTGAGTGAAAAGCATGGCAGAGCAAGATAGCAATATGTTGCTGCCAGGTGAGGTCTGTTCGTTAAGCGCTGAATAACGTGTTAGAGAGAGACGAGTGACAATGAACAAGAATAGAGTAGAAAGTATAAAATGGGAAGCTGACTTTTGGAGTTAGTTCAGAAAGCGCAGAGAAGACGAACAGAACTTGCTGCTTTACTTTTAATTAATCGTAAAAATGGAAAACCCTCCGACATCAGAAGTGGGATCAGCCTCGCCTACAGAAAATACTTCTGGACAATACATGGCAGCGTTGGAAGCCCAGAACAGGACTTTGATGGAGCTACTGAAATCTATGCAGACACCGAGGACTCCGGCAGCGGGCGATAAGGCTACGCATGTCACCTTGCCCAAATACAATCCCGATGGTGCTGGAGCAGACGCCTCAGCCTGGTGTACAACAGTGGACCTCATATTTGCAGACCACGTTCTAGAGGGCAGCGGTCTGGTCATGACCTTAAGCAAGGCGCTTGAAGGCAGCGCATCACAATGGTTATCGCAAATATGTTTCGCCGGCATAACCTGGACACAGTTTAAAGAACTGTTTATTCAACGCTTCGTGGGAGTGGAGACAACTACAGCGATTCTACTGAACGTGTTCAATGGTCGTCCGAAATCTGGAGAGGGATTCGCAGAATATGGCAGCCGAATTGTTACGTCACTCATGTCCAAGTGGAAAGCCAAAGACGTGGAGGAAATCGCAGTGTCAATAGCGTTGGCACATATGGCGCAAATTGACAGCAGTTTATTGCGCTGGGTATATACAACGAACGTTACAAGCCGCAATGAGCTACAACAACAACTGCAGGCTCATGCTTTTAAGAAGCGTAATGCGGAAGATGATGCATGTTCTACGGGTCCAGAGCGGAAGAAGACCAAGTTCCAAGTGAAATGTCACCATTGTGGAAAGATTGGCCATAAAATCGCCGAGTGCCGTAGTCGACTGGAAAAAGGACAGAACGCGAAAGGAAACAATCAGAACGGGAGCAGTAACTTTGGAGTGAAGGATCGTTCCAGCATACGATGTTTCAACTGCAACGAACGGGGACACTACGCTACTTCATGTCCGAGAATCCAGACCTGCGGGAGCGAGAAGAAGAAGATGTACGAGAAGCGTGTGGACTTTTGCACTGTGGCCCCGTCAAAGGGAAACATTAACGTATCCGGTGAGCTCATTCCATTTTGCTTTGGCTATGGAGCAATTTTGCTACACAGAGTAGATAAAAAGCCCCATGTTGTTGAATATTTCAGTAAATGCACGTCACCTGCTGAATCGAAATACCACTCTTACGAGCTTGAGACTTTAGCAGTTGTCAATGCCATTAAACATTTTCGTCACTATTTACAGGGGCGAAAATTTGTAGTGTTTACTGATTGCAACTCGCTGAAAGCAAGTCGTACAAAATCGGACCTATCACCGAGGGTGCATCGATGGTGGGCCTTTTTACAGTCGTTTGTCTTTGATATCCAATATACCAAAGGAGAACGAATGGCACACGTAGATTTTTTGTCAAGGAATCCCCTGGTTAAAGAGTGTATCAGTTTGGAAAAAATAGTTGAAAAACGGGTTGAATTGACTGAGATAACTGATAATTGGCTAGTTTCTGAACAGATACGTGATCCTGAGGTGGCAGAGATATTAGCTAAGCTTAAAAACAACGAATTGCCGGAAAATTTAGACAAAACGTATGAACTGAGAAAAGGAGTTTTATATAGAAAAATACAAAGAAACGGTAAAAACAAATGTTTGCCTGTAATCCCTAGGGCATTTAGATGGGCAGTGATTAATCACGTCCACGAATCCATAATGCATTTAGGTTGGGAGAAAACATTGGATAAGGTCTATGGTTTTTACTGGTTCGAAAATATGTCGAAGTACGTTCGAAGGTTTGTCGAAAATTGTATCACCTGTAAACTATCTAAGCCACCAGTTGGAAAAGTGCAGGCTGAATTACATTCGATTCCTAAGGTAGACATTCCGTGGCAAACTGTGCATATAGACATAACGGGAAAGATGAGTGGAAAAAACGATTTAAAGGAGTACGTTATTGTTTTGGTAGATGCGTTTACAAAATTTGTCTATTTTCATCACACCTTAAAAATTGACACTGAATGTTCTATCAAGGCTGTTAAAGCCGTCGTGTGTTTGTTTGGAGTGCCTACTCGAATTATAGCGGATCAGGGCCGTAACTTTGCAAGCGCAGGATTCCGTGAATTTTGTGCTTCCCAAAAAATTGAACTACACTTAATTGCTACAGGCGCGAGCAGAGCAAATGGCCAGGTAGAACGTGTAATGAGCACGTTGAAGAGTATGTTAACCGCCGTTGAAACCAGTCAGAGGTCGTGGCAAGACGCCTTAACCGAAGTACAGATGGCAATGAATTGTACAGCCAATCGAGTCACCAAGGTCAGCCCATTAGAAATACTAATCGGTAGGGAAGCTAGACCTTTTGGCCTTTTGCCGATAGGTGATGAAGAAAATAATTTAATTGACAGAGAATGTTTAAGAAAACAAGCTAAAGAAAACATTGAATCGAATGCTCGTTACGACAAACGCAGGTTTGATAAGAATAAGGCAAAAATAATAAAGTTTAACGTAGGAGACCATGTTTTGCTAAAAAATGAAGAGCGCCACCAAACAAAGCTTGATCCAAAGTTTAAAGGTCCTTTTGAGATAATAGAACTACTAGATGGAGATCGGTACATTTTAAAATCATTAACAAGCAAAAGAACCTATAAGTATGCGCATGATTTTTTGAGGGCATTGCCAAATAGACAAATAAGCAACGAAGTTGATAAAGATTTAGACGACTCAAGTGGAGATGCGTCTGATTCCCATGTGGGGAATGAAGATATGGATGGCACGGTGGATGCCATGGAATCCCAAGAGGGGATAGAATAACCGCACCATAACAGAAGGAATTGTTATGGCGGGGGTTAGTGAAGACCGCACCACAACAGAAGGACTTGTTGTGGCGGGGGTCAGTGGAGACCGCACCATAGCAGAAGGACTTGTTATGGCGGGGGTCAGTATTTGGGTGTAAAAGGAAATACACCAGTTGATAAAACTATGTAATTAATCATATCTGAATTGTTAATTATGATTAAACTGAAAATGTAATGAAAAGAATTAAGAAATGGAATCTAGAAAATAATTTGCTTATTTTGTCTAAATGCCTCAAAATTTATGTAAAGAAAATCGAATGAAATGTTTGTTAACAATAAAATGTAATGAGAATTGACGTTTGAGATTATTGTGATTTTAAGTTAATACACGAGGACGTGTGAGTGGTCAGGAAGGCCGTGTCGAATCAAACGAAACAGGGCCTACTTTATTTGCTTTGTCGAGCAAGTGAAGCAGAAGCTGCTTAAATTGCTTAAATCTGCTTGTTGCTATGCCAGGAATTCCTTAGTTTTATGATAGCAATGACTTGCAGTTATTGAAGAAAGCGAAAGGAGTTAGAAATTGAGTGAAAAGCATGGCAGAGCAAGATAGCAATATGTTGCTGCCAGATGAGGTCTGTTCGTTAAGCGCTGAATAACGTGTTAGAGAGAGACGAGTGACAATGAACAAGAATAGAGTAGAAAGTATAAAATGGGAAGCTGACTTTTGGAGTTAGTTCAGAAAGCGCAGAGAAGACGAACAGAACTTGCTGCTTTACTTTTAATTAATCGTAAAAATGGAAAACCCTCCGACATAAACATAAACAAAAAAGTGACGATCACATCATCCACACGCGATTGCGTCACCTAATGCACAAACTGTAAATTCTAAGACGCTAACCGAGGTTTCATGCTAACAAATTCTGTAACATAGTCAGTCTTCTTCCAGCATTCTAATAAAGAATAACCAATAAATAAAAAATCTCCTGATTTTTATTCGGGCGAGGAACGACTCATCTATATATATAAAAATGGAGCCCAAAAAATGTGTCGTAAAAAACTACTGGAGAACGGCTGGGCCGATTTGGTTCAAATTTTTTTTCAGTTGTAGGTAACTAACAGGAGAAGGTCAGAACGTAATAACATTTTTAGAAAATCCTCCAGGGTAATGGTGAAAAACAAATAATTAAAATATCAAATTATATAAAAGAGTAGTGTATCGAAATATATGTCAAAGTAAAAACAAATCGTTTCAATATTATTCGGTTTCTTTTTCGTTTTTATCAGACGTCCGGATTTGTTTAATTTCCTCCTGTGATTTGTAGGAATAATGCCTGCTATAAGACGGCCAAACATTAGACGACGTACACGTCGAGCAACATATAGTCGGAATGTCCATGAAAGTCAAACGCAAGAAAGAAATAAATCGAGACGAACCCGTTTAGCACAGATTCGCTCTACACAAAGAGTACCAAGAACAGACTTGAATCGCGCTGCATTTGCATACAATTTCTCAACGTCCTACAAAGACCATAGCTGCGTTGTTATCGGTTCATTGTCTGTGGTATGTCAGCACTGCAATGCACTGAAGTTTCGATTGGAAGCTCCCGGCTTATGCTGCGCAGGTGGCAAGGTAAAATTGCCGGTTTTGACTCATCCACCAGAGCCATTGTATTCGCTTCTATATGGAAATACAAGCAAACCATTTCCTGTTGCACGCACAAAAATATAACGAATGTTTTCAAATGACGTCATTTGGAGCAGAGGTTGTTCAACAACCAGGCTACAATCCGAGTTATAAGGTAATAGCGTCACTCTTTTATCAACATGAACAACTATAATTTTTCACGAAATTGCATCACAAAATTCAGATTCAAGGGCAAATTCACCATCGAGCGGGCGCTTTGTTACCACCACCAAACAAAGATCATAAATTCCTTCAGATCTATTTCGTTGGTGATTCGGCAGTTGAACTTAATCAGCGTTGTGCAATTTTCACTGCAACTAAACGTGAAATAATACAACAATTGCAAAATCTTCTTCATGAGTGTAATGAATTGGTCAGATTGTTCAAAACAGCTTTGGATACAATGCATTCTGACGACCACAAAATCATTATCAGAGCAGATAAAAGACCAGCAGGAAGCCATTCAAGACAATTCAATGCGCCTCCTATCAATGAAGTCGCAGTGGTGATTGTTGGCGAGAATGTGGAATCACGCGATATTGTTCTCAAGCGTCGGGATGATGGACAATTGCAACGCGTTTATGAGACTCATCGGTCATATGATGCACTTCAATATCCGTTGATGTTCTGTCGTGGAGAAGATGGCTATCACTTCAACATAAAGATGGTCAATCCAACGACAGGTTTGTTTAATCACTTCTTTTTCATTCTGCACGTAAATTCGAATTCATATTACAGGAGAAGAAACGAATAAGAAAGTCAGCTCAATGAATTTTTATGCATATCGATTGATGATTCGACTAGATGTTGACAATCATCTGTTGAGATACCGCCGTTTGTTTCAGCAGTACTGTGTCGACATGTATGTAAAAGTAGAAACGGAGCGTCTCAATTTCATTCGTTTCAATCAGTCAAAGTTACCATCTGACGAGTACATCCACTTGCGTGACGCCATCGCTACTGATGGACACGCGGCAAACATTGGTTGTTTGACCATTCTGCCAGCTACTTATGTTGGGAGCCCGCGCCATATGCATGAGTACGCTCAAGATGCGATGACGTACGTGCGGAATTACCGACGACCTGATTTATTTATCACGTTTTCATGCAATCCGAATTGGCCCGAAATTACGAATTTGTTGCAAAAAGGACAAACATCCAGCGATCGACATGACATCACTGCACGAGTATTCAAGTTAAAGGTAAAAATTCTTATGGATTACATCGTTAAGCAGAAGGTTTTTGGCGTAGTTCGTTGTTGGATGTACTCGGTTGAATGGCAGAAGCGTGGCTTACCACATGCGCACATTTTGCTTTGGATGTTCGACAAGATCCGACCAGAACATATTGATTCGATTATTTCTGCCGAAATACCAGATCCAGAAACTGATCCGGAGCTGCATTCCGTTGTGAAAACGAGTATGATCCATGGCCCTTGCGGAGTCCACAACCCAGAATCACCATGCATGGAAAACGGAAATTGCACAAAACGATTTCCCCGTCCGTTGGTGGCTGAAACAATCAGTGGAAACGGCGTCGAATTAGGGCGAGACAAAGTTCGCCGGGTCCGCTAGTGTAAATATATATGTGTACGTCAGACGAAACACCGGAATGAAACACTGGAATGTGTGGAATGGAATCACTGGAATATGTGATATTGAACACTGGAATGTGTGGAATTTAACACTGGAATGTGTGGAGTGTTTATTGCACCAGTTAAAAAAAAAAAAAAAAAATGCTCCAAGCCTGTTGGTGAAAAATTCTGGTAGAGTTGAATCCCCAGATAATTTTTTTCTATGGATACGTTTTCTTTAAAAGATTTTTTAAAGTTTTACACAAAAAACATCTGCTCAGGTTACGTTTATCATTTCATAGCTCGAGTTGTAGTCAACCAATTTACCCGTCGAATGCTTTAACACTGTGGTAAAACCGATCCTAACCTATGCATCTCTTGCTTGGTGGGCGAAATCTACCCAGAAGACAGCAGCGGCAGCACTTACCAAAAATACAACGACTGGTCTGCATACGCATCACTGGAGCCATCCGGAAATGCCCCACTGCAACACTTGGAGTCATAACTGGCATACCCCCTCTACCCATCACCCTGAAAAAGGATGCCTGCCTGGGGGCACTTCGCCTTCAAAACATCACCGATATAAAAAGTGGTGGTCTTACCGGGCATTTGCGGGTTCTCGAACCCCTAATAAACTGACGAACAGAAACCTAAACTTGTTTTCCACAGAAACTTCTCTGTAGTCTTGCACACCAGACACGATTGGAATACAAAATCAATATCTCTGCCCAGTGGATTACAAACGTGGTACACTGACGGGTCGAAACTGGAAAACGGTGACACCGGAGCTGGTATTTTTGGACCAAGGTTCAACAAGCCCATAGCCATGGGAAAGTCTCCAACCATTTTCCAAGCAGAGATACACGCCATAGAAATCTGTGCCCGTGAACGCCTTTGCAGGAAAATGCAAGGCGCACGGATTTACATCTTCTCTGACAGTCAGGCGGCGCTTATAGCGCTGAAATCCTTCACGATCTCCTCCAGACTTCTAGAGAACTGTTTCCAGCAGCTGAACGCCCTTGCTTCCAAGAACATCTTAACGGTGGGTTGGGTGCCAGGGCATGAAGACCATATAGGAAACGAGGTGGCAGACTCCCTAGCTAAACGCGGGGCGATGACATCACTAATCGGCCCTGAACCGTTCTGTGGACATTCGAAAGGACACAAAAGAGAACTTAGGAAATGGGAGGAAATAAAGATAAGTCGCCACTGGACCGACAGCGCAGGGCTGACACAAGCCAAACAATTTCTCGTCCCCCAGATGTCGCGATCTAAGCGCATCATCAATTTAAAAAAGAGTCCAATTCGCACTATAACGGGCTACCTAACGGGTCACTGCAACCTAAGGTATCACCTTAAGAAATTAAAACTTTCAGAAATCGACACATGCAGATTCTGTGAGATGGAGCCAGAAACATCAGAATATGTTCTATGTGAATGCCTCTCGCTAATCAGACGTCGACTTCAACAACTAGGAGGTGAAGTTATCCCCCCTACAGGGTTTGGGAACAGATAGACCCCGCCAAAGTGCTCTCCTTTATCAAAAGCCTAGGCGTAGAGGCTCTACCCTAATCCTACAGGCCGGCACAAAAGACCTAACATCTGGTCGCGGTGCAACAAGGCCCATGTAATAATAATAATATAGTATATTCAAAAAGTCATATATTGAATTTAAGCCCACAATCTTCAAAAATATCGAAAATATGCCTTTTTGGACAGATCGTTCGTATGGCAGCTATAAGCTATAGTTGTCCGATTCCGGCTGTTCCGACATATATACTAACTGCAATAGAAAGAAAACTATCTGCAAAATTTCATTCAGATAACTCATAAACTGAGAGACTAGTTTGCTAGCAAAGGCCAGACAGACGAATCGACGGACATGGCTAGATCGACTCGGCTGGAGATGCTGATCAAGAATATATATAATTTATGGGGTCGGAGATGCTTCCTTCACTGCGTTCCAAACTTCTCTATAATATTATAATTCCCTGAAAGGGTATAAAAAAAGCAGAGAATATGAATTATCTTGAAGTTGAGTCTCAAATACAGGATATGTTAAAGCAAGGAATAATTAGGCACAGCCAATCACCTTATTGCAGTCCATTGTGGATAGTACCAAAAAAGCAAGATGCTTCAGGTAAACAAGAATTTAGATTTGTAGTAGACTATAGGGGCTTAAATGAGATCACTATTAGTGATAAATTTCCCATTCCCAATATGGACGAAATACTAGGCAAGCTAGGACGCTGTCAATATTTTACCACCATTGATTTGACTAAAGGTTTCCACCAGATCGAAATGGACCCAAATTCCATTAACAAAACAGCGTTTTCCACAAAGTACGGACACTACGAGTACACACGAATGCCATTTGGATTAAAAAATGCACCTGCAACTTTTCAGCGATGCATGAACAATGTCCTTCGTGAATTAATAAACAAGCATTGTCTTGTATACTTGGAAGATATTATTGTTTTCTCTACGTCTCTTGACGAACACCTTACTTCATTAAAAATTGTTTTTGAAAAACTTAAAAACGCTAATCTAAAATTACAACTAGACAAATGTGACACATAGTTGGACCAAACGGTGTAATGCCAAATCCAGAAAAGGTTAAGGCAATCAATAAATTTCCAATTCCCAAAACTCAAAAAGAAAAAAAATCATTTCTTGGTCTTTGCGGTTATTACAGAAAATTCATTCCAAACTTCGCAGACACTTCAAAGCCCTTAACTAAATGTTTAAAAGCTGGTTCTAAAGTGACATTCAAAGATGATACATTTATTGCAGCATTCAATAAATTAAAACAACTTATCATAAACGATCCCATACTGATTTGTTCAGATTTTGAAAAAAAGTTTCAATTAACTGCTGATGCTAGCAATTTTGCATTAGGAGGAGTTCTTTCTCAGGATAACAAACCAATCAGTTACAGTTAGTAGGACTCTAAATGCACATGAAGAAAACTATAGTACAATTGAAAAAGAATTATTAGCTATAGTATGGGCGACAAAAACGTTAAGACCCTATTTATTCGGAAGAAGATTTAAGATATTAAGTGACCATAAGCCGTTAGTCTGGCTAAACAATATCAAAGAAACTAATATGAAACTGCAAAGATGGAAGATAAGGTAAGGCGAATATGACTTCGAAATAAAATATTTAGAAGGAAGGCAAAATCACGTAGCCGATGCATTGTCAAGAATCAAAATTAACGAAGTATACTATGGCAGTAACAAAGCAACAGCACATAGCGCTGAAGAAGATAATGAAAACCTAATAACAATTACTGAAAAACCAATCAATCATTTCGCAAGACAGGTAGAAATGATTCGAAGCAATACAGAAGGTGAAGAAAGAAAAAATTATTTTAAGAAAGTCAAGATTAAAATAATGTTTCATGAATTAAACATCGAAAAAGCTAAGCAAATATTTATAAAACACTTTTGTACCAAGTCAAGTGCACTTTACATCGAACACGACTCTGATTTTGAAATCATTCAACAAGCTTTTTAACAGGTCATGAACTCTACTACAAAAATTGTAAGAGCAGTAATTAAATTACAGGACATAAAAACTTACGCTGAATTTAAAGAAATTATTGTTAGCAACCACGAAAAACTATTGCACCCAGGAATTGAAAAAATTGTAAGGCTCTTTAAAGAAACCTATTATTATCCCGACTACCAGAATTTAATTCAGAATTTAATTAATGAGTGTAATGTTTGTAACCATGCAAAAACCGAACATTTATCGTTCTTTTATTAAAAACAACTCCAGAAACAGAATTTTGTAGGGAAATTTACGTCGCAGATATTTACTCGATCAAAAATCAAAATTACCTAACTTGTATTGATTTACACTCAAAATTTGGTAGCGCGATTGAATTAAACGGAAAGGACTGGATGGAAGTTGAAAAAGGACTTTTACGAATATTTAATTCAATGGGAAAACTCAGAACCTTGAAAACAGATAGGGATAGTGCTTTTATGAGTATAGCGCTAAAAAATTGGTTGGACACAGAAAACGTAAATATTCAGATAACAACAAGTGTGAGAGAGGCTGCAAATAAAGCAAACGTCTACATTTCTTGAGTTGATATTTCAAACTGAATCTTTATTTCAAAGTCCGCGCTTACGTAGCGGTCATGAGATTCTTAAAAACTAGTCTTATCGCTAGACCAACGCAGTGGTTGTTTAACCCTAACATGGGAAAAATTCTTGAGTGCGATGGGAAAGACACAGCTATCCCGCACCTATCATATATTTTGTGACCCACGCAGGAGCTCAGATTACATATTTGTCAAGATTACATTTTTGTCTGTGCTAGGCTCAAGTGTTTTGTGTTAGGCCCATTTGGCCGCTATATTTAGAGTCATGCGCACATGCGCTAAGCAGTGTACAGCTGCATCGATTTGTTACAGATCTTCATGTGTACATATGTATGTTTGTATGTATGCATATATATATATAAAATGTGTTCATGTGTGAACATTCTGCCAAGGGCCAGCAAGATTGGGTGTGGGTGTACAATTTTAAAAATTTGACATATAAAATACAAAATTTATTAATATACAAACATATATTGAACAATTATACATTTCATAACTCGATTAAGTGGACTGTAGTTTTTAATAATTTTTTCTTTAACTTAATTGTTAACATTTAAGTTCCTTTGAAAGACCCCGCAAATTGGGTGTACATTTTCTTATTATATATATAATTAATATTACAACAATTATCAAACATATGATTAAAAAGGTATGGCCAGATACGTGATGTACATTTAACCCCTTTAGTTCCGTATGGACTTCTTTCAATTGAGCTAATTCCTTTGATAATCTATCAATTTCTGCAGTATGATTTAATGAGTGGCTTTCAAATGAGCTCCAAACAATTTTTGGTATATCCGTGATATCCCCAACATAAGCTGATGAGAGCACGTCTTGCCTTTCTGATTTTATATTATGTTGGGCTACTAAAATCTTATCGTCTGTGCGAGCTGTGCAATCAGACCTTAGTGTTAGAACTCCTTGCTCTGGCAAGTTGACTAATTCCATTTTTGAATTTCCGCATTGAATTCTTATTTTAGCATTATAACGAACCTTAAATAGCCAAGTGCTTTTTGCTTCTAATTCTACCCAATACTACAAATTTAAGAAAGCCATTAGCAACTCTCCTTCGACCTAATGAATTGTATGGGTATTCGCTAAGTAATATATTTATAAATACCTCCGAAGTGAGGTCCTGCCGGGGGAATAAAAAAAAAATTGGGACTTAAGCATTTTTATGCTGTGTTGCGATGCAATGGAAACATTTGCCTGTGTGGCCTTTGCCAAACTCTTCTTCTAAATTTTATAGAATTTTCAGTTCCCTGACATTTTTTCTCCTGGTTAATAAGAGGTGCCATTGTAAGTGGCTTTGATTCCCTTAAGGATGTATCGTCCTTAAATGTAATCTTCAACATATAACTGCCACTCGAATATTTAGTGGTAGTTTTTATAAATTTATTTCTAACATTTTTCTGTTCTATATAATTCTCAGCATTGGTTTTTATTCTTCTAACTTGTTTTAAATTGTTCACTTTAATAATAGTTGCATTTATTGAACTACGCTTTGTTTTATGGCAACCAGATATAATATAGCCAAATCTTGTATTTTGGCCTAATAGGCCGTCAATTTTATCCATACCATCCCTTATAACATGGGTATACAGATCGGCTCCTATAATGACATCAACTTGGCCCGGCTTATTAAAGTCCGGGTCAGCTAATGTATACTTTCGCCATTTCGATTTGTCAATATGGACTTCTCTAATAGGCAGAGCTTTCATTAATTTTGGCTTTATATGGAGCATTGTATGATGAGCCTTATTACAATGCGAACATAAATATTCGGAAAAACATCTTTCGCCGTTAAAATGATTTAGGCATCTTGTGCACAGTTGCACCTTTCTTGCGATTTCCAGTCGCTCTAGGGGATTCATCCCTCTAAATTTGTGGCATTGGGTTACTGTATGTCCAATCATTTTGCAGATTGGGCACCTTTCACTCCAATTTGAAAAATTATTTTGATTTGGAAAACTTGGAAAATTATAATTTTTTGACATATTGAAAGTCTTTTTGACAGGTTTTTCCTCCTGCACAGAGCTAGTCGAACACAGTCGTTGCTCCAAAAATTCCATGACATCCGAAAGTGCCTGTATTTCTTTTGTCTTTTTGACATGGCTTTCATATAAATTAAGGGATTCTTTATTAAATTTTCTTAGAATAATGTGAGCAAAAATTGCATCCACATCTTCACCTAACTCTCCCTTTAATTTGATTATATAAATTGAATCATTAATTGTGTCAATAAATGTTTTTATTTGCCTATTGGATTCCAAATTTAAATTGGGCATATCCAACAGCCTATTAATGTGCTCTGAGAATATCTTCCGTTTATTCTCATACCGTTTGGTTAAAAACTCCCAAGTGGCTTCATCATTTTCTCCCGAGCCGAGCAACAAATGAGTTACCACATTCCTGGCTTCTCCTTTTAATGCTGACTTCAGGTAATTAAATTTCAGAGACGGACTAAGATCCTCTCTTGTATGAATAAGCTCTGTAAAGAGCTCATTAAACAGATCCCACTCTTTGGAATCACCAAAGAACGTGGGAATCTGAATTTTCGGCAGGGTTGGTAACTCCTCCGCCTTTACTACCGTCGACACTTCAGCAAGATTTTTATTCGAGCTGAGCCGACTTTTTATGGCAGTTTCTATATTTTGCTTATCGAATTCTACTTCGCTAACAATTTCTTCAAAAACCGAGCCTTCAAAATGAGAATTAACCTGTTCTATTAGGTTACATACCTTTTTCCATAAAAAGTCTATCTTATTTTTCCTTATATTAAGGAAATCTGGACTGCTATCAATAAGCCTAGACGTCTCTTCTAGATAACTTCTTAGCTGCCCAACATTATTTAAGAAAGCCTGTTCTACTTTTATAGCAATAGATTTGCTACTACATGGCTTTTCCGAAATTGCCTGTGTCTCAATAACATTAATCTTTTCAGGTTTCGAAACGGGGGCAATTTGATCTACCGGCTTTTTTGGAGCTTTTTCACATTTTATTTTAATTTGAGCCAATACCATCATTATCAAATCATACTGCTTAGAATTAAAATATTCATGATCGACTATACCGATCTTTAGCAAGTAGCTATGATTTGCAATGAAGTGCTTTTGTAGCTCTTCCAACCTCCAACTGTCTAATTTCCAAAATAATATCTGACTGCTTTTTTAAAAACTCTATTGTTTTTTCTGACATGATCTTGATTTTTTTTTTTTTTAATTAAATATAAAGATACTTTTTTTTTTTTTTTAAACTAGCAAAAAAAATTTATTATATTTTTATAGTTAAATTAAGTTTTCTTTTTGCTTATCTGCTTAGTTTTTCTTGAAGTTTGAGGTGACGATATCCAAATGTTAGGGACTTCTGGATCTTGCTTTTTGCTGGCTTCTGGTTGAGTAGTCTGCTGCCGTAGATGTCGATGTAGATGCCAGATACTAGTTGTAGAGGGTCTCTTTTGACGGCGATGATGTTAAAGATGATTTATTTATTTTTTCACTTTTTCAGTCCAGGATGACTTTATTTTCACTGCTTCGGTCTTTTTGTTTTGTCAATCCAATTTATTGGTTTTTAATGATTTTTGATTTATATTTTGGCACCAACATTTTTTTTTTCAGTTAGTGAACCTCTTTTTTTTTCACTAATTTTTTGCACTATTTATTTTGGCACTTTGTAATTTTTATATCGGACACGTGCCTTTATTTCAATATTTAATAATATTTTACTTTTTGACAATTTTTAGCCAGTTAGTGAACACTTTTTGTTTTGTTTAATTTCACTATTTTTGAATATTTTTGCTGATGTTAATGGCCTCAAGCACGCCTTACCACACTTTTATCTTGGTAATACTTCAACCTTTAGCTCTATTTTAAGACTAAGGTGTTTTTTATTTAAAACATAAAAGATTCTTTTATATCTTTTTGCTTTTTTATATTATATTCTCTGTTCCTTACCACGGGTGGGGGGAAACAAGAGATATTTATTTTCGCTACCTTAGCTGCGGGTGACTAACACAACATACAGACTCTAAGGAGCTGGTTTCAAAACTGTGAACCTCTTACCACAAGGGGGAAAGTTACAGAGTGCCTCGACGGACCAAAAATGTGAGAGAGGCTGCAAATAAAGCAAACGTCTACATTTCTTGAGTTGATATTTCAAACTGAATCTTTATTTCAAAGTCCGCGCTTACGTAGCGGTCATGAGATTCTTAAAAACTA
This sequence comes from Drosophila rufa, assembly GCA_018153105.1. Lineage (NCBI taxonomy): Eukaryota > Metazoa > Arthropoda > Insecta > Diptera > Drosophilidae > Drosophila > Drosophila rufa. The sequence continues at coordinate 2,276,778 of JAECXS010000003.1, read as the reverse complement.
GTCTTATCGCTAGACCAACGCAGTGGTTGTTTAACCCTAACATGGGAAAAATTCTTGAGTGCGATGGGAAAGACACAGCTATCCCGCACCTATCATATATTTTGTGACCCACGCAGGAGCTTAGATTACATATTTGTCAAGATTACATTTTTGTCTGTGCTAGGCTCAAGTGTTTTGTGTTAGGCCCATTTGGCCGCTATATTTAGAGTCATGCGCACATGCGCTAAGCAGTGTACAGCTGCATCGATTTGTTACAGATCTTCATGTGTACATATGTATGTTTGTATGTATGCATATATATATATAAAATGTGTTCATGTGTGAACAACAAGTAAAAATGGAGTATCAGATGTAGAAAGGTTACACAAAACAATTAACGAAAAAATTCGTGTAATCGAGACCAGCGACAATACGGAAAATAAACTTATGAAAATGGAAGTACTACTGTATACTTACAATCATAAAATAAAACACAATGCAACAGGTAGAACACCAGCTGATATTTTTATTTATGCAGGTACCTCTGCATATAATAACCAAATTATAAAAGAAGCTTAAATAGAACAACTTAATAAAAAACCACAACATTTTGAGGTAAATACCAAATTTAGAAAGGCTCCTATAATTCACGGGAAATTACACAATCCTTATAAAAAGACAGGAATTATAGAACAAATAGATAATGATCATTTTGAGGAAACTAACAGAGGTCGAAAAATAAAACATTACAAAACAAACTTCCAGAGACAAAAGAAAGTTAATAAAAGTAAATATTTGCAGGAGGACCCAGATCAAGACCCAGCGCTTTGACTTTCATCTTTCTGAAATCAACGTTACTAATAATGATGCCAATGGGTAACAACAAATTTATAGAAATTAACCCTATAAAATCGTACAATGGCTATTTGTTATTTATGACCGACACAATCAACATCCCAGATAGTTTTGAATACCATTGCCTCACAATTAATATTACAAAAACGGAAGAAACTTACAAAAACTTGCTATCACAAGCGTTTGGCTTTAAGGAAGTAATGCAGATTAAATATTTAACGGAAAAACTACAAAGAGAAATGAATGGGTTACAAATTGTTAGGAGAAACAAAAGAGGATTAGCTAATTTTGTAGGAACAGCTTTCAACTATCTTTTTGGAACATTAGATAATAATGATAAAGAAGAATTAGAAGAAAAAATCAATGTAATAGCTCAAAACAGTGTACAGGTAAATGAACTAAACAATATAATCGATACAGTTAACAAGGGCATCGATATAATAAACAAGCATCTCAAATACAACGAAAACGAAAAAATTCTTGAATTATTGGTTTTTAATTTAGAACATTTCGCAGAATACATTGAAGACCTGGAAATGGGAATGCAGTTAGCAAGATTAGGAATATTCAATCCAAAGTTATTAAAACACGATTACTTGACAAACATAAACTCTGAGATACTTCTGAACATAAAAACCTCAACTTGGCTTAGGTCAGATTCAAACGAAATTTTAATTATATCCCACATACCCAGAGAAATAAAGAAACTTCCCGTATACGAAATATTACCTTATCCAGATGAAGATAATAAAATATTACAAGATAACACCCAAAACAAATATTACGTATACGTACACGTATATTACGTATACAGAAACAAGAAAACCTGTTACCAACACATGTCTATTAGGTATTGTTAATCAAACAGATACTAGTTGCAGGTACACAAAAGCGCTACCCAAAAAAAACTACCCAAATTAATTATGTCGAACCAAATATCATAGTTACATGGAATTTGTCAAAAACTATAATAAATCAAAAATTGTATTAAAAATGAAATTGTAATTGAAGGAAACACTATGATCAAAATACACAATTGCTCAATTGCAATTACCGATTTATCCATAAGCAATTATAATTCTGACTACACAGAAACCATATACACAAGAAATAATGTCACCAAATTAGACCCAATATCATACATAGAAGCAAAAGAAATACTTTTTGAACACAATATAGAAAACCAGATTTACAAAATAATAATCACTGTACCTACTTTATAAATTTAAAGAAATACCTAAAAGAATACTTATTAAATACAATAACACAAAAGGTGACGATCCAACAAACGAAACACAAGAGTTACAAAACTCACAAGAGTTAGAAAAAATACCAAAACTATACCCCAAAATCACATAAATAACAATATGATTTTGTCTAAGTGATGGGGGAGTGACGTATCTGCACTGCGACTTCTCAACGTCCACCAGTTCAAAGAACGCAACCGTTCACAAACAAACAGAATCGCCAATTTCGGCTTTGATTAAAAAAACGTTACAGAAGCTTGAGATCCCGCAATGCAAACAAATAAAGAAAATTGATTAAGTCCAAGCGTCAACAATGAAGTAATTCCATAAAAAGTCGAAAATCCAATATGTTCGCAAAATCTAATAAGACCGAGATATGTAAACATAAACAAAAAAGTGACGATCACATCATCCACACGCGATTGCGTCACTTAATGCACAAACTGTAAGGTTTCATGCTAACAAATTCTGTAACATAGTCAGTCTTCTTCCAGCATTCTAATAAAGAATAACCAATAAATAAAAAATCTCCTGATTTTTATTCGGACGAGGAACGACTCATGTAAATATATATGTGTACGTCAGACGAAACACCGGAATGAAACACTGGAATGTGTGGAATGGAATCACTGGAATATGTGATATTGAACACTGGAATGTGTGGAATTTAACACTGGAATGTGTGGAGTGTTTATTGCACCAGTTTAAAAAAAAAAAAAAAAAATGCTCCAAGCCTGTTGGTGAAAAATTCTGGTAGAGTTGAATCTCCAGATAATTTTTTTCTATGGATACGTTTTCTTTAAAAGATTTTTTAAAGTTTTACACAAAAAACATCTGCTCAGGTTACGTTTATCATTTCATAGCTCGAGTTGTAGTCAACCAATTTACCCGTCGAATGCTTTAACACTGTGGTAAAACCGATCCTAACCTATGCATCTCTTGCTTGGTGGGCGAAATCTACCCAGAAGACAGCAGCGGCAGCACTTACCAAAATACAACGACTGGTCTGCATACGCATCACTGGAGCCATCCGGAAATGCCCCACTGCAACACTTGGAGTCATAACTGGCATACCCCCTCTACCCATCACCCTGAAAAAGGATGCCTGCCTGGGGGCACTTCGCCTTCAAAACATCACCGATATAAAAAGTGGTGGTCTTACCGGGCATTTGCGGGTTCTCGAACCCCTAATAAACTGACGAACAGAAACCTAAACTTGTTTTCCACAGAAACTTCTCTGTAGTCTTGCACACCAGACACGATTGGAATACAAAATCAATATCTCTGCCCAGTGGATTACAAACGTGGTACACTGACGGGTCGAAACTGGAAAACGGTGACACCGGAGCTGGTATTTTTGGACCAAGGTTCAACAAGCCCATAGCCATGGGAAAGTCTCCAACCATTTTCCAAGCAGAGATACACGCCATAGAAATCTGTGCCCGTGAACGCCTTTGCAGGAAAATGCAAGGCGCACGGATTTACATCTTCTCTGACAGTCAGGCGGCGCTTATAGCGCTGAAATCCTTCACGATCTCCTCCAGACTTCTAGAGAACTGTTTCCAGCAGCTGAACGCCCTTGCTTCCAAGAACATCTTAACGGTGGGTTGGGTGCCAGGGCATGAAGACCATATAGGAAACGAGGTGGCAGACTCCCTAGCTAAACGCGGGGCGATGACATCACTAATCGGCCCTGAACCGTTCTGTGGACATTCGAAAGGACACAAAAGAGAACTTAGGAAATGGGAGGAAATAAAGATAAGTCGCCACTGGACCGACAGCGCAGGGCTGACACAAGCCAAACAATTTCTCGTCCCCCAGATGTCGCGATCTAAGCGCATCATCAATTTAAAAAAGAGTCCAATTCGCACTATAACGGGCTACCTAACGGGTCACTGCAACCTAAGGTATCACCTTAAGAAATTAAAACTTTCAGAAATCGACACATGCAGATTCTGTGAGATGGAGCCAGAAACATCAGAATATGTTCTATGTGAATGCCTCTCGCTAATCAGACGTCGACTTCAACAACTAGGAGGTGAAGTTATCCCCCCTACAGGGTTTGGGAACAGATAGACCCCGCCAAAGTGCTCTCCTTTATCAAAAGCCTAGGCGTAGAGGCTCTACCCTAATCCTACAGGCCGGCACAAAAGACCTAACATCTGGTCGCGGTGCAACAAGGCCCATGTAATAATAATAATATAGTATATTCAAAAAGTCATATATTGAATTTAAGCCCACAATCTTCAAAAATATCGAAAATATGCCTTTTTGGACAGATCGTTCGTATGGCAGCTATAAGCTATAGTTGTCCGATTCCGGCTGTTCCGACATATATACTAACTGCAATAGAAAGAAAACTATCTGCAAAATTTCATTCAGATAACTCATAAACTGAGAGACTAGTTTGCTAGCAAAGGCCAGACAGACGAATCGACGGACATGGCTAGATCGACTCGGCTGGAGATGCTGATCAAGAATATATATAATTTATGGGGTCGGAGATGCTTCCTTCACTGCGTTCCAAACTTCTCTATAATATTATAATACCCTGAAAGGGTATAAAAAAAGCAGAGAATATGAATTATCTTGTGAATAGACTCGATTGCAAGCTACATGAATCATCTTTAAAAGTAAAGTTGTCGCTTTAGAATATTCAGTCCCAATTCGCAGATGTTTGTATTTTACTAGATTAATCCAAAGTGATCTTTTTTTTGCGTACGTTAGCGGCCGCTATTTTTAGGAAAATTATTATGAAAACGAAAACTCGATGAACCCCATAATGTACGCACGTGGAAACCCAGTCGGACCTGGCTGCATCCTGTAAGTACATTTCTATGCGTTCTAAGCAAGATAATAATAAGTTGCTTATTATTGATATATGATATTGATCTTCCTTTTAAATTCGTATGGGGTGAAATACCAACAGAAATAAGGCCATGCTATGCAGAAACCAACGGACAGACAGTCGAACGACGCTAGATCGACTCGACTGGTGATCCTGATCAAGAATATGTATGCATTATGGGGTCGAAGATGCTTCCTTCGCTGCGTTGTTAACATCTGAGAAAAATTATAATACTCTGAAAGGGTGTACAAAAATGTTGGTGAATGCCGTGAGTAAGCAAAGGGAAAACATAGTGCCTTACATACTCAAGGGTAAAATAATTATTTTACTGAATTTAATTAACTGGCTAAATGATAAAGTTAGATCTCCCACCATGCTCTTTATATGGCACAGTTTTAGATAGCGCACTAAGTCCAAGAGAAATTTGTATCTCAGTAAGCACTTCATTAAAAAATAATGGCGACTGTCTTCAGAAAGAATAAGCTGGTCAAGAACTTTACATTGCCTTTGACGACGGCAAATGTATACGCATTTCCACCAAATGGTCAACCGGGACCGAAAACTTATATGTTAATTATCATCGTATTTTTTGTGTATATTTATAAAGAAACAAATCCGAAAATCGACCTGAAAGCTGAAATGGCTAAAATTCGGTCACATTTAGCTACATTTAAAGGCATTTTTATACTTAATTGATTCGAATGCAAAACATAAATGTTTGCATTTTTCTACCAAATCTCCTCATTAAAATCGATTAGGAAAAAAATAAGTGGTTTTTCAAGGAAATATTAAGGAATTCATAGAAAAAACCTTTGGGAGTCTTTTACCGTTCGCGATGTAACGTTACAAATCAGAAATAAACTTGTAAAATAAATAAAATAATAGTTATAATTAAAATTAACTTATATAAATGGAAAACTACATTATTTTAATGTATTTGAAGAGTTCAAAGCAAAATAAGACTCATACTTCTTGGATCGATCGCAATCTATTGTTTTCTACAAATAATTTTAAAATGAGAAGTCCCCAAAACTTGCCTTTAGGAATACGAATGGTATTGATAAAATGATCGTGCCAAAATTACATTTCAATAAATTTTAATTAGTGTCAAATTTTACTTCACTTTATGCCTTACGAATGTGGCGTTCACCATGGGCGTGAGCGGGACACGTGATGCGTGATAGAAAAGTTGCTGACCCATCCGCCGACGACGATCTCCTCCACCATGAGATCGATCTCCTCCACCATGAGATCGATCTACACAAAACCTGACTTTTTTCCTGTTTATAACACCAGGTAGTTTTTTTGTGAATTTTCTGACAAAGAGGAGAACGCTCGGAATTAGAATAATACATTTTTGCTGTTCGTCCGGTCTATCGATTTGCATGGACTGTAATGGCCCCATAAAAATCTTGCAACCCGTTTTAATTTTAATGTTAAATTCGGTTCGCAGCTGAGTGGTTAACGGAGCCTTCCCAGGCCTGGACAACCCTGGGTCGTAAGTGGCCTGACCCACACCCCCACTGGCCCACCGCACTTGCCGTGTCGAGCAACGTGGGCGTTTATGAATGAAAATGAACACCCAACGCCAGGCCTCGGCCCTCATGGGAGATGTTAAAACCCAAAAACTGTCGGATGTTAACGAGGAGGAGTTGCTGAGGCCTAGTAAGGGCTCAGTTTCTCAGGCGACGTCGGAGATCGACGAGAATGAGCTGCTGACGACAAGTCCGGTTGTCTCAGCTCCGTCGAGATCCGAGGGGAGAGCAAGCAGCACTCCCGAAACCAGTTCCCATATAGGTGCGGCCCCGCTGCGCCCCACTGAAGCCAGAAAAACCGGTGGCAAGGACGAGCCACTGATGCACAAATCTAGACGCGAGAGGGCCAACAGAGCCCGCTTCATTCTTAGCATGACAGCTAAGAATGAGGCGATGGGCGCCTGCTGGCAGAGGCCAAGATGGCCGACCGCCATGCCGACCGGCCATGTCCTGTCCTTCGACTCTTGGGACATGGTCAGAGGGCACCGAGTGATCAGATGCGACGATGGGTTCTCTAGAAGCCTCCTGGCGGAATGTGTTGCTAAGATAAGCAACACATGGGCTGGCCTTAAGATGAGGCTAGTCCCCGCCAGGGAGATACCGAGGAGACCCAGCGACCAAACTGATCACGCAAGGGTGATCCGGTGTCTGCGAGCACAGAACCCGGATGACTGGTCCATCCTGAAGGCAAAGAAAGAGATTAAGTCGAGCCGTTCCTTCTTCTAATTAATCAACGGTGCCTGCCGCAGCTGGAAGCCGTCGAACACAAGGTCCGGTACGGTATAATGAAAGCGAAGATCAGGGTATTCCTTGTTGAACCGGATGAGATACAGGATGAGGTCGAATGAGCGAATCTCACGATCCTTCTCAGGGGGGAAGGATATCGATATCGCCTTGGACTAGGGACGAGCAAATCTCTAGGCTATATCTCCCATTGATACACAATGCTATAGTTGAGCTCAACGGGTAGGACGAGATCAGGTATTTTTTCTTTAATAAATTCGACACAGCAGACGGGATTGGCCCACGATGAGCCGGCTCCGCCTGAACCGGTCATCAAGCTTCTTATCGATACAAAGACCACCACCATAGTCTTCTTTCTAATTAGTTGGCAATAGCTGTATGTATAAAAAGGCGATAATTTAATTATTATCTTATTTCAACTTAATTTTCTAAATTTTTGTTTATTTTACAAAATGTAGATTTTTTTTCATAGCTAAATCCGACTTTTCATCACATCTAGCAAAGTTAACAGACTATCTAAAGGCGTTTTCCAACACTGTACCTTTAATCTAGTAGACATCCACCCAAAAATAAAAAAAATGTATCATTTTACTTAACTTTGAAAATCCACGATAAATCTATTTTTCAACAGATTTCTGGAGTTGTAGGCCTGTTTGATACTTTGGGCGATCAACTTTATAAAAAAACACGTTTTGATTTTCCAACGTATTTTTTTTTAGTTTTTAGGATGCTAGCAGCACGTTAACATTTGAGTTAACGGATTGAAATTTCCACTTTTTTCAAGTTTATCGAGCTATAGCGCACAAAGTACTTATCAAATATACATAAAGTGTTTTAAAATCGAAAGTTTAGTTCATTACCTGTAGGATAAAACATTCGACAGACAAATTGGTTGGCTACAACTCGAGCTATGAAATGATGAACGTAAAATTAGCAGATTTTTTTGTGTAAAACTTTAAAAAATCTTTTAAAAAAACGTATCTATAGAAACAAAATTAAAGCTGTTTTCGTGATCTGGGGATTCAACTCTACCAGAATTTCGCATCAACAGGCTTGGAGCATTTTGAGTGTAAACTAGTGTTATATATATATACAAAGTGAGTTCCAAAGTAAACAGGACTTTTTTAATATAGCGCCCTCTAGTGGCGCCATCTATATGTCAACTGGTGCGTTAGAATCTGCTATCGTTTATCGACTTCCAATAAAAATTTCATGACATTTCATCTATTGGAAGTGAGGTTATTGCGTTTTAAGTGTCAGCATGTTTTTGTCATCGGTGCGAAAATGAGCTTCGAACAAAGATCCAACATTAAATTTTGTTTCAAAATTGGTAAAACTTTTACCGAAACGTTTCAATTGATGGAACAAGTTTATGGCGATGATTGCCTATCCCGTAGCAGAGTGCACGAGTGGTTTCAACGTTTTCAAAGTGGTCGTGAGGACATAAATGACGATGAACATGTGGGCCAACCAAAATCCGTGATCACCGAAAATTCCATCGAAACTGTGCGTGAATTCATAAAAAATCAGCCGAAATCATCATTGAAATTCATGGAAATAGAATTGAACATCTCCAAAACATCGATTTATCGCATTTTGACCGAACATTTGGGCTTACAAAAGGTGTGTGCACGGTTTGTTCCTCACAAATTGACTGACGTCCAAAAATTGCTCAGAATTCAACATTCGAAGGACATCATTAAAGAGGCAAAAAAAGACCCGAACTTCCTTTAAAAGATTGTGACTGGTGACGAAACGTGGTGTTTTCAATATGATCCCGAAACGATACGCCAGAGTGCTGAATGGAAGGCGCCGGACGAGCCGAAACCCAAAAAATCGCGCCTGGAGAAGTCAAAAGTGAAGACAATGCTAATTTGTTTGTATGATTCCAAGGGTATTGTCCATAAAGAATTTGTTCCACCCGGCCAAAACGTTAATGCGGAGTTGGAGTTTTGAAGCGTTTGGTGCGCCATATTCGACGTGTTCGGCCCGAATATCGCGAAGATGGAAGTTGGCGTTTGTTGAACGATAATGCTCTGTCTCATCGATCGACGTTTGTGTCCGACTATTTGACCAAAAATCACATTTTAACCATCAACCACTCCCCGTATTCACCTGATATGGCACCGTGCGACTTCTACCTTTTCGGAAAAATGCATTTGCCGATGAAAGGAAAGCGTTATGCAGACGTAGAGGCCATTCAAAAGGCTTGCACCGGCATACTGGCGGCCATACCGGGCAACGAGCTAAAACACTCGTTCGACATGCTTTTGGACCGTGCAAAACGCTGTATTAAAGCAGAAGGAGACTATTTGGAATAAAATAAATTGATTTTGCCGAAAAAACTATTTGTTCTGTCTTTTTTTAAAGTCCTGTTTACTTTGGAACTCACCTTTGACTCTTTTTCTAATAGGTTCTTGTTAAGTTTTGGAATTAAGTTAAAAGAATTAAAAAAGTATAAGGTACGGAATGAACTGAAACAAAGGCAGAAAGGTCACACTGGCGTCGTTGGAGAGACGCGGTGCTGTGGAATATTTTTTCTCTTGCAGTTTACAGAAAACCGAATTTGTCTGGAGCGAATTTCGTATTTTTTAGCGAATTTAATTTAGATAAAAAAAAAAAAAAGCTAAAACAATGATAAACAAAAACTAGCTAAATTGGATATATTTAGCTATTGAAATTATTCTTGTAGTTATTTATTGTATTCCGTATTGTTTTGATTTTATTTTGTTTTTAATAGATTTGTATTATTTATTGTGGATGAATTTTATTTATCGCCACTGTATTCGCCGTGTTTTAGTTAATGCACATATGCATGTGAATGTTTGTGCATTAGCTGTGGAGTAATGCAGTTAGCGGAGGTACCGAAGAAGAGGAGATAACGAGAGACGGAAAATTTAACAACAAAATCGACTGTAATTGTGGACTGTAATTTTTATAGGTCTCGAAATATTGTTGTATATTTGGACATATAATTTTTTTGTGTGGTAGATAGACTCATATGAAGGCCACTGCACAAGCTTAAGATAAATTCCCTGTTAGATGTAAGCACTATTGTCATTCCTTTCTAACACGCAAACTTAGATATAACACTATTGTCATCCCTTTCTAACACGCAAACTTAGATGTAAGCACTATTGTCATCCCTTTCTAACACACATACTTAAAAATAAGATAAACATGTATACCGACACAAGAAAAAAAAAAAAGAGTAGGAAAAAACATAACACGACGCATTCGGTGGCTAACGCTCAAGAGGACCAGTTGAATAAAGAAAGAAAAGGACTTACACGTATACCCTTTTACAGCCTCAGAAGTGGTCACTTCTCACTATGCCTGACGAGCCAATTTACAGTGGTCCAGCTGAAGAACTGGCTGGGAGCGCGTGGATGTCAAACTTCTGGCACCAAATCGGAGTTAATAGCGCGTCCGCAGGTTATGGCTCCGGAGGATCGTGGCGACCCCCCGGCAACGACTCACCAAGGTAAGCAGCCACAAGCCAATGGATCTGCAGCAGAACAACTTAAGGAGACGGATGGAGCCGCATCGCTGAGCCTACTAAAACAGTCAGGAGATATCTCGTTCATCGACATCGACATCGATGACGTCACAAACCGTTGACGACTTCAGCATGGAGCAGCTCTCCCAGGTAGATATCGAGAAAGTCACTTTGCAGAAAGTACGCGACGAAATAGATGCAAGCATGGCTGTACTGCATCGTATTCGCACCGAGATCGACGACGCCAACAAGAACAAAACGAATCATGTTCGCCAAATCCATGACGTCATCAGCAACAGTATCGAGAACACCGGCAATGTTAACAGTTCCGCTAACAGCGACGCTGTCAAAGTTAACAGCACCAACAGCACCATTATATATAGATAGATAACCTTGGTATCTGCAAGTCCAGTGTTGAAAAAGAGACCGAGGACAGTGATGACGTTCCAGATGTTACTCCTCTGGATCTTGCAGCCTCAGAAGTTGGTGTCTGTATCACTAGGTTAAAGAGCAGGCGCTCTTCCGGTATGGATGGCATCACAGGAGGGATCGTTAAAGAGGTATGGCGGGCTCCCTTAATACCTAACGAAATTATACTCCCGCTGTCTTAAGGAAGGATATTTTCCGAGCGAATGGAAACACCCGGGAGTGATACCATTGATTAAGGGACCTGATAAGGACAGAAGTAATCCTGCCTCTTATCGTGGCATCTGCCTTTTACCGGTGTTTGGAAAGGTACTGGAGAAAATCATGGTTAATCGACCAAGGGATATTTTACCGGCTGGCAGTAGATGGCAATTCGGATTCACTGCAGGACGCTCCGTGGAAGATGCTTGGAGGCATGTCATGGAAAAAGTTGATGAGACCTCTGCGAAATACGTACTTGGAATCTTTGTTGATTTTAAGGGAGCTTTCGATCACGTTAAGTGGAATGCAGTCCTTGATCGGCTTATCGACTCTGGCTGTCGAGAAATTCGCTTATGGAAAAGCTTTTTCTCTGGCCAGAGCGCAAGTATTGTTAGCAGCCATGGAGTGGCCACAGTCCCTGTCACAAGGGGCTGCCCTCAGGGATCTATTAGCGGCCCATTTATATGGAATTTGCTAATAGATATTCTGCTCCAGCGCTTAGAGCTACATTGTGCTCTGAGTGCATATGCGGACGACTTGCTTCTTCTAATTGAGGGGAATTCCCGTTCTGAACTTGAGCGGAAAGGTGAGCAGATGATGACCATTGTAAAAGAATGGGGAGAACAAGTTGGAGTGAGTGTTTCCACCAGTAAAACGGCCATTATGTTGCTGAAAGGGAAACTATCCTCTACAAGGCACCCAACAGTACGGTTTGGAGATAGTGGCCTACAATACGTTGATAGATGCCGGTACCTCAGTATCACAATCGGTGAACGGCTGAGTTTTCACCCGTAGCACATGCTACGAGTTGACTGGGGTTTCAGTCCCCGAGCCAGGCCTGCCATATATGCTGGACTCATGGTGCCTTGTGCATTGTTTGGTGCCTCGATCTGGTACACTATGGCGAAGAAAGCTGAGTCTAGAGATCGCCTCTTATCAGGACAAAGACTTGTGCTTTTGGGATGCCTACCAGTTTGCCGGACTGTATACACAGTGGCACTACAAGTGCTTGCTGGTGTCCCTCCAATGGATCTCGATGCGATTTGCGTTGCGACCATTCTGGAGCCAGCCGATCGCCTTTGCGAGCAACTAACATTGTCTTTCGGAGCAAAAATGTCCAAAGGGGAGCTAAGGAACGCATTCCAAAAACGTGTTACGTCGGTGGTGTCGTGGGGCCTCAGTCCTTGGAGGACATAGGGCTGAGGAAGTGGCCGCCCGGATAGCAGACACGATTTGTACAGCTGAGCTCGCCGGATTTGGGGTGGGTTTTTTAGACGCCACTCTCCTCTCTCTGAAAAATAATAGATATTGTGAGTCAGTCAGTCTTTCTGTCTACACTGCCCCACAAACGGATCCATGCTTGATCGTAATACGATCGGGCTGTGTCTTGGCCGTTTTCCGTCCCCATTCGCAAACTCCGTGCGCCTTTGGATCGTCGCGGGCCATGCAATACGATCCCCTTTTGTTTAGGTCGTTCGTCAAAAGTTATGTAATTTTCTTGACCCAGCCATTCGAACCAATGTCCCCCCTTTTAATGGGTTTCTACCAATGCATTTTTGTTGGTTGAAGTTCACATTACAAGTTTATTATAAAGGTTGTTCAATTGGGTATTGGACATTAAAGTGTGTCAAAAGGTGTTGTTATAGCAAGATTGATGGACTTAAATTGTGTTAGTAATATTTAGGTGTATTTAAGAATATATTGTATCTTTTGAAGCTAATATTTTTGTCATATGGTATGTAGTGTATATGGGGGCACGATATTATATATATAAATATTTCTGATAACATTGGGAAAAATGTCCCGTTAACTTACCCTCTGTTGCATTTCGAGTTGGAATCGGCTGAAGTGGCCCTATAGGTTAGAGGTGATAGTCGGGGGGGAAGTATCGATAGGTAGGCGATAGGTTAGAGGTGATAGTCGGGGGGGAAGTATCGATAGTGTAACGAGCTGATTTCCTGGGTTTGGCTCGCAACGATTACGTGCGGCTAGCTCAGTCGAGATCGTGGGCTCGTCCCACCAAATTTATATTAAACGTGATGCCCGCCCAGAGAGAACGCTTCGGGTTAAGTTAATATTCAGGTGTTTATTGCACTTTAATCGGATATTTCGGATATAATTTTGCTGCGTCTGCTCCTTCCGGGTGCGGCTGCACTCCTTTCTGGCCCGTCTCTCGGTTATCTCGCTGCCGAAGCTAGCAGGGTGTATCGCCCAGCCGGAGCCTAGCCACCCCGAACGCCCACTTCGCGACCTCACTGCAAAGCTAGCAGAGTGTATCGCCCAGCCGAAGCCTAGCCACTCCGAACGCCCGCTTTGCAGCTTCCAGCACAGAGCTAGCAGGATGTATCGCCCGGCAAAGCCTAGCCACCCTTATCGCCCGCTCTGCGCCTTGGTCTGGGATATCGTCGACACGGTGTATCGCCCGGCAAAGCCTAGCCACGCGCGCAACTCCCACAACTTGAATCCACTCGACCGTTGATTTCTCCTATTGGTCCTTGCCACAGGACCTCGCTGTTCCTTGGAATGTTGACTCCTTGGTTCCTTGGTTCCTTGGCTCCGTGACCGTACCCTCTGAACGCGACAGATCTCAGCTTTGGAGTCTCTGCTCGGAAGGCTTGCCACTTCAAGCTCCGAACTTCTCGACTTTGCTTCTTGATCTTGGTTACTTGGGTTACTTTCACTGGCTCCGTTGACGCACTCGCTTGAATCCTCGCACTCGTACTAGTTGATGTGCGCCTGCGCCCTCGGCCTTTTATAGGCTCCATCAGTCCCGTTACTCCTGCACGCATCGGTCACGCGACCCGGTCCAAAGTCCGGCGCAAATCGCGTGACCGGGTCCAAAGTCCGGCCCATGTCCCGTTATTTATCGGCGTCTCCTCCTTGGCGGCCAAAGTCCACGGCCGCCGATCACGCCACCGGGTCCAACGTCCACCAGAGTCCCGCTATATTAGCGGCGTCTCCTTTGTGGTGGACACCTGCATCGGCACTGCCTGTTGCTAGGCAGTCCTCATCCTCCCCCCCCCCCCTTGCCCCGCTTGGTTGCCAAGCGGCTGCTGCCCTCGGCAGTGTGCATCCACTGCACACTGCATTGTGGGGAGTTTAAATACAACTCCTCACACTTTCCCCTTCCTTCGAAAACGCAAAAGACTGCCGCTTTCATTCGGGAATCGGCCTTTGGGTACGTCCTCTCCATTTTCAAAATTCCCGCCTTCCTCCGCGGTATTCTCATCTCTGGCCGGTATTAACATACCGCACTCCTCCTGGTCACACTGTTCCCGATCTGGTATTTGCCCGTGTCGATCGGCCTGGAAAAATACCAACCGTTTGTGTGACCAGACCCCTTCGATCACTATCGATATTTCCACCTATCGATAATTTGATCCGTCGATCTATGCATTTTCCCCCATCACTGCCGGCCAGTGAATTTGCATTTTCCGTGAACGTTGGAGTTGTTTTCCCTCCGGTAGGCCTCATAGGCCTTTGGATGCTGGAAGATCACCTCTCCGGCAGCGACCGGGCAGTGGACGGACAGCGCTGCGACTGCGGTGGCCGCGGCGACGACATCGGGATCGAGGTGGAACATTACCTGTCCGGCAGCGGCCGATGAGCGCTGCGGCGACGACGGCAGCGGAACCGGCAGCGGGACTGAGGTGGCGCCTGCTGCAGCCCCTCGTCAGAACTCCTCCGGATCTTCGATTGTGCCGGCCTTCGCAGATCAGGGTCACCGATGCCGATTCCTGGGACCTGGATCGCGAATTGCCCGCTGGTTCGTATCCCCTCCCTTGCCCTCCGGTTCGCGTCTTCTTCTTCCGCTGCTAACGGCTTCTTTGTTTTTGTTGTTGTAGCTGACTCGCTTACGATGCCGCGTATCGTCCTCCTCCCTTCTTCAGATGCAAAAAGGTAGTTGCCTCCATTGCAAGTCGTCTGTGGACGCGTGCTCTCCCAACTTAATTTTTTTTTTTTTTTTTTTTTTTTTTTTTTGTGGCTTTTGTTTGATATTCTTTTCTTCGTTTACTTTCCTTGTACTTCCGTGTCTTCTTCATTTCATACTGGAGTCCTCCGCCTGGCGTTAGCATCCGCTTGGTTCCGTTCACGCACTCTTCTGGATCTTCGCAGTGGTGTGTGACTGGCGCTGATGATGGAGTCCTTCGTCATGGCGGTACCATCCTGATCTTCGTCGCTTCTGTCGTTGGAGTCCTCTGCCTCTGCGGTAACATCCTCCTCGTTGTCCTCGCGCGCTCCGCTGATTCCTCGCTGTGGCGCGTTGTTGACTCGAGTGTCGGAGTCTTCTGCCCTGGCCTTAACATCCTCGACTCCGTCGTCTACACTTTGTGGCTTTAACTGGCTTATGTGTACCAGCTTTTCCTTCTTGGTGCCGTTGTGCTGTACGACGCAAATGACCGGGGACTGGAAATCCGTCACCTTGAATGGGCCATCGTACCTGGGTGCCAATTTCGCTGCGAATCCTTCCACGGCCTTCGACAGATGGTGCTCTTTGACCCACACCGTGTCTCCAACTCTCGGATTCCAAGGCCTCCTCCTCAGGTTGTAGTACCTGGCCTGATCCTGCGCCGCCTTTTCCAAGTTCCTTCGGACAATTTCGAAGATTTCCTTCAGCTTTCGAGAATTTTCATCGGGCGTCTCTGTTTGTCGTCCCGTGCCCAGTGTCTCCTTGTCGTACAAGGCGCTCGGTAGTCTGGGTTCGCGTCCTTGCGTTAGGAACGCCGGTGAGTACCCGGTGGAGTCCGATACGGTCGTATTAACGGCTAGCATAATCTCTGGCCACTTTTCGTCCCAGCACCTCTGGTCATCTCCGGCGAATTGGGCAATCATTGTTTTAACCGTCCGGTTCGCTCTCTCCGTAGGATTTTCCTGTGGCGTGTATGGGGCCGTATATTGATGGCGGATTCCCATTTCCTTAAGAAATTTATTGAAAGCCCTGCTCGCAAATTGTACCCCGTTGTCCGTTATCACTACCTTTGGTGCTCCGAATCTTGATATAATTCGTTCTCTGAATGCCTTTCGCAGTGATTCTGCCGTGGCTGCCCTCATGGGAACCAGCTCTGTCCATTTGGAGAACCTGTCGATCAGCACTAGCAGCATCTGGTTCCCGTGCTTTGATCTCGGCAGCGGTCCCACAAAATCGGCGCACACTGTAGCCCAGGGTTCTTCCGGTACTTGCGTGAGCATTTGTCCTGCTGCCTGTAGCTGGTTCGGCTTGTACTTCAGGCAACTTTCGCATTTCCTGACATACGATCTCGTGTCCCGCTGCATCCCTGGCCAGTAATATCTTGCCGCTAGTCTGGCTATCGTTTTCCTCGTTCCCACATGTCCAGCCGCTGGCGAGTCGTGGTTTTCTCGTAGTACGCTCTCCCTTAGTCCTTGGGGCACGCACAATTTCCACGCGACGACGTCTTCACTGCCAGCTCGATGTGGAATGTGCCTGTACAAGGTTGATCCCTCCAGCATATAGTCGGGAAACTTCTGTGGGTTCCTCTGGATTTTCTCTACCATTTCCGTGATCCATGGGCACGACTCACTCGATGATATGGTCGCCTCCTTCACTTGGCGGATACTCTCAGGTAGTGGTTGCCGGGATAGAGCGTCTGCCACCACGTTTAGCTGGCCTTTTCTGTATGCAATCTCAAAATCATACTGCTGCAGTTCTAAGGCCCATCTCGCTATTCGGCCTGAAGGGCTTTCTATGCTGTTTAACCATTTTAAAGCCATGTGGTCTGTGATTACTTTAAAATGGTACCCCTCCAGGTATGGTCGCAGCTTGCGTACGGCCCACACTATCGCCAAACACTCCTTTTCCGTGGTCGAGTAGTTCTTCTCGGCCCCATTCAGTGTTCTACTGGAGTAGGATATCACCTTTTCTCCTTCCTTTGTGTTCTGCGTGAGGATTGCTCCTATCCCGTAGTCGCTAGCATCCGTCTGTAGCACGAACATTTCTCCGAAATCTGGACATGCCAGGATTGGGTCTGCTACCAGCTTCGCTTTCACCTGTTCGAACGCGTCTTGGTGTTTTTGGGACCATTCCCATTTCGTGCCCTTGCGCAGCAGTTCGTTTAAGGGCATCACGATTTTTGCGAAATCTGGAACGAACCTCCTATACCACGACGCCACCCCCAGGTATTGCCTGAGTTCTCTCACAGTTGATGGCGGTTTTAGCTCTGCGATTGCTGCTACCTTGTCCGGGTCCGTGCCGATTCCTTCTTTTGTTATACGGTGTCCCAGATAGAGCAGTTCCTTTTGGAAAAACTGGCACTTTTCCGCGTTAATCCGCAAGTTTGCCTCCTTCAGTCGGCGAAAAACTTCCTTCAGGTTCCTTATGTGTTCCTCCTTCGTTTTTCCTATCACCACGATATCATCCTGATACGCAAATGCATGTGGCGACATTTCGGGCCCTATCACTTTGTCCAGTGCTCGTTGGAATGTGGCTGACGCCGAATGTAGTCCAAAAGGCATCACTTTCCATTGAAACAGACCTTTGCCCGGCACTGTGAAAGCTGTAAACTGCCTGCTCCGTTCCTCTAGGGGAATTTGCCAGTATCCATCCTTGAGATCCAGGCTGCTGATGTATCGTGCTTCCCTTAGTTGGTCCAAGATGAAATTTATCCGTGGCATGGGATATGCGTCCTTTATTGACTTTGCATTGATCTGCCTAAAATCAACGCATAATCTCCACTTGCCAGTCTTCTTTCTCACCATTACTATGGGGGAGCTATACGGACTTTTCGAATGCTCGATGCATCCCATTTGCAGCAATTCATCCACCTTGGCATTGATTTCTCCTTGTACTTTCGGATTCTTCGGATAATACCTCTGCTTGATCGGTTTGTCGTCCTTCATTGTGATGCTGTGTACGGCTACGTTTGACGGTCCTTTCATCTGCCTGAATTCGGCCAACTCTGCCTCCAGGAATTCCTCCTCTCTTTCGCCGGTTTGCTGAGGCCTTTCGACGACGGCGACGGACAATCTCTCTTCTAGCCATCCATTGTTCCGTCTCCTCGCTGGAATCGCCACCTTGTGTCCTGCGCACTTCACTTCTGCGCCGATGTTGGTGAGAAAGTTCCAACCCAAAACCAGCGCGTCGATTATTCCTGGGAGTATTAGCAGTTGTATTGTCACCGTCTCTGTTCCGAGTCCGATCTGCACTGCCATCTGCTCGTTGATCTGGACTCGGCTTCCGTCTGCCATATGCACTTGTCGCTTAATGGGCTTCCTTGTTCCAGCTCGTTGTAGAGTGACCGCCAACGTCTCGCTTATGAAGCTGGCTGTGGCTCCTGTGTCCACCGTTGCTCTGACTTGGCTTCCGCCTATCAGCACCGTTGCGGTCAGTTGTGTCTCCTCGGCTGTTAGGTTCCCCATTAGTTTTGCGAGGCGGAGCCTTGCGATCCCTGCTGGCCTCTCACAGGCTGGGATCGCTGAGCGTTTCCCGACGGTTGGCAGCATTCTACCGTCCTTCTTCCGACCCTCCCGCATATCCAGCAGAACACGATCCGCTGATTCCGGCATTCTCTCGCCCAGTGTTCTTGCCCTCCGCACCTCCGGCATGCTTGTGCTGGGTTTTGCACGAACTCCCGTTGGGGCACCGCTGGTCTCCGATTGTGCTGCGCGTTTCCACCTGGGTGATCCTCGTCCTGGCATCTTCTACACACCGCACTCTGCTCTGTCCTTTGTTGTGGATGGGACCTGGCATTGTGGGCAGCGTTTTCCCTCTCGAATTCTTCCCGCTGCTGGTCGAGCTCTTCGAATTCGTCGGCCAGTGCCATTGCGGCATCGAGGTTTTTGCACTCGTACGGGCGCATAAATATGCGGAGTGCTGGCGTGCTGTTTTCTAGGATTCGTGCCAGTGATTCCCTTCTGGACATTCGCAGTGGCCGCATTAGGGTTTGAATTTCCACCATGTAGTCTTTAAATCTCTCGCCGTATTTCTGTTTGCGCTGCTTTACCTGGTCAGCCAGCTTCTCCATGTAACCTCTCGGCAAGAAGAAGTTTTGGAAGTCGTAGATGAACTCCCCCCAGCTTTGCCATAACTTGTTGTTGGCTATGAACCACTTCAACGCCTTGCCTTGTAGAAGTTCTGGCATCGCTCTGGGGATCAGGTTAAGGTCGAGGCCGTATGTTGCGACATACCATTCCACTTGCTCCAGGAACTCCAGAGGCTTGTCGTTTCCGTCATACTTGAAGCTCCACTCGCGCACTTGTTTTGCGACCTTCGCGTAGTCTGGCTTTTCCGTTTTCTCCTCCGGGCGTCTATCACTGCTCGACTCCCTGCTTCTGCTTGTGTCCTGCATGCTTGTGACATCTAGGCTTGCTATTAGGGCTTCTGGGTCTGCTAGCTGTATTTTTATGCTTGGGATCTTGCTGAATCTTTCCTCCAGCTTAGCCAACGTTACAGCCACCTCTGGGTCTGTTCCGTGTTCCTCTACGAATTTTGATAAGGTTTTCCTCATGGCGTCGACCGAGCCGATGAGCTGTATGCCCAGCGTCTTTGCCACGCCATCGTACTCTTCCTTTTTTATGTTCTTTATCCAACTTTTCCCCATCTTGCGTTCTTGTTGTTTTTCTCTTTGTTTGGACAATCACGTTTTTGGGCGCCAGATGTAACGAGCTGATTTCCTGGGTTTGGCTCGCAACGATTACGTGCGGCTAGCTCAGTCGAGATCGTGGGCTCGTCCCACCAAATTTATATTAAACGTGATGCCCGCCCAGAGAGAACGCTTCGGGTTAAGTTAATATTCAGGTGTTTATTGCACTTTAATCGGATATTTCGGATATAATTTTGCTGCGTCTGCTCCTTCCGGGTGCGGCTGCACTCCTTTCTGGCCCGTCTCTCGGTTATCTCGCTGCCGAAGCTAGCAGGGTGTATCGCCCAGCCGGAGCCTAGCCACCCCGAACGCCCACTTCGCGACCTCACTGCAAAGCTAGCAGAGTGTATCGCCCATCCGAAGCCTAGCCACTCCGAACGCCCGCTTTGCAGCTTCCAGCACAGAGCTAGCAGGATGTATCGCCCGGCAAAGCCTAGCCACCCTTATCGCCCGCTCTGCGCCTTGGTCTGGGATATCGTCCACACGGTGTATCGCCCGGCAAAGCCTAGCCACGCGCGCAACTCCCACAACTTGAATCCACTCGACCGTTGATTTCTCCTATTGGTCCTTGCCACAGGACCTCGCTGTTCCTTGGAATGTTGACTCCTTGGTTCCTTGGTTCCTTGGCTCCGTGACCGTACCCTCTGAACGCGACAGATCTCAGCTTTGGAGTCTCTGCTCGGAAGGCTTGCCACTTCAAGCTCCGAACTTCTCGACTTTGCTTCTTGATCTTGGTTACTTGGGTTACTTTCACTGGCTCCGTTGACGCACTCGCTTGAATCCTCGCACTCGTACTAGTTGATGTGCGCCTGCGCCCTCGGCCTTTTATAGGCTCCATCAGTCCCGTTACTCCTGCACGCATCGGTCACGCGACCCGGTCCAAAGTCCGGCGCAAATCGCGTGACCGGGTCCAAAGTCCGGCCCATGTCCCGTTATTTAT
This sequence comes from Drosophila rufa, assembly GCA_018153105.1. Taxonomy (NCBI): domain Eukaryota; kingdom Metazoa; phylum Arthropoda; class Insecta; order Diptera; family Drosophilidae; genus Drosophila; species Drosophila rufa. The sequence goes on along the minus strand of JAECXS010000003.1, from coordinate 2,255,907 downwards.
CGGCGTCTCCTCCTTGGCGGCCAAAGTCCACGGCCGCCGATCACGCCACCGGGTCCAACGTCCACCAGAGTCCCGCTATATTAGCGGCGTCTCCTTTGTGGTGGACACCTGCATCGGCAATGCCTGTTGTTAGGCAGTCCTCATCCTCCCCCCCCGTACCCTTGCCCCGCTTGGTTGCCAAGCGGCTGCTGCCCTCGGCAGTGTGCATCCACTGCACACTGCATTGTGGGGAGTTTAAATACAACTCCTCACAATAGGTAGGCTTTAAACTGGTGGCGCCACCTAAATGTCGGATGGCAAGGGCAAGCGATCTGCTTTCTCGCTCATACATCGCTCTCTCTGAGGGTTGCCCTTGTACTAGGCCGTTGCACTGAGCGCTAAAACGAGTCCCGTACGGTGGAACGCGGTCAGTGAAACGAACCCATATAGGGAGGCAAAAGCGTTGGAGGAGAGGCAGTAGGAAAAGATACGGAGGAGCGGCAGCCAGCAAATATATAAGTGGTGTGATTTCCTTGAAGTTAAGAAAACGTGAGTGCCAATAAAAAAAGAAAGGAGTGAATTCGAAGCTAATTCGAATTGGAAACAATTTTTTTTTTTGGTGTGTTTCAGCGTGGCAGTGACTGGATTGGCACTGGCCACGGAGATCCTTTTATTTTGGGATTTAAACTCACTGGAAATTTGTGAAAGCTGCCAAGAACCTCGGGTGCCGCCATTTTCCTGGGATTTGTGTTGTGGATCCGGACCTGCTAATCCAGACCAGCCTGGGTCAGTGGAGGACAACTGGTGAGCCCGTTCCTGTGCAGAATTGCACTGCACCCATATCCCACCGGCGCCACGGCCGTGTGTTTTGTTGTTGTTGCGAGCCGTTCACCGCGCGTGGGGAATTTACCTGCTGCTTGGGCAACATCTGCCATTTTTCGGCAGCTGCCGGCGAATCCGCCTCAGTATAGCCACGCTTCGCTCCGGCTCCCATTTCGGCCATAACTGTGGGTACTGACCAGACTTTTCCGCCGCTGGTCACCATCTGAAATTTGCCCGCCGTGATATTTTCCTAAAAAAAAAACAAAAACAAATATATGTAAAACAATATTTAATTTAATTTATGTGCTTACGTTAATTTTGTCCGCGTAGTTCCGTGCACCAGAGCCCGGGTTTGCGCAACCCAGGCCTGAAAAAAAGATAGAGATTAATTAGGTAGAAGTTCAGCAATGTAAATTTTGTATTTTGCCCACCCTAATTGTCCTTTTTGGAGCTCCAGTAGGGACCGTAGGTGACCAAAGGGGGTATCCGGTAAGCTCACCTTGTGGCTATAGCACCTAACAAACTTCTCCCTGGCGGCAATCTCGTGGACTTGGCGCAAGTGCATTCCTAGCCCAGGTCGTGGTTTTACCTCGGCGGAGTGACCATGAAATTTTATACATATGTCGTGAAAATTATGGCCGTTGAGTAAGCGTATTTACCTGGGGGAGATGAGCCGGTCGCCAAACCGCCCGGAGTAGACTCCGGTCCGCCGGAGATGGGTGATGCCTCTCCAAATCCCAAGAGGCATCCATGGTTGGGTGGGTGCGTCGTGGTCGAGTCCATCAGTGCCACCAATTCTTTCCGTTTAATGTCCTCCAAATTTAAATTATTCCGCTTGTTTACGTTTTGTTGCTAGGGGTGGTTAAATTTATGTTAGTGAGACGTCGTCATGTTATCGATATATCGATTGTGCGGACTGCGGGCAGAGGGGGAACTCGTCCCTGGGATTCCGGAGCTAGCCGGCACTGCCCTCAGGGAAAAAGCAGTTCCGTTACAAAATGGCGCCCAAACAAACAAATAAGGATAATCGGGACGACGACGTCCTTTTCAAGAATGCCCTTCACGGCGCAGCCCCCACAATCGGTGACTTGCGTGGCAGAATATTGTTTGCCTGCAATTGCATCCGGGAGTGGGAGACTGGCCGTCGAGGTGTATCTATGTTTCTTTCCTTTCACTAAAGTCAGGGCGGGAGGCTTGTCGCTTGTCCATTTATTTATTAGTATTTAGTAAAGTAACTTAAGTAATTGTTGTTTTTTTTTGTAAAACTGTAGAGTAGATGCAGATCCTTGGGTTTCCTAGATGTGTGTGGGTTTTGTATCATATCGGTGTAAGCTTAAGTGAGTGATCGTGACCCGTAGCTGGGCTGCGCGCTGCACGATCACCGCGATTTGATCAAATATTTCGCACACATTAAAGGAAGTCCTAAGGGATTCTGCGGAAGGCCGATGTCCTTAACTGGCGACTCTCAGCTCCGCTGATAGTTAGTCCAGTTGACGCACGGCTGGAATTATGGAAGGCAGGAAGGAATTGCATACGCAAGACGTCTGGCACGGAGTCCACCGGCGGTTGACCGGATTCGTCTCCCCTAAAAAAACATTTAGAAAAGGAGAGTTAGTTTTTGTTATATTTGAAGTATTTGGCAGAGAGTAGGGTTGGGTTTTTTTTTGTTTTTAGTTCAAACATACCTCTTTATTCCCGTGGGCAATATTTATTTATTTATTACATATTTATTTATTCTTTAATTATTTATTTTACAGTTATTATTTATTATTATTATTATTATTTATTACGTTATTATTTATTATACAGTTCGTTGAATGGTAAGTGTTAGCTTTGTTCTAGGTGGAATATGTCGGAGAATAGGGAACCCGGAGATAGGCACGACTATCAGCTGCGATCTAGGGGTATTTCAGCCGAGGAAGAGGAGAGTATGTGGTCCACGGACGCCGAAGGCGCTGTGGGGTCCACGCCACCGCGAATATCGTTGGGATTGCCAAGAACGCCACCCAACCAGCGGGAGCGTTTTGCGGACAATTTGCAGGAGTTCGAGCAGATTGGTTCCGCAGCAGATCAGCTGCTACAGATGGACCCGGCTGCGAGAACGGTCCGGTTCCAGGAGCCTCCGAGGGACTCAACGATTCAGTCCGCGGTGAATCTTGCGCTGGCTCAGGCGGCGGAGACCCATCGAAAGGCGCAAGAGGTTGGAGTCAGCGAATCGTTGTGGGACGAGATCCGGAGTGGCTTTCTGGAGATGATGAAGCTGATGAACGAGGTGTTGAGACCGACGGGTCAGCAGCCACAGCAGTCACATCTACCAGCAGGAAATCTGCCGGACCGGCAGCAGCGACCAGGAGGTGCAAATCCGCCGGGAGAGCGACCACCACTGCTTTTTCCGGACAGTCAAGGAGGTGTGCCGAGACTAGCGCAGCCACCTGGCAGGATCGGGAGCAGGGTGAACATCTCGCCGGACATGGGGAGCAGCAGCGGAGGATGGTCGCCGGAGGCAGCCAATTCTCGTCGGAGTGACGACGGGGTCCGACACTGGCGAGTGGAGGTTCGGCGAGCTGGCGAGTTCCGAGACGAGCACCAGGTGTATGCCAACGTGGACGCGGCAAACAGCATGCCATACACCCGAGTGGAGCGATGGAACGTGTCCTTCGACGGGGATGAGCAGAGTAGTTCGGTGAAGGATTTCGTGTTCCGTCTGGAATACCTCCAGCGACAGACCCAGTGCCCGTGCCAGGAAGTTTTTTGGTTTGGTTTGGTTTATAGTTAACAATGAACTGCTAACTTGCCTTAACATAGCTTATTACTAAAATACATGTATATTAAATAAACAAATTTTACAAAGCGAGATTATTATTACAAATTATTCGAATCCAGGAAGGAGTAAATTTTGCTGGATATGCATACAATTGAATCTTCGAAAGAAACCTCAGTATATAACAAATAATAATTTGAACACATTACCCTAAAGGGCTCATGAATGGCAAAGTTTGATCTACATATTGGCAAGTAAATTGGGCGAAAAGTTCGAGTGAATCTCAAAGGGACAGCGATGTCAATGTAGCTTAGGAGAAGGGGAGAGTCCACCTCACCTGTAAGAAGTTTGTGTAAAAGAATTACTCCACCGCACATTCTGCAATGTTTTAGAGATTGTAATTCAATTAGTTTTAATCTAGATGCATAGGGTGGTAAGTGTCTAGTCGGATCCCAATTCAGCTGATGAAGAGCAAACAATAAAAACTGTTTTTGAACTGACTCAATCAACCTTTGTTGCTCAATATATTGAGGGCTCCATATACTTGAGCAATATTCCAAAATAGGGCGAACCATGGAAACATACAGAGTTTTTGCTGTGTAAGGATCGTCGAACTCTTTGGCCCAACGTTTTATGAATGCTAAAACCCCCCTAGCTTTACCAATGGTAACGGAGATATGACTTTTAAAATATAAATTGCTATTAAACAAAACACCTAGATCTTTGACTTGGGAAATACGTTCCAGAATACAATTTCCAAGATAGTAAGGTTGAAAATGAGCTGAAGTTCGATAAAAGGACATCGACTTGCATTTCGCATGGTTTAGATAAAGCAGATTGATGGAGCACCATAACTGTAATTCGTTTAGATCCGATTTCAGGCGATGGTGGGAGATTTGATCGGAGTATGACAGGCAAATTTTTACGTCATCAGCATACATTAAAGTTGTGGCAAAAGACATGACGTTTGGAAGATCGTTTATAAAAAGGACAAACAGTAATGGACCCAAATGACTGCCTTGGGGGACACCAGAAAACACATTTACGACAGAAGACAATTGATTGTTAAAAAGAACGCGTTGAGTTCTATTGGAAAGGTATGCCCAAATCCATTTTAGTAGAATTGGTGGGAATCCTAAAAGAGAGAGTTTGTGGAGGAGAAGGCCATGGTTTACTGAGTCAAACGCCTTGCTGAAATCAGTAAAAATAACATCAGTTTGGCATTTGTTAAGGAAACTTCGATGAATGAAAGAAGAGAATTCGAGGAGATTTGTAGTGGTAGACCGATGCTTAACAAAGCCGTGCTGAGCTGAAGAGATTATGGAGGTACACATATGTTGAAGTTGGCAAGTGATCAACTGTTCAAAAAGCTTAGGTATGGCCGAGAGTTTATCGATACCGCGATAGTTTTCAACTTCGGACCTTGAGCCTTTTTTATGTAGAGGAATGATTAAAGATTCACTCCAAATTCTGGGGAATTCTGAAAGATGTAGGGATTGGTTGAAAAGAAATGTGATTGGCCAGGAGTTCTGAGCAACTTCCACGTTCTTCTCTCGGGAAGAGCGCGGGAGTGGTACTGGATCCACGTGCGCCAGCCCCGGGTGGACAACTGGGCCCAGTTGCACCGAGCGCTAATAGATCGGTTCCGGGGGCATCAAACGGAGCACGACCGGATGCATCAGCTCCTGCAGAGGGAACAGCAGCCACAGGAGAGCGTCGATGACTATGTGCACGCCATGCAGCAGCTTCATGCACGCCTGAAAAAGCCAATGCCCGAGCGGCATTTGGTGAAGGTGATGAAGAAGGGCATGAGGGAAGGAATCGCTAGATTCATTTACGTGATGGATCTGCTCACCGTGGACGAGTTGCGGCAGGAGAGCGCCGAAGTCGAGCGCAGTTTCCGACGCAGGAGTCGAGCACAGCCCACACCGCCAACGCGCTACCCCGGGATGGACAGGAACGAACCGAGTCAGCGAGGCGTTCGTTCCGGAGCCCGAAGAGGATGTCCAGCGGGTGGAGGTGGATGAAGTCCGAGCGAGGCGGAACGCGTTCAGGACCGGCTGCTGGAACTGCGGAGCCATGGACCACGGGTTCCGAGACTGTGGGGCAGCGGAGCGGAAGATTTTCTGTTTCCGATGTGGCCGACCGGACACCGTAGCACCGAAATGCCCAGATTGCGCGGAAAACGCTCGGCTGGGCGATCCGAGAGTGGGAGAGAGTCGCCCAGAAAGGAATCTCACGAGGAAGTAGTAGATTCTAATAGTATGTTAAATGTTAAGTGTCGTGAAGTAAGCCATAGTTTAAGATACTTGCCCTATGAGGAGAGGATGCGGCGATACCTACAGGCACGAAGCCGTATTTTTGAGACCCACCAGCACGGCGTCTGGACAGGAGTTCCTGTGGAGTAAAAGGGACAAGTTAAACCCATAGTATTTTACTTGTGCCCATACCTGGAACAGACGGCATATCTGGGAGTGGATTTTTGGCAGGTTTTCGGTCTGGCTCCAGCGGTGGTGGGAAACGCCGCTGCCCAAGGAGTGAACAAAGCCGAAGAAATTCATGCCAGGGAGATGGAGCACTACGCCGAGCAGGAGGATGACGACGAGGAAAAGGCGGATCCCGAATCCTGGACGCTATCTGAAGCGGAGAACCGTGAACTGGAGGAGATCAAGCAGAGGTTCCACACCTTCGAGAGGGATGGCTTGGGAACCACCAGTTTGGAGAAGCACACGATCGAGCTGGTTGAAGGAGCCAATGTCTTCAAGGATCGACCGTATCCGATGTCACCAGCGAAGCAGAAGGTGGTCGAGGATGAGGTCGACAAGATGCTGGCGCTAGGAGTCATCGAGGAGAGCAAGAGTCCGTGGAGCAATCGGACGACAGTTGTCTCGAAACCTGGGAAAGATCGGTTCTGTTTAGATGCCCGTAAGCTAAACGAGGTGACGGTGAAGGATGCTTACCCGTTGCCTAGTATCGACGGAATTCTGTCCAGGATCGACCAAACCCATTTCATTTCCAGTGTGGATCTGAAGTTCGCGTTCTGGCAGATCGAGTTGGACGAGAAGAGCAAGGAGTTCACAGCCTTTACAGTCCCTGGTCGTCCGCTGGACCAGTTCCGGATGATGCCGTTCGGTCTCTGCAACGCTGCGCAGAGGTGGGTGAGACTCATGGACCGAGTAAGCCCAGCCGAGATCCGGTCGAACGTCTTTGTATACTTGGACGATCTCCTGATTCGAAGTTTTGCTTCAAGTCATTGACTTACCTAGGCTTCATTGTGGGTGGAGGGCGTCTGCGGATGGATCCAGGACGAGTGGACGCAATTCGGAGGATGCCAGAGCCGAGGAACATGAAGGAAGTGAGAGCATTCCTGGGAACAGCAGGATGGTACCGACGATTTGTGAGAAACTTTGCGACGTTGGCTGCACCGCTCACTGAAGCTCTCAAGAAGACGGGAAACACAAAGTTTTCCTTGAGTCCGGAGGCGCAGCTGGCGGTAGAGTCGCTGAAGATGGCATTAACAACGGCACCCGCATCTCACATCGGAGTCGGCGCCGTGTTATTCCAGCGAGACGACGAGGGGCAGGAGCAGCCGATAGCCTTTTTCTCGGCTAAGATGAACAAACATCAGGTGAACTACACCGTAACCGAGAAAGAGTGCCTCGCGGCTCACCTGGCTATCCGGAAGTTCAGGCCAATTACCTGCATCACAGATCACGTCAGCCTAAAATGGCTCATGTCCATGAAGGACCTCTCAGGACGCTTGGCCAGGTGGTCTCTACAGCTCCAGGGGTTCAACTTCAACATTGAGCACCGAAAGGGCAGCGAGAACGTCGTGGCGGACACCCTCTCACGATGCGTGGAAGAGGTGGTAGGAGATCCGACGGAGTTGCTCGGCTTCGAGACCACGGAGTTCGCTGGAGAGGAGTACAAGGAGTTAGTCCAAGATATAGAAAAGAACTTGGAAAACTTACCAGATCTGATGGTCGAAGGCGGGCTTATCTTCAAGCGAATCTCTCCTGCAAACCTGGACGACGAGATGGAAGGATCCGAGTGGAAACTATGGATTCCCCAGAGTCTGACCCACAGCCTTATTGAGCGTGCCCACACGGATCCAACGTCAGCTCACGGCGGAATGGGAAAGTCGCTGGAGATCCTGCGGCGGCAGTTCTACTGGCCTGGGATGGTGGTGCAGGTGCGAGAGTTTGTCCGGAGGTGCGATGTATGCAAGGAGTCGAAGGCGCCTAACTACCGGATGATGGTCGGTATTGGAGAACGCGTGCAGACGGAACGACCGTTCCAGAAGTTGTACATAGACTTCCTGGGCAAGTATCCGAGGTCAAAGAAATGACACGCATGGATCTTCATCGTAGTGGACCATTTCTCCAAGTACACGTTCCTGAAGGCCATGCGCGAGGCAACGGCCACGAACGTGGTGGAATTCCTCATCAACGAGGTTGTAAAGAGCTGATTTCCTGGGTTTAGCTCGCAACGATTATGTGCGGCTAGCTCAGTCGAGATCGTGTGCTCGTCCCACCAAATTTATATGAAACGTGAATGCCCGCCCAGAGAGAACGTTTCGGGTTAAGTTCGTATTCAGATGTTTATTGCACTTCAATCGGATGTCTGTGATATAATTTTCGCTGCGTCTGCTCCTTCCGGGTGCGGCTGCACTCCTTTCTCGCCCGTCTCTCGGTTATCTCGCTGCCGAAGCTAGCAGGGTGTATCGCCAGCCGAAGCCTAGCCACCCCGAACGCCCACTTCGCGACCTCACTGCAAAGCTAGCAGAGTGTATCGCCCAGCCGAAGCCTAGCCACTTGATCGCCCGCTTTGCAGCTTCCAGCACTGAGCTAGCAGGATGTATCGCCCGGCAAAGCCTAGCCACCCTTATCGCCCACTCTGCGCCTCAGGCACCGAGATAGCAGGATGTATCGCCCGGCAAAGCCTAGCCACCCTTATCGCCCGCTCTGCGCCCTGGTCCGGGATCTCGTCGACACGGTGTATCGCCCGGCAAAGCCTAGCCACGCGCGCAACTCCCACAACTTGAGTCCACTCGACCGTTGATTCCTCCGATTGGTCCTTGCCACTGGACCTCGCTGTTCCTTGGGTTGTTGTCGTCCTTCCACGCGTTGGATCTCAGCGTTGAAGTCTCTGTTCGGAAGGCTTGCCACTCCAAGCTCCGAACTTCTTGACTTTGCTTCTCGATCTTTCGCGGCCTCTGGTTTAACTTTGACTGGCTCCGTTGACGCACTAGCTCGGATTCTCGCACTCGTACTAGTTGACGTGCGCCTGCGTCCTCGGCCTTTTATAGGCTCCATCAGTCCCGTTATTCTTGCCGGCGTCGGTCACGCCACCCGGTCCAAAGTCCGGCACTTGTCGCCTGACCGAGTCCAAAGTCCGGCCCATGTCCCGTTACTTATCGGCGTCTCCTCCTTGGCGGCCAAAGTCCACGGCCGCCGATCACGCCACCGGGTCCAATGTCCACCAGAGTCCCGCTATATTAGCGGCGTCTCCTTTGTCGCGGACACCTGCATCGGCACTGCCTGTTGCTAGGCAGTCTTCATCCTCCCCCGTCCCCCTTGCCACGCTTGGTTGCCAAGCGGCTGCTACCCTCGGCAGTGTGCATCCACTGCACCCTGCTTTGTGGGGAGTTTAAATACAACTCCTTACAATTTCCCCTTCGAAAACGCAAAAAGACTGCTGCTTTCCTTCGGGAATCGGCCTTCGGGTACGTCCTCTCCATTTTCAAAATTCCCGCCTTCCTCCGCGGTATTCTCATCTCTGGCCGGTATTAACGCACTCCTCCTGGTCACACTGTTCCCGATCTGGTATTTTCCCGTGTCGATCGGCCTGGAAAATACCAACCGTTTGTGTGACCAGACCCCGTCGATCACTATCGATATTTCCACCTATCGATAATTTGATCCGTCGATCTATGCATTTTCCCCATCACTGCCGGCCAGTGAATTTGCATTTTCCGTGAAAGTTGGAGTTGTTTTCCCTCCGGTAGGCCTCATAGGCCTTTGGATGCTGGAAGATCACCTCTCCGGCAGCGGCCGGGCAGTGGACGGACAGCGCTGCGACTGCGGTGGCCGCGGCGACGACATTGGGATCGAGGTGGAACATTACGACGGCGGCGACGACGGCAGCGGAACCGGCAGCGGGATTAAGGTGGCGCCCGCTGCAGCCCCTCGTCAGAACTCCTCCGGATCTTCGATTGTGCCGGCCTTCGCAGATCAGGGTCACCGATGCCGATTCCTGGGACCTGGATCGCGAATTGCCCGCTGGTTCGTATCCCCTCCCTTGCCCTCCGGTTCGCGTCTTCTTCTTCCGCTGCTAACGGCTTCTTTGTTTTTGTTGTTGTAGCTGACTCGCTTACGATACTGCGTATCGTCCTCCTCCCTTCTTCAGATGCAAAAAGGTAGTTGCCTCCATTGCAAGTCGTCTGTGGACGCGTGCTCTCCCAACTAAATGTTTTTTTTTTTTTTTTTTTTTTGTGGCTTTTCTTTGATATTCTTTTCTTCGTTTACTTTCCTTGTACTTCCGTGTCTTCTTCATTTCATACTGGAGTCCTCCGCCTGGCGTTAGCATCCGCTTGGTTCCATTCACGCACTCTTCTGGATCTTCGCAGTGGTGTGTGACTGGCGCTGATGATGGAGTCCTTCGTCATGGCGGTACCATCCTGATCTTCGTCGCTTCTGTCGTTGGAGTTTACTGCCTCTGCGGTAACATCCTCCTCGTTGTCCTCGCGCGCTCCGCTGATTCCTCGCTGTGGCGCGTTGTTGACTCGAGTGTCGAAGTCTTCTGTCCTGGCCGTAATATCCTCGACCCCTTCTATATTCTGTGGCTTTATCTGACTTATGTGTACTACCTTTTCCTTCTTAGAGACTTCGTGCTGTACGACGCAGATGAACGGCGACTGGAAATTCGTCACCTTGAATGGTCCGTCGTATTTGGGTGCTAATTTCGCGGCGAATCCTTCCACGACCTTCGATAAGTGGTGCTCTTTTACCCACACCGTGTCTCCAACCCTTGGATTCCAAGGCCTCCTTCTCAGGTTGTAGTACCTGGCCTGGTCCTGCGCCGCCTTTTCCAAGTTCCTTCGGACAATTTCGAAGATTTCCTTCAGCTTTCGTGAATTTTCATCGGGCGTCTCCGTTTGTCTTCCCGTGCCCAGTGTCTCCTTGTCGTACAAGGCGCTCGGCAGTCTGGGTTCGCGTCCTTGCGTTAGGAACGCCGGTGAGTACCCGGTGGAGTCCGATATGGTCGTATTAACGGCTAGCATAATCTCTGGCCACTTTTCGTCCCAGCACCTCTGGTCATCTCCGGCGAATTGGGCAATCATTGTTTTGACCGTTCGGTTCGCTCTCTCAGTAGGATTTTCCTGTGGAGTGTATGGGGCCGTATATTGATGGCGGATTCCCATTTCCTTGAGAAATTTATTGAAAGCCTTGCTCGCAAATTGTACCCCGTTGTCCGTTATCACTACCTTTGGTGCTCCGAATCTTGATATAATTCGTTCTCTGAATGCCTTTCGCAGCGATTCTGCCGTGGCTGCCCTCATGGGAACCAGCTCTGTCCATTTGGAGAACCTGTCGATCAGCACTAGCAGCATCTGGTTCCCGTGCTTTGATCTCGGCAGCGGTCCCACAAAATCGGCGCACACTGTAGCCCAGGGTTCTTTCGGCACTTGCGTGAGCATTTGTCCTGCTGCCTGTAGCTGGTTTGGCTTGTAATTCAGGCAACTTTCGCATTTCCTGACATACGATCTCGTGTCCCGCTGCATCCCTGGCCAGTAATATCTTGCCGCTATTCTGGCTATCGTTTTCCTCGTTCCCACATGTCCAGCCGCTGGCGAGTCGTGGTTTTCTCGTAGTACGCTCTCCCTTAGTCCTTGGGGCACGCACAATTTCCACGCGACGACGTCTTCACTGCCTGCTCGATGTGGAATGTGCCTGTACAAGGTTGATCCCTCCAGCATATAGTCGGGAAACTTCTGTGGGTTCCTCTGGATTTTCTCTACCATTTCCGTGATCCATGGGCACGACTCATTCGACGATATGGTCGTCTCCTTCACTTGGCTGATACTCTCAGGTAGTGGTTGCCGGGATAGAGCGTATGCCACCACGTTTAGCTGGCCTTTTCTGTATGCAATCTCAAAATCATACTGCTGCAGTTCTAAGGCCCATCTCGCTATTCGGCCTGAAGGGCTTTCTATGCTGTTTAACCATTTTAAAGCCATGTGGTCTGTGATTACATTAATATGGTACCCCTCCAGGTATGGTCGCAGCTTGCGTACGGCCCACACTATCGCCAAACACTCCTTTTCCGTGGTCGAGTAGTTCTTCTCGGCCCCATTCAGTGTTCTACTGGAGTAGGATATCACCTTTTCTCCTTCCTTTGTGTTCTGCGTGAGGATTGCTCCTATCCCGTAGTCGCTAGCATCCGTCTGTAGCACGAACATTTCTTCGAAATGCCAGGATTGGGTCTGCTACCAGCTTCGCTTTCACCTGTTCGAACGCGCCTTGGTGTTTTTGGGACCATTCCCATTTCGTGCCCTTGCGCAGCAGTTCGTTTAAAGGCATCACGATTTTTGCGAAATCTGGGACGAATCTCCTGTACCACGACGCCACCCCCAGGTATTGCCTGAGTTCTCTCACAGTGGATGGCGGTTTTAGCTCTGCGATTGCTGCTACCTTGTCCGGGTCCGTGCCGATTCCTTGTTTCGTTATGCGGTGTCCCAGATACAGCACTTCCTTTTGGAAAAACTGGCACTTTTCCGCGTTAATCCGCAAGTTTGCTTTTTCAGTCGGCGGAAAACTTCCTTCAGGTTCCTTATGTGTTCCTCCTTCGTTCTTCCGATCACTACGATATTATCTTGATACGCAAATGCATGTGGCGACATTTCGGGCCCTATTACTTTGTCCAGTGCTCGTTGGAATGTGGCTGACGCCGAGTGCAGTCCAAATGGCATCACTTTCCATTGGAACAGACCTTTGCCCGGCACTGTGAACGCTGTAAATTGCCTGCTCCGTTCCTCTAGGGGAATCTGCCAGTATCCATCCTTGAGATCAAGGCTGCTGATGTATCGTGCTTCCCTTAGTTGGTCCAAGATGAAATATATCCGTGGTATGGGATATGCTTCCTTTGTTGACTTTGCATTGATCTGCCTAAAATCGGCGCATAATCTCCACTTGCCGGTCTTCTTTCTCACCATTACTATGGGGGAGCTATACGGACTTTTGGAATGCTCGATGCATCCCATTTGCAGCAACTCATTCACCTTGGCATTGATTTCTCCTTGTACTTTCGGATTCTTCGGATTGTACCTCTGCTTGATCGTTTTGTCGTCCTTCAATGTGATGCTGTGTACGGCTACGTTTGACGGTCCTTTCATCTGCCTGAATTCGGCCAACTCTGCCTCCAAGAATTCCTCCTCCTCTCTTTCGCTGGCTTGCTGAGGCCTTTCGACGACGGCGACGGACAATCTCTCTTCTAGCCATCCATTGTTCCGTCTCCTCGCTGGAATCGCCACCTTGTGTCCTGCGCACTTCACTTCTGCGCCGATGTTGGTGAGAAAGTTCCAACCCAAACCAGCGCGTCGATTATTCCTGGGAGTATTAGCAGTTGTATTGTCAGCGTTTCTGTTCCGAGTCCGATCTGCACTGCCATCTGCTCGTTGATCTGGACTCGGCTCCCGTCTGCCATATGCACTTGTCGCTTAATGGGCTTCCTTGTTCCAGCTCATTGTTGAGTGACCGCCAACGTCTCGCTTATGAAGCTGGCTGTGGCTCCTGTGTCCACCGTTGCTCTGACTTGGACTCCGCCTATCAGCACCGTTGCGGCCAGTTGTGTCTCCTCGGCTGTTAGGTTCCCCATTAGTTTTGCTAGGCGGAGCCTTGCGATCCCTGCTGGCCTCTCACAGGCTGGGATCGCTGAGCGTTTCCCGACGGTTGGCAGCATTCTACCGTCCTTCTTCCGACCCTCCCGCATATCCAGCAGAACACGATCCGCTGATTCCGGCATTCTCTCGCCCAGTGTTCTTGCCCTCCGCACCTCCGGCATGCTTGTGCTGGGGTTTGCACGAATTCCCTTTGGGGCACCGCTGGTCTCCGATTGTGCTGCGCGTTTCCACCTGGGTGATCCTCCTCGTCCTGGCATCTTCTGCATACCGCACTCTGCTCTGTCCTTTGTTGTGGATGGGACCTGGCATTGTGGGCAGCGTTTTCCCTCTCGAATTCTTCCCGCTGCTGGTCGAGCTCTTCGAATTCGTCGGCTAGTGCCATTGCGGCATCGAGGTTTTTGCACTCGTACGGGCGCATAAATATGCGGAGTGCTGGCGTGCTGTTTTCTAGGATTCGTGCCAGTGACTCCCTTCTGGACATTCGCAGTGGCTGCATTAGGGTTTGAATTTCCACCATGTAGTCTTTAAATCTCTCGCCGTATTTCTGTTTGCGCTGCTTTACCTGGTCAGCCAGCTTCTCCATGTAACCTCTCGGCAAGAAGAAGTTTTGGAAGTCGTAGATGAACTCCCCCCAGCTTTGCCATAGCTTGTTGTTGGCTATGAACCACTTCAACGCCTTGCCTTGTAGGAGTTCTGGCATCGCTCTGGGGATCAGGTTAAGGTCGAGGCCGTATGTTGCGACATACCATTCCACTTGCTCCAGGAACTCCAGAGGCTTGTCGTTTCCGTCATACTTTAAGCTCCACTCGCGCACTTGTTTTGCTACCTTCGCGTAGTCTGGCTTGTTCGTTTTCTCCTCCGGGCGTCTATCCCTGCTCGACTCCCTGCTTCTGCTTGTGTCCTGCATGCTTGTGACATCTAGGCTTGCTATTAGGGCTTCTGGGTCTGCTAGCTGTATTTTTATGCTTGGGATCTTGCTGAATCTTTCCTCCAGCTTAGCCAATGTTTCAGCCACCTCTGGGTCTGTTCCGTGTTCATCTACGAATTCTGATACGGTTTTCCTCATGGCGTCGACCGAGCCGATGAGCTGGATGCCCAGCGTCTTTGCCACGCCATCGTACTCTTCCTTTTTTATGTTCTTTATCCAACTTTTCCCCATCTTGCGTTCTTGTTGTTTTTCTCTTTGTTTGGACAATCACGTTTTTGGGCGCCAGATGTAACGAGCTGATTTCCTGGGTCTGCGTCTGCTCCTTCCGGGTGCGGCTGCACTCCTTTCTCGCCCGTCTCTCGGTTATCTCGCTGCCGAAGCTAGCAGGGTGTATCGCCCAGCCGAAGCCTAGCCACCCCGAACGCCCACTCCGCGACCTCACTGCAAAGCTAGCAGAGTGTATCGCCCAGCCGAAGCCTAGCCACTCCGAACGCCCGCTTTGCAGCTTCCAGCACTGAGCTAGCAGGATGTATCGCCCGGCAAAGCCTAGCCACCCTTATCGCCCACTCTGCGCCCTGGTCCGGGATCTCGTCGACACGGTGTATCGCCCGGCAAAGCCTAGCCACGCGCGCAACTCCCACAACTTGACTCCACTCGACCGTTGATTCCTCCGATTGGTCCTTGCCACTGGACCTCGCTGTTCCTTGGGTTGTTGTCGTCCTTCCACGCGTTGGATCTCAGCGTTGAAGTCTCTGTTCGGAAGGCTTGCCACTCCAAGCTCCGAACTTCTTGACTTTGCTTCTCGATCTTTCGCGGCCTCTGGTTTAACTTTGACTGGCTCCGTTGACGCACTAGCTCGGATTCTCGCACTCGTACTAGTTGACGTGCGCCTGCGTCCTCGGCCTTTTATAGGCTCCATCAGTCCCGTTATTCTTGCCGGCGTCGGTCACGCCACCCGCTCCAAAGTCCGGCACTTGTCGCCTGACCGAGTCCAAAGTCCGGCCCATGTCCCGTTACTTATCGGCGTCTCCTCCTTGGCGGCCAAAGTCCACGGCCGCCGATCACGCCACCGGGTCCAATGTCCACCAGAGTCCCGCTATATTAGCGGCGTCTCCTTTGTGGCGGACACCTGCATCGGCACTGCCTGTTGCTAGGCAGTCCTCATCCTCCCCCGTTCCCCTTGCCCCGCTTGGTTGCCAAGCGGCTGATACCCTCGGCAGTGTGCATCCACTGCACCCTGCTTTGTGGGGAGTTTAAATACAACTCCTCACAAGGTGTTCTACAAATTCGTGCACTCGGACAATGGTCGGCAGTTCACGTCGAAGATCTTCGAGGAGGCCATGGAGAGTTTTGGGATCCAGCACATGAAGACGCCCATATACTCGCCGCAGAGCAACGCAGCAGAACGAGTAAATCGAAGCGTGTTGGCAGCGATCCGTGGGTTCCTTGAGAACGACCATCGGGAGTGGGACACGTACCTCCCGGAAATCGAGGTGGCCATCCGCAACGCGATTCACTCGGCTACAGGAGAGGCGCCGTTCTTCACGGTGTTCGGACATCACATGTTCCTGAACGGGGCGTGCTATAAGCTAGCGAGGAAACTCAAGTCCCTGTGCGAGCATGAGTTGTCAGGGATGCCAACAGCGGAAGAACTTGGAGACGTCCTATGACCGCAGTCGCCAGCGGTACGATCAAAGAGCTCGGATGTTTCTTGCCAAGCCTGGGCAGGAGGTGTACCGCAGGAATTTCGTCCTTAGCGACTTTGGTAAGGCATTCAATGCCAAGTTCGCCAGGAAGTTCCTGAAGGCCCCTGGAGGATCTGCAAGGGCGAATTCTCGGCGTCTACCACGCGAAGGACATCCGAACGTGAGCTGGAAAGAACAGAACACAAAGTAAACAAGCGCCGCACGACAGGAACGTCAATTATACTTCCCGGCAAGCGTGGGCCCCGCGTAGGGCACCTTGTGGAACTGCTGCGAGGGTCAATGCCGGCAAAGTCCATTCGTCGATATCCCAATGCTCCAATGATGTCATCGGGCCGTCTGGAGGCCTGTGGCGTCCCTCGAAATCCTTGGGTGTTGTTGCATTTCGAGTTGGAATCGGCTGAAGTGGCCCTATAGGTTAGAGGTGATAGTCGGGGGGAAGTATCGATAGGTAGGCGATAGGTTAGAGGTGATAGTCGGGGGGAAGTATCGATAGGTAGGCTTTAAACTGGTGGCGCCACCTAAATGTCGGATGGCAAGGGCAAGCGATCTGTTTTCTCGCTCATACATCGCTCTCTCTGAGGGTTGCCCTTGTACTAGGCCGTTGCACTGGGCGCTAAAACGAGTCCCGTAAGGTGGAACGCGGTCAGTGAAACGAACCCATATAGGGAGGCAAAAGCGTTGGAGGAGAGGCAGTAGGAAAAGATACGGAGGAGCGGCAGCCAGCAAATATATAAGTGGTGTGATTTCCTTGAAGTTAAGAAAACGTGAGTGCCAATAAAAAAAGAAAGGAGTGAATTCGAAGCTAATTCGAATTGGAAACAATTTTTTTTTGTGGTGTGTTTCAGCGTGGCAGTGACTGGATTGGCACTGGCCACGGAGATCCTTTTATTTTGGGATTTAAACTCACTGGAAATTTGTGAAAGCTGCCAAGAACCTCGGGTGCCGCCATTTTCCTGGGATTTGTGTTGTGGACACGGACCTGCTAATCCAGACCAGCCTGGGTCAGTGGAGGACAACTGGTGAGCCCGTTCCTGTGCAGAATTGCACTGCACCCATATCCCACCGGCGCCACGGCCGTGTGTTTTGTTGTTGTTGCGAGCCGTTCGCCGCGCGTGGTGAATTTACCTGCTGCTTGGGCAACATCTGCCATTTTTCGGCAGCTGCCGGCGAATCCGCCTTAGTATAGCTACGCTTCGCTCCGGCTCCCATTTCGGCCATAACTGTGGGTACTGGCCAGACTTTTCCACCGCTGCTCACCATCTGAAATTTGCCCGCCGTGATATTTTCCTAAAAAAAAAAAAAAAAAAAAAATGTAAAACAATATTTAATTTAATTTATGTGCTTACGTTAATTTTGTCCGCGTAGTTCCGTGCACCAGAGCCCGGTTTTGCGCAACCCAGGCCTGAAAAAAAGATAGAGATTAATTAGGTAGAAGTTCAGCAATGTACATTTTGTATTTTGCCCACCCTAATTGTCCTTTTTGGAGCTCCAGTAGGGACCGTAGGTGACCAAAGGGGGTATCCGGTTAGCTCACCTTGTGGCTATAGCACCTAACAAACTTCTCCCTGGCGGCAATCTCGCGGACTTGGCGCAAGTGCATTCCTAGCCCAGGTCGTGGTTTTACCTCGGCGGAGTGACCATGAAATTTTATACATATGTCGTGAAAATTATGGCCGTTGAGTAAGCGTATTTACCTGGGGGAGATGAGCCGGTCGCCAAACCGCCCGGAGTAGACTCCGGTCCGCCGGAGATGGGTGATGCCTCTCCAAATCCCAAGAGGCATCCATGGTTGGGTGGGTGCGTCGTGGCGAGTCCATCAGTGCCACCAATTCTTTCCGTTTAATGTCGTCCAAATTTAAATTATTCCGCTTGTTTACGTTTTGTTGCTAGTGGTGGTTAAATTTATGTTAGTGAGACGTCGTCATGTTATCGATATATCGATTGTGCGGACTGCGGGCAGAGGAACTCGTCCCTGGGATTCTGGAGCTAGCCGGCACTGCCCTCCGGGAAAAAGCAGTTCCGTTACACCTCTGTTATTCCATCGGTGAGAGCTCTCGTTCCGGAGTTGAGGTTTTATTTGTTGGAAAAGTTAAGTAGAATTAAGCATATATATGTATATATAATATCGTGCTATGTTTTGGTGTTAATATTTGCTTGAGTTCGATTTGGGTCGTCTTTGTTCTAACGTTTGACAGCTCCGCAAAAAATCGGTGGTGCTGGGTTGCAGATGATTGCATGGCCCAATTTGGCGAGTTTAAGCGGTTTCATCTGCCAGAGCCAAATTGTTGTGCAATCTTGCCCGTGTTTATTTTCTAGAGCACTAGCGCATTGGCTATTCTTGATTTTCTTTCATGTTAACCAAATGACTCACGTCGGCCCTAACCGGCGTACGTAATATAATTTACAACCCATATACACCAATATTTCTTATATTTTTTTAATGTTTTTTTTTTTAAATCATTAAGAAAAATTTTGTGCATTTAGTGAATTTATAACACCAAAATATAGCACGATATTATATATATATATGCTTAATTCTACTTAACATTTCCAACAAATAAAACCTCAACTCCGGAACGAGAGCTCTCAACGATGGAATAACAGAGGGTGTGTCAACAGGACATTTTTCCCAATATTATCAGAAATATTTATATATATAATATCGTGCCCCCATATACACTACATACCATATGACAAAAATATTAGCTTCCAAAGATACAATATATTCTTAAATACACCTAAATATTACTAACACAATTTAAGTCCATCACACTTGCTATAACAACACCTTTTGACACACTTTAATGTCCAATACCCAATTGAACAACCTTTATAATAAACTTGTAATGTGAACTTCAACCAACAAAAATGCATTGGTAGAAACCCATTAAAAGGGGGGCATTGGTACGAATGGAAGACTGGGTCAAGAAAATGACATAACTTTTGAGGAACGACATGAACAAAAGCGGATCGTATTGCACGGCCCGCGACGATCCAAAGGCGCGAAGTGTGCGAATGGGAAGGTGAAAACGGCCAAAACAAAGCCCCATTGTTTTCACGATCAAGCATAAATCCGCTTGCGGGGCAATGTGGACAGGAAGACAAACTGACGAACGATTTTTTCTATTTTTAATTACGTTTGGAGACGATAGTCGGGTCTAAAGAACCCACCCTAAATCCAGCGAGCTCAGCTGCACAAATCGTGTCTGCTATCCGGGCGTCCACTTCCTCAGCCCTAAGTCCGACTTAACACGTTTGCAGGAGCGCAAGCGAGAGGGCATGCCTGTAGGATATTTGGACACTTCGTTGCACAGTGCCTGGAGCGCAAGAGCGCAAATGTAAGATATTTTAAGATATTTTTTCACAAAAACTCTGAGGCCCCATTAATTACAGTATGCCTCATAGACTCTGGGAGCTCAATTTCATTTGCTAAGCTAAGCAGATTATCTACTACAGCTCATTTGGAATCCGTTTCGGAAAAATATTTCGGACTAAATAAAGGCCAACAGAAAATATATGGAAAAATATTATGTTCCATTATAAAATGCTGCGAATGATAATGCATGAAAAGTAAAACACTGTTTAAATATCAACATTATACCTGAAGATGCTAACGAAACTCTTAAGAAAGAAGTTAGTGAAACAGTCAATCCTATAGTAAGTGATACAATTAGTGAGACAGTTAGTGAAACAGTTAGTGAAACAGTTACTTTTAAGGATAGTGAAACGTTAGTCTTGAAGATAGTAAAACTAGTGCAACAGTTAGCCCGACAGTTAGTGATACAGGGACAGTGAGTCCCAGAACTAATCAAACAGTTAGTCAAAATGGTAATGCAACAGATAGGCCCGCGCTTATTAAAACGTTTAGTCCTAAAGTTAGTGAGGTGATCAGTCCAACGGTTAACAAGATGCTTAGTAACTATGAAGAAGCTTTTAGAGAAATGTTTACTATAAATTACTTGGAAATTGAAAAAAACTATTTACATATGCGGTGCAAATTATGATCCAGACTTAGACAGTTGGCTAAAAGAGATCATTGAATGCAGTTATATAGGTTTAGAGAGGCCTAAGGACCCTCTCATTAAATGTGAAATAAAATTATAACTAGAAACATCAAATCCGTTTAGATGTGCCACAAGATGTCTCGATATTCAGAGAAAGAAAAATTGAAACAATTGCTGGATGAGTATTTAAAAAACGGAATTATACAACCGAGCGAATCCGAATACGCTTCACCTATAGTCTTAGTCAAGAAAAAAACCGGAGACATAAGACTATGCATAGACTTTAGAAAACTTAACAAGGTGCAATTAGAGATCATTATCCCATACCGCTTATTGATGACCTATTAGACAAACTAGTTAATAAGAAAGTCTTTACAAAATTTGATTTAAAGAATGGCTATTTTCATGTTTTTTTTGATAAGGAATCCGTTTTTGAGGACCTTATTAAAGACAACAAAGTAATTGTGTTCATGGAGAACATAATGATCGCCAGAAGGGATACCGACGAACAACTGCATATTTTAAAAGGAGTGCTTATCAGATTAGTTCAAAACAAATTAGAATTACTTATGGTTAAATGCGAGTTCCTGACGACAAAGGGATAGAAGCGATACAACATTTTTCAACCCCAGAGAAAACACAATCTGTCCAAAGTTGTCTTGGCTTATCTTCATACTTCCGTAGATTTATATAAGATTTTTTTAACGTTGGCCAAACCATTATATGATCTTTTGAGAAAAGACGAAAAATTTAAGTTTGGATAGAGAGAAATGTGCTGTTTTCTAAGTCTTTAAGAGAAGTTAGTTCAAGCACCAGTTTTGGCAATTTACAACTACAAGTATAAAGACGATGTGGAGATGCACTGTGATGCCAGCGCTTTAGATTTTGGAACTGTGTTATGTCAAAAGAGTATCACAGCTTCGAGCTTGAAAAAATGGCCATTATTCACGCATTGCGTAGGTTTCGAATATATTTATATGGAAAACGATTTAAGACTATTACTGATTGTAATTCTCTTACATTAACGCTCAATGGGATTGAGCTTAACCCGCGAATAGCTAGATGGGCGTTAGAGCTCCAAAATTATGACTATGAGCTGATACATAGAGAGGGCAAACGGATGCAACATGTTGACTCTCTTAGTACGAATATTTTGATAGTTGAATTCAAATTCGTTTGAAGATAATTTAGTAATCTGCCAGGCCAAGGATCCAAAGATTCAATGGATCAAAAAACACTTAGAGAAAAACGAAATGAGAAACGGAATAATTTATAGGAAATGTAACGATGGCAGATTTTTATTTTATGTTCCCACCGATATGGAAGGTCATATTCTGTACAAATACCACAATAAGATCGGACATATAGGCAGAGACAAAATGTTAGATGTTTCCTAACGTCAAAGAAAAATGTCTTAGCCATATTCAAAACTGTTTAAAATGTATTGCATATTCTCCCAAGACAGGCATGGAGGGATTTCTACAGTGCATACCGAAAGGCAACAAAACGATTGAGCTAATACATATCGATCATTATGGGCCAGTCGATTCAGGCAGGTCGAAAAAACATATTTTTGTAATTATCGACGGTTTCTATGCCACAAAGACCACTAACACAAGGGAAGTCAATACCGCATTAAAAGACTACTTCAGAGCATATAGCAAGCCTAAATGCATATTTTTAGACAGGGGAAGCTGTTTCACTTCCAAAGAATTCGATTATTTTTGTCAGAGTTTAGCATTAAGCATATGAAGATTGCAACGGGATCCCCGAAGGCCAAGTTGAAAGAGTAACAGAAGTCTTGGGCCAATGATATCTAAACTGATAGAACCAGAGGAAGGTATATATTAGGACACTGGGATAGACAAAGTAGAACACGTACTAAATAACATACAAAACCGCAGTATCGCAGGAGTTTCAAGAAAGTTAATTCCGAAGAATTAAGGTCCTTACGTGATTTCAAAAGTATTAAGAAACGATAGACTCTTGTTAAAAGACGTAGAAGGATTCCATGTATCTCGTAACCCGTATCAACGTGTTTGGAGCATTAAAAATATCAAGAAAATATATAAAAAATAGGTGGATAGTATATGTGCATTCGAATGAGAGATCAATATTATTGTAAAGTAGTAGTAAAACTATACTCATATCGATTTTTTTTGTAACTTCAAGGTTAATATTTTAAGTCAATGTCAATGTCAACCGTGATCAGGGGATCATCGAGTCAGGACGGCCGAGTTGTGGTAGGATAGACTTATATGAAGCCAACTGTACAAGCTTAAGATAAATTCCCTGTTAGATGTAAGCACTATTGCCATTCCTTTCTAACAAGCAAACTTAGATATAACACTATTGTCATCCCTTTCTAACGCGCAAACTTAAATGTAAGCACTATTGTCATCCCTTTCTAACACACATACTTCAAAATAAGATAAACATGTATACCGACACAAGGAAAATAGATCTGTGTGGCTGCTAATCGGAAATTAAGAACACTAGTACATATCTTAGGGGAGCAATCGGTTTCTGAGCGCTGAAATGCGTAGGCAATCAGGAAGCATATTCTGCTCGAAGGACTATGCTTTGGAGTGGGCTGAAATAAATAATGGTCGAGTTTGAAGATCCAAAAAATCCCACGTAGAAAAATAATTAGTCGTTGGGTGTCGCAGTAGGAATTGTTGAACTTTATTATGCTGTAAGGATCCCTTACAAAAACTGTTAAACTAATAAGCTTTTTTATTAGTTATTGTTAAATTAAAAAATACGAATTTCAGGTTCCTTTAAGCTTGTTAACAATTTATTAGCGGGAGAGAGTACAGCAGGCGAGACGAGAGTGCATTTGATGTCGAGATCAGAATTCGTACTACTTTTACAAAGGGACAGCCAGCCGAATGCTGGGCCCAAGAATGCAAATACACAAAAACGAGAGAGCTAGATAGAGAGAGCTGCCTTTCGCGATGCAATTAATATAAGAGATCGAATTAAGTTAATTAGCTGCTGCGGCTGCGTGACCCGACAAAAGCCCTAAGAGAACGCAGGATCAACAGAAGAGAAAGCAGTAGAAGAGATTGAGTGGGAGCGGAGAAAGCTTTCAGCAGAGCGGGTAGTCAGCGCATAGCGGGACACGGATGAGCTGAGCAAGGAGTTTTGGCGGAAGAGCGGGCTGCTGAATTGGCAGCAGCAGCGCTGCAGAGGATCAGCTGAGCAAGGAGTTTTGGCGGGAGAGCGCGCTGCTGAATTGGCAGCAGCAGCGCAGCAGGGGGGTACAAAAGAGCGGGGCAGGACTTGAGTCGAGACAGTTAGTTGTGGAGTTTAAGTCGAAGTGGATTTGTCAGTGACCAGTGAAAGTTACTCCTTGGGAAACGAGCCAAGGCTCAAATCAGGGGAATGCAGAGCAGAGCAGTTTTATCAGCAGCAATAACGCAGTAAATCTTTGGGAGGATTCCCTTTAACCCAGCGAGTCCAGTCTTCACTACTTTCTTCCACTTCGTACTTTGTAAGTGCTCAGGCGGACGGTGAGTTTGCCAGCGCGTCAGCTTAGCGGGAGCATCTGGAGCGTGCAGCACCGAGTTTAAATTGGTAGCTGAAGACGCATAGCCAGCAATAGCGGATAAAAGAGAAAATGCGCAATACTGAGGCAGGAGAGAATGAGGAACGGATAAATTTGAAAAGCTTCGGCGAGGATCCGTTAGGTAGAGGCACGGCAAAACAGCGGCTCATGGTTGCCGAAAGTGAGCAGCTCAGCTCAGTAAGAAATTAGCAGTGCAGACCGCAGTAAGTAGGGATTGTGGCATAAGAAGAAAAACAAATTTTAAGGGTTCGGTTATTTTATTTTCGTTTTTCTCTTCCTTGTGTTGGAATGTAGGAAAGCGAAGGAAAAAAAGAAAAAAAATGAGCAGCACCAACGAAACCGATAAGGCCAGAAGCGGCGAGGAGCCGGTAAGGGGCGAGGAGCCGGTAAGCCTGCAAGAGGCGGGGAGCCTGGCGGTAGGGGCGAGAGGCCCAGAAGGGGGGGCGAGAGGCCCAGTAGAAGAGGCGAAAGGAACAGCTGGAGGGGCGAGAGGCCCAGCAGGAGGGGCGAGAAGCCCAAGAGGTCGCAGCGAGGCGAAAAGGACAGGAAGTACAAGGAGTGCACAAAGGGTGCACTCCATCGTGTACAGAATCTCCTGGAAGGAGATGTGGCGGCTGCACGAGATCCCGGGCGACGAGAAGGCCACCAGGAGGGCAGCAGAGAGAGCTGCGGCAGCAGAGGCGGCAGCACGGGCAGCAGCGGCCGCAGAGGCTGCAGGAGGCAGCTGCTGGCCGAGAAAAGGGCAGCGCAGGCCCCGTCGCAGGGGCAGGCTCCGGATGTGCGGCAAGAGCAGGCCGAGGAGGAGCTTCGGATGCTGGTGGAAGAGGAGCTGGAGGCGTGGGTGTCGCAGCTGGAGCTGGATTGGGGCATGGATCAGCCGCAGCAACAGAAGACACCACAGCCGCAGCTGGGACAACCACAGCTATCGAGACAGCGGCCGCAACAGCAGCATCCTCAGCACCCACCTCACCAGCAACAGCAACAACAACAGCCGCAGCAGTATCCTCAGCAGCCGCAGCAGCAATATTGGAATCTGCAACCAGGCCAGCATTCCGCGCCTCAGCAGGTGCCAGAATCGCATCCAAGGGACCCTAGGTGGTATCGGCAGCAGGCGGAGTTGTACACCCCGAACGGGCAGCAGTGTCCGAGTGACCCATAGGCCTATGGGCGTCACCCGGTCATGGGGTCATGGGCCCAGCAAGTCGAGGAAGCGGAGAGGGACGAGCCGCCAGGCGAGACGCAGCGAGCGTGCTGGCAGAGGTAGTGGCGGCGTGTCGAGGAGCGCAATTGGCCGCCCGAGGTGCTGCTCAGGAGGCGGCAGGCGGTGTACGGCGTCGGACAGCGGACCTCCATTGTGCTGAACCTGCCCGAGGGGCGGTTCCGCATCCGGCTAGGCAGAGTCGGCGACGTGCGGGTGTTCCAGCAGATAAAGCGGCCGTGAGGAGATGCAAGTAGAGATAAGTTAGTGTAAGTTAAGTAAGTATTATAGCCAAAACAAAAACAATGAAAATCAGAGGCATTTGTGAAGGTTCATGTGTCCTTACAGAAGCAATGGTTATGTATATGGACATCGATGGAGAAATTGTTAAAGCCAAAGTATACGTAGAAGACGACGATACGTGTACACGTATACGGAAGGAAAACTTTTTTTTGGGACAATACGTCATAATTTGCGCACATCTATCTCTAAAGTTTGAGGCAGACGACGCCATAGTCAAACAAGCAGTTCATCAATCCGTATCACTTTTAAACGACAGCATAACTCAAAAACTTCTTGTCAATTTTCAGAACGAGCAGGAAAAAAGGCAAATTCGCAGTTTGTTGGAGAAGGTCTCCAATGTTTTCTCTATAGGACTGCAAGGCATAGGAAAATCCAACATCGTCCAAGCCAATATTATTCTCGAGAGTGGCCAGGTTGTTTCTTAAGCGCCATACCGAGTTCCCGAGCCAAAGAATGAACTTGTGAGCAAAATGGTCAATGAGCTGTTGGAGCAAGGTACGTATTATTACAGTATTCACATCCGAGTACGCCAGCCCGGTGGTACTCATCAAGAAGCTGAACGGTAGCGATCGACTCTGCGTCGATTACCGCCGGTTAGACAAGCTGATACAGAATTAAAATTTCCCAGATCCAAACATCGAGGAACATCTACAGGAAGCAAAGCTTTTTAAATACTTTTCGTCTCTGGAAAGTCGAAAGTTTACTGCTTTTATCACAATGGATGGACTGTATGAGTTCGTTTGGGCTTAAGAGTGTCCCTGCTGTTTTTAATCGACTTATAGGAGAATTGCAGAAGCGAGTGCAGAAAGGCGGCATTCTGCATTACATGGACGACATTCTAATTGGCGGCCAGACGTTTGACGAGATGCATCAGAAACTTGAGAGAGCTCTTCAAGTGTTGCAAGAGTGCGGATTGAATCTAAATGTGAACAAATGTGTATTGTATAAGCAATCAATTACATTTCTAGGTCATCAGATACACGCAGATGGAATCAGTCCAGGAGAAGTTAAGACGAATGCCATTGCATTGTTTCCAGGGTTGACCAATGTTGCTGAAGTGCGACACTTTTTAGGTCTCAGCGGTTACTTCCGAAAATTTGTTGTCGGATGCGCCATTATAGCTGAACCCTTGCGTATCCTATTGTGCAAAGACCAGAAATTCGAGTGAAAACAGCTACAACATGATGCGTTTGCCAAGTTACATAAATCCTTGATATCAAAGCCTGTTGTCACCAGCTATCGTCCAGATGCTGAACATGAACTACATACTGATTAAAGTGCCGTTGGTTTAGCCAGGGTGTTGCTGCAAAAAGTTGAAGATAAACTGAAGCCAATTGCTTACTTTAGCCGAGGAACATCAAAACCTGAAAAAAATTACCACATTTACGAACTAAAAGCTCTAGCCTTCGTCGAGTCGTTGGAGCGGTTCAAGATCATATTAATGGAAAAAATATAAAAGTAATTGTAATGCCTTGGAAACGTCGCACGTTGGTGGTTTCGAATTCAATAATTTGACATAAAAATAGTTCATCGGGTTGGAACTCAGCTAAACCACGTTCACGCACTAAGTCGAGCTCCATTTGAAGATGCACAAAAGATGGAAACAACATACATGAAATTTTCAAAAACAAGACGAGAAAATCATGAAAATTGTAGAGGATATGAAGTTCGATAAGAAGTCAGAGAACGACGAGTATGTGATCGAGCAAGATCGCCTGTTCCTGGTATGGGTTGTTCCGAAGCAATTCAGATTCCATATTCTACATGAAACAATTACTCGATTTCTCAATTTGTTTTGTTTTTGAGCACGTGTGGCTAGGCTTAGGCCGGGCGATACACCGTGGCGACGACAGAACACAGGCGACACATCCTGTTAGCTCTGTAGCGATGCGACGAAGCGGGCAATAAGGGAGGCAGCGGAGAAGAGGCAGTACGCAAGTTCTATCTGTGGGCGATACATTCTGCTAACTCTCGCCAGCGAGACAGCCAGTGATTCCACGTTCAACATTTTCATGTTCGAGACCTCATAAAACCTGAACGAATGAAGTTAATGAAACAAACTTTTTTTTCCTCGATGTATTAGTTATAAATAAAAAACCAAAACAAAAGACATGTACTCAGTTTTGCACCTTATATGAAAAAATCAAAGGAAATTCCATATTAATATTTGGTCCAAAGACAATTCTTGTCTTTATAATTTTTTATGTAATTTGGCATCTTTTCAACCCATTTCTCAATAATTCCATTTAGAATTTGATTTCACGTCAGTTTCACACGCATCTAAGGACCGCCTACGTTGCATTAAACTGATTGATACCGCCCGAGATATATGATCATGATTGACCATAGGTTTTCAATCAGATTGAGGTCGGGACTTTGAGTTAATTACTCCATCGACATAAAATTTTGATTGTCCACCCATTTCTTACACATTTTCGCAGCGTACTTAGGATACCTGTCTTGTTCAAAAGTACATTTTCCTTCATAAACGCCACATTTGTCCAGAAAATTTTGAAAATTAGCTTGGAGAATATTTAAAATAGTCTTCTTTACTCATAATTCCATAAATTTTGTGCAAAGGCCACGATGTAAAGCTATTATATTTCCTCCTCCATGATATACGGCTTGCTCACATATTGTCTTTGAAGCTTGTTACTGGACCTACGCGAAAAATTCCTATTCGACTGGAAATGGTTAAACATGGATTCTTTTGACCAAATATCACATTTCCAATATTATACTGTCTAATTTTTGTGTGTCCATGCGAATTTCAATCGAACCTTAACACCTTCCTAGGAAAGAGCTGGTTTATTTTTTTTCCCCCAATTGCGGCATTTTCAGTTCTACCCAATGGTACCGAGTTCTCCGTTGAACTTTTTCACAAAATTTATTAAATTATAAAAAGGGAAGACTATTTTAAATATTTTCCAAGCCCATTTTTAATATTTTTTTGGGCATTTTGGCTTTAATGAGGGAAAATTCACTTTTCAACTAAATGGAGATCCTAAGTACACTGTGAAAATTCTTAAGAAACGGGTAGAAAACCCACATTTTATCTTGTTGGAGTGGAAAGCTGAAAGTCCCGACCACAATCCGATTTAAAATCTGTGGTCAATCATGACCATATATCTTGGGCCGTATAAATCAGTCCAATGCAATGTAGTTTGTCCTTGGAGGCATGTGGAACTGAAGTGGATTCAACTTCTGAATGGAATTGTTGAGAAATGGGTTGAAAAGATGCCAAAATACATAAAAAATTATAAAGACACGAATTATCTTTGGACAAAATACACGGAATATACGGAATTTCTTTAGATTTTTTCATATAAGGTGCAAAACTGAGTACATGTCATTTGTTTTGGTTTTTTATTTCTTACTATTACATTGCTTCTTATATTATTTTACTATTTACGTATATTTGTTCCAAATTGAATAAGGAATCGAGGAAAAAAAGTTTGTTTGAATAACTTCATTCGTTCAGGTTTTATGAGCGCTCGAACACGAAAATGTTGAACGTGGAATCCCTTTTGCTCCCCACTGAAAGTATCAAAATAATTCTCAGTGTTCTCATTGGTTGGGCAATCACGATTACAAATTTGGTGGAACGAACCTGCAGGAGTCGTTGAGCCAAGCGCAGACAAATCAGTTCGTTACAGTGCGTACGGCAGTGTTGCCAAATCAGCTTTTTTCCCGTCATTTTCAGCTTTATTTATACTTGACTAGCGGGCATATTTTAGAAACAGCGGGAAGCGGGAATTCTAGCTGTTTATACCCGGTACCCATAGGGTACAAGGGTATTATAAGTTTGTGCCAACCGAGAATGTATGTAACAGGCAGAAGGAGGCATCTCCGACCCCATAAAGTATATATATTCTTGATCAGTATCACCAGCCGAGTCGATTTAGCCATGTCCGTCTGTCCGTCTGTCCGTCCGTGTGAAACAACAGATCTCAGAGACTATAAGAGCTAGAGTTACCAAATTTGGCGAAACATTGGAATCTGTTGCACGCAGATCAAGTTTGTTTTAAAATTTGGCCACGCCCACTTCCGCCCTCAAAAATAATAAAAAACGTTAAATTATCTATACTCGTTTTTTTCGGGTAAAAGTTAATAAATACAAAAAATGAATAAAATAGAGCGGACGTTTCCTGAAAATTTCAGTAAAATCGGATGATAAACATGGGAGATATTAGCAATAAGGATCGAATTTTAAAACCCCCCCTAAGACGCTGCTGAGTAGCCTGTAGCCGTCGCCAAAACTTTTTATTGTTTTTTTCTGTTTTTTTTTTTTATTTCTTCCTTTTTCCTTTGTTATTATACCCGGAGAACAATTAGAAAAAAAATTTAGAATAAAAATACAAAACAGAAAATATTTTGGTTTTTTGTGGGATTGAGCTCGTGCCAATTTTGCAAAATGTAGATGCACCGGCTGCTTAGACAACTGGGCCATTACATATGTTACATATGAAGCGCCATTTTCATACTAAGTATGCTTCGACAACTGTTAACCTAATTTTGGCAGAACTGAAATAAAATTGCCAGAGATTGTCACATCTAATAGCTTCTACATTTTCTTAATGAAAATATGCTTTTTATTGTCATAGAAAAGTGTGTGTGAAAGGGAAAAGATATCGACTATTGACCAAAAAATTGCGCCAAACTACAGAAAAGAACGAGCGTGACCAAGAAATGACAAAAAATTAAAAAATTCACTTTCATAACTCAACTTTGCCGAACTGGTATAAAATGCATTAATTGAATAAAGAGCTGAAAAAATGAATAAGAACCTTAAATAAAAATGTAAAAAAAATCTTTGGCATGAGCAGGATTAGAACTTAGAACTTCTTGCATAATAAAACGATGGCCCGTCACTTAGACGCCTCGGCCATGCTCCTCATTCTGCAATAGACAGCGATTGATACTTCTAATAGCCTCCAGACTCTTTCAATCAACAGGCGGTTTGTTTATTGTAGTGTGTGTGAAAGAGAAAAAAGATCGACTCGACCAAAAAAATGGCGCAAAACTACAGAAAAGAACGAGCGTGACCAAGATGACAAAAAATAACAAAATTCACTTTCATAACCCAACTTTGCCGAACTGGTATAAAATGTATAAATTAAATAAAAAGCAGAACAAATGATTAAGAATCTTAAATAAAAATGTAAAAAAATTCTTTGTCATGAGCGGGATTAGAACTCAGAACTTCTTGCATAATAAAACGATGGCCCATCGCTTAGACGCCTGGGCTGTGCTCCTCATTGCGCAAAAGACAGCGATTGATACTTCTAATAGCCTCCAGACTTTTTCAATCAGAAGGCGGTTTGTTTATTGTAACAGAGACGCACAAAACAAGTGTGTGTGAAAGAGAAAAAAGATCGACTGTTGACCAAAAAAATGGCGCAAATTTATTATTAAGTCGGGAGCTAATTCGAGCGCCGATTTAATTGTTAATTAAGGAGTATCTAAACCAACAAACGTCTGGGTACTGGGTATCTCACAGTCGAGCACTCTCGACTGTAGCTTTCTTACTTGTTTTCTTTTGTTTAAAGGCAAAATATGTATAAAAAACTCTTTGCGCTTTGTTTCGGAAAAAATACAGATTTTTTTCTTTTGTTTAGTAGCAAAATATGTATGAAAATATTTGCGCTTTTTTTAAAGCTTTGTTTTGAAAAAAAAAACAGCTTTTTTTCACCCTTGTCCCGCCGAAAACAGCTTTTTTTTTCTCAGCAATAGTTGGCAACACTGGTACTACGGTCCATTGGTAAAGTCATCCTTTGTGGGGACTACTGTTGTAAAGGCCGCCGCTTAAAGGTAACCCCGAATGACGCGCGACAATTATATTTAAGTGGACCCTTAAAGTTTTGTTCAATAAAAATACCAATTACCATATTTATATTTTTATTACAATAATATAGTTTTTTTTATATTACATAACTAAACGCTAAAAGTATATATATATAGATATATATAAATACATAAATCTGCACCAACACAACATTACAGCATTCTTTAGCAACTTCAACTTAAATCTGCAGAAACTTTTACTGGCGCTTTCAAAAATTTCATATTAAAACCTTTTCCTTTCCAATTTTGTTGTGTAAATTAAGTAAATTAGTATATGATATTTACAGGGTTACATGTCGATTTTCCCAATAATTTGGACAACTACAGCGTTTTTTTGTTTCTCGCTTTTAAAGCTATCACAGTACTAATATTGCTGAAAAAAGGCTTTCAAATAATTTATACTTTTACTTTTAAAAATTGTAAATAAAACCATATCAGCTAAATGCCCGATGTATTGAAACTACCAATAATTAAATCTATTTTCTAATGGAGGTCCCTACGGATATTTTCTTAATGTTGCATCGGATCGATCACGAAAATTGTATTGCATCCAGCCTTTTGTAGAACTGCCACTCGCCGCGCTCTCACGTGACTCGGTACTCTGGATTGATGAGGGCGAGCTGCCGAACCCACTACTGACGAAGCTGGTGGCGAGCTGAAAGAAGAAAACCCAAGTAAGTTAATTATATTATACAAAAGTACACTTCATAACAATAAAATACCGATTTATAAATATTAATAAGATAATCCAAACAAAGAAACTATCCTTTTCCACCCCACCGTTGCCTGAGAGCAAATTTGGCAGTTTAGAGTCTAACCATCCGCGTACAATTAAGATTGGTTTGTTCTTTTACTTTTAAATTGTCGTTCATTTATATTTTTTTGCTATACATAAAATAAAATTATTTTTAGTTTTATGTTTTGGAAGATATGTAGATTTAGAGACAAGAGAAAGAGGCATTTAACAATTTCTTTCAAATGTTGATATTGTCATTGTATAGTTACAGTAGCTCACAGCCTATTTCAGCCAGACCCAACCTAAAACTTTAAAAGCCTATAAAAGATGAACCATAAGGATAATCAAAATATTTTAAACGCACAATGATTCTCATATGTTTAAACTTAATATTTATTCATTTCATGTATTTTTAATTAATTTCTAAATATTTATTTTATAATTTATAACGAAAAAACACCGAAAAACAAGGTCACAGCCTATTTCAACCAAATAGTTTGCAGCTGTTGGACCGTTAGTTATACAAATGGCGGCTCGTTTTTATACCCGGTACCCATAGGGTACAAGGGTATTATAAGTTTGTGCCAACCGAGAATGTATGTAACAGGCAGAAGGCATCTCCGACCCCATAAAGTATATATATTATTGATCAGTATCACCAGCCGAGTCGATTTAGTCATGTCCGTCTGTCCGTCTGTCCGTCTGTCCGTCCGTGTGAAACAACAGATCTCAGAGACTATAAGAGCTAGAGTTACTAAATTTGGTGACAACATTGGAATCTGTTGCACGCAGATTAAGTTTGTTTTAAAATTTGGCCACGCCCACTTCCGCCCTCAAAAATCATAAAAAACGTTAAATAAGCTATACTCGTTATTTTTCGGGTAAAAGTTAATAAATACAAAAAATGAATAAAATAGAGCGGACGTTTCCTGAAAATTTCAGTAAAATCGGATGATAAACATGGGAGATATTAGCAATAAGGTTAGAATTTTAACACACCGCCCTAAGGCACTGCTGTTGCAAGCTGTAGCCGACAGGTGGCGCATTCGAGCCTTGGCCGTGCGATATAATGGCGCCAATGTACATATGTATGTACAATGTAGTGTATGTACATTTTTAAATTGCCTTTTAGTGTGAAGCGCAAACGTTTAGGTACCGGGTATCTCACAGTCGAGCACAATCGACTGTAGCTTTCATTCTTTCATTCTTTATTCAAAAGTTAACAAAAATTTACTGCTAACGTTAAAAATATAATAATAATTAATAATAATAATAATAATCTTAAACTTAATCTTAATCTTAATCTTACCCCCAACCGGGTAGGAGAACTTTTTAACGATATGCTCCGTCTCATATCGGATGGGTTGGGGTGAAGATTTACAAACTAGACAATAAGTACGACAGAATATTAGATACATTTAATGACAAGGATGTTTCACAGGATAACACATAATAATTATCGTTATACAACTGGCACAGAATACGAAATGGGTCATGGGAGTCAAAATTTGATCGGCATATCTCCAGAAAAATAGGGCGAAACTGTCGAGTGCTTCTGGAAGGAACTGCAAACTTGATGTTGTATAGCAACGAAGCAGAGTCGACTTCGCCATTAATTAATTTATAAATGAATATAACGCTGCTACATGTTCGACGGTCTTGCAGTGTCGGCAAGTCCAAAAGCTGCAATCTGCTCGTGTACGAGGGAAGACGAAGATGTTGTTCCCAATTTAAGCCCCTCAAAGCAAACAGAAGAAATTGCTTCTGCACCGATTCGATGAGCTCTTGATACTTTGCATACTGGGGTGACCATACGCATGAGCAGTATTCGAGCAAAGGACGAACTAGCGAAATATAGAGAAGTTTAGTGGTATAAGGATCATCAAACTCTTTAGCCCAACGTTTTACAAACGCTAAAACGCCTCTAGCCTTTCCTACTAAAATTCCTATGTGATCGGAAAAATTTAACTTATGGTTAAAAAGAACACCAAGGTCTGATATAATAGAAATACGCTCAAGAAGGTTTGGCCCTAGAAAGTAACTCGACACGTGTAGATTAGTCCGATAGAAGGACATAATACTACACTTGGAATGGTTTAAATTAAGCCCGTTATTAACGCACCAGGATTGAAGACGGATTAGGTCGTTTTGCAATAAAACGTGAGAATCTTTGCTTTTAATGTGCATACAAATTTTAACGTCGTCAGCATACATTAAAGTCAATGATTCCTCAATTACCGAGGGTAAGTCATTGATAAATAATCCAAAGAGCAGTGGTCCCAAGTGACTACCTTGCGGAACTCCCGAAGTGACGAAAACATTTTTAGAAAGAGACCTGTTAAATATGACTTTTTGCGTGCGATTAGATAAGTAACTTTCGATCCAGCTTACTAGATTATTAGGAAAACCAAGCAGAGTTAGCTTATTTAGCAGTAGATCGTGATTTACTGAATCAAACGCCTTGCTAAAGTCAGTGAATACAACGTCGACTTGAAACTTTCGTTTAAAGCCGTTTCTAATGAAAGATGTAAATTCTAAGAGGTTGGTTGTTGTGGACCGGCGTTTCATGAAACCATGCTGAGATGGTGACATTAACGACAGACATTGATGTTGAAGCTGCGAGGTGATAATGAATTCGAGCAGTTTGGGTATAGCACAGAGCTTTGCGATACCTCGATAATTATTGATGTCAGACCGACTACCTTTTTTATGAAGTGGTATAATAAAAGATTCTTTCCAGATTTCAGGTAGATAACTATGATGTAGAGACACTTGGAAAATTCTAGCAAGAGGTTTTGACAAGGTAGTGGCGCAATGTTTCAGAATACAGCAAGGAATTTGGTCAGGGCCCGCGGAATATGACGATTTTACCAACTTTAGATTTTCGAAAACAATTTCTTCATCTATAATTGGCATAAATATACTATTGGAGCTAGGCAGAGAGTATGGGTAAGATGTGGAATTATTAAACGAATTTGAAGAGTATGTGGTTTGAAAAAATTCTGAAAATAAATTAGCGATATTAGCATCACTGCTAGCGACAGAGTTATTGTAATAAAGAGAAGGAGGAAAAGCTGAGGATTTTCTTTTAGAGTTAACAAAAGAATAGAATTGTTTTGGATTATCCTTAAATTCAATTTTACAACGGGATAGATAGTTTTGATAGCAGTCCGAATTATGTTGAATAAAGTTTGACTTTGCAAGTAAATAGTTTGAATAGTCAACGTCTGATCCAGAACTCTTGAATTTTTTAAAACGTCTATTTTTTATGTTCTTCAAATATGAGAGTTGACGAGTAAACCAAGGGGGCTTGCATAAGGTCACCACAGAATTCGAAGAAGGAACAAACAAGTCTAGAGCTGAATTAAGCATACTGTAGAAACTAGTTATCAAAATTGAGGGTTCGGAAACGGAATCGAGAAAGGACCAATCAGATTTTTGGAGGTAGAGATTTAATTCAGCGAAGTTGGTTTTCCTGAATAAGCGAGTGGATCTAGGTCCGTTATCAGCTGGAGGTAATGATGATAAAGATATTTCGAAAACAATTTCGAGAGTTGGATGGTAACGGTCCTCGGGTGTTGAAAGTGGTTCAATTCTAGATACACATGAGTTGGAAAAATCTGACGCGAAGACGAGATCAAGGAGTTTTCCACTAGAATTAATAACTGAGTTAACTTGATTTAAAGAAAGATCACCAATACCTTGGACGAAGTCATGTGCACTTGTGGGAAGTAACGTGTTTGAATCAACTGAGGGCATCCAAACTAGACCTGGGATGTTAAAATCACCCAAGACAACGAGGTGATCATTATCTTTAAGCATAGACTGAATGATTTGAATTAAAGATAAGTGTTGCAAGTAGACGCTTGTATCCAATCGTGGTGGTATATACGAGCAAGAAATATATACATAAACATTATATAGAGAAATACGAACGGAAACAAATTCGATATTATCATCCACATTAAGTGTAATAAGATCAGACGGAAGGGTCGATTTAACAGCAATTAGGACACCGCCTCCTGTTCGGTTAGAGCGATCACGATAAATATTATAATTGGATGAGACTATTTCGTAATCAGACACAGATGAATTCAACCACGTTTCCGTAAAAACAAGTACGTTAGCATCAAATGAAACACTATTTGTATACAGCTTATTAAGTTTCCCCAATAAGCTGCGAACATTTTGATAGTGTATGTTAAAGGCCGAAGTTAGTTTTTTGAACGTGTGGCGGCGGAGTTATCACTAATTCTATTACCATTTTTAGGTTTACTAACAAATTCATGAACAATTACGTGATCAGGCCAAATAGAAGTATCAAGAGCTCTATCAAAAAGATTATCCTGGAGGGAGATCTTAAAGGATGAGAAATTTCTCATCTGTTTGAAGTTGAACTTAGTGACAACGAAATCGGTGACAGATGCATTTAAACTGTTGCTCAAGTGCGTTTTTAAATCGTTAGGTGTCGCATCCGGATTTAATCTCGAGATAAAGATTGTTTTGGGAGAAGCAATTCCAAAAATTTTGTTTGGTTTCTGCCGCTCGATGCCTGATATGGGCCTAGCTTAGAACATTTGCTGGGCGTGACTGATGTACGTTGGGTTGTGCCACCGGAGTTGATCTGGGTTCACAACCAGAAACAGCGGATCCAGAGTCCATATTACTAGAAGTACCCTCCTGCGATATAGAATCATAGATAGACCTGGACACAGTAGATCCAGAGGTAGCCACAGGTGTTGTGCTTGGTTGACAGCCAGGAGTAGCAGATACTGAGTCCATACTATTTGTAGTAGCCGCCTGCGATATGGATTCTGGGAACAGTGGTGACCTGGATACAGTAGATCCAGGGGTAGCATTGGCAACTTGGGTATCAACTTCATCACAAGAGGCATAATCAGCGGCAGGGCTGAGCAGCAAGATAGGAGAAGAAGAAAGGCCTGGAACTTGTAAGAACGCATTAGACGATGTGGGCTTAGGTGATATTTTTATTGAGTCACTTAACAGTTTTCGGTCCTTGAAAATCAATTCAGACTTTCGAAAGCGACTTAAAAGGTCGTTAAATCCAGCGCGTAGGGACTGATACTCAAGATCAGTCTGTCTTATGAAACCCATTATGTCGACTTTGATGTCTAGGCAGCTAGGGCAAGTCCAATCCAGGCTTTTATTGTTTCTTATACGATCAGAAACTAGGGCAGCATTATGCCCAAAGCCTGCGCACTTCGCGTGCGCGATGTTGTCGCACAGCCAGCAACCAACTCCCAGCTGCTTAGGTGTTACTTTGCCATTAAGTTGGCATGGAGCGATGCAGCAGTCGGTCATTGTTTATGATTATGCGATTAAGTGTTTTTATGTTTTAATGCGCGATTGAAAAACAATTATAAGCGGAGAACAAAAAAGCTCTGCTTAGTTAGAGCTTTTTCTTCTTTTGGTGCGTACGAATGTTCGCGACACAAAAAGAGAAGAAGTGCAACAACAACAACGCGATGTAAGTGATTGCGGTAAACGAGAGCAAACGAATGAGCAGCAAAACGAATGTAAAATTGTTTTGCTGGTAATTTTGTTTTGCGAATAATAAAGTCACTGTCTTTTATATGTATCAAAACTTTTCAGATTTGTAGAGATCACTGATAAACTGACAAGATATACACAAATCTGACTTTAATCGGTGAAGTTTACGTAGAGAAAACTTGATCAGAAGGTAGAGCGAAAGAATACACGTCCGACAACGACAACGTCTCTCTCTATAATCTCTATAATTCTTACTTGTTTTTCTGTGATTTGGTGTTTCTATTCGAAGTTGGTTCAAGCTTATGTTGGTAATATATTAAGAGAATTTAGTGCGCCAAAAAAATCGTTTAGCGAAATGGACCAAGTACAACAATTGAGCAACGAGAACTCGTTTTAAAACATTTTAAGGATGGAAATGAAGGCTAATCGTATTACTAAATAGCCAAGTTTATGCAATCTTATCATCTTTAGGCTGTAAAAAAGGTCAACGGAAGCGAAAAAAAGCAAAAATCCAATATAAATTAGTTACATTTTTGAGGTTACGTACCTATTTTTAAGTTTAAAATATTAAAACAATTATTTGTTTAACTTTTAATTTTGTATTTTATTACCAATGAAATTTCCAACAAAATGAGATATCACTCATTTTAATTGGACAAAAATTAGCAGAGATACCCACTGGTCGCTTAGTGAAGACATTGCCATGTGGCTAATAAATGACGATTCTATAGAAATTTGTATGCACGCTATGGTTAGCACTGAAGCGGTAGCACATATCACAAAGCAATTTAAGTGACGGCTGGCGAAGGTATGTATCCTAGCAGCGTTGTTCTCAATGTTCCCTTCAATCTTTCCGTCGAAATAAATACAATTGATTTAATTTTTGATCTGGCAACGCTTTACATTTTTGGTTCACAAAAAATTTCGCTCATCTTAGACCGAACGAAATATCTCCTTGCTGTTTTCGTCCATTTTTGTATAAGAAGTTTTCCCCTTACGAAATTATTCGTCAATGTTAGTACTAGGTTTTAAAGAAAAAAGCTTTGTTTTTGTCATGTTCAAAAATGGTGACACCCCAAAAGGTAAAAGCCCAAATAGGTCAACAAGGCAAAGACGAACAAGTAAAGTGTAACAACTTAAGAATGCCGGTCTCACCCCACTTCCACTTTTTCGGAAAAATGTTTTATCTAAGCCAATTGCATGAATTAAATCAAGTTTTCTAAAGAAATAAAAAAAGTCCATTATTTTTCCCATCAATAAAATATAGATATAAGTATCAAGTTCCGTGAAGCTTAAACACGATCGAAAAACTAAACAATTAGAGGAAAACGATTTTAACCGAAATAAGTTGTTGTAAAAGCTTTATTTTGCCCCAATGGTCGGTTTTGGCCTCACTTACTCCCGCGCTGAAGACGAAAATAAAGCAGAAGCACTGCACTGTTTTAAAGTGAATTGCCTGCGTTTCGTTTTTATTTTCGTCTTCGCTTGCACTGTGAACGAATTCGAGCAATTCTAGTCTTCACCTTCTGGGCAATGGACTGCCCTTTGAGCTTTACATGAACACGGAACATGAGGTATCACAAGTATTCCTTGATCGGAAAAATCAAGGACATTTTTTTTGTAGATTCCTTATGAAATTGCTTTCCAGCTCTGCTTTGGAATAGAGGATTTCTCAGAAACAGTGGAAGTGGGGCGAGCGCGACACTATTAGGTTGTCAAACTTTGCTTTTTAAATACTTGGACGCATGAATATTTGTCTGACTGTATGGGGTTTAAAACAAAAGTTTTTAGTTCTCTAAAAAATAACAAGTTTAAATATATTTATAAGTTGATTGAACTAGGAAAGATACAGCCAATAGAACACCCATTTTCAGATTTAAAATTACATTAAATTGAAACCCGGGAAACCGATTAGGATTATAGATAATTGAATAAAAAAAAATAATTTTAGACCTATTTTTACTTTAATTATTTGCATTTTTCTTTGGTTCTAGCAATTTCAAAAACCGTAACATAAAAATTAATTAATTAAATACATCATATTCTAAAAATAGAAACACGACGAGCTACTGTTTTCGGTTCTCGTTTTTGGCTTTTTCGTTCGCCGATTACTCAAATTCTAAATTTGACAACAGAAAATTTCTATAGCCTTGAGCACTGTATACCCTTTATAACTTATTGAATATTTATTTTAATACATAATTTTATAGAATCCCCATTTCCCTGATGAAAATAATTGTACAATTCTAAATGTCCTTATAAAACTGTATGTATATTCAGTTTGCTTTTGCTAAAGCGGGGCATCCACAGTCAAATACATTTGACGAGCGCGCCTTTGATAAAATTTATTTTACGTAACATTACAGTCTGATGTTATACACGTACTAACTCAGTGACATCATAAAATCTTAATATTAAGGACTTTCGAAAAATGGGATTTTGGCCACAAACAGTTATCATCCAGCCTATAGAGCAGCTTCAGGTGCACCATCCGTTCAAGGAATCTCCCCATAAATTAGGACAGTCGTACGATAGCGCTTACAAATGATTTATTATGCTTGAACGCAGGCTCAATCGGAACTCATCCAATTCATGAGGGAATATGAGACACTCTGGCACATGTACCGCACAAACTCAGTGGATACAACACAACATCATTTTTACACTGCTCATCACTGCGTCTTGCGGCCACAGAGCCTCTCCACCAAGCTGAGGGTTGTCTTCGACGCAAGTGCTAAAACGACGTCGGTTTAGTCCTTAACGAATTCCTAATGGTTAGCCCCACTAAACGTTTGGCTTGGGGTTTATTAAACCTTAAAAAGTGCTAATGCAAGCAGTGCTCTATACTTTGACCGCTATTTTCTCAAAATTGGTACGTGATGGAAACTTTTCAGTTTCGGATTAGTAATGTAGGTAG
Organism: Drosophila rufa; assembly: GCA_018153105.1. Lineage (NCBI taxonomy): Eukaryota > Metazoa > Arthropoda > Insecta > Diptera > Drosophilidae > Drosophila > Drosophila rufa. Next base: position 2,215,726 of record JAECXS010000003.1, on the reverse strand, counting down.
GTAAAGATCTTTCAAAATCAATAGCGTTTATTCGCCGGGTAGAAAAAGTTCGATTATTGTCGACCTGTGTTATCATGATGTTCGGTTTTAAGTAAATATATATGAAATAAATACATTTGTGCTGAGGTCCTCTAAAATGTTGAGTATAATCTGATGATAAACATGGAAGTTATTTCACAATACATTTTCTCTGTATACATATACTTCTCCAATGCCAATCCGTGTTGCTTAACATGTCCCTAGCAACATTTGTCTTTTTTGGGTGTTGCTCAACATGTTCCTTTGTCTTAATTTGTCAACATTTTCTTTTTTTCATGTTTATGGGTTTTAATTTCACCCAAAATGCTTTGGGTACTAGGTATTTCACAGTCGGTCACACTCTACTGAAGCTTTCCTACTTATTTCTGTTGTTAATAGACAATGCAGAGAAGGTTTATATGTTAGTATGATACATTTTTGAAAGAAGGCGCAACTCCTATTCCAATAAATTCATTTTTGTGTATATATTTATGTCTATATTTATGTCTATGTTGATGAACGTATTGCAGCCGTTATATAATTGTCCAACAAAACAATTTAACAGATCATGATAGCCTTGCTGCTTCAAAATCTGAAAACTATTAATTACAGTCTACTAGCATTTTGAAATATTACAGATGTGTTCCATGAACATCGATGTGTTTTATTCATCACCATATCTTTGGTCTCTCGAGCCGGATAAGCTTATTGATTAACATGGATCAATTCAAGCTTCTTAAATCATCAAGAAGCCGGTTGCTAACGGCGTCACAAGATTCACGTGCCGTGTTATTGGAGAGGCTCAAGCCCGTTTGGAACGAATTTGAGGCTCTTAGCGACAAATTGACTCTTTACGACGAGGAGGAAGGGTATGTTGATCCAGCCATCGACAACGAGGTATACGAAGACAAATACTTGCGTGGGAACACACAACTTCTCTCTCTAAAAAGCGCTTGTGAGCCAAGGGAGAGTGAGGGAGAAAACAACGGTGGGAGGCACAACATTGACGAAACCGCATCACTCGGATCGAGATCACTTGCATTCGGAGCAGAAAACGAAAACTTTGTTCGTTCAACGTTCAAAAACAAAAGAGCTGAACGAACGTTTGGTGCAGCAACAAACCATGTCACATATGTTTCTGGAGAAGCAACTGTTTTTATTCAATACATGCCAATTACAGATGCAGCTTGTACTGTTGCTTGGACTTGTCTTACTGAGCGTTACAACCGACCACGTCACATTGTAAATACTCTGCTGGATACTTTTGTGGATTTACCTTCGGCTTCCAGAGCAGATGTTGCAATTCTACGTAAGGTGAGAGATGGAGCTACGGAGATTGTACGCGGATTGGATGCAGCAGGACAAACTAACAGGGACTGCTGGATAATACATTTCATTCTGACCAAGATTGACGCTGAAACCCGACGCAAATGGATAGAAGGAAGTCGGGATCTGGAATCGCCAACTGTGGGCAATTTAGTCAAGTTTTTAGACCAGCGCTGCGAGGAATTTGAGCTAAGCAAAAGTGAAATGGAATCGGAGTTCAAGGGTGGCCTACATCAAAACAAAGCCAAACGATCCTCACACGTTATGTTATCGCTGGAAGAAGGTGTGAGTGTGAAATGTAACTCAAAGGAACACAAATCTACAATTGTCAGAAGTTTGGTGACTTATCAGTAGAGCAGAGACGCACATTTACTAAAGCTAAGTCCTTGTGCTTTAATTGTCTTAAGACTGGGCATTTGTCACGCAAGGATGAATCTGAATTTTCATGCAAATCTTGCTATAATCGTCACCATTCTCTATAACATTCTACTTGGCAAGCTGCTGCAATCAAGACGCAGTCAAGAAACGATAAGCAGCACATCCCCAGCGCTCTCGAAGTTTCAAAAATGACCATCAGCCACATCGCACGTGCAAGTCACTTCAAGAGCTGAGCCCTCTTACAACGGATCAGCAACTGCTTCACAGCCACAAGGGCTTCGGAAAAGCGCATTGCCAACAGCTAGTGTTCGTTCGAAACGCAAAGGGATCTGCCGGATGCTTTTGGACAGTGGTTCAGAACTGTCATACATCCCGGAACGGTGCAAACAGGCACTTGGTTTGGCACGTTTGCCGTCACGTATTCTGGTGTCGGGCATTTCATCGATAAAGGCGGAGAGAACTAGAGGCTGCAGCACACTGGTCATGCAGTCAAGGATTTCAGAGCACACAATGAAGGTACGAACTCACGTACTCAGCAAAATCACGTCACGTCACGTGGACCGTGTTCACAGGTCAAAAGATGTTCGACAGCCAGGGGAATATCATCGGCATTTAGACAGTTTTTGGATATTGACATTGTGACTAGCAGCTTATCATATACAACAACCATTCACACGTCTATTGATAGGGCAAAATTCAAAAAATCATAACAAAAATTTGCGAAAAGTAACCAAATCGCCTCTAAAATGACCAAACTTCTTCATAGCAAACCGGTTTTTTTTTTCTAGATATCTAACAGGACTTTCTAAAAATAGAATTGAAGCTGTGAACACGTGTTCATTTGCAAAGCGCAGCTGCACGCATCGCGAATATTTCACAACAAAAGCGAACTTCAAAGTGTTCAGTCAACTAATTGAGCTGCCCAATTTAAATTATATAAAATGGATTTTCAAGTTAAAGGTATTATTTTTAAGTTTCATTAATAATAAAAGCTAACTTGTGTTTTCGTTATTTTGAAATTAATTCTTTACTTTATTATATTTTTAGTATCTTTTGTATACGTCTTTTTTATGTTTACTAAAAGTTTTAACTGTGATCCCCCAAGATGCCCCGATTCATTTTTTATTCAGTGTACTATATTTGGTAATATCTTGTGCATAATCAACTATACTAACATCGTCTCTTTTTTTTCTTCAAGGTCAAAGCAGCTGTTTTGCATTGTAGTTGTGCTGTGTCTTTGTGTTCGTCTTTAGTGTTTTATGTTTTTTTTAGGGTCACATTTTAATTTTTATAGCGTTATTTCTTTGTTAATTTAATTTTGGTAGGTGACTCTTCTCATTGTGTCTTCACTCGCTTGTACATATTCAATTATTGGTGTACAGCAATTGGCACCAATGCAGAAAAATTACGGAAGGCCATCGAACATGTGAACTGCAATATTGAAAACATTGGCAACGTGTCCGAGATGAGCGTGTTAACGAAAATTACTGGATACATTTGCAAAAAAATTGCTTCGTTTTTGGCACAATATAAAGGCAAAAAGGCATCAGTTATTGAATTCCAATCTAATTGGCATAACGAAAAGGAAACGATTTTAAGGAAACGCACTCCAAGTAAGCCTCAAGAAATGATCAAAACTGCTAAGCGTGGACGTCCAAAAGTAGACTTTAGTGAGTCATCAAAAAGAACTAAGAGACGAAGAATTGCTGAGCTTTCAATAACTAATGAATCTGCAGCTTGTGACTTACGATCGTGCAACTTTCAATCAAATGCAATGTGTAGCAAACCTAACATCGATGAAGTCCTATCGCTTCTCATGGAGGCAAACTTGAGCAAGCATCAATATTTTCTTATTCGAAGCTATGAGAACTCAAATAACTCCTGTAACCTTTTTCCACGCTACGGTCAACTGTTAAAGGCTAAGAAATGAACCTATCCAGACAAAATAACTGTAAGTGAATCAAAAGCTGAAGTCGAGTTACAGAACTTGGTTGACCACACTGCGAGGAGGATTTTAAAACTGCAGCATGATGTTCTTGAAAGCGTTGGAAGTGATTGCTCTGATAACATTATTTTAATTGGAAAATGGAGATTTGACGGCAGCACTGGACATTCAAAATACAAACAGAAAGTTTGCAATAAGGATTTGAGCAATTCCAGTCTTTTTGTGACATCATATGTGTCATTACAACTTAAAACCATGAAAAATTTTCAAAACGATGAAAAAATAATTTGGAAGAATCCGCGACCTTCGTCTACATGATACTGCAGACCATTAAGATTGCAATTTGCAAAAGAAACGGCTCAATTAGCTGAAGACAAAGAAAAGATAAGATTGAAGTGTTGAATGCCACGACATGTAATGTGTCTGGTAAATAAATTAAAATTAAACACAGCTTGCAGTTGACCATGGTTGATGGGAAAATTTGTAAGTCACACGTTCTGTGGGGCGAACAGAAATGAACGATTTAGAGCTTGGATTATCTCCATTACACTCCTATAATCGTTTTTATACCCGGTACCCATAGGGTACAAGGGTATTATAAGTTAGTGCCAACCGAGAATGTATGTAACAGGCAGAAGGAGAAATCTCCGAACCTATAAAGTTTATATATTCTTGATTAGCGTCACCAGCTGAGTCGATTTAGCCATGTCCGTCTGTCTGTCCGTGTGCAACAACAGATTTCAGAGACTATAGCTAGAGTTACAAAATTTGGTGACAACATTGGAATCTGTTGCACGCAGATCAAGTTTGTTTTCAAATTTGGCCACGCCCACTTGCGCCCTCATAAATCATAAAAAACGTTATTAAGCTATACTCGTTATTTTCGGGTTAAAGTTAATAGATAAAATAAATAAATAAAATAAAATGGAGGTTTCTGAAAATTTCAGTAAAATCGGATGATAAACATGGGAGATATTAGCAATAAGGTTAGAATTTAAACACACCGCCCTAAAGCACTGCTGTTGCAAGCTGTAGCCGACAGGTGGCGCATTCGAGCCTTGGCCGCGCGATATAATGGCGCCACTGCAGAAGAATATAGCAAGAAATTACATAATTCATTTTTTGACGCCGATCGAGCGGGTTTTTATGTGTTCCTATAAAATGTATCATTTATATTTAAGTATGACATTATATTGTTTAGGTCGGGAGCTAATTCGAGAGGCGATTTATTTTAAGAAGTATCGAAGTAGTATAATGTATGTACAATATTAAATTGCCTTTTAGTGTGAAGTGCAAACGTTTAGGTACCGGGTATCTCACAGTCGAGCACAGCCGACTGTAGCTTTCTTACTTGTTATACCCTTGCAGAGGGTATTATAATTTTGACCAGATGTTTGCAACGCAGTGAAGGAGGCATCTCCGACCCCATAAAGTATATATATTCTTGATCAGCATCATCAGCCGAGTCGATCTAGCCATGTCCGTCTGTCTGTCTGTCTGTCTGTCCGTCTGTCTGTCTGTCCGTCTGTCGGTTTCTACGCGAACTAGTCTCTCAGTTTTTGAGCTATCAGGCTGAAAATTTCAGCATAGTCTTATTTCCTTAGCACGCAGTATATATGTCGGAACGACCGAAATCGGACTACTATATCCTATAGCTGCCATAGGAATGATGGCGAAATTAATGTAAAAAAAAATTTAACTTCTCTGTTTTTCAACGTATTTCTATAAATTTTGAGATATAGCAGTCTTTTATGGTTCTAGAATTACGGTTTTAATTAAGATCGGACCACTATATCATATAGCTGCCATAGAAGCGATCGGTCGATTTATATGAAAATGTAAAATTCTACATGTAAAATGTAAAATGTACAAAATTCGACGTTTTTTCAACATTACTAAAATGGCTCGATTTTCAATAATCCAATTGCAGACTGCAAGGGTATACAAACTTCGGTTTACCGAAGTTAGCTTTCTTTCTCGTTTTTGAATACTTTTTGCATGAATCGTACAGACTCGTCCTGAAGAGCTGGAGAATTAATACTCCAGTAGGAAAACAAGTACTTTCGACAAGGAAATCCCAAATGCAGAATGATTTTCGCATACGAATGGGAATTATTGTGGGTAAACCTAGGAGTGGAGGAACTGGCACGTGAAATGATGGAAATACGGCCAGAGCGTTTTTTAAAAATCCGAATTTAGCAGCAGAAATATCGGGTATTGATGAAGACATTATAATCCGGTTTGGCATCTAGCTAAAAAATCAATGCGCCAAAATTTGGAGAATATGCACTTGATACTGCCAGAAAGCTTGTATCCATGGTACTATCTTCCACCATCCGTACACCAAATTTTAGATCATGCTCCAGATGTCATAAATTATGCACTTGTGCCTATTCGAGAATTGTCAGAAGAAGCTGCAGAGTTAAAAAATAAGGACATCAAAATGTTTAGAAGACAGCACACCAGGAAGACTTCTCGGATTGACACAAACACAGATTTGATGCACAGATTACTTCTGAGCTCAGATCCTTATGTTACTGGCCAAAGAAAGCTCCCACATTCAAAAAAGTCAGTTTTATCAGAATCAGCATTTGAACTACTCGATGACTTAAATTATATATATCTTGCTATCATTTAATTTTAAATTTTTTTTTTTTGCTATAATTTGTATTTTTGTTTATTATTATTATGTTTTTTTTTTCATGTAATTTACACATAATAATCCTAACTAACGGATTGATATTGGTGGTCGGATAATAAACCACGCCTCTTCCTCTTAAAATATTATTTAATTGTAATGACACTCAAATAAAAAAGTTTGAAACTGAAAATAGCAACGCGTTTGAAATTTGGTCCGATATTCTGTATGGTAGCTATAGGATATAGTCGGGCGATATATATAACTAAAATATTTTTATAGAATTTTGGGGAAAATTTCGTAACGATATAACAACTAAAGTATTTTTTGCCGCGGCTCTCATACAGGCCCAACCACTGTGCACCGCTTCGATGCTTTTGGGATCTGGAGAATGTCAACCACGAATTTCATCGAGAACCAGAGAACGATGAAGTTGAACAACACTTAAACACTCGGGACTCCAAGGAGCGTTACATCGTCGAGCTTCCGTTCAAAGATCCGAATCAACAGTTTTCGGATACACTGCAAGAAGCACTTTTGAAGATTCAGGGGTGTTTAACGACGCACTGTGGCTCATTTTACGAAAACTCGTTGCAAATGTAGGATTTCGGGTTGTTGAATTTAGCAAATCTTTTGATACCATTAAATTAGGAATTGATCAAGCTATTCAAAACCCAAATTTTATAATTTACAAAATTTTTTAAGTATTTATAATCGCTGCTCAAAGTTTGACAATTTGTCTATAGTTGCAAAGAGGTAAAAAACTCGCTAAATCGACAGATTTAAATTAATTTTTCAAAAAAAGTAGTTAAGTTCAAAGAAAAAAAAAAAATTTCTGCTTTAAGGAACCAATTTTAAACCTGAATTAAAAAGAAAATTTATTTTTTTTTTCGCACTTATATTTTATCAAATAAAAACACCTCTTAACGAGGTGAGATTAAAGTGACGATGGCACATTCAACTCAAAAAATTTCTGATACCAAATTTTGTGACGATTAATAGTTATTTAAACAAAAATATTTAAAAATATGTTAATTAGTTTCAAAATCGGCACTTAGCTGATAAATTTAAAAAGGCAAAACAGGCAGCGTGCCGATTTTGAAACTAATTAAAATTTTTTAAAAATATTTTTGTTTAAATAACATTAATCGTCACAAAATTTGGTATCAGAAATTCTTGAGTTGAATGTGCCATCGTCACTTTAATCTCACCTCGTTAAGAGGTGTTTTTATTTGATATCAGAAGTTTTTTAAATGATATATGTATGTACATACATAGTACTCCCATTGTTGTTATAAGTTTTTGTTTGAAACTCAAATAGGAAAAATTAACAAAAAAATGCATAAAAGAAGCTATATGGGATCATTGCTACTAATTTTGATGAGAAAGCGAATTTTTGGAGATATGTATGTGTTGTACCCCGAAATATCTCAAGGGCTATACGGCCTGAAGTGACTAAAAATCGTAGAACCCTTAAAAAAAAGTTTTTAATCTTAAGAAAGAAAAATAATTTTAATTCTAAATTCTTAATTATAATATTTCGAAAAATTTTGTCAGGGCGAAGTAATTATCATATTAAAATACTTTTCCAACGACATATAGCACGTTTCTGTAGCTTTAGTCGTCCAGAAGTTATGGGCGCGAGAAATTTCCTGTTTTCCCGTCAAAGAAGTGAAAAACGCAACAATTAGATTAAATTAAAAAAAAAAATTTAAAACGATTTCTTTTAAATTGAAATTATATTAAATTTCCTTCGATGGTTTTAAATTTTATTGCATTGTGCACGTCTCTATATGACTCTACATGATTTTTTACATAATTGTATGTATAGTGCATGTAAAAGGTTAGGTATATGGGATCTTTGCTACTAATTTTAAAGAGTAATATCTTATATATTATACATAAAACATTTTGGGATTTTTGCTCCACCGGCTCCAATAGCTCCAATTTTCAAAATTTTCAATTTCGCACTTTCACTTCCATTTCTCCTAAACTAATCCGTTTTTGATCTTCTTTCTAGCTTTTGAAAATCTTAGTATGCAGTTTCTAAGAGGTTTACAATACCTTTCGATCAAGATATAAATGGTTCTGATCGGACTATCGTAGCAGATTTTCAATTCTACGGCTGTATATAGTAGTCTCCTTGCGCACCACAGTCTCGGTGCTCATCGTCACTACGTGGACTGCCGTCCACAGTGATTTGGATTTAAAAAAAAGTCTTTTTTTCCCTTATTTTCAATTTTTAGCGGAAAAAAAAAATGCCATATTTCGCTGAGCTCTAGATAATACTAAAAATTAGTGGAGATATTCAACTAACAAACCAAAAAAAAAACCATTGCTACAATTGTGCGCATTTCGAGATTTCGATAATTGTTCATATCAAACCATGCTACCAAACTGGCACTTTGTAGTCGGCCAGTATGGAAAACGGCAAGGCAGCAACAATAAAAGCTTCAAGTACCGGAATTGCAAAAAAAAAGAAAATGTTCGCCAATTTTTTTTTATAAATGTTTTTTTTTATACCCGGTACCCATAGGGTACAAGGGTATTATAAGTTTGTGCCAACCGAGAATGTATGTAACAGGCAGAAGGAGGCATCTCCGACCCCATAAAGTATATATATTCTTGATCAGTATCACCAGCCGAGTCGATTTAGCCATGTCCGTCTGTCCGTCTGTCCGTCCGTGTGAAACAACAGATCTCAGAGACTATAAGAGCTAGAGTTACCAAATTTGGTGACAACTTTGGAATTTGTTGCACGCAGATCAAGTTTGTTTTAAAATTTGTCCACGCCCACTTCCGCCCCTGAAAATCATAAAAACGTTATATTAGCTATATGCGTGATTTTCTGCTTAAAATTAATAGATACAATAAATTAATAAAATAGAGACGGACGTTTCCTGAAAACTTCAATAAAATCGGATAATAAACATGGGAGATATTAGCAATAAGGTTTGAATTTTAACACACCGCACTAAGGCACTGCTGTTGCAAGCTGTAGCCGACAGGTGGCGCATTCGAGCCTTGGCCGTGCGATATAATGGCGCCAATGTATGTATGTACAATTTTAATTTGCCTTTTAGTGTGAAGCGCAAACGTTTAAGTACCGGGTATTTCACAGTCGAGCACAGTCGACTGTAGCTTTCTTACTTGTTTTTACTGGAACGAGTATACAAAAAAATATGTTTAATCATTTTAAATTCTTAAGTTCATTGATTCCCATTAAAATGTTTTTTTTTTTTATTAAAAAATCAAAAGTTTTAGTTTGCCGAATAAATTACGCCTCTTTTGGTGGGCGTAACCTTAAAAAACATACTACCTAAAAATGTAGGAGATTTGTAAATTATTTTAAAAGAAAAAAATAAGTAGATACCTTCAATAGATCAAAAGTTATTAATTTTGCAACGTGTTTTGAGAAAACGAGCCACAGTGCGCCGCCTGAAACGAGATCCCGATCTGCACTCACATTATGTGAAGTTTCTGCGAGATTATCTTGGGTCACATGCAGGAACAATCGCCAGAAGACATCCTCAAGAAGCCATGTTTTTATTTGCCACATCGTCCAGTTATTACGCAAAAACTAAGGGTGATTTTTGACGGCTCGTTTAAGGATACTATCGGAAAGGCCTAAAACGACGCGCATTCGACCCAATATTCTGCGAAACCTATTCTCAATTTGTACACGCTTAAGAATGTATAAGTTTGTCTTCTCCGCTGATACAGTCAAAATGCATACATACGGCACGTCTAGCGCACCATTCTTGGCAGTAAGGATCCTGGACCAGCTAGCTCACGACCATCAGCACGAGTTTAGCACTGCAGCAAAAACCTTAAAGGAGTTTTAAAAACATTTCTGAATGGTGGAAGAAATGCCGTAACGACCTCGAGTTACTGAAGGAATTTCGTATGGCACGTTTTGTTGACAACAGGGAGGAACGCATCGAACTGCATGGGTTTTCGGATGCTTCTACTAAGGCATACCCTGCAGTCGTCTACATCGCAGGAAAAACTAGAGTTGCTCCGCTGAAGCAGCATCACTACCGCGGCTCGAACTGTGTGGCGCTCTGCTACTGAGCTGACTCATATTGTCGATTAAGGCTGCTCATAAGAAAATAAGAACATTGACATACATGCATGGTGCGACTCAAACATAGTTCTCGCCCGGTACCCATAGGGTACAAGGGTATTATAAGTTTGTGCCAACCGAGAATGTATGTAACAGGCAGAAGGAGGCATCTCCGACCCCATAAAGTATATATATTCTTGATCAGTATCACCAGCCGAGTCGATTTAGCCATGTCCGTCTGTCCGTCTGTCCGTCCGTGTGAAACAACAGATCTCAGAGACTATAAGAGCTAGAGTTACCAAATTTGGTGACAACTTTGGAATTTGTTGCACGCAGATCAAGTTTGTTTTAAAATTTGTCCACGCCCACTTCCGCCCCTGAAAATCATAAAAACGTTATATTAGCTATATGCGTGATTTTCTGCTTAAAATTAATAGATACAATAAATTAATAAAATAGAGACGGACGTTTCCTGAAAACTTCAATAAAATCGGATAATAAACATGGGAGATATTAGCAATAAGGTTTGAATTTTAACACACCGCACTAAGGCACTGCTGTTGCAAGCTGTAGCCGACAGGTGGCGCATTCGAGCCTTGGCCGTGCGATATAATGGCGCCAATGTATGTATGTACAATTTTAATTTGCCTTTTAGTGTGAAGCGCAAACGTTTAAGTACCGGGTATTTCACAGTCGAGCACAGTCGACTGTAGCTTTCTTACTTGTTTTTACTGGAACGAGTATACAAAAAAATATGTTTAATCATTTTAAATTCTTAAGTTCATTGATTCCCATTAAAATGTTTTTTTTTTTTTTATTAAAAAATCAAAAGTTTTAGTTTGCCGAATAAATTACGCCTCTTTTGGTGGGCGTAACCTTAAAAACATACTACCTAAAAATGTAGGAGATTTGTAAATTATTTTAAAAGAAAAAAATAAGTAGATACCTTCAATAGATCAAAAGTTATTAATTTTGCAACGTGTTTTGAGAAAACGAGCCACAGTGCGCCGCCTGAAACGAGATCCCGATCTGCACTCACATTATGTGAAGTTTCTGCGAGATTATCTTGGGTCACATGCAGGAACAATCGCCAGAAGACATCCTCAAGAAGCCATGTTTTTATTTGCCACATCGTCCAGTTATTACGCAAAAACTAAGGGTGATTTTTGACGGCTCGTTTAAGGATACTATCGGAAAGGCCTAAAACGACGCGCATTCGACCCAATATTCTGCGAAACCTATTCTCAATTTGTACACGCTTAAGAATGTATAAGTTTGTCTTCTCCGCTGATACAGTCAAAATGCATACATACGGCACGTCTAGCGCACCATTCTTGGCAGTAAGGATCCTGGACCAGCTAGCTCACGACCATCAGCACGAGTTTAGCACTGCAGCAAAAACCTTAAAGGAGTTTTAAAAACATTTCTGAATGGTGGAAGAAATGCCGTAACGACCTCGAGTTACTGAAGGAATTTCGTATGGCACGTTTTGTTGACAACAGGGAGGAACGCATCGAACTGCATGGGTTTTCGGATGCTTCTACTAAGGCATACCCTGCAGTCGTCTACATCGCAGGAAAAACTAGAGTTGCTCCGCTGAAGCAGCATCACTACCGCGGCTCGAACTGTGTGGCGCTCTGCTACTGAGCTGACTCATATTGTCGATTAAGGCTGCTCATAAGAAAATAAGAACATTGACATACATGCATGGTGCGACTCAAACATAGTTCTCGCTTGGCTTTCACAGCAACCATCGAAGCTGAAAACGTTCATTGCAAATAGAACGTCAGAAATACTCGATGCTATACCGCACAGTGCATGGCATCATGTAAACACAAAGGAAAATCCCGCTGACTGCACCACGCGAGGCATGCTGGCAGAACTGCTCGATTTTGACCTATGGTGGATGGGACCATCATAGCTGCAAGATCCAGAGAAACTTGTGGTAAAGTTGTATCTTACGTCTTGCGCTTCATAAAAAAGACCATGGCTTCCAAATCAGGCATGCTGGCAAGAAGTAAAATGTTGGCATTTAAAGAGATTCAGGCTGCTCGCATTCTATGCCTACAAACAGCTCAGGAATGTTTTAAGGAGGATCGAAACTTACTGCTGAAACGTCCACCGAAGAGATGACTCGTCTCATCACCAAGTTAGCAGTACTACCTAATTCAGAATCCATGTTTCAGGGAGGCTCGGCATGTTGATGAACGTATTGCAGCTGTTATATAATTGTCGAACCAAAAACTACAACAGATCATGATGGCCATGACAGCTGCTTCAAAAACCTAAACACTATTAATTAGTCTACTCGAATTCGGAAATATAACATTTGTGTTCCATGAACATCGAAGTGTTTTATTCATCACCAGTATATTTATTAAAAATCTGTTTTATTGAACCGAATTTCAGCTACAATTTATTTTAAAGTGTCGAATAAAATTGAGTTTTGTTTTATCATTTTTTTTATTTTTTGTCATTTCTTGGTCACGCTCGTTCTTTTCTGTAGTTTGGCGCAATTTTTTGGTCAATAGTCGATCTCTTTTCCCTTTCACACACACTTTTCTATGACAATAAAAAGCATCTTTTCATTAAGAAAATGTAGAAGCTATTAGATGTGACAATCTCTGGCAATTTTATTTCAGTTCTGCCAAAATTAGGTTAACAGTTGTCGAAGCATACTTAGTATGAAAATGGCGCTTCATATGTAACATATGTAATGGCCCAGTTGTCTAAGCAGCCGATGCATCTACATTTTGCAAAATTGGCACGAGCTCAATCCCACACAAAACCAAAATATTTTCTGTTTTGTATTTTTATTCTAAAATTTTTTTCTAGTTGTTCGCCAGGTATAATAACAAAAGAAAAAGGAAGAAATGCGAAAAAAAAAGGAGAAAAAAAACAATAAAAAGTTTTGGCGACGGCTACAGGCTACTCAGCAGCGCCTTAGGGGGGGTTTTAAAATTCGAACCTTATTGCTAATATCTCCCATGTTTATCATCCGATTTTACTGAAATTTTCAGGAAACGTCCGCTCTATTTTATTCATTTTTTGTATTTATTAACTTTTACCCGAAAAAAAACGAGTATAGCTTATTTAACGTTTTTTATGATTTTTGAGGGCGGAAGTGGGCGTGGCCAAATTTTAAAACAAACTTGATCTGCGTGCAACAGATTCCAATGTTGTCACCAAATTTGGTAACTCTAGCTCTTATAGTCTCTGAGATCTGTTGTTTCACACGGACGGACAGACGGACATGGCTAAATCGACTCGGCTGGTGATACTGATCAAGAATATATATATTTTATGGGGTCGGAGATGCCTTCTTCTGCCTGTTACATACATTCTCGGTTGGCACAAACTTATAATACCCTTGTACCCTATGGGTACCGAGTATAAAAAATTGGCGAAATAGACGTAGAAGCGAACGAACACAAGAGCCTTAACGAGACCAAGGGTGTTATATATTGCAATGTGTTTTGAAAAATATCAGAAGAAGAGCTAATTCGCTATTCGAGCTAATATCCCAAAAAGTTTCTGAAGTTTACAAATGGACAACATTCGTTGATCAAAAACGAATCCCAACAGGGGTAATTACACTAACTTTTGCCTCAACCAATCTCCCAGAAAAGGTAGTGATCGGCTACGAAGTCGTGTTCACATACCACGTCCAATGCAATGCAGAAAATGTCTTCGTTTCAACCACCCTCAAACCTTTTGCAAACAAGATAGCCCTACATGCAAAAACTGCTCAGAAACCACACACACAAACGATAGTATTGAATGTAGACAGGCACCTAAATGCATTAACTGCAAAAACAACCACTCTTCCATGGACAGAAAATTCCCTATTTTCATTAAGGAACAGGAGCTTATAACCATCAGGATCACCGAAAAGGTAGACCACAAAACTGCCCGTTCTATATATTATACTCACCACAACCCATCCCAAGAAACTTCTTACTCTGAAACCCTCAAAAACTCTGCACCAACAGAAAGCAAAAGAAACCAAAAACAAACACACAAAAACTCACTAGAAAACTTACTTAGAGATTTAGACAAAAAAATCGAAAAGGCTGAAACAACAAGTCGAACCCCCGTAACTTACGACCTCTATGATGAAGAAATGAACTCACTGTGATCACAACTCACAAATCACCTCGACGTCGGCAAGCGACCGCGTACTCAGAAGCAAAACCAAAAAAACAGCTGTTCTATCTAAAACACTCAAAGCTAAAGACCAAAAACCTAACTCTTACAACCCAAGCGCTATAAAACACGCACACACAAATTTCTTTAATTTATGTCTTTAAAAGAATTGCAATAGAACATAAATGGATATTTAAATAATTACAACCAACTACTACTACTTATCAAAACACACACTCCACATATTATCTCACTACGAGAATCACACATTCAAAACTTTCAGAGCCTACCGACACCAATAAACTACAATCTATTAACAAATATTCCATCATACAGATTTGGAGGAGTAGCTACAAATCTATTCAGCACACACAAACTAAAATTAATGAAGATGTAGAACAGGGGTCGGCAACCAGACACTCACAGATTTTTAGTGCGTATGTATGCGAAGCTAACAGACCCGAACGATCTGCTTCCCTGCTGCTGCGAAAAAGCCGAGCGATTGTGCAAACATTTTTGACAACATACAACATTTTGGACAACAAAAAAATGGACCCGAACGATTTGCTTCTCTGTTGCTGCGAGATCCGAGCAATTGTGCATAGGCTATTAGGTCATATTTCTGCAGCAGCGGCACCCGAACATTTTTAACATTTGATACGAAGCCGTTTTTACATAGCTTTGACGCTTGCTACGACAGACTAACAGAATACCGAACAAACACAAAGTGCTTATACTATATATGTGCCGACAGCGCTGCCTGACAATTTTTCCTATGCACAGTGTATACGACGCTGCCGACCCCTGATGTAGAAGCAATAGCAGTAGAAATAAAATCCAAGCTAAAATTCAAAATTTACTCCATTTACATTTACAACAAATCCTTTTCACACAATAACCTAAACAACGTACTGAACATTAACAACGAATTAGTCATGATATTAGGAGATTTTAATAGCTGGCATCAAAACTGTGGGTTTCCACAATCAAACTCAAGAGGCAAAATAATCGCGAAGTTTATTGAACAATCACAACTTACCCTCTTGAACAATAAATCACCAACGCACTTTACTATACACAACACATTCACCCACATTGACCTTAGCTTCTGTTCTCCTCCACTCACACCACTCAGAACTTTGAACCCGATAGATGACCTTTGTGGAAGTGACCACTTTCCAATCCTTATTACCCTCTTTCCGATCGACACCATTATTAACAAAAAGAAACCAATTTTTAAAACAAATGAAACAAACATGGAAAGAAACAAGTAAGAAAGCTACAGTCGACTGTGCTCGACCGTGAGATACCCGGTACCTAAACGTTTGCGCTTCACACTAAAAGGCAATTTTAAAATGTACATACACTACATTGTACATACATATGTACATTGGCGCCATTATATCGCACGGCCAAGGCTCGAATGCGCCACCTGTCGGCTACAGCTTGCAACAGCAGTGCCTTAGGGCGGTGTGTTAAAATTCTAACCTTATTGCTAATATCTCCCATGTTTATCATCCGATTTTACTGCAATTTTCAGGAAACGTCCGCTCTATTTTATTCATTTTTTGTATTTATTAACTGTTACCCGAAAAAAAACGAGTATAGCTTATTTAACGTTTTTTATGATTTTTGAAAGCGGAAGTGGGCGTGGCCAAATTTTAAAACAAACTTGATCTGCGTGCAACAGACTCCAATGTTGTCACCAAATTTGGTAACTCTAGCTCTTATAGTCTCTGAGATCTGTTGTTTCACACGGACGGACAGACGGACAGACGGACATGGCTAAATCGACTCGGCTGGTGATACTGATCAAGAATATATATACTTTATGGGGTCGGAGATGCCTCCTTCTGCCTGTTACATACATTCTCGGTTGGCACAAACTTATAATACCCTTGTACCCTATGGGTACCGGGTATAAAAAGACACACAACCCAAGAAACGACCATAGCATACAGGAAAGCAAACGCACTGTTGAAGAGAGAAATCAAAATAGGAAAAAAAGAATCCACAACCATATTCACATCATCCATCCAAACAAACACAACACAACAACTAAATTCTGGAACAACATACGGCTATTTTGCGGTCTTAACCCTGTAAAGCAAATTCATTGCATAAAAATCAACAACAACGAATCTACAAATAACAAAAAGAAAATAGCCACCTTGCTCGCAGAACACTGGTCTAATCTCTCAAAAGACACAAATTTCACCCAGGAATTTACGTCACATAAATACAAAACAACCGTCCTTAATCACACACCATCCACTTCAGCCACAGAAATAGACAAACCCATAACAAAAATCGAACTAACTATTGCTCTCCAATCCCTCAAAGGCACAACACCAGGAATTAACAGAATATTATACCCGATGATAAAGAACAGCTCAACATCAGTACAAAACAGAATACTTTCTCACTTTAACCATATCTTCAATAATCAGTCATATAAAACCAGCCTAATTATATCTATACTAAAGTACTAAAAAGATAAGACCGATATTGCCTCCTACCGACCCATCTCACTCAATTGCTGCCTGGGGAAAACACTGGACAAAATAATAGAAAACAGACTGTGGTGGTTTCTAACCATCGGCAAACTTCTACACCCAAATCAGTTCGGTTTCAAGAAAGGCAAATCGACTTCGGATAATCTGATTTATGCAGATCACATCATCACGAAGGCGCTTAATAACAGGAAGCATACCTCACTCATCTCTCTTGATTTTACAAAAGCTTTTGATCGAGTAGGTATCCACTCAATAGTCGATCAATTAATAGAATTAATAGAATTATAACACAGAACTGAAGCATAAAGAACATAACATCACTTAAAATATGCGGACTATCCATAAATAACAACTACAACTGGAACTCACACAGTACCTCTCTCATACCATCACTTTCCAACAAACTTAACATAATAAAATGCCTGGCCAGCCCTAAATTTAAGTGAAACACAAACACCCTACTAAACATCACAAAAGCCATACTCATATCTAAAATCAATTACGCACTTCAGACATACGCCCCAAAAAATACGCTTAACAAACTAAAAACCACACTGAATGCAGCACTTAGGCTAGTTCTAGGGGCCTTTCGCACCACACCAACATACAACCTGCTTTACGAAACCAACACACCCACAATTGAACAAAAACGTGCCCATCTGTCAGCCAAACTTTTTAAAAACCTTAAGCGCTCCAAAGATACACCGATGCAGAAATACATTAAACCAAAAACAAGAAATAAGAAATGGACCTCAACATTAGAACGCACAATATAAAAATGTAAACTACTTAACATACCCTTCTAATCAACGAAATTGTACAAAACAAAACCACCATGACAACTACCCCAAAACATTATCAAGACCTCACTACACAACTACAAAACAAGTAAGAAAGCTACAGTCGACTGTGCTCGACTGTGAAATACCCGGTACTTAAACGTTTGCGCTTCACACTAAAAGGCAATTTAAAAATGTACATACACTACATTGTACATACATATGTACATTGGCGCCATTATATCGCACGGCCAAGGCTCGAATGCGCCACCTGTCGGCTACAGCTTGCAACAGCAGTGCCTTAGGGCGGTGTGTAAAATTCAAACCTTATTGCTAATATCTCCCATGTTTATCATCCGATTTTACTGAAATTTTCAGGAAACGTCCGCTCTATTTTATTCATTTTTTGTATTTATTAACTTATACCCGAAAAAAACGAGTATAGCTTATTTAACGTTTTTTATGATTTTTGAGGGCGGAAGTGGGCGTGGCCAAATTTGATCGCAAACTTGATGAAGAAATGAACTCACTGTGATCACAACTCACAAATCACCTCGACGTCGGCAAGCGACCGCGTACTCAGAAGCAAAACCAAAAAAACAGCTGTTCTATCTAAAACACTCAAAGCTAAAGACCAAAAACCTAACTCTTACAACCCAAGCGCTATAAAACACGCACACACAAATTTCTTTAATTTATGTCTTTAAAAGAATTGCAATAGAACATAAATGGATATTTAAATAATTACAACCAACTACTACTACTTATCAAAACACACACTCCACATATTATCTCACTACGAGAATCACACATTCAAAACTTTCAGAGCCTACCGACACCAATAAACTACAATCTATTAACAAATATTCCATCATACAGATTTGGAGGAGTAGCTACAAATCTATTCAGCACACACAAACTAAAATTAATGAAGATGTAGAACAGGGGTCGGCAACCAGACACTCACAGATTTTTAGTGCGTATGTATGCGAAGCTAACAGACCCGAACGATCTGCTTCCCTGCTGCTGCGAAAAAGCCGAGCGATTGTGCAAACATTTTTGACAACATACAACATTTTGGACAACAAAAAAATGGACCCGAACGATTTGCTTCTCTGTTGCTGCGAGATCCGAGCAATTGTGCATAGGCTATTAGGTCATATTTCTGCAGCAGCGGCACCCGAACATTTTTAACATTTGATACGAAGCCGTTTTTACATAGCTTTGACGCTTGCTACGACAGACTAACAGAATACCGAACAAACACAAAGTGCTTATACTATATATGTGCCGACAGCGCTGCCTGACAATTTTTCCTATGCACAGTGTATACGACGCTGCCGACCCCTGATGTAGAAGCAATAGCAGTAGAAATAAAATCCAAGCTAAAATTCAAAATTTACTCCATTTACATTTAAAACAAATCCTTTTCACACAATAACCTAAACAACGTACTGAACATTAACAACGAATTAGTCATGATATTAGGAGATTTTAATAGCTGGCATCAAAACTGTGGGTTTCCACAATCAAACTCAAGAGGCAAAATAATCGCGAAGTTTATTGAACAATCACAACTTACCCTCTTGAACAATAAATCACCAACGCACTTTACTATACACAACACATTCACCCACATTGACCTTAGCTTCTGTTCTCCTCCACTCACACCACTCAGAACTTTGAACCCGATAGATGACCTTTGTGGAAGTGACCACTTTCCAATCCTTATTACCCTCTTTCCGATCGACACCATTATTAACAAAAAGAAACCAATTTTTAAAACAAATGAAACAAACATGGAAAGAAACAAGTAAGAAAGCTACAGTCGACTGTGCTCGACCGTGAGATACCCGGTACCTAAACGTTTGCGCTTCACACTAAAAGGCAATTTTAAAATGTACATACACTACATTGTACATACATATGTACATTGGCGCCATTATATCGCACGGCCAAGGCTCGAATGCGCCACCTGTCGGCTACAGCTTGCAACAGCAGTGCCTTAGGGCGGTGTGTTAAAATTCTAACCTTATTGCTAATATCTCCCATGTTTATCATCCGATTTTACTGCAATTTTCAGGAAACGTCCGCTCTATTTTATTCATTTTTTGTATTTATTAACTGTTACCCGAAAAAAAACGAGTATAGCTTATTTAACGTTTTTTATGATTTTTGAAAGCGGAAGTGGGCGTGGCCAAATTTTAAAACAAACTTGATCTGCGTGCAACAGACTCCAATGTTGTCACCAAATTTGGTAACTCTAGCTCTTATAGTCTCTGAGATCTGTTGTTTCACACGGACGGACAGACGGACAGACGGACATGGCTAAATCGACTCGGCTGGTGATACTGATCAAGAATATATATACTTTATGGGGTCGGAGATGCCTCCTTCTGCCTGTTACATACATTCTCGGTTGGCACAAACTTATAATACCCTTGTACCCTATGGGTACCGGGTATAAAAAGACACACAACCCAAGAAACGACCATAGCATACAGGAAAGCAAACGCACTGTTGAAGAGAGAAATCAAAATAGGAAAAAAAGAATCCACAACCATATTCACATCATCCATCCAAACAAACACAACACAACAACTAAATTCTGGAACAACATACGGCTATTTTGCGGTCTTAACCCTGTAAAGCAAATTCATTGCATAAAAATCAACAACAACGAATCTACAAATAACAAAAAGAAAATAGCCACCTTGCTCGCAGAACACTGGTCTAATCTCTCAAAAGACACAAATTTCACCCAGGAATTTACGTCACATAAATACAAAACAACCGTCCTTAATCACACACCATCCACTTCAGCCACAGAAATAGACAAACCCATAACAAAAATCGAACTAACTATTGCTCTCCAATCCCTCAAAGGCACAACACCAGGAATTAACAGAATATTATACCCGATGATAAAGAACAGCTCAACATCAGTACAAAACAGAATACTTTCTCACTTTAACCATATCTTCAATAATCAGTCATATAAAACCAGCCTAATTATATCTATACTAAAGTACTAAAAAGATAAGACCGATATTGCCTCCTACCGACCCATCTCACTCAATTGCTGCCTGGGGAAAACACTGGACAAAATAATAGAAAACAGACTGTGGTGGTTTCTAACCATCGACAAACTTCTACACCCAAATCAGTTCGGTTTCAAGAAAGGCAAATCGACTTCGGATAATCTGATTTATGCAGATCACATCATCACGAAGGCGCTTAATAACAGGAAGCATACCTCACTCATCTCTCTTGATTTTACAAAAGCTTTTGATCGAGTAGGTATCCACTCAATAGTCGATCAATTAATAGAATTAATAGAATTATAACACAGAACTGAAGCATAAAGAACATAACATCACTTAAAATATGCGGACTATCCATAAATAACAACTACAACTGGAACTCACACAGTACCTCTCTCATACCATCACTTTCCAACAAACTTAACATAATAAAATGCCTGGCCAGCCCTAAATTTAAGTGAAACACAAACACCCTACTAAACATCACAAAAGCCATACTCATATCTAAAATCAATTACGCACTTCAGACATACGCCCCAAAAAATACGCTTAACAAACTAAAAACCACACTGAATGCAGCACTTAGGCTAGTTCTAGGGGCCTTTCGCACCACACCAACATACAACCTGCTTTACGAAACCAACACACCCACAATTGAACAAAAACGTGCCCATCTGTCAGCCAAACTTTTTAAAAACCTTAAGCGCTCCAAAGATACACCGATGCAGAAATACATTAAACCAAAAACAAGAAATAAGAAATGGACCTCAACATTAGAACGCACAATATAAAAATGTAAACTACTTAACATACCCTTCTAATCAACGAAATTGTACAAAACAAAACCACCATGACAACTACCCCAAAACATTATCAAGACCTCACTACACAACTACAAAACAAGTAAGAAAGCTACAGTCGACTGTGCTCGACTGTGAAATACCCGGTACTTAAACGTTTGCGCTTCACACTAAAAGGCAATTTAAAAATGTACATACACTACATTGTACATACATATGTACATTGGCGCCATTATATCGCACGGCCAAGGCTCGAATGCGCCACCTGTCGGCTACAGCTTGCAACAGCAGTGCCTTAGGGCGGTGTGTAAAATTCAAACCTTATTGCTAATATCTCCCATGTTTATCATCCGATTTTACTGAAATTTTCAGGAAACGTCCGCTCTATTTTATTCATTTTTTGTATTTATTAACTTATACCCGAAAAAAACGAGTATAGCTTATTTAACGTTTTTTATGATTTTTGAGGGCGGAAGTGGGCGTGGCCAAATTTGATCGCAAACTTGATCTGCGTGCAACAGATTCCAATGTTGTCACCAAATTTGGTAACTCTAGCTCTTATAGTCTCTGAGATCTGTTGTTTCACACGGACGGACAGACGGACAGACGGACATGGCTAAATCGACTCGGCTGGTGATACTGATCAAGAATATATACTTTATGGGGTCGGAGATGCCTCCTTCTGCCTGTTACATACATTCTCGGTTGGAACAAACTTATAATACCCTTGTACCCTATGGGTACCGGGTATAAAAACCAACACCTCACCAGAAACTTTTCAACAACTTTTTTATGAAACAAAGGAAACCTACAAAAACCATTCATTTATCTACACGGACAGATCTAAACAAAACTCAATAACAACATTCGCTATAACAACAGAAACAGAAACACTACATAACGGCCGCTTGCCACCGGACTCCTCCATTCTCCTCGAAGCCGTCAAAATCGTGATGAATAAGAGAGGAAAGTTTGTTATCTGCTCCGACTCTCTGGGAGCGATAGAAGCAATCCGCAACCCATTAAATATTCCGTATATTATAAAATTGCGTACACCCAAAAAAAAAACCAAGAGTTTAAACTTAATACGCGTTGTCTCAAAAGTATACTCCAAGCAGTATAACGAGCTTAGTATTGATTTCATCCTTAATAATATAACTTTTATACTGAAAAGTTTAGCTGTTATACTCAGTAGTTTAAATTGTATATTTTCGAGTATCATTTTTATACGATTCCACTTCGAAAATTTCGAACACTAACGCGTTAGATCATTTTGTTCTTTTCTGTTCATCGCGTTAGTGCTTTTTGCGTCCGAGTTATAGCTTGGCTGTTGTGAAGTGTAAGCGTGCATATTGAAAGCGGAAAAACTAAGAGGAAAACTATAGTTTAAAGTAGTTGTGCGATCTAAAAAGTGAGTATAATTATATTGACTTCATATACTAATATATATGTGCAAGAGGAGTTGTCCTAATTGGTAATTTGAAAGAAAACAAACCTATTGTGCAGAAATTACAATTACTACAATTCCTTCTGCAAAGTAGTGGCGCATGCGCAGTTCTTTATACATATACAGAAATTACAATTACTACAATTCCTTCTGCAAAGTAGTGGCGCATGCGCATTTCTTTATACATAAATAAATTTATTTTTGCGTTGTTATATGTGCAGTTCAACAAAAAACGGTGTCCGCAATAAGTGTGAGTGAAACGACTATAGTGTTGACGAAAACGGTTGTGTGTAGACGCATTTTTTTCTGAGCTTAACTCTTATGTGTGCAAAAGAAAAATTTCTTTTAGAATTAACAACCTAAACGGAAAAAAATATGTTTACAAAAACAAACTCGGCGTTTAATTTTAAATTCCAAACTATCACAATTTAAATGATAAAAGTAACTTTCATAATTTTTAATACTTTACTGTCTAGATTATTAATTCTTAAAGTTTTTTTTTTTTTCACACGTAAGGGTTAAGTTCAGACAAAAAATTCGTCAACACACTCTTGTGGTTTCACTCGCACTTACTAGGCTAAGTCCCTTTACTTAAACTAATTGTATGTGTAGTTAACGGACCCTGTTTTACCGACCTTTTTTTTTATTGTATGATGGATATTTTCTAAAAACAATACAATTTTTTCATCTCTATAGATAATGGAATTTAATGACGACCTTTTTGACTTTATAACAGAAAACGATTTAGATCCAATATGTTACAAAAATCTGAGTGGTAAGAAAGTTGTTAATAAAATATTATATTTTTTGTCATGTAGTACAAACTGAATTCGTAGACTGCGGCTATACATATGAGACGCTAAAGTATATTGAAAACGATGATCTCGTTTGCATTTTTCCGGATCGAAAGGACACGGCTTTGCGATCGGAGTTTAGGGCAAAGTTGTTTTCCTGGAAATCTAAAAAAGTAAGCCCTTCTTTTTATGAAACAAACTTCCTATAATTTGTTAATTCTTTCCATTATATATATTTAGAATGTAAGCGTATCGAGTTCCGACCAGACAGTTTCCTTGCCAATACAGAATGTTTCTGAGGAAATTAACATTGGACGAGATTTGAATTTTCGAAAGGTAATAATTTATACATCGTTATTATGATTTTTCGTGACCTATATTTTCATTATTAGTAATTTTATTAATAGTAATTAACGCATAAGTTTCTAGGATATGTACATTTATTATATGAACCTCATCATTAAATTTTTTTTACTTAACTTTATTTATTCTTAACAAAGACCGCAAGCGATATTCTACAGTCGTCGAAAACCGGAAGAGAAATCATTCAGCAGTATAATATTTTAAAAACCCTTACAGAAGAAAATAGGCGCAAATTAGTTTATATAATATCGGAAAACTATTACAATCCCCATAACAATACTTACGACACGGTTAAGCTTCCTGAAATAGAAAAACTGGCAAATGAGATAGTTCATATATTTCCAACCGAAAATAAAGGCATTTACTATTTGGGACGAAAAGAGACGAAAAGAAATAGCCCTGGTGGGATACTTTTTAACAAACTGCACAATCACTACAAAAAAAGCGGCAGGAAAATCAAAATTATTCCCTCTATTCCAGAAAACAATAGTTTTGAAGTATGCACTGATATGCTAGACACTATACAAAAACTAAAGTATTACGTTGGGTATGAGGAGGATTGCTTGGAGTTATGGAACAAAACGTACGAGTACCGCAAGCAGTTTATAAATAATCCATTAAATAATATCGAGACCGTTATTAGGGAGTTTCCTTTACTTAAACAAGCAACGGGGTATAAATTTGTAAGCATGACGCATTTTTTTGGTTCTGGTTGTTTGTGATGTCTCGTAATGTTTTATGTTAATTTATGTTTATCTTAATTTTTATGTTTTTGTATTATTAATATTTTGATATTTATTTACTTAGGTGGAACAGGACTTTATTAAACTGCATCCCGAGCGCCAGTACTGCCTGACCACCAAGTGGGAGGAAACAGTTCCAAAACTGATAACCCACTACAGATCTTACGTAAAGGACAAATTTTATAAAAACCTATTCGTTTCAATTAACGATTCTGTGGACCCAAGTAAGTACTTTCTATACTGTGCTTTGTTTAAAACTAATTTATTCAATTCTAGATTCAAAGGACTGTGTATTATTTGTGCTGTTACATGCGGTGATCAAACCATCACACCGCTTTTCAGTTTCCAGAGATGACCAGACGTTTTTCCGGAAGGCGTCCATTCAAGATGGTGTAAGCAGCTGCATATTGCATGTAGAAGCAATAAATGATTTGCATCATCAATTGGAACTGCTTCACAGGAAAAATTTGGACCATAATACTTCTATACAACCTTTCATAATAGTCGTAGGGTCAGATTTTTTAAATCTAACCGAATATTATGTAAGCTTTGGAGACCATCTCTATAAATTTAATTCGTTTATTATCGCGCTGGACAGTTGTTTTAAAATTTATCAGGTTTTTTGTCTTAAGTACCCAAACGAGTCCCAAAAGGTATGGAGTTTTTTGCAGGAGTTTTTTTATGATATTAAGACATTGTACGATAAGCATTATTCTTGTGTCGCTAACGTTATTCAATCTATTTCCAAATAAAAATATTTGTATTTAAGTATTAAGATGAAGTGCTTTAAGTGTTTTCAAGAATTTTCTAGCTTTTCCATTTTATGCTTACATCTGAAACATAATCATTTTTTAAAAGAAATAGGTATATATAAGTGTGTAGAACATAATTGTGACCAACAGTACACTAGTTTTCAAAGATTTAAAGCCCATCTTAGGAGGCATATTAATATAAAATCAGTTCAAGCTTTAACTTATAAAGAGAGCTCAGATTATGATACAAGTTCAATTAATAATAACAATGTCTTTGAAAATGAAAGTAGTGAACAGTTTAACGACCCTCCCAGTATTTCTGAAACTGAAACCACTTTTACTCTTGAAAATCTTTCATCTGAAGTAAATTTTTCATTTGAGGAAATGATCTCAAGCTGTAAAGAAAAAATATTAGGAGTGTGCCAGAACACATTAACAGATCTATATGCAAAAGATAATTTCTGTAGAAAGGATGTTTTATATATTCAAGAAAATATTCAAAACATTACTGAAATAGTAGTAGATTCAATTAAGACTTTATTTTTTGATAAAATTAACGACGAATTTCTACCCCAAGCCAAATCGTTTCTAGATTTTTGCTCTCAACCTTTTCATGACATTGGGACGGAGCATAAGTTTTTAAAAAAATTGCGTACTGAACTGTCATTTGAAATGCCCGAGGTCTTCAATGTAAATAACGAAATTCAAGAAGCTTATAAAAATTACAATCCGACATTAGCTCCAAAGAACATAAAAGGCTGTATAATGCCGATTGAATTTCAAATAAAAAAAATTTTTGAGGTCCCTGGAGTTCTAAATCAGACTTTAAACAATATGCAACATTTTGAGGGTCACTCAAATATAACACATTATATAAATGCTGATTCGTTTAAAAAAAAAAGTCTCACACTTTAAAAATAAAATTGTAATTCCCATATTTCTATTTCTAGACGGATTTGAGGTTAATAATCCGCTAGGAAGCCACGCAGGCGTTGACAACGTTTGCGGCGTGTATTACACTTTTCCCGTGATTCCACAGAACTTATTATCAAAACTAGATTTCATATTTGTTGCAGCTTACTTTAAAACAGCGTTGGGCACGAGATCTAACGGTTTGAGTAGCAGGTAGGCCAGACCAAAAAAAACAACAACAACCACCACCGTCGCGGAGCGCCGCAGCCACGCGCCTTAAAGAATGTGCGAGACCCAGCCAATGTATTTTTTTGTTGCAAAACTCGGGACCGCGGCGATGAGCTTGCTACCTGCGCACAAGCTCTGTAGCATTGTTTTTGGTTTTCTTCACGGATCGCTGAACGCCAGCCGCGACCCGTCTGCGACGATTTGCTGGCGCCTCCCGAAAAATATAACGGTTTGAGCAGGGTGAGCAAATTGAGCCAGGGCGCGCCCAACGCTGCTTTAAAACAAATAACAAAAAGAAATATGGCAGTGACCCATTTTTGCTACCCCTCGTAAACGTATTTGAAAAACTCCAAAAATTTGGAATAGATATTATGACAAACGAAGGACCGAAAAAGGTTTACTTTATCTTAGCATTCATATTCTGGGCGACAATTTAGGTCAAAACGAAGTTCTTGGTTTTACAACTTCTTTCAAAGCTACATTTTATTACCGTTTCTGTAATCTTTCAAAGGAGAGCACTGCCACAGAGTTTGTTGCTTTGTCTGAAAATCTAAGAACCCCAGAAAATTATGAAAATGATCTGTTGCAAAATGATTTAAAAACAACTGGCATTAAATCTAGCTGTATTTTTAATAGTCTTGAATATTTCCATGTTACAGACAACTATATTGCAGATATTATGCATGATATATATGAGGGCGTTTGCCGATATAGCATTTGCGAAGTAATCTTGCACTTAATCCAAAAGGAACAGATTTTTACATTAAACAACTTCAATTATAGAAAGAAACTTTTTGATTATGGTGAATCAGACTTAGGAAATAAATCTATAGATTTTGAGCTTCATCAAATCAAAAATACATCCATTAAGACGTCTGCAACAGAGATGAAAACTTTGGTTCATTATTTTACATTAATAGTTGGTGATCTCGTGCCTGTTGGTAATAAAGTCTGGGAATACATGACTAATTTAGTTAAAATAATTGATATTCTTCTTCTAAGCGAATTCAATTCAGACCTTCTTAATACATTAACGCTTTTAATAAAATCTCTCAATGAAGGGTATATCAAACTATTTAACAAGCCGCTAAAGCCAAAATTTCATTTTTTAACACATTACCCGGAAATAATTAGAAAAAGTGGTCCTCCAAAGTACTTCTTTAATTTTAGATTCGAGGCCTAACATAGAGAAGCAAAAATTTATTCACGGAATGTCATGTGCAGGAAAAACATTGCATATTCTTTAAGCATGAAATCAGGACTTAAGTTTACCTCCTTGTTAAAAAATAATCTTGGATTTCCTAATGTTTTTTCAATAAATAAGCAAACATTTTGTGACATCAAGTCGGCTGAGTTCTCTGAAATACTGGGGTCTCAAATAAATAATTTTCAAAATATTATTATTGATAATTTAGAATATAGAGGTGTAAAATATTCAAGTAATTTATATTTAACACAAAAAATTAATGCTAATTGTATAACCTTACATAAAATAACATATATTTTAATTAATAATAATAATGAAATATTTATTTTAAGTCATCAATACACACTTAATAGTTTTAATGAGCATTATCAGTCCTATGAAGTTGGCGAAAAAGAAAATTCTTTAAAATGTAATAAAATAAGCACATTTCAAGGTCCCCCTATAAAAGTACACAATAAGACTTCTAATCGTTATGTAAGAATAAAAACATTCTGATTGTAAATAATATTTAGATATAAGCACATATTATAATTTTTTAAAATAAGAATAAATATATCAGCATTAAATATAGACATATATGTAAATACACATAAATAAATAAAATTATATTAAAAAAAAAAACATTTTAAATCGACCTACTTTTGTAATTTCCAGCATAGTCTACATTTTATACGCAAGAGTATACAATCGATACTTTTGATGTACTGCTTAGTATACAATTTATCCGCAAAAGGATAGAATGTATACGTTTTGATGTACTGCGTAGTATCACTAACCATACAACATATAGACTACTCATTTCATACAACGAAAATGGACACAAAAATTTCTTAGCGACAGGCCCCAGGCCTGTTAGCGGCGGGCCCCGTCGCTCTCTCGCGGCTCTCTCTCTCTCTTCGCTCTCTCATTCTTATGCCGCACACTGTTTGCGAGAGTTCGCTCGGTCAGTCGGAGAGTCGCGCTCCTTTAGGAAGGTTGATTCTGCGCTTGAATTCATCTTTATATGTATGCGTGCTCATGCATTCACGTACACGGGTGCATGTGTGCGATCATTTCATTTCGGCCCAGCAAGAATATTTGGTCTTTTGCTACTTTTCATACTAGGTACCCTTACAATATGGGCATATTCACTATTGGGTTAATTGTAAAAATAAGAATGTTATATGTTATAATATAATATATAATATAATATAATATTATATGATATAATTATAATATAATGTAATATTATAATATAATATAATATATTGCATATTGCATATTGCAGTCGGTGTCACCGACTGCTCTTATGTGGTTGAGAAATCAAATCAGCTGTTATTGTTGTTATGCGAGCGGATGGTGTCTGCATACCCTACCGACGATTGCTTTTTAGGGGAGCGGGCAGAAACAAAAACAGCCGATTGGCTTTGTTTCGTTTAAATTTTTTATTGATATTTTTTCCGGACACTTGTTATGAATTTGGTTTATTGTTGTTATTTAATGATCTAGTTGTATATATTTCTATGCATGTTTTTTTAAATATTTTCTTTATTTAAAAGTCGCCGCTCGAATTAGTTACCGATAAATATACACACATATACATATATACACCTGTGTTAAACAGTAGTTGTTAGACTTTTTCAAAACTTAAAAAAATTAATTTAGATTAAATTTCTAAAATACTTTTTTATATTTTTGTAAAGGTAAATTGAATAATATACAAAACTTCATTTTTTATTTAAATAATATATATTATATTATATTATATTATATTATATTATAATATTACATTATATTATAATTATATCATATAATATTATATTATATTATATATTATATTATAACATATAACATTCTTATTTTTACAATTAACCCAATAGTGAATATGCCCATATTGTAAGGGTACCTAGTAT
Source organism: Drosophila rufa (assembly GCA_018153105.1). Lineage (NCBI taxonomy): Eukaryota > Metazoa > Arthropoda > Insecta > Diptera > Drosophilidae > Drosophila > Drosophila rufa. Next base: position 2,185,732 of record JAECXS010000003.1, on the reverse strand, counting down.
GAAAAGTAGCAAAAGACCAAATATTCTTGCTGGGCCGAAATGAAATGATCGCACACATGCACCCGTGTACGTGAATGCATGAGCACGCATACATATAAAGATGAATTCAAGCGCAGAATCAACCTTCCTAAAGGAGCGCGACTCTCCAAAGAGAATCTATATAGAGGCGCAAATTTTTCTGTCGAACATTTTCCTCTGCCGACGTCGGCAGATGTAAACAGAGCTGATTGGATGCTAAGTTGCAGTGCGAGAGGCAACAACAAAAGGCCGTAAGAGAGAAGAGTACAGATATATGGAATTGGAACACTTTCGAACGCTTTCGAACACCTTCGAGCACCTCCGAACGCCTTAAAACCTGCGAGGTTTTTAATGAATTGTTTAATATTTAAGCGTTTCTGGAGTATATTTCCTAAAGGATTTTGAAAGTAAAACACTTTCTAATTATTTTGGATAAATAAAAATATTTTTTAGGTGAAAATATGTACTTCTGCTTAATTTTCAAGCATAAAAAGGTTGAGGAAGGATTAGAATGATAATAATTTGACCAGAATAGGTCTGTATTTTAAAGGTTTAACTAGTATTCTTACAAAAAACATGTGGATCCCAACGAAGAAATGAAACCCAAATGCTTGATGTGACGTCACGCAGTTCGAGACCAAACAGCTCGCTCAACAAAACTTTTCGTTTACAGAGCTTAACAGAGCGATTCCATGCGCAAAACCATGTTAGTTAACATGTTTTTGCGGATGAAATCGCTCTGTTACGCTCTTTTGCGCATGAAATCGCTCTGCTACGCTCACTTAGGGTTGTACAATCAATGCGCAACGGACTTTTCAAATGCAAATGCTTAGCTATGCTTAGAAAAGGGTATATTGTTATCGAATGTTGAGCAATAGTTACCTAAAAATGATTTGTTTAACAAATATTAGTAAAAAAACCCTTCAAAACACTTAATTCCACTCGTCATCCACACTGCAACATCGAGCAAGTATGAAATGCCATAGGTGACCACCCTGTTGGCTTGCAACCGTGAGAGGAAGAGAAAATTGCGCCTCTATATAAGTTGCTCTATGGACTCTCCGACTGACCGAGCGAACTCTCGCAAACAGTGTGCGGCATAAGAATGAGAGAGCGAAGAGAGAGAGAGAGCCGCGAGAGAGCGACGGGGCCCGCCGCTAACAGGCCTGGGGCCTGTCGCTAAGAAATTTTTGTGTCCATTTTCGTTGTATGAAATGAGTAGTCTATATGTTGTATGGTTAGTGGTAGTATACAATTTATCCGCAAAAGGATAGAATTTATACGTTTTGATGTACAGCGTAGTATACAATTTATCCGCAAGAGTATTGAATTTATACGATTTGTTATACAGAAAAATCCTAGAAAGTATATCTTTTATACTCGTAGGTATACAATTTATAACGTCGAAAGTATACATTTTATACTTTCGAAAGTATAAAATCAATAAGCATCTTTGATACTCGAAAGTATACAATTCATGTAACAATCGTATCGATTCTATGACGATTTTTTTTTGGGTGTAGTCGAAGGCCCCGTTGCTAGCACTACAACCCTATGTCAGTATTAGTTTTGTAAACTTTACTATCATCTTTAGTAAATAAATAAATAATAAAAAAACATTTCGGGTTAGGTTTCAACTTTGGTGTAATCAGAATTGACCTAAGTAAAAAATAACATATGCAAATATGCAAAATCCGAGGTCTAGTGATCATGCCTTTTAGCATATTTGTCTAAATTTTTGAAATAGCGTTGGCCGCATAAAGAAGCGTTACAAATGCGTTATTTTCTCAAATAGGATCTAAAAATAAAAATCAGGTGTGGGGGCCGGTGGATCACAAATTTCAAGGTTGTATGTGCTATTGTGTTCCAGCTTTAAGTATACGTCGGACGACACCTCAATCATCCCGATTCGATACTCTTTCTAAAGATAGTCAACAAACAGGATTGTAACGGCCCTTTGCAAAATAAAAACTTTTGTCCCGTTGTTTATCTGACTGTTTGTCGTTCTGGATCAAATCTTCAATAAAATCAGTTTTATTTTATTATATTATTTTACCGCTAGCTTGGTGCAGAAACCGCTCAAAAAAAATATATATATATAAATTAAGTCGATTATTACCTCCAGTTAGCTAACCTACTTACAAAATTTTAAATAATTTATATATTATTTAAATAATTATTAATCGTTACAAGTTTTGATATCTGCATTTTTTTTTTATTTTAATGCGATTGACACTTTTGTCTTTGATCGTTTAGAAGTGTTTTTGCTTTCCATGTACATATTTTAATGGCTTTGCCATCTAAGCACTATCACTTACCTGGTCGAACGGAGCTGTTGTTGGTAAACATTCATTTTCCAAATCCGCATTCAATGGGCGGTCGTCGAAACACTCCGTGCATATGTCATTAGGCGGCGTCATTGACTTTGTAAAATTGCTGCTCAAATTTATGATATCGCATGTGTGGCTCTCGTCACTGCTCTCGTTGGCGTCCAACAGCGCTGGTTCCATGTCCAGAGCGTAAGCCGATTTTTGACGCACCTGCTGATAAGCCGCATTATGGCCAACGGATCGCACGATCACTGGCTGTTGCTTAAGACCCGACCGGTCAGTTATCAGTTTTACCTCGCAGGGTCTGTAAACATGATTAGCTGCCTCGTCGCCGCCGTCTGTGAGGTTATGGAGAAGATTGTCCCGAGCGTAATTACCCCCGGAAATCTTGGCCGACGGGTGCGCGTACCTGGACATGTGAAGCGTTGCCTTCGTAATTGCGTAGCCCAAGAAACCAACTCCCAACAGCAAAGCTCCCCAGAAACCAAGGGGGTTGACCATAGGCAATATATTCAGGTAAAAGTTGAAGCGTGAGTCCAAAGAGTCCGGCAGCCTTGGCATCATCTAAAAATGCAAATTTAAATTATTGGTTTCTATCCTATTGACTTAATGAAGTGGTCCGCACGGCACTATTCTCTGCCAGCAAATGCACAATGCAGAAGTAAAGAATCAGTGGATTGTAATTTTGTGGATGAAGGTAGTCTTTCTTAGAGTTTAGTAGCTATTTTTATGCCATATAGCCTCGTACTGACATTGACGAAAAGCATTTCTGAGCAGTGAGAGAGAGCGTGAGGTCAATAATCGGCCGCGCTGTCTTAAAGGCCGGGACGCAAACGAGAGAAATGAATAGCAGAAAGTCGTATACAGTTACCATATGGCGCGAAGGAAGAGTGGGGTGAAGAAAGGAACATGGAATTTAAAAAGACAGGTCTCTCTCTTTCTTTCTCTCTCTCTGTCTCTCTCTCCTCTCTCTCTCTCTCTCCCTCTCTCAGCTACTTCATGCGCAAGGAGTTAAAAATAAACGTTCTATTTAATGACTCATACCTCCGCCGCTTTGAAATTTTTCAAACCTTTCCAGCTGCTCTTTTATTAACCGAAGATTGATACATGTAAAATAAAAAAGTTTTTTCACTTTAACCTATAGAATAAATTCTGTTCTTATACTATTTTTTTAGGCCGCGAGAGTGGCGTAACCCCTTAAATCTTTAAATGCGTTTTTCTCGAAATGATTTCTTTTCAGGGCGGGCGCATAACTCAAACAAATCTTAACCGATCGATCTGAAATTTTATCAGTAAATCCCAAATACCTAAAGCTATCGATTTACGTGATTTTTCCTATATTTTGCTTTAAAAAAAATTTTTTTTTTCAACTTAAAAAAAAACAAATTAAAAGGTTATTACAAAAAATTCTAGCTATCTTTTGACTCATATCTAGTAATATTTGCCACTAATAAAAGTGCAATGTTGGCGTGTGAACGTAATGGTGCGGACCACTGGCTTACTGCAAATAGATAAATAGATAGGTTGATCGAACAAGACAGAACTGCAGAATCAGTGCAGTCGTTTCTGGGAGCAGGAAAATCAGTGCATTCGATTCTCAGGTTCTGTGTTGTTCATATTGTGCGTGTGCTTGCGGAAACCCGGCAGGGAAAAGTGCTGATCCGCGGAATACCCTGCGGACCACTCATGTAATAGATACATACGATTTCGAACCATAGCATGGGCGCTGTCAGATGACTGAACTTGGAGACTGTTTGATAGTTGCTCAGGTCCTTGAAATGCATGTTAATTTGCACTTTTACTGAAAGCGATAGCGGTAGTCCGGATTCCTAAAAAGGTGGTATATTCAAAATTAATAACTGAACTATATGTCGAGTATCCAAGTACTTGAACTCGTTTTGGCTAATTGCGCTTAGATATGAATTTACTAATTTATCTTCCTATTTCTCTTTTACCATCTTCCTTATGTTTGTTGTTTCTCAGATCTATTACTCATGGTTAACTCGTAATGTTTTAGAGTAGAACAAAAATCATACTAATGGCGAAATTATTATTAACTGACTCAAAGAAGAAGCTAAAGTTACAATTTGTATTGATGTAGTTCTTCTCTAGAATTATAAAAAAATGTCAATGATAAAACAAGCAAGGAAAGCTAACTTCGGGCGGAGTCGAAGTTTGTAAACCTTTACAGATTATAAAACAAATATTATTTAATGATCTTACATTTAGTTTTAATCCGATATCTTAAAAAAACAACGAAAATTTGGTAATTAATCCGATATCTTAAAAAAAAAAAACGAAAATTGGGTAATTCGGCCCTATAGGATATAGAGGTCCGATTTGTATGAAGTTTAAAATGCGTTGTCATAAATTAAGAAAAGGATCATATATTAAGTAAGGTTGTCGAATATATTTTTAAAATATCGTATTCATGATATTTTTTTTATTGAAAATTATGTATTATTATTATTATTGATATTTATATTTAATAAAAAAAAAAATCAGCAATTCTCATGTATAAACTATCTGCTCTAAGCAAAGAATACATTCTATTTGAAATATATTATTTTTATCTCATTTGGCGCACTTTGTTTTTATTATATTTTTAATGAAAAGACGATTAAATTACACAAAGCATTTCTTTTATTTATAACATTCTATTATTTCTATTTACTTTTGATTTAAAAAAATGTTTTTTATATTTACTTTTAAACGAAATATTTATTTTGTTTCATTTCAGTCCTTATGTCTTACATTTAATTAATTAAAAATGTTTATTTTATTCGTGGTTTCTTCCCTATTTTAATTTAGTTTCTTCCTCATATTAAATTTGTTTCTTCCTTATATTTAGTTTAAAAAAATAATTTTTTTTAATTTCATTTTTATATCTTTATTTATTATAATAATTATCTATACGCCAAGCATAAAAAAAAATTACTTGAAATATTTTCGACAACCCTAATATAAAGTTTTAATCCGATATCTTTAAAAATAACCGAAATCGGCTAAATCGGTACAAGTCCAATGGCACCTTTGAAGATACTGATTGGCTCTTTTGGAGATACTGATCAAGAATATATGTATATAAGCGTCCTTCACTGCGTCGAAAACTTTTGACTAAACTTATAATAGCCTGTAAGGGAATAAAAACAGGGTAGGATGTAGCTAGTGTGGTGTGCAAGGAGACTACTGTATCTATCACGATAGTAATAGGTATCTATCCTTTCAAAATAAAAACGTTTTGAGTTTTTTTGCAACTGAGACGCTTTCGCTGTACGGGATCCTTTTTAATTTTCTCTCTGTGGAGTTCCATTACCAAAAGTCTCGCTAAATTGAGGGTAAGGTTTAAGTCCACTTTGTTTCTTGTTTAGCCCTGTACCCATAGGGTACAAGTATTATAAGTTAGTGCCAACCGAAAATGTATGCAACAGGCAGAAGGAGAAATCTCCGACCCTATAAAGTATATATATTCTTGATCAGCGCCACCAGCCGACTCGAAGTAGCCATGTTTGTCTGTCCGTCCGTGTGGAACAACAGATCTCAGAGACTATAAGAGCTAGAGTAAAATCGGATGATAAACATGGAGGTAATAAAGCAATAAAGTTTCTGTTTATGCTTCTTCTTCTTGTTGAACCTACGTGCACTCTCAACATCTCTCTCAAAAGCTACGTGCTCAGACACGCGAAAAGTGTCAAAACGAGAGGTCACCCTCTCGCTCTATCGCACTGCTTAGGAACACTTTTCGGGTGTCTGAGCACGTAGCTTTTTAAAGAGAGATGTCGAGAGTGTCAGTGCGTGTTGATCAACATGTCCCTAGCAACATTTGTCAACATTTTCTTTTTCCCATGTTCATGTGCTATTTAATTTCACTCACAATGTTTTGGTTTCCGGGTATCTTAAGGGGCCCATCCACAGTAGAACATGTTGGCCGAGCCGCTCGGCGAGCCAAAATTTTCTCGTCCACCAACTAGTGCCAACATGCTCGCAAACATCATTTGGTGTCAAATCTTTGAGCAGTAAACATGGCAACGGAAAATGACAGCGCCACTGTAATAGCACTTTTGGCAATTAATGTTTGCTTGGAAAAGAAGAAAAATAAAGAGGAAGTGCAAAAACGGAAGCACAATATGTGGATGAAGGAGTGGTACGCAAAGAGGCAAAGATTCACACACACGAATCTACTGAAGGAGTTGGAAGAAACGTCTCCTGTGGATTTAAAAAACTTTCTTCGCAATGTATAAATTCTTGCATAAATTGCTTTGACATTTTTGACAGCGCTCGCACGTGTTTTCACTTCAAACGTTTGATTCAAGTGATGTTCGTGCCAGCGTTGCCATCCATTGTCGAGCATGTTGTTGCGAACACAAGCAAGATAGAATCATTTCTATTTCGTTCGAGCGGCTCGGCCAGCACGAAATTTGTACGCGAGCACTGCCACTAACGATGAAAATTGCGTCGAGCACAACATGCTCGGCCAACATGTTCTACTGTGGATGGGCCCCTTTACAGTTAGTCTCACTCGACTGTAGCTTTCCCACTTGTTTTTTGTATTCCCGGTACTTATAGGGTACAAGGGCATGCAAACCGAGAATCTATGTAACAGGCCCTCTCCGATTATAATGGGACATTCCATATAAACTCGGCCACCCCTGTTTTGTTTCGCTCAGAAAAAAAATGGATACCAACATTTTGAAGTACTCAATCAGAGAACTGCAAGGGTGTTACTTTTTGCCACCTTACTTACACCCATTACAATTTGTGTCCCGGTGCCATTTACACCCGGCTAAGCAAAGCAAAGACACACACTTATCAAAAATTTCGTGTGTGCTATGAGTGCCGGCATTATTACGCTCTCGCTCATACAAGGTGTTGTTTTTTTTGTGTTTGCACCCATTAATTTTTAAGCACTTAAGCACTAATAACAAGTTACAAATAAGGCAATGCGGAACACACAAAAATCACTCTATTGTTTTTCCACACCATGGTGTTTTTGGTTGATTTGTTCTTTGCGTTCAGGTTCATTGCGTTGAATTTATCTGCGGACAAAATAATTAAAAATAAAATAGAACGTGGCGATTAAACCGTAGCTTCATCTCAAGCGAAGGCTTGTAAAAAAGAAACAGTAATACTCGACGCTTATGCGCCGGCATACGCACTCACCCTTGTTAAAAAAGCACTATCCACTCTATTTTGACGCTTGCTACGGCACACACTTATGCATTATTGGGAGGCTGGTGCTCATACTCAGTTGTCCGGTAGGAAAAATCACCAGGGTGTCAAAAACACCCTACACCTTGAGTGCCGGTGGACTCTTGCAGTTCTCTGTACTCAATGTCCACTGTACCCAAAGCACTGTGGGTGAAATGAACTAGCACAGCATCATGGAAAAAGGAATGGAAACAAAAAAAAAACTCATTGGCTGTGTCAACAAAGAAACACAAAAAGTTTCTTTTTTAATAACTTCTATGTTTATTATCCGATTTCACTCAAAGGTTCAGAACACGTCCGCGAATACCTACTTATTTATTATATCTTTTTACTTTAAGCCGAAAATTACGATTTTAGCTTACTATATACACCAACTTTTATGATTTTCGGGGGCGGAAGTGGGAGTGACCAAATTTTAAAGCAAACTCGATATGCTTGCAAAAGATTCCAATGTTGTCACCAAATTTGGTAACTCTAGCTCTTATAGTCTCTGAGATCTGTTGTTTCACACGCACGGACAGACGGACATGGCTACATCGACTCGGCTGGTGGTGCTGATCAAAAATATATATTCTTTATAGGGTCGGAGATGTCTCCTTCTGCCTGTTACATACATTCTCGGCTGGCACTAACTTATAATACCCTTGTACCCTATGGGTACCAGGTATAAATATAAAAAATTAACAAAATTACGGAGTTTGGAAAAAAAGTTACTTTGTTGGGGTAAAATTTGGTTATATTTTTAATGGCCAAATTTACAATCAAAAATATCGTAGGTCATTGCGTAGAGAATGTATTTAAGAACACCCAGTTAATATTTGAAAGCGATCGATCAATTGGTCGTTGAGTTATGATGCCAGCATTTTGAAATATGTCGTTTAGAGAAAAGCACGTTTAAAGTTCCTCATGCCGTATCCCCCCTGCGAGCGGTCGCTCTTTATAACGCTGCCATACGAAAACTATTCAAGATATTTCATTGCCCCTTTCACAGGATATTGTTAAAAGTATAAACTATCTACTAAGGAACACAATTTTTTTTGAAAATGTTACACGGGTATAGCCCTTTAATATATGATCCTTTATCTTAATTAAGTGAAGCAATATATTTTAAATTTCTTTAATTTATCTGCAAGGGAGTATAAGCTTCGGCTTACCGAAGTTAGCTTTCCTTTCTTATTTTAATTGCGGTTGTGATAATTTCATGCTTTAAACGTGATATTCAAAAGCGATATGAAAAGAAGCAGAGTATCGTCCAAACCAGTTTTAAAAGGAAACTCAATTAACCGGAAATGTTTAAATTCATTAACTTTAACTACTACTAAATACTCTCGATCGAGTTTACAGCCATGTGATTATATTAAGTGTATTTGACTGGCGTACCGCAGTAATTTATTCCTTCTTTGAAATTTGCGATAATAATGCGTTTGTAGCAACAACATCAGATCAAGGTCACACCTACCGGTTGTATGACAAATGCAGACGAGTGTTCGGCCGGATCAGGATTCATGCCAGTGACGTTTTGCTGCAGTCCCACGTCGCCGTTCATGAAGTGCGGGAAGCTCAAGGAGATTGGAAAGCCATAGTAGCAATCAGTGACGTCAATAAGTCCAACCGGCTGACAATCACCTGGAAAGAATGAGAGTGAGAGATGAGTCAAAAAGCTACAATATATTAATGAAGGTTCGAGAACGCCCTTATATGAAAAATTTCCTTCACTTTCCCTTGCAAGCTCCTGGCCAAAATTATAATACCCTACAAAGGTATACAAATTATAACATTTTTCTCGTACAGATTTGAATTACGGGTTTATTGTACCTATACATATGTACATATATACATACAAACATAAACATACATATATGACATAGTAAGCCGATTTTAATTAAATTAAAAAGATTATTTTAAAATCGTTACATGCGTATATGTTGAAAAATATCAAGTTTATGTCAATTTACATTACATTTCCTTATAGATTAAGAAGTTATGGTATTATTGTATTATTTTAGTTAGAAGTTTGCAACGCAGTGAAGGAAGCATCTCTAACTCAATAAAGTATATACACTACTGGCCAAAATAATAAGTACATGGGCATCGTGAAACTTTTTTTAGTTATTGCTCGATTATTTTTGAATGTATGCGTGCCAAATAGTTATATATTAAAAGGTTACAGTATGGCGAATCATTTAAATAAATAATTAGAGGGGTTACCACGTTTTCTTAATGCTATGCTTAAATTTGTGTTGAATGGTCGTTTGTGGCCTGGCCAAAATATTATTATTTTAAAATTTTTAAGTAGTAAATGTACAATTCGGCTCAAACTGTTTTGCTTTTTAATAATTTCATACATATTTAACAATATACAATTAAACAAGTGAGAAAGCTGCAGTCGAGAGTGCTCGACTGTGAGATACCCGGTACCTAAACGTTTGTCCTTTACACTAAAATGCAATTTAAAATTGTACATACGTTATCATACTCTACTTCGATACTTCTTTTAAAAAAAATCGCCTCTCGAATTAGCTCCCAACCTAAACAATTTAATGTTACTTAAATATGAATGATACATTTTATAAGGACGCCAAAAAATGAATTATGTTATTTTTTGTAATTTTTTGATCTATTCTTTTGTCATTTCTTCTGCAGTTGGAGCCATTATATTGCACCAAGGCTCGAATGCGCCACCTGTCGGCTACAGCTTGCAACAGCAACAGCAGTGCCTTAGGGGAATGTGTTAAAATTCTAACCTTATTGCTAATATCTCGCATGTTTATCATCCGATTTTACTGAAATGTTCAGAAAACGTCCGTTGTTTAACGTTAATTTATTTTATCAATTAACTTTAACCCGAAAATAACGAATATAGCTTCTTTTAGGTTTTTTATGATTTTTGAGGGCGGAAGTGGGCGTGGCCAAATTTTAAAACAAACTTGATCTGCGTGCAACAGATTCCAATGTTGTCACCAAATTTGGTAACTCTAGCTCTTATAGTCTCTGAGATCTGTTGTTTCACACGGACAGACACGCACATGGGTAAATCGACTCGGCTGGTGATGCTGATCAAGAATATATATGCTTTATGGGGTCGGAGATGCCTCCTTCTGCCTGTTACATGCATTCTCGGTTGGCACTAACATAATACCCTTGTACCCTTTGGGTACCGGGTATAAAAAAAACACTTTAGATGGACCAAATCAAAATTGAACTGTTGAATGGCAAAATGGCTTAAAATCTTCAAAAAAGAGGAAAAACTCTTCGAAAAATGTCGAAAATGTTGTTTGTTAAATTGTATTCAGAATACTTAACATTAAAAAGTGCTTACTGAAAAAACGACAACGGAAGGAGGAAAATTGACAATCAACGAAAAACTGCATATTCAGTATATCAACGAGAAAGAAAGCTAACTTCGGTAAACCGAAGTTGGTATACCCTTGCAGTCTGCAATTGGATCATTAAAAATCGAACCATTTTAGCAATGTTGAAAAAATATAGAATTTTGTACATTTTACATTTTACTTGTAGAATTTTACATTTTCATATAAGTCGACCGATCGCTTCTATGGCAGCTATATGATATAGTAGTCCGATCTTAAAAAAATGAAAACCGTAATTCTAGAACCATAAAAACCTGCTATATCTCAAAATTTATAGAAATACGTTTACAAACAGAGAAGTTTAATTTTTTTTTTTACATTAACTTCGCCATTATTCCTATGGCAGCTATAGGATATAGTAGTCCGATTTCGGCCGTTCCGACATATAGTATATACTGCGTGCTAAAGAAATAAGAATATGCTGAAAATTTCAGCTCGATAGCACAAAAACTGAGAGTCTAGTTCGCGTAGAAACCGACAGACGGACAGACACACGGACAGACAGACAGACGGAAAGACAGACAGACAGACAGACGGACATGGCTAGATCGACTCGGCTGGTGATGCTGATCAAGAATATATATACTTTATGGGGTCGGAGATGTCTTCACTGCGTTGCAAACATCATGGCAAAATTAAAATACACTCAGCAAGGGTATACAAATGAAACCTATAATGTCATTCAAGGGCTTTTACAGCTCAAATTAACCATGAAACCTGATCTAAAAAGGTTCGTCATACATCTTATAATGTAGACTTACAAGAATATATACCCTAAAAAGACCGTTACCTTGAGACAAGAAAATTTCAGATGGTGCAAAAACTTGCCGAAAATATTTTGATGGCTTTAGACCAGATGGGTTGAGGGAGTAAGATATAAATTTATAGAACGATTAAATAAAAATAAATCTGCTTGATAATGACTCCAGGCGACATTTACAAAGACCAAAAGGCAAAAAATTTGACGTCCGTTACACATTGAAGTCTCACAAACACGGTGGCGGATGAGTAATATTTTTGGGCTGTATTTCTCGTCATGTCTTTGTCCGATACATCGCATAACTGGAACTGTGACCCAATTCGGTTTCGTCTTTCAACAGGACGACATAAACCCCACGCCAGGACTGATCAATGCCTGACTGACAGAAAACAAGGTAAACGTTATAAGTTATCGAAGTCTTTGTATTTGCGAAACTTTGTATTTGCGCCAAAATACGTTTCAAAATGCCAAAGAATTGTGGGAATTCTTGCCAAAAACCCGGTATGAGATTCCAGGGGTGACTCGTTTCAAACTTTTTTTTAGTATGCCAAAAATAATCAACAAAGTATTTCAAAATAAGTGTTAATATACTCGAGAATATCAACAGACTACTATCAAGAAAACAGTGAGAAAAATCTTAATACTTTTAGAGTTTCAGGCTTTGTAGAATTTGTGTACTTATTATTTTGGCCAGGCCAAAATCGACCATTTAAGACAAAATTAAGCATATCATTAAAAAAAAGCGGTAATTTTGTATTCAAATGTTTCGTCATACTGTAACTTTTCAAAATATAAACAAATGACAAGCATACATTCAAAAAGAATTGAGCTAAAACTAAACAAAGTGGAACGATGCCCATGTACTTATAATTTTGGCCAGAAGTGTGTATGTATTCTTGATCAGCATCATCAGAAGAGTCGATCTAGCCATATCCGTCTGTCCATCCGTTTTACCGGCTGTCCGTTTCTATGCAAACTAGTGTCTTAGTTTTAGGGTTATCTGAATGAAACTTAGCAGATAGTCATTTTATACCCTTGCAGAGGGTATTATAATTTTGCCAAGATATTTGCAACGTAGTGAAGGAGGCATCTCCGACCCCATAAAGTATATATATTCTTGAACAGCATCACCAGCCGAGTCGATCTAGCTATGTCCGTATGTCTGTCTGTCCGTCTGTCCGTCTGTCGGTTTCTACGCGAACTAGTCTCTCAGTTTTCGAGCTATCGAGCTGAAATTTTCAGCATAGTCTTATTTCTTTAGCACGCAGTATATATGTCGGAACGGCTTAAATCGGACTACTATATCCTATAGCTGCCATTGAAATGATGGCGAAATTAATGTAAACAAAATTTTAACTTCTCTGTTTTTAAACGCATTTCTATAAATTTTGAGATATAGCAGTTTTGTATGGTTCTAAAATTACGGTTTCCATTTTTTTTTAATCGGACAACTACTACTGTGGCAAAATGTAAGGTGAATTTTCAATTTAAAATTCGCGGGCTTAAGATGGCGGACTATTTTTTTTTTTGTAGTTGGCATGACTGTTGATGACATCTTGCGGTAATTTCATGTCAATGTCAGTATCAGTACTATATTTACGCTTGTGTTTACCAAACGATCAAGAGTGCATTTGTCGATTTTTACAATGTCTGATTTAATTGAGCAGAGAAGTGCCATCAAATTTTGTTTGCGGAATGAAATTTCGGCTGTGGAAACGTCGAGGATGTTGCGGAAGGCCTTTGGTGATTCTACCATGTCCCAGAAAAATGTTTATAAGTGGTCGGGAACCTGTTGATGAGAGCACGTCAAAGTCGTTCAAAAATCAAGGTTATGATGACAGTTTTTTTCGATTTTCGTGGTGTGGTGCACTATGAATTCCTTCCACCTGGCCAAACTGTTAATAAGGAATATTATTTGAGCGTTATGCGTCGTTTGCGTGAAGCAATTCGTCGAAAAAGACCAGAATTATGGGCCAACAACTCTTGGTTTTTGCTCACGATAATGCACCGTCGCACACTGCACTCGTTCTTCGTGACCATTTCGCCAAGAATTCGACGCATATCGTTCCGCAACCACCGTATTCTCCTGATTTGGCTCCGTGTGACTTCTGGCTATTCCCAAAACTCAAGAGACCACTCCGGGGAACGCGTTTCGAGTCGATGGAAGAAAAGCGGAATCGACGAGGGCGCTCATGGCTATACCGGAAAGAGACTATTTGGCCTGTTTCGAGGATTTTAAAAAACGTTGGCATAAGTGTATTTTATCGGGAGGGGATTACTTTGAAGGGGATGGAATTGATTCAGGAGAATAAATAAAGAATTTTCACTTTACAAACAAATTCACCTTACTTTTTGCCCACAGTAGTATATCTTATAGCTGCCATAGAAGCGATCGGTCGATTTATATGAAAATGTAAAATTCTACATGTAAAATGTAAAATTTACAAAATTCGATATTTTTTCAACATTGCTAAAATGGTTCGATTTTCAATGATCCAATTGCAGACTGCAAGGGTATACCAACTTCGGTTTACCGAAGTTCGCTTTCTTTCTCGTTTTATTTCGTTTTTCTCCCGTTTACAAATAATTTAACTAGTTTCTAATTCGACAGTTGAATTATTTGTAATTTATTTTTGTTAACGGTACTATTAATCGTCACAAAATTTGATATCAGAAACTTTTGAAGTGGAAGGTCATCGTTACTTTTATCTCACCTAGTTAAGAGGTGTTTTTGATGAGAAAGCGAACTTTCGGAGATACATATGTGTTGTATACCAAAAGGTAAGCAGCAATCTCAAGGGCTATACGGCCTGAAGTGACAACCAAAATCGTAAGAGCCATTTGCAAAAAAATTTTAAAAAATTTAATTTAATTTTAATTCTAAATTCTTAATTATAATATTTAGATCAATTTTGTCAGGGCAAAATAATTATCATATCAAAATACCTTCCCGCCAAACTAGCGGGAAAACAAAAAAGTCATAAAACAAAAGTTGTTCAGCTCGAGCTGATAAATAAAATAAAAGTGGTTCCAGGACCCTAGAACAAAAAAATCGACAGACAGACACACAGAATATTTATTGAATATCTTTTAAACGGAGTATCGGATCGGGATGATTGAGGTTTTAATCGACGCGCATTTGAAGCTAGATTACAACAATATTACATTTAGGGTTCTTGCTCCACCAGCCCCAATAGCTCCAATTTTCAATATTTTCATTTTTGCACTTTCACTCCATTTCTCGTGAACTAATCCGTTTTTGAAAAATCGTAATATGCAATTTCAAAGAGGTTTACAATACCTTTCGATCTAGATATAAATGTTCCTGATTGGACTATCGTAGCAGACTTTCAATTATACGGCTCTATATAGTAGTCTCCTTGCGCACCACAGTCTCGGTGCTCATAGTCACTACGTGGACTGCCGTCCACACTGATATACTAAGTTTATTCCGTTCAAAGCTGTTTGCAATTTGACCATTACATATCGGATAATTTTTTTCAAAAAAATATCTAAGTTATGTAAACTTTCATCACATTTTTCTAAGCATTTTCATTAAAATTTTTAATTTTCGTATAAATAAACCGATTGTAATCGAAAACTTAACTTTGTAATCTTAAAATAAATATCAATATCTTATACCCTATTTCCCAGTCGGACCTGGCCGCTTCCAACAAGCACAGTTCTATGCATTCTCTCCGAGTAAAGAATGTATTCTCTATACCAGGGGTCTTCCTTTCAGATTTGTATGGGGTGAAACACCGAAACAACTGTTCTTTTCTTTTGTATGCTGCAACAGTTCTTTCGCAACATATAAATAACGTATATTACACTTCGGCAATCTTCGGGTTTCGCTTCCAACTTTAGTTTCTAAAAGAAGCGTTATATAACCCATCTGCAGCATACATCAATAACGGTTCTGTAGCAATGTATCTTTCATGCAAAATACCGCTTCAAAATAACCCATTGATAACAGTTATAGAACTGTTATAAAGGAAGCAATTAAGAACACATCTGTAGCATACATAAAGAACCGTTAAGTGAGAATGCAATAATAACCATTAAAACAGCAATAAAAATATATTTAAAAATATTAATTTTATTCAATTTGTAGTGTACACATAATATATATAGGTTAAATTATTCGTACAGTAAAATCTTATATGTGATTAGTGAAGAAATCCTGCAATTATATTGAAAATAATAATAATGTTTTTTAATGCAATAATTAAATAATGTTATAAAAATAATAAATGGGAAATTAATATTATAAACACTCACCGTAAATCGCAAATATTATCTGAAATAAAAATGTTCTATTATGAACTATAAAGAAATAAAATCTGAAATGATAAATATTATATTTTATATATTTACGTATACATACCAGATCTGAAATAAAAGTAATATATTATTTATTTTATAAGGGCAATTGCTTACCTTATTTTGTTAAAATATCTGAAACTGGAATGAATTAACTTATGTAATAATAGATATGTTTTGCTTACCTTATTATAATGAATTTCACAACTGCGTCAAGCAAATTTCTTAATGCAACTGAAGCAAGTAACAAAGAAAACGAAAAACCCAAGCGCGTGTTTTTTCATTCTCTTTTCTTCTTATTTGTTTGTGCGTTTCTTTCCTTTTTTATGCTCTTATTTTCGTTTCAAATGGTGGTTTCCGAAATAATGCATCTTTTTACGTTCTAAAAGAAGCGACGATCGCAGTGATATGAAAGAAAAATAGAACATCAAACAACAACAAATGTTGGTTTTCAAAATAAGGCATATTTATGCGTTCTAATAGAAGCGACGTTTGCACTTATATGAAAGAGAAAGAGAATAAAAAACAACACTAAATGCTGGTTTCGGATAGAACGCATATTTATGCGTTTCAAGAGAAGCTACGATTGCACGGACCCGAAGCTATACAAAAAAAAAGCCGACCGTTCGGGAAGCGCTCGGCTAATTTACTTCCAAAATAACGTATATTTATGCGTTCTTAGAGAAGCGACAGTTGCACATAATATTTATTTTATAACTCATTTCTTCGCTTCTAATATACCAACCAAAGAACACTTCTTATTGCACACATCTAACATGCATTATATCATAGTTCTGACCATTTTTGAGCTAGAATTGGCGGCATTTAGAACCGTTGCAGATGCGTTCTGTTGAACAACCCGTTCTACAAGGTCCGACTGGGTTAGGCCCCGTTTCCACTACACTTGTATTTTCCAATTCCGCTTTTTAGCCAAAAAGTGACTTTTTCCCTGTGTGTAAGGTATAGAATCTAGTGCTGACAAAAATTATAAAAAAGTTGCTTTTTCGTGGTTTTGTTCGATAGTATCGATTATTTCAGCCGTTTTTTGCCTATCGATGTGTGATTTTGCCCAGCTACCATCACTAGCCAGCTGTTTTTTTGAATAAATGAATTTGATTGCCCGCTTACGGAAAAAATATGAAACAAGTAAGAAAGCTACAGTCGACTGTGCTCGACTGTGAGATACCCGGTACCTAAACGTTTGCACTTCACACTAAAAGACAATTTAATATTGTACATACATTATACTACTTCGATACTTCTTAAAATAAATCGCCTCTCGAATTAGCTCCCGACCTAAACAATTTAATGTCATACTTAAGTATGAATGATACATTTTATAGGAACACATAAAAACCCGCTCGATCGGCGTCATTTCTTGCTATATTCTTTTGTCATTTCTTCTGCAATTGGCACTATTATATTTTCAGGAAACTGTCGCTCTAATTTATTCATTTCTTGTATCTATTAACTTTAACCCGAAAATAACGAGTATAGCTTATTTTTCGTTTTTTATGATTTTTGAGGGCGGAAGTGGGCGTGGCCAAATTTTAAAACAAACTTGATCTGCGTGCAACAGATTCCAATGTTGTCACCAAATTATGTAACTCTAGCTCTTATAGTCTCTGAGATCTGTTGTTTCACACGGACGGACAGACGGACATGGCTAAATATACTCGGCTGGTGATGCTGATTAAGAATATATATACTTTATGAGGTCGGAGATGCCTCCTTCTGCCTGTTACATACATTCTCGGTTGGCACTAACTTATAATACCCTTGTACCCTATGGGTACCGGGTATAAAAACTACTGTCAAACACACAACAGCTCGCTGTTGCGGCTCTATCCAGTCTCTTTCTAGCACATGCACAGCTTATGGAAGGAAAAGTCGATGTTGTGACATTTTTCAATTATTGCGGTTGCGGACCCAGTCTAAACAAAGTATTAGGGTATTTGTCCACTACGCTGCATTTTTAATTATCGCACGACCAACACGATGTAGAGATGGAGAAACATCGATGTTTGCAGACATCGATGTTTTTCGATGTTTAAATTAAAAAACATCGATGGAAAAAAACATCGAAGTTTTTCGATGTTTTCATAAAAAAAAAATGTCCTTAAAAAAAATTAAGATTTTTTTTCTTACTTTAGTGATGTGAGTAAAACATCGATGTTTTGTGGGGAAACAAACTTTTCAAAAACATCGATGCATCGATGTTTCTCCACCTCTAACACGATGTGCAGAGAAAGCTTTTCTTCTATGAAATCGCTGCATTTAGCATTCTCTTTAATAGTAATTTCACACTAGGCTCCATCTCACATCTACCGTCCACCGTCTATGATGACACCGTCTCAGTTGTCAAGTTCCATATATACTTTCATTCCAAATTTTCTCAAAATATTCCAACATCGATTTGCGATGTTTCATTCTTAGCTGGTTCTCTCTCGCACCGAAAAGTTGCCACAACGAACAAATTAACATAAAATCAAAGTCGAAATAGTTTCTCGCCTTCACCCTGGAGTAAATCAGTTGATTGACGGCGTGAACAAGTTTGATCCGTCCCTACAGAAAGGCAAATTGCGAGGAAAGACGAAGAAGATAGTGTCGTCGTCTTCGTGCCCATATCCATCTGGTAAACTCTGGGCGTCCCACCTGCGTGGGACCTGCGTCTGTCTATTCAGGAATGTTTCCGGACAGCCCCCCAAGGAAGCCGACTAGCTTATCCACCTTGGCCAGATTGCCATCGGTCAGAGAGTTCCTCCTCCATCTCCCCGTCGACTTTTAGTTTACTATATATTAGGGTTGTCGAAAATATATCAAAATATCGATATATTTGCAAAAAAAAAAAAATATTTTTATCACGATATTTTTAAGCTGTAATATCGATATATAAATATTTTTGGTAATTCTTTATTAACGGAGCCCCTTCAAAAAAAAAAAAAAAAAAAAAAACATAGATAGGGGGTACTTCCACATACATTTGGGTATCAACATTATGTTGGGGACGCTCTTAGTTTAGCCACAATAAATCTTTAAAGTTTTGCCAAATTCCCATACAAAATGCTAGCAGACACGCACACTGACAAATTATGAATACACAAAATTCAAGCGCCTGTCTGTGTATCGTCGCGGTACAGTGGGCTGTGAAGCTTAAAATTATTGTTAAATTGTGCTTAGCGTAAATACTATATACGAGTATGTCGACACTTTGCACACTTTGAATACATTTATGCGAGAAATATAAATAAAACAAAAAGTTGACAACGTAAAATACGTAGTAATTAACTACTTTTCAATATTAAGACGTACATTTGAGTATAAAAATTATATGGAGAATTTTATAGTAAAGAGCATACAGTTTGATGAGGTAAAATAAGAGTATTGCTGTGATCATTATGTCATTGGGAACGCGCGCGATTTTTTTTTTTCAAAAAAAATATTTGGCCTCCGGCACTACTTTAAGTAATCCTAATTAATTCTCTTTTTTTTTTAACCTATGTTATTTTGCACGGCCAATTTTTGCTTTTGACATTAAACGAAAATAAGGACATGAAAGGTCCTTTATAATATTATATATATATATTCTTAATATTGAAATACAAAAAAAAAATGGAATTAAAAAGTTAATTACTACGTATTTTACGTTGTCAAATTGTTGTTTTATTTATACTTCACGCTTAAATGTATTCAAAGTGTGCAAAGTGTCGACATATATAGTATTTACGCTAAGCACAATTTGACAAACATTTTAAGCTTCACAGCCCACTGTACCGATCACACAGACAGGCGCTTCTCATTGTGCGCGTGTTTGCGTAGCAACGGTTTCCAAGCACATTTTGTATGGGAATTAGGCAAAACTTTAAAGATGTATTGTGGCTAAACTAAGAGCGTCCCCAACATAATTTTGGTACCCAAATGCTAGTTGAAGTACCCCCTATCTATGTTTTTTTTTTTTTTTTTTTTTTGGAAGGGGCTCCGTTAATAGAGAATTACCATATTTTTTTTTGATATTTTCTGATATTTTGTTTTCGGTCAGCCCCTACGAAAACGAATTCCACTTATATATTTCTTTGCCAAATAGTAATTGGGAAGCTGACCCAATACAGTATTGAACTTCGCAACAGCAGACCATGCAACATTTGTCTAAGTAAGCACTACGCTATCTGATAATAACAGGTAGCTCGGTATCTTCAGAAAGGATGGCTTCGGCAATTAAATGTGTAGTGTGCGACTCACGCAGCCGTATGACTGATCGGCACGTAACAAATCGTGTATTTTTAAAGTCACTGGCGAAACAATATTGGAAATAACTTTAACTTTAATTTACAGTATTTTCCATTGCTTTAAGTAATAAAAGCTTAATATGAAGTATTTGTGTTGTTAGTTTTGTTTGAATGAATTCATGTGGATCATTAGGATCAATAGAGAGGTAATGTATACGAATAATGAGATAGAGAGAAAGAGATTTTTAAAGGCTTTCTGATCCTAAAAATAAAAAAAATGTTAAATATCATATATACTCGATATATCGATATTTCTTCTTGATATTTAAAAAACTCATTTTGATATTTTTCAAAAATGACATATCATTGATACGATATTTTTTAAATATCATGCAACCCTACTATATATATATGATAACAATTAATAAACCCCAATATCAGTTGCTGCTCTTGAGCAGCAGCCAAAATGCGTCTATTTGGGCTGCAAGGAATTCATAATATGTGTTTTGCTTTGTATTTTTCCCTTGTTTGATGTTTATTTTACATTGAAAGCTTACGGTAGATGGTGGATGGTGTCATGTAAACAGGAAGTTCACAATTTCACCATCTTCTCATCGTTCCCTCTGTAATCGCTGTAGTGTGCAAAGGCTATAAGGAACATAGCTGTTTTTTGTTTTGGCTTTGATTTGGCGGAAAATTAAATTCAAATCAAAATTTAAATCAATGTTAACTAAGATTAAAAATTGCTTTTTCCCGGAGGACAGTGCCGGCTAGCTCCGGAATCCCACGGACGAGTTCCCCCTCTGCCCACAGTTCGCACAATCGATATATATCGATAATATAACGACGTCTCACTAACATAAATTTAACCACCACTAGCAACAAAACGTAAAGCGGAATAATTTAAATTTGGACGACATTAAACGGAAAGAATTGGTGGCACTGATGGAATCGCCACGACGCACCCACCCAACCATGGATGCCTCTTGGGATTTGGAGAGGTATCACCCATCTCCGGCGGACCGGAGTCTATTCCGGGCGGTTTGGCGACCGGCTCATCTCCCCCAGGTAAATACTCTTACTCAATGGCCATCATTTTTCACGACATATAATTTCCGTACTTAAATATAGATATACAAATAATCAACAATTCATTTCCTTTACAGAGCAATGGTCACTCCGCCGAGGTAAGACCACGACCTGGGACAGGAATGCACTTGCGCCAAGTCCGCGAGATTGCCGCCAGGGAGAAGTTTGTTAGGTGCTATAGCCACAAGGTGAGCTAACCGGATACCCCCTTTGGTCATCTACGGTCCCTACTGGAGCTCCAAAAAGGACAATTACGGTGGGCAAAATACAAAATTTACATTGCTGAACTTCTACCTAACTAATCTCTATCTTTTTTTCAGGCCTGGGTTGCGCAAAACCGGGCTCTGGTGCACGGAACTACGCGGACAAAATTAACGTAAGCACATAAATTAAATTAAATATTGTTTTACATATATTTGTTTTTGTTTTTTTTTAGGAAAATATCACGGCGGGCAAATTTCAGATGGTGAGCAGCGGCGGAAAAGTCTGGCCAGTACCCACAGTTATGGCCGAAATGGGAGCCGGAGCGAAGCGTGGCTATCCTGAGGCGGATTCGTTGGCAGCTGCCGGAAAATGGCAGCTGTTGCCTAAGCAGCAGGTAAATTCACCATCGCAACAAAAAAAAAAGCACACGGCCGTGGCGCCGGTGGGATTTGGATCCAGTGCCATTCTCCACAGGAACGGGCTCACCAGTTGTCCTCCACTGACACAGGCTGGTCAGGATTAGCAGGTCCGGGTCCACAACACAAATCCAAGGAAAATGGCGGCACCCGAGGTTCTTGGCAGCTTTCACAAATTTCCAGTGAGCTTATATAAATCCAATATAAAAGGATCTCCGTGGACAGTGCCAATCCAGTCACCTCCACGCTGAAAACACACCAAAAAAAAATTGTTTTCCATTCGAATTAGTTTCGAATTCACTCCTTGCTCTTTTATTTGGCACTCACGTTTTCTAAATTTCAAGGAAATCACACCGTTTTTTTTTAATGCTGGCTGCCGCTCCTCCGTATCTTTTCCTACTGCCTCTCCTCCAACGCTTTTGCCTCTCTATATGGGTTCGTTTCACTGACCGTGTTCCACCTTACGGGACTCTTTTAGCAGTTCAAGCAACCCTCAAAGAGAGCGATGTATGAGCGAGAAGGTGAGATCGCTTGCCCCTGCCGACATTTAGGTGGCGCCACCAGTTTAAAGCCTACCTATCGATACTTCCCCCCCGACTATCACCTATACCCTATCGGTCCACTTCAGCCGACTCCAACTGGAAATGCAACATAATTAAAGAGCTAGACTTTTTTTTTTATTTGCGGCTAAGTAACAATAAAGATTTCACATGGTTCTACCACTCAGCCGCTCGACTGGAGACTTAAAACGTTCAGGAACCAGTGCAGCTCACTGGAATCTTTTAGCCCGGAGCCAAGTCTACCAACTCGGAGGCAGACGCATCAAACCCGAATTCACATCACATGGCCCTGCCCAGAGAAGAGTAAGTGGAGGAAGTCTTCCCACGGCGGAGATGGGCTGTGCAGGCTCCGCCGCCAGTTCCGTTAGAACATGACGAAGACGCGAACTCGGAGAAGTGAGAGGATACCTGCACACCGCTGCCGACGCCACGGCTGCCCACCAGCCGCACGGTTACCTAAAGGGCACAGGGCACGGCTATCTAAAGCTGTCCGCTTTCAAGCTAAAGAAGGCTGGAGAGGAAGGGTGTATTTAGAAGGGTGTATTTAACAAAGGAGGAGGCGGTGGCCGCCAGTAGAGCATCAACGCCAGCTCCCACGGCTAGGATCATCTAGAAGTACAATAGCCAGATCAACTCAGAGATCGCTTAACGAACTAAGATTTAAAATTAAAGCTATTTTGTTAATATTTAGTTTAACAATAGGGATAATCCAAAGAAAAATTTAAGGATTTGATAGCAAAAAAAAAAAAGAAAAAGGTCATTTGCCCCAGCGGGCACTTAATTCCATTTCTTCAAGAAACAGCTGGCTAGTGGTAGCAGTTGTGGAAAATCACACATCGATTGGCAGAAAAAGACTAAGGGTATTTCTCCACTACGCTGCTTTTTCCAACTATCGCACGAAAATCACCAAAAGCGGAAAGGTTTTTCTACTAGGGAAAAGTGCTTTTTAGCACCCTCTTGAAGGAAAACAGCTGTTTTTTGATATGGCGGAAAATTAAATTGAATGTTAACTAAGATTAAAAACGAAAGAGCTGGACTTTATTTTCTATTTGCGGCTAAGTAACAATAAAGATATCACGTGGTTCCGCCAGCCAGCCGCTTGACAGGAGCCCTAAGACTTCCAGGAACCACTGCAGCCCACTGGAATCTTTTAACCTGGGGACGTGGATTCTACCAACTCGGAGGCAGACGCATCAACCCTTCTCTTCTGATGCAAGTTTCTAATGATCACGAATTCACATCACCTTGCCCTGCCCAAGGAGGAGTAAGTGGAGGAGGTCCTGCCCCCGCCGGAGAAGGGCAACTTCAAGTATTCGCCACTGACCTTACTCCTGTGCAGGCACCGCCGCCGGTTTCGTTAGAACATGACGGAGAGGCAAATTGGGAAAAGTGAGGATCCCTGCGCACCGCCGCCGACGCCTTCTGACCACAGAACTCTGCTATCTGAAGCTGTCCGCCTTCATGCCGAAGAAGGGTATTGCCAAGCCCAAGTAAAGTCTTACAAGAAACTGGAGAGAAAGGGGGCGTCTTGGAAGTAGGAGGAGGCTGTGGCCGACAGTGCAGCATCTACAGAGAAAATGCCAGTTATGATCGCCCTGAAGTGTAATAGCACTAACCATACAGCATATAGACTACTCATTTCATACAACAAAAATGGACACAAAAATTTCTTAGCGACAGGCCCCAGGCCTGTTAGCGGCGGGCCCCGTCGCTCTCTCGCGGCTCTCTCTCTCTCTCTTCGCTCTCTCATTCTTATGCCGCACACTGATTGCGAGAGTTCGCTCAGTCGCAGAGTCGCGCAACTTGAAGGAGGTTGCGTCTGCGCTTGAATTCTTCTTTATATGTATGCGTGCTCATGCATTCACGTACACGGGTTCATGTGTGCGATCATTTCATTTCGGCCCAGCAAGAATATTTGGTCTTTTGCTACTTTTCATACTAGGTACCCTAACAATATGGGCATATTCACTATTGGGTTAATTGTAAAAATAAGAATGTTATATGTTATAATATAATATGTAATATAATATAATATTATAATATGATATAATTATAATATAATATAATATTATAATATAATATAATACAGTATTATAAAATAATATAATTTAATATATATTATGTAAATAAAAAATGAAGTTTAGTATATTGTTCCATTTACCTTTACAAAAATATAAAAAGTATTTTAGAAATTTAATCTAAATTAATTTTTTTTAAGTTTTGAAAGAGTCTAACAACTACTGTTTAACACAGGTGTATATATGTATATGTGTGTATATTTATCGGTAACTAATTCGAGCGGCGACTTTTAAATAAAGAAAATATTTAAAAAAACATGCATAGAAATATATACAACTAGATCATTAAATAACAACAATAAACCAAATTCATAACAAGTGTCCGGAAAAAATATCAATAAAAAATTTAAACAAAACAAAGCCAATCGGCTGTTTTTATTATTTTACGTTGTTAAATTTTTGTTTTATTTATAATTCACGCATAAATGTATTCAAAGTGTGCATAGTGTCGACATACTCGTATATAGTATTTAAGCCTAGAACGCAGTCACTAAAACAGTTCGCAACCCGAAAAAGATTTAATCTTTTTCCGGTGTGACCGCTTCTTAAAACGCTCTTCGGCATTTTTGGGAGGTAAATGATGCGGTCATACCAATCTTAAATCAGCTGTTTTACATTTACAATTATTTCTTGTATATTTAAAAGACAATTCGCACAGACTTGTAGTTTCGTTTTGGAATAGCTCATTTGACACAATGACCAATGACCGCACAATGACCACCAACGTCGTCGCCCAGATTCTCTCGACCATGCACAACCGCCTCAGCTACTCCTGCTACCACCAAATTGTTGGACTGGTGAAACGATTCAAAGTTACTTCGATCCTGATGAATGCGAGACTCTGATTGTACACATATCTTTGCTGGCATACACATGGTTAGAGTTGGTACTGCTCCTGCGCCCGGTTCTGTCCATTGCTGAGCATGTCCTTTTCCAGCTTGGCAATGAAGGTTCTGTCCAGCCAGACACTCCTGTGACGCCTTCATTTCAGTCATTGAGCGTGACATCTCATAGTGCTCATCAAAGTCATAACTAAATATGACATCGAGGGACCTATTTCTTTCCAGGCCTTTATTTATGCAAATGTTTAATATTGCCCAAATCCCTTATCATTGAATTGGCCTCTACCAATTTAATTATTATAACTTTATCTGCTCTTCTAAGCGCTTGGACTGGGCTTTTGAATTGTGTTTGGCAGAATGTATATGTTTGAATTGTGTGAAAAAACTGTAAGAGAGAGTGAGAGACCAATAGTCGAGAACGACCTGTTTTATTAAATTTTTTATTCTGTTCGTCACCCCGCTCTAGAAATACCAAAAGTCTCTTTCTGGTATTTTCTAGTATGTTGTTCATTTGTCTGCGTACCGGCCTTTACAACAGCGCTCCCGAAAAGTGTTTCTCGACTATTGACCTCTCGCTCTCTCTCACTAAGTAGAAACGCTGTTCGCGTGTCTGAGTACGGAGCTTTACGCTAAACACAATTTAACAACAATTTTAAGCTTCACATACGACTGTACCGATCACACAGACAGGCGCTTGGATTTTGTGTATTCATCATTTGTCAGTGTGCGTGTCTGCTACGCATTTTATATGGGAATTAGGCTAAACTTTAAATATTGATTGTGACTAAACTAAGAGCGTCATAAACATAATTTTTATACCCAAATGTACGTTGAAGCACCCTATATCTATGTTTTTTTTTTTAATTTTTTGGAAAGGGCTAACAGAAATTTACCAAAGTTTCTTTCCGATAGTGCAAAAACTGAGAGACTAGTTTGCGTAGAATCGGAAAGATTGACGGACAGACTGACCTGCTAGGTCGACTCGTCTGGTGATGCTGATCAGTAATATGTAATATATATGCTTCCCTCACACCGTTGCAAACTTCTGACTAAAATTTTAATACCTTGCAAAAATATAAAAATAATTAAGAAAATTAAATTAACTTACCTTTCCGGCAGTAGCATTTGTTAGCTTCATTGATCACACCATTATCAAAGGCATTATCCTCAAACACGTAGTTGTAACCTTTTAGTCTTCCATAAGTTTTTTCTTCGCCTACCCGATACTGTAAAAGTAACGGAGTTTGTTTGAGATAAAGTTATTTATCCGAAGCCTTCTACACTCACCAAGTTTATTGGTCTGCACATGCTCTTTCTGAAGAACTTCACAGTCTCGTTGGGTTGAATGAAACTCTTAAACTTTGTGCCATCCGAGGCGTACTCAATATTGCTGCAGTGGTCACCTTCCCATTGGGGCAAGGTTGTTTCTCCGCGGTAGGTCGCATAAAGGCCAGATAACGCCGGTTCGGGCACGCCCGTGTAGAACGTCTCGTAATCCGTAGCAAAATCGTACATGCGGTCAATAAGACCCACCTTTTCAAAGGATATCCAGTTGGGCAGGAAGGTATTTCCTAATGTGGCAAGGGCCGAAGGGTAACCAAACATAAAATCCTTGACAGTGGTCCGCACTATTGGATCTGACTTTGTGCTCGCTAGCAGCGTCTTAAGGGCCATTCTAACTAAAAACGGATGGTTAGCAGTAAGATGCGATATGGCCTGGAAATTATGGAAAGGTGAGTAGCATTTATCAAGCAAACAAATTTAGAAGCGCTTATAATTAAGTGTCTGAAAAGTTTTCGGAGCATATTTTGTGATTTTTCAACCAGGGCTTATCAAAGGCTCATTTGTCAAAATATTTCCGAACTAAACTACCCTGTGGCGCAACCCCGCAACAATATACACCTCCCCAAAAGTAAATAATGGATAAACTATGAGAATATATCGAATTTTCCTAGCAAAAACACGTTTGTTCCATCCCAAGATATTTTGTTTGTTACGTATCTGACAAACAAAATTCAATTTGCTCTAAAAGAAAACGAGAAAGAAAGCTAACTTCGGTAAACCGAAGTTGGTATACCCTTGCAGTCTGTAATTGGATCATTGAATTTTGAACCATTTTAGTAATGTTGAAAAATATCGAATTTTGTAAATTTTACATTTTACATGTAGAATTTTACATTTTCATATAAATCGACCGATCGCTTCTATGGCAGCTATATAATATAGTTGTCCGATCTTAAAAAAATGAAAACCGTAATTCTAGAATCATAAAAAACTGCTATATCTCAAAATTTATAGAAATACGTTTAAAAACAGAGAAGTTCAATTTTTTTTACATTAATTTCGCCATCATTCCTATGGCAGCTATAGGAATAGTAGTCCGATTTCGGCCGTTTAGCACTGCGTGCTAAATAAATAAGACTATGCTAAAAATTTCAGCTTGATAGCTCAAAAACTGAGAGACTAGTTCGCGTAGAAACCGACAGACGGACAGACAGACAGACAGACAGACAGACGGACATGGCTAGATCGACTCGGCTGGTGATGCTGATCAAGAATATATTATTTATTTATTATTTATATTTTTTTGTTTTGTATTAAAAACCAGGCTTAATATTAAACCTAGGATAGTCAGGTAACAAAATTCAATTGACTCTAAAAGAAAAAAAAAAGAAAAACTATTTTTTGTTTATTTTTGTATTAAAAAACCTTCTTAATATTAGAACTAGGATAGTCCGATTTTTTTTATAAAAAATAGAAATGAAAAAAGGGTACCCGTACTTTTTGTCTTTCGAATTGCATGCACCATTTCAATGCTATGATTTTTTAAAGTTTTTTGACCAACAGCGATTATTTCGAAAAGTTTTGATAGCGACGGAATAAAATTTGAGTGTCTTTTTTTTAAGCTACATACATACTTAGATAGACGAAAAGTGTATCTACACAGTGAGTCAAAACGAGAGGACAATAGTCACCCTCTCGCTCTCTCGCACTGCTTAGGAACACTTTTCGCGTGTCTGAGTTCGTAGCCTAAGGGTTGGTATTAACATAAACGAAAATCGCATTCGGAATTTCGGAATTGAAATTGTGACATATTTCGTTCGGTAACTAGTGTGATCAAAGAAAATAAAGAAAATGATCAAAAGGGGTCACACTCACTTTTATTTACAGCTGTGTCTTGTAAACTAACTTTAAAAGAGAAATTAATTCAAACTCATTTGATTGGGCGTATTATTAATGTAAAACGCGGCAATGGAGTTGAAGGCAAATAATAGTGGCGCCAACGCCATCGACGACAATAAAATAATTTCTAATAATGTTGTCAAAAAAGCACAATTAAAATGTTTTTTATATTTTAAATTCCATATATTGGGCCTCGCCAAAACATATAAATCAATTGACAGTGCCATGAATCAAAGTGAGGCAGGGAATTATCTAATTGAATTTTTAAATTAATTGGAACCGGTTGGTAAGCCAAAGCATAGCTTGAATCTAAAAGTTGGTTCTTTGATTGTATTTTTGCGAAATATTAATTCACCAGTACTACGGAATTGCACCAGATTGGCAGTGAAAAAGGAATTGCCAAATTTGAATGAAGCTGCGATCCTAAGCTGAGTACTTAGACACGCGAAAAGTGTTCCTAAGCATTGAGTCAAAACAAAAGGTCAATAGTCACTCTCTCGCTCTCTTGCACTGCTTAGAAGCACTTTTCGCGTGTCTGAGTACGTAGATTTAACTGTTTAATCAAAAGAATAAGATTTTTTGATGACGCGTATCCCTATGATTCCATTTGATAAGCCATTTGAGTTCAAACGATTACAATACTCCGTGCTTTTATAGTTTGCGATGTCCATCAAAAAGGCTCAAGGAGGAATCATGTTTTTCACATGGCCAACTTTATGATGGCTGTTCCAGAGTCGTAAGTAGGAAAAACAACAAATTGTGTTTATCCAAATGTTTTAAATTTAGTTTTAAATAACTAGCAATTAATACAATATTTTCTTAGACGTATCGAAGCACGTATCGGGCCGCTAGAATAATTGGCATCACCATACTAGTCAATCTAGCCATATCCGTCTGTCCATCTGTCTGGCTGTCCGTCTGTGGGTCTGTCCGTTGCTACGCAAACTAGTCCCTCAGTTCGTGAGGTATTATATTGAAACTTTAAGAATACTACTATTTTTATTGCGGGTAGTATATACATACATACATATGTCGGACAACTTTATTGTATGTAAAATTTGTAGGTAAACGTAATAACAATTTACATCGTTTTTTTTTTTTATTGACCAAAATGGATCGATATTCACACTGAGAGGGTATACAAACATCGGCTTAGCGATGGGAGTTTCCTTTCTGTTTTTTTCTATTTTTTATTGGTTAGCTAAATTTTCTAAATAAGCTAATTGCAAATTTTATAAGCTTGTCTACTTTTAAATATGCTAGATCTAGCCCGATATAGGCTAAACTGAAAGCACTGGCCTCCAAGGATATGATGTTCAACCAGAGTCTCACGTCCCTCAAGAACGAAGTAACTTTTAAATCATTATATCAGTCCAACAATGTGAAGGCAGAAGCAGTTCCAGCGGCAACTACCCAAATGGTGGTTAATCCCTTTTGATACGAACTGAATCAGCAGCAGTAGCAGCAGCAGTACGCAATGGATCGTACGAGTAATGCATTTTTGATTGTTTGTGCAGGTGCGTGGCCATTTTTTCACTTTCTGCGCACAACTATTGGTTGTATTAGATTTTTTTGTCAATTCGTTAATAAACCATATTAAACAAGTAAGAAAGGTACAGTCGACTGTGCTCGACTGTGAGATACCCGGTACCTAAACGTTTGCGCTTCACACTAAAAGGCAATTTAAAATTGTACATAGATTATAATAGTCTACTTCGATACTTCTTAAAATAAATCGCCTCTCGAATTAGCTCCCGACCTAAACAATTTAATGTCATACTTAAGTATGAATGATACATTTTATAGGAACACATAAAAACCCGCTCGATCGGCGTCATTTCTTGCTATATTCTTTTGTCATTTCTTCTGCAATTGGCACTATTATATTTTCAGGAAACTGTCGCTCTAATTTATTCATTTCTTGTATCTATTAACTTTAACCCGAAAATAACGAGTATAGCTTATTTTTCGTTTTTTATAATTTTTGAGGGCGGAAGTGGGCGTGGCCAAATTTTAAAACAAACTTGATCTGCGTGCAACAGATTCCAATGTTGTCACCAAATTATGTAACTCTAGCTCTTATAGTCTCTGAGATCTGTTGTTTCACACGGACAGACAGACGGACAGACGAACATGGCTAAATCGACTCGGCTGGTGATGCTGATTAAGAATATATATACTTTATGAGGTCGGAGATGCCTCCTTCTGCCTGTTACATACATTCTCGGTTGGCACTAACTTATAATACCCTTGTACCTTATGGGTACCGGGTATAATTAATTAATTTTTTTTGTCGCCTTTTTTTGTATGAATGACCAACATCCTAAGAATGAATGATACATTTTATAGGAACACATAAAAACCCGCTCGATCGGCGTCATTTCTTGCTATATTCTTTTGTCATTTCTTCTGCAATTGGCACTATTATATTTTCAGGAAACTGTCGCTCTAATTTATTCATTTCTTGTATCTATTAACTTTAACCCGAAAATAACGAGTATAGCTTATTTTTCGTTTTTTATGATTTTTGAGGGCGGAAGTGGGCGTGGCCAAATTTTAAAACAAACTTGATCTGCGTGCAACAGATTCCAATGTTGTCACCAAATTATGTAACTCTAGCTCTTATAGTCTCTGAGATCTGTTGTTTCACACGGACAGACAGACGGACAGACGAACATGGCTAAATCGACTCGGCTGGTGATGCTGATTAAGAATATATATACTTTATGAGGTCGGAGATGCCTCCTTCTGCCTGTTACATACATTCTCGGTTGGCACTAACTTATAATACCCTTGTACCTTCTGGGTACCGGGTATAATTAATTAATTTTTTTTGTCGCCTTTTTTTGTATGAATGACCAACATCCTAAGAATATTAAGACTAAATTTGACATCGATCGGAGAAAAAATAACAAAGTAATGGGTAGTTGAACGGAGGTCATTCTATGTTCGATGTATGGGTAGCCAATTTAAGGCGCTCTCCTGAAAAGTGCCATTTTAAAAGTCGGTGTACACGATTACTAAAAATCTACTTGACAATATCATAGTTTGTAACTTTGTATAACACTTACTAGTGTTGGGTAAATACTGCTCATTTGGTTGAACATGTTCACTTGATCTTTTTTTTTCAAAAGAGTCAACTCACTCATTTTGCTCACTTGTTCATTCCTCACTTGCTCACTTGTTCACTGCTCATTGTTCACTTGCTCACTTGTTCACTTGCTCACTCGTTCACTTGTTCACTGCTCACTGCTCATTGCTCAGTTGCTCACTTGTTCACTGTTCATTGCCTTTTTATTAACTGTTCATAAGCAGACTACTGAGCACTGCATTTCAACGACTAAAAAATCCATTTGTTACATATTAGTTTAAATCTGATATACTCGTATGTATGTATGTATATTTATGTTTTCATATTTCATGTATTGAATATTTATAAAAGGAAAAAAAAAATAATTAAATTTAAACAAAACTAAAATAACAAAATTAAATTAAAAATATAATAATAAAAGTAGAAACTCGTTCACCATCTCTATGACCGACAATTCGAATTTAAAATAAAGAACGAGCATGTCGTTGCTCATTTTTGCGCAATCTAAGAGAACAATGCGTGAGCAAACAATAGTGAACAATAGTGAGCAAAAGAGCAAATCTGAACAAGTGAGCAAAAATGAACAAGTGAACAAAAAAGAGCAACTGAACATAAAAGGACAAATAGTAAGGAACATGTTCACTCACTCAGTTTAGTGAACAACTATTTTTTGTTCACTCACTCATGAGCAACCCAACACTACCTCCGTTCAACTAACCATTACTTCAGTACTTTTTGCTCCGATCGATGTCAAATTTGGATTTTATGCTCTTAAGATGTTAGTAATTCATTAAAAAAACCATTACTTCAGTACTTTTTGCTCCGATCGATGTCAACTTTTGATGTTATCTTATTAAGATGTTAGGCATTCATAAAAAAAAAAAAAAAAAAATTAAAGTATAAATATTCTTGAGCATCATTAGACGAGTCGATCTATCCATGTCCGTCTGTCCAAATGTCTGTTTTTATGCAAACTAGATTCTCTCTTATATAGGTCGGAACGGGCAAGATCAGTTTACTATAACATATAGCTGCCATAGGAACGATCGGGACAAATGGGCCGTTTTTCATTGTTTTTAAAGATAAATGATAAAAACTCAGTAAATGGTCTTTTAATTTAAATATAGACATGCATTAAAAATTTCATCGAAATCGGACCAGGGACATAGGGATGATCCAAAAACAAGTGGGAAAGCTACAGTCAAGTGTAACCGACTGTGAGATACCCGGTACCCAAAGCATTGTGGGTGAAATTAAATATCACATGAACATGGAATTCAGAAAATGTTGACAAATGAAGACAAAAGTTGCTAGAAATTCTATATTAAATAAAAAGGCAAGCCTCTTTAAAAAATACAAGAAAAACGGGTCCCCGCATGTCTATGCTCAATATTTATCAGTAAGATCACAATTTCTTGCGCTGAATTCTTAACTTTATTCACAATATCTTACACAATGTAAATCCGATTTCCGATCTGATCCAAAACAGTTCTACAATTTCGTAAATTCAAAACGCAAGTCTAATGCCTACCCTCCATCGCTTAGTTTTCTCGACCAATCTGAATCTTCCTCGCTGGGCATATCCAACCTATTTGCAACATTTTTCCAATCTACTTATACTTCTGTCTCCTACGATTCTTCTACTTCCTATCTTTATAGTTTAGCTCATGCTAACAATATCTGCGTACCTTTCTTCGCAGAGAGTGATGTTCTGCATGGTTTAAAAACTATTGACATCTGCTGGCCCTGACAATATTCCGAGCTGTGTCCTTAAGCACTGTGCCCAAGTTCTATGTCTCCCTTTGACCTATCTTTTTAATCTATCACTAAAACAATGTTCTCTCCCAAGTATTTGGAATGAGTCTTTTATCATTCCCCTCCATAAAAAAGGCTCTAGATCAAATGTAGCCAATTATCGTGCCATCGCCAAGCTCTCGGCTATCCCTAAGCTTCTGGAGCACTTGATAACTCGTCAACTGCAACACCTATGTAGAAGCCTGGTGTCATCATCGCAACATGGTTTTTTTAAACAGCGATCCACAACTACTAATCTATTAGAATTCTCGAATCTGATCAACCGAAGTTTTCAAAGTCGTATGCAAGTTGATGTTATCTTTACAGACTTCAGTAAAGCGTTTGATTCTGTAAATCACTCACTCCTTCTTCAAAAACTATCTCTTTTAGGATTTTCCCCTTCTATTCTGAAATGGATCGCTTCTTATTTGTCAACGTACTCAACGTGTTCTGTTCAATAATGTACTGTCTAATGTTATCAATGTCACTTCCGGTGTCCCACAAGGCAGTCACCTTAATCCACTTCTCTTTATCTTGTTTATTAACGACCTTCCAAAAGTGATATCCTTCTCATCTGTTCTAATGTATGCCGATGACGTCAAGATCTGCCTACCATACTCAAATCGACTCTCACATAATGACCTTCAACATGACCTTAATTCTCTTCTCAGTTGGTGTTCGATAAATCTTCTATTTCTTAACTACTCTAAATGTAAGCTCATGACCTTTTATCGCTATTCTCCTCATCTTGTCTCCTACACCTTGGGGAATCATTCACTTGATCGGATAGAATCATCGAATGACCTAGGAGTTCTTTTCGATCACAAATTAAGTTTTAAGAGCCACATTACTGCCATGGTAAATAAAGCTAAAGGTGTCTTAGCATTTATCAAGCGATGGTCCAAAGAATTTAATGACCCTTATACTAAAAAGACTCTCTATGTATCCTTAGTCCGTCCAATCTTAGAGTATTGTTCCTGTGTGTGGAGCCCGCAGTATAAGGAACAGCAAGATCTTATTGAATCTGTTCAGAAGCAATTTCTTATTGAATCTGTTCAGAAGCAATTTCTTATCTTTGCCCTTCGAAATTTAAACTGGGATTCTGAAAGATTCTTACCGAGTTACCGGCATAGGCTTAAATTAATCGACCTTCCGTCCCTACATCATCGCCGAGTTTGCAGTGGAGCGATCTTCGTCCACAAGCTCCTTCTTGGTCTTATCGACTCGCAATTTTTATTAAATAATGTTGAATTGCTGTCCCTTCAAGATTTACTCGTTCTTTCTGTCCTTTACGTTTGCCTATATGTAAATCTAATTATGCACAGCACGACCCATTTAATGTTTTATGTAAAAATTTCAATGCTGTGAACCATATGATTTCTAACGAATCAATCGAAGTCATTACAAATAATATTTACTAGTTTCTTGAGTCGTCCGAACTGTAATTTTGTTAAGTTTATAGTTTTAAGCCTTATTGTTTAGAATTTAAGTATAGCTGTGCTAACAGATATTTGTTATGCAATAAATAAATAAATAAAAAAAAAGCTTCAAGAAAAAGAAGAAGTATAAACAGAAACTTTATTGTTTAATAAATTCCATGTCAACCATTCGATTTTACTCAAATTTTCAGAACACTTCCGCGAATGCCTACTTATTGATTATATATATTTACTCTAAGACAAAAATGACGATTATAGCTTATATACCGTTTTTTATGATTATTCTAATCTGCGTGCAACAGATTTCAATGTTGTCACCAAGTTTGGTAACTCTAGCTCTTAGAGTCTTTGAGACTTTGATTACTGTTTTTTCACACGGACAGACAGACGGACATGGCTAAATCGACTCAGCTGGTGACGCTTATCAAGAATATATCTTATAATACCCTTGTACCCTATGGGTACCGGGTATAAATAACACGAAAGTAATATGAAAATGTACCTGTATTCGTTATATTTCAATAAATTCGCATATTCGCATATTCGCATAAAATTATTATTAACGATTTAAAATAATTATTTTAATTTTACCGTCAAAAGGAATGATCAAAAATTAAAAGGAATTTATAACTTTGTGCAAACCGAGAATGTATGTAACAGGCATATATATATATATATATATATAATCTTGATCATAATCACCAGTCGATTAAGCCATGTCCGTCTATCGGACTGTCCGTCGGTCAATTGATCTCAGAGCTTATAAGATTTAGAGCCACCGGTGCACGCAGATTAACATTGTTTTAAAATTAAATAGATAGATAAGTTTGTGAGGACGTTTTCTGAAAATTTGAGAAAAATCGGATGATAAACATGGAAGTTATTAAACAATAAAGTTTCTGTGTATGTTTCTTCTTATTCTATGTATGTCGAAAGTAAGAAAATATCTTAATTTGTTTTTTTTTTGTATTGAATTCAAATCCGGTTGCGATAGTACGGGTCGCAAATAAACTTAAAACAACTAATTCTCTTCTTAATTGGTTTCAATGAGGAGAATTTGTAGAAAAAGTGCAAGCAATTCGTGTGATTTGTATGCGAAATAATTAAATATAAAAATGTCTTTAAAAGTAGCTAAAAGTGACAACATTTTAATTTTTTCAGTTTTCAGGTCGATTTTTACATGAGGTATGCAATGTAACAATTGTATTATGAAAATTTTAGTTGAATTTTTTTTTATAGATATGATATATATTATAAGAATACGATGTTTATGATCTTTTTAGTTTTTGTATCACTGAAACATGATGTATATACGTCCGTAGGACGGACAGTCGTCGAAACAACAGATTTATGGGACTATAAGAGGTGGAGCTATCAAGTTTGGTTTAAAAATTTGACCACCACCACTCCACAACAAATCATGAAAAATTTATAACACAGCTGAATTTTGATTGAAAGTAAGTGAATATAAATTAAAAAGTTTAATGAGACCTTTTCGGAAGACCTACAGTGGGGAGCAAAAGTGATTCCACGTTCAACATTTTCGTGTTCGAGCGCTCATAAAACCTGCACGAATGAAGTTAATCAAAAAAACTTGTTTTTCCTCGATTCCTTATTCAATTTAGAACAAATAGACGTAAATAGTAAAATAATATAAGAAGCAATGTAATAGTAAGAAACAAAAATCCAAAACAAATGACATGTTCTCAGTTTTGCACCTTTTATAAAAAAATCTATAGAAATTCCGTATTAATATTTTGTCCAAAGACAATTCGTGTCTTTATAATTGTTTAGGTATTTTGGCATCTTTTCAACCCATTTCCCAACAATTCCATTCAGAAGTTGATTCCACTTCAGTTCCACACGCCTCCAAGGACCACCTACGTTGCATTCGACTGATTGTTACGGCCCAATATATATGGTCATGATTGACCACAGATTTTCAATTAGATTGAGGTCGGGACTTTTAGCTTTCCACTCCAACAAGATAAAATGTTGGTTTTCTACCCGTTTCTTAAGAATATTTCGCAGTGTACTTAGGATCTCCATTTAGTTGAAAAGTGAATTTTCCCTCATTAAAGCCAAAATGCTCCAAAAAATATTAAAAATGGGCTTGGAAAATATTTAAAATAGTCTTCCCTTTTTATAATTTAATCAATTTTGTGAAAAAGTTCAACGGAGAACTCGGTACCATTGGGTAGAACTGAAAATGCCGCAATTGGTCAAACGAATCCATGTTTAACCATTTCCAATCGAATAGGATGTAGTATTGTTCGCGTAGGTCCAGTAACAAGCTTCAAAGACAATATGTGAGCAAGCCGTATAGCATGGAGGAGGACATATAATAACATTACATCGTGGCAAGTTGAGCCTTTGCACAAAATTTATGGAATTATAAGTAAAGAAGACTATTTTAAATATTTTCCAAGCCAATTTTCAAAACAATTTGGACAAGTGTGGCTTTAATGAAGGAAAATGTACTTTTGAACAAGACGGGTATCCTAAGTACACTGCGAAAATTTGGAAGAAATACGTGGAAAATCAAAACTTTATGTTGATAGAGTAATTAACTCAAAGTCCCGACCTCAATCTAATTGAAAACCTATGGTCAATAATGATCATATATCTCGGGCGGTATCAATCAGTTTAATCCAACGTAGGCGGTCCTTAGATGCGTGTGAAACTGACGTGAAATCAAATTATAAATGGAATTATTGAGAAATGGGTTGAAAAGATGCCAAATTACATTAAAAATTATAAAGACAAGAATTGTCTTTGGACCAAATATTAATATGGAATTTCCTTTGATTTTTTTATATAAGGTGCAAAACTGAGTACATGTCTTTTGTTTTGGTTTTTAATTTATAACTATTACATTGCTTCTTATATTATTTTTCTATTTACGTCTATTTGTTCTAAATTGAATAAGGAATCGAGGAAAAAAAGTTTGTTTCATTAACTTCATTCGTTCAGGTTTTATGAGCTCTCGAACACGAAAATGTTGAACGTGGAATCACTTTTGCTCCCCACTGTATAATCGAATGATAAACATGGGAGGTATTAGGCAACAAAGTTGTAATATTATTTAACTCCCACGCTCTCACACATACAGACGCCTTAAATGGTTAGTCGCGCCTCTTCAAATTGCCTAAGGGACGCTCCAAATTATACCCTTAGTATCTTTTTTGCGCTTTATTTTTTAGTCGATCGATTTTTTAGTTTAACGCGTAAGGTTTTGAATACCGGGTATCTCCCAGTTGAGAACCCTCGAATTCAGCTAGCTAACTAGAATATCAGAATGGAGACCATGCAGCGAAGGTTCCTCAGAAAAGTATGTGGTTTTTCTAATTTTCTGCATATTGATCTGAAAAAATATATAAGTTATTTATAAATCCTAAAACTAGCGGGAAAACAAAAAAAATTAAAAAAAACAAAAAAGTTTTTCAACTCCTTATCTTGTTTATTCAATATCCTTTAAACAGATTTTCGGATTGAGATGCTGATTGAGATTGTCGTTAGTCGTATTTTGAGATCTAGAATACGACCTCGCTAGAAAAGTTTGATTTTCCCAAGTATGCACAAGCTTTTTCTAAAGCAATACCTTTTGATTGGTACTATACATAGCTTTTAAGCAGGGACCGTAATCATTATAAGTGAAATAATATAATTCAATATTTAATTAATATTTATTGATTATTATAAATTTTGCTCCTTTTTAATAATATATCTTGAGTTTTATTTTTTATCTATATTATATTTCGAAGAATATAAAAAAAAATATATATTTTATTAATTTCCAAATTGCGTTTTCGTGTAAGTCTACGCTCACTTTATAATGTGGCGAATAAATTGTTTCAAAGAAAAAAGATATTTCACAATAAGCAATATTTTAAGCAAAAAAAAAAAAAAAAACGCTCAAAAATTAATAATTATTTTTTCGCTCACAATAATAAAATTTATTCTTTGATCGTTTAAATAAACTCAAAGAAAAATTATAAAAAATGAGTAAAATGTATAAAAATTGCAAAGTACAAAATCATTGAGGATATGGAAAGATCATCCAAATAGTAGCCGATTGGTAATTTTTGTTTGTTTATGCAGCTGACCCAAATGGATGCTTTTTTTTTGTTAAAAAAAATCATTAATAATCATTATTTACGGTCCCTGCTTTTGAGGATCGGACAACCGTAAGCTGATTTTCAATTCTATTTGTATATGCAGTAGTCGCCTTGCGTACACTTTCGGAGCTCATCGTCACTACGGCCTTTCACATTGATATCCTGCAAGGGTATAATAGAATTAAGTACATTTAAATTTTTTTCACGCTTTTTAAAAAGCTGAATGACAACTGCGAAATGACCATCAATCATTGAACACGACTGTCAACTATTCGACTGTTCAACTAATTAGTTGAAACTAATAACTGTAAGTAAATTGCCCCGGCACCGTTCGATTCCCAGACCAGAGTCTATAATTTTTATGTACTAATTTAATTGTAAATGTAATTGTTTTTAATAATAAACGTTCTTCGACCTATACGTGATCAAAAAAGTTATGTGATTATTCTCACAGCGGAAGTCAGTGTAAGAATTTCAAGATAACGCTCTCCGCACGCGATCTTTGTTATAGTCGATATTTTGATTTGTGAGAATCGAAATAACAGTTTTTGCATTAATAATTTGCATACTATCAAAACCGGAAAACTTATTCAGTATAGCTGTGGGAAAACATGGCATTTAAAATCAACTTGAATTACATGTTCCAGACTACATCTATTTCGGGTACATATGTATATTAATTTAGGAAGATCACCTGAACTTTCTACTTTACAGTAGTTACATTAACATGTAGCTATGCCCATGTTGAGCAACACGCATTGATGCTGTCAACACAGAAGAAAACGAAACATCTACAGAAACTATATTGTTTAATAACTTCCATGTTTATCATCAGATTTTTCTCAAATTTTCAGAAAACGTTTGCAATATTCATTTATTTTATATCAATTTATCAAGACCGAAAATCACGACAATAGCTTAGTTACACGATTTTCATGATTTTCGGGGGCGGAAAATTGCGTGGACAAATTTTGAAACACGGACACGAAACATAACGGAAAGAGCAACTGAGCAGGTAGACGACAAAAAACAACAACAACCTCTACCATCTCGACGCGTCGCAGTCATCAGTTGCCCAAAATGTGCGAGCAAGGGGACACTGACAAAAACTGGATCTGAAACTTAAAACTCTCAATTTCGTCAGTCATTTTGATGGTCTCGTGCCCGTCTCAAAAGAACGACTAAAGAACCAATCAAAACTTTTTCACTCAGTGCAGAAGTCCATAATTCCCTTAAAAATTGTTGTTGCATTGCTATAATGTGCGTCGGCCGCACGCATACAATTTGTTTTTGCAATTTCAAGCGATCGTCAACAACCCATTTCTCCTCCTCTCTGGCGCCTAAATATCAGTGGCATTTTTTTTGTAAAATTTCACGGATCACTGAGCGCGAGCATCGACCATCTGTGTCGACTTGCTGGTGCCTCCCGAAAATTATATCGGCAAGAGCAGTGTGCTGCTCCAAGAGCAAAGGCGTCCCCTTCCCTGTTTTAAAACAAGCTTGATCTGCGTGCAACAGATATAAATGTAGTCACCAAATTTTGTAGACGGACATGGCTGAATCGACTCGGCTGGTGATGCTAATCAAGAATATATGTACTTTATGGGGTCGGATTTGCCTTATTTTGCCTGTTACATTCATTCTCGGTTTGCGCAACTTTGCGCAATGGGTATCGTGGGTATAATTACAATTAAGTTAGTAATTTGGATTTTTGCTTCACCGTCATCAACAACATCATCACAATCATTTCTCCTAAAGCAATTCGTTTTTAAAAAATCTTAGTAGCTAATTTCAGTTTCAAAAAGCTTTACCATACCTTTCAATCAAGATATAAATGGTTCTGATCGGACTATCATAGAAGATTTTCAATTCTAAGGCTTTATATGTATAGTAATCTCCTTAGACTGCCCATAGTGAAAACAAGTAAGAATTCTAAAAGAGAATAAGCTAGACTGTGAGATACCCAGTACCAGAAGATTTTTGTGTTAAATAATAAGAAGGAGAATTTAAGGCCATCATGCTGCCTTCTCACACGCTTATTGAGTTCTCTATTCAGATAATCGTAGCAAGAGCTACAGTTATGGATGTGGCCTATTGATTTGCGTGGACGCAGTACTCTGCTTATGCAAGATCGGAAGACGCTCAATCCTCACAAAATCCAAAATATCATTTTTTTATTTTATTTTGTAATGTTATTTTGTATTTATCTTCAATTTTTTTAATAGGTTATTTATTTATTTTACTTGTTTACTTAATATCTAAAATAATAATCTATACATATTTAATATTTTTGTTTTGTAGTTAATTTATATTATTTTATTTTTTTACTTCATGCGTAATAGTTAAATTGACGTGAGCCAATTAGATTTGCAGATCTTGTGCATTGACTACAGTCAATACATATTGCATACATCTTTTATTAATTATTAATTATTAATAACGGTATTAATAATAACAAAAAAAAAAAAAAAAACATGCTAACAAGCACAAAAAAATCGCAGCCGTCACTTGCAGAGTTTTTGGGCCTGGCTTAAAATTGCGTCTTTATTGCTAGTATCTCCCATGTTTACCATCCGATTATATTTAACTTTCAGAAATCGTCTGCATAAAAAACCTTATTTCAGATAATTCTTTCCTTAACCGAAATTCATGATTTTAAAACAAACGTCATCTGCGTGCAACAGATAGGAATGTTGTCACAACATTTGGTAGCACTAGCTCTTATAGTCTCTGAGATCTGGTTTCTCACGGACATGACAACATTGTCACTCTCCTTCATACGAGAATTTGAGTCATCAAGACAGAAAATTGATTCTGAA
Source organism: Drosophila rufa (assembly GCA_018153105.1). Taxonomy (NCBI): domain Eukaryota; kingdom Metazoa; phylum Arthropoda; class Insecta; order Diptera; family Drosophilidae; genus Drosophila; species Drosophila rufa. The sequence goes on along the minus strand of JAECXS010000003.1, from coordinate 2,143,863 downwards.
TCTTATATTACTTTTACATATTTTGTAATTTGAATTGAGTAAAAGTAATATTCCAAATTAATTTGATGGCTATTTTAATTGATTACCATACGCACAATCGAAAAATTAATTATAAATTATAAAAGGAAAAACTGAATATTTTAGATATTTTAACATATACATGCATACGCACATAATTCAATATATAGTATTTCATTTCGCTTGGGATGTTTAAAAATGCAAGCTGCAAATGAATGCCAACATCGACTGCCCAAAGTTAACTTTTATTCTTGTTGTTATCCCAAAATGTGTACTCAAACTTAATGGAAATCCAGAATGGAATTTCGGCTTCCCGAACTTAGATTTTTTTAAACATATAACATTTCTTTAGTTTTTAAGTCTATCGGAATTATAATTTTAGAGAGAGAGCCTTGGAAAGATGGGCGCTAAAAGCCATTTAGGATAAATCCGTCTGTAAGAGCATCTGCATCTCAGCAGCAGTTCACAACACTAATAAAAAAGCGTTCTGTCCAACTTCATTTTAAATTCTTATCAATAATTATTGATTATATGTTACATACAAATTTACTCACCAACATAGCAATATTGAGCATTATTACTTCATCGGTCTCGCGTCGGTTCCCAGACATGTGCTCCTGCCAGACCAAGGGATGACTGGGTGTGCTGCTCATAGTGTTATTTTTATTGAACGTAACGTTTTCATGGGTCATAATCTCTCTAAGTAATGTTATAAGTTATTGAGACTTATTCTTTTTAATATATTAAGCTAAAACATACTTGTATACGTAAGGTCCAACTTGTTCTACCTTGAGCTGGTCGCGGCCAGCCAAAAAAGCTTCGGCGTTGGTTATATTAAAGAGATATATTTTAATGTACAAATCAACCGGTGGCACTGCCCACAGATTAAAGATTTCACCTCCTTCCGACATTATTAATTTCTGCAAAAGGGCAACGTCCAAATATATCAAGGTTTAGTCCACGGTTTACCTAAACGACCTGAGTTCCAAAAACTACATGCTATTGTCAAAGGATTAAGACCTCCACACAGCACAGTGACAAATTTTTTATATTTAGGTGAAATTTATTATAATTTAATTTTTGAGAAAATGCTTTTTCTTTTTTTTTTTATTGTAATTGATAGTAAGTTTACCCATGAATATATAGACATCAAAAGATTTGTTGTACTTTGGGTATAAGATTAGCTGTGAGCTCTCAAACATGATATAATGTGAACCCACTAAAATATTTTTACTCCAATTTAGTGAGGAAAACATTAAGAACAATTTCCAGAAACTTTTGTAATTGTTTTAAACGTTAAAATATATGTGTCCTGTAGTATAGAGTGGAGGAAAAATTTATTTTTCAAGGGTATTTTTGAAAAAGAAATTTAAAAAATAGGAATTAATTCCACCTGTGCGCATGTAGGCTCATAATGACAAACACAAAGTTTAAGGTTTAGAGCCTTAGTTTCTATTTGTTGATACCTACCCATCTGAATATCAAATCGTAGGGTTGAAACACTTTAATCAGCACTGCTGTTGATATGGCCAAAAATCCAATGGCCAGCAGAAGAAAGGCGCCTAAAAATAAGAAATTGATACATTTTACCATATTTCAACACATATTAGAATCATCAATAAGTTAGTAAAAATAAAATGTATAATATAAATTATTTTTATTTAAAAATGAAAAATAAAAAAAGATCAGCATAAATCATTGATCTACATACGTCTCAATACCTTTCGTTGGATGTATGTATGCATTATACGAGGTGTGTTTAAAAAGTATCGCGAATTTTGAATTGTCGCGGGTTACGTATATTCGAATTTCGATTTTTTTGTGGCGTTATGTTGGTACTCATGTCTCTCACTTATGACGACAAGCTCGGCCATTTTGAATGTTCACTTAATTGTTGATAGCTGCTTTGCTTGCACGTGTTTAGGATCGTCTTCCATTTTTACCTATTCAAAACAATTGATCAAAGAACCTATATCAAATTTTGTGTAAAAAACGAAATTAAGTGCGCGGATGCATTCCGAATGTTGACTGTGGCATACGGAGAAGCTACCTTGGACCGAAGCAACGCTTATCGGTGGTACAAAATGTTCTCAGAAGGCCGAGAAGATGTGAACGACGAAGAGCGTGCCGGACATTTTTACATTTATTTTATTTTGGTACGTGATTTTTGCTGCTTAAATCTAATCTAAATCTACTGTTTATATACAATTTGTATTTAGAGGTGAATGTGTGTTATGTACAGATGTGTTAGTTTGTGTGTTTAGGGGCAGCAGCCCTAAGATAGTTTAGTTAGGGGAGGGTTATGTTGACTGGTTATTGGAGGGTGCGGGACGGCAGTTGCCCGAATGTTGTTCGTTTTAATCTTCTTCTTATTGTTGATTTGGTAGCTCTCCTTGCAAGGCGGTTGGGGTGAGCTTTAAGGCGGGTTTTGTGGGCCCTTGCCAGCCGATTTATTGTGTCACCGACCATTTCAATTTCAAGATCCTTGTGTATATCTGTGTTTCTGATGTACCATTCAGCTTGAGAGATGTGTCTCAGGAACTTAGCCTGGAAAGCTCTGACCTTGTTGAGATGTGTTTTGGCCGCCACTCCATAAATGGCCAGCCCATAATGCCAAATTGGCGCCAGTATAGCAGTGTAGATCTTTTTCTTATTTACCAGGCTGAGCTTCGATTTCGCTTTGGTTAGCCAGTGGAGTCTGCGAGCAGCTGCCTCTAGTTTTGAGCGCGTTTTCTTCAAGTGGGACGCAAACGTGAGCCTCCTGTCAAAAGTGACCCCCAAATAGGTATGCTCCTTAAGCTGAGGGATCAACTGGCCATGCAGAAATACACCAGGCGAGGAGTCTTTTCTGTTAGCGAAGGTGACTATAGCACATTTTTCGGGATTGATCGAGATGTTCCACCTGCATGCCCAGTTCTCGTACCTTTTCAGCAGCAACTGCAGATCATCGGTGGCCTCATAGATGCAGCTAGACCTGGCCAGAACTGCAGTGTCATCTGCATAGGTAGCTATACATATTTCACTCTGCGCATGACCAGCTTCAAGGGGGGCATCATGAGCAAAGAGGTTGTACAGAATTGGGCCTAGAACACTCCCCTGAGGCACGCCTGCTGCAATAGGTCTGGCTGAGGAGGAGATCCCGTCCTGGACTACCCGAAAGGATCTTTCTCGGAGGAAGCTGGCAATTATCTCCAATAGTTGCGGGTGAAGGATCCTTTTAAGTTTATATAGCAGTCCAGGGTGCCACACTCGATCAAATGCCTGTTGGATGTCTAAGAACGCTGCAACTGTGTACTCTTTCAGCTGGAGGCCATCCAGGATGAATTTACCGACTCTATGCAACTGTTCGGGGGTGCCATGACTCTGTCGGAAGCCCGAGCATTTCAACAACAGACAAAAAAATTAATGAAGTGGAGAAAATGGTATTGGCCAATCGTCGAATCACCGTTAGAGAAGTTGCTGAGGACCTAAACATATCGATTGGCTCGTGCCATTCGATTTTTATCAATGATTTGGGCATGAGACGGGTCGCCGCGAAATTCGTACCCAAAATTGCTCAATTGCGACCAAAAACAGCATCGCATGAACATTGCTAATGAGATGTTGGACTCTGTCCGCGACGACCCAAATTTGCTCTAGAGCGTCATAACTGGTGATGAATCGTGGGTTTATGGTTATGACGTGGAATCAAAAGCTTAATCATCCAAGTTCGGTCGAATGTGTAAGTTTTGCTAACAGTTTTCTTCGATTGCAGGGGCGTGGTGCATCATGAGTTCTTGCCACAGGGTAGAACGGTCAATAAGGAATATTACCTGCAAGTTATGCGCAATTTGCGCGAAGCAATTCGCCAGATACGGAGTTGTGGAAGAACAAAAATTGGCTTTTGCACCACGATAACGATGCTCACACATCGTTGCTTGTGCGAGACTTTTTGGCCAAAAACAACACACTAATGATGCCGCAGCCACCGTATTCCCCAAATCTGGCCGCCTGTGACTTTTTCTTGTTCCCTAAACTGAAGAGGCCCATGAAAGAACGACGTTACGCTACGCTTGGCGAGATAAAGACGGCATCAAAGAAGGAGGTGAACAAGAAAAAAAAAAAAGATTTTTGAAGTGCTTTAAAGAGTGGAAAAACCGTTGGCACAAGTGTATAATATCTCATGGGGATTACTTTGAAGGGGACAAAATAAATAATCATGAATAAATAAATAATTTTTTAAAAAACACAAAATTCGCGATACTCTTTGAACACACCTCGTATGGGCATTTCCAGCAAAAGGTCAACCAGGCCCGAAAACTAAAATGTTCATTATCATCGTATTTTTGTGTGTATATTTATAAAAAGAAACTACATATGCCAGTGTTTTCATGTAAAAATCGCCCTGAATACAGAAAAAACTACAATTATGCAATTTTTAGCTACTTTTAAAGACATTTTTATATTTCATTATTTTGCTTGCAAAACATAGAAACTCTTTGTACTTTTCTACCAAATCTGCTCATTGAAATCTATTAAGAAGAGATAAGCTGTTTTTTAAGAATAAATGAAGAATTAAAAAACAAGAATGGAAGAAGGAAGCTAACTTCGGTAAACCGAACTTTGTAGCCTTGCAGTCTGCAATTCGATCATTGAAAGTCGATCCATTTTGGTAAAATATAAAAAGATCGAAGTTTTTACATTTTTATAACATTGACCTACACATTTTACATTTTAGTATAAATCAACCGAGCGCTTCTATGGCAGCTATATGGCAATTATATCAGTTGTCCGATCTTAAGAAAATTATTACTGTAATTCTTAAACCGTAAAAACAGCTATATCTCGATATTAATAAAAATATGTTGAAAAACAGAGAAGTTACAATATTTTCATTTTAATTTTCCGATGTGCATAAAATTTTAAAATGTATAGCTATAGTATGTTCAGGAGGCTAAGGCTCTGGTAGTGAAGCGTGTGTGCATGCCGCGGCGCCAAGCTGACTCAGCCAGTGGGAGTTGGCAGTCACATGCCGACTACTGAAGACGTGGTGAAGAACCACATCCTGCTCGAGGTGCCCCTGCTCTAGACTAAATATGGCGGATCTAGAGAGGACAACTCGAAAAAACCCGTAATCACCGGTGTTACCGTGCCCCTGTGACGAATGGCACTACGTTAGTGTGTCTTTTAATGGTGGCTTCCGGATACCTGACACCTCCGGTCGTATAAGTGCCCGAACCGGGTTTTGAGGCTCTGCCCCGGGGGATACTTCCTTCCTCATTATTCGTGGAACCAATCTATGGATTCAAGAAGCAGGGTGCTCAAGCAGCCCCAAATCGAGTAACATCGAACCTATCCGAGAACCCGAAGATGCTATGTGCATCTGTTCACAAATCTCTGACACCGATACCATCACCAAGGAAGAGGAAGAAACCCTACTCGCCTCCCCAGAGGATGAAAAGCCAAAGCGGATCTCGCTATCGGGCGCCGCAAGGAAGAGGTTGCGCAGATACTTTGCGAACGGCATACCCATGGAGGAGGCCAAAAGGCTCGCTCAGAAGCCTATGGACCCTCCAAGGGCAATGCCCATCAGGAGTGGCGCTACCACTAACAAACGAGGTAGATCGGCCAAGACGACCCCCAAAGAGGGCCATGTTCAAAACCGCGGCACCTAGTGCCTTGACGAAGGGTGTTCCTGCAAATGTATTGCCGGCCCCGGAGGCTCCAGCAGCGTTCACAATCGCAGCAGCGGCTGGGCAAGCAACTCAGGAGCAGTCAGCCGAAGTCGGTATCATGGCCTCTTATAGGGACGTTGCCAGCTCAGTGAAGATGGCGATACTCCCGGCCAACTACCCCGAACATCTCCTCACGACGGAGCAGCTCCACAGCATCCAATCCGCCATCTTGTCGAGGGTGATGGCTCTGAGACACGGCTCTGTGAAGCCGCTGTTCTCCGGCTGCACTTTCCGCCCAGGATGGATGGCCATAACATGCGGGAATGCGGAGACAGCCGAGTGGCTAAGTACAGAGGTAACAAAGCTCCGGCTGTGGAAGGACGCCCACATCAAGGTGGTCCCTGAAGCGGAGGCTCCACGAGCCGCTGTCTTCATCGGCTACTTTCCGCTTCCAAATGCGGACATGAAGACGGACGAGATCCTGAAGCTCGTCGAGGGGCAGAACAGCGGCCTGCGCGTGGGAGACTGGCGAGTCTTTCACCGAGAGATGCGGCAGAACATGGCCGTCATCACGATTGCGCTGGACCCAGTATCTGCCGACAAGATGAAGTCGCTGGCGTACCAGCTGCACTTTGCGTGGGGCATGGCTACCCTTAAGCCAAAGGCCTGCGCGCAGCCGAAGGCACAGGCGGTGGCTCCTGCTCTCGCAGCGGAGAAGCCCACCTGCTCCAAGGCCGTCTTGTCGGACAAGGCTGATCCGGCGCCAAAGAATGCCACTGATGGCAAAACAAAGGGATCCGGCGGCAACGAGGCTGGTGGCACCACTGTTGCCCAAGAGCCCGCAACGACGCGGAAGATCCTGCGCCCTCCCCTATATGGGCGTGTGACGCGCGGAACAGGGCGCGTCAACAAGGGTGTGAGGCGCACACCTGAGGAGGAGGCCCTTCTGCGCACGAACCGAGGCCTGAAGATGGCGGCTAGAGGCCGCAAGAGGGCGGACTAATGTCCTGTCCCCCTCTCCCCACTCTCCCCAACACCCGGAGACACCTAAGATGTCTCCAAGCAAACCTCCACCATGCAAAGGCCGCATCAGACGTCCTTTGTGAGAGGTTTGCTACGATGGACATAGCATTTATCCAGGAGCCATGGGTAAATGCCGGACGTGTCCTGGGGCTAAACACCCCATCCGGTAAGCTGCTATATGCAAATGACCAACCTCGCCCTAGAGCGGCGTTGTTAATTAACAAAAATCTAACATTTATTCCCCTATCACAGTTCATCACTGAGGACCTGGTGGCAGTTTGGGTCAAAATACCCACGGCCCACGGCGAACTGGAGGCAGTCCTGGCCTCCGCCTACCTACCCGGTGACACCGACGAGGTGCCTCCGCCGGCTACTTGTGCCCTGGTTGAGCACTGCCAGCGAAACCGGCTCCGGTGGATCATCGCCTGCGATGCCAATGCGCATCACACGGTCTGGGCGAGCAGTGACATCAACAAAAGAGGTGAGTACCTTCTTGAGTACATTATTAGTAATAACGTAGGTTTACTAAATCAGGGCAGCGAGCCTACATTTATTTACGCGATCAGAGAGGAAGTCATTGACCTAACTCTCTGTAGTCTAAATATGTTGTCCGCTGTCTCAAACTGGCACTTTGCGAGTGAGATCACCATGTCTGATCACCAGCACATCCGATTTGATATAGGATGTGCCGTGCAATGTAGCCTTGTTACTAGAAATCCCAAAAACACATACTGGCATCTTTTCTGTTTTGAACTTGAGCAATCCATAGACTGCTCCACCCGTCCGATACTATCAATAGGCGAGCTAGAGCGTGAAGCTACTGTGCTTCACACAAACATTGAATCGGCATATCACGCTAGCTGCGAACAAAAAGTTCGTAAGATCAGAAGGGCTGTTCCCTGGTGGAACAAGAGCCTTGAAGATCTTAAAAAGGCTGCGCGAAGGCTCTTCAATAAAGCAAAGAATGGGAAGGCCACATGGGATTCCTATAAGTGTGCTTTAACGCTCTACAACAAAGAGCTGAGAAGGTCAAAACGGGCTACGTGGCGTCAACACTGCGGTCAGATTTCAACTCTCCCGGAAGCTGTCAGGCTACAAAAAGCCCTCTCAAAAGACCACTCAAACGGCATCTGTACACTGAAAAAGCCAGATGGAACACACACAAACAACCCTACGGAAACGAGTAGTCTACTCCTGACTACTCATTTTCCGGGGTGCGTGGCCGTGGAGCAACCCAACTCAGAGAGTGAGGCACCAACCTACCTCTCTGGGACTGGAGAGTGCCCACACCTGCGCGTGGCTATGGTGGCAGACTCCAACAGGACTGAGGGAAGGGAACCCCCCTATCAATCAGACCGTGTTGGAAGCATGCCCTATAGTTTGTTTCATCAAAATAGCGTACAATGGGCTATACAAAGTTTTAGTCCATACAAATCTCCAGGACCAGATGGAATTTCTCCATGCCTGTTGGTAAGTCAACTGAGACTGCCATTCACTACCTTACAACGACCATTGAAAAGGCCATTGTCGCTCAACAAATAGCACTAAGTGCCTTTCTAGACATCTCAGGAGCTTTCGACAACACGTCATATGAGGCTATCCGTGCCTCTCTCGTACACAAAAATGTCTCCACACCCATCATTAGGTGGATTCTGGAAATGCTCAAATCCAGAATCATAACTGTAGACCTAGGAGGAACCATAACCTCAATCACAGCCACTAGGGGGTGCCCTCAAGGGGGAGTAATTTCTCCTCTCTTGTGGACTCTGGTCATCGACGAGCTACTGTATGAGCTCAACAACTTAGCATTCCCCACTCAAGGCTACGCTGATGATCTAGTCATCTATATAGTGGGCTGGCATGAGCAAACCATCTCAGATCGCATGCAGCAAGCCCTTAATATAGCCAGCAGATGGTGTCAGGACAAAGGACTGTCCATAAACCCGTCTAAAACTGTTCTAGTTATATTTACCAGGAAAAGGTCTCTTTCTCTAACTAGACCATCCCTAAACGGATCCACCATTGACTTTTCGGTTGAAGCCAACTACCTAGGAGTTATACTTGATTCCAAGCTCAGCTGGAATGCACACCTCGAAAAGACCATAAATAAAGCCATCCGAGCTTATTTCGCTTGTAATAGGCTTTTCGGTAGAACATGGGGCCTAAGTCCCAAAATGATCTACTGGTCCTTTAACACTGTGGTAAAACCGATACTAACCTATGCATCTCTTGCTTGGTGGACGAAATCTACCCAGAAGACCGCTGCGGCAGCAGTTACCAAAATACAAAGACTGGTCTGCATAGGCATCACTGGAGCCATCCGGACATGCCCCACTGCAGCACTTGGAGTCATAACTGGCATACCCCCTTTAACGATAACCCTGAAAAAGGAGGCCTGTCTGGGGGCACTTCGCCTTCAAAATATCACCGACATAAAAAGTGGTGATCTTACGGGGCATTTACGGGTTCTCGAACCCTTAATAAACGAGCCCATTCTGCGCGTAACTGACGAACAGAAACCCAAACTTGTCTTCCGCAGAAACTTCTCTGTAGTCTTGTACACCAGACACGACTGGAACACAAAATCAATATCTCTATCCAGAGGATCACAAACGTGGTACACTGATGGGTCTAAATTGGAAAACGGAGACACCGGGGCTGGTATTTTTGGACCAAGGTTCAACAAATCCATAGCCATGGGAAAGTCTCCAACCATTTTCCAAGCAGAGATACACGCCATAGAATTCTGTGCTCGTGAATGCCTTCGCAGGAAAATGCAAGGCGCTCGGATTTACATCTTCTCTGACAGTCAGGCGGCGCTCATAGCGCTGAGGTCCTTCACGATCTCCTCCAGACTTGTAGAGAACTGTTTCCAGCAGCTGAACGCCCTCGCTTCCAAGAACATCTTAACGGTGGGTTGGGTGCCAGGGCATGAAGGCCATTTAGGAAACGAGGTGGCAGACTCCCTGGCTAAACGCGGGGCGATGACACCACTAATCGGCCCTGAACCGTTCTGTGGACTTTCGAAAGGACACAAAAGAGAACTGCTCAGGAATTGGGAGGAAAAGGAGATAAGACACAACTGGACCGACAGTGCAGGGCTGAGACAAGCCAAACAATTCCTCGTCCCCCAGATGTCGCGATCTAAGCGCATCATGAACCTAAAAAAGAGTGAAATTCGTACTCTAACAGGCTACCTAACGGGTCACTGCAACCTAAGGTATCACCTTAAGAAATTAAAACTTTCAGAAATCGACACATGCAGATTCTGTGAGATGGAGCCAGAAACATCAGAACATGTTCTATGTGAATGCCCCTCGCTAATCAGACGTCGACTTCAACAACTTGGAGGTGAACTTATCCCCCCCTACAGGATTTGGGAACTGATAGACCCCGCCAAAGTGCCCTCCTTTATCAAAAGCCTAGGTGTAGAGGCTCTACCCTAATCCTACAGGCCGGCACAAAAGACCTTACATCTGGTCGCGGTGCAACAAGGCCCATGTAATAATAATAATATAGTATATTCAAAAAGTCATATATTGAATTTAAGCCCACAATCTTCAAAAATATCGAAAATATGCCTTTTTGGACAGATCGTTCGTATGGCAGCTATAAGCTATAGTTGTCCGATTCCGGCTGTTCCGACATATATACTAACTGCAATAGAAAGAAAACTATCTGCAAAATTTCATTCAGATAACTCATAAACTGAGAGACTAGTTTGCTAGCAAAGGCCAGACAGGCGGACAGACGAATAGACGGACATGGCTAGATCGACCCGGCTGGAGAGGCTGATCAAGAATATATATAATTTATGGGGTCGGAGGTGCTTCCTTCACTGCGTTCCAAACTTCTCTCTAATATTATAATACCCTGCAAGGGTATACAAATATGAATTATCTTGTGAATAGACTCGATGGAAAGCTACATGAATCATCTTTAAAAGTAAAGTTGTCGCTTTAGAATATTCAGTCCCAATTCGCAGAGGTTTGCATTTTACTAGATTAATCCAAAGTGATCTTTTATTTTGCGTACGTTAGCGACCGCTATTTTTGTGAAATTATTATGAAAACGAAAACTCGATGAACCCCATAATGTACGCACGTGGAAACCCAGTCGGACCTGGCTGCATCCTGTAAGTACATTTCTATGCGTTCTAAGCAAGATAATAATAAGTTGCTTATTATTGATATATGATATTGATCTTCCTTTTAAATTCGTATGGGGTGAAATAGCAACAGAAATAAGACTATGCTATGTAGAAACCGACGGACAGACAGTCGGACGACGCTAGATCGACTCGACTGGTGATCCTGATCAAGAATATGTATACATTATGGGGTCGAAGATGCTTCCTTCGCTGCGTTGTTAACATCTGAGAAAAATTATAATACTCTGAAAGGGTGTACAAAAATGTTGTTGAATGCCGTGAGTAAGCAAAGGGAAAACATAGTGCCTTACATACTCAAGGGTAAAATAATTATTTTACTGAATTTAATTAACTGGCTAAATGATAAAGTTAGATCTCCCACCATGCTCTTTATATGGCACAGTTTTAGATAGCGCACTAAGTCCAAGAGAAATTTGTATCTCAGTAAACACTTCATTAAAAAATAATGACGACTGTCATCAGAAAGAATAAGCTGGTCAAGAACCTTACATTGCCTTTTACGACGGCAAATGTATGCTCATTTCCACCAAATGGTCAACCAGGACCGAAAACTTATATGTTAATTATCATCGTATTTTTTGTGTATATTTATAAAGAAACTTCAAATCCGAAAATCGGCCTGAAAGCTGAAAAGGCTAAAATTCGGTCACATTTAGCTACATTTAAAGGCATTTTTATACTTAATTGATTCAAATGCAAAACATACATGTTTGCATTTTTCTACCAAATCTCCTCATTAAAATCGATTAAGAAAAAAATAAGTGGTTTTTCAAGGAAATATTAAGGAATTCATAGAAAAACCTTTGGGAGTCTTTTACCGTTCGCGATGTAACGTTACAAATCAGAAATAAACTTGTAAAATAATTAAATAATAGCTATAATTAAAATTAACTTATATAAATGGAAAGCTACATTATTTTAATATATTTGAAGAGTTCAAAGCTGAAGTAAAATAAGACTTATACTTCTTGGATCGATCGCAATCTATTGTTTTCTACAAATAATTTTAAAATGAGAAGTCCCCAAAACTTGCCTTTAGGAATACGAATGGTATTGGTAAAATGATCGTGCCAAAATTACATATCAATAAATTTTAATTAGTGTCAAATTGTACTTCACTTTATGCCTTACGAATGTGGCGTTCACCATGGGTGTGAGCGGGACACGTGATGCGTGATAGAAAAGTTGCTGACCCATCCGCCGACGACGATCTCCTCCACCATGAGATCGATCTACACAAAACCTGACTTTTTTCCTGTTTATAACACCAGGTAGTTTTTTTTGTGTATTTTCTGACAAAGAGGAGAACGCTCGGAATTAGAATGATACATTTTTGCTGTTCGTCCGGTCTATCGATTTGCATGGACTGTAATGGCCCCATAAAAATCTTGAAACCCGTTTTAATTTTAATGTTAAATTCGGTTCGCAGCTGAGTTGTTAACGGAGCCTTCCCAGGCCTGGACAACCCTGGGTCGTAAGTGGCCTGACCCACACCCCCACTGGCCCACCGCGCATGCCGTGTCGAGCAACGTGGGCGTTTATGAATGAAAATGAGCACCCAATGCCAGGCCTCGGCCCTCATGGGAGATGTTAAAACCCAAAAACTGTCGGATGTTAACGAGGAGGAGTTGCTGAGGCCTAGTAAGGGCTCAGTTTCTCAGACGATGTCGGAGATCGACGAGAATGAGCTGCTGACGACAAGTCTGGTTGTCTCAGCTCCGTCGAGATCCGAGGGGAGAGCAAGCAGCACTCCCGAAACCAGTTCCCATATAAGTGCGGCCCCGCTGCGCCCCATTGAAGCCAGAAAAACCGGTGGCAAGGACGAGCCACTGATGCACAAATCTAGACGCGAGAGGGCCAACAGAGCCCGCTTCATTCTTAGCATGACAGCTAAGAATTAGGCTGAGGGCAAAACTGAGCCTCGAAACGCGACAGATAAGGCTAGATTCCTTGCGGAGATCGTGGAGTTTGAGCGGTACGAGAAGGCACACCCCAAAGCGTTGAGTAGGACCTCGCAGGCGAAACGTGATCGCTGACACGATGTGAGTGAGAACGCGCCTTAAAGGGGCAGGGACGCTAACGGGAAGGCCAGAGCGACATCGTTCGTCAAGAATTCGAAGAATTTTAGTGAGGTGATCAGAGACAGTCTGGCTATGGCTCTGGTGGATGAGCTCCACGACGATGGGCGCCTGCTGGCAGAGGCCAAGATGGCCGACCGCCATGCCGACCGGCCATGTCCTGTCCTTCGACTCTTGGGACATGGTCAGAGGGCACCGAGTGATCAGATGCGACGATGGGTTCTCTAGAAGCCTCCTGGCGGAATGTGTTGCTAAGATAAGCAACACATGGGCTGGCCTTAAGATGAGGCTAGTCCCCGCCAGGGAGATACCGAGGAGACCCAGCGACCAAACTGATCACGCAAGGGTGATCCGGTGTCTGCGAGCACAGAACCCGGATGACTGGTCCATCCTGAAGGCAAAGAAAGAGATTAAGTCGAGCCGTTCCTTCTTCTAATTAATCAACGGTGCCTGCCGCAGCTGAAAGCCGTCGAACACAAGGTCCGGTACGGTATAATGAAAGCGAAGATCAGGGTCTTCCTTGTTGAACCGGACGAGATACAGGATGAGGTCGAATGAGCGAATCTCACGATCCTTCTCAGGGGGGAAGGATATCGATATCGCCTTGGACTAGGGACGAGCAAATCTCTAGGCTATATCTCCCAGGATACACAATACTATAGTTGAGCTCAACGGGTAGGACAAGATCAGGTATAGTAATAACGAATCATTTTAATGCTTTTCTTTGCTATATTCGAGACAGCAGACGGGATTGCCCCACGATGAGCCGGCTCCGCCTGAACCGGTTATTAAGCTGATGCAGTGAGCGGAAGATACCAAGACGACCCTAGTGCTCGGATGCGACGCGAACGCTAGGCACACGGTTTGGGGAAGTACCGAAACAAATGATGGAGGTGAGTCTTTCTTTGATTATATTATCTGTCGCACCTTTCAATATGTAACAGAGGTAACACACCAACCTTCATATTTCCGAGTACGGAGGATTTTCGAGGCTGGAAGGAGGTATTAGACCTCACTTTAATGATAGAACACAGCCATTATAGAGTGGAAAAATAGATGGTGTCGTTACAGCATTCTTTTCCGGATTATTGGTATATCTTATTTGATCTCTTGGTGCCTTTAAGTAAATCGGTACCGAAGCGCAACCGCCGTAAAACAAAGTGGGACAAATTCAGCGAAATTGTCCACTCTAAGGTCAGCAATAGAAGAATCAAGGTACAGTCCTCTCCAAGGGCACTCCACAATAATCTAATGTACCTAACTAATGTACTGAATAACGCCTTCAACGAGACATGTAAGATATCATACTTGAAGAAGAAATACCCACCATGGTGGACTACTGAACTTTAATAAACAAACCAGACGGCACAAGTACAATGTCAGTCGAAGAATCCCTGGAAGTTCTGGTGGATACGCATTTCTCAGGGAACCTACGAGAGAACTCGAGGGAAGTTACGACGGAAAGCATACATACACTAACGGGAGAAATCATCACCATCGAAAGAATTTAATGGGCGATTGACTCGTTCAATAAGTACAAAAGCCCGGATGGCATAATACCGGCAATGTTACAAAGGACTAAATCCGGGATGGCTGAAAGCCATCTACGAGGCTTGTATTAGGCTGACTAACATACCGCTCCCGTGGAGGGAATCTAAAGTAATATTTATACCAAAACCAGGCAGGAGGGGGCATACCCTAGCAAAGGAGTACAGGCCGATTAGCCTAACCTCCTTCCTCCTGAAGACAATGGGAAGACTGCTGGATGTTCACATCCGGTATGTCAGAGTTACACTTGTCGGTTGCGCAACATGCATACCGGAAAGGACATTCAACCGAGACTGCACTACACGAAGTGGTGAGTCACGTAGAGAAGTCTGTAGTACACAAGCCGTACACAATGGCCACCTTCTTGGATATTGAAGGTGCGTTCAAAAACGTGAACGCCGATTCCATCCTGGGCTTCCTCAACTCGGTTGGTATTGGGAGGCATCAGAGAGTGGAATGGTGCTATTCTCAGGAGCAGGACGATCATAGCCGAATTGAGTGGCACTCACCTCACGCGGGTAGTGAAGAGAGGCACACCTCAGGGCGGGGATTTATTGCCCCTGCTCTGGCTGATAAACAAGAATAACATATTGAAAGAACTCAATATGGGTGGAGTAAAAGTAGTAGCTTACGCAGGTGAAGTAGTTTTACTAGTATCAGGACCTTAGCCCGACGTAGAGGACGAAGATCCTAGCAAACAACATGCCCAAGACAGATGGCATCGAACTACAGCTGTCAGAGCAGGTGAGGTATCTAGGAGTGATACTGGACCCGAAGCTCTAATGAAAGCTAAATGTCGCTGAAAGAGCTAGAAAAGCAAGCATCGCTTTCTACTCGTGCAGGAAAATGTCTGGAAACATCTGGGGACTACACCCAAAGACTATAAATTGGGCCAACACAGCGGTGGTACGACCAATATTAACTTACGGAGCCCTAGTGTGGTGGCCAGCACAGGCTAGGGAGTATAATATTACAAAGCTAACAAGGATACAAAGATCAGCATGCGCAGCAGCCACGGGGGCGATGAGTTCGTGCAGTTGATCTTAATGTCATCCTAGATACAATGTCGAATGATCTGTTCATCAAGGTCATTGCCACGCACAGTGCGTGGCAAGCAATTGCTGAAAGGAACATCGCATAGGGCACGGCAAGATACTTGATGGTATCTTGAAACGAACAGAAGAACAGACGGACTACATAACCACGGAATTAAGGTTCGGTACCGGTTACACGATCTTATATCCGACGAGAGAAGATTGGATCGACGGCAGGGTAATCGAACAGGATGCGATATCACGTTGCACCGACGGCTCTAGGATAAGCTGCAGGGTGGGGGCTGAAATCTATGCTGAAAGCTGGTGGGTTGAAGCTTGCTTCACTCTCCCAGACTCAGCAACGGTTTTTCAGGCTGAGGTGCTTGCTTTATTGGAGGCAGCCAGGCTCTTAATACAGCAGGACCTCAGGGATACCAAGGATCGGATCTACTCGGACAGCCAAGCGGCTATAAAATCTCTTACAGCCGTGAAAACAAACTCGCGGTTAGTGGCAAAATGCAAGTACGCCCTAAATAATCTTGCAGAATACAACGACGTACAAATTACCTGGATGCCGGGACATAACGACATCCCAAGTAATGAAAAAGTAGACGAACTAGCCCGAGCAGTTTCGGCTGGCAGTGCAGAAATAAGAAGGATACCAATCTCGCTCAACTCAGTCCAGACAGAGATTCATGACCATTTCAGAATGATAGCCAACAAAGAATGGTCAAGAAAGAGTGAGTACAAGAGATCGAAGCAATGTTAGCCGGTTTTCAATAGTAATCGCTCTAAGGAACTGATATCCAACAGCAAACGGGATATCAGCAGGATTACAGCACTGTCCACCGCTCATTGGGCCATTGGAACGTACGCAATGAAGATGGGACTGCCATACAATGCAAGCTGCAGAAGCTGCAAAGACACAACGGAACAGGAGACACCAGAGCATCTGCTCTGCAAGTGTCCAGCACTAAACAGAATCAGAGCACGTCACTTCGGTGCCTACCAGCTAGAATCTCTGAAATAGGTAGGAAAGCTGAAGATTACAGCAATCCTAGGATTCCTCGACGATTCAGGGTGGTACTGAAGAGGATGCAGCTAGCATGAACACACAGAGGGTGTGGAACAAAAAGGAGCTTGGCTCTAATTGGAGGCTCTAGCAAGGCCCTCACCACTAATGCCTACCTACCTTTGAGTAAACAGATCTAAAGATACCTTTCGCCTTATATATTCAATGAAAGTATTAAGTTGCAGTTGTGCTACAAAATTGTATTCCAAGGGAATTAGCCTGCTTTGTGATTTTGTTTTTTATTGAAAAACATTCTAAGTATTAGAACAAAATGTGGCACAACAATACTTAAGAATAAAATTTCCAAAACTCTCAAAGGAAAAAATCAAAACCGGGCCTCAGAAGCCCTGCAGAAAAAGCAGCTTTGAAGGCGTTTCAAGAAGAGAAATTTATGAGAAATAAAAGAAGAAAAAATTTTTTCTGAATTAATTCAGACTTTTTTTCAATACTTAAAATGAGACATTTTAGAGTATCCGTCTGTCAGTATGGAACTAATTTTTTTTTTATAACATACATGAACGATCCGTTCGTGAATTTTCACTGTCAAATCGAGTACATTGCGTTACAAAATTTGAACGTCGTTCTAAAAAAAAACCTTATTAATTCATCTCTATTCTATCTATCTCCATTCCTATCGCACTCGCACTCAGAATCTGAGTCTCAGATTCGCCACAGATAGTGCATCGACGCTTAAATCATTGTTTTTTTTTAATTCAGTGAATGCAGTCTAGCTGATTGGCAAAATATTAATTTATTAAGGTTGGTTGGTAAAATGTATCTAAGTATATTTACATTTGAATTCTTTTATTTAAGAGATCACACCATGTGATGGGTTCAAAAATTCTTTTTATTTTTTATTTATCGCACCAATAAGATATGCAGAATATGTGGGTAAAGCAATTTTTACATGTTCCTCAAAGTTTGGCACTAAGAATCAACTATGAGCGAGGCGCAGTCGCGGCCTCATACGTCCTTGAACTTTCAAAAGTTTTTCTCAAAACCATATTTTTCGAACTGTCGACCATGATTTCTCATAAATGACCTGACCGATTTCGTTCAAATTTAAGGGGTATAGCCACATGTCTGGCTATAGCCCACATAATTGAAAAAGCGTTAAAAAAATCAAAACGTAAAAAATAAATTTTTAATATTTTTAAAATATCCTAGTTCCGGCGATAGCCACAGATCTACAGATTAAGATGCTATTTATTTTTTTTAATCAGTTCAACGAATCTGCCGGTCACCCACATGGGGTGACCCCTTTATTTTATAGCCACACGGATATGCCTCGTGGTACTAATTTGTCAACAAATGTGCAAGGTATAATTATAGGAGGACGGATGGAAAACCAACATTGATGATCGGATAATTAAAGGCTCATTTGGGACTTCAAATAAAAAGGAATAAAATCGTACACAATAAAAATTATTTTGTAAACATACACAGATATAATTAATTCATCCTTAAATGTAGATTCTCTTAAATTTTCAAAAATTCACCCTTCTTATTTTGAGTACGGATTTACTTACAATTTTTTGATGAAGTATTTTTTTCTCACTTTTAGTTCAAACAAGTTCAAAATAAGCACAACAAGCCATGCATTGAAATTAAAACAAATATTATTATAATTAAGTGTTTATACCCGGTATCCATAGGGTACATGGGTATTATGGGTTAGTGCCAACCTCTGTCCGTCCGTGTGAAACAACAGATCTCAGAGACTATAAGAGCTAGAGCTACCAAATTTAGTGACAACATTGAAATCTGTTGCACGCAGATCAAGTTTGTTTTAAAATTTTGCCACACCCACTTGCGCCCTCAAAAATCATAAAAAACGTAAAATAAGCTATACTCGTTATATTCGGGTTAAAGTTAATAGATGCAATAAATGAATAAAATAGAGCGGACGTTTCCTGAAAATTTCAGTAAAATCAGATGATAAACATGGAAGATACTAGCAATAAGGGTTAGTGCCAACATCTGTCCGTCCGTGTGAAACAACAGATCTCAGAGACTATAAGAGCTAGAGTTACCAAATTTGGTGACAACATTGGAATCTGTTGCACGCAAATCAAGTTTGTTTTAAAATTTGGCCACGCCCACTCCCGCCCTCAAAAATCATAAAAAACGTTAAATAAGCTATACTCGTTATTTTCGGGTTAAAGTTAATAGATACAAAAAATGATTAAAATAAAATGGACGTTTCCTGAAAATTTTAGTAAAATCTGATGATAAACATGGGAGATATTAGCTATATGGTTAGAATTTTAACACACCGCCCTAAGGCACTGCTGTTGCACGCTGTAGCCGACAGGTGGCGCATTCGAGCCTTGGCCGTGCGATATAATGGCGTCAGCTGCAGAAGAAATGACAAAAGAATAGAGCAAGAAATGACAAAAAATAACATAATACATTTTTTGACGCCGATCGAGCGGGTTTTTATGTTTTCCTATAAAATGTATCATTTACATTTAAGTATGGCATTAAATTGTTAAGGTCGGGAGCTAATTCGAGAGGTGATTTATTTTAAAAAGGATTGAAGTAGACTATTAGATTGTATGTACAATTTTAAATTGCCTTTTAGCGCAAACGTTTAGGTACCGGGTATCTCACAGTCGAGCACAGTCGACGGTAGCTTTCTTACTTGTTTTATCTTTAAAACTGAGAGCAAATAAACAAAGTATTGTCAGCCACTTTCTTGTCCTCAAAATTGTTAGACTTAGGCGAGTGTGCGGTAGATCCAAAAGAGTGGTCGTTCACCTTTCCAGGCGGAATAACAGTGATTTAGAAATGTAATTGCTTTATATCATTTGTATAATATTTATATCCCTTTAACGTTAACATATAAAAATCGCAAAATAATTGTAATTTTCATGTAAATAAGGAGAGCATTTTAGAATGTAGAATGTCAAAATTTGTAGATTTTTTTTTTAGGAAAATTTCGGATTCATATAACATTCTTATTTTTACCATTAACCCAATAGTGAATATGCTCATATTGTTAGGGTACCTAGTATGAAAAGTAGCAAAACACCAAATATTCTTGCTGGGTCGAAATGAAATGATCGCACACATTCACCCGTGTACGTGAATGCATGAACACGCATACATATAAAGAAGAATTCAAGCGCAGATCAACCTTCTTCGAGATGCGCTACTCTGCGACTGAACGAGCGAACTCTCGCAATCAGTGTGCGGCATACGAATGAGAGAGCGAAGAGAGAGAGAGAGAGCCGCGAGAGAGCGACGGGGCCCGCCGCTAACAGGCCTGGGGCCTGTCGCTAAGAAATTTTTGTGTCCATTTTCGTTGTATGAAATGAGAAGTCTATATGTTGTATGGTTAGTGGCATCACTTATAGCCAATAACAGATTTCTAGCCTCTTGGCACAGAGTCAAGAAGGTCCTGACAAATTTTAAGGTCCTGGGAAATTTTACTTCAGGACTCATTAATTTGTTTTCTGTGGGATGTTATGGTGGTTTACTTGGAAGCAGTAACTGTTGTATTGATATCGGATCACAGATTTTCGATAAAATGAAGGTCTAGGGACTGTTAAACGCTTCAAAACTAACACAGAGCCGTTAACTTGATTATAAGGGTCATCTAAAAAACGGATTTTCAGATTTTTTTTTTGGCCTAATGGATGAGCCAGTCGGAAATTTGTAAATTATGTATTATAAAGTAAACTATTTACTATAAATGTTTTTTGATTTTGTTTGTATCAAAAACAAAATGGCGGACGAATAGCATTTCTCCGAAGACCCTATTTTTCCGTGGCCTGACACATAACTCGAACAAATCTTAACCGATCAATCTGAAATTTTGTCAATAAATCCGACATTTCTATGGCTATCGATCGTATCATAGGATTTTTTCGATATTTAAATTTTTCGCAAACTGGTACGTAATTGAAAAAAAAAATGATATTTTTTTTCGAAAAAAAAATTGTTTTAAAAACAAGAAAATAAGCGAACTTCGGTAAACCGCAGTTTAAATACCCTTGCCATCTGCAATTGGCTCATTGAAAATCGATATATTTTGGTAAAATTGAAAAAATATAGAAGTTTGAAAATTTAAATAACATGTACTTAAACATTTTACATTTAACATATAGAATTTTACATTTTCATATAAATTGGCCGATCGCTTCTATGGCAACTATATGATAGACAAGTTGTCCGATGTTGAAGAAATTAAAATCGTAATTCTAGGACCTTAAAAAACAGCTATATCTTGAAATTTATAAAAATACGTTGAAAAACAGAGAAGTTATCATTTTTGTCCATTAATTTTCCGATCATTCCTATGGCATTAACATCGGAATGATCGGAAAATTAATGGACAAAAATGATAACTTCTCTGTTTTTCAACGTATTTCATTAACATCGGACAACTATGTCTATCATATAACTGCCATAGACGCGATTGGTGGATTTATACGAAAATGTAAAATGTAAAATGTGTAGTTAAAAACTTCGAATCCAAAATTGATCGACTTTCAATGATCCAATTGCAGACTGCATGGGTATACAAACTTCGGCTTACCGAAGCTAGCTTCCTTTCTTGTTTACATTAACTTAGCCATCATTCCTATGGCAGCTATAGGATAAAGTGGTTCCGTTTTAACATATGTACTGCATACAACAGAATTAAGACTATGCTAAAAATTTCAGGCTTCTAGCTCAAAAACTGAGAGACTTAAATTAAATAGCCCATGAACATGGAAAATTGACAATGTCGACCAATGAAGACAAATGTTGCTAGAAACATGTTTAGCAACATCAAAAAACAAAAAAAAAAATCGAACTACTATATCCTATAGCTGCCATAGGAATGATGGCGAAATTAATGTAAAAAAAATTTAGCTTCTCTGTTTTTTAACGTATTTCTATAAATTTTCAGATATAGCAGTTTTTTATGGTTCTAAAATTACGGTTTTAATTTCATTAAGATCGGACAACTATATCATATAGCTGCCATAGAAACGATCGGTCGGTTTATATAAAAATGTAAAATCATGTAAAATGTAAAATTTTATAGCTATGCATAAATGTTATAAATTTACATTAAAACATTAAAACAATATATTTAATGTAAGTTATTCTTTTAGTCTTAAAGTTATGGAAATACAATTTGTATTTTATAAAAATTACAAATAATATATTTTGTATCTCTCGTACGTCTATCTGGTTAAATTGTCAAAAAATTATCTATGTTAGACGAATATAGCTCTGAGAATCGTCTTCAAATATTTTCACATATGTAGATCAAGTTTGAACTCTTGACGGAATGAATAAATGGGAATTTTGTACTAAGTCGGAAATATGTAGGCATTTCAAAAATAATTTATTTTGTAGAGCACTTATTATACCCTTGCAGAGGGTATTATAATTTTGACCAGATGTTTGCAACGCAGTGAAGGAGGCATCTCCGACCCCATAAAGTATATATATTCTTGATCAGCATCACCAGTCGAGTCGATCTAGCCATGTCCGTCTGTCTGTCCGTCTGTCTGTCCGTCTGTCCGTCTGTCGGTTTCTACGCGAACTAGTCTCTCAGTTTTTGAGCTATCGGGCTGAAATTTTCAGCATAGTCTTATTTCTTTAGCACGCAGTATATATGTCGGAATGACCGAAATCGGACTACTATATCCTATAGCTGCCATAGGAATGATGGCGAAATTAATGTAAAAAAAATTT
Source organism: Drosophila rufa (assembly GCA_018153105.1). Classification (NCBI taxonomy): domain Eukaryota; kingdom Metazoa; phylum Arthropoda; class Insecta; order Diptera; family Drosophilidae; genus Drosophila; species Drosophila rufa. Next base: position 2,121,568 of record JAECXS010000003.1, on the reverse strand, counting down.
AACTTCTCTGTTTTTCAACGTATTTCTATAAATTTTCAGACATAGCAGTTTTTTATGGTTCTAGAATTACGGTTTTAATTTCATTAAGATCGGACCACTATATCATATAGCTGCCATAGAAGCGATCGGTCAATTTATATGAAAATGTAAAATTCTACATGTAAAATGTAAAATTTACAAAATTCTATATTTTTTCAACATTACTAAAATGGTTCGATTTTCAATGATCCAATTGCAGACTGCAAGGGTATACCAACTTCGGTTTACCGAAGTTAGCTTTCTTTCTCGTTAAAACTTATTTTGAGGATTTCATTGATACGCGATCCTCTAAATTCAGGTACAAAAGGGTCATCCTGATAAAAATTACACAATGGAAAGCAGTTGGAAACCCCAATTTCGAGTTTCTTGGACACCTGCGAGACCCAAAAATTGCGCGATCTGCAGGGGCACAGGTATATTGGCAGGTATTGAATGCCTTACCAAATCAGGTACATTATTACTGTATGACTTATGGCTAATCCTGGGATTAGTCTGTGAATAGCAGTTGCCGAGGTGACAACGAAAGTGCCAAAGTATTTTTTTTAACAGTGGCGAATAAATGTGTGACACAGTATTTTTTAAGCATTGCTGAATTAATTTGTGCCAGTCTTTTTTAAACAGTGCTGATAATATCGTGACCAAGTGTTCTTTTAACAGTGATCAAGTGCAAACATATTTAATTTGGCAAGTCAACAATAATAATATTAATTTCTAAACACTGATAGGAAAAATCAAATCAATTTTAATTTTTGTTTATACCCTTGCAGAGGGTATTATAATTTTGACCAGATGTTTGCAACGCAGTGAAGGAGGCATCTCCGAACTCATAAAGTATATATATTCTTGATCAGCATCACCAGCCCAGTCGATCTAGCCATGTCCGTCTGTCTGTCTGTCCGCCTGTCCGTCTGTCTGTCTGCCCGTCTGTCGGTTTCTACGCGAACTAGTCTCTCAGTTTTTGAGCTATCGAGCTGAAAGTTTCAGCATAGTCTTATATCTTTAGCACGCAGTATATATGTCGGAACGACCGAAATCGGATAACTATATCCTATAGCTGCCATAGGAATGATGGCGAAATTAATGTAAAAAAAATTTTAACTTCTCTGTTTTTCAATGTATTTCTACTAATATTGAGATATTAAAGTTTTTTATGGTTCTAGAATTACGGTTTTAATTTCATTAAGATCGGACCACTATATCATATAGCTGCCATAGAAGCGATCGGTCGATTTAAATGAAAATGTAAAATTCTACATGTAAAATGTAAAATTTACAAAATTCGATATTTTTTCAACATTACTAAAATGGTTCGATTTTCAATGATCCAATTGCAGACTGCAAGGGTATACCAACTTCGGTTTACCGAAGTTAGATTTCTTTCTCGTTTTTAATCGAATGGCAAGAAAATGTTCAAAAATTTATGCGATAGATTTTTACTCTTGTGGTGCGGCCACCCCATACACACTTAACACACCTTAAATTTCTTAAATGTTTATGGTGTCATGTGATCTCGCACTCTTTTATTCTAGTGCTTGTTTTGATCTGTTTTGTGAATGTTTGGGTATTGAAAACGTATACAAGATTGACATCAAGGTAAGCCAACATGATTTTATTGATTATATTATTATGAACTAATTGAGCTAATATAAAAAACCAAAGACTAGTATGTACATATATAAATGTAAGGAACTATATTATCGTGTTTTTTAATAACAAAGGCTTAACTAATATAATATATACATATATGTACATATATATTAATGAAAGGAACTTAAGTTTCTTATACTATATATTTATTTTATTCTTAAGATTGAATTTTTATATATTTATTTTTATAAAATTAATTATTTGCATACTGCCATCTCCCTCTAGATAATTTTTTGATCGGTCGGTTTTGGCTAGTCGTATACCTACTCGGTGCAAGAAGGACACAGTAAAATGAAACACAAAAAAAGGATGTGCGAGATCGCCGGTCATTAAAATAACGGAGTAATTTTATGAGGGTGTTTTTTACGACCGCGTATTTAGTACCACCGTGTTAATACCACCGCCACTGCATTTGTCTCGAGTACACCAGTAGTACTCAAAATAGGCACCGCTGCCGATCTCTGATGCGCACCTTTGAGCTAGAGAATTTTTTAGTTCAATTTCAGGGTTTTCATTGTTATCAAGGAAAGGCAAAACATTTAATGTATTTTTTGGCACACTAATAATTTTCGAGCGCCTAACCGAATGTAATTTAAAGCATACAGAGAGCAAGCGCGAAGTGTTTTTTCGATTCTATTCGTGTATAGAACCAATACATATGTATGTATGTATATGGAATACAAATATGTGGGAGGGTTTAGTTGTCTCCCTCTGCTTACATATCCACTGTTGATGCTTGCGTAAGGGCTGAAAGTGCAGCAGCTTCTCCAGGGACTGGCGGCGGTGGGAATAGAGGGCGCCCAGGATATCTTTTAGCGACTGACGACGAACTCGGCGGCGTACCACGGTCATTATGAGTACGAAAGATAATGACAAAATATTACTCACTGGAATTCGGAACTTATTTTCGATCCACCTGGGAGCGTCTCGGACAAAAGTCAAATTTAAACTAAGAGTATGTGTCTCGCCAGGGTTTCAATGTACCTTAAGTAATTTTCGATACTACACAAAAATTTTAATTACTTGTGAATAGGTTCCATCGACTATGACAGATAGATTGCGCAAAAGTTTAAATATATAAATGGGAATCCATTAATTAATGGGACTTTCCGGCAATCATATAGAAGCATTTGTGGAAGCAATAATTTTCTTTCATTAAAGTTTTTTAACACTTTATTAAGGGATTACGCCACACTGGACTTTTTTAAAAATCAATTTGTTTTACTTTTAAGAATAATATAATACCTTGGAGATATGGCTAACTCAAATAAGTCCAAAAGTTGTTTTCCGAAATCATTAAGACTTGCGCAAGGATGTTGAAAAAGCGTCCTACTAAATGGCTCATAACTCCACAACTTTGAAATTTTGTTTCAAAACTTTGTTTGTTTTTTTTTTATTAAAAGAAGATTCGTCAACGTGGTCAATAAAAAGTTTTTTAATTTGCTCTGTAGGTTCTTCATAAAATTGTTTTGCCATGTACCAAGTTTTGAATCCGCGAGGATGGCGTAACCCCTTAAGTAAAGATATTTCAAACAAGAATATTTTTTGAGTTGATGCCTTATCTCCGCGTTTTTGTTATTGGAGAGTACTCCTACGCACTAGTTGTTCCAAATCCATACATCCATTTTTATTGATTTTGAAGGAAAATCACACCATAATTTCGCATTAACAAATATATAAAAATGTATATACTCATTTTTATATATGTTTATTTGTTTACTATTTAATCGAGTTGATATGCATTATGAGGCTGGCTTTGCTCCCTCTTTTTATTTTGTTAGAGTACATTGCGTGCGAGTTTATGTAACTATTTCACATTTCTCGCCATTTCTGAAAGCCTTAATCAATCACTTTGTATGCAATGCAACCGTTTTATATATTTTGTCGATACGAGCCAATGAATGAGCAAAGAACGCGGGCTATATTTAAAACCACTCGTGTAGTATGCATACTGTATAAAAATATAAATTGATGTACAAATGGAAGTCGTCGAAGATAATATAAATGCCTAATTGCCTCGCTTGCTTTCCTTTGCCAAAATATTATTAACGGAGAGTTCGGATTGGACTTGCCGAGCACGTCCCCTCAGCTATGTATGTATGTATTCTGCCTTGCCACCCACAGAGATTGGCCCGTGGGAAGGCCAAACATGTTTGACGCTCCGTACGCGAATTCAGCTTTAGATCAAAAAGTGTGAGACAGATGAGATCGTCTCATGTGATCAACGAAAAAAGTTTGTTGGTTGAGTCTTTTTATTTTCATAAAGCGATTATTACCCAAAATAAGAGATTATTATTTGCGAGGGCCGAGTCCAACGAATTCTCACTTAAGCTGTCAAGCGTCCTTAACTCATCAAACTATCGTATTTGTGAAATCATCGGGCTCACAATCAGAAGTCTGATTACCGATCGCTACCTCTTCTTGCGTAACATAAACCTGATTTGAAATTCAAAACGTCAATCAAACAAAGTTCATTGAATCATCTCCGATTACCTTAAGGTTACGACTGTGCGTAAACGTACTAGAATGGCGTTTCATAATGTTTTCCCATCGTATTACATATTACTCAATGCCTGTATAAATATTATCTATTAACCAAGTAACTTTTCGGCATTTTATTAAATGTTCCAAGAACATTTTCCCCTTGGAACATCTCAGTTTCTCAACGTGAATCCTTTTAATATCATAGTAATGTAGATGATATTTCTGCATCAACGATGATTTCACGATATAAATGTAGTTGAAGTAGCAGGGAAATACCGAGTTAGGAGTAGTTACCCCAGACAATATGGAGTAAAGCCCACGCATCAAACTAAAAGCTTTTATCGTACTGCTGACGAGTGTAAACCAAGCTCATGTAAATTGATTACTTCGCAATTGGACATCAGCATCGGTTGCAGAATGTTGGCGTCGCTCGAATGCTGTCACAGCTATGTATGCTGACACAGCTTAAGCAAAATTTTCTGGAGACGACCTATTACTGTGGTGGAATGCTATTCTATTTTTCGATCATTAAATAAACACGACCTAAAAGTATTCGGCAATAGACCTGTCATTATCATCGATCTGCTTTTTCGATTCAGGACGCTCATAATTTTATGCTACGTCTCAATCAATATGAGGAATGCCTTCTTTTTATACCCTTGCAGAGGGTATTATCTCTGTGTCCGCTTTTTTGAATAATTTCGCAGAAAGCCGAACAAAATAAATTTTCATATACATATAAAACTCATTTGCCAATCCTGTTATACCGTGAGCAGGCACTTTTATTGAAATTTTGATTTCCGAAGCAAAAGTTCTGGATAATAACTGGTCAAATTTTTTTTAGCTATTTATGCAACCAGAACTTGTTTCATTCTGTTTTTATACCCTTGAAAAGGGTATTATAATTTTGTCATAATTTTTGCAACGCAGTAAAGGAGGCATCTCTGACCCAATAAATTCGATCTAGCCATGTCCCTCTGTCTGTCTGTCGGTTTCTAGTAGGGTTGCATGATATTTAAAAAATATCGTATCAATGATATTGTCATTTTTGAAAAATTTCAAAATGATTTTTTTAAATATCAAGAAAAAATATCGATATATCCCTTTTTTTTTTTTTTTTTTTTTTTGATCAGAAAGCCTTTAGAAATCTCTTTCTCTCTATCTCATTATTCGTATACATTACCTTTCTATTGATCCTAATGACCCACATGAATTTATTCAAACAAAACTAACAACACAAATACTTCATATTAAGCTTTTATTACTTAAAGCAATGGAAGATACTGTAAGTTTACGTAAGTTAAAGTTAAAGTTATTTCCAATATTGTTCCGCCAGTGACTTTAAAAATACATGCTTTGTTACGTGCCGATCAGTCATACGGCTGCGTGAGTCGCACACTACACATTTAATTGCCGAAGCCATCCTTTCTGAGGATACCGAGCTACCTCGTATTATCAGATAGCGTAGTGCTTACTTAGACAAATGTTGCATGGTCTGCTGTTGCGAAGTCCAATACTGTATTGGGTCAGCTTCCCAATTACTATTTGGCAAAGAAATATATAAGTGGAACTCGTTTTCGTAGGGGATGACCGAAAACAAAATTTCGGAAAATATAAAAAAAAAAAATTTATATATCGACAGCTTAAAAATATCATGATTTTTTTTTTTTTTGCAAATATATATATATATATCGATATTTTGTTATATTTTCGACAACCCTAGTTTCTACGCAAACTAGTCTCTCAGTTTTTGAGCTATGTGAATGAAACTTTGCAGAAAGTTTTCTTTCTATTTCCATTAGTATATAATTCGGAACGGGCCAAGTCGGACTATATCACACATATATATATAATTTTCGCTAAATTTTAAAGATATCGGATTACAACTCAATATATGGTCCTTGAATTTAATTATATCAATAAATTTTATATTTCATCCACATTTGACAATTTTATCTTTTAGCGCAATGGGAACGGTTGGGCCAAATTAACCGATATTCGTTACATATGGGACTAAAACATTTTGATCTTGATAGAAAATAATTTGATTACACTAGATTTTTTTTTTTTTAAATTAGATTTTTATTTTATTGTTTAGTATTTCCTCTAACCTTAAAATATGCTATTGTTCTTAGAATTTTAGTCTAAATATTTTGCTTTTAGATTTTTTTTTTTAAAGTACCTTAAAAATACTGAACAAAATAGTAGCAGAACTCTAACATTTTTAAACGAATCCTTTACGTTTCGCTGAATTGATTTGAATGAAAGCACTTGCTTAAAAGATTTAATTATAATATCATTGTTTAATCTTAATTAATAGTACAAAACATTATAATACGACGTGGAACGCAGTGCACTGCGGAAAAGCGTGATAATATTTCGAATTCAAATAAAACAGAAAAGTTGGTTAATTGGTAGGATATTCTAATAAAATATTAGAAAATGTCATAAAATGGAAAGCAACGACTGAAAAACTTGAAGAAAAACAATTCCCGACCCCTTTCATGCCAATCGGTTGTTTCCTGAGAGATGGATCCTTTCAAGACTTTTACTGAGTTTTAAAGTAGCCTAAAACGAATGTTCTTAAAATGTTAGGCATCCATAAAAAAAAATACTAAAAATTAAATTTTGTGGAAAGGGATCTCGATCATATGTCCGACGTCTAAAGAGCACAAAGCACCAACCTCACTATACCACAACAGCCATTAGATATATCTAGATATACCCCTGCTTTCGTCTACTATGGAGTAGGTACAAACCCATCCCAGACTAGCAAGTGTGCGTGAATATTTAATAATAATAGATAATAGATAATAGTGCTAACCTTTGCAGATTATGAAAATCTGTGATATGATATCAATAGGGCAGCTACTGCTTCCAAGTCAACCACCATTAGATCCTATTGAAATAAAATTAATGAGTCCTGAAGTAAAATTTCCCAGATACGATGCCAGGACCTCCTTGACTCTATGTATAAATGATACTTAATTCAATATTAAATGAAGAAGATAAACTAAGTTTTAATAGTTCAATATGATTAGCTTATATATATATTTCACGGTTTCGTCATGTTTTAATTTTTAAAATAATTTGCACAAATTTGTGGTATTATTTTTCCTCAAATTTATATAATTTTTGGGAAAGTTTCTTAAATAACTTGAAAATGTAAAATATGATTATAATTTATGTATCACTCCTAGATTAGATATAGTCTCCCATTTCTAAAAGTGTAGTCAACATTTCCCTAAACGTAAAATTGTGAGCTGGACAACTATTTAATAATTGCTTGTGTAGGCGGTGCTATTATTTTTCAAAAGATATTTAATAACCAAAAAAGGAAGCTAACTTCGGTAAGCCGAAGTTTGTATATCCTTGCAGTCTGCAATTGGACTATTGAAAATCGATCCATTTTGATAAAATTGAAACAAAAAACATCGAAGTTTGTAAATTTATATAACATTTACCTACAATTTTTTCATTTTAATGTTGAATTTAAATTTTTATATAAATCAACCGATCGTTTCTATGGCAGCTATATGATATAGTTGTCCGATCTTAATTAAAACCGTAAATCCAAATCCGTTAAAACAGATATATTTCGGTGTTTATAGAAATAAATTGACAAACAGAGAAGTTATATTTTTTCTTATTTATTTCCCAATCATTATTATGGCAGTGGTCCGTTCCGGCATATAACTGTTTGCAAAGGAATAAGACTATGCTAAAAATTTTAACCCGATAGCTCAAAAACTGAGAGACTAGTTTGGGTACAAACCGACAGGTACAGACATATGGGCAGACAGACAGACAGGCAGACGGACGGACATATCTAGATCAACTCGGCTGGTGATCCTGATCAGGAAAATATATACATATATAGCAACATTTGTCTTTGTTGGGTGTTGTTCAACATGTTCCTAGTAACATTTGTCTTTTCTGAGTGTTGCTCAACATGTTTCTAGCAACATTGGTCAACATTTTCTTTTTTCCATATTCATGTGCTATTTAATTTCACCCATAATGCTTTGGGTACCGGGTATCTCACAGTCGGTCACACTTCACCGTAGCTTTCCCACTTGTATTATGTTAAACAGGTCACACTGAACAACTTTTTTCTTCCCATTTTTGGTTAGCCCTTTGGATTGCTAAACTTTTGGCTTATAACATACATATCTCCGAAATCTTGCTTCTTAAGGGTATAAGTCATTAGAATTAGTAGCAATGACCCATATGGTTAACTTTTAACATCCAGTACACATACATATGTACATACATACATATATCTTAAAATGCATGTAAATATAGTCATATAGAGACATATGCAAAAATGCAATAAACTTTAAAGCATTAAAATAAAAGTGAAGATCTCGCATTCAACTAAAAATTGCAGATACCAAGTAATGTGACGATTAAAAATAATTTAAAAAATAAATAATTGATAAACAATTATTTAATTAGTTTCATGCCATATCCGTCTATCCGTCCGTGTCATGTGCATGTGGTTAATAGAGTTTTGAAACTTTGGTTACCGGGCATCTCACAGTCGAGCATACTCGGCTGAAGCTATCTTACTTCTTTCGTTTTATTTACATACATACAACCCTTTTTTACATTTTTACTTTTTACTGTGAACCATATCTTGTGTGATCAATCCCTCGAGGTTATTACAAATAATATGTAGTTACTTATTCCTGGAACAAGTAATATTGTTTATTGTAACTGTTTAAAAACGATTTTGTTTAGATTTTAAGTAGATAGACAGATAGACAGATATTTGTTAAGTTAAATTAATAAAAAAAAAATCGTATACATATGTACATAAATATATGTACATACATATGTATGTATGCATTTTTTCTTCGCGGTTGTTAAAGATTAAGTTTTCGGCGAATACTGGTACATATACATATACACATACATACATATGTATACAAATTCAACATCCCGACGATATCGTTTTGTTGCATTATATGGTCACATAACCTAGGTCGTCAGTAATGCAACTTAAGGTCAACTCTATGATCATTGTCGCCTCTCTCCCCATCAAAAATAATTTTAAATCGAATGATTGCTTGTAATTTTAAACTCGTACTTGTCTTACAACTTATATACATACATATGTACATATATGTACATATGTATGTGCATAAATACATACATATACGAAATGTGGAATGTATTTTACGATGATTAACTTTGATTTGATATTCAAGTTCAGTGTCGAACTGAACCCACAAGCTAGCGATTTGTAGTGTTTTTTGGGCGCAGCCGTTTTTAAAGTTTGGCATGATACATATGTACATAAGTATGTACACACATTCATAGGTACATATGTACATACATATGTAGATCGAGAAGACTCTATAACAAGCTACATGTCACTGTCGATTTGAGTTTTTGATTTTGTTGGATGTCGACTTTTTCTAGTAAACAACAACAAAAATGAAGTGCTATGCTAAACAGTTTCGATGGCTTTTTTATGTGATCGTTTCTTTTACGTTTGTTCCGCATGTGGCGATAGCGCGCAACTCAAGAGTCGACCAAAAAAATTGTATAATTAATGCGAAAAATAAATATAAAATAAATTCGGAAAATAAATATATGTATACACATTGAGCTCTTTACAAATATATTTAAATTTGATTACTTTCATTTTCTTATTTTATTGCTGAAGGCTGCACTCCAATGATTGACTTTACTAAATTTCATCCTCCTATTTCCGGCTTAAACTTACGTGTAGGAACTCTATTACGTTTGCCCTGGTTCGGTTCATTAAAAAAGCTTCCCAATATGTCCATTGGCTTCATTGATCGGTTCGCTTTCAGACTCTTACGGCGCTGAACGCGTTCCAGAGCGGCCAGAACCGATACAGGATCTCCGTTCGGCGGTGAACCTGGCCCAAAGCCCGCATTATCCTGCGATTGCTTATGGTGGTTGCTCGCAACTTCGTCACTTACACAAACTGCACTATAACGTCGAGCAAACATATTGCCAAAGTCCTTCATAGTGGCCGTTTGTAGATTATTTATTTATATTTAAGAAAATAGCTTCCGTTTTGAGATTTTATTTCCTTTGTCTTAGCACTTCACAATTAAATCTAGTCTAAAATTGATTTCCGTAGCCGCGGCACTAAAAAACTTAGATTGGCTTTTGCTGCTGCAGCTCCTTTAACATGGAAGCACCTTTGCCTATATAAAGGTATTTTCTATCTTAAAGCGCGTTGGCGTCCGTTCGTCAGCATTGTCCTCTTATGAATGAAACCATGGACGCGATTTGATCGAACAGGTAACCCACGGATTTAATTTAGTACAATCATCGTTAATAGAGGAAAGCGATACTCAGAGAGAGAGAGAGGAATACAGCAAGATACAAAGAGAGTGTGAGCGAGCTATTGGTCTGTACATACAGTGGCGAGCAAAAGTGAGTGCATGTTTTCGACTCTGACTTTCGTCAACGATAAAAACCACACCATATAAGCAAATCCAAAAATGTTTAATATTATTTTCATTATATTGGTAACAACTAGACGTAAGGCAAAATAATAATCAGATCAATTTTATGAGTTTGAAATAAAAAACGAAAATAATATTTCAATATATCAATATTCTGATAATATATTCCTACAAGAAATAGCTTGACTTATGCGGTTTGGCTTATTATTTGCCCAAATTTCAATATGATCTGTTGGAATTCGGTTCCATTCAGCTTTAATGTCGGGGATGCCTAAGCTGTATATTTCCGATTAACCAACGATTTTACTTCGGACTGAAGCTAGGATGTTGTGATGGCCAGTTTATTAATTTAAAATTTTATTTTCCACTCTTTTTTTCTACATTTTTGGCTGCTTGCATCGGATCAAAATTTTGTTAAAAAATTTATTTTCCCAGGTTAAATTCTTTTCTTCTTAAAATTAGAAGATTGGAGATTGCTAAATATGATACATAATATGATAAAAATATTTTCGTATATAGAAAAGTGGGTAGCCAATTAGCCACGGCTTAAAAAATCTTTAAACCGTTTTGTTTCTGTTGCAATTTTTGTCAGCTTGCTTCCAATCCATTACAGACGATCGCAGTGTCTGCGGCAGCATTATGTCTTTCTGCCGGACGGAAAATTGTTTAATTGTGAACTCCTTATTCCAGATAGCACATTTCAAATTATTAATGTATTAATTTTTATTTTGAATTTCAAATTTCCGACTTTTTATATTGTAAGGCCGTGATGCTCAAGTCTACGCATCACATTTGTTTTTGTAAAATCCCACAGTATAGGCTTTGTGTGAGCCCATCCCATAGGTAAGGTTTTCGATCCCACGGCGCTATACACAAACAATTTGGCACTTTCCTCTTTCTGTCGCCGTTCTATACTGATAAGACCGAGCTAGCCAACAACAACTTCAATGATCTTTTTTTCTCACCGCTTATCCCAATTAAATTTGTTCTTGTTCCTAAACTGAACATTTTTTTCTTCTTTATGCTTAATTCATTCGCATTCTTTGAGGTACATGGGTAAATTGAGCGATGAAATGGCAATTGCCTTTCTCTCAATGTACATCTTGAAATAAAGCAAAAGTGTTGTAATATTTGCATATGTTTTATGTTATTTGTGTTGGTCTATTCACTGTCATAAGGCAGATTTTGAGCACCCCCGTTGTAAAGGATAATGCTAGATTGTTTTTTCACACATGGAGCGGTTAAATGTATGTATATACCTGGTACCCATAGGGTACAAGGGTATTATAAGTGAGTGCCAACCGAGAATGTAGGTAACAGGCAGAAGGAGAAATCTCCGACCCTATAAAGTATATATATTCTTGATCAGCTTCACCAGCCGAGTCGGTTTAGACATGTCCGTTTGGCTGTCCGTGTGAAACAACAGATGTCAGAGACTATAAGAGCTAGAGTTACTAAATTTGGTGACAACATTCGAATCCATTGCACGCAAAACAAGTTTGATTTAAAATTCGTCCACGCCCACTTCCGCCTCCGAAAATCATAAAAAACGTTATATAAGGTATAGTCGTGATTTTCGGCTTAAGTAAACCAATAAAATAAATAAATATGCATTCGCGGACGTTTTCTGAAAATTTCAGTTCAGAATTTCAGAATATCTTAATGAAAATACGCTTTTAAATTGTAATAAAGAAAAGAGATCGACTGTTGACCAAAAAATGGCTCCAAATCTGCAGAACAGAAAGAGCGTAAGCAAACACTGACAAAAAATAACCAAATTCACTTTCATAACCCAATTTCGACAGAACTGATGTTAAATGTATTAATCGAATAAAAAGAAGAAAAACTGAAAAGAATCTAAAATTGTATTTTTTTAAAATTCCGTTGATTTTGCGGGATTTGAACTCAGATCTTTTTTGCATAAAAAACGTTTCCCCAGCGCTGAGACCTCTATGCCATGCCTGGGAGCTTATTCGAGCGGCGATTTATTTTAAGAAGTGGCGAAGTTGAATTATATAGTACCATTTCAAATTGCTTTTTAATGTAAAGCACAATCGTTTAGGTACGGTGTATCTCACAGTTGTATCATCTGATCAGTGTTGCCAACTTTTGCTGAGAAAATAAAGCTGTTTTCGGCGGGACAAGGGTGGAACAAAGCTGTATTTATTATTGAAAAAGTCTTAAAATCTAAAAAAAAAAAAACGTAAATGTATGTAACAGGCAGAAGGAAGCATATCCGACCCCATAAATGTTGATTTATATATGTCCGTCTTTCCGTCCATCCGTATGAGTTAACAGATCTCAGAGGCTATAAAAGCTAGAGTACCCAAATTTGGGGCCAGCATTCTAATCCGTTGAACGCAAATTAAGTTTGCTTAAAATTTATCCACGCCTATTTCCGCCCCCAACAAACCAATAAAAATCGATATATCCAGGGGTGCTACAGAACACACTTTTGCTCTAGTTTAGCCCCAATTTCAAAACACCGTGCTCTACACCGGGTATTTGCGTTTTATTGAAAACACTGACTTTTTGCCCAGCGATTTTGTTGATACACCTATAAAACACACTTAAGATATTACAAATCTTACTTCTTCAATATAGTGGTTTAATTCATGGGTAATCCACATCATTTTTTTAAAAATATTTTGCATGTTAAGTTATTAAATTAAGCATTTTAGTAATGCGCTCAAAATTTAAGAAACTTTGGTTTGTTTTTTTAATCATTATAAATGTTGTTACTTTTTTTTAAGCGGAAAATCTTGGTCTTCATGAAGAAGCACCCGGACATTGCCCGAAATTTCACAAAAGGGGACATGGTGACTGTGGCGGCAGCTTTGGAGGAATTGGCGCTTTAACTAAATTCGTTCGTTATTTCCTTTTTCTATTTTAACTAATAGAATTCATCTTCTATATTACTATATACTAGCCTTACGGCTAGTTGGTACTAATAACATCATGAAAATAATATAAGAAACATTTTTGGATTGGATGACGAAAGTCAGAGTCGTGAATATGCACTCACTTTTGTTCGCCACTGTATGATACATATGTACATGTGAATGTATGCATGCAGAGTCTACGGCCTAGCCGAGGTTCCCAGCTAGAGTCTAACGTTACGTTACGAACACTCAGCTCAGCTGTTGCTTTGTTTTGAGCCGGTCTTCTGATCTAAACGCAAAACCAAAAAACCAGAAGTAGCTCAGCTCAAGACCAAACCAGTTTCGAGTTTTTGTCAAGATGCTGCCGACGCTTAGATTAGCTTTGGGGAAATACTCATATTACTCATATATAATGTAATCAGCGTGATATGCATTTACATTTAACGAGTTATAATGGCTTTAGACCTTCTCTGTCTAAATACGCAGTTGAAAGCATGCTTACAAAATACTTCCGTCAATACTTACATATACATCTGTACATACATATGTACATATCCAATGGATATTATCCATACAAACATATGTATGTATGTTTAATATTTCATGTTTTGAATCTTATCTATTTTATCTTGACAATTACATATGTATGTACATATGTTCTATTTGTAAAGTGAGCATCAACACCATAGATTTCACCGGTTCCCAAATCTTGAAGTTAACACTTTCATTTACCAAATATTTTACTGTTTTTATACCCGCTACCAATAGGGTACAAGGGTATTATAAGTGAGTGCCAACCGAGAATGTATGTAACAGGTAGAAGGAGAAATCTCCGACCCTATAAAGTTAGAATTAGTGATTATGGGCTGTCTATATATTACGTAATCACGTTATTGATGATTTTCGACACCCTCCCCCCCTATGTAATCAAGAGTAATCTCTCTCCCCTATGATTTAGTAATCATTAAAATTTTTTGTTCCTACAAAAATAAATATTTGGTATATATTTTTGAATATAAAATGATTTCGTAATTATTGTCCGACCCCCTCCCGCTGAACCCCCCTCCCCCATAGGTGATTACGTTATATATGGACAGCTGCCCCTTATTTGGAATGTAAAGTGTCAGATGAGGGGAAGTATCTTTAGTTTAATTTATAATAATTATGTTCCAAAATAATAATATTATTGCAACTTGTTTCATTTCATTTCATTTTTTTATTTTATTATCGTTTGTTTCACATTTTCGGCCGATGTCATCAGAACAGAGCCGGCGAAAGTGCCGATTTTGATTTTTCGACACACGATACTTTTGCAAATCTGTGACGATATGTTTATAGCTATTTTTTACGATTTCAGAATAACGGATTAAATTTTATAAAAGTGATGACTATTACATAAGTTGTCATCGAAACGATCTAACAATTATTCAAACAAAAACACCTCAGCGAGGTTAGATAAAAGTGACCGATTCAACTCTAACAAGTAAGTAGTCGACTGTGCTCGACTGCGAGATACCTGGTACCCAAAGCTTTGTGCGTCAAGTTGAAAGGTAAGCCCGTTTTTCATTGCCACGCCCAGCTTATTCGCACCTTACTAATTTTCTTCCAAAAGAAGAGTCCAGTCGAATTAAAAACAAAACAAAAAATAGGATAGCTACAGTTCCAAGCTAAACTATTTAATTCATCTACATTTTAAAACAGCTACAGCTACAGTCGAGTGTGGCCGACTTTGAGATACCCGGTACCCAAAGCATTGTCGGTGAAATTAAATACCATATGGACATGAAAAAAGGCAAATGTTGACAAATGAAGACAAATGTTGCTAGAAACATGTTTAGCAACACTCAAAAAAGGAAATTGTTGCTAGGAATATATTCAGCAACACCCTAAAAAGACAAATGTTGCTAGGGACATGTTGAGCAACACGCACGTGCGGTCTCAACATCGCTTTCTCTCTCTCTCTCAACAAGAGATGAAGCATACACAGAAACTTAATTGTTTAATAACTTCCATCTTTATCATCCGATTTTACAAACATTTTCAGAACACGTCCGCGAATGCCTACGTATTTATTAAATATCTATTTACTTTAAACCGGAAATCATGACTATAGCTTATATAACGTTTTTTATGATTTTCGGAGGCGGAAGTGGGCGTGGCCAAATTTTAAAACAAACTTGATCTGCGTGCGTACCTCTAGCTCTTATAGTCTCTGAGATCTGTTGTTTCACACGGACATACAAACAAACAGGGCTAAAGCGACTCGACTGGTGACGTTGATTAAGAATATATATACTTTATAGGGTCGGAGATTTCTCTTTCTGCATGTTACTCGGTTGGCACTAACTCGTAATACCCTTGTATATGCACTTTTTTCAAAACCAGAGCTGGCGAGATTTGAATCGTAAAAAATATCTTTGCTAACTTAAATAACATTTTTCTGATTTTTTTAGTCTTTTACACAGAGGCGCATCT
Source organism: Drosophila rufa (assembly GCA_018153105.1). NCBI lineage: Eukaryota > Metazoa > Arthropoda > Insecta > Diptera > Drosophilidae > Drosophila > Drosophila rufa. The sequence goes on along the minus strand of JAECXS010000003.1, from coordinate 2,105,589 downwards.
GCATGAACTCCAGAAAATCGCAGCAACGAATTTTTTTCTGTAAGAAGTACATGTGTTAGAAAGAGACAGGCACGGTCGCATTAACTCCGCATCAACTACTTAAGCTACGTATTCAGCAGCGCTAAAATGTAGCAATCAAATGAGTGAGACAGGGAGGAGAATACCTTTTTCCCGCCCCATTTAGCCAAAACGGTACGCAGATGAGATGAGAAAAACACTAGAATGTACTAAAATGAACGTTTGTGTTAGAGCTTTTAAATCGGATGAATTTTCGCAAGGAGGAAGGCATATTTGATAAAACACCGCGATCCCTGCGATCATGGACACTGGGAATAGGAAGCAAAACTGTATGGCGGGGTTTTCCAGCGGGGAAAAATTATTTATTAATACAATTAAACAAAAACATCAGACAATTTTGAAGCTGAAGGTACCTACGTCACTTTTATCTCAACACGTTAAGAGTTGTTTTTGTTTGATTTAAGAAGTTTTTAAAGTGACATATAGTATGTATGTATATAGGTCTCCCATTATTAGTGTTAATTAGTATACCTCAATAATATGTCCAGAGGTCCTTCCTATATGACTAAGCTATTATTAAACAAGTGAGAAAGCTACATTCGAGTGTGTCCGACTGTGAGATACCCGGTACCCAAAGCATTGTGGGTGAAATTAAATAGCACGTGAACATAGAAAAAAGAAAATGTTGACAAATGAAAGCAAATGTTGCTAGAAACATGTTGAGTAACACCCAAAAAAGACAAATGTTTCTAGGGACATTTTTTTTTCTGATGGACGTTGATGCACTACGGTCAGTTTACTCAAGTGGCCCTTCGAAACCAAGCCCATGCTTATTAGGGTTAGGTGTTATTAGGCGCGACAGAAAAGTATAGGTAAAAGAATGCGAGGAAACTACCATCCACCATACAGACTAGACATCTGCATGAAACCACTCACAACATACGTTTCATTGAGTATATTCGAATGAAATGGAATGGAATGAGTGGAATGCAAGAAATGAAACGACGTTGTATCAGTATTCGTTCCCGTTTTGCTTCATAGCTTGGGACGTTGAACGAAATGAATGAGAAGGAATGAAGCGAAAAATGAAATAACTGTATTTGGCAATGCGTGTTATATTCGAATCATTCGAGTTGTTGTGTAGGAATTCGAATTCTCAGGGACCACCTGCAGTGCGCAAACAGACGCAAGTGCAGACGCAAACATGGACACCTCAATAAAAGATGCCGACGAGTGTGTATCTGTATGTATTTTGTTCTCAGTTTGATGTTGTAGTTTTAATTTTTTAATTTTTGCTTATGTTTCCTTACACTGGTGTATCTGCAGTTGCAACTCGAATCATTCGAATTCAGCGTCTCAGTTTTCAGAGTTCTCACTTCATTCCATTCGTTTCTCTTTCTCTATTCTTTGTGCGGCTGAGTCGTACGTAAGCGAGTCAACTCATTCAATTCAGTTTGGATTTGCTTCAAATTCACTCAACTCATTTTGAGCTTTGTGCATTTGAATGTGATTTTTTTGCCACTCATGCAGATGTCTAATACAGACTAATAACGCGCAGCTCGATTGCTTTCTTGCATGTATACTAAGTGGAATAAGATTAATGATTTTAGTTTAGAAAGTGCTTGGTTTCGAAGGGCCACTTGAGTGTACTGACCGTAGTGCATAAACGTCCATCAGATCAGGTTATTTTGTAAAAATCATAATTTACACATAGTACTCTAAAGGGTTCATGCATTTCATACGAGGTTCTACAGTGGTGCAAAACTAATGGCAAGTAGGATCCAGTGGTTCCACATAGTACGTGGTAATTCAACTGCCCCAAAAGATCGTTACTTCCACGTCACCACGGATCAGGTTATACATAAAGACAATGCCTAGCATCGTTCTACGGTTTGCTAAGGAAGGTAGGTTAATTAGGAGAAGTCTACTAGAATAAGATGGCATCCTAAGGTTTGCATCGCAGTTTAAGCCACGAAGAGCAACTCACACTGATAACCTCAACATCTCTCTCTCAAAAGCTATGTGCTCAGACTCCCGAAAAATGTTCCTAAGCGGTGCGATAGAGGGAGAGGGTGACACATTTCGCGTGTCTGAGTACATAGCTTCAACAAAAAGAAGAAGCATGCACAGAAACTTTATTGTTTCATAACTTCCATGTTTATCATCTGATTTTACTCAAATTTTCAGAACACGTCCGCGAATGCCACTTATTTTATCTATTTACTTTAAGCCGAAAATTACAACCTTAGCTATATATATACAACTATAGGCGGAAGTGGGCGTGGCCAAATTATAAAGCAAACTTGATCTGTGTGCAACAGATTCCAAAGCTGTCACCAAATTTGGTAACTCTAGCTCTTATAGTCTCTGAGATCTGTTGTTTCACACGTACAGACAGACAGATAGACGGACAGACGGATATACCGACAGACGGACAGACGGACTTGGCTAAATCGACTCGGCTGGTGACGCTGATCAAGAATATATGTATATACTTTATAGGTTCGGAGATTTCTACTTCTGCCTGTTACATACATTCTCGGTTGGCACTGACTTATAACACCCATTGGGTACCGGGTATAAAAACTATAACACATAGTTATGACCCCTGATCTTAGCTGAACTCCGGTTGTCGTCACAAAATTTGGTGCCTCGTTAAGAGGAAAAATTAGCAAAAAAATACCTGAAAGAAGTTAACTATAGGGGATTATTGCTACTAGTTTTGATAAGTAATATCTCGCGATGCGAATTTTCGGAGATATGTAAGTGTTGAACACCAAAAGGTAAGCAGCAATATCAAGGGCTATGCCGCCTCGAGTGACTATAAAAATCTTAAGAGACATTTTAAAAAATTACAGAAAATTAAAAAAAAATTTATTATAATTATAAATTTTTATCAATTATATTTAAATAAATTATGTCAAGGCAAAGTGATTATAGTTCTAAAATACCTTTTCAAGGAATTATAGCACGATTCTCTAACTTTAGTCGTTCAGAAGTTATGAGCTCGAGAAACCGCCAAACCAGCGGTATAAGCAGAAAGTGAATAAAATTAAAAACAAATTAAAACGTTTTCAAACTACAATATTTTAAGTTTTGTTTAATGGTTTTAAAGTTTATTGCAATTATTCAGTCTCAGCAATATGTATATGCAATAAGAAAAAGGTAGCAATTATAAGGTCAAGCGCATCTGCATATTCTGAAGACATGAAGAAATCGAATTGGGCAACGTTTTCAGTTCCGCATAGATCATCATACACAGTAAACCACATTTCTCTTTACACATAATTTCGTTGCAAAAGCATATTCTGTATACTTTGTTTAGCATTAAATACCGTTAAGTTTCCTCAATAAAATCAGTAATTGTGTTGACCACAACGCGAGCTTTACTCATTTGGCTGCATTCAACAAAGGCTGTCGCTGAGTCTTCAAACCCTCATGTGCACCATCCATAGTCCAACTGGATCATGTTCTAGTTGCGGCGACACAAAGCAGACAGTTTGTACTGTAGCCAGGCACCTAAGCCCACATTAACATTTGGTGACCCCGACGGTCTAGGAAACATCCTAGATCCTTGGAGGATTTCAATCATCCTTTGGATCAGAACTCAGATTTCTAGCCGTTCCCAATCACAGGAAACATCCGACCTTTGAAGGATTTCAGTCATCCGTTGGTCACAATCTCACCGTAACCGGAGAGGCAGAAAGGTTGATAAGACATTTCGATCTTAAAAAAGAATATTACTTGAATGCATAGGGTATATTGGTTGACGCTTACAACAATCCCCGACATGTAGCAGACACGATTCAAATAGTGACGATCCGAAGTCATTAAAAGAATTATACATTACAACAATCGAGTCCCTGGCATCCATAAAGGGACTTTGCATCGATGTATCTAGCTGGGATACAATATTGATTGCCATCATCAAGCAAAAATTAGATTTTGCAACTAGAGCCCTACACGAACAGTTGTTAAATGGGTCTCGAGAGCTACAAAGTCTGGACACAATGGTCATCTTCCTGGATCAACGAATTCGTATGCTGGAGACATGAAAAAGAGGCCAACAGGCAAAAAGGGAGCAAAAAGGACCTACATGTACCTCTGCCAGCGCTGGAAAGGTATTAAACTGTCGGTTTTGCATAAGGAATCATATGCTTTACAGATGCGATGACTTCCGCAACGTTGGGGGCAAAAACAACGGTTGTATGTCAACTGCTTCAGCAGTGACCACAAGGCAAAAGAATGTCGAGGTCGCACGTGTTTTAAATGTGACAAAAAACAATACATTGCTGCATCTTAAAACCACATCAGGTGCAACAACCGAGTCACAATCGCTTACTGTAGGTGCAGAAAGCAACAAAAGTTACAACCTACTCGTCACCATCAAAGTGGCAGTAAAAGCAAGCAATGGTCAGGTTGCAACCTTCAGAGCTCTGTTTGATTCAGGATCGCAAATAAATTTAATTTCTGAATGAATGGCTTCACTAAAATACCACGGTACTGCACTACGTATCGAGGGAATTGGAGGCCATCCAAAATCAATGCATAATGACTTTACTCAACAAGTTGAAGCTTTTGTGTTAACACACATCATAGCTGAACAGCCGGCCTATCAGTTAAATTTTACAATTCTGAAAATCCCAAGCAACATTGCCCGCGCTGATCCAAACTTCAATAAGCCAGGAAAGATTGGCATGCTTATCGGAGCCGACCATTACTATTCATTGATACTGCCGAATCAGACTCTATTAAAGCCAGGAGGCCCAATTCTTCAAAATACAAAACTTAGAGGTATTATCGCCGGAAAAGTCTCTGTGGAGCACAACTCAGCTGCAATTTGTGCAGCTGCAGCCACAGATGAATAAATTGATACGTTGTTGGAACGCTTCTGGACTTTAGAAACTCTAGAAACTGAAGAAAAGCACGACCACCGATAGAGGCTCATTGCGAAAAACATTTCGTAGGAAATCTCAAGGTGCAGCAGATGGGAAATTCATTGTAAGACTCCCATTTTCTGAAAAAATTTCAGCCCTGGGGGCATCACAAAAAACAGCAACAAACAGATTCCTGGCACTGGAGTGGAGAACTTCACCTGAAATCTGGAACGGGTACGTTTATGGAGGAGTATGAAGGATTCGAACATATGAAACAGGTGAATCCCTCAAACATACCCGCGGATCATTACTTTATCCCACACCACTGTGTGCTTAAACCTGAAAGCAGCACAACAAAACTACGGGTAGTATTTGATGCTTCCTGTAAAACCACAAGCAATAAATCTTTGAATGATATATTGCGTGCTGGACCCAATGTCCAGAGCGAGCTGTTTGCAATCTTGCTACGCTTCCGCACTCACAAAACGTGTTCACAGCAGACAAAGAAAAAATGTATCGGCAAGTGTGGATACACCCTGATGATCAGTTGCATCAATTAACCGTCTGGAGAAAGAATCCATCTGACGACCTCAAGTATTACCGACTCAAAACCGTCACCTACGGTACAACGTCAGCCCCATTTCTAGCTACAAAATGCTTGGATTATTTGGCCGAGAGGTTCAAGAAAAAGCATCCACTTGGATCATCCGTATCAAAGCATGATTTCTACGTCGACGACTGCCTCACTGGAGCAGACAGTATTCCGGAAGCAGTTCAAATTCAACGAGAACTAAACAAAATATTGTTGCCATCCGGATTTAAGCTCCGAAAATGGTGCTCGAACATCGAACAAGTTTTAACAGAAATTCCTAAGGAAGACATTGTCAACAATGTCAAGATAGACGAAACACTGAAACACTACAAAGTGAAGACCCAATCTTCTATGGATACCACGAAAGGATCAACTATGTGGGCGATCCTAAAAGAGCGAAGCTTTAACTATTACCAAACGAGTTGTAAATTCCGAATCTGCACAGGTATTTGACAGACTAGGACTATTTGCCCCTGTTGTAGTGAAGGCAAACATTTTTATGCAAACTCTGTTGGGACTGAACCTGGGTTGGGATGATAAGCTCCCACACCATCTTCAGGATGATTGGAAGAATTATCGCTAAGATTTGCAAGCATTAAATACTAAGCAAATCTCAAGGCATATCTTTGATGGAAAAGTGTCAATCGCTCAAGAAATACACACGTTCGTCTATGCGTCAGAGCGAGCGTACGGAACGGCAGTTTATATACGAGCCACTCACATAAATTATCAAGTGTCTGTCCGGCTCCCGGATCCAAATCCAGAGTGGCACCAGCAGGAAAAGTTACCTCGGCTGGAACTATGCGCTGCGGTATTTGGCAATGAACTGACCTACAGAGTGAGGAAGGATTTACGCCTGTCTAGTGAAAGAGCATCTGGGTACTTCTGGACTGACTCCACTGTGGTTCGTTCGTTGCAAATCGGATCGCTAAAATCCTAGCTGTGTCTGACTGATCTCAATGGCGTCATGTCTCATCAGCAAATAAACCGGCAGACGTACTATCAAGAGGAATTGCTGCCAGCAAATTAGCGGAACATAACCTCTGGCTATATGGACCGCTCTTTCTACACGGTTCCTGTGACAAGTGGGCCAAGATACCTACTATCGTTCCCAGCGATCTGGAACGGCGGTCAAAACAAGTGAGCCTGCCAACATGTCAAGATCAGATTGGAGAAAAACTGTACAATTGCAACCATGGCAACTCCTTTCATAAGCTGCAACGTATTGTAGCATATATGATGCGATTTTGTAACAAAAGGAACAGAACCACTAAAACCATACTATGTGTCGGTAGTTGACTCGTGCAAGGATTATCAGTTTTCGCACCATTCAGCAGATTGACTTTGCTGTGGAATACAAACAGCTTCTTAACCACAAGACCGTGGACAAAAAGAGCTCAATCATCGCTCTATCTCCTACACTTCGAAAGGTCGGACTTATCAGAGTCGGAGGTAGATTAGAAGAATCTCAACTTCCAGATAACTCTAAGCACCGAATTCTGCTTCCTTACAATGATCCGATTGTGAGGATCCTATTGCGAGAGATGCATGATGAGAACATGCATTGTGGAGCGCAATCACTACGAGCCATTGCCAGACAGCAATACTGGATTGTCAATGATAAAAGAAGCATTATACACTGCTGTGTCAAAAATACGAGGGCACGACCAAAATTAACACTTGCACAACATCCACTTTCTTACACTAACCAACAAAAATGGCACCCGTTCCCAAGCGTACCCGGGAAAACTCATCTGGAGACATCAAGGCGACCGCAGCCAGCGAAGTAGCTACTTCAATAGTGATCAAAATCCTTAACAAAAGATTTGAGGAGCAGGAGGAGATTAACGCCAAGAGATTCCTGGAGCAGGCGGATTTCATATCCGCCAAGATTGGGGAGTCGGAACAGCGCATTCTTCAAATGTTCCACGACCGAATTGAAGGACTGAGCCGGAACATGCAGAGTCTACTCCAGCGCGTTGAGCAGTTTGAGAAACAAGCTGATGATGTCCAGGGCCTACGGCCCCAAGTCGGTAATCTGGAGAAAAAACTTGCTGACCAGTCAACTTTAACTGATGCGCATGACATCCATCTGCATGGTGTGCCTTTCGTGCAAGGGGAATCGCTGCGATCGCTCTTCAACACCCTTTCTTTTTCACTGGGTGTAACACCGGCACCGAGGTTGCGAGACATCTTCAGGGTCAAACCTGCGAATAGGGCGAACACAGTTATTGACGCTATTATTATTGTTAAGATGGACAATCAATCCGAAAAAATTAGATTTTTACACGCGGCCGCGACGTTCAGAAGAGAGACCAAACAACAACTAACGCTACGTTTGATGGGCTTCGAGTCGGATGCTCTCATTTATCTGAACGAACAGCTCACAAAGGAGAACTACAAAATTTTCAAGGAAGCGATGCAGATGAAAATACACAAGTTATTGACTGCGGTATTCTGCCGCTGTTTGCTTGTGCATGTTAAGAAGAATGAGAGGGGGAGAGTAATTTGCGTTGACATCTTGCAAAAGCTCTCTCAACTGCAAGCTGATCCAGATGATCCAGAGCAAAGCTCAGCAGATGTAAGCAGCGTCGCGGAGTCTGCTACTCAGCAGCCAGATAAGACTCTTTTTCGCTCCTAATAATGTAACTTTTGTAATCATTTCTCTTTTTAATTTTACTCTTAAGAATTATCTCATTATTCGTGTGCATCGGCAATCTCAACATTATATGATAAACTTAATATTAATATGCAAGCCAGTATAGATATTACAAAGCCGAATAGTTATGAAATGGTCAGAATATTAGCAAAACAAAAACAAGGTCTACATATATGTCATATAAATGCTCAGAGTCTCGTTAACAAAATGGATGAATTTAGATATATGTTTGTCCAGTCCAATATAGATATAATTTGTGGGTCAGAAACGTGGTTTGTCCCAGACTTAAGTAATTCATTAATTGTTTGTGATGGTTATAATGTTTATCGTTCTGATCGTATGAGTCACGCAGGAGGTGTTGCGTTTAAAATGTAAAGAAGTTCTTAAACATCCAGTGGACAGCCCGATTGAATATCTGTTTCTAGAACTCACTAATATACGAAACAACAATAAAACCCTTGTTGGCTGTATATATAGACCACACAAAAATACTGAATACTCGAACCTGATTGACACGCTATATAACCTTTCTTTGACGTATATGAACATTATAATAACTGGGGACTTAAATAGCAATATTTTGGTGGAACGACATCTCTCAGACGAAATGGGATCGCTAGATTTACATCTTGTAAACTCTACCCACACACTTTACAACAACCTGCAATACTCTTCTGGACATATTCTTAGTTAATCATAAAAATAACATATTGTTATATGATCAGCTATCGGTACCTTCTTTCTCAAGACGTGACCTTATTTTTTTGAAGTACAAATTAAAACTTGACTATAAAAACCATATAATTCAATATAGATATTTTAGGGACATTCATTATGACTTACTATCGAATGAATGTTGTCTGTGCAATTGGAATGTGATCTATACGTTGACTTCGGTTGATGAACAGTTTAATATAGTCCAAGAAAATGTTAAATATTTATATGACAAGTTCGTTCCGATTAAGACTAAAATTATAATGCCGGCTGTCAGTTCATGGTTTAATACATACATAAAAAGTGCAATAAAAAAGCGGGACTATAATTATGACAAGTGGAAACGATATAGAATAGAACATTTTTTCAGACAGTTCAAGAAAAGCAGAAAAGACGTAAATATTTTAATTAAGAATGCTAAATGAGCATTCTATTCCTCAAAATTTGAAAATGCAACATCCTCTCAACAAACATGGAGAGTCATCAAAAGTCTCGGAATAGGCAAAGCAGTACCTGAAAAAAATGACGATATTGACGTAACTAACCTAATTCAAAAATTTACTGACCTTAATGTACCTGAAGCTGACTCTAATGCTATGTCTGTCCAGTTTTGACTAATAATTGTATTAATATGTTTGATTTTCCATGTGTTAGTCAGTTGATGTCTTAGAGGCCATTTTAAAAATTAAATCAAATGCTGTTGGCTTAGACGATATGATATGCCCCACGGCATATTACACATATAATACATTTTGCATTTACTATTTGTAGGTACCCTGAGCAGTGGAAAATAGGAAAGATTATTCCAATATCCAAATCGAACCGTGATTTTAGGCCGATATCTATTCATCCATTTTTGTCAAAGACGTTTGAGCAACTTATTACAATACAAATAAATAATTTTTTTAAATAGGAAATTACATTCCTGACACTTCTTGACTTTAGCAAAGCATTTGACACCGTGAATCACAAAATTCTTCTGACGAAGTTGAAAGTTCTCTACAATTTTTCTGACATTGCACTAAGTCTTATGTACTCTTATTTAAGTAGCCGTAAGCAAGCAGTCGTTACAAACGAAACTAGGTCGAACTATATGCCCGTTAAACGTGGTGTCCCTCAGGGCTCTGTCCTAGGGCCCCTGTTGTTCACGATCTACATAAATGATCTGCCGAATGTACTGTCTAACTGTGAAGTCCATATGTATGCAGACGATGTTCAAATGTATGTTAGTTGTCCCTTGTGTCAAATTAGTGATTGTGTTAATGTCTGTAATGATGAGTTATTACATGTTAGTGAGTGGGCATGTAAAAGTGGTCTCAGTTTAAATCCGTCTATATGTAAATGTGTTGTTATATATAAAAAAACCTTAATACTGACAATTTAAATAATCTTACCATAGGGAGCAAAATGATTGGGTATGTTGCTAAGGCGGAGAACCTGGGTATCACACTAAATAATACCCTCTCATGGACTGACCAGGTTAATAAAGCAGTAGGTAAAACATATGGTGTTCTTAGGAACCTATCCTTATCGCAGCACTTCCTCCAATTGAATATACGGCTTATGGTCGCCAAGGCGTGCTTAACATCTGTACTATTTTATGGGGTTGAGATTTTCGGAAGATGTGATGCAGCCAGCCAACACAAATTAAATGTAGCGTTCAATAGTATTGCCGTTATGTATTCAATGTTAAGAGATATGACCATGTTACGTGTTACTCAAATAGGATTTTTGATATAAGTATGACAAATTGGATGAAAATTAAAGCATTGACACTTATCCACAATTGCAACAAATCGCAGGTGGAATTCAAGTGCATACCGCCCCGAGCGCTATCATTTGGCGGCCTGTGGAAAGCTGCGGTAAAATCAGCAAAACGACTATTGGTATCAGTCACAGCCACATCGTCGTTAACATTTGAGGAGCTCAACACTGTGATCATTGAAGTTGAAGCAATTCTCAATTCACGGCCGCTTACCCCAATGTCATCAGACCCGACTGATACATCAGCCCTTACTGCAGGGTACTTTCTGATTGGTGAGCCAATGACAGCTCCTCCCGATGTGAACCTAGCCTCACCCGGAAAAACATTGGTGAAGAGATGAGAACTAGTATCCAGATTAAAGCAAGCATTCTGGAATCAGTGGTCCATGGAGTACCTACAAGATCTTCAAATGCGTACCAAATGGAAAACCATGTCGCAGAATATTGAAGAAGGACTACTAGTTCTCGTAAAGAAAGACAACGTGGCGGTGATGAGTTGGCCAATGGGAAGGATAGTAAAGACTTATCCTGGCAAGGACAACCACGTCCGGGTAGTAGACGTTAAAACTGCCTTGAAGAATTTCAATCATCCTTTGGCTCAGAACTCAGATTTCTTGGCGTTCCTAATCACAGGAAACATCCGACCTTTGAAGGATTTCTGTCATCCGTTGGTTACAATCTCAAAGTTGTCAATCAGGCGACACTTTGAAGGATTTTAATATCCTTTTGGCTCAAAACTAGCGGGAAAAGAAAGAAGTGGATCAAATTAAAAACAAATATTTTAAAACGCCTTTTTTAATTTAAAATATTTATTATAAATTTATTATAATTGTGCAAGTCTCTATAAGACTCCACATGTATTTTTACATAAATGTGTGAATAGTGCATGTAAAAGGTTAGGTATATGGGATCTTTGCTACTAATTTTAATTAGTAATATCTCGAGAAAGCGAAATATGTGTTATATACCAAAATTTGAGCAATCTTAAGCTTTATGGCCTTGCGTGACTATTAAAATCGTTAGAGAAATTTTTGAACAAATTTCAAAAACTTAAAAAAAAAGAATTAAGTTAAATTATAAATTCTTAAATTTTATATTTAAATCAATTTTGTCAAGGCAAAGTGATTACCATTTTAAAATACATTTGTAAAGACATTTAGCACGTTTCTGTAATTTTAGTCATTTAGAAGTTATGAGCGCGGAAAATCTAGCCTTTTTTAGCAGTTTTCCCTCTAAACTAGACGGAAAACAAAAAAAGACGTAGAACAAAAGTGGTTCAACTCGAGCTGTTTAATCGAAGGTTTGACACAGAACGACAAACAGACAGTCAAACACCATGACAAATGTTTTCATTTCGAAAAGGCCGTTAAAATCTTGTTTGTTGAATATCTTTTGAACAGACTATCGACGCCTATTTAAAGCTAGCACACAACAACATTTAAAACTTTGCGATTTTTTCTCCACCGGCCCTAACAGCTCCCATGTTAACATTTTTCGTTTTTGGACTTTCATTTCCATTTCTCCTGAACCGTTTTTGAAAAATCTTCGCAAGCAGGTTCAAAGAGCTTTACAATACTTTTCGATCAATATGTAAATGAATGCGATCGGAATATCGTAGCAGATTTTGAATTCTGCGGCTCTATATAGAAGTCTCCTTGCGCACCACAGTCTCGGTGCTCTTCGTCCATAGTGATTAAAGAAATCCAATTGTGTAGGATCTTGACAATAAAGTAAATGAAAATAAAAAATCCTAAAATAAAATTGTCTTTAAATATGTGATTTCGCAGGAAAATAAGAAAATCAAATAAAATAAGAACGAAAGCTAACTTCAGTAAACCAAAATTGGTATACCCTGGCAGTCTGCAATTGGATTATTGAAAATCGATGCATTTTGGTTTTGTTGAAAAAATATCGAAATTTGTGAATGTTGTAAATTTTACATTTCACATGTATAATTTTACATTTTCATATAAATCTACCGATCGCTTCTATGGCAGCTATATGATATAGTTGTCCGATCTTAATGAAATTAAAACCGTAATTCTAAAACCGTTAAAAACTGCTATATCTCGAAGTTTATAAAAATACATTGAAAACCAGAGAACAAAAATTTTTTTTACATTAATTTCGCCATATTTTCAATGGCAGCTATACGATATAGTAGTCCGATTTCGGCCGTTCCGACGTGCTAATGAAATAAAATTATGCTGAAAATTTCAGTCCGATAGCTCAAAAACTGAGAGAGAGTTCGCGTAGAAACCGACAGACGAACAGACAGACGGTTATGGCTAGATTAACTCGGCTGGTGATGCTGATCAAGAATATATATACTTAATGGGGTCGGGTATGCCTCCTTCACTGCGTTGCAAATATCTTGGCAAAATTATAATACCCTCTGCAAGGGTATAAAAAGGCCAAAGTCCCAATTTAAACAATTATGACAGCTACAGTCGACAGTGACCGACTCGGTAGTGTGTGACTCCCCGGTACCCAAAGCGCAGTGGGTGAAATTAAAAAGCACGTAAACATGGAAAGAAGATAATGTTTACAATTGAGGACAAATGTAGCCATGTAACAATGATACAGCCCAAAAAGACTAATGTTGCTACACAAAATGATGCAACACGCATTGGTGCTGTCAATACAGAAGATGAAAATGATACACAGAAACTATATTGTTTAATAATTTCGATGTTTATCATACGATGTCTCATCAGCAAATAAACCGGCAGACGTACTATCAAGAGGAATTTCTGCCAGCAAATTAGCGGACCATAACCTCTGGCTATATGGACCGCTTTTTCTGCACGGTTCCTGTGACAAGTGGGCCAAGATACCTACTATCGTTCCCAGCGATCTGGAACGGCGGTCAAAACAAGTGAGCCTGCCAACATGTCAAAATCAGATTGGAGAAGAACTGTACAATTGCAACCATGGCAACTCCTTTCATAAGCTGAAACGTATTGTAGCATATATGATGCGATTTTGTAACAAAAGGAACAGAACTACTAAAACCATACTATGTGTCGGTGAGTTGACTCGTGCAAGGATTATCAGTTTTCGCACCATTCAGCAGATTGACTTTGCTGTGGAATACAAACAGCTTCTTAACCACAAGACCGTGGACAAAAAGAGCTCAATCATCGCCCTATCTCCTACACTTCGAAAGGACGGACTTATCAGAGTCGGAGGTAGATTAGAAGAATCTCAACTTCCAGATAACTCGAAGCACCAAATCCTGCTTCCTTTTAATGATCCGATTGCGGAGAACATGCATTGTGGAGCGCAATCACTACGAGCCATTGCCAGACAGCAATACTGGATTGTCAATGATAAAACAATGGCAAGAAGCACTATACACTGCTGTGTCAAATGTACGAGGGCACGACCAAAATTAATGCAACAAATTATGGGCAACCTTCCATTCACTGCGATAAGGCAACTAATTTCATCGGTGCCAACAATCAATTGAAGACCGTAGAAGAAGCGATCTTTTTGGATAAGGCCCAGGCCCAAATTATCCATAATTGCAACAAATCGCAGATGGAATTCAAGTTCATACCGCCCCGAGCGCCATCATTTGGCGGCCTGTGGGAAGCTGCGGTAAAATCAGCAAAACGACTACTGGTATCAGTCACAGCCACATCGTCGTTAACATTTGAAGAGCTCAACACTGTGATCATTGGAGTTGAAGCAATCCTCAATTCACGGCCGCTTACCCCAATATCATCAGACCCGACTGATACATCAGCCCTTACTGCAGGGTACTTTCTGATTGGTGAGCCATTGACAGTTCCTCCCGTTGTGAACCTAGCCTCACCCGGAAAAACATTGGTGAAGAGATGGGAACTAGTATCCAGATTAAAGCAAGCATTCTGGAATCAGTGGTCCATGGAGTACTTACAATAACTTCAAATGCGTACCAAATAGAAAACTATGTCGCAGAATATTGAAGAAGGACTACTAGTTCTCGTAAAGGAAGACAACGTGGCGGTGATGAGTTGGCCAAGGTTGGCTAAAATCCTATAGCTGAACCTTCCACGAGGGTGCCAACTGGTAATGATGCTCCAGTGTCCCTAGGGACGGCACCAGCTAAGGTCTGGGATTCGTAGACTGGGGCGGAGCTTTTTCCATAGCCATGCCACAGGTCTCTGCGATCTATTATCATGGCTAAGGTGAAGGGCTGGATCAAGGTGTCATGCGACCCGTGCCGATGATCAGCCTGGCTGGGGGCCCTTTTTAAAACTAGCCCAGTCGCAAACGGAGCATCCGGATACCTGGCGCCCTCCGGATCAGCCAACTCCCGCATTGCGGATCTCTGCGAGAGGTGGACCACCCTTTCTCCGCCACTCGTGGGAACAAATATGTACCAAGCCAAGATTATTAACAAAAAGGAGACCGGAAATCCCATAACTCCGGCGAGGAGCGAGGGTCCTAACCCAAGGACAGAGGTGACCGCACCTACAGTCAACCCAACGGCAGTCACTGCCACTGGAATAATGACAGAGCTCACTGAAGCTAAGGTCAACTCCACCCCGGCGAAACAGCAGCCAACTGGGCTAAATCGCCTCCTGGTCAGAGGCAAGGTGGTGACCGAAACCAACACTCCTGTCACCTCGAGCGACCAGCTCCGAAGAAGATTCGCACGCACATGCCAGTAGCGGCGAACAAAAGCTTCGCGGAAATGGCAAAGGACAAGATCCTTCTAGGAGTCCTGGACCAAGGCGACACGGAAGGTAGAATTCCGAGGAACCAGTGGAAGTGGGTTGAGGCAGCACTGGCTGTACACTGCTTCGAGGTGCTGGAAGCGGACCCTGGACCCCCACCAATCTGCAAAGATGCAGGGTGGTATCAGGGTAACGTCAAGGTGATGGCGTGTGAAGGGTCTAGGTCGGCAGAGCTACTGAAAGCAGCCGTTTCTAGACTGGGTGAGGTCTACCCGGGTGCCAAGCTGGTCGCTGTGGACTGGAAGGACATTCCGAGTAGGCCAAGAGCCGTTATATGGATCCCGTCCTCCTTTAAGGAGCCGGAGAAGATCCTCTCGATGCTGCAGAGATGCAACCCTAGCCTGCCGTCCTCCGACTGGAAGGTGGCAAAGGTGGAAGAGACGCAGGGCCCATTGCGTCATGTATTGCTAATCCTAAATAAGGACTCAACCGCACCCATTGAGGCTATGCACGGAGAGCTAAGCTTCGGGTTTAGCTCGGTGCGTATCCGGGTGTATAAGTCGGACACCAAGCAAAGGAGCGAGCTTGGTGTTGAAGAGGTGCTGGCAACTGAGGTGGAGGAGCCAGGCAAAGAGGACAAGGACTGCGAGTCGGTGATATCCGACGCATCCTTTCTGCGGGGCTTCAGCAAGCTGGGTTATGGTGGTACCGACTCCATGAGTGAGGACCCCGAAGATGACCTGGACGCTGACGTGACGGTGATAGAGGCAAATCTGCTCGATGTCTCTAGCGGTCGTGCAGATAAACCTCCACCACTGTAAAGCAGCTTCCGCTGCCTTAATGCTTCGTCTAGCGAGAGACGAAGCCGATCTGGTGCTGATCCAGGAACCCTGGGTTGTATCCAACAGGATTTGTGGACTCAGCACCCCAAAATATAATCTGCTCGCAGCTCAAGGAGAAGGTAAAACCCGTACTTGCATTTTAGCTAAAAGGCACCTCAGTGCATTTATGCTTTATAATTACAGCGATGCCGACACTACATCGATAAGTCTGGAGCTCCAAGACAGGTCGCTACGTGTAGTGTCAGCATACTTAGCGTACGACATAATGGATTCGATACCGGGTCGCAAACTGAGGGCACTGGCCTGTTGATCGGATGCGACGCAAATGCCCACCACGAGATGTGGGGCAGCACCAACACAAACGAGAGGGGTGAGTTACTTTTTGAATACCTTCTCTCCACTAACCTACTTATCTGCAATAGGGGAAACGACCCCACTTTTGTAATAAAGGACAGGGAGGAGGTCATAGACCTAACCCTTATTTCTAACTGCATGTATGACCAGCTTATAGGGTGGAGCGTTTCTAAAGAACACTCCTTCTCGGATCACAAATATATTGACACAAGATTGTGTGCTCCCAACCCTGACCCAGTAACGTTCTCAAACCCCCGTAGAACCAACTGGCCAGCTTTTAAATATAGATTGGCTAAAGCCCTTCCAGCTCCACCAGAGCAGATTCCTCCATCGGAGGAACAGCTCACTCTTCTCACGACAGTCTTCACTGAAGCCTGCAACAGTGCATATAAAGCATCCTGTCCAATCAGTAAGCCGAGAGGCAAATGGAAACCACCCTGGTGGAATCAAGAAATAGACAAGGGGGAATGCAGGAAACTCTTCAACAGAGCAAAAAGACTAAGTTGTGAATAACATTGGTCTGAATATAAACACAGTCTAGCTCAATTAAAAAAGCTCATTAGGCAGGCAAAAAGAGAGGATTGGAGAAAATTCTGTTCGGGAATTGAATCCTCTTCGGAAGCTGCAAGATTACGAAAAGTACTCTCAAAGTCGTCCTCGAATCTGGGCTATCTCAAGAAACAGGACGACTCGTGGACTTCTTCTAGCGAAGAAACACTGATGCTTTTACTAGACACGCATTTTCCAGGAAACACCTTAGGTCCCCAAACAAGCGACCCACAACCATATCACCCGGTTAGATCATTGGATAGCATTATGACTGAATCCAACATCAAATGGGCTATAAATAGCTTCGCTCCCTATAAATCTCCAGGCCATGATGGGATATTCCCGGCACAGTTGCAGCAAGGGAAAGATCTCGCTGTCCCTTGGCTAAAAGCCATCTTCACGAACATTATGGCGTTAGGTCAAATTCCCGATTCCTGGCTAACGTCCAAAGTAGTTTTTATACCCAAGGCCGGCAAAGCCTCACACACAACACCGAAGGATCTCAGGCCAATAAGCCTATCCTCCTTCCTTCTAAAAACCTTGGAAAGATTGATAGGGCTACACCTGAGGACATCAATCAATCCCTCTCTGCTATCTGAATCACAGCACGCATACCGTAAAGGCAAATCGACAGAAACAGCACTTCACTCTGTCATATCTAGTATAGAAAAATCCCTGCAAAACAAGGAGTATACCCTAGCCGCCTTCTTGGACATAGAAGGAGCTTTCAATAACATCGACTCAAAGGCAATAACCAATGCTATGCTAAGCCTTGGAGTAGATGCTCAGTTGGTGAGATTAGTCACGCAGCTGCTCCTGAGCAGAAAAGTGACCTCTTCACTTGGAGCATCTACTCTGTGCAGGCACGTCAGCAGAGGTACTCCTCAAGGGGGGGTACTCTCTCCGTTTCTATGGAACCTAGCAGTAAACACGCTGCTACGCGACATAGAAAATGGCGGGTGCAAGATTGTTGCTTATGCGGATGATGTGGTTGTTATGCTGCGGGGAAAATTTCCGCAAAGCCTATGTGACATTATGACAGTTAAATTAAGAAAACTGTCAAGATGGGCATCTGAAAGTGGGTTAAACGTAAACCCAAGTAAAACCGACCTTATTCTCTTCTCCAGGAAGACTAAGATCCCAAAGTTATCTGCCCCAAAATTAAATGGTTCCGCTCTAGAGTTTAGCGACAGTGCAAAATTCTTGGGGCTTGTACTAGACAAGAAACTGAACTGGAATCTCACTATATCGGATAGAGTGCGAAAAGCCAACATTGCACTCTTCACTTGTAAAAGGCAGTAGGCCTCAAATGGGGGATGTCCCCGTCTGTAGTTAGCTGGTTATACAGCGCCATAGTTAGACCCATCCTCCTGAATGGGGTATCCATTTGGTGGCCAGCGCTACTGTATAGTTCTAAACTCAAGGCGCTCAACAAGGTGCAGAGATTAGCTGAACTATGCATGACAAGAGCTCTTAGAACAACCTCTAGTGAAGCGCTCAACGCTATTACTAGCATATCCCCAATTCTACTAGTGGCAAAAGAAACCGCCACCATCACAGCACGACGTCTGAGAGACGCAAACTGCTGGACAGTCCATCAATATGGGCACTCATCCATCCTATCAATGGGCGCAAGCAAGCAATTAACAGATTATTGCATACCCGTAGAACACACTTCTACAACGTTCAAAACAGTCTTTCCCTCCAGGGAGGCCTGGGCGGCAAGTCACTTTGAACAAAATGACTGCATAAATTTCTTCACAGACGAGTTGGAGGAGGAGTCTTCTGCGAACAACTCAGTATTAAAATACATTTCCGTCTTCCGGACCACTGCAGCGTTTTTCAGGCAGAGATTCTCGCCATAAGCGAGGCTCTTAGTTGCCTACGCCACTCTAGCCTTATAAACGGAGTAATAAACATTTACTCAGACAGTCAGGCAGCAATAAAATCACTTCGCGCGCTATCCTCAAACTCGACGATAGTGAACAACTGCCGCAAATCTCTTCAAGAGATGGCACAGCAGTTCGTTATCTCCCTAGTCTAGGTGCCAGGGCACCGAAATATTGAGGGGAACGAAATAGCTGATGAACAGGCCAGACGCGGTCAGTTCTCCTTCCAGACAAGGAGGACTTCCGTCTTCCGTATGCCCCTAGCCACTTTTAAGCTCAGGACAAGGGAAGTTTTCAGATCCCTTGAACAAGAAATGTGGAACAATACCACACACTGCAACATCAGTCGCCAAACATGGCCTAACGTTGACGCCAAACGCACAAAAATGCTTTTTAGTCTACACCGCACACAGTGCTCAGCTGTGATTAGAGCAATCACAGGCCACTGGCTCGTAGGAGCCCACGCATCCCGACTAAACGTCCTCAACAACGACTTCTGTAGAATTTGCCAAAACGAGGAAGAAGCAGAATCAGTAGAGCACTTCTTCTGCTCCTGTGTGGCCCTAATCAGGCGCAGGAAAAAGTATATAGGAGAATATTTTCTCCACAATCTAGCTGAATTAGGAGCTGTCCCCCCGAAGAAAATAGCAGGTTTCATAAGAGAAACGGGCTGGGACTCTTTCTAACTTTGTGGTACGATTTGAAACCATATTGGACCGATATGAGAATATTATCCGACGGGATTACTGAACTCAAACATAAGTGTTCAGAGCTACGAAACGCAAATGCCTGTAACTCTATATCTGAGCATTTTCGACATTTATATGGCGAGTTACAAGCGGGAAATGATCTGATTAACCATTCCCGACAGCGCAGATCACCACTTGATATAGTCGGAAACGTGGCGCACTCATTATTTGGCGTGGTTGATCCCAACTATGCAGAAGGAATGACCATAAACGAAGTCAAATCCAACGATGATGTGCTGATGATGCTGCTCAAGAATCAAACGGCTGTTCTTGATTCTACTATAAATCTAGTGAGAAAGAGCAACTCAGCCAACAACAAACGAATCAGAACGCTAGAACAACAACAAGCAACGATCAACAGAGAGAGAGGCAAATACGAAGGCGACTATCTACAGCAAGCGTTCATGATCCTAACAGCCCAGCTAACTCTACTGGCAACGGGGATGCAGCGGATGCAAAATGAGATAGCTAGCGTCCTTACTGATGTTCGCCACCTAACCATAAGTCCATATCTCCCCAGCAACTGAGAGATCAACTAGATCAAATTCGGGATAGTCTTTTGCCATTTAACATTCTACGACAGCAATACAGCAAATGGAAGCCACGACGACGGACCTCCAAACATCAGGAAAACGCTGAGCAGTCATTACCGGAACCTACCACACGCCGTTTTGTGTTCAACATTAGCGATGGTTGAACACCTGTTCAACGGCCGGGAGAATGTTCAGTCTCAGCAATATGTATATGCAATAACAAAAAGGTAGCAATTATTAGGTCAAGCGCATGTGCATATTCTGCTGACATGAAAAAGTCGAAGTGGGCAACGTTTCCAGTTCCGCATAGATCATCATACACAGTAACCCACATTTCTCTTTACACATAATTTCGTTGACATAAGCATATTCTGTATGCTTTATTTAGCATTAAATACCGTTAAGTTTCCTCAATAAAATCAGTAATTGTTTTGACCACAATGCGAGCTTTACTCATTTGGCTGCATTCAACAGAGGCTGTCGCAGAGTCTTCAGACCCTCATGTGCACCATCTATAGTCCAACTGGTTCATGTTCTAGGTGCGGCGACACAACGCACGAACCGATTTCCACGATTTTGCATTCGTTGGAAAGGTTTCGGGCTCCGTGAGGATTATGGCAAGGAAAATTCAGGAAAAATTTCAACAGAAAAGCGGGAAAGCTGGAAGCGGGAAGCGCCATCTCTGATACATAGCATGCGAGATACAGCGTTTGACTCATTGTTCTCTCCTCAGTTAATTTCATGTGACAAACCGGTATTGTGTTCACTGTGAAATTGTAAAAAAAAAATTTTTAAATAAGTTATTCGTTTCCTAACATTTCAATTGGAGACCATCGAATCAATCATGTGTATTGTGCAAATTTTTATTCAGTTTCAACAGCAGGCATTTGTCTTTGAAGTGGTAAGTTGAACTGTGTAAATTATGTGGATCGTGCATTTGAAGTTAAATTCACCACTCTGTCCATAGTCCAAAATGTGCGAACATCGGCCGCCGCACAAGACATGCAAGCCAGCAACAAGTGTATTCACAGAACTTAAGCGAAGAAAGACGAAAGATCATTGGCAGCATACAATCGCTTGGCATTCCAATATGATCCCACTGCGAACTACAGTGATGATGAAAATTCAGATATTGGACCAATGACGACTATATGCTATATGACTATATTCAAAAGAGAAACGGCAGGATTGTGCAAGTGGAAAAGTCAAACTAGATCCATTACACCACCACAACCACTGAAACCATTGTTCGATGGAAGTGATCCCGATTCCAGTCATTTTCTTCAACACATCTTTGAATACAATAACTGCTTTCGCATGACTTCCTTTGAAGCTAATATCATTCGAGAAGGCGGCTTCATGCCGACTTGCATGGTAAAAGATACAACACACATAACCAATCACTCATCACTCACACCAACACAATGAATTGCAACACATAACAACTATATATACACCACACACTACACTATCACACGATCACGATGTACAGATACAAGGACAAATATATCATTTGCATGGTTCAATGGTGCCAACACCAGATGAACCGCATCAATTTCTGCAAATATATTTAATTTCGTCGATGGTGGATCAGCTGATTGTGCGGTGTAATATACAGGGAACACAACAGTTAAAGAGACACGAATTATTGAACAGTTGCAAGCATTTTCAAGCTAATAATGCTGTGGTTAATATGTTCAAAACAGCATTGGAACAAATGCCATCGGATACGCACATATTCAAAGTCGGTGTACACGATTACTAAAAATCTACTTGACCAATCGTTTTGAAATTTTGCACACAGCTTCTGCATCTAATTTTCCAGGTATCACCGTCGGGGTTTTTTTAATTTATTTTTTGGCCCGTTTTGCACCGAATTAATTAATTAATATATTAATTAATAATTAAATGTAAGAGAGGTTGCAAATAAAGCAAACGTCTACATTTATTGAGTTGATATTTCAAGCTGAATCTTTATTTCACTTGGGCCTAGCACAAATCTGAATGGAAACTTGGAGTGTAATACGAGTACCCCTGCTTGAGTCACAAAATATTTTCAAAGATAAGTGCGGGATAGCTCTGTCTTTCCCATCGCACTTAAGAATGTATCCCATGTTAGGATTAAACAAACCACTGCGTTGGTCTACCGATAAGACTAGTTTTAAGATTCTCATGGCCGCTACGTAGGTGCGGACTTTGAAATAAAGATTCAGTTTGAAATATCAACTCAATAAATGTAGACGTTTGCTTTATTTGTAAAACTATTTTTTTTTTTTTGGCTCTTGCAGTTAATCCCCCAAAGGTCCTTGAAAAAAGGGTCCCGCGGTGAACACGATATTTTCATTTCATTTTCATTTATTCATATTGTAAGATATAATAAAAAAAATAATTTAAATATTACTTCAAAATAACAAAATCAAGTTTAGGTTGAGAAAAAATCAAAAATACATAAAATAATTTGCTATAAGTTAAAATAAGTTGCAGCTATCTATAAGCTAGCAAAATTTCTTTGATTTTAGAAATAAACTGAGACGCGCTTCTGATGGTCATAAGAGCATGGGGTAGATTGTTCCATAGCCGAATAGCGAAAATAAAAAATTGCCTTCTCGAGCATAAGGTTTTATATCTGGGTATAATAACGTTTTGTGTTCTTTGCTATTGACCAGGAAGAAGTTTTTGAAACAAGTAAGATGGTCACGGGTGCACACAATATTTTGAAAACAAATTAAGGTTTTAAAGTCGATCCACTGACTAAGGCTAAGGTCAAGAATAATGTTGACTAGATAAGAAGTATGGTAAGTACGACGGAGATTAAACACGTAACGGACAATTGAATTACAAGCAATAGTTAGTTTTGCAGATCTTAAGTTTCGCAATGCCAAAAAAATTTCAACTCCTTAAATAAGAGTGAGAATCAGAATTGTTCTGGCGACTAGCATTCGTAGCTGAGTTGGCAAGAACGACTGAGAAGTTGAAAGCTGTCTCAGAAGCCCATACGTTCGCCCGGCTGCTTTGGAAATATGTTTTCTCCATGTTAACGTGTTACTAAAGGTGTACCCAGGTTACCAGCAGATTCCACATAATTAATTGCCAATTAATAAATTCTGGAGCTGCGTAGTATCGAGGGGTCTTTAATATATGACTATACACTTGCTCTTTTTAGGGTTTAGATATAGTCCATTTTTAATTGCCCAGTTATTAATTTTGAGAAGCAAGGTATTATACACACTATCAGAATCATTAACCTGACAAAGAGGTTTACTGACATAGAACTTCACATCATCAGGGTATAAATAAACATCATAAGAGGACAGAACATTTGGTAAGTCATTAACATACTTGTAGATAGAAAACAATAAAGGCCCCAACTCAGATCCTTGGGGAACCCCTACAGTCACCGAAATAAACCGAAAAGTAAGCGACCCATACACGACTAATTGTTGTCTACCTGTTTGATACAAGCTCAAGAGCATGACTGCAGAGTCCAAAAAATTGAAATTTTTAGCTTAGTGCATTTCTATCTAGCCTTGATCGGATATCTTTAACTACATCAGTAAAGGCACCAATAAAATTCCTATTTTTTCTAAAACCAGATTGTTTGTTACTAAGCATGGAATTGTTGTCTATAAAGGGTTGAATGTGTGCCGCCAGTATGTTTTCATTTTGACAAATGGGAGTACTTAGGGATATGGATCTAAGCTCGGTTTGACTTTTCGGTAAAATTTTTGCGTACTTCCATGCGGAAATAAATGTGGATGCGGTATTTACAGTGTTCATAATACGAGTACATACATTCAAAGTCTATTAGTACCAAAACCAAAACCAAAATAACACAACACACAATACTTCAACTCCGCAACCTTTCAGATACGCCCATAAATTTTTTTTTACTAGACACACTGGGCCATGGTATATTAGGCAACGACACAATAAAAAGCTTAGGAGCATTAAAAGACGTCAGGAACGATACATTAATCCTTGGAAATAAACAGAAAATTTAAATTCATCAATTCGCTACGCAAGCGATAAATACAAATACCACAAGTCAGCCATATGACTGAATCACAAAAAGCAATTATAAATACCCTCGCAAAAACCACAAACGGTGACAGATGACCTCTCCTTAAATCAAGAATAATTATTCACATAAAGCAGTTCTCAAAGCGAGAGTTATTCTTCTTGTTTCTGGTATTTATGTTCTTGGCCCACTTTCGAGAAGAATAATACCATAATACCGAGAAGGATGAGAACTGTTTTTCCCTCAGTGAACAAAATAAGATTACAAAACTAAAGAAGTAGGTGAAATCAGAACTTCGTCCGATTCCCCGGTCTACGGAAAGCATTACTTGACCAAGAATCGTTAAGGCTGAAAAACAAATAAATTTTGCTGAAGGTCAGACTTTCAAAATCACCATATAACGCACCAGTCTGAATAAACAAGAAAGAAAGCTAACTTTGGTAAGCCGAAGTTTGTATACCCTTGCAGTGTTCAAGTCAACAAGTCCATTTTGATAAAATTTAAAAAATATTGAAGTTTTTACATTTTTATAACATTTACCTACACATTTTACATTTTCGTATAAATCAACCGATCGCTTCTATGGCAGCTATATGATATAGTTGTCCGATCTTATTGAAACTAAAACCGTAATTCTAAAACCGTAAAACACAACTATTTTTCTATATTTATACAAATACGTTGAGAAACAGAGAAGTTTTAATTCGTTTCCATTTATTTTCTGACCATTCCTATGGCAGCTATAAGATATAGCGGTCCGAT
Organism: Drosophila rufa; assembly: GCA_018153105.1. Lineage (NCBI taxonomy): Eukaryota > Metazoa > Arthropoda > Insecta > Diptera > Drosophilidae > Drosophila > Drosophila rufa. Next base: position 2,080,602 of record JAECXS010000003.1, on the reverse strand, counting down.
TTTCATGAAATTTAGAATGAGAGAGAGACTAGTTTGCGTAGCAACGGACAGACGGACAGACTGACAGACGGACTTGGCTAGATCGACTAGGATGGTCATACTGATCAAGAATATATATATTTTATGGGGTCGGAGAGTCTTCCTTCACTGCGTTACAGACTTCTGGACAAAATTATAATACCTGCAAGGTTATAAAAATACGGACTATTAATCGATTATAGGAAGCTTAACGAAGTGACTATCTCAAATTGGTAAGATTAAATTTAAATTAAATCGGCGAAATTATTGCACAACTTGGGGACAACAAATATTGTTCGGTATTAGGTCTTCAAAGTGGATTTCACCAAATTCCACACAAATTCTAAAAAATTCCCCATCCATCTTTCAAAGAGCTTTAGATGACTTAATGAGTGAATACGAGTATATAGGGAAAAGTTGATACGTGTACGTGGATGGAATTCTAGTCTTTAGCAAAAACGAGGTAAAGCACGGCCAAAATCTTGAAAAAGTATTTTCAGAGATACAAAACGCAAACATGAAGGTTCAAATAGAAAAATGTCATTTATTCAAAAACGAAATACTTTTCTTGGGGTATACAATATCAGAATATCATAGACAAAATAAAAGCAATTACAAAATTTCAGGTCTCAAAATCATTAAAATATCTCTGTTTCTTTCTGGTTATGACAGGTTATTATAGGCGGTTCATAAAAGACTACGCGAAAGAAGTCTTTTACCATTCTACTAAACGGCGAAGAAAGCCGTGTATCAAAAACCAAATCAAGCAGAACTACTATACACTTGGGCAAAGACGCGATAACAACTTTCGAGAAAATTAAACGAGCATTAAGACAAAATAAGCAGAGACTTTGATATTATTTTAATCAACCGAACGCACTCATTGTCAAGAGAAAAGGGTAGCGTAGTGTTCGCGAGTACAAGTATACCAAAGAGTAGAAGAGAAACGCAAGAAGGTTCCCGTTACTTGCGATCTCCTCATCCATTTTAGTTACACATATAAACATCAAATGTATGCATGTGTATCCATGTGACTTCCCTGCAGTACCTGTCATCATCAATACATCAACAAGTTATCAAAAAAATGTCAGTGTTGTTGATGAATCATCGATGAAATTCCAAACAAACTACTGATGAAATTAACTTTGGCATGTCATATGCCGTCATCACTTACAAATTCATCAATGATTAATTAATTTTTCATAATTTTTTTATTAAAATTATATCGATGATTCACCAACAAATTCATTAATAGCTCATCAACTTTTCATCAACATTTCATCGATTATTTATCAACATTTCATCGAACTGTCTTCTCAGAGAAATAAACCTTGCAGATTTTAATGGCTTCGTCAAAATAATCTTTATACAAAATAGCTTATTTTCAAATTGTTCCCTTGTGAAATGATATTTAATGTCTATAAGCTACATGTTCTCTATGTTCTCTTGTGGCAAGGAGCATTATTGGCAATTTTTATACAACCTTGGTTGTCTTCAAAAATATCTATAGAACCATTTAATAATCTAGAATTAATAATCTAGAATTAAATGGTTCTATTGATCTCATTTATTAATGACTTCAGCCAAAATATTTCTCTAACACCTTCAAACAAGGGGATATATTCTGCTTCGGTAGATAAAGCAGCCACTGATTTCTGCTTCATGATACTCCATTAAATTAAGCAGCTTTTAAAAATGTTGCAAAGATATCCAGTATTACTTACTTTGTCAGGTTCATTCCCAGCCCAATTCGAGTCTACATATCCTATAAGAATGTTATTAAAATAAATATTTATCTTAAATCTGAGCTTCAGATCATCAGCTCCTTTTAAATATCTAAGAACTCTTAAGGCATTGCCATAGTTCCTTATTATTATTGTTTGTGTATCGACTTTACTTTTGAAGTATTGAAGTCTGGCCGTGTGTACATAATGTACATCAAACGACCAATCACATTTCAACACGGTGGATAACATGATTCTTCCGATTGCAGAGCCTCATACACGTAGTCTAACGTGCTTTGGAGGGGAATACTAACTGCATTACACCGGCCTGTTCCAGTTTCCACTTCCGAAAAATCTACTCGGAAATTATTTCCCAGACCTGTTCTAGTTTTCACTTCCGAAAAATCCAAACGAATTTTAAATTGCCCTCTGTTAACTTCCGTACGAAAATTCCCGGAAACTATCCGTTTGTCATTTGGCTTCCGGCATCAGATTCGTCAAAAAAAATATTTTAAAATACATTGCGATAATGTTAATTGCAAAGGAGGATTGTTTATCATTCTTTGATGTTTCAAGAACATTATTGCAAATTTGATTTAGCTAATGAAAACATACTTGATTTATGAATAATTTATTTTTTAAGTTTCCGCATTAATTCAAATCCGCCGCCTGTGTTCAAGTTTCCGAACGAAAATAAGAGGGACATTTTAAGGGCTGTCAAGGCACGAAAAAAAATTTTTATTTTCCTGGGAGTAATTTTGAACAATCGCTTTCATTACCAATAAATAAAAGATTATTAATTCTAGTTAAAAAAAAGTGATTTTGTTGAAAATATCGCTTTGATTAATGTTAAAACTTTGAGAAACGGGGTGCGTTGGGAACTTTTTCCTCGACTTCGGCAACCCTTTTCTCCAGTATTTTGTTTTTGTGGCCGCAAATGCTTATAATCTAAATTTTATTTTTTACCAGTAATGTCCATAATTGAAGGAGAGAGGGCCAAAATCTGAACAGCCCCTTTTTAGCAAAACTCAGAGAAAGCAAATAAATTTTGAAAGAGAGACCAGCTGAAATTATTTGGGAATAATCTCATTTCTTCCCAAATGATTTCAGCTGGTCGCTCTTTCCAACGGGAAATTTTATAAAGGGAAATTTATGTACAAGGGAAATCCGTGTATGTTAAAGGGAAATCCGAAAATGTTATCAAATTCACTTCCGAGTGAAAACTTGCTTTATACTTTACTAAGTTACTAAACTCATCTTGTTTTATATTAAATACCCACTTGCAATCAACTGTTATTGTTATTTGACTTTTGCACTAAAGACCAAGTATTATTTTAAAAATGGGAGTTGAGTTCATCTTGTACAGCTTTCTCTCAGAAAGATCTGTCTTCCCGATACTTAATTACATCAAATGTGTTAGAAATAACATTTAAGCATATTTGAGTATTCATAAGACATTTTAAAAAAAAATGTATATTATAATTTTGGTTTGCCCTTAATTCTTTCACTGCGTCTGGTTTCTTTCTCATTTTTATTATACCCTTGCAGAGGGTATTATAATTTTGACCAGATGTTTGCAACGCAGTGAAGGAGGCATCTCCGACCCCATAAAGTATATATATTCCTGATCAGCATCACCAGCCGAGTCGATCTAGCCATGTCCGTCTGTCTGTCCGTCTGTCTGTCTGTCTGTCTGTCCGTCTGTCTGTCTGTCTGTCCGTCTGCCGGTTTCTACGCGAACTAGTCTCTCAGTTTTTGAGCTATCAAGCTGAAATTTTCAGCATAGTCTTATTTTTTTAGCACGCAGTATATATGTCGGAATGACCGAAATCGGACTACTATATCCTATAGCTGCCATAGGAATGATGGCGAAATTAATGTAAAAAAAAATTTAACTTCTCTGTTTTTCAACGAATTTCTAGAATTTTCAGATATAGCAGTTTTTTATGGTTCTAGAATTACGGTTTTAATTTCATTAAGATCGGACAACTATATCATATAGCTGCCATAGAAACGATCGGTCGATTTATATGAAAATGTAAAATCATGTAAAATGTAAAATTTTATAGCTATGTATAAATGTTATAAATTTACATTACATTGTTATTTTTATACCCTTGCGTATAACAGCAGATTTTAAATTTCATGCGAAATCGGACTTCTATATAATATAGGCACTATCGGATTAAATTGGCATATACTCGCTATTTTTCAAGATATTCGATTAAAACTTCATAAATGCTGTTTTTATATAAAAACAATATATTTAATGTAAGTTATTCTTTTAGTTTAAAGGTTATGCAAATACAATTTTTATTTTATAAAAATTACAAATAATATATTTTGTATCTCTCGTACGACTATCTGGTTAAATTGTCAAAAAATAATCTATGGTAGACGAATATAGCTCTGAGAATCGTCTTCAAATATTTTCACATAGATCAAGTTTGAACACTTGACGGAAGGAATAAATGAGAATTTTGTTCTAAGTCGGAAATATGTAGGCATTTCAAGAATAATTTATTTTTTTAAGCACTTGTGCACCGTTATTTAAAGGAGGGGTTCTTTGAATAACACAGATATTTATATTTAAACAGGTAGGACTTTTGAAGGTCCTCCATAAAATTGTGGTTGTCAATGGGTGATTGAACAACTACTTTTGAGGATTTCATTGATGAGCGATCCTCTAAATTCAGGTATGCCATCAGGTACAAAAGTGTCATCCTGATAAAAATTACACAATGGAAGGCAGTTGGAAACCCCAATTTTGAGTTCCTTGGACACCTGCGAGACCCAAAAATTGCGCGATCTGCAGGGGCACAGGTATATTGGCAGGTATTGAATGCCTTACCAAATCAGGTACAAGCCGCCAACATTATTATACCCTTGCAGAGGGTATTATAATTTTGACCAGATGTTTGCAACGCAGTGAAAGAGGCATCTCCGACCCCATAAAGTATATATATTCCTGATCAGCATCACCAGCCGAGTCGATCTAGCCATGTCCGTCTGTCTGTCCGTCTGTCGGTTTCTACGCGTACTAGTCTCTCAGTTTTTGAGCTATCAAGCTGAAATTTTCAGCATAGTCTTATTTCTTTAGCACGCAGTATATATGTCGGAACGACCGAAATCGGATTACTATATCCTATAGCTGCCATAGGAATGATGGCGAAATTAATGTAAAAAAAATTTTAACTTCTCTGTTTTTCAACGTATTTTTATAAATTTTGAGATATAGCAGATTTTAATGCTTCTTGAATTACGGTTTTAATTTCATTAAGATCGGACCACTATATCATATAGCTGCCATAGAAGCGATCGGTTGATTTATATGAAAATGTAAAATTCTACATGTAAAATGTAAAATGTACAAAATTCTATATTTTTTCAACATTACTAAAATGGTTCGATTTTCAATGATCCAATTGCAGACTGCAAGGGTATACCAACTTCGGTTTACCGAAGTTAGCTTTCTTTCTCGTTTTTATTTTAATTTGATTTATCACTAGCTTCAGCAACTGGATCGGCATTCTCGAGATCAGTGGAATTTTCAATGAGTTGTTTATTTAATTCAGAATCAACAGATTCATTATTTTCACCAAAGGAAAATCCAACTCTTTCTTCTCTCTATTTAAAGGGTCATTATTTGGTTCAACAGTATTACTTTGAACCACGGAGTCTTCTCGATGTAAAACTCTAGATTTTAACATATTTATCTCATCCACCAGCTGTCTTAAATTTCCTCGTTTCCTCATTCCACAATTTATACCCATTTGGTTCATACCCGACAAGTAGAGTTTTGTTTTTATAGTCTTGGCTTTTTGTTATGCCACATCTCAAATGGTGTTTTATTTATATTTTGCAATGCTCTATTTGGGGATCTGTTAATTAAGTATGTTGCTGTTAAAACAGCTTCACCCCAAAAATATTTATTGATTTTAGCAATTAATCATAGAGCAAGCCTTTCGATGATGGTGCGAATCATCCGTTCTGATACACAATTTAATTGTGGAGTATGAGGAACCGTTAAATGATAGCTGATTCCATTATCGATATTCAGATTTACCATTTTCAAGTTAAAGTGAGCCTCACTCTTTGCAACAAAATCTTTGAAAACGAAGAACACATCCGACTTATATGTTACTAAGTATGCCACAAAGTAATGTGTATACTGATCAATAAAAACTACATAATAGTTCTTATTATCAACGGTAGGTGGTGTGATCGGACCACAGACGTCGGAATGGACAACAAATAGCGGTCGTGTTAAATTTTCTTTATTTTTAAATGTTTCAAATTTTAATCTAGATTGCTTGCCATTTATACAAGCCTCGAATAATTCATGGGTTAACTGAACATTGTTTAAAAACTTAATATCTTCAAAAAGGCCATTTCGTTTTATTTCTAAAAATTTTCCTACACTTATGTGTCCTAACCTTTCATGCCACAAATGATACTCAGCACTATTTGAAATCTTTGATGTAAATATTCTACTGTTTCAATTTAAATTTTATAATCGGTACATTGTACTCACATATTCCATCAAATGCCCATTTACCATTCCTAGACACTTTAATGCCTCCAGGGTTAAACTCGATGGTCATCCCAGCATCCTGCATCTTCCTTACTGACAGTAAGTTGTGCGGAATGTCCTTACAGTACAGCACATTTCGTAGTGTGGTTTGGTTTCCAGAGTTGTTTAGGTTGACCACTCCTTTGGCTGTAGCATATATGTATTCTCCGAGTTTTGCAATCTCAATAGCCACATTTGATTGCAAACGCTCATACTCGAAAAACAATGCGGTGTCGTTTATGAGGTGATCCGATGCTGTTGTTGTTGTTGTTGCCATCTGAGCCTGCTTTTCCTGTCCACTATTGTCATTAAAATTTGAATTTCTCTGCCTTTTTAAGAAGAAACAATCTTTCTTCAGATGACCTAATTTTACACAATGAAAGCACTTTGGTTTTGGTTTAAAACGGGGCTTGAAAGGTTCCTTTCTAAGCTTCTGAATTGTCTTATTCTTAAATTTGTTTTCTTTCAACTCCTTTTTACCTATAGCTTGCATAACTTTATATATTTTTAAGCTTGATCTCCTGATCAAGAAGTGTTTTCACAAAAGCTAATGTTAAGTTACTTTCGGATAGAGTCTCTATTGCAGTTATAACTCCATCATAACTGGGTGGAAGAGATAAAAGTAAATGGGAAACTTTATCCATGTCGTCTAGCTTTGCTCCTGACGCGATAAGTTCCGTAACGAGATCTGTGAAGAAATTGAAGTGATTGATGAGCGAAATATCATCTTTTAACTTTAAGCTACGTAATCACCAGCGTTAAAATTTAGCAACCAAATGAGTCCGAGCAAGATGCAAATACACTTTTTCGGGCCCTCTTAGCACGGTCGGTACGCAGATGAGCTAAGAGAAATACTAGAATATACTAGAATAAACATCTCGCTAGATATTTTAAATCTGCTGAGTCTTCGCAAGAGTGGTGCGAGAGGTAGGAAATATCTGATAATTCCCCGCGACCCATTTCGATATGGAGACAGGCAATTGGAAACAAAACCCTATGGCGGGACTTTCCAGCGCGGAAAAATTAATTTATTTACAATACAATTAAATAAGATCCAATTATATGAGATCTTGACCATAAAATAAAAAAAATAAAAATGTAATAAAACAAAATGAAGTCTTAAAATATGTGATTTCACAGGGAAATAAGCAAATCAAACGAACAAATTACTTAAATTATGATTTCCAAAGCTGCGGGGCCAGCTCCCGATGCCGCAGACAAGGACGAGCTGCTCCTGGCCATAGATCTGCGGCTACTGCTACTGCTGAAGCAATATAAAAGGGCCAACATCACCATTTAAAAAATTATGGACAAGCTATCTGCATTCCCTGCTCGTCCATGACCAGTGGTCACCTATTGGGATCCTCTTCTTAGTTGGCTGCCAACCCAAAATGCTGCTGCTTCAGAGCATATGAGAAGTACAAGAAGGAGAATGAGAGCTGCCCGTCCTCGGGAAGTGGCAAAAAGGGAATGGTAGTGGCCCGGGACGACTGGGCAAGCAGCCGCCGCCCTAAAAACGCATAAGCACGAGTTCCGTGGACAACTCATGGATAGAGATCATGGCGCGGCGACTTAAGCGCCAATTTCGTGGCAGCAGTCGTCGTGAACGCGGATGTGCCTGCCTGAGCAGGGCGACACGTCGCAGGTGTTCTACGACTACAATGTGGAGAGACCCACCAGCGGCCAACTGGACAAGGAGACCAGACACACAAAGATGACCTCGGGTCAACACTCCGCAGCTGGATCTGACACAGCGCTTAAGCAGTGGCAGTAGCTCGCCCTCGTCGGCGGCTTCGGGAGCTGGCCCCGCGGCTTTGGAAATCATAATTTAAGTAATTTTAGTAATTTGTTCGTTTGGCCGCGTTTAATTTGAATTGAAAACGAACACAGCTGTCAGTATGGCCGATTGGCTGTTTCGTATGGGTTTTCGGTGAACACCGCTTCAGTATAGATCAAGCTACGCGATAACATTTATTTCAGGATGTGCAAATAATTGTGTGTTGTGAAAATAATTTTGACTATGGTTGTATACTATATATAGTGACATGTCCATATTTCTATAAGACTGCATATATTTAAGCAACACATACACAGTCCCATAACACTCTGAATATACCCATTACTTTATGTATCTACAATATACCCTATACTACCCTAGAATTATACACTTGTAACAAGAGCCCAAAATCGAAGGCCAACGGAAATATCCCAAATGTTAGTCCCAGCTTATCACCCAAAACTGTAGACTAAACAACTTCCCCCAATTGTCACGTTCACACGTTCAAAGACAATCAAAGTTCGGCTCGCAGACACATAAATTCCTATTTCAATCCAAAGACATTTGAAAGTCGTAAAATCTAAGAGCGCACTTATGTCCAAGAGTCAAGACACTTGAATCCAAGAGTAATTAAAGTTTCACTCAAAAGAAAACGAAAGTTTCACTCAAAAGAAACAGAAAGTTTCTCAGAACAATTTCACAACTCAATCAAATTCCGAAAAGCTCGAGACCGAGGCTTGATCGTCAACAGAATCAGATTAGCAAGTTAAGTTCAGTTTGAATATAGAGTGCAAGCCGTAGAGAGCGGACGTGTTTCGCGTGAGCTCCGGGAAAAAGTTATAGAAAGTGGATGATTTTAAGACAAAAAAAAAAAATAATAAAGTATATAATACTGGAATTCCAAGATAAGCGAAAAGACGCTAAATCAGAAAAATATATAGTTTTCGACTCAAAACTAGTGATATGATTAAAACAAGTGCATAATTATTTTATAAAATAATAAGTGCCACGCGAAATAGCTCAATGAGCGACGAACAAAAGAAAGAGCGTAGAAGCTCCGTGAGCCCAAGTAACGGTTATTTCTCGTATTTCTCAACTCGCGACAGCAACGAAACGGCGACAAAGAGCAACCGTCTGGCGGTCGATAGCCAAAGAGCACGTTCTTGCTCACCCGCTCTACCCACTCCTACACCTACATCATGGAGTTCTCAGTGTAAAACCCCAACAACAAGCTGTGACAAAATTTCTGCAACTGCAGCAAAAGCAACAGCAACAACTACAGTAACGGCGGGAAAAGCAACAGCCACAACTACAGCAACGACCAATATCGCGGAAACGACTGCGATGTCATCAACTGCAGCGCCAAATACAATAACAACAAGAACTGCAAGTTCCAAAGCCAAAATCGGCAATATTCAACAGGCGGCCCCGGCCATACAGACCGGCATGGATCGCTACATCCAAATCAAGCGTAAGCTTAGCCCGCAGAACAGCGCGGTCGGTAACAAGCCAAAGATAAACCGTGTCCAAGGAGAAAATGATCAACCCAGGAGATCTAACAGCAACAGATTTGCCCTTTTAGCGGATGATTTACCGGAAATGGGTCAAGAGACCCAAAAGAAATCAAAGCCCCCACCAATCTACATAAGGGAGAAAAGCTCAAAGTGCAAACGAAATCGGTAGAACACTTCCGAGCTGTGTCGAAATACCTGGACGAATCAAAAAAAAATTATTACACGTACCAATTAAAAAGCAGCAAGGGCCTGCAAGTGGTACTAAAAGGAATCGAGCCCGATGTAACCCAAAACGAAATTATAGATGCCCTTAAAGAAAAGGGTTTTTATGCAAAGAACGTCAGCAACATCATAAATAAAAACAGACAACCGCAACCACTCTTCAAGGTCGAGCTGGAGCCAGACAGCAGAGCCTTGAAGAAAAACGAAGTCCACCCCATTTACAACTTGCAATTCCTCTTGCACCGAAGAATTACGGTGGAAGAGCCACATAAAAGAAACGGCCCAGTGCAATGCACAAACTGCCAGGAATATGGACACACCAGGACATACTGCACACTTCGATCAGTCTGTGTAGTTTGCGGAGACTTTCATAATTCCGTTAACTGCCCTGCTAACAAGGAAGACCCCCACAAGAAGAAATGTGGGAACTGCGGAGGAAACCATACCGCAAACTACAGGGGCTGTGTGGTCTACAAGGAGTTGAAGAGTCGCATGAGAAGAGTGACGGCAACGCGCAATCAGAATACACGAAACGTGTACACTAGATCACAAACGACGCCGGAAGTATTCTTTGCCAAGGCCGCAAGATCCTCATTTGGTCCGCTAAATACCCAGAAGGGCTTCTCCTACGCTGATGCCCTCCGAACAGGTATGGAGAACCCCGTCCAGTCTAATCTAGAAAATGCTCAGAAAGCCCCAGGACAGCCACAAAGCACAATGGAAGCTATGATGCTTACCATGCAACAAAGTCTAACAGAATTAATGTCCTTCATGAAAACCACCATGCAAACACTTGTTCAAAACCAGAACATGGTGATACAGTTGCTTGTAGCTCAGCAGTCCAAATAACTGATGTCTAGTCTAAGAATAATTATGTGGAACGCCAATGGCGTTTCACGGCATAAACTTGAAATAACACAGTTCCTGAATGAAAATCATATCGGCGTTATGCTGCTTGGAGAGACGCACCTCACAAGCAAATACAACTTCCAAATAAGAGGTTACGCCTTCTACCGCATAGATCATCCAGATGGTAAAGCCCACGGCGGAACCGGCGTCCTAGTCAGAGAACGCATAAAGCACCACTTTCACCAAAGGTATTCAACTAATTACTTGCAGGCTACGTCTATTAAACTGCAGTCAGGTAACGGCAACCTTTCCATAGCCGCTGTCTACTGCCCGCCTCGCTTTACAATCTCGGAAGGACAATTCATGGATTTTTACAACTCACTTGGAGATCGCTTCATAGCTGCAGGAGACTATAATGCCAAGCATACGCACTGGGGATCGCGTCTCGTGACTCCCAAAGGAAGGCAATTATATAATGCAATCATAAACTTGAGAAACAAATTGGACTATGTTTCCCCTGGTAGCCCCACATATTGGCCAGCAGACCCCAGAAAGATACCAGACTTAATAGACTTTGCGGTGACAAAAAATATCTCACGCAACATTATATGTGCCAAAGCGCTTTCGGATCTTTCATCAGACCATTCGCCAGTACTAATAACTCTTCTTCAAAGCCCAGAAACTACAGATCAACCCCAAAGGCTGACGTCGCACAGAACTAACTGGCTTAAATATAAGAAATATGTAAGTTCCCGCAGCTCAACATCGAAGCGGATATCGACTGCTCTACTGATGCTCTTGAGGACGTACTCACTGCAGCAGCCACTATCTCAACACCACAAGGGAAGGACGTACAACCCAACAAATTGAAAACTAATCAACAAATTGAACAGCTTGTCCTGGAAAAGAGGCGTCTGCGACGTGCTTGGCAAAGCAACAGATCGCCATCTTCAAAACAACATCTTAAGCAAGTCACTCGCTTACTAAACCGAGCTCTGAAACAAGACGCTAAAAAGGCACAACTACGGTACATCGAAAAACTTACGCCAACCAGTACAAAGCATCCTTTGTGGAGGGCTCACCCAAATCTAAGCTCTCCAATTGAAACCGTCACCCCGATAAGAAACTCTTCAGGTTGCTGGGCCCGCAGCGACGAAGATAGAGCCGAAACATTTGCTTCACATCTCCGAAGCGTCTTCCAGCCCAACCAGGCCACTAGTCCATTTGTCCTACCACAAACCGAAACTAATACTATGTCTTTACCATCATTGTTTCAGCCGAATGAGATCGCAAAAGTCATTGGGGAACTGAAACCAAAAAAGGCTCCGGGCGGTGACTTAATAACTCCAAAAATAATAATTGAACTTCCAAACTCAGCTATTGAAGTCATTTGCAAAATCTTCAATGGGATTATATGCCTTGGCTACTACCCAAGGAAATGGAAAAAATCTATCATCATAATGATACCGAAACCCGGAAAAGACCACACAATCCCGTCATCCTACAGACCAATAAGTTTATTATCGTGTCTGTCAAAACTGTTCGAGAAATGCCTTCTAAAACACATAATACCATACCTGGAAGCACACAATGTTATCCCAGCTCATCAATTTGGCTTCCGTCGAAACCATGGCACGATCGAACAAGTCAACAGAATAACATCAGAGATACGCACAGCCTTCGAGCATCGGGAATACTGCAGCGCAGTATTTCTCGATGTATCTCAAGCTTTCGATAGAGTCTGGTTAAATGCCCTCATGCATAAAATCAAAACACACTTGCCTACATACACTCATAAGCTACTTGAATCGTATCTTTACAACAGAGTCTTTGCAGTAAGGTGCAACGCAACAACATCTGACGAGTACACTATCGAAGCCGGAGTTCCACAAGGCAGCGCACTGGGGCCCACCCTGTTCGTCCTTTATACAGCGGATATACCTACGAACGAGCGGCTAACAACATCCAAGTTCGCTGACGACACTGCGATCCTAAGTCGCTCGAAGTGCCCAAACCAAGCAACAACCCAACTAGCAAGTCACCTCATGGTAGTTGAGAAGTGGCTATCCGACTGGCGTATTAAAATAAACGAGCAAAAATGTAAACACATAACTTTTACTCTTAACAGGCAAACATGCTCCCCAGTATCCTTGAATAGTACGCAGATTCCCCAATTCAACGAAGTAACGTATCTCGGCGTCCACCTCGACAGACGACTAACCTGGCGAAGACACATCGAATGCAAGAAACTACATCTAAGACTAAAAGCTAGCAGCCTCCACTGGATTTTAAACGCCCGATCGCCACTGCGTCTGGACTACAAGGTCCTGCTCTACAACTCCACGCTAAAGCCTATCTGGACATATGGCTCCCAGCTGTGGGGAAACGCGAGCAGCAGCAATATAGACATCATACAGCGCGCGCAATCAAAAATCCTGAGAACTATCACTGGGGCACCATGGTATATTCGCAACCAAAACATCCATAGGGATCTCGGCATTCTTGCAGTAAAAGATGAAATAGACAAGCAAAAGGCGACCTATAATAAAAAACTTAGTGTGCACTCTAATCATCTGGCAAGAGGCTTGACTCGGGCTTTCAGCAGAACCCGCCTACAACGAAACGACCTTCCAACCCAGCAATAATTGTCAGGGCCATACAACTCTGTGCCAGTCATATGACTGTTAGTTAGGTTATTAATATAAGATTTGACACACTTATTGTTAGTCTCTAAATGGAGAAGATTCAATAAATAACAGCAAAGTATAAAAAAAAAAAAAAAAAAAAAAGTTCAGTTTGAGACCTCAATATAATAGGTCGGTGTTCTTCACAAATAAGTCTTGTAACAATCAGTTGAATAAAATAAAATAATATTTTTTTATTTAATCGGAGTTGCGAACTTATAATTGGCGCAGTCGGTAGGACATTCTGCAAAAGAATCTACGTGTGTAGTTTCAGTGACATAAAACCTACGTGTAGTCACATAGACATCCAAAAATCCTATACGGTCAGAAAACATTCTGTATAACAAAAACATCACAATGGCAGTCTAACAATTATCGGAGATTCATCTGAACCAGTTACTGGGTCAGATCAAAGAACTACAGTACTTCGATGGAACACCAGGAAAACTCTTAGGGTTCTTCAATGAAGTTGAATATTTACTGCAATTTTATCCAACCCAAGAACCAAGACAGGCACACGTTATTTTCGGAGCAATCAGAAGAGTGGTCGTCGATACAGCAGCACAAGCCGTCGCACAATCTGGAGCTAATAACTGGGTAACAATGAAGACTGTGGCGAACAGCCGTCGCCTTCAAAGATCACAGGCCGTATGAAACAATCATCAAGAAGCTGGGTGAAACACAATTCAGAAAAAGTCTTAGCAAGTTTATAATAGAATTAGAAAAACAATACAGGAATGTGTTCGACAAATTAGAATTAGAATCTGATCCATCAGACAAAATAAATTATACAATAATGTTGGATAGAACAGTTCATAATACCATTGATCGAAAACTTCCCGATCGCATGTATATGTCACTAGCAAGAAAAGACATAACCAATATTCCAAAATTAAAACAAGCAGTTCTGGAGTTAGGATTCTATGATGCAAACCCAGAAGAAGAATACGCACAAAATAAAGGATATCCGGGTAACAATCAAAGTTATTATGATAATCAAAGAAATTTAAGTTCGTACTATAATTCTAATTCCAATTCAAATTCTAATCCTAATGCAACAACTTCTCAGAATAATCAAAACCAATATCAACAACGTCCTATTCCCCCACACTTGCAAGGTAATTACCAGACATTTAGGAACGGATTAAATCAAGCTAGACTACAAAACTCAAATAATCATCATCATAATTAGAACGATCAGGCTAATGCAAATAGGTTTAGTGGTGCCCCAGTAAAAAGACAAAGGGAAATTCAAAGTGGCCAAAATAGGATGGACGTAAATTTTCATCAAACTGCCTCGGAGACTGAAGACACAATCCCTATGTAAAACTTGTCTTTCATAATAAATTTTATAAAGGAAGGATAGACACAGGATCATCAATCAATATAATGAATAAAAATTTAGCTGAATTAAAAGAAATAAAAGAAGATTTAAAAGTGTATACTATTAGTGGTCCAGTAAAAATACATAAAAGTATCATAGTAAAACCAAGTGTAACATGTCCGTCAGAACAAAAATTTTATTTGCATAAATTTTCCGATAATTATGATATCCTGTTAGGTCGAAATTACCTAGAAGCTGCTAAGGCTAAAATTGACTATGAAAACAAAACAATTAAATTAGGCCCCAAGACATACAAATTCCGATACAACGACGAAGATATGGAAGAGGACAAGACCGCACAAGAATGCCTTAAGTTACCTTCTACAGAAGATCAAGCGGTAAACTTTGCGATTAATAATGATTTACGCGAAAACAATGGATTTAGGCTCGAACATCTGAATAGCGAGGAGATTGAAAGTTTAAAGAAGGTCCTATTTGAATATGGTGACATTCAGTACAGAGAAGGTGAGAATTTGACTTTCACAATTACCATTAAACATACAATCCAAACTCAGCATGAAGAACCAGTTTATCGTAAGCCATATAAATACCCCCAGAGCGTTGACGAAGAAGTAAATAGGCAAATCAAAGAAATGATAGAGCAGGGAATAATTCGTAAGTCGAAATCTCCTTACTGTTCACCTATTTGGATCGTTCCAAAGAAGACCGACGCGTCTGGCAAGAAAAAGTTTAGGTTGGTTGTAGATTATAGGAATTTAAACGAAATCACTATCAATGATAAATTTCCAATTCGTAGAATGGATGAGATCCTTGACAAACTAGGAAAATGCCAGTATTTCACAACTATAGATTTAGCTAAAGGATTTCATTAAATCCAAATGGGCAGCAGATCAATTGCAAAAATCGCATTTTCTACGAAACATGGCCATTACGAGTATACTCGAATGCCATTCGGCCTTAAGAATGGCCCCGCAACTTTTCAAAGATGTATGAACAACCTTTTGGAAGATTTAATCTACAAAGATTGTTTAGTTTATTTAGACGATATAATAATTTTTTCCACTTCATTGGAGGAACACATCTTATCTCCAAAGAAAGTTTTTGGAAAACTTAGGGACGCAAACTTAAAACTACAATTAGATAAATGCGAGTTCATGAAAAAAGAAACAGAATTCCTAGGTCATGTTGTAACTACTATCGGTATCAAGCCCAATCCAAATAAAACCAACGCTATTACAAATTTCCCACTACCAAAGACTCCAAAACAAACATCGCTAACATAGTTAAACCCATGACCATTAAATTGAAAAAAGGAGCAACGATAGACACAAAAAATAAAGATTACATAGCAGACTTTTAAAAGGTTAAAAGTACTTATTACATCAGATCCGATTTTAATCCACCCTGATTTTAGTAAACCTTTTTCCCTAACTACTGACGCTAGTAATATTGCCATCGGTGCAGTTTTGTCTCAAAATCATAAACCCGTTTGTTATGCCAGTAGAAATTTGAATGAACATGAAATAAACTATGCCACTATAGAAAAAGAACTTCTAGCCATAGTTTGGGCAACAAAATATTTCAGATCATACCTATTTGGAAGATCTTTTGAGTGACTACTGAGTGACCATAAACCCCTTGTCTGGCTCAATAACATCAAAGAACCAAACATGAAACTACAAAGATGGAAAATCAAATTAAACGAATTTCATTATAAAATTAAGTATCTTCCGGGAAAAGAAAATTATGTAGCAGACGTTCTATCCCATACCAAAATAGAAGAATTAATGCTTGGTGAAGTTGCAACTATACATAGCGCTTCTGAAGATAATCTTAATTATATACCCATCACAGAGCGAGCATTCAATTATTTCTCTAGACAAATAGAATTTGAGAAGAGAGACAACGATGAAACTGAGGTGAGGCATTATTTTCACAAACTGAAAATCAAAATAACTTAGAAGGAAATGACAGATGATTTTGCTAAAAACATCATTAAAAAATATGTATGCACTAAGAAAAGCGCAATTTCTTTCCATAATGATGAGGATTTCTTAACATTCCAAAGGGCATTTGTACAAATAATAAGTCCCAACAATTTAACGAAATTGGTAAAATGCACACTCATATTAAAAGATATTCTGACTTACGCGGAATTCAAAAATATGATATTAAAAATGCATAAGGAACTTCTACACCCAGGAATCGAAAAAACTATCAACTGTTTTAAAGAAGAATATTATTATCCAGATAGCCAAAAGTTAATACAAAATATCATCAATGAATGTGAAATCTGCAACATTTCAAAAACGGAACACAGAAATACAAAACTGTCATTTGAAGTTACTCCAGATATACTTAACGCAAGAGAACGATATGTAATTGATTTCTATATGGTTGATAACCAGCAATTTTTATCTTGTATTGACATATATTCGAAATTCGCTACTTTAATTGAAGTGAAAAGTAGAGATTGGCTGGAAGCAAAAAGAGCCATAATGAAGGTATTTAACGATATGGGAAAACCACAAGAAATCAAAGCAGACAAAGATTCAGCTTTTATGTGTATAGCCTTGCAAAACTGGTTAAAATCTGAAGGAGTAGATATATCGGTAACAACCAGCAAGAACGGTGTATCTGATGTAGAAAGGTTTCATAAGACAGTAAATGAGAAACTGATAATTATTAGTAGTGAAAACAATGTACAGGACCGATGCACGAAATTCGAAATAATCCTATATGTGTACAATCATAAAACAAAACACAACACGATTAATAGAACTCCCGCAGACATTTTTCTATACGCAGGAACACCAGATATTAACACTCAACAAAATAAAATCAATAAAATAGACAGGCTGAATGAAAATTGGCACGATTTTGAAGTTGATACGAAATACAGACAAGTCCCATTGGTCAAAGCCAAAATTACAAATCCCTTCAAGAAAACAGGTTTAATAAGACAGGTTGATGATAAACATTTCGAAGAAACAAATAGAGGCAGGAAAATCGCACATTATAAGTCAAAATTTAAAAAACAAAAGAAGACTAATAAGATAAGATCAAATATGATAATTCCAGACAAGCCGAAGAAGACGAAACATAACCAAATCATCCCTATATTATCCCTGATATTAATCTCGCTTATAAGTACAACCAAGGGACAAAGTATCGAAATAAGTCCGATAAACGCAAGAAACGGATATCTGATATTCAAAACTGGATCAATGGAAATTCCAACGAATTTTGAATACCACCATTTAAGTATAAATTTAACAAAGACCGAAACGACATTCGACAACCTACTGGACAAAGCCAAAGAATTCCAACATATTGTCCAAATCCAATATTTAGTTGAAAAATTAAAACGGGAAATTAATGGTCTAAGAATAGTCAGACGAAGCAAACGCGGGCTTTTAAACGTGGTAGGTTCAGTTTATAAATATTTGTTTGGCACACTAGATCAAGACGATAAAGAAGAACTCGAAACAAAAATTAATAATCTATCAGATAATTCCATCCAATATCATGATTTAAATATGATATATGTATTGTAATATTTTATATGTGATTCAACTATTTCTTTGGTTTGGATATATGACAGTGGTTCGAGTTTTGTGATAATATGTTCAGATAATATGTTTAACCACATTTGTAATCACTATAATAAGTTTAACATTATATTCAATCTACAAATTTAAAAATATTCCTAAGAAACTTATTGTAAAATATTCTAAACGTGAAGAACAACCAATTTTAACAAATAAGAATATAAATACTACTGAGGAAAATATTGCAGCAGACAATATTATGTTATACCCTACGTTATCGCCCTGAGGACAGGCCAAATTCAAAGGTTGGGGGAGTGACATGTCCATATTCCAATAAGACTCTGCATATATTTAAGCAACACATACACAGTCCCATAACACTCTGAATATACCCATTACTTTATGTTTCTACAATATACCCTATACTACCCTAGAATTATACACTTGTAACAAGAGCCCAAAATCGAAGGCCAACGGAAATATCCCGAATGTTAGTCCCAGCTTATCACCCAAAACTGTAGACTAAACAACTTCCCCCAATTGTCACGTTCACACGTTCAAAGACAATCAAAGTTCGGCTCGCAGACACATAAATTCCTATTTCAATCCAAAGACATTTGAAAGTCGTAAAATCTAAGAGCGCACTTGTATCCAAGAGTCAAGACACTTGAATCCAAGAGTAATTAAAGTTTCACTCAAAAGAAAGCGAAAGTTTCACTCAAAAGAAACCGAAAGTTTCTCAGAACGATTTCACAACTCATTCAAATCCCGAAAAGCTCGAGACCGAGGCTTGATCGTCAAAAGAATCAGATTAGCAAGTTAAATTCAGTTTGAGACCTCAATATAATAGGTCGGTGTTCTTCACAAATAAGTCTTTTAACAATCAGTTGAATAAAATAAAATTATATTTTTTTATTTAATCGGAGTTGCGAACTTATAATTATATATATATATTATTATTATTATTACCTAGGCCTTGTTGCACCACGACCAGATGTTAGGTCTTTTGTGCCGGCCTGTAGGATTAAGGTAGAACCTCTACACCTAGGCTTTTGATAAAGGAGAGCACTTTGGCGGGGTCTATCTGTTCCCAAATCCTGTAGGGGGGGATAAGTTCACCTCCTAGTTGTTGAAGTCGACGTCTGATTAGTGAGGGGCGAATGCCCCAGAACATGTTCTGATGTTTCTGGCTCCATCTCACAGAATCTGCATGTGTCGATTTCTGAAAGTTTTAATTTCTTAAGGTGATACCTTAGGTTGCAGTGACCCGTTAGGTAGCCTGTTAGAGTACGAATTTCACTCTTTTTTAGGTTGATGATGCGCTTAGATCGCGACATCTGGGGGACGAGGAATTGTTTGGCTTGTCTCAGCCCTGCACTGTCGGTCCAGTTGTGTCTTATCTCCTTTTCCTCCCAATTCCTGAGCAGTTCTCTTTTGTGTCCTTTCGAAAGTCCACAGAACGGTTCAGGGCCGATTAGTGGTGTCATCGCCCCGCGTTTAGCCAGGGAGTCTGCCACCTCGTTTCCAAAATGGCCTTCATGCCCTGGCACCCAACCCACCGTTAAGATGTTCTTGGAAGCGAGGGCGTTCAGCTGCTGGAAACAGTTCTCTACAAGTCTGGAGGAGATCGTGAAGGACCTCAGCGCTATGAGCGCCGCCTGACTGTCAGAGAAGATGTAAATCCGAGCGCCTTGCATTTTCCTGCGAAGGCATTCACGAGCACAGAATTCTATGGCGTGTATCTCTGCTTGGAAAATGGTTGGAGACTTTCCCATGGCTATGGATTTGTTGAACCTTGGTCCAAAAATACCAGCCCCGGTGTCTCCGTTTTCCAATTTAGACCCATCAGTGTACCACGTTTGTGATCCTCTGGATAGAGATATTGATTTTGTGTTCCAGTCGTGTCTGGTGTACAAGACTACAGAGAAGTTTCTGCGGAAGACAAGTTTGGGTTTCTGTTCGTCAGTTACGCGCAGAATGGGCTCGTTTATTAAGGGTTCGAGAACCCGTAAATGCCCCGTAAGATCACCACTTTTTATGTCGGTGATATTTTGAAGGCGAAGTGCCCCCAGACAGGCCTCCTTTTTCAGGGTTATCGTTAAAGGGGGTATGCCATTTATGACTCCAAGTGCTGCAGTGGGGCATGTTCGGATGGCTCCAGTAATGCCTATGCAGACCAGTCTTTGTATTTTGGTGAGTGCTGCTGCAGCTGTCTTCTGGGTAGCTTTCGTCCACCAAGCAAGAGCTGCATAGGTTGGGATCGGTTTTACCACAGTGTTAAAAGACCAGTAGATCATTTTGGGACTTAGGCCCCATGTTCTACCGAAAAGCATATTGCAAGCGAAATATGCTCGAGTGGCTTTATTTGTCTTTTCGAGGTGTGAATTCCAGTTGAGCTTGGAGTCAAGTATGACTCCTAGGTAGTTGGCTTCAACCGAAAAATCAATGGCGGATCCATTTAAGGATGGTCTATTTAAAGAGAGAGACCTTTTCCTGGTAAATGGAACTAGAACAGTTTTAGATGGGTTTATGGACAATCCTTTGTCCTGACACCATCTGCTGGCTATATTTAGGGCTTGCTGCATGCGATCCGAGATGGTTTGCTCATGCCAGCCTACTATACAGATGACTAGATCATCAGCGTAGCCTTGAGTGGGAAATCCTAAGTTGTTGAGCTCATACAGTAGCTCGTCAATGACCAGAGTCCACAGGAGAGGAGAGAGTACTCCCCCTTGGGGGCATCCCCTTGTGGCTGTGATTGAGGTCATGGTTCCCCCTAGGTCTACAGTTATGATTCTGGATTTGAGCATTTCCAGAATCCACCTAATGATGGGTGTGGAGACATTTTTATGTACAAGAGAGGCACGGATAGCCTCATATGACGTGTTGTCGAAAGCTCCTGAGATGTCTAGAAAGGCACCTAGTGCTATTTGTTGAGCGCCAATGGCCTTTTCAATGGTCGTTGTAAGGCAGTGAATGGCAGTCTCAGTTGACTTACCAGCTTGGTACGCATATTGGTACTTATGTAGGGGAAGGTGCTTGAGATTCACCTCCCTGATGTGCTGGTCAATTATCTTCTCCATAGTTTTAAGTAAGAAGGAGCTAAGGCTAATCGGTCTATAGGACTTAGGCAGTTGGGAATCTTTCTTCCCTACCTTTGGAATAAACACAACTTTTAACTTAGCCCATTTGCTTGGTATGTATCCAAGCACGAGACTAGCTCGGAATAGACTGACCAGGGGGAGTGCAAGTTGGTGCAGTCCCCGCTGCAACATGCATGGAGAAATTCCATCTGGTCCTGGAGATTTGTATGGACTAAAACTTTGTATAGCCCATTGTACGCTATTTTGATGAAACAAACTATAGGGCATGCTTCCAACACGGTCTGATTGATAGGGGGGTTCCCTTCCCTCAGTCCTGTTGGAGTCTGCCACCATAGCCACGCGCAGGTGTGGGCACTCTCCAGTCCCAGAGAGGTTGGTTGGTGCCTCACTCTCTGAGTTGGGTTGCTCCACGGCCACGCACCCCGGAAAATGAGTAGTCAGGAGTAGACTACTCGTTTCCGTAGGGTTGTTTGTGTGTGTTCCATCTGGCTTTTTCAGTGTACAGATGCCGTTTGAGTGGTCTTTTGAGAGGGCTTTTTGTAGCCTGACAGCTTCCGGGAGAGTTGAAATCTGCCCGCAGTGTTGACGCCACGTAGCCCGTTTTGACCTTCTCAGCTCTTTGTTGTAGAGCGTTAAAGCACACTTATAGGAATCCCATGTGGCCTTCCCATTCTTTGCTTTATTGAAGAGCCTTCGCGCAGCCTTTTTAAGATCTTCAAGGCTCTTGTTCCACCAGGGAACAGCCCTTCTGATCTTACGAACTTTTTGTTCGCAGCTAGCGTGATATGCCAATTCAATGTTTGTGTGAAGCACAGTAGCTTCACGCTCTAGCTCGCCTATTGATAGTATCGGACGGGTGGAGCAGTCTATGGATTGCTCAAGTTCAAAACAGAAAAGATGCCAGTTTGTGTTTTTGGGATTTCTAGTAACAAGGCTACATTGCACGGCACATCCTATATCAAATCGGATGTGCTGGTGATCAGACATGGTGATCTCACTCGCAACGTGCCAGTTTGAGACAGCGGACAACATATTTAGACTACAGAGAGTTAGGTCAAGGACTTCCTCTCTGATCGCGTTAATAAATGTAGGCTCGCTGCCCTGATTTAGTAAACCTACGTTATTACTAATAATGTACTCAAGAAGGTACTCACCTCTTTTGTTGATGTCACTGCTCCCCAGACCGTGTGATGCGCATTGGCATCGCAGGCGATGATCCACCGGAGCCGGTTTCGCTGGCAGTGCTCAACCAGGGCACAAGTAGCCGCCGGAGGCACCTCGTCGGTGTCACCGGGTAGGTAGGCGGAGGCCAGGACTGCCTCCTGTTCGCCGTGGGCCGTGGGTATTTTGACCCAAATTGCCACCAGGTCCTCAGTGATGAACTGTGATAGGGGAATAAATGTTAGATTTTTGTTAATTAACAACGCCGCTCTAGGGCGAGGTTGGTCATTTGCATATAGCAGCTTAGCCCCAGGACACGTCCGGCATTTACCCATGGCTCCTGGATAAATGCTATGTCCATCGTAGCAAACCTCTCACAAAGGACGTCTGATGCGGCCTTTGCATGGTGGAGGTTTGCTTGGAGACATCTTAGGTGTCTCCGGGTGTTGGGGAGAGTGGGGAGAGGGGGACAGGACATTAGTCCGCCCTCTTGCGGCCTCAGGCCTCGGTTCGTACGCAGAAGGGCCTCCTCCTCAGGTGTGCGCCTCACACCTTTGTTGACGCGCCCTGTTCCGCGCGTCACACGCCCAGATAGGGGAGGGCGCAGGATCTTCCGCGTCGTTGCGGGCTCTTGGGCAACAGTGGTGCCACTAGCCTCGTTGCCGCCGGATCCCTTTGTTTTGCCATCAGTGGCATTCTTTGGTCAGCCATGTCCGACAAGACGGCCTTGGAGCAGGTGGGCTTCTCCGCTGCGAGAGCAGGAGCCACCGCCTGTGCCTTCGGCTGCGCGCAGGCCTTTGGCTTAAGGGTAGCCATGCCCCACGCAAAGTGCAGCTGGTACGCCATCGACTTCATCTTGTCGGTAGATACTGGGTCCAGCGCAATCGTGATGACGGCCATGTTCTGCCGCATCTCTCGGTGAAAGACTCGCCAGTCTCCCACGCGCAGGCCGCTGTTCTGCCCCTCGACGAGCTTCAGGATCTCGTCCGTCTTCATGTCCGCATTTGGAAGCGGAAAGTAGCCGATGAAGACAGCGGCACGTGGAGCCTCCGCTTCAGGGACCACCTTGATGTGGGCGTCCTTCCACAGCCGGAGCTTTGGTACCTCGGTACTTAGCCACGCAGCTGTCTCCGCATTGCCACATGTGACCGCCATCCATCCAGGGCGGAATGTGCCTCCTCCTTGGGTATGCCGTTCGCAAGGTGTCTGCGCAGCCTCTTCCTTGCGGCGCCCGATAACGCGATCCGCTTGGGTTTTTCATCCTTGGGGGAGGCGAGAAGGGTTTCTTCCTCTTCCTTGGTGATGCTGTCGGTGCCAGAGCTTTGTGAACAAACGTCCATAGCATCTTCGGGCTCCCGGATGGGTTCGATTTCAATCGATTTGGGGCTGCTAGAGCACCCTGTTGTTGTTGGGGTATTATACTTGGTATCCATAAATTTTGGTCCCACGAGTAATGAGGAAGGGAGTATCCCCCGGGGTAGAGCCTCATACCCCGGATCGGGCACTTGTACGACCGGAGGTGCCAGGTATCCGGAAGCCACCGTTAAAAGACACACTAACGTAGTGCCATTCGTCACAGGGGCACGGTACGGTAACACCGGTGATTACGGGTTTTTTCGAGTTGTCCTCTCTAGATCCGCCATATTTAGTCTACAGCAATGGCACCTCGAGCAGGATGTGGTTCTTCACCACGTATGGTCGGTCTGCAGTAGTCGGCATGTGACTGCCAACTCCTACTGGCTGAGTCAGCTTGGCGCGGCGACAGGCACACACGCTTTGCTGCCCAACCTTAGCCCCCTAAAATATATATATATATATATGCCATATGCATAAGCTGCGCTGCCAATTTCTCCTCTATCTCCCGCACTCTCTCACGTAAGGTGATGAGGTCTCCAGCATCCAGTTCCAGGTTCTCGACGCGCTGCTTCACCTTGTCGCTATCGGAGCATAGCTCAGCAACATCAGCCTCCACGCTCAAAACTCGTTCTCCCACCAAGAGGCCACCTAGAAAACGTTCTTCGGCGTCTTGAACAAGTTCCGTTATTTTTACGGTTTGTTCTTGTAGCCGCGAGTTGAGCATCTCTAGCAGCAGGTGTGACGGAGCATCCGACAAACGCTCGTTGGAACTCCCAATTGATGTTGGTGTTGCTGCGCAGCCGTTTGTTAGAAGAAGCTCCAGTTCCAGACATAATGATGGTGGGTAGCAAGTGTGTGTGTGGGTATGTGTAGCGATGAAGAAAGGCGGGAAGTTACACTTCGATGAAGTTCGCAAGTTCGTTGCACACATACACATGCAGGTGCCGGGTATGAAGTGAAGTTTTCTAATTGCTTATGTTTCGCTTTGTTTTAAGAAACAAAAAGCAATAGTTGTGCAAAATTAAAAATGCACGCAGTGAGGAAAAGAGTTACTTTAGTTTAGTTTATTGTTTCAAATAAATTGACTTCGGAAAATTTGAAATGTCGCAGAAGAAAGTTCTTTGCCTTGAGGAACCAAACGAAATGAAGCTCATGGTTTTTTTAAAAACAAACTTATTCATAATTCATAAATCAATACCTTTAAGAAAATCTGGTAATTTTCTATTAAAACCATAGGTTATGGGCCCAGAAACAATAACAACAGATAAATAGTAGAACTCTTTGTGAAAATATAAATGTGAATAAAAGTTGAAAACGATTGATAAATGTGTGTGTGTGCATGTGGACCTATGTGTATCACGTTTTCTGGACAATGGGGAAATAAAGAAAAATGAAATGTGTTAATTTATTGGTGCATAATAATAATCGCCTGATATTATTTTTATACCCGGTACCCATAGGGTACAAGGGTATTATAAGTTTGTGCCAACCGAGAATGTATGTAACAGGCAGAAGGAGGCATCTCTAACCCCATAAAGTATATATATTCTTGATCAGTATCACCAGCCGAGTCGATTTAGCCATGTCCGTCTGTCCGTCTGTCCGTCTGTCCGTCCGTGTGAAACAACAGATCTCAGAGACTATAAGAGCTAGAGTTACCAAATTTGGTGACAACTTTGGAATCTGTTGCACGCAGATCAAGTTTGTTTTAAAATTTGGCCACGCCCACTTCCGCCCTCAAAAATCATAAAAAACGTTAAATAAGCTATACTCGTTTTTTTCGGGTAAAAGTTAATAAATACAAAAAATGAATAAAATAGAGCGGACGTTTCCTGAAAATTTCAGTAAAATCGGATGATAAACATGGGAGATATTAGCAATAAGGTTAGAATTTTAACACACCGCCCTAAGGCACTGCTGTTGCAAGCTGTAGCCGACAGGTGGCGCATTCGAGCCTTGGCCGTGCGATATAATGGCGCCAATGTACATATGTATGTACAATGTAGTGTATGTACATTTTTAAATTGCCTTTTAGTGTGAAGCGCAAACGTTTAGGTACCGGGTATCTCACAGTCGAGCACAGTCGACTGTAGCTTTCTTACTTGTTTTAATTTCACAATAAATGACTCCGCGACGAATTCGCCGCTTTTTTTTTTCTAAATCGCCACGACAAATTTGACGCTTCCAAGAAAAAGTTGCTGTGCTGTTGCTGGACTGTGTTGCTGTACTCTTGCTGGGCAGTGTTGCTATGCTGTGCTGTGTTGTGTTGTGTTGCTAAGCTGTGTTGAGGTTAAGAACAAAACAATTGATAAGGGAAGGTCCCGTTACTTTTTGCGATCTCCTCATCCACTTCACTCACACATATAAACACGAAATGTGTATTCATGTGTATCCATGTGACTTTTGCTCGTATATGTATGTTCATATTTTACAACATGCCACCTCAACAGTTACATTGATAATAAAAATTTTGACAGACGAGGTTGTGCCTATTTTAGTTTATTTTTTCAATTCTGGGGAAAGATTTTCTTAAGGGTATTGATTTATGAATTATGAATAAGTTTGTTTTTAATAAAAAAAACTCCATGAGCTCCATTTTGTTTGGTTCCTCAAGGCAAAGAACTTTCTTCAGCGACATTTCAAATTTTCCGAAGTCAATTTATTCGAAAAGTCCCAGTTGGCTTCTCAGAGCGATAAATCTTGCGGATGGTAACGGTTTCGTCAATATGTCGGCTAGTTGGAGATTTGTGGAAATATACTTTATACAAATTAGTTTCTTTTCAATTTGTTCAATTTGTACCTTTTAAAATGATATTTAATGTCTATGTGCTTTGTTCTTTTATAGTAAGTAGGATTATTGGCAATGCTTATACAACCTTGGTTGTATATAGGACCATTTCATTCTAGATTAATCTCGTTTATTAATGACTTCAGACTTCTCTAACACCTTCAAACAAGGGCATATAAGTTAACAACCAGCTCCCAGCATATTCCATTATTATTATTCCATTTTTATATCTTTATATGTACTTTTACATTTTTTATATATCACTTAATAATCTTTATATATTACGAGGTGTGTTCAAAGAGTATCGCGAATTTTGTGTTTTTTCAAAAATTATTTATTTATTCATGAATATCTATTTTGTCCCCTTCAAAGTAATCCCCATGAGATATTATACACTTGTGCCAACGGTTTTTCCAATCTTCGAAGCACTTCAAAACATATTTTTTTTTTTCTTGTTCAGCTCCTACTTCGATGCCGTCTTTGTCTCGTCAAGCGTAGCGTAACGTCGTCCTTTCATGGGCCTCTTCAGTTTAGGGAACAAGAAAAAGTCACAGGCGGCCAGATCTGGGGAATACGTTGGCTGCGGCATCATTAGTGTCTTGTTTTTGGCCAAAAAGTCGGCACAAGCAACGATGTGTGAGCAGGGGCGTTATCGTGGTGCAAAAGCCAATTTTTGTTTTTCCACAAATCCGTTTCTGGCAGATTGCTTCGCGCAAATTGCACATAACTTGCAGGTAATATTCTTTATTGACCGTTCTACCCTGTGGCAAGAACTTATGATGCACCACGCCCCTGCAATCGAAGAAAACTTTCAGCAAAACTTACACATTCGACCGAACTTGTATGATTGAGCTTTGGTTTCCACGTCATAACCATAAACCCACGATTCGTCACCAGTTATGACGCTCTAGAGCAAATTTGGGTCGTCGCGGACAGAGTCCAACATCTCATTAGCAATGTTCATGCGATGCTGTTTTTGGTCGCAATTGAGCAATTTTGGGTACGAATTTCGCGGCGACCCGTCTCATGCCCAAATCATTGATAAAAATCGAATGGCACGAGCCAATCGATATGTTTAGGTCCTCAGCAACTTCTCTAACGGTGATTCGACGATTGGCCAATACCATTTTCTCCACTTCATTAATTTTTTCGTCTGTTGTTGAAGTGCACGGGCGTCCGGCACGCTCTTCGTCGTTCACATTTTCTCGGCCTTCTGAGAACATTTTGTATCACCGATAAGCGTTGCTTTGGTCCAAGGTAGCTTCTCCGTATGCCACAGTCAACATTCGAAATGCATCCGCGCACTTAATTTCGTTTTTTACACAAAATTTGATACAGCTTCTTTGATAAATTTTTTTGAATAGGTAAAAATCAAAGACGATCCTAAACACTTGCAAGCAAAGCAGCTGTCAACAATTAAGTGAACATTCAAGATGGCCGAGCTTGTCGGCATAAGTGAGAGACATGAGTACCAACATAATGCCACAAAAAAATCTAAATTGGAACATACGTAACCGGCGACAATTCAAAATTCGTGATACTTTTTGAACACACTTCGTATACCTATATTTCCCACGTATGACCACCCTAATATTGTACCACCCTTATGGTGTCCAAGAGCTGAGCCAGCAAAGTGCACCGCTATTGGCCGTGCCTTTGTGCTATTGGTGGCCAGCGATCGTATGACTTTAGCAATTTTGTGCTTGGTTAGCGAAGATGCCACGAGCATCCGACCATACGTTTTACTTTTTGTCAACTTAAGTTTAGTTCACTTTGTATTCCCAATGAATAAAGAGCCAAAGCTTGCTAAAGAAAACTCCGGCAATCGCCGTTATCGCCGTCTCAAGGCCAGCGGGTGAAAGGAGGGCAGTTACCCTCTCAACCTAATAAACATATTTCCACAGTTGATGCCACGGGCCAACCGGCCAACTACTACATCCATTGCGCCCAAGACCACTAACTGCAACCACGGCCTACCGACCCTCCCGCCACGGACGTATAGCCAGCCGGCTTCACCCCCGCCACGGACGGCACCCAAATTACAAAGGAATAATATTAAATATCTTAATATTCGAAATCTACCCCTGAAGTAATATAATATGTAAGTAGCTGAACGCCAACGATAGCTAAAGGTCTACACATAAAAAAAAACACACAACTACCAGTTCTTCAATTGCGTGCTATGTCCAGCAATAGGAATTTTATTAAAATATAAAAACTGACTCGATTTTCGTTTTCTGATTTTTGATTTTTTTGAGTGCGTCACAAAAAAATAAAGTCAAGTAACTCAATTTACGTACACTTGTACTAGCAGTTTTATGTGAAATAAATAATGCAAATAATTAAATGACAAAATATTCCATATTCTTGGTGATGATTTGATTTTCAATTTTAGATTTTTTCGAGTGCATGATAAAATAAAAAAAAAACAACGACCTTGTCGTAATTTCCAACTTATTGGGATTGTAACATAATAAAAACGACCTAATGTTGCATATTTTCCGAAATTTGCGCTCGGGGAAATTTTCTTGTGGATGCCGACGAAGACGACGACGAAGAGGATGGTGAAAATTATGAAATCGAAGAGGACGCAGAAAATGGAGAAGATGAAGGAAACGGTGAACAGAACTGAGAGCTGAGAACAATGGCAGAAGTGAGAGCGAGGAAGAAGAAGAGTTCCGATCAGTAATGAGCAACACAAAGAAGCAAAATCAGTTGCCCAAAGACAACAACAAGAAAGCTGCTACAGTGTCGTCCGAGAATAATGATAGCAACTCTGTGAAAAGTTTCGGTACCAGTTCGCCAAGATTTTCGGTACATTTTCGCGACGTTGAAGATTCGATTCGACCATTTAGTGGTGACGATCAGGGTTACCGTTTGTGGTATTTTTTACAATGTAAAAAACGCTCTCGATGTCCAGAATCGAACTATTTTGTTTAGAATTTTATTTCATTTTATCAGTAGCATGGTGCCGAACTAAATAAAGTTAAATTTGTAACAATATAATGTGTTTAAGGACAGTGAGAGCGTTTTATTGTAAAAAATACCATAAGCGGTCACGCTGGTGACGATACCCTTGCAGTCGAGGTGTGGATCAATGATTTTGAGGATAACGAAACGATCTCTGAAAGGACTTGTCAAAATGTACATTATGAGAGAACGTGGTATAAGAAGTTGGCAAAAGCTGAAGCATGCTTTAATTAACGACTTTAAAGCCGAAGTGAATGGTGCTCAGTTACATAAATTGTTGTCGGAAAGAAAAATCAAAAACAGTGAGAACGTTCAAGAATATCTGCTTAAAATGAAAGACATCGCTTCGCGCGGTAGTGTTGATAACAGTGCACTTATGCAATATGTGATTGATGGCATCAACGATTTGAGTGTCAATAAATTAATCTTGTACAATGCCAGGTACATGAAAGAGTTTAAAGAAAAGCAGTGTTACGAGAAAATTCGGGAAAAATCGGGAAAGTCTAAAAATCACGAAGAGAAGTTTAAACATCAAATACCTAAAACAATACGGTTTTTAAAGAGTTTCCAATGCAAAGAAAAGTCAATTGCTATAATTGTGGTGCGGCTGGTGCGCTAATAAAATCAATGGTCGAAAATCAATGGTTCAATTGAAACAATTTTGGACCATAGCACAAGACTGTACAGCCGGGCAATGGAATGCAGTAGCAAATCCGGTCAACACGCGCAAACTCTCCGATGATAAATTGTCAATGTGCAAAGATATTTATATGAATCGTAAAAAGTTCACAGCTCTTATCGATACAGGTAGCAAATACAATATTATAAATGACATAACGTACGTAAGTCTTAATAGGCCTAAATTGAGTGCTGTATTGTTCTGTTCGGTTTCGGAAACCAAAATAGAGTGAAACCTTTTTGTTCGTTTAAAGACGAGTTTGAATTTGATGGTCAAATATTTTTCGAAAATTTTCTGGTGGTTTCATCTGATTTTTTGGACGTACAAGTGGTGTTAGGCACAGAATTTTGTAATGATGCCGAAATTCAAATAAATCGCGACGGTGTCAAAATAAACAAACCAATTTCAGACAACCGCGAAAATAACGATTTTGAAATAAGTTCGCTAATTAAAATAAACGTGGAAAGTATTGAGAATGTGAACATTGACGAGAGTGCGAGCATACAAGGAAAACCCGACGTATACGACCTTATCAAGGACTATAAGCCGGTTGCCACAAAATCAACCAACGTTGAAATGCGTATTAAAGAACGATACTCCTGTGCATCCGCGCCCACGTAGATTCGCATTTTCCGAACGCTGAATTATTGACGATCAAATCGAACAGTGGCTTAGACGAAATCATCGAGCATTCAGAATCCGAGTACAGCAGTCCAGTCATATTGGTAAAAAACGCGATAATTCAAGACGCCTATGCATGGATTACAGGAGGATAAATAATGTAATAGTACGGGATCTTTTCCCTCTTCCCCTGATAGAAGATCAACTGGACCGTTTACAAGATGCTACCATATTCAGCACTCTAGACCTGAAAAATGGATTTTTCCGTGTTAAAGTCGAACAAGAAAGTCGCAAGTTCATGTCGTTCGTGACTCACAATGGCCAGTACTTTCCGTTTGATCCTACAAATTCTCCGGGAGTATTTCAAAGACACATTAACGCAATTTCTCGAGATTTGACCCGTTCAGGTATTGCGATCCCATATGTCGATGACATCATAATCCCAGCTAAAGATGAAGGTGAAGCAGTATCCAATCTCAGTATAGTAGTCAAACGGTGTGAAGAGTATAGTTTATCTGAAAAAAATGCTGCTTCCTGAAGATGAAAATAGAGTTTCTTGGGCATGTTATAGAGGATCAGAAGATTAGTATTTCTGAGGAGAAGACCAAAGCCCTGACAAGTTTTCCCATGCCGATAAATCAGAAGCAACTGCAAAGCTTTCTCGGTTTGGTCGGATACTTTCGAAAGTTTATCCTGAACTTTTCGATCATCGCCAAACCATTGACTGATTTAATGAGACACGACGTCAAGTTTTGCATAACTGATAGAGAGATTTCCGCTTTTAATATGCTGAAGACTTTCATTACCCAGAAACCGGTGCTCAAGATTTTTCACCCGCAACATGAAACGGAACTGAATACAGATACATCCATTGATGGTTTCGGAGCAGTTTTATTACAAAAGTCACCTTATGATAATCAGTTTCATCCCCTTTAATATATGAGTAAAAAAACGACAGACGCAGAAAGAAAGTTTTCAAGCTATTAGTTAGAAATTTTGGCATTGGTTGAAGCTCTCCGAAATTCAGAGTCTATCTAAAAGGTATGCACTTCAAGTTGATCAGCCTTTACCAAGACAATGGAGAAAAGAGATGTTAAAACATGAACACGTTTATATATATATACATATATGTATCTTATACAAATCGATGCAGCTGTGATCTGCTTGAGCGCATGTGCGCGTATCTCTAAACAGCGGCCACTTGGGCCTAGCACAGATCTATGCACTTGACAAATATTTAATCTGAGCCCCTGCGTGGGTCACAAAATATATTCAAAGATAAGTGCGGGATAGTTGTGTCTTTCCCATCGCACTCAAGAATTTTTCCCATGTAAGGGTTAAACAAACCACTGCGTTAGTCGAGCGATAAGACTAGTTTTAAGAATCTCATGACCGCTGCGTAAGCGCGGACTTTGAAATAAAGATTCAGTTTGAAATATCAACTCAGCAAATGAAGACGTCTTATTATTTAGTCGTTCTTTTCATTTTCGTCCTTCGAGGCACTCTGTAACTTTCCCCCTTGTGGTAAGAGGTTTAGAGTTTTTAAACCAGCACCTTAAAAATCTGTATGTAGTACAAAGGCACCCGCAGTTAAGGTTGCTAAAATAAATATCTCTTGTTTCCCCCCACCCGTGGTAAGGAACAGAGAATAACATATAAAGCAAAAAGATATACAAGAATCTTTTATGTTTAAACAAAACACCTTAGTCTTGAGATTAAGCTAGAGGTTGTTATACCCAATTTAAAAGTGGTAAAGCGTGCTTGATGCCTCAAACATCAGCTTAAACAGTGATTTGTGAAAACCATAAAAAATTATAGTTTGGACTCACTAAATTCCTACAACATAAAAAAAAAAAAAAACCAAAAGTTAAAAGTGATTGCGGTAAAAGTGGAGCCCTAATTCACCAACTATTAATTAATTAAAACCCTATAAAACAGTGCTTAATCAAAAAACAAAAAATAGTGCACTAACAGTACAAACAAACAAAAAATAAAATACAACAAAAATATAACCAAATTTAAAAAACAAAAACAACCCCAGAAGGAAGACCAACGGTAGCGCCTACAACAACAGCCCACGACAGCACCGTTCTAAACAACACCGCCTACAACAATAGCACCTACAACAACAGTGCCTACAGCAGCAACACCGGCGCAGCGGCAGCAACATCAGCAGCACCGACAACAGCGGCAGCGGCGACGACAAAAATCGGCAGCGATCACAGATAAGATATAATAAGTTATTTTAATATATATAATAATATATTTTAATATATATAATAAATATATAATAATAAATAATCAATTTCAAAATGTTGTCCGATCAAATTATAAGTCTGCTTAAAAGGCAAGCAGAAATTAATAAGGACTGCAGGCAAATAGCTGCAGAAGGTCTGAAGGTATATTCCAAAGACCAAATAGAATATATAAAGAAGTTAGAAGAAGAATTTATTGAAAATCACAATATTTTAGTGAAATTGGGTCCAATCGACCATACTAAAAGATTTAAAAATAGATGCGTTGAAGCCAACAGGAAGTCAGGGAATCCAACCTCAGGAAGTAATATATATAAAAATCAAACAACTAAGGGAGTATTTACAGGAAACATTTTTAGAAATCCAGAGCGGGAAACGGGAAACTTTAAGGATCAGGAAAATAAAATTCATTTTCTCTGGCAAAATATTTCTGAGCTTAAAATTCAAGTTGTCGGTCATAGCCTAGAATTCGAATTGGCCCTTAGCGAGTTAGAGTTTGATATTCAGAATATTTCGGCAGAGATAAATGAACAACTAAAGGAGAAAGTTGTTCATAACTCGGAGGTTGATAGTAAAATTTAAAATTTACCAACCCTCCCGAAAATTGAGGTACCCACGTTTGGCGGTGATGCCAAAGAGTTGGACCTATTTCAAGAATTATATATCGAATTAATTCATTCTAGGGAGAGTTTAAGCACCTCCCTAAAATTTAATTATTTAAAGTCTGCATTGAAGGGTGAAGCACGAAAAGCTGTTGCTCACCTCTTATTAGGCTCCGCAGACAATTACAATGCCGCTTGGGAATTTTTAACCAAGCGGTACGAAAATAATCGTAAGATTTTTTCTGAGCAATTAAATCGACTGATGGAACTATCAAATTTAAATATTGATTCCGTCATTCAGATTAAATATTTCATAGACACCATTAATGAAGCGGTACACATCATAAAACTTAAGGCCAATCTGTCCAAAGAAGTTGATGTAATATTTGCCCATTTTTTTTTTTTTTTTTACTTTGCTGTTATTTATTGAATCTTATCCTTTTAGAGACTAACAATAAGTGTGTCAAATCTTATATTAATAACCTAACTAACAGTCATATGACTGGCATAGAGTTTTTATGGCCCTGACAATTATTGCTGGGTTGGAAGGTCGTTTCGTTGTAGGCGGGTTCTGCTGGAAACCCGAGTCAAGCCTCTTGCAAGGTGATTAGGGTGCACAGTAAGTTTCTTATTGTAGGTCGTCTTTTGCTTGTCTATTTCATCTTTTACTGCAAGAACGCCGAGATCCCCAGTGCGCGCGCTGTATGATGTCTATGTTGCTGCTGCTCGCGTTTCCCCACAGCTGGGAGCCATATGTCCAGATAGGCTTTAGCGTGGAGTTGTAGAGCAAGACCTTGTAGTCCAGACGCAGTGGCGATCAGGCGTTTAAAATCCAGTGGAGGCTGCTAGCTTTTAGTTTTAGATGTAGTTTCTTGCATTCGATGTGTCTTCGCCAGGTTAGTCGTCTGTCGAGGTGGACGCCGAGATACGTTACTTCGTTGAATTGGGGAATCTGCGTACTATTCAAGGATACTGGGGAGCATGTTTGCCTGTTAAGAGTAAAAGTTATGTGTTTACATTTTTGCTCGTTTATTTTAATACGCCAGTCGGATAGCCACTTCTCAACTACCATGAGGTGACTTGCTAGTTGGGTTGTTGCTTGGTTTGGGCACTTCGAGCGACTTAGGATCGCAGTGTCGTCAGCGAACTTGGATGTTGTTAGCCGCTCGTTCGTAGGTATATCCGCTGTATAAAGGACGAACAGGGTAGGCCCAAGTGCGCTGCCTTGTGGAACTCCGGCTTCGATAGTGTACTCGTCAGATGTTGTTGCATTGCACCTTACTGCGAAGACTCTGTTGTAAAGATACGACTCAAGTAGCTTATGAGTGTATGTAGGCAAGTGTGTTTTGATTTTATGCATGAGGCCATTTAACCAGACTCGATCGAAAGCTTGAGATACATCGAGAAATACTGCGCTGCAGTATTCCCGATGCTCGAAGGCTGTGCGTATCTCTGATGTTATTCGGTTGACTTGTTCGATTGTGCCATGGTTTCGACGGAAGCCAAATTGATGATTTCCATACAAATGACCTCGATAGCAGAGTTTGGAAGTTCAATTATCATCTTTGGAGTTATTAAGTCACCGCCTGGGGCCTTTTTTGGTTTCAGTTCCCCAATGACTTTTGCGATCTCATTCGGCTGAAACAATGTTGGCAAAGACATAGTATTAGTTTCGGTTTGTGGTAGGACAAATGGACTAGTGGCCTGGTTAGGCTGGAAGACGCTTCGGAGATGTGAAGCAAATGTTTCGGCTCTATCTTCGTCGCTGCGGGTCCAGCAACCTGAAAAGTTTCTTATCGGGGTGACGGTTTCAATTGGAGAGCTTAGATTTGGGTGAGCCCTCCACAAAGGATGCTTTGTACTGGCTGGCGTAAGTTTTTCGATGTACCGTAGTTGTGCCTTTTCAGCGTCTTGTTTCAGAGCTCGGTTTAGTAAGCGAGTGACTTGCTTAAGACGTTGTTTTGAAGATGGCGATCTGTTGGTTTGCCAAGCACGTCGCAGACGCCTCTTTTCCAGGACAAGCTGTTCAATTTGTTGATTAGTTTTCAATTTGTTGGGTTGTACGTCCTTCCCTTGTGGTGTTGAAATAGTGGCTGCTGCAGTGAGTACGTCCTCAAGAGCATCAGTAGAACAGTCGATATCCGCTTCGATGTTGAGCTGCGGGGTTAGTTCAATGTGGGAACTTACATATTTCTTATATTTAAGCCAGTTAGTTCTGTGCGACGTCAGCCTTTGGGGTTGATCTGTAGTTTCTGGGCTTTGAAGAAGAGTTATTAGTACTGGCGAATGGTCTGATGAAAGATCCGAAAGCGCTTTGGCACATATAATGTTGCGTGAAATATTTTTTGTCACCGCAAAGTCTATTAAGTCTGGTATCTTTCTGGGGTCTGCTGGCCAATATGTAGGGCTACCAGGGGAAACATAGTCCAATTTGTTGCTCAAGTTTATGATTGCATTATATAACAGCCTTCCTTTAGGAGTGACGAGACGCGATCCCCAGTGCGTATGCTTGGCATTATAGTCTCCTGCAGCTATGAAGCGATCTCCAAGTGAGTTGTAAAAATCCATGAATTTTCCTTCCGAGATTGTAAAGCGAGGCGGGCAGTAGACAGCGGCTATGGGAAGGTTGCCGTTACCTGACTGCACTATAATAGACGTAGCCTGCAAGTAATTAGTTAAATACCTTTGGTGAAAGTGGTGCTTTATGCGTTCTCTGACTAGGACGCCGGTTCCGCCGTGGGCTTTACCATCTGGATGATCTGTGCGGTAGAAGGCGTAACCTCTTATTTGGAAGTTGTATTTGCTTGTGAGGTGCGTCTCTCCAAGCAGCATAACGCCGATATGATTTTCATTCAGGAACTGTGTTACTTCAAGTTTATGCCGTGAAACGCCATTGGCGTTCCACATAATTATTCTTAGACTAGACATCAGTTATTTGGACTGCTGAGCTACAAGCAACTGTATCACCATGTTCTGGTTTTGAACAAGTGTTTGCATGGTGGTTTTCATGAAGGACATTAATTCTGTTAGACTTTGTTGCATGGTAAGCATCATAGCTTCCATTGTGCTTTGTGGCTGTCCTGGGGCTTTCTGAGCATTTTCTAGATTAGACTGGACGGGGTTCTCCATACCTGTTCGGAGGGCATCAGCGTAGGAGAAGCCCTTCTGGGTATTTAGCGGACCAAATGAGGATCTTGCGGCCTTGGCAAAGAATACTTCCGGCGTCGTTTGTGATCTAGTGTACACGTTTCGTGTATTCTGATTGCGCGTTGCCGTCACTCTTCTCATGCGACTCTTCAACTCCTTGTAGACCACACAGCCCCTGTAGTTTGCGGTATGGTTTCCTCCGCAGTTCCCACATTTCTTCTTGTGGGGGTCTTCCTTGTTAGCAGGGCAGTTAGCGGAATTATGAAAGTCTCCGCAAACTACACAGACTGATCGAAGTGTGCAGTATGTCCTGGTGTGTCCATATTCCTGGCAGTTTGTGCATTGCACTGGGCCGTTTCTTTTATGTGGCTCTTCCACCGTAATTCTTCGGTGCAAGAGGAATTGCAGGTTGTAAATGGGGTGCACTTCGTTTTTCTTCAAGGCTCTGCTGTCAGGCTCCAGCTCGACCTTAAAGAGTGGTTGCGGTTGTCTGTTTTTGTTTATGATGTTGCTGACGTTCTTTGCAGAAAAACCCTTTTCTTTAAGGGCATCTATAGTTTCGGTTTGAGTTACGTCGGGCTCGATTCCTTTTAGTACCACTTGCAGGCCCTTGCTGCTTTTTAATTGGTACGTGTAATAATTTTTGTTTGATTCGTCCAGGTATTTGGACACAGCTCGGAAGTGCTCTTCAGATTTCGTTTGAACTTTTGTTTCGTGAATATTCCCTTTAGTAAGCTGAACTACATGAAAATTTCCGTCCCCGACCAGCGCAACAATTTTGTTGACCAGGGCGTTCGAGCTTTTCTCCCTTATGTAGATTGGTGGGGCTTTGATTTCTTTTGGGTCTCTTCACCCATTTCCGGTAGATCATCCGCTAAAAGGGCAAATCTGTTGTTGTTAGATCTCCTGGGTTGATCATTGTCTCCTTGAACACGGTTTATCTTTGGCTTGTTACCGACCGCGCTGTTCTGCGGGCTAAGCTTACGCTTGATTTGGATGTAGCGATCCATGCCGGTCTGTATGGCCGGGGCCGCCTGTTGAATATTGCCGATTTTGGCTTTGGAGCTTGCAGTTTTTATTGTTGTTGTATTTGGCGCTGCAATCG
The DNA here is from genome assembly GCA_018153105.1 of Drosophila rufa. NCBI lineage: Eukaryota > Metazoa > Arthropoda > Insecta > Diptera > Drosophilidae > Drosophila > Drosophila rufa. The sequence continues at coordinate 2,042,557 of JAECXS010000003.1, read as the reverse complement.
ATGACATCGCAGTCGTTTCCGCGATATTGGTCGTTGCTGTAGTTGTTGCTGTTGCTTTTCCCGCCGTTACTGTAGTTATTACTGTTGCTTTTGCTGCAGTTGCAGAAATTTTGTCACTGCTTGTTGTTGGGGTTTTACACTGAGAACTCCATGATGTAGGTGTAGGAGTGGGTAGAGCGGGTGAGCACGACCGTGCTCTTTGGCTATCGACCGCCAGACGGTTGCTCTTTGTCGCCGTTACGTTGCTCTTTCTTTTGTTCGTCGCTCATTGAGCTATTTCGCGTGGCACTTATTTTTTTTTTTATAAAATATTTATGCACTTGTTTTAATCATTTTGGGGCAGTTGAATTTCCACGTACCATGTAGAAACACCAGATCCTACTTGCCTATAGTTTTACACCATTGTAGAACCTCGTATGAAATGCATGAACCCTTTAGAGTACTATGTGCAAATTATAATGATTTGTACAAAATAACCTCATCTGTAGATAGCCTTCCCAAACTAAAAACATTAATCTTAACCCACTTAGTAGACATGCAAGATAGCAATCAAGCTGCGCGCCATTAGTCTATATGGTGGAGGGTAGTTTCCTCGCATTCTTTTTCCTATACTTTTCTTTCGCGCCTATTAACACCTAACCCTAACAAGCACGTGCTTGGTTTCGAAGGGCCACTTGAGTGTACTGACCGTAGTGCATCAACGTCCATATATATCACTAGTTTTGAGTCGAAAACTATATATTTTTCTGATTTAGCGTATTTTCGCTTATCTTGGAATACTCCAGTATTATATACTTTATTTTTGTCTTAAACAAACTCGAAACACGTCCGCTCACTACGGCTTGCCGATAATAATATTTGCTTATATGGTGCTCAAAAAATTTAATACACAGACTCTGCAGCTTTATAAGAGTCACATTAAGAAAACGAAAGACATCCAGGAATTATCGGATGTCATGGATTTTTTGGAGCAACGGATGAGTTCGACTAGTTCTGTGCAGGAGGAAAAACCTGTCAAAAAGACTTTCAATATGTCAAATAATTATAATTTTTCAAATTTTCCAAGACAGAATAATTTTTCAAATTGGAGTGAAAGGTTCCCAATCTGCAAAATGATGGGACATTCCATAACCCAATGTCATAAATTTAAAGGGATGAATCCTGCAGAGCGACTGGAAATAGCAAGAAAGGTGCAACTGTGCACAAGATGCCTTAATCATTTTAACGGCGAAAGGTGTTTTTGTGAATATTTATGTTAGCATTGTAATAAGGCTCAGCATACAATGCTGCATATAAACTCTCAAAAGAGAGAAGAAGTATTTTTATCCACTTGTGTGACTTCGACACAAGCATTGCTACCAACAGCAAAACTAAATGTAAAATCTGCTAATGGCGGATTTGAAAATTTAAAAGCATTGATTGATAGTGGATCCCACCAGCACTATCATATCAGAGGAGGCAGCACAAATGTTAAATCTGCCGAAAATTAAATCTAATACACGGGTTAATGGGGTATCACCATCAGATACATTTGTATCAAAATATAAAGCTAAACTTTTTATAAGCACCCCTAATTCAAAGAAGCCGTTGATTGCGGAGGCAATAATAATGCCAAAATTAATGGGAGCTCTGCCTATTAGAGAAGTCAATATTGACAAATCGAAATGGCGAAATTATACATTAGCTGACCCGGACTTTAATAAGCCAGGCCAAGTTGATGTCATTATAGGAGCCGATCTGTATCCCCATGTTATAAGGGATGGTATCGAACAAATTAACGGCTTATTAGGCCAAAATACAAGATTTGGCTATATTATATCTGGTTGCCATAAAACGAAGAGTAGTTCAATAAATGCAACTACTATTAAAGTGGACAATTTAAAACAATTTGGAAAAATGGAAACCAAAGTTGAGAATTATTTAAAAGACAAAAATGTTAGAAATAATGTTATTAAAACTACCACTAAACATTCGAGTGGTAGTTATATGGGGAAGATTCCATTTAAGGACGATACATCCTTAAGGGAATCCAAGCCACTTACAATGGCACCTCTTATTAACCGGGAGAACAAATTTCAGGGAACTGAAAATTCTATAAAATTTAGAAGAAGAGTTTGGCAAAGGCCACACAGGAAAATGTTCCCATTGCATCGCAACCCAGTATAAAAATGCTTAAGTCCTATGTTTTTTTATTCCCCCGGCAGGACCTCACTTCGCAGGAATTTATAAATATATTACTTAGCAAATACCCATACAATTCGTATAGGTCGAAGGAGAGGTGCTAATGGCTTACTTAAATTTGCATTATATGATCACTCATATTAGGTGGACTAGCTATTTGTGTATACAAGCGCATATTAGATTCTAACTCGTGTTGGGATAAATTCAAATACTCTTTAAATTCTACATAATTTGCAAGTAAATAATTTGCCGGAGGAAGGAACTACCATATTTAAAATAAAGCCAGACAGAATTAAAAAATTAAAGGGCATAAATTTGCATCACATATCTGGTCATACCTCTTTAATTATATGCTTGATAATTATTGTTGTATAATTATTTGTTTATTTTAATTACAAAAATTTACACCCAATTTACGGGGTCTTTGCAAGGAACTTAGATGTTAACAGTTAAGTTAAAGAAAAAATTATTAAAAACTACAGTCCACTTAATTGTGTTATGAAATCTATAATTGTTTAATATGTTTGGATATTAATAAATTTTGTATTTTATATATCAAATTTTAAAATTTTACGCCCACACCCAATCTTGCTGGCCCTTGGCAGTATGTTCAGAACGAACACTGTTTTTTATAGATATGTAAAATTGTTCAATAACATTTTTGTATTTTATGTGTCAAATGTAAAACTGCACGCCTAATTTTGCTGGCCCTTGGCAGAATGTTCAAACATGAACACGTTTATATATATATACATATATGTATCTTATACAAATCGATGCAGCTGTGATCTGCTTGAGCGCATGTGCGCGTATCTCTAAACAGCGGCCACTTGGGCCTAGTACAGATCTATGCACTTGACAAATATGTAATCTGAGCCCCTGCGTGGGTCACAAAATATATTCAAAGATAAGTGCGGGATAGCTGTGTCATTCCCATCGCACTCAAGAATTTTTCCCATGTAAGGGTTAAACAAACCACTGCGTTGGTCTAGCGATAAGACTAGTTTTAAGAATCTCATGTCTCATGAAACGCGGACTTTGAAATAAAGATTCAGTTTGAAATATTAACTCAGCAAATGAAGACGTCTTATTATTTAGTCGTTCTTTTCAAGAGAAGTTTACACTAGAGTCGCTCGATGGATTCTCGAATTTCAAGAGTTTGACTTCGACTTCGAGTATAGATCGGGAACACGTATAAATTATCCAACCCGTGAAACCAGGCCGTTTATGGCTATTATAAACAATATTTTCAAACTCTGCATTTGCGCTTGTCTTTGCCTTTGGCTTTGAGGTCCGATCTTGGTTCCCCAAAGATCCGATCTTGGTTCCCCAGCTAAGTTAAACAAATCAAAAGTAAAGTAAACATCAGCTTCTGTTGGAAGCCCAATCAATTGCGCCTTTTGCGTTTCAAGTTCCCACCGAATTGCATCGGTCAGCATAATTTCACAATGGGATGCAACAGTTTCATCTTAAGCTTTTAATCTAAACATAAATTGAAGTTCTAAAGTTCAAAAAGAAAAGCTCCTGACCGAGGTTCATTGGATCAGATTCAGAAATCTGGAAGTCAGTCTTATTTTGACCTAGACCGCGATCGGTACTCAAATATAAAAAGTGTCTTGTAATAATTGAGTTTAATGAATAAAGTTTTAAGTTTAAAAAATAAAAAATTAATTTTTTTGAATCATCTTCAACCAACGAATTTAATTGGCGACCATCGTGGGGCCGCGTCAAAAAAGTTCCAAAAATTGTTTAATGAAAAATAAGTTAAATATAAACGGAGCTCGCGCAGCCAACAACTCAACATTTTTAGTGGAAAAATTAAAAAATCCACCAAACAACACAACAAAGTGACAGTATTCGTTAACAACAATTAAATGGAAATTAATAAATGAAATAATCCATTTAAAGGTGAATTTAAAATAAGGTGGACAAAAATCTTAAACCAAAAAAAAAAAATACAAGAACACAAACTAGGTAAAACCAGAAACGTATTAAACTAAAAAAATTGAAACAAACAAGAACTAACAACAACGAAAAAAAAAACAACACACTGAAACAAGAAAAACTAAAGAAGATGGTAAAGGCATTCTCTCGCCATCATCCTTGCTAAATCCAGGAAGAAATATCAACCCACAACCTCACAGAAGGAAGACCCCATCGGGACAGTCTTGTGAGGAATTAATTTATAATAATAAAAAATTTAAGATTATAATTTAAGATCAGGGAGTTGAGAAAAATAATATAGGATTTAAACATTGATAAAAAACAGTAAGATAGATTGTCGATTTAATAAATAATATCAAGAAACAATCTGGAAGATTTAATAAATAGCTTTGATGAATTAAATTTAACAATGCCAACCGGAGGTTCAGCACCAAATTTTTCTGCAGGTGGTATAGCCATAGCCGGCGGCTTAAAAATGGAATTAATAAATAGATTAATAAATGTTCAATTGAATTAAGTGACTAAGAAAATATAATGTTTAGGAAGCAGGTTAGCCGCAGATGCAAACACTGTGGAGGATTATAAAATACAAACAATCGACCCAACTATAAAATGCGATACAACACTTGAAGTGGTAAAATCTTTACCAAAATTCAATGGGGAACCAACACAATATGTAGGTTGGAGGGAAGCTGCAGAAACTGAAATGAGTCTTTATAAAATTCAAAGTGAACACTATTTTACGAAATAAAATTTTGGGAGCTGCCCATGATTCTCTTACCAATCATGCCACTGTTTTAAACTTTCAAGCAATCTTATCTACATTGGACTTTACATATAGCGATAAACGACCAATACATATTCTCGAGTCAGAATTAAGTATCATCAGGCAGGGACGAATGGCAGTTACTGAATTCTATAACGAAGTCAATAAAAAAACGAGAAAGAAAGCTAACTTCGGTTTACCGAGCTTCGGTAAACTGAAGTTGGTATACCCTTGCAGTCTGCAATTGGATCATTGAAAATCTAACCATTTTAGTAATGTTGAAAAATATCGAATTTTGTAAATTTTATATTTTACATGTAGAATTTTAAATTTTCATATAAATCGACCGATCGCTTCTAGAACCATAAAAAACTGCTATATCCCAAAATTTATAGAAATACGTTTAAAAGCAGAGAAGTTTAAATTTGTATACCCGGTAACCATAGGGTTCAAGGGTATTATGGGTTAGTGCCAACCTCTGTCCGTCCGTGTGCAAGAACAGATCTCAGAGACTATAAGAGCTAGAGTTACCAAATTTGGTGACAACATTGAAATCTGTTGCACGCAGATCAAGTTTGTTTTAAAATTTTGCCATGCCCACTCCGCCCTCAAAAATAATAAAAACGTAAAATAAGCTATACTCGTTATTTTCGGGTTAAAGTTAATAGATAAAATAAATGAATAAAATAGAGCGGACGTTTCCTGAAAATTTCAGTGAAATCGGATGATAAACATGGGAGATACTAGCAAAAAGGTTAGGGTAAGTTCGAGCCTTGGCCGTGCGATATAATGGTGCCAACTGCAGAAGAAATGACAAAAGAATAGAGCAAGAAATGACAAAAAATAACCTAATTTTTTGACGCCGATCGACATTAAATAGTTTAGGTCGGGACAGACAGACAGACAGACAGACAGACAGACAGACAGACAGACAGACAGACAGACAGACAGACAGACAGACAGACAGACAGACAGACAGACAGACAGACAGACAGACAGACAGACAGACAGACAGACAGACAGACAGACAGACAGACAGACAGACAGACAGACAGACAGACAGACAGACAGACAGACAGACAGACAGACAGACAGACAGACAGACAGACAGACAGACAGACAGACAGACAGACAGACAGACAGACAGACAGACAGACAGACAGACAGACAGACAGACAGACAGACAGACAGACAGACAGACAGACAGACAGACAGACAGACAGACAGACAGACAGACAGACAGACAGACAGACAGACAGACAGACAGACAGACAGACAGACAGACAGACAGACAGACAGACAGACAGACAGACAGACAGACAGACAGACAGACAGACAGACAGACAGACAGACAGACAGACAGACAGACAGACAGACAGACAGACAGACAGACAGACAGACAGACAGACAGACAGACAGACAGACAGACAGACAGACAGACAGACAGACAGACAGACAGACAGACAGACAGACAGACAGACAGACAGACAGACAGACAGACAGACAGACAGACAGACAGACAGACAGACAGACAGACAGACAGACAGACAGACAGACAGACAGACAGACAGACAGACAGACAGACAGACAGACAGACAGACAGACAGACAGACAGACAGACAGACAGACAGACAGACAGACAGACAGACAGACAGACAGACAGACAGACAGACAGACAGACAGACAGACAGACAGACAGACAGACAGACAGACAGACAGACAGACAGACAGACAGACAGACAGACAGACAGACAGACAGACAGACAGACAGACAGACAGACAGACAGACAGACAGACAGACAGACAGACAGACAGACAGACAGACAGACAGACAGACAGACAGACAGACAGACAGACAGACAGACAGACAGACAGACAGACAGACAGACAGACAGACAGACAGACAGACAGACAGACAGACAGACAGACAGACAGGAATCTACGAATATTGAATATTGAATATTGAATATATATACGAATATATTACAAATTGAGAAAATCCTGTCTCCTTAAATCCACCAGATTAGCCCAATGCTTTGGCAAAAGTCCAAGAATTAGAACAACAATTTCCGTGCTCAATTGGCAATTTTTGGCAAAACAATAGCCAGATTTACAATCAAACGCAACAAGCTGTCGAACCAATGGATGTTGATCCATCGATTCAACTCCAGAATAAACCTAATAACAACTGGCAGCCGAATAATAATTGCCAACCGAATAGTAATTGGCAGGCAAATAATAATTGGCAGGCAAATAATAATCGAGGAGATATAATAATAATTATTGCCTTATTTAAATAGGATAGACAGAAAAACCAAGAAGCAGTTAAAGATTTTAATAGATACAGGAGCCACTGCTTTTTATAAAAAAGGGGATTTTTAAAAATAAAAATGAGTTATCAATATACAAAAAGGTAAATACAGTTCACGTGTATTCAATTATTAAGTATTAATATGGTAATAATATATATATATATATATATATATATAATATAATATAATATTATAAATATATTTGAAACAAGACAATTATTTTATGAAATCGAAGGATTAGAATCTGATCTTCTAATTGGATTTAATTTATTAAGAAAAATATGAGCTATAATAAATATAGAAAAGGGAGTCTTGGAATGTAAAGGGAAAACAGACAAGTTAAAATATTATGATAATGAGGAAAAAAATAAAATAAGTTTAATTGAAGAAAATAATATTCTTTCGTTACAAGAATTTATTAAAAAAAATATTTTGATGAAAAAAGTAGCGTAAACACAGATTCATTATTTCTGGAAAATAGTGAGAAAAACTTGGGATTCAAAAATCCTGAGAGCGCCGACGTAGAAATATCCGTAAATATACAAATATCTTGGGAATTAAAAATCCTGAGTGCGCCGACGTAGAAATATCCGTCAATAAAAATACAAATTTCTTGGGAATTAAAAATAAATCTTATTTACGACAGGCCAAAATCCTGAAAGTGCCGATGAAGTAAATACCGTCAAAAATCGAATAAATAAAAGTCGTTTGAAATGTAAAAAATTTTAAGCCCGCCGTCGTTTAGGTTTCCGACAAGCAACAGATAAATAATATAGGTACTGATCAATTAGATGGACTAAAGGAAAAAATAGTTCACTATATTGAAAAGGAGCATTCAAAGATAAATATGCAAATTCCTTTTAAAACAGACATAAAGGGGGAAATAAATCTTATTCACGACAGGCCAATATACGGGAAACAATATCCGTATGCTTTATCTGTCACTGACTTCATGAATAGCGAAATCAGAATAATGTTAGCAGAAGAATTTATAAGGCCTAGCCGAAGCCCTTACAATTCACCAGTTCTGGTAGTACCAAAGAAATGAGAAAATCAAGACGGAAGCCGTAAATTAAGACTCGTCATTGACTATAAAAAATTAAATGAAAGTACCATTCCTGACAGGTACCCAATGCAAGACCCATCAGTAATTTTATCTAATATGGGAAAGGCAAGATATTTTTCAACAATTGATTTGAAATCAGGTTTTCATCAGATATTAATGAAAGAATCTGATGTCGAAAAAACTTATTTTTCAATACATAAGGGAAAATACGAATTTTTAAGAATGCCACTCGGACTAACAAATGCACTAAGAATTTTTCAGAGAGCAATGGATGACACTCTAAGAGAACAAATAGGGAAAACATGTCATGTCTACATGGACGACATTATAATATTCTCAAATTCCATTTAACAACATTATATAGACTTAAGGCAGTCCTCCGCCGTCGCGGTTTCATTTTTTTTTTTTTTTTTTTTTTTTGAAGTAGACGATAATAGTAACACGCCCTTAAAAGCGTTTTGTAAAAAAAACGTTCGTTCATGGTTATTCGGTGTCTGGAACGCACGTACCTGCGACCGTTTTGACCGCTCGGCGGCGCGTTCAAACGCATTTTCCCAACAGTTGACTTTTTTTAACATTTTGGTAAGACTTCTACTAGCAATTTTAATCTGATTCGACTAATTCTGTTTTTAAATTGTTCAGAAAACATGTCGCTATGTTTGGTATTACCAGATTTTTGAATTTTTGATTTTTCGAAATTTTACAGCCTTCAAAAGACCAAAAAACATGGTAGAAAATTCACTTTTTTGTTAAAAGTTGTGTATTTTTAGCAATTTTTGAAAAATCAAAATATACCAAACAAAGCCATCGTAACACTAATTAATAATCAATTTCAATTTTTCGATTTCCGACATTGACATCGCTAAAAACGTGCCACAAAGTCAGCTATGCAGATTTGACACGGCAATTTCAAGGTCATCTCAAAGACGCCGCAACAACCCGACATAATAATTGCTTATATGGTTTAAAGTCGTAAAATGTACGAATCCAATAAAAAAAACTTCATGAAATTATCTTGAGTAGTTCTTTAACAATGCATTGTTGAAAATAGGCTTGAAATTCGGGCCTGACGGCGGAGGACTGCCTTAAACAAAATGATATTATTAAGGGCAAACATGAAAATCTCTTTAAATTATTAAATATCCACTTCCAAAAAATATTCGGGAACTAAGAAGTTTTCTAGGCCTTAAGGGCTATTATAGAAAATTTGTTTTAAATTACGCCTCTATAGCCAAACCTCTAACAAAATATCTTGGAGGTCATAATGGCAAAATTTCAAAAAGAATGTCAATAAAAATGTTAATTCAGCTGGATGACCCAGCTATTAAAGCTTTTAACGAGCTGAAAGAAAATCTCATTGCTCAAGTAGAACTAGTTCAACCGGACTACAATTAAAAATTTACCCTGACCACGGACGCCTCAGACGTCGCAATTTGTGCAGTTTTATCTCAAGAAGGTAAACCAATTACTTTTATTTCAAAAACCTTGACTAAAACAGAACAAGTTTATGCAACTTATACGGAGTGATTGGAATTGACATTCAAACCGATCATCAACGATTATCTTTCGCAATTTCTGATAAAAATCCTAAAATGGTACTCCTTCATAGAAAGCTTCACTCCAAAAGTCATTTATAAACCAGGTACAACTAATGTAGTTGCGGACGCCCTATCAAGGATTCAGATCAAAAACTTAACTGACAGTAACGAATCGGTCTCAGACCAAAACACTCAGCATTCAGCAGAGAGTAGTTTTGAGAATGTTATACAAGAAACCCGTAAACCCATAAACCAGTTTAAGCAACAATTGCTATTAGCAACGGGGAACTATACACATGGAACTATAATACATAAGTCGATTAATATATTCGAAAATACTAGACATATAATAGAATTTTACACTCCCGAAAATTTGATATCAATCTTAAGGGAATATATTCCTCCTAATTTAACGGTAGGTATTCATTGTTCTTTAGAGGACTTTTACAGAATTCAAAAACGACTCAAAGATAATTTAATAAATACATTTTTGTATGCAAGAATATTTTTCCAACATATAAAAAATTCTGAAGGCAGAGCACATTGTAGAAACACATTGTAGAGCACACAGGGGACTTGACGAAAATTATAAACAAATCAGTAGATTGTATTATTGGCCAAACTTACTTACAAAATTAAAGAATATATACAAAATTATAAAATTGGCAATGAAAACAAATATAATAGACACCCAATTAAAATTCTAATTGGAGAAGCCCCAATCCCAAGTAAAGAAGGCGAAAATTTACACATTGACATATATTACGCGCAACGTCTTACTTTCACAACTTGTATTGACGCTTACTCAAAATTTTGAGTAGTAAAAGAAATCCAAAATAAATTAAATATCGAAAACAAAGTAATGGAACTTCTTCAACAATTAACACAAGCCAAATTAATAATGACTGATAATGAACCGAGCTTTACCTCGGCCCAATTTAAATATTTTGCACAAAGGAGCGGTTTAACTTTACATTACGCAGACCCGAGGCACAGTACCTCAAACGGACAAGTTGAAAGGGCACATTCTACATTAACAGAATTAGCTCGATGCGTTAAAGAAGAATTTAATTTAACCGACTATTCCGAAGTAGTAATAAGAGCCGCTCAAGAATATTGAAATTCCGTGAGGTTTTTCACGGAAAAACTATTATAAAAAATGCGACTACGTTAAGCAGCCTAGCTGGGGAATTTCCACTCGAACAAAAACAACGCAGCACTCAAGATTCAATCAGTTTATTGCGCTGGCGCAGCCAGCGGTTTCAAGCGATAACGAACGTCTGACCTGCTCACACGAGCAGTGCCAAAAATTACAAGAGTTCCGAAGTTGCAAAGCTTATCAGTAGAAGAGTAAGCGACTCAGCTATGCAATAAGCTTGAGTGCAAACCCAATGGCGAATATGACCATTATGTTTTGTTTACATTTTAGATAATTCTTTTCATATTTAAATTCATGTTTTTCTATTTTTAATAATTACAAAATAAGGCTACTGATCCAACATTCCGGCCCCGTTGAAGGGCTCCGGCGCTTTAACTTCCTCGTTTGTGCTGCTTATTGGCAGCAACGCCAGTTTGTGGATTGCGCGCTTGATGACGCCTCCAGACGTCCGAATTTCGGCAACACGCACTCTGCCGTCCTCGCCGAGTGTTGTTGCCACCACGCGCCCTGTAAGCCACCGTTGTGGCGGCAGATTGTCCTCGTGGACGAGAACCAGGCACCCAATCTTAAGATCGGGGCCCTCGATGCTCCATTTGTTGCGCTGCTGCAGGCTGGCAAGGTAATCCTTGGACCAGCTTTGCCAAAATTGTAGCTTGAGAGCAGACAGCATTCGCCACCGCTTCAAATATCCGAAGCTGGCCTTGCTGCAAATTCCGTTTGTTTCGGATTCTGGCGGCAGCGTAAGAAGAGGCTGACCGATCAGCAAATGTCCTGGTGTGAGAGCCTCTCCATCGTTGGGGTCGTTGCCAGGGGATGCAATCGGACGGGAATTGAGCAGCGCTTCTACCTCCACCAGGTGGGTGCTCAACTCGTCTGCTGTAAGCCTGGCGTTGCCGACCCCTCGCAGCAAGCGATGCTTGGCTGCCTTGACGGCTGCCTCCCATAGTCCGCCGAAGTGTGGTGACCTCGGTGGGATGAAGAACCACTCGACGCCCCTCTGAGCCGCGTACGTCGTCAGTTGATCCTGATTCCGGTGAAACGCTACGTGCAGCTCTTCGAGAACCTTGCTCGCTCCCACGAAATTGGTGGCGTTGTCGCTGTAAACCTTCTCCGGAAGACCTCTCCGTCCGACGAACCTTTTGAAAACAGATAAAAAACTGTCAGTAGATAGATCGACAACGAGCTCAAGATGAACAGCTTTTGACGAAAAACAAACGAAGACAGCCACATAAGTCTTAATGGGGGGTTTCCCACGGATCTTCAGCGAGACATAAAATGGGCCGCAGAAGTCCACCCCACAAATCAAAAAGGGTCGAGCTTTCCTAACCCGATCGGCGGGCAAATTGCCCATTATCTGACCAAGTAGCTTGGGCTTATAACGGAAACAGTGGACGCAGTCACGGACAATCCTTGTACATGCCTCTCGCGCGTTGATAAGCCAAATCTGCTGCCTCAAGAGTGATACCATCACTTTGGCGCCTGCATGATAATGAGTCCGATGCAAATTGCGAAGAAAGAGGGTAACAAATTGTGACTTTTGAGACAGCAATAATGGAAATTTGGCATCATAACGAATAGGCGCATTACCCAAACCTCCCTCCAACACGAATTAATCGAAAGGTCATACCATCAAGCTCGCTTGTGTGTATGAAGGGATTTAGACGTTGAAGATGTGGGGCCAAACATTCCGATTTCTCTAACTTGACGTATTCTGAACCAAACTTAAGGTTTTGAAGTATTTGGACCAGCCTAACGAACGATATTTTTAGTTCTTGTGCCGAAATATTCACGTCTCGAAGCCGCTTTTTCCCTTGAATGAACCGATTTACGTATGCCATGATCCGAAGTAGTTTATTATATGACGAGCATCTTTTAATTAGATCAGTAAACACGTTCGGTTGGCTTTTTGTTACGGAACATACTGCCACACTTTTCTTGTTCTCGGACAGCTGTAAATCAGGGGAAACTTCAATGTGATGAAGACGAGGCCACTCGTCTTGACTTCTGAGCAAGAATTTTGGTCCATTCTCCCACAGAGTACACTTCAAACCATCTATGTCTGTTCCACGTGACACCAAATCAGCCGGATTCTCTTCAGTAGGCACATGACGCCAGACTACATTTTCTGAGAGCTCTTGGATCTCCGAAACTCTATTTGCAACAAACGTTGCCAATGTGGATGGATCCCTTTTTAACCAATATAATGTGACTTGAGAGTCAGACCAGAAATTAATGCTTTCCAACTTAAAGTTGTTTAGCAAGGGAGCTACTTGAGCCCATAGCTTAGCAAGAAGATGCGCTGAACACAACTCGAGCCTTGGAATTGACTTTGTTTTAAGGGGGGACACTCGAGACTTGGCGGTTAGCAGTCTCGATAAACCAGTTGTCCCAAAAGTGGTACGGACGTATATGCAACAGCCATAGGCTTCACTCGATGCATCTGCGAAGCCGTGTATCTGGACAGTTTCATAAGCAGATAGACAGATATATCGAGGTATGGAGATCTTGTCTAACTCCAGTAAATTCAACTTGAACCTATTCCAGCTAGTATGCAAACTCATGGGAACTGACTCGTCCCAATCCAATTTTTGTCGCCACAGCTCCTGAAGCAAGATTTTTGCTTTAGTTATCAACGGACACAATAAACCCAAGGGATCAAACAACCGAGCTGTGACGGACAAAATGTTGCGTTTTGTTGGTGGTAAAGAGTCAAACGAATCTTCCAAGCTATAATGAAAAACGTCATTTTGAGGATTCCATCTCATACCAAGTGTTTTTATGGAAGTGGAAGGGTCAACTATAAGAGCCTTATCTGGCCCTTTATTAGCCAGCAGACTAGGATGATTTGTGGCCCATTTGGCCAGATCAAAACCCCCGAATTTCAAGACCTCAGTTACTTCTCTACGAATGGTTTCCAACTCTTCTAAACTGTTGGCTCCTGTGAGCATATCGTCAACATAGAAGTCGCTTGATATCACCTCTGTGGCGATAGGATATGATTCAGCATAAATCTTTGATATCTCAAAAAAGACAACGGATGGCCAAAAACGGAGCTGAGGCTGTCCCATACGTAACAGTGTTGAGACGATAGGTTTGAAGAGCTTGTGTCGATTTCTCCCTCCACAAGATAAGTTGAAAGTCCCGATCTTCTGCTGCAACGTTAACTTGCCTATACATCTTTGAAATATCAGCCGTTAAGGCATACTTGTTCAATCTAAATCTTGCTAGAATAGAGTAAAGCTCCCGCTGAATAGTTGCCCCCACCATTAAAGTCTCATTCAGTGAGATCGAGGTTGACGTCTTACTCGATGCGTCAAATACAACTCGCAACTTTGTGGAGCTACTTTCAGGTCTCAGGACACATTGATGAGGAATATAGTAGTGGTGTCCTGGAGGAGGGGTTGGTAGCAATGACATATGACCAAGAGCAAGATACTCTTTCATGAAGTCTTGATACATGTCATGTAACTCGACATTATTTGCCAGTTTGCGCTCCAACGCAAGAAATCTGCGCTTTGCCGTTTCGAAGGATAAGCCAAGAACACTTGGATCTGTTTTAAATGGCAGCTTCACTTCAAAACGACCTGACGATAGCCTGCGTACGGTTTGATTGAAGTTTTGCTCGCACGCAAATTGTTCAGCTGTATATGCAGCCTTCGATCTCTCAGCGACTTGTTCTAAGTCCCAAAATCGCTCCACCAGAGAGTCGAGAGAACCAACATTTTCCTTGACCGTGACGCTACACACCTGAGCTCTATTCGATGTATGCTGATTATATTTACCCGATACAATCCATCCCAATAAAGTCTTTTGAATTGACGTTGGGAACCTAGCTTTATTTGGCCTACGCTCAATAGTTCAAAAAAGGATTCTGCTCCAATAAGTAAGTCCACTTTTGCGGGCTTGTAGAAACGAGGGTCTGCCAGCTCAATGCTAGCTGGAATACTCCATTGCGCAAAATTGACTTCATGATCGGGTTGATATGTAGAAATTGATCTTATCACCCAAAAATCGGTGGCAAAAGTGTGAGAATTAACGCGAGAATAAATCGACGTGTGGACTTTGTGTCGTACCACCGAATCATTCTTCCCAACCGTAGTAATATTTAAGCACGACTCTTCTCTCTTTAACCGTAGACGCTGTGCTAAATCCTCGGCCATGAAATTTATTTGCGAGCCAGAATCTAACAGAGCTCGGGCTAATTGGAACTGTCCGAATCTATCCCGTACCTTTACTACAGCAGTAGCAAGAATAACTTGATCACTACCAACATGACTTGAATAGGCTTGATTAGGATGATCCGAAGCTGCAGACGTTGCCTGTGATGCCACTTGTGGCATTGAAGCTGAACTGGCTGGGTGGTATTCTACCCCGTATCTGTGAAGAAGCGTATTATGGGGTTTGGAGCAAACTCGACATTTTGCAGCCTTACACTTCTTTACTGAGTGTCCTTCATTTAGACAATTGATGCACAAACGATTGTGCTTGGCAAAATCGAAACGCTGAATCACTGGAAGGGCAATGAAAGCTTGGCACTTGTCTAAAGCATGATTAGCCGCTGAGCAGTATCGACATTTTGACTCAGTCCGGCGATCTGTTTTTGTGCATGAAAAGGACGATTTTGAATACCCTTTATAAGAACCTTGGGTAGGCTTTCCCTTACTTTTGGTTGATTCCTCAGCAGCTAGATGCTGATATCGCCGATTTCACTGAATTGCACAATCGGACCATGTCGGTAAATTATTATAATCGAGCTGTTCTTCAAAACGAGATTTTGTTGCATTATCTACCTTTGACATTGCTATATGAATAAAGATTGCATTGTTAATCTCCTTTTCACTCCCCAATGACTGCAATGATGCATAAAGAGCCGACATCTCATCGATAAGAGACCTCAAGCCCGAAGCAGAGGCTTTTTGTACATGGGGAATGTCAAACAGTTGCGAAATTGTATCAAAAAATATCAAACATTTATTGTCATAAACATTTTTTAAACTGTCTAACGCTTTTTCGTAATTATTGTCAGAAATTTGAAACGCCTTCACAGTTCCCAACGCATCATCAGTGAGACACGAAAGCAAATGGTTGAATTTTTCAACGTTTGTTAGCGATGGATCATTATGGACCAAACTCTCAAAAAGACTTATAAAGTTTTTAAACTCAGCATGCTTTCCACTAAACTTGGGAAGGCTCATTTTGGGTAATTGAGACGAATGACGATGAACACTCCTATCCCCTTGACTGAGTTTCTGTGAATCGTTCTTTTTTAGTGCGGACCGATATAAAGCTTTTGTAATAATACACATATCCTCAACAGACGCTCTTAAATCATTACTTGGGTTTAGAACATCGATGTCTGCCTGGATATCCATCAATTTTTCACAATAAGTTTCGAGCAGCTGCATTCGGTATTCAATTTGAAATTTATCGAAAGAAATAGTTTTTTCCTCGAATGCCGTTTTCATACGCCTAATGTCACTCATAACCTTGTCGTGTTTTTGCATTGTCGACAGTATTTTTGTTGTTGATTTGGAATTGACTTCCTTTGCACCTAATTCTTTATCTTGGCTCATTTTGACAATTATTGGAATTTATTTCAAAAAGAAAACAAAATACAAATATGAATGTCTGGTGCAAGGGTTAAATTAATCTCGTTATGATTGTTGATGCCGATGTAATAAATTTTAGACGGTTACCCAAATATTAAACGAAGCAGAATAATATTTTATTTGGTTTATATAAGGGTTAATAATTTCAATTTTGTTATATGTCTGCAGGCATTATACCAACACGCAGCGCCAAAATGTAAAAATAATTGAATTTTATTTGACAATAAATGTGCCAATTATTTATGTGGATCCCATACGGGTTAAAGGTGCCCACGAAACACCACCAAAGCTCACAAAATATTTTATTATTTCGACATATAAACTGTCCAAAAAGGTTTTTTTGGTTCCCATACGGGTTAAAGGTGCCCACGAAACACCGCCAAAGTGCACAAAATATTTTATTAATTTTGACGAATGCACTGTCCAAATTATTTATGTGGTTCCCATACGGGTTAAAGGTGCCCACGAAACACCGCCAATGTGCACAAAATGTTTTAAGTTATTCGGCCAAAAGTCTGTATGTGGATCATATATGGGTTAACGATGCCAACACACAGCTCCAAAGTCAATAATTTCCAAAAATTAGACCGAAAATTTCCAATGTAGACCAAGTTCTACGTGTATGGCAATGCGCAATTACATACATATGTATGTATATGTATGTATAAAGCGCTTAAGTTCACTGCACCTTTTCCGCCGGTGCCTACAAAATGTCATGTATTGTTTGAGAGGCACTGCAACAGTATTTATTGCTGAAAAATAACTGCTCTGCAACTGGGTACTGTACTGCACAAAAGGGAATCGAAAAAATAGCCGCTCAGCGATAGCTGTACCTTTTACACTGCAAAAAATTTGCATACCCAATTTTTCAGAATTTCACAAACATTTTCAGGCATAATATTTTTGTCAAAGGCCGTTCACTTTTATTTATTTGGTTTAGATGAGGAATTTTTTAATTGGTTTTCCAATTTACAGAGTGCCGAAAATTTTAAACAGTTGCTGGAGTGGGCAACGTTTTTGCAAAATACTCACACAAAGGGTGGATTGCTCGATAATTTAATTTTTGGCACTTAATACCTTGTTGTTTGGCATGATTGCCAAAACTTTCCTTAATGAGTCGACTCCAACTGCTGCGGCGAATCCCGCCAGCTAGGTTATGTTCGCAACACGGAAAAATTGAACACGTGCCGAGACGACGAAAATGCACTATTTGTGGTCAATTTTCCGACGCGAATTTCCACGAAAATGCTATAGCCGTAGTCCCTGTTCAGGCGCCATGAAATTCCATGAGGTTTTTCACGGAAAAACTATTATAAAAAATGCGACTACGTTAAGCAGCCTAGCTGGGGAATTTCCACTCGAACAAAAACAACGCAGCACTCAAGATTCAATCAGTTTATTGCGCTGGCGCAGCCAGCGGTTTCAAGCGATAACGAACGACTGACCTGCTCACACGAGCAGTGCCAAAAATTACAAGAGTTCCGAAGTTGCAAAGCTTATCAGTAGAAGAGTAAGCGACTTAGCTCTGTGTTAGGCTTGAGTGCTTATCAGTAAAAGAGTAAGCGACTCAGCTATGCAATAAGCTTGAGTGCAAACCCAATGGCGAATATGACCATTATGTTTTGTTTACATTTTAGATAATTCTTTTCATATTTAAATTCATGTTTTTCTATTTTTAATAATTACAAAATAAGGATACCGATCCAACAAATATAATCAGAGCATTCATTCTACAATGAACCAAAAACCATTTGACGTACTATATAATAAAATAGAGCACGATAACATTCCTCAAATTTTAAAAAATACACAAGAAAAAACACATAATGAAAACAGAACAGAAAAAGAATATCATGTAGGACAGGTAGTTTATGAAAAGAAACACCAGGAAAGAAATAAACTTAAAACCAGATATGAAAAACAAGTGGTTAAAGAAAATTTACCTAACAAAATAATAATCAATAATAGAAATAGAATTATTCACAAAGATAATATAAAATTCTACATTTTTATATGTTACTTTTTTTTCTTTTCCAGAAAATGTTTTATCAGGTGCTCATACTACACCTTATTTTATTAACAAAATCAGAAATAATTGACTATACAAGTCACGAGTATTTTTTATTCTAAGACAATAAATTCATATGCAGATTTATTCCACGTAACTAACTTATCAATTCTAAATTGTTCAAAGAAATAGAATCTCTTTCTGATGATTTTAAGAATGTTTTTATTGATCAAGACTTACCACTGCGAAAACATCGCTTACGATTATTAACATTTGATTTGCAAAATTTAATTGACACAATAACACTAGCAAAAATTGACCGTTTTAATACCAAAATTTTAAATAATGATCACATCATGGAAATATTAAAACATGAACAAAAACCAGTAATTATCGCAGACTTAATAGACATCTTTGTTTTTAAAATCGCACTGAATAAAGAACTTTTAATAATTTATATAAAATACCCAATAATAAAAAGTAGATGCGAAATATATCACGCTAGAGCGATTTCCCAAATCGATGGGAAACTAGTATTAAGCAATCAAGTCGCAAAATGCGCAAATATGTTTTATGAAATGTCTAACTTTAAGACCGAACTTTTTAATAATTATTGAGCTTTAATTAAGGAAAAAAACAAGTTTTACCCGATTATTAAATGGTGAGAAATCAACTTGTAAAAAAATAAGAGAAAAAATAAGACTTCATACAAGATGGTGCCTTTCTTATAAATAATATAAGACAATATTGTTAACAACTCCCGTTTAAACGGTTTATTTTTAATAACATTTAATGGTACAACCAAAATTAATAATATCGCATATATCAATTTGGAAAACAAAATGCTTAACTACATAACTACGAACCACAAAGTTATGAAATATCCGATTACATATTATCAAATAACTCGGAACTTTCTTTAGATAATGTAAAAAGTTTAAATCCTTTCCTTAAAATTAATAATACTAAAATATCACTTACCTTTATATTAATAATTTTAATCATTACATATTTAATTTTTTTACTTATTTTAAAATATAAAAATGCTATATTATTTGTAACCAAAAAACAACGGCCAGAACCAGAAAAATCTGTTAACCAAGAACATTTTTTAACAGAATTAAGAGATCAGTTAAATTAATTTCATATTGAATCGGGACGATCCATTTTAAAAGGGGGAGAGTTATCCAACCCGTGAAACAAGGCCGCTTATGGCTATTATAAACAATATTTTCAAACTCTGCATTTGCGCTTGTCTTTGCCTTTGGCTTTGAGGTCCGATCTTGGTTCTCCAAAGATCCGATCTTGGTTCCCCAGTTAAGTTAAACAAATCAAAAGTAAAGAAAACATCAGCTTCTGTTCGAAGCCCAATCAATTGCGCCTTTTGCGTTTCAAGTTCCCACCGAATTGCATCGGTCAGCATAATTTCACAATGGGATGCAACAGTTTCATCTTAAGCTTTTAATCTAAACATAAATTGAAGTTCTAAAGTTCAAAAAGAAAAGCTCCTGACCGAGGTTCATTGGATCAGATTCAGAAATCTTGAAGTCAGTCTTATTTTGACCTAGACCGCGATCGGTACTCAAATATAAAAAGTGTCTTGTAATAATTGAGTTTAATGAATAAAGGTTTAACACCCGAGTTTTAAAAATAAAAATTCATATTTTTAAATCATCTTCAACCAACGAATTTAATTTATACGTCAGGAGGACGCTTTAAGCCGATACCCTGTAATGATGATATCCGACAAAACCTTGCATAGCAAATTAACGTGTGTTCAGTCGCAGGACGAGGAGTCAAAAGCAATTATTGATGTCCTTTCTGATAAGCCTAGCCACAACAATTATTTTCTTAAAGCCGGTCTTCTGTACAAACTAGCCAATGACGATGAACTCATAGTCTTCACTCTTCAACGTGAAATTATTTGGCAAGCATATGAAAAGGGACATTTTTCTGTGAAGAATACAAAAGAGATTATTGGAAAAGAGTACTACATCCCAAAACTCGAAGACAAAATACAGCGTCAGATCAGATGCTGCATTCCGTGTATTGTATCTAACCGAAAACTAGGGAAAAAGGAAGGAGAGTTGCACCCGTTACCGAAAGAAGCAGAGCCACTCCAAACATTTCACATCGATTTTCTGGGGCCTCTGGAATCTCTCAAGGCTTATAAGCACATTCTAGCTGTAATCGATGGATTCACTAAATTTTGCTGGTTGTATCCTACAAAATCAACTTCATCGAAGGATGTCATCACTAGACTGGAGACCCAGAGCGCCATTTTTGGGAACTCTGCCCAAATTATCTCTGACCGAGGTACTGCCTTCACATCTGATGAGTTTAAGTACTGTAATCACGAAAGGATTGAACTTCACGCTGTCACGACTGGCCTTCCCAGAGCCAATGGGCAAGTTGAACGCCTCAATGCCATAATTGTTTCTGTCCTGTCGTAACTTTCCATACAAGATCCCAGCAAATGGTATAAATTTGTAAGCAAGGTTCAGCAGACCATAAACTCAACGTACTGCAGAAGCACTCAGACAACTCCATTTGAGTTATTGGTTGGCATCAAAATGCGTACTAACTCAGATGTCAAACTTAAAGAGATGATTGAACAGGAGCTGATCACAATGTTTCAGACTGCCAAGAAACAGATTCTCGCCATGCAGAACGAGAATAAGAACACATACAACTTGAGTCGCAGACCTGCAGAAAAATACAAAGTCGGCGATCTGGTCGCTATAAAACGTACTCAACTTGGTGGTGGCCTTAAATTATAGGCTAAATATTTGGGTCCTTACCGGGTTACTAAGGTGAAACCAAAAGATACATACCACGTTGCTTAAGATTCAATGTCTTCTGATGTGCAAAGATATACATCCTCGTGTGCGGAGTATATGAAACCAGGGATTAATGCACATTTCGAAGACGACGACGATTCATTCGGGGCGAATGATTAGAAGGATGGCCGAGTTGTGGGAATGGGTCTGGCATCTCAGTTCAGATTAACCCACCATAGTCGAGAGAGTTGGACTGCAAGAGAGATCTGGGAGTTGAAAAACGAGGAGTTCGCAACAAACGACGAAGCTGAAAAGACGTGCGAATAACGACGAGAAATAAACGACGAAAATTTTAAATCCAATTCAATATTTTTGCCAATCATATACTAATCTATTTACATAAATGTATCTTATTCTATAAAAATATCAAATAAACTTATAAAACTACAATCTAGTGGGACTTCGAATTTAATATGGAAAACCAATCCCACAATAGTTATGTCACATAATACGGACACGTCAACCATCTTGAATAAGGAGCTTAGGGACGATGCCCTTCATGCACTCATTGCAGGGCTTAAAAGACCACTTAAATCACTCGTGCTGCCAGCACATCACGTCCGCCCTAGCGCCAGGGAAAGCAATTTAAAGGTGAGGATAAAAATCCGCACTTCATTCCTAAGCAGAGCCAAGGCAATCCTCATGAGGAGGTTTCAGGGATCCTGAAACCGTAGACCAGAATAAAGTTCAACCCATGGAGGTAGACCACTCGACGGCCAAATTCAGGCAGGAATCAAGCTGGGGGAAGCCACAGAGTAATAACAATTACAAAAGACAGAACCCGTCTCAGCGTCAATCGGGCCAAAGACGCCAACGCGTTAATAATACAGCTCAACCCCAACAGGAGGAGGCAGGTTACTCCGCCACAACTGAGGCTGAAGTTGCCAACATTGAGGAAGACAGTGACACTGCCGAACTTAATGACCTCCTTCATTTTTTAGGGAGTGCTCCCGACTGCCGTTCGTCGAGCGACAGTTGGCTAACAGAACACTAAAAATCCTCATCGACACGGGGGCGGCAAAAAATTACGTTAAGCTCGTAAAGGAGCTAAGAAATGTAATGCCGGTCGAGACCCCCCTCCCTGTGAGCTCTATTCACGGCTCCAGTGACGTCAAAAACAAATGCATAATGCGAATTTTTGGGCTAGACGCCCCATTTTTTCTGTTGGATACACTGAGCACGTTCGATGCTATAATAGGCTTCGACTCGCTAACACGAGCAGGAGTAGCATTGGACTTAGGAAACAGCTTAATAAAATACGCAAACGTCACTGAAAAGCTCAAATTCTTTGACTGTAAAAACTTAAATTTCACCAAAATCGATGACATAGTAGTACCAAGTGTGGCGAAAGCCGAATTAAAAAAAAAAATGACTATGACAAAAATTAAGGTGTTTTCGACCTCTAACGAGGCACTTACCTTTACCACCTCCGGCATCGCTACTATTCGAACTACGAGCGACGAATCCGTCTACTCCAAATTATACCCCCATCCAATGGGGGCAGCAGACTTTGTTAACAAAGAAATCAAGAAACTGCTGAATAATTGTATAATTAGACCGTCGAGATCCCCATACAACAGCCCTACTTGGGTGGTTGACAAAAAAAAAGGAATGACGATAATGGCATCAGGAAGATGCGATTAGTAATCGACTTCAGAAAGCTGAACGAGCGAACAGTTGTCGATCGCTATCCCATGCCAAGTATACCCATGATTCTAGCGATCTTGGGAAAAGCCAAATTTTTTACTACCCTAGACTTGAAGTCATCAAATATACCTGCTGAAAAAGACCGAGAAAAAACCTCGTTCTCAGTTAATGGAGAGAAGTACGAACTTTGCAGACTACCTTTCGGCCTAAAAAACGCAGGTAGTATTTTCCAAAGAGCCATCGATGATGTGTTGCGTGAAGAAATTGGCAAAATATGTTACGTCTACGTTGATAATGTTTAAATTTTTGTTTTCGAAAGTGAAACCGAACATGTTAAGCACATTGACATAGTGGTTAAGCGCCTGCTCGATGCCAACATGCGGGTGGCACGGGAAAACACGATGTTCTTTAAAGAGAGCGTAGAATTTTCAGAATTAATCGTCACTAGAGGAGGAACCAAAACAGGTCCAGAAAAAGTTAGGGCTAAAAAAGAGTTCCCCGAACAGAAAAATTTGTTTAGCCTTAGGTCGTTCCTCGGCCTGGCAAGCTATTACAGAAGTTTTGTAAACAACTTTGCCGCTATTGGTAGACCTTTCTTATATCTTATATCTTGGCATCAGAAGATATCATATTGACATACCCCGATTTTAAGTTACCGTTTGACTTAACCACCGACACCTCAGCGTGTGGAATAGGTGCGCGCTGTCTCGGCAACCCCTGAACAACTTAGAGGCTGAGGCCCGGTCCGATGCAGCTACGGTGCATAGTGAGCTTTCGCTCTCGTACACCATAGAAACCACTGACAAACCCCTAAACTGCTTCAGAAACCAAATCATTTTGGAAGAGGCAAGCGAACCGCTCCGGAGAGACTTAATCGTTTTCGGCAATAGAACTCGCCACATCATTAACTTTAATAACAAAGACTTGCTTGTTGAATCCGTTAAAGAGATTATCAACGCCAACGTTGTGAACGCGTTTCACTGTGATTTCCCTACCCTGGCTTGCATTCAACATGCTTTGAGACAGGAGTTCCCTGCAACAAATCCTCCGAGACTATTACTTCCCGAACATGTCAAGACTAGCTAGCGAAGTTGTCGCAAATTGCAAAGTCTGCAATAAAGCCAGGTACGACCGTCATCCTAAGAAGCAGGAATTTAGGAAATACACCTATCCCTTCATACGTAGGAGAAATGTTGCTTATCAACATTTTTTCAACTGACAAAAAAATCTTTTTAACCTGTATTGACAAATTGGTAGGTACCTGCCACATTCGCCCTTATCTTAACACTCATACACTCAATAATTTCCATCGTACTGCTGTCTTCTCGCATGCGAAATACATCCCGGTGTTAGACGGGAATGTTTTAGAATTGTAACGATCGGGGGCGGGACAGCTCAGCCTCGTCCAGGATTCGCTGCAACAAATTTATATTTGTTGGGCGCGGTGCCAAAATAAGAACTCTTAACTGGGACTTTCACCTCTTTTCCACCAGACCTGCCTTAAGCAGGGCACAAGACGCCCTATCTCTAACAATTAGGGCACGCCCGACTCGCCGACCAACGCCGTATGGGTGATCACGCCGCGCTTCCGCTCCGCTTGATACTCTGGTTCTCCCCTCACTCGGATACTCTCGCTAAGCTTCGCTCCGCTAGATACTCTGGTGCTACACGCTCCAGATGCTCCCGCTAAGCTGACGCGCTGGCAACCTCACCGTCCGCCTGGGCACTTACAAAGTACTAGGTAGCAGCCCGCTCTCCCGCCAAAACTCCTCGCTCAGCAGATCCTCGGAAGCGCTGCTGCCGACAATTCAGCAGCCGGCTCTCCCGCCAAAACTCCTTGCTCAGCGCATCCGTGTCCCGCTATGCGCTGACTACCCGCTCTGCCGCAAGCTTTCTCTCCCTTTCTCCGCCTCAACTCAATCTCTTCTACCGATCCTGCGTTCTCTTGCGCTTTTTGTAAGGGATCGCAAAGATCTTCCATATTACATTTTCTCAATACATTTTGAATAAATGCCGACTGACTGGGACATATCTGTCCGTCGGTTCTATAAATTTGTATACCAATAAAATGCCGAGTTTCAGGTAAATTTATCTTGAAGGTAAGATTTAAAATTGGACATTATATCAGATTTGCTTGTAGAAATTACTTCATTATCCACATATAACAAAATATATATATTTCTTGAAATATCTCAGTTATTAAAAATATATATACAACGATCAACTCCTAGATTTTCAAATCCATTTTCTTTCAATACGCTTTCAAACACCTCGAACCAGCATCTATCAGCTTGTTTAAGGCCATATATAGCTTTATTAAGTTCCCATAATTTATTCCCATAACATTGGGCCAAGCCTTTTGGAACAGTCATATATATTTCATCTTTTAGAGTTCCATTTAAAAATGCGGTTTTGACATCCATATGATGAACCATTAAATTATAGTGATTTGAAAGTGTGTAACGAACTGATTTTCTCTGTTTGGCTCGCAACGAATGTGTGGCTAGCTCAGTCGAGTTCGTGTGCTCGTCCCACCTAATTTATATTGCCTGATTGCCCGCCCAGAGAGAATGCTTTGGGGTTACTAGATTGTTCAGGTTGTTTATTCCACTTCAATAGGTTTTCGTATGTCAATTCTCGCTGCTGCGTCCTGATCTTCCACGGCTGCGGCTGCACTCCTTCCTCGCAGATCGTCGGTCGTCTTGCCGCTGAAGCTAGCAGAGTGCGCCCACTTTGCGACCTCACTACAAAGCTAGCAGAGTGAATCGCCCAGCCGAAGTCTAGCCACTCCGAACGCCCGCTTTGCAGCTTCAAGCGCAGAGCTAGCAGGATGTATCGCCCAGCCGAAGCCTAGCCACCCTTATCGCCTGCTCTGTGCCTTGGCGTGGGATATCGTCGACACGGTGTATCGCCCGGCCTAAGCGTAGCCACGCGCGCAATTCCCACAGTTGACTCCCTCGACCTGGGTTTTCCTTGGCTGGTCCTTGCCGCAGGACCTCGCTGCTCCTCGCCTTGTCGCTTGGTCCTTGACTCCTCGAATCTCCTTGACTCCTTGATCGTCCTTTTAGATTTTAGATTTGATTTATATTTGATTTTATTTGCCTTCCTAACGCTACAATTGCTGATTTTGTTGATAAATCAGCTAGGATACATGAAATATTATCGTAGTTGGTCCGACAATTAGGCCGATAGGCGCACCCAATCAGCATTTTTGCAGTCTGTTGCAACTTATTTTTTATTTCTACAAATATATATTCTATAGAACTACAAGCAGGATGTTTACATACAAAGTTTGCCTTCAATTTTTTGTTCACATACATTGCAACCCCTCCACCATGACTTTCACGATCAGAACGATACAAGTTAAAGCCGTCACATTCAACTAAGACATCACAGATATTCGGGACAAACCGTGTTTCAGATATACATATAACATCTATTTCTGAGTTGATAAAGAGGTACCTAAATTCTTCAATTTTTTTTGTCTGCTTTCTGCTTTCTGCTTTCCGAGAATGCGCAGTAACGCACGGCTATTTTGTCTATTTTGATTTATGTTGTCTTCCATGTTAGATTAATAAATTTTAAAATTATTAGCTCCCCACGCATTTTATCAAAAATAATTCTAAATTTAAAGACTCCCACAATAAATATAAGCATCCTATTATAGCGACTGAATTTAAATATTGCTAAACTTATTAAATAGAAAATGCATTTAAAATTAAAATTACGTTTAGTCGCGAAAATAACTATTTTGTAAAGCTCCAACACTTGAAGCTTCTAAAGTAATGGACTCATTACCGAGCCCCAACTCCAACTCCAGATGATCCAAGTCGCCAAAGCTTTGCAAGCACTTAGCCTCTGCACCTACTCGTTCCTTCACATATATCTCCCCTCGCCGAGTGAAAACAGCTGATAAGCGCTTTATCCGTTTGAGGTGCATTGCTCGTTTGAAGATCTCATATTTCGGTTTCGTCAGCTGCTCGTTGATGTAGATAAACGCTGGCTGGCTTAGTTGCGTTTTGTTATTTCGCCGGAATGCAGCCACTGCACGTAAGAGCATCGCTTTATCGCTCACGTGGTCCAACTTTATAATAATTATCGGATCAACTAATGACTGTGCGGGTAGTTTTGGTCGCATTGCGTATTTTGGGCGGAGGAGTTAACTTGAGTGAGAAGCAGAGTGGGTGGAAAAGTGCCCTCAGGTTCTCCCCATCCTTTTGTGGGACTCCATGCCAGCGCAAGTCGCATGCGATTTCTGCCTCTGCCTGCGCATTGCAAGTTGCCACTAGCCTGGCCGACGCGATACGCGTTTATCGCTTTGGGAATCCGCTAGCTTCTTTTCCAGCACCGAGACCCGCTGCTTCAACGCGCCCATCTCTCTCACCTTGTTCTCCAGTTTGGCCACCAGCTGGCATAGCTGGTCGTATTTTTCGGTCATCGGTTGTAACTTCTTCTCCAGGAAGACAGTCAGACTCTCTTTTAGGTCTGCGAATTTCAGGTCGAATTTCTGCAACAACTGAGCATCAGAGGGCCGCGATCCATCCTGGTCGAGCTGAGTCTCCTTCCTGGATCACTTTGCCACCGAATTCATAGTGTTTTTTTTTAGTGTTCTAAGCGCGCGCGTTGTGTAACTTTTTATTCTCGCTGTGTGCGTGTGTCAGATAAACAACTTGGCGTCTGTAGACTTGTTAATTGTCTTTTTAGGCTTATATTTTGATTGAAGCCGCCGCGATTATACTGCCACTAATAGTACTTGTGAAAGTTTATAGTATTCGACGAAAATTGGTATTTTGTGAATAAAGTTAGATTATATTCCAATAGAAACTGCGGAGCAAGATGTAAACACGTCAGTTCTAACCTGAGCACAATGTAAAGAAACACCTTCTTAATATTCATTTATAATGTCCTTGCACGCGATGGATCTCAGCGTTGAAGTCTCTGCTCGGACGGCTTGCCACTTCAAGCTCCGAACTTCTCGACTTTGCTTCTCGATCTTCTCGCGGACTCGGTTGGTAACTTTGACTGGCTCCTTGACGCACTTGCTTGGGATCTCGCACTCGTACTAGATGCCGTGCGTCTGCGTCCTCCGCCTTTTATAGGCTCCGCCAGTCCCGTTGCTCCTGCCGGCATCGGTCACGCCACCCGGTCCAAAGTCCGGTAAATGTCGCGTGACTGGGTCCAAAGTCCTGCTCGTCCCGTTATTCTCCACGGCGTCTCCTCCTTGACGGCCAAAGTCTACCGCCGCACTGTGGCTCGTTTTCTCAAAACACGTTGCAAAATTAATAACTTTTGTTCTATTGAAGGTATCTACTTTTTTTTTTTTTTATAATAATTTACAAATCTCCAAAAAAATTTAGTTAGTACGTTTTTTAGGTTACGCCCACCAAAAGAGGCGTAATTTATTCGGCAAACTAAAACTTTTGATTTTTTACTATAAAAATACATTTTTCATGGGAATCAATTAACTTAAAAATTCAAAATGATTAAACATATTTTTTTAATACTCATTCTATAAATTAAAAAAAAAAATGCATAAAAAAATGGACAAAAAAATGTTTTTTTTTTTTTTTTGCAACTCCGGTACATGAAGCTATACTTTTTGCTGCCTTGCCGTTTTCCATACTACAAAGTGCCAGTTTGGTAATCGCATATCTGTAGCAATGTTTTTTTTTTTTTTTGTTAGTTGAATATCTCCACTAATTTTTAGTATTATCTAGAGCTCGATGGATATGGCATTTTTTTTTTATTTTCCACTAAAAATTGAAAATATGAAAAAAAAAAAGACTTTTTTTAAAAATTGGTTCCTTAAAAAAACAAACAAAATTTTTTTGAGCTTAACTACCTTTTTAGAAAAATTATTTTTAATCTGTCGATTTAGCGAGTTTTTCTACCTTTTTGCAACTACAGAAAAATTGTCAAACTTTGAGCAGCGATTATAAAATGTTGTAAATTAAAAAATTTTGGTTTTCAATAGCTTGATTAATTCCTAATTGAATGGTATCAAAAGATTTGCTAAATTCAACAACCCGAAATCCGATTTTTGCAACGAGTTTTCGGAAAATGAGCCACAGTGCGCCGCCGATCACGCCACCGGGTCCAAGGTCCGCCTGAGTCCCGCTATATTAGCGGCGTCTCCTTTGTGGCGGCCACCTACCTCGGTACTGCCTGCCAGTTGATAGGCAGCTTTCCTGGGCTGCCCTCCCCGTCCCCTTGCCCCGCTTGTTGGACAAGCGGCTGCTGCCCTTGGCAGTGTGCATCCACTGCACACTGCTTTGTGGGGAGTTTAAATTACAACTCCTCACAAGTGCCAAAGAAATCTGAAACTTGAAATTCGTGCAACTGGTGCAAGTGTCTCATCATAATCAGTCAAATACTCTTAAGTGAACCCCGCGCTACAATCCTTGCTTTATACTTTACTAAGTTACCAAACGCATTGTTTGGTCATGCCCTCTCTAAGTGATCGCCCAGCAGCAGCAGCAGCAGCAGCCGAATAATGCACGCATAGTTATCTGCATTTATCTATGCACAACCTCGGCCTTTGCCCTAAGCACAGCTTCGGCCGCCTACTGTGCCGAAGCTATCAGTCAGTTGTCATTCGATCGTTTAATGCGAGAGATCAATTCGAGCGCAGTCAATTCGCTATCTTACTTATCGGGCGCAGCATAGTTGTTGTTCGCTTACTTATTATTTCGAGCGCAGCCAGTATTGCTGTTCGCTAAACATACATAAATTTACCTATTGCCCTGCGCGGCCGAATAAACATATTGAAATTAATGAACAATCGCATTGGTTTTATTTAAGTTAGTGAAAAAGCTCACTAGCTCAACACGCATCTTGTTTTATATTAAATACCCACTTGCAATCAACTATGTTTTTGTTATTTGGCTTTTGCACTAAGGACCAAGTATTATTTTAAAAATGGGAGTTGAGTTCATCTTGTATAGCTTTCTCTCAGAAAGATCTGTCTTCACTAAACTTAATTACATCAAATGTGTTAGGAATATCATTTAAGCATATTTGAGTATTCATAAGACATTTTTCTAAAAATCGATTTGGATAACTTAAAATTTTTTCACTGCGTCTGATTTCTTTCTCATTTTTATTTTCATTTGATTTACTAAAAGTTTCAGCAACTAGAAACCTGTGAAATTTTCATTAGTTTTCCATTTAATTCAGAATAAATAGATTTATTTTTTTCCACTAAAGAAAAATCCAACTCTTCTTTCGCTCTATTTAAGGGGTCAATAGAGTCTTCTCCATGTAAAACTCTAGATTTTAACATATTTATCTCATCCACCACAAAATTTCTAGTTGTCATAAATTTCCTCGCTTCTTCATTCCATAATTTATACCCATTTGATTCATACCCGAAGACTAATTTTTTAGTCGACTTTTTGTAAAATTTTCGCTTTCGTATATTGTCGAACCAAAAATCTTGAGGTATTTAATTATAGGCTTTTTGTTATGCCACTTCTCAAACAGTGTTTTATTTATATTTTACAACGCTCTACTTGGGGATCTGTTATTTAATTATGTTGCTGTTAAAACAGCTTCAACTCAAAAATATTTATTGCGTCTAGAACAATTAATCATACAGCGATTCTTTTCGGTGATTGTTCGAGTTATCCGTTCTGATACACTATTTAATTGTGGAGTATGTGGAACAGTCAAATGATAGCTGATGCCTTTTTCGACACAGATTTTAAGCATTTAATTTGAAAGATATTCCCCTCCATTATCGATTTCAAAGTTTCCATTTTCAAGTTAAAGTAGGCCTCACTCTTCGCAACAAAATCTTTGAACACGAATATAACAACCGATTTATACCTATATTATATATTGATAAAAAAAACTACATAATAGTTTTTATTACCAATGGTAGGGGTGTGATTGGAGCACAGAATTCGGAATGGACAATAATATTTTAATTTTCTTTATTTTTAAATTTTTCAAATTTTAATCTAGATTGCTTGCCATTTATGTATACAAGCAAATTATAGCTGGGCTAAGGCTCTGTTAGTGAAGCTTGTGTGCCTGCCGCCGCGCCAAGCTGACTCAGCCATTGTAAGTTGGCAGTCACATGCCGACTACTGAAGACCGACCATACGTGGTGAGAACCACATCCTGCTCGAGGCGCCCCTGCTCTAGACTAAATATGGCGGATCTAGAGAGGACAACTGGAAAAAACCCTTAATCACCGGTGTTACCGTACCGTGCCCCTGTGATGAATGGCACTACGTTAGTGTGTCTAAAGTTAGTATGTTACGGTGGCTTCCGGATACCTGGCACCTCCGGTCCAATCTATGGATACTACCACTCCTACTGGGCAATGCCCAGGGGCATTGTAAAGGGCACAGGTATGCCCTGGTAGAGCACTGCCAGAGAAACCGGCTCCGGTGGATAATCGCTTGCGATGCCAATACGCATCACACGGTCTGGGGGAGCAGCGACATCAACAAAAGAGGTGAGTACCTTCTTGAGTACATTATTAGTAATAACGTAGGTTTACTAAATCAGGGCAGCGAGCCTACATTAATTAACGCATGTGACGCGTGAGCGCGCACATAGAGAGAATGTAAATTAAAAACATAAAACCAAACAATAAAAACTAAAGAGAAAATAATAAGCAGTTCCAAACATTCAAATTCAAATTTGATCGAGAGCAAAGGGTCACACTGGTTCGAAGGGGCTTTGGTCACACCAAAAAGGGCTAATTCCGCACGTGCGGCGGTCACACCAGACCTTCCCGGATTCCTATATAAAGCGGACCACAGCCATTGGGAAGGTACTCAGCTACCGACAGCGATCGGGTGAGGTAAGCCTACGTTTAGTAGACCACATCCAGGAGTCAGTAACAGGAGTCGTTTGTGGACAGGATCTTCGGGTCTAGTCCACATTACATTGTAGTTAGTTATTCCCCGTAGTATTTTCACCGACCCTCCTCTGGTAGACGTCAGCGTCTCCACCGCTCACGAATCGGCCCGCCGATTCGCCTGGAAGACTTAAGAGTCTCCGCTATCCCGGTTCGGCTCGCCGATCCGCAAATCTCGCAACTGGTAGACTTTAGACTCTCCACAACCTTCTCGCAACTGGTAGACTTCAGAGTCTCCAAAACCTTCTCGCAATTGGTAGACTTTAGAGTCTCCACAACCTTCTGGCAACTGGCAGACTTCAGAGCCTCCAAAACCTTTTCCTAACTGGATGACTTTAGAGCCTCCAAATCCCTCTCAGGGTAAACTTGCGGGTCCAACTCTCTCTATCTCGCCCACAGGAAGCGCCCACAACTACCGGGTCAGGTCCAACCTCGGCAGCGAAGCCACGACAGCGCCCGTACTCCGACACTGCCATTGACGGAACCAGGACGACGACCCCACACCCGGCATCCCGGCTCCCCGTTCCGGCTTGATTCTTTCCATCTCTGTATATAATACTTTAATAAACCAACCTAAGATATACATTCACGGCATAATTCTCTAGTGTTCTTATCTGGGACCTGGTCGGAATCTCTTTCAGCAACCACACCTGACCCAAATAAATTCTTGGGACGAGTCCTGGCCAACGCTGGACTATCTCAGCCCCACCAGACTGTCACATGCAATTAGAGAGGAAGTCCTCGACCTAACTCTCTGTAGTCTAAATATGTTGTCCGTTGTCTCAAACTGCCACGTTGCGAGTGAGATCACTATGTCAGATCACCTGCACATCAGATTTGATATAGGATGTGCCTTGCAATGTAGCCTAGTTACTAGAAATCCCAAAAACACAAACTGGGATCTTTTCTGTTTTGAACTTGAGCAATCCAGAGACCGATAATATCCATAGGCGAGCTAGAGCGTAAGGCTACTGTGCTTCATGCAAACATTGAATCGGCATATAACGCTAGCTGCGAATAAAAAGTTCGTAAGATAAAAAGGGCTGTTCCCTGGTGGAACAAGAGCCTTGACGATCTTAAAAAGGCTGCGCGAAGGCTCTTTAATAAAGCGAAGAGTGGGAAGGCCACATGGGATTCATACAAATCTGCTATAACGCTCTACAATAACGAGCTGAGAAGGTCAAAACGGGCTACGTGACGCCAACACTGCGGGCAGATTTCAACTATCCCGGAAGCTGTCAGGTTACAAAAAGCCCTCTCCAAGGACCACTCAAACGGCATCTATACGTTGAAAAAGCCAGATGGAACACACACAAACAACCCAACGGAAACGAGTAGTCTACTCCTGACTACTCACTTTCCTGGGTGCATGGCTATGGAGCAACCCAACTTAGAAAGTGAGGCACCAACCTACCTCTCTGGGATTGGAGAGTGCCCACACCTGCGCGTGGCTATGGTGGCAGACTCCAACCTGACTGAGGGAAGGGAACCCCCCTATCAATCAGAACGTGTTGGAAACATGCCCTATAGATTGTTTCATCAAAATAGCGTAGAATGGGCTATACAAAGTTTTAGTCCATACAAATCCCCTGGACCGGATGGAATTTATCCATGCCTGTTGCAGCGGGGACTGCACCAACTCGTACTCCCTCTGGTACGTCTATTCCGAGCTAGTTTCGTTCTTGGGCACATACCAAGCAAATGGGCTAAAGTAAAAGTTGTGTTTATTCCAAAGGTAGGGAAGAAACTGTCTAAGTCCTATAGACCGATTAGCCTTAGGTCCTTCTTACTTAAAACTATGGAGAAGCTAATTGACCAGCACATCTGGGAGGTGAATCTTAAGCATCTTCCCCTACATAAGTACCAATACGCGTACCAAGCTGGTAGGTCAACCGAGACTGCCATTCACTGCCTTACAACAACCATTGAGAAGGCCATTGGCGCTCAACAAAAAGCACGAGGTGCCTTTTTAGACATCTCAGGAGCTTTTGACAACACGTCATATGAGGCTATCCGTGCCTCTCTTCTACGTAAATATGTCTCCACACCCATTATTAGGTGGATTCTGGAAATGCTCAAATCCAGAATCATAACTGTAGACCTAGGAGGAACCATGACTTCAATCACAGCCACAAGGGGGTGCCCTCAAGGGGGAGTACTCTCTCCTCTCTTGTGGACTCTGGTCATCGACGAGCTATTCTATAAGCTCAACAGCTTAGGGTTTCCCACTCAAGGCTACGCTGATGATCTAGTCATCTATAAAGTGGGCTGGCATGAGCAAACCATCTCGGCCCGCATGTAGCAAGCCCTTAATATAGCCAGCAGACAAAGGACTGCCCATAAACCCGTCTAAAACTGTTCTAGTTCCATTTACCAGGAAAAGGCCTCTTTCTCTAACAAGACCATCCCTAAATGGATCCACCATTGACTTTTCGGTTGAAGCCAACTACTTAGGAGTTATACTTGAGTCTAAGCTCAACTGGAATGCACACCTTGAAAAGACCATAAATAAAGCCACCCATAAGTCCCGAAATGATCTACTAGTCTTTTTTCCTTTTGTATCGAGATGGCAGACTCCCTAGCTAAACGCGGGGCGATGACACCACTAATCGGCCCTGAACCGTTCTGTGGACATTCGAAAGGACACAAAAGAGAACTGCTTAGGAAATGGGAGGAAAAGGAGATAAGTCGCCACTGGACCGACAGCGCAGGGCTGAGACAAGCCAAACAATTTCTCGTCCCGCAGATGTCGCGATCTAAGCGCATCATCAATTTAAAAAAGAGTCAAATTCGCTCTCTAACAGGCTACCTAAGGTATCACCTTAAGAAATTAAATCTTTCACAAATCGACACATGCAGATTCTGTGAGATGGAGCCAGAAACATCAGAACATGTTCTATATGAATGCCCCTCGCTAATCAGACGTCGACTTCAACAACTAGGAGGTGGACTTATCCCCCCCTACAGGATTTGGGAACAGATAGACCCCGCCAAAGTGCTCTCCTTTATCAAAAGCTTAGGTGTAGAGGCTCTACCCTAATCCTACAGGACGGCACAAAAGACCTAACATCTGGTCGCGGTACAACAAGGCCCATGTAATGTAATAATTATTTTAAAAATGGGAAATGAGTTCATCTTGTATAGCTTTCTCTCAGAAAGATCTGTCTTCGTTAAACTTAATTACATCAAATGTGTTAGGAATATCATTTAAGCATATTTGAGTATTCAAAAGACATTTTTCTAAAAATCGATATGATAGTTTTGTATAATTTTAGATTTTTTATTGCGTCTTATTTCTTTCTCATTATACCATTGCAGAGGGTATTATAATTTTGCCATGATATTTGCAACGCAGTGAAGGAGGCATCTCCGACCCCATAAAGTATATATATTCTTGATCAGCATCACCAGCCGAGTCAATCTAGCCATGTCCGTCCGTCTGTCTGTCCGTCTGTCGGCTTCTACGCGAACTAGTCTCTCAGTTTTTGAGCTATCGGGATGAAATTTCCAGCATTGTCTTATTTTTTTTATCACGCAGTATATATGTCGGAACGGCCGAAATCGGATTACTTTATCTTATAGCTGCCATAGGAATGATGGCGAAATTAATGCAAAAAAAAATGTAACTTCTCTGTTTTTCAACTTATTTTTATAAATTTTGAGATATAGCAGTGGTCGGGTCACGCAGCCGCAGCAGCTTATTATCTTAATTCGATCTCTTATATTAATTTCATCGCGAAAGGTAGCTCTCTCTATCTAGCTCTCTCGTTTTTGTGTACTTGCATTCTTCGGCCCAGCATTCGGCTGGCTGTTCCTTTGTAAAAGTAGTACGAATTCTGATCTCGACATTAAATGCACTCTCATCTCGCCTGCTGTACTCTCTTTTGCTAATAAATTGTTAACAAGCATAAAGGAACCTGAAATTCGTATATTTTAATTTAACAATAACTAATAAAAAAGCTTATTAGTTCAACATTGGTGACCCCGACGTGATTTTTGCATAAATAATACTAAGTGCAAATTATATAAGTCTATTTATTGACTTTTTCGTTCTTGCGGTTGCGGTGCATTGGCGGAGCAACAATCATAAGGCCTTAAATGCAGTGAGCGCTATAAATAAATAGCAGTTGGTGATTGCGGAAATTTACATATAAGGCGCAAAACGAGCTTTACATAGAAGCGTACATAGCCAAGTAACGGGCTGTTATTCCCTCGTTTGCTCTCATCTTCCCGCTGGAGCCGAATTTCGGGCATTTCGTCTACTGTTGTTGTTGTAGCCATGCCTACGGGAACTTTTGGAGATGTTACTGCTGATGAAAAGAGGGCAATATTTTTAAAGCGCAAGGCAACGGCTTTATTTAATAGAGTGGAGCGCTTAGTGGATTCCCTATCAAGTGCGGCGTTAACTTCATGCGACGAATCCGGTCTTCATGTGAGGTTGGAGTTTATTGATTAGCTTCAAGAGCCATTTAAAAAGGTGCTCGGTGAGCTCGAAGAATTGGATTTCGAGGAAATTGAAAGTGATTTAAGTGAGAAATTTGATGACATTCTCGTAATTCTGAAGTCATCGGTTCGATCCGAAATTTCAAAGCGCGCATCACAGCTTCTTTCGCACTCAACTTTTGCTGACGGCATCACTCCGGGAGTTTTCGGCTCCCAGCAGCGTCAGCCTCGACATAGGGCAGCATTGCTGCCCCCACTGGAGCTTCCAAAATTCGCAGGAGGTTATGCAAATTGGTCTGACTTTTATTCTATGTTTACCACGATCATAGATAGTCATCCGTACCTCACCAACGTAGAAAAGCTGCAGCATCTACGATCGTGCCTGAGGGACGCAGCGTTGGAAACTATTCGCTCATTGGAAATTTCGGATGGCAACTACGCAATTGCTTTAGATTTGCTGCAAAATAGATTTGATAATCGACGTTTGGTTTTTCAGGCACACATTACTGAGATCCTGGGACTTAAGGCGGTGCAGAGTGGTTCCGTCTCGACACTTCGGGAGCTGTCCGATAAATTCAACGCTCATATTCGTGCTCTCAAAGGACTGGGCACGACGGAACAAATAGCAGGATGCATCATCGTCCAAGTCCTGTTCCAAAAGTTGGATCCGGCGTGTCAGACAAAGTGGGAAGAGCGTTTAGAGGATGCAGGACGTTGGAGACTATGGATTTCGCCAAGGCAAACTATGCGCCGGGCAATCAGTTGGGAAGTAACAGAATACCCAATGCCTCGAATGCTAACCCTTGGATTTGTATATTCCATTCCATTTCTTATTGTCAGAATTTGAAAATCCTGTCTCCTGCGAATAGGCTTCAAGAAGCGAAACGACTCGGTCTTTGCATAAATTGCCTTAAGGTTGGTCATCAAGTTCGGCAATGCAACTCCAGTAATGTCGTGCATGCGGATTTAAGCACCACACCCTGCTTCACCTGGGAAACTCACCTTCCTTTCCTTCACAAGAAGGAGCACAGCTTCAAAAAGCACTTCCCTCTGCCTCACCCTCTGCACTGTCTTCCACTTCGACTGCTCTTACTGCACAGGCTAGCGTTTTAGTAAAAAACTGTTCCGGGGTTTTCGTTCCCTGTCGAGCTCTACTCGATTTGGGCTCCCATCTAATAACGTCCCGATTCGCAAATCAGCTTCAAGTCAAGAAAATAAAATCTTCAGCATCTGTAACTGGAATAGGAGATTCCAGTTTTGTGACGGACGGTCACTCGGTCAATATTACGATTCAGTCCCGAACTTCTGAATACTCAGCCAACATTACCGCGGTGATTGCTCCGAACATAACAGAGCGACAGCCAAGCTTCAACGTCGCATTGGCAGCTGGAACATACCCAAAGTTAGCTGACCCAAGGTTTTATGCTCCCCAGCGGGTGGATCTTTTAATCGGAGCCAGCCTCTTTTTCGAGATGTTGTGCGTTGGCCAAATCAAGCTCCCACCTGCATTCAAAAGACGCGTCTGGGTTGGGTTGTTTCTGGAGGCTATGGCCTTTCCAATGGCTCGGCTTTAATGTCGTCTCAAGATGTACTTCTCGCTAGTAGAGGGAATAGTTTCGATCGGTTAGATGATCTTCTGCGACGATTTTGGGAAGTGGAAAGCTGCGCCGAGCCAATTATACGGGCTACTAAGGAAGAATTGGACATTGAAGCACATTTCGTAAGACACGTCGTTCGTTTGCCAGCTGGTGATTATTCTCTTCGGCTGCCTGCTAAGTTCAATCTAGATCTTTTGGGAGAGTCCTACCAGCTAGCTTATCGAAGATTCTTGTCCTTAGAGAGAAAGTTGAATCGTTAGCCAGCCTTGTGTAGGACATGAATAGTATACGTATATATACAAATACATATAAGCACTCATGTAAATAGACTAACATAGCTAACATTATCTGTACATTAACATTATCTGTAAGCAAGCTGTAAGCTCTCTGAATAAATTCATTCGTATGTTGACTCCAAAAGAGATCACAAGTGCATCGCCTACAAATTTCAGAAGTGGGTTCGTAACCAAAGCCTACAAACAGTGCGATTTTTTTGTGTCTTACAAGAACATCATATTTAACGAGCAACGTTACGCTTAAAAAAAATAAAAAAAAAAAAAAAAAAAAAACGTGGTTCGATTGCTAACCATAGTTGGATTTTGTGTCCCGGCCTCCAATACAACAACAGCAAGGAGCAATGGAAACACGCAGCGCAAAAATTACAAAAGGCGAGAAACAAACACCGACAGACAGTGAAGCCAAAATCGACGGAACCAGCAACAACAACAACGTTTTAACCTCCGAAGAACTGCGTGCGAGCGAGACAACAGCAGACGAAGAACACAACGAGAAGACAGAACAGCAAAAATTGAAAAGGAAGGTGGAACAGGCACGGCAGAAAAACGAAGTAAACGGCGAGCTGCAGAAACTGAAGAAGAAGATGGAACAGTTACGACAGGAGAATGAAGCAATGAAGGAGGCTGCA
Organism: Drosophila rufa; assembly: GCA_018153105.1. NCBI lineage: Eukaryota > Metazoa > Arthropoda > Insecta > Diptera > Drosophilidae > Drosophila > Drosophila rufa. Next base: position 2,003,649 of record JAECXS010000003.1, on the reverse strand, counting down.
AAGGAAAGGGAGCAGACAGAGGAAGGCGAGGTGGATGGCGTGAATATCGAGCTGCTGAAACTAAAAGAAGAAATGGAACAGTTATTGCTGGAGAACGAAACACTGAAAAAAGCTGAAAAAGAGAGAGAGAACAAGGAGAGCGAGGTGTTAGTCGTTGCCAGCTCGAACTCAACCAATGTTTCGCTTAACATAATTAAAGACATGTTAACAGAGTTCGATAACAGAGTGCCAGCCAACATTTGGGTTACACAGTTTAAGACTGTTGCCGAAATACACAACCTTAATGACAACATGTTGCGGCTGCTGATCATGACTAAACTGAAGGGTGAAGCACTTACATGGCTGTACGCTACCAGTGATCGGCTCAGCTTGCCAATAAGTGAAATTTTGGATCAGCTGATTGAAAAATTTGGCGCAAAACGAAACAAGATGTGCCTAAGACGAGAGTTCGAGAAGCGCGAGTGGCTCGAAGCTGAAAATTTTGCCACGTACTTCACTCAAAAAGTTTGGCTAGCTTCTCAAATTCAAGTGGATGAGGAAGAACTCCTGGACAACATCATAGAGGGCATTCCAGATGACCATTTACGTCAGCAGGCACACATGCAGTGTTTTAAGCAGACGGCTCAGATGCTGAAAGCGTTTGAAAAAATAACACTTCCGAAAAGGGCAGCGACTTCAGCGAATTTGGAGAAGGTGAGGGCAGATGGACAGCGTTTGAAGGCGGCAGCACGTTGCTACAACTGCAACTCGTTGGGCCATTTTGCAGCAGAATGCCGAAAACCAAAGAGGGAGCGCGGAGCTTGTTACGCCTGCGGCAGCTTGGACCATCACATAGCCACATGCGACCAGAAGAAGGAGCGGACAAACGATTTTGTAAGATATTTTAATTTACAGTTTAGAGCAAAGACTAAAGTTAATATTTTTGCAGAGTGTCTCATCGATACAGGGAGCCCGATAAGCTTCATACAAATATCACGCTTAGAAGAATTTTGTATGGAATATAATAATAAAGAAGAAACGAATGTTCGAAGTAATTTTGAGAGAAACGAGAAAAGCTGTATTAATGTTAAGAAGAATAACTATTATAATCATTTCAATTTTGATGTCTTTGAAAAACCTAAAACTTCTGAAGTAAAATCTTTTTTTGGTTTAAATAAAAGCAAACTGAATATCTTTGGTAAAAAAATTTGTTTTATGCCTGTTAAAAATAAAGAGGTTGAAATTGAAATGTGTGTCGTGGCAGACCAATCAATGAGATGTGATGCAGTTCTAGGGAGGAATTTTATTAAAGCATTTAACTATAAGCTGATAAGATCAATGATCAATGATAAGGAACATATGCAAACCGAAAATAGTAATGAAATGTCAAAATTTAAAAGCGATCAAAAAACTATGTCAACGGAGTGCCCTGAACTTCTTAATTATGAAACTGATGAGTCACCAAATAGAAAATGGTTAGATGAAGAGTGTACAGAGAATGAGTATATAGAAAATGAGTGTACAGAAAATGAGTGTACAGAAAATGAGTGTAGAGAAAATGAGTGTACAGAAGATGAGTATTTGGAAAATGAATGTATGGAGAATGAGTGTATAGAAAATGAGTGTATACTAAATGAATGTAAGGAAAAGGAGTTTGAAGAAAATGAGTGCTTAACAAATGAGTGTACAACGGATGAAGGTGTAGGTGAAAATACTGAATATGAGGATACTATTAGGTTGTTAGAGACGCTGCCAATTGAATATCCTGAAGCTGAGGGTAGAACAGAATTGACAGTTGGAAAGAATTGCGCCCAGAGTTTAGTTAGCCAATTACTATGTCTATTTAAAAACTGCTATGGGAATGCAAGGAAACCAGAGTTACCGGAAATCAAGTGGGAGATGAAACTAAATTTTGAGAATATAAAACCATTTCATTATGCCCCCCGTAGGCTATCGTATGTTGAGAGGGAACAGGTTCAAAAATTAATTGATGAATACTTGGCAAAGGGATTTATTAGAGAAAGTGATTCTGAATATGCATCTGCAATTGTATTGGTGAAAAAGAAAAATGGTGAACCAAGGATGTGTGTTGATTATCGAACTCTTAACAAAAGCATGTTGAAAGATAATTACCCATCACCACTTATAGATGATCTGATTGATAAGCTGGCGGGGAAAAAGTTTTTTACGAAGTTAGACTTACGGAATGGGTACTTTCATGTGTTTATGCATGAAGACTCAATAAAATATACTGCTTTCACAACCCCGTTGGGACAGTATGAGTGGCTCAGAATGCCGTTCGGGCTAAAAAAATGCTCCAGCAGTGTTTCAAAGGTTTGTCAATAAAGTGTTTACAGATATGATCAAGTCAGGAGAGTTATTGGTATACATGGATGATATTTTAATAGCAACAGAAAACAGTACCAGTCATATGGAGATATTGAAAGAAGTATTTAGAAGGTTAGTAGCAAATAAGTTGGAGTTGAGGTTAGATAAGTGTGAATTTTTACAATCAGAAGTAAAGTATTTAGGATATATAGTGACAGGAGGAGAAATAAAGCCAGATGATAAGGGAGTGCAAGCAGTCAGTGACTTTCCAATACCAAAGAAAGCGAAAGATGTTCAAAGTTTCCTGGGGTTATGCTCCTATTTTCGACGTTTTGTCAAAGATTTCTCGATAAAAGCAAAACCACTGTATGACTTAATAAAAAAGGATAAGGAGTTTAAATTTGGGTTGAAAGAACTAGAGTGTTTTGAGTTACTTAAGAAGAGTCTCTTAGAAGCACCAGTTTTAGCTTTATACAATCCAGCTGACGAGACTGAGTTGCACTGTGACGCTAGCTCTCATGGATTCGGGGCAATTTTAATGCAACGGAAAGCGGATGGGAAGTTACATCCAGTCTTTTATTTTTCAAAGCGAACGACAGAAGCTGAGTCTAGGTATGAAAGTTTTAAATTGGAGATGTTAGCTATAGTAAACGCATTGCAACGCTTTAGAGTATATTTACAAGGTATACATTTTAAGTTGGTAACAGACTGCAATGCATTAACATTGGCCTTAAATAAAAAGGTATTAAGTCCAGCAATTGATAGATGGGTCCTTGAACTACAGAATTATGATTATACTCCAGAACACAGACCAGGGAAGAGATTGCAGCATGTAGATGCACTAAGCAGGTGTGTAGAAATTTTGGCCATAGATACCAACACTTTCGAAGAGAATTTAATTATTTGTCAGAATAAAGATGAGAAAATTAAAAGAATAAGAGATAGTTTGCAACAGTCTGAGCAAAAGCACTTTGAAATGAGAAATGGAGTAATTTATAGGAAAAGAGATAACGGAAGTTTGTTGTTGGCAGGAAAAAGCTAAACGACATGTAGATAACTGTCTTAAATGTATTGCATATTCAGCAAAGAGTGGAAAGGAAGAAGGTTTCCTACATAATATACCAAAAAATACCGAACCCTTCGAAGTAGTCCATGTTGATCATTATGGCCCGGTAGACAAAAGTAGACCGAACAAACACATTTTTGTGGTAATTGATGGTTTCACGAAGTTTGTCCGTTTGTATCCAACAAAAACAACAAGCACAAAAGAGGTGAATATAGCACTGGAAGATTATTTTCGGGCGTATAGTAGACCAAGGTGCATAGTGTCAGACAGGGGTAGCTGTTTTACGTCAGATGAGTTTGTAAAGTTTCTAGAACAAAATGAAGTCAAACACGTTAGAATCGCAACAGGATCTCCTCAAGCGAATGGTCAAGTGGAGAGAGTAAATCGTATATTAGGACCAATGATCGCAAAGTTAGTAGACTCAGAGAAGGGATTGTATTGGGATAAGGTACTAGAGCAAGTAGAGTATGCACTAAACAATACAGTTCAAAGGTCAATCAAACAACACCCAAGCAAGATGTTATTCGGAGTAATGCAAAGAGGTAAAGGAATAGACAAATTTAAAGAGAAACTAGAAGAACTGAATGGAGAAGTGGTAGATAGAAATTTGGAAGAAATAAGGGAAACGGCTAGAATACACCAAGAAAAGGTACAAGAATATAATAAGAAAGCTGTAGATACAAAAAGAATAGAGCCACATAAGTATGAGGAAGGAGATTTGGTGATGATTAAGAACTTTGACACTCATATAGGGGTATGTAAAAAGCTTGTACCAAAATATAAGGGGCCGAATAAAGTAAGTAAGGTTTTGAGACATGACAGATATATTTTAGAAGATGTAGACAATTTCCAACAGTCAAGGATACCTTATAAAGGAGTTTGGGCAGTGGCCAACATGAAGCCATGGCTAGGAACAGATAAGCATGAGACAAATGATGTTGAAGTTCAGGAGCACTCCAGTCAGGATAGGCCGAGTTGTAGGACATGAATAGTATACGTATACGTGTATATACAAATACATATAAGCACTCATGTAAATAGACTAACATAGCTAACATTATCTGTAAGCAAGCTGTAAGCTCTCTGAATAAATTCATTCGTATGTTGACTCCAAAAGAGATCACAGGAGCATCGCCTACACTTGAAGGCTCAATATGCAGCATTCATAAAGGAATACCTCGATCTAGGACATATGTCATCAGTTTCTGCCGCTGACATCGGGTTGTGCCGATACTGCTTGCCTCATCATTGCGTCATAAAGGAAGATAGCTCCACTACAAAGCTTCGCGTAGTTTTTCATGGATCGGCGGCCAGTTCCTCAGGCTATTCTCTCAACGATGTTCTTATTGCAGGCCCAGTTATTCAGCCTAAGCTGTTCCAGATTCTTTTTCGGTTTCGTTCACACCCAGTAGCAATCACAGGAGACATTTGCAAAATGTACCGTTGTGTTAGGGTTCAGCCTGAGGACAGCCATTTGCAATGCATTTTGTGGAGATATTCCGCCCAGGACCCCCCAGGCCATTTGCAATGCATTTTGTGAAGGGATTCCCCCCAGGACCAATTGCGGGTGTTTAAGCTAGACACCGTTACTTATGGCACGAAGCCAGCATCATTTCTGGCTGTGCGAGCTATGCATCAGTTGGCAGCAGACGAGCATACAGCGTTTCCGCTTGGGGCTGAGGTCATTCGTCGCGATTTTTATGTGGATGATTTGATATCTGGAGCCAAGTCCAAGGAAGAGGCAGTCATCATTATGGATCAGGCATCAAAACTTCTAGCCAAGGGAAAATTTAAGCTTAGAAAGTGGTGCTCAAATGTGTCGGCTGTTTTGGATGGAGTTGCAGACAAGGATTAGGAGTCCTATTTGAAGTTTGATGATGGCACTGATTTTGCAAAAACCTTAGGTCTCGCTTGGGATCCAGTTTCTGACCAACTATTGTTTCCTTTTCGGTCTTACAGTCAACATCAAGCCCCTGCAGGCGATCGGTCCTGTCTGCAATAGCGCGATTTTACGATCCTGTCGGGTTGGTTGGACCTGTGATCACAAAATCGAAAATTTTCCTTCAACAACTGTGCAAGGAGAAGTTATCCTGGGATGAACGCCTTCCTGAGTCACAGAATACGGAATGGAGTGCTATATGTACGAGTTTTGGGCAGATTAGGCATGCGTCAATTCCTCGGCTGGGTCGTTCTCCAAACTCTGAGAGTGAAATTCATGGATTTTGTGATGCCAGCATAGAAGCATATGGTGCCTGTATCTACATCGTTTGCAACGGCCGATCTCAATTACTTTACTCAAAGTCAAGGGTAGCCCCCTTGAAAACACTCACTGTGCCCAAGCTGGAACTGTGTGGGGCGGAACTCCTGTCTAGGCTCATCGCAGAAGTGGCTGGGACGAGGGCATTTTAGGGAAAGTTTTACTGCTGGAGCGACTCTGCTGTAGCGCTTTCATGGATCCGAGACGAGCCGTCCAGATTCAATATTTTTGTAGCGAACCGAGTAGCTGCCATTCAAGAGCTAACTGAGTCAGTGGAGTGGCGATATGTTCCAACTTCTTTAAATCCAGCTGACATTCTCTCCCGAGGTGCCTTTCCTGCTGAGCTCAACGAGTCTCCTCTCTGGGCTCATGGACCAAAATTCCTCTGTGGCCCCAAATCTGACTGGCCGACCCCAATCACTGCTGAAAGGCCAACGCTTGAGGTTCGCCGGAGGATTCTACTAACAAAATCTCCATACGAAGACATAGTGGCCAGTTCAAAATTTGCCAATTCCTTTGCTGCCCTTCAAAGAATTTTCGGATACGTCTATAAGTTTAGTAGTCGCATCCATCGCCCTACGCTCACGGTGTCTGACCTTCAAGGCGGTACTCTGGTGTTGCTTCGTCTTGTCCAGCGCTCACATTTATGGGATGACATAAAATCATTGCAGTCAACGGAGTCATTCGGTCACTATTGCTATTATTATTCATTTTCATGAACACAATCTGCACACTGGGCCACGGGCATTACTCGGCATAATTCGATCCCAATATTGGCCTATTGGGGGGAGGAAGACGGTTATGAAGGGGGTAAACAAATGTATTAGATGCTTTCGAATGAAGCCTCGAGTAGTGGAGCATATCATGGCGGATCTTCCAAAGGAGCGACTTGATGGATCTCATGCGTTCGAAGTCACTGGCATTGACTTTTGCGGGCCATTTATCTACAAGTCAGAGGCGCGAAGCAAGCCTCCAGTAAAATGCTACGTTTGCGTCTTCATTTGTTTCTCCACGAAGGCTATTCATTTGGAGTTAATCAAGGATCTCTCTACGGTATCGTTTCTACATGGCCTCAAACGATTTATATGCACTAGAAGAAGGCCGCGGCAGATTTGGTCTGATAATGCAACCAACTTTGTTGGCGCTCGCAATGAGCTGCTCGAAATGAGGCGCCTATTCCTCAGCAGTGATCACCAGAGAGCTACGTTGGACTTTTGCCTAGCGGAGGCTATTGATTGGAGTTTCATTCCTCCTAGGTCGCCACACTTTGGCGGTCTTTGGGAAGCGGCTGTGAAGATCGCAAAGCATCATTTCTACCGCGTTGTTGGCACGGCTATTTTAGCCTTTGAGGAGTTGCGGACCCTGGTGTGTCATATTTCGGCGGTTGTTAATTCTCGACCATTAGTCTCGATTTCAGAAAACCCAGCTGATCTGGATGTATTAACCCCAGCACATTTTTTGAATGGTGGTCCGCCTTCCTCTTTCGTTGAGCCGGATGTGACCAGTCTTAACTTCAATCGCTTGGATGGATGGCAACGCGTGGCTTACTTGAAGCAGATCTTTTGGTCCCGATGGAAGGAAGAATACTTAACATTACTGCAGCAGCGCTCCAAGTGGCGCACCCCAAAACCTGGCCTGGTTGTCGATGACTTAGTTCTGGTCAAGGACGAAAACCTGCCTCCCATGAAGTGGCCCCTCGCCAGAGTGATCGAGCTTCTTTTCGGTGGAGTTGGGGTTGCTCGAGTTGCCGTTCTGAAGACAGCATCAGGAGTGACAAAGCGAGCAGTAAACAAGCTGTGTCTGCTTCCCCTTAAGGATGATGTTGAAACCCAGGCTTCCAACGGAGGGAGTATGTCGGGTCACACAGCCGCAGCAGCTAATTAGCTTAATTCGATCTCTTAAATTCTCTCTTCTCTCTATCTAGCTCTCTCGTTTTTGTGTACTTGCATTCTTGGGCCCAGCATTCGGCTGACTGTCCCTTTGTAAAATTAGTTCGAATTCTGATCTCGACATTAAATGCACTCTCGTCTCGCCTGCTGTACTCTCTCTCGCTAATAAATTGTTAACAAGCATAAAGGAACCTGAAATTCGTATTTTTTAATTTAACAATAACTAATAAAAGAGCTTATTAGTTCAACAGCAGTTTTGGATGGTTCAAGAAGTACGGTTTTAATTTTATTAAGATCGGACAACTATTTCATATAGCTGCCATAGAAGCGATCGGTCGATTTAAATGAAAATGTAAAATTCTACATGTAAAATGTAAAATTTACGAAATTCGATATTTTTTAAACATTACTAAAATGGTTCGATTTTCAATTGATCCAATTGCAGACTGCACGGGTATACCAACTTCTGTTTACCGAAGTTAGCTTTCTTTCTCGTTTTTATTTTCATTTGATTTACTAAAAGTTTCAGCAACTAGAAACCTGTGAAATTTTCATTAGTTTTCCATTTAATTCAGAATCAATAGATTTATTTTTTTCCACTAAAGAAAAATCCAACTCTTCTTTCTCTCTATTAATAGAGTCTTCTCCATGTAAAACTCTAGATTTTAACATATTTATAATTTATACCCATTTGATTCATACCCGAAAACTAATCTTTTAGTCGACTCTTTGTCAAATTTTCGCTTTCGTATATTGTCGAACAAAAAATCTTGAGATATTTAATTATAGGCTTTTTGTTATGCCACTTCTCAAATAGTGTTTTATTTATATTTTACAACGCTCTACTTGGGGATCTGTTATTTAATTATGTTGCTGTTAAAACAGCTTCAACTCAGCTTCAACAGCGATTCTTTTCGGTGATTGTTCGAGTTATCCGTTCTGATACACTATTTAATTGTGGAGTATGTGGAACAGTCAAATGATAGCTGATGCCTTTTTCGACACAGATTTTAAGCATTTAATTTTAAAGATATTCCCCTCCATTATCGATTTCAAAGTTTCCATTTTCAAGTTAAAGTAGGCCTCACTCTTTGCAACAAAATCTTTGAACACGAATATAACAACCGATTTATACCTATAGTATATATTGATAAAAAAAAACTACATAATAGTTTTTATTACCAATGGTAGGGGTGTGATTGGAGCACAGAATTCGGAATGGACAATAATATTTTAATTTTCTTTATTTTTAAATTTTTCAAGTTTTAATCTAGATTGCTTGCCATTTATACAAGCACAGTTCTTTTTCGATTTTAAGCTACGTTGTCCCCAGCGCTAAAATTTGGCAACCAAATGAGTGCGAGCGAGAGAAAAATACACTTTTTCGGCCCCTCTTAGCAAGGTCGGTACGCAGATGAGCAAAGAGAAATACTAGAATGAACATCGCGGTAGATATTTTAAATCGGCTGAGTCTTCACAAGGGTGGCGCGAGAGGTGGAAAATATATGGTAATTCCCCGCGACCCTTGCGAAATGGAGACAGGCAATTGGAAACAAAACCCTATGGCGGGACTTTCCAGCGCTGAAAAATTAATTTATTTACAATACAATTACAGAAGATCCAATATATGATTTTGACCATAAAATAAAAAAAATAAAAAATATGAAAACAATATGAAGTCTTAAAATATGTGATTTCACAGGGAAATAAGCAAATCAACGAACAAATTACTTAAATTATGAATTCCAAAGCCGCGGGGTCAACTCCCGATGCCGCCGACGAGGACGAGCTGCTCCTGGCCATGCATCTGCTGCTACTGCTACTGCTGAAGCAATATAAAAGGGCCAACATCACCATTTAAAAAATTATGGACAAGCTATCTCCATTCCCTGCTCGTCCATGACCAGTGGTCACCTATTGGGATCCTCTTCTTAGTTGGCTGCCAATCCAAAATGCTGCTTCAGAGCATACGAGAAGTTCAAGAAGGAGAATGAGAGCTGTCCGTCCTCGGGAAGTGGCAAAGGGAATGGTAGTGGCCTGGGACGACTGGGGAAGCAGCCGCCGCCCTAAAAACGCATAAGCACGAGTTCAGTGGAGAACTCATGGATAGAGATCATGGCGCGGCGACTTAAGCGCCAATTCGGTGGCAGCAGTCGTCGTGGACGCGGATGTGCCCAACGATGACAATGGGCAGGGCGACACGTCGCAAGTGTTCTACGACTATAATGCGGATCGGCCAACTGGACAAGGAGGTGGAGCAGCAGACGGAAGAGACCAGACACACAATGATGCCCTCGGGTCAACACTCCGCAGCTGGATCTGAAGCAGCGCTTCAGCAGTGGCAGTAGCAGCAGCTGCAGGGTCAGGAGCAGCTTGCCCTCGTCGGCGGCTTCGGGAGCTGGCCCCGAGGCTTTGGAAATCATAATTTAAGTAATTTTAGTAATTTGTTCGTTTGGCCGCGCTTAATTTGAAAACGAACACAGCTGACAGTATGGTCGATTGACCGTTTCGTATGGGTTTTCGGTGAACACCATAAAACCTGTCACACTAAAAATATGAAACCCTTTTAGCTATCTAAGGGTTTAGCGCTGGTGAGTACTAGGCTTTAAATTTGACTTTCTGGGCAGATCTGCATACATTACCAAAACAATGTAGCCTTCCTTTAAATTATCAAACTTTTGTATCGAAATAAAATGATATTCTTTTCTCCACTTAATCCGAAAAAGTTTGGGCCAATTAATAAATCATTTGGCGTAAGCGGCTCTGCATCTGGTAAATTAGATGGCACAAACATAGGTGGACGACTATTCATCATGAATTCAATTTCGCAAAACAAAGTTTTAATAGCGAACCGCTCTTTAAGTTGAAAACATAAATACTTTTTTATAGACTGAATTAACCTCTGGAGGCGACAATGGGGGATTAAAGGACCAGGTGAAATTTTTTTGTGTCATTTCGTCCTTTGACAAATTGTCCATGACCAGTTTGATATCCTTGTTTGCTCGTTTAAAGTTAGTCCCTTTATCTGAATAAAGTTCTATGGGAAACCCACGACGGCAACCAAACTGATGAAACACTTGCATAAATGCATTGCAAGTCAAATCCACTGCTATTTCCAGATGAACGGCACGAGTTGTCATACAAGTAAAAATTACTCCATATCGTTTTACATGATTTCTGTTTATCACTACCTCGATGGGACCGAAATAATCTATTCCAATTTTAGAAAAGGTCTTTCTGTGTGTTCAATTCTGCATTTGGGGAGCTGTCCCATCACAGCTGTCTGTGGCTTAGCGCATATATTCTTAGAAAATTGACAGTTAAGAATTATTTTATTGACCGTGTTTCAACATCTAACTATCCAATATTTCATTTTAAGATTGGAAATTACTGTTTCAGTACAAATATGACAATTTTGTTGGTGCTAAAAATAGATCAGCAGTGAAGTGATTGGATGGTCGTTACTCAGTAGAATCAGATTTTTAGCGTTCATGTCATACTCCTCGTCATTCAAATTGTTCAATCTACCTTTCAGTCTAAGCAATCCGTCTTCTGTAAAGTGCAATGGTAAAGATTTTAGACGGTTAGCGGTTCATATCGATTCTCCTTTGTGTAGACTTTGAATTTCAGCTTGAAAATATTACAACTGTATTTTTTTGTATATTAAATTCTCGGCGTCAAGTATTTCAATAGCTGTAACTTCACCATAAACGCGAAGTTCATTACCGCTTTTTAGATTTTTCACAAATCGTAACATCCAACGTGTTGCGGCCCTCGTTGCTTCATCAGCAGGATTTATTTTTGACGGAACATTGGTTGCTTCTCGAATTTCTCCTAATCGCTGAGATACAAAGGTTTTAAACCTCTTGCTGATGGACTTTAGCCAGTATAAAATAATTTGAGAGTATGTCCTCATATATATTTTATTGATTTTTAGATTTAAAGTTTCTAAGAATGATTGGCTGATTCTGGCTCCTAACAAGGCACCCTGTAATTCCAATCTTGGGATCGACATAGGCTTAAAAGGAGCGACGCGTGACTTTGCTGTTATCAATATGCAATCTTCAGTGATATCTCTTTCAAAACGAAGATACGCACAAGCTGCGTATGCATACTTCGATGCGTCAGTAAATATATGTAACTGACTGTCGAATTCCTGGATTGGTAATGAAGTCATAAGTCTGGAAATTGTCAAGTCTTTGATTTTAAGAAAATAGTCGTAGAGTGTTTTCCAAATCGCAAAATCTATTATTTGTGCGTCCCATCCAATTCCACTATCCCATATAGCTTGCAAAAGTATCTTATTAGCTATGAGAATATTAGAGGGAAAACCCAATGGATCGAAAATCGACATTGTAATCTTTAGGATCTCGCGCTTTGTCGGTCGTCGGGAAAGACTAAATATCTCATAGTGTGACTTAGTAAATTGTAGATTATAGGTGAATGTATCAGTTTCGCAATTCCACATTAACCCTACGACACGTTCTTCCATAAGTATTTTTATTTTCGGAGAACTCTGAGCTTTATTTTGACAATTGTTAGAGTCAATTTGACTCATAACCTCTGATGAATTTGATATCCAGTTACATATCTGGATTCTACCATTTTGATGTACAAATGATATGTCTTTAATCAGTGAAAAGGCACTGTCAATGTCATCTGCTCCGCCTAAATAATCGTCCGTATAATGCTTTTTTATAATGTCTTGACATGCCTTTGGATACTTATCGTGAAATTAATTCGCGTTGTGATTCCTAACTTGTTTTGCAATACTCGGAAAGCATTTGGCTCCAAAAAATATAACTTGGATTTCATATACGTCCGGAGGCCCCCTGTCTTCTATCCCCTCTCCATAGAATTCGTTGGGCGTGTCTATCTGTCTTAGGTACTCGAATTTGTAGAAACATTTCTTTAATATCTCCTACGACCGCGATTTTATTTTCTCTGAAATTTATGAGAACTGATTATAAAGGTCAGGTCCTGATAGTAACAAATTATTCAAGCAATAGTTATGACTTTTAGAAGCGGCATGGAGTACTACTATTCGCAATTTTTCTGGTTTGTTAATATTTTTAACTCTGAAATGCAAGAGATAATAGGTCAGTTATGTTTTAATATTAGCTTCTGTCGAATTTAATTTTTTCAAATATCTTTTTGAATATAAGACAGCATCACTTCGGGTTATTTTCGTCCATAGTCGGTGTTTTTGTAAATCTTGCGTTCGCATGACAATAGCCTAGAGAAAGCATTATTATAGCTTTCAGGAAGCTGAATGTTCTCTTTCTTCCAGAAAAGTCCACATTCAAATCTGTCGTCCATTCGCTTTAAACGACTATAATTAAAAGATTAATTACAGAAATTGCACCAACTAATTCTCCCATTTACAAAGGTTAGGGACATACAATATTTTATTATCCCATATTTAGAGCTTGAAATCCATCAGAACGGATGGAAAAAGTTCAACGGGCAGGGCTGTGTTTTAAATGTTTAACACACTCATACTCATAAATATACGCGTATGTTTATTCTAAAATTGGAAAGGTAAATTAGCTACAGCTAAAGTGCAAATAAAATCCTATAAATAAAAATTTGAAGAATTTAGACCTTAGTTGACAGTGGTTCACAATGCACAATCATTTCAGAAGAATCTGAGCAGATTCTAAAATGACCAAAAATTAGGTCTCAGACAGAGATCTGTGGAGTGCCTTCTACAGGAAAGTGCACCTCGAAGCACAAAGTAGTTCCCTTAATTAAAAGCAAGAATTCCCCAACAGTTTTAAAAGTGGAAGTAATAGTACTTCGCAAAATAAATAAAGGCTATCATAGTCAGCAAAATTAATGTTGACAAGGTCAAATGGAAGAACTATAATTAAGTGGACCCTGACTTTAATATGCCAGGCCATATTGATCTGATTATTGGATCAGATTTGTACACTCCCATTTTACAGAATGGAGTTGTAAAAATAAACGGATTTCTAAGTCAAAAAATGGATTTCGGGTAGATTGTTTCTGGAAATACCAAGTCCAAAGTAAGGAAATCAATCGTAACAAGTACTGTTCAGGTCGTGGAACACCAGTATTTTCGCTCTTGATCTCCCGCTCTATCTCGCTCTCCAGCTCTACCCGCGATCCCGCTTTCCTTTCTCTGTTGTATTATATCATTCTCTGCTACCACACTTACATTGCTCTGGAGCGAGTTATGCTACGTTAATGTTAAGTAACACTGTCTGTGAAGTCGACTGAATCACAAGTAAAATACAAGAACGATCTTCTTTTTCGCGTACCTTTACGTAAACGGGCATGGACTACGCCGGTCCATTCGATATAGAGAGGTACACCGGACGGGGTATTACAAAGGGATATGTTTTAGTGTTTGTGTGCTTCTCCACTGAGGCGATCCATTGCGAGCCTACGTCTGTCCTTACGACCGAGAAATTTCTGGCAGCCTTCGCTAGCTTCGTGTCCTGAAGAGGATGTCCTCGTCATGTGCAGTCTGACAACGGAAAAACCTTTGTTGGAGCGACTTTCTTCAATATCTGAAGGAGTCTGTGACAGGTTCATATAGTCATCAGCAGCTCCATTGTCAGTTTATTCCTCCCCATATGGGAGGCCTGTGGGAGCAGGCATCAAGAGTTCTAAAGCGCTGTTTTATAAATCCACAGCCACTTGGAAATATACCTTCGAAGAGCTCTCCAAACTTCTTGCAAGAGTCGAAGCTTGCTTCAATTTAAGGCCGCTCGCTTCGATGTCCGAAGACCCCACCGATCTGCTGGCATTGACGCCAGGTTACTTCCTTGTGGACTCTTGCACCCCTGCCACAATAGAGCCCGAGTTAAAGGGTGAAGCCTCATTTATTTGAAACCGTTAGCAGCACCTAAAGGGCGGCCAAAGCAGAGAGAGCGGCGGCAGCGAAGGCGGCGGCCAAAGCAGAGGCGGCAGCACAGGCAGCAGCGGGCGCAGAGGCTGCAGGGCCGCAGAGGCTGCAGCGGCAGTCAAGAAGGCAGCAGCAGCGGTTGAGAGAAGGGCAGCGCAGGCCCCGTCGCAAGTGCAGGCTCCGGATGTGGAGCGGGTCGAGCAGGAGCTACGGATGTTGGTAGACGTGGAGCTTCAGAGCGTCAGTGGATTGTCGGTGATGGCCGAGGAAGTGGAGGCGTGGGTCTCGCAGCTAGAGCTGGACTGGAACGTTGCACAGCCCCAGCAACAGCAGACCCCGCAATCACACAACAACAGCCACAGCCCACGCGACCACAACAGCAGCCTCTACAGCACCAACAACAGCAGCCTCTACAGCATCAGCAACAGCACCAACAACAGCACCAGCAGCAGCAAGAACAACAGCACCAGCAACAGCCGCAGCAGTATCCGCACCATCTGCAACAGACGCATCTGCAGCAAGGCCAGCAGTGCGCGACTCAGCAGGGACCGGGACAGCGTCCCAGGGACCCAAGGGGTTTCCGGCAGCAGGGGGAGATGACCACACCGAGCGGACAGCAGTGTCCGGGTGACCCATGGGTCTATGGGCGCCACCTGGTCATGAGGTCATGGGCCCAGCAGGTCGAGGACGCTGAGGGACACAGTGACACAGCGAGCGGGCTGGCATAGGCAGTGGCGACGTGTCGAGGAGCTCAATTGGCCGCCCGAGATGCTGCGGTCGCTGAGGACGCGGCAGGCGGCGTACGGCGTCGGGCAGCGGACGTCGATTTTTCTGAACCTGCCCGACGGGCGGTTCCGCATCCGGCTGGGCAGAATCGGACACGAGAGGGTGTTTCCGCAGGTGGAGGGGCCGTAGAGGAGAGAAGTATAGTTAAGTTAGTATAAGTTAGGTTAAGTATGTGAAACCATACTTGGAAGGGGGGTTAGGAAGAGTGGAGAGAGGGTTGAAGGGGGAAACTTACCCGTTCTTTGCATTTTTGTAAGGACATAGGTGGTATGAAAAAGGTTAACAATGTGGGTGAGGTTAAGTCAGCTGGTGGTGAACCGAGCGTTCAAGCTCAAGATCGCCCGGTTCACAAACGAACCAGTTCTCTTCTCAGGTTCATTTCAGGGCGGGAACGGACGAATATTTGAATGGGGGACGGCAGAAGATGAAGAAAAGGGTTGTGGAGTTTTTTTTTATTTGGGGTGTTCCCTATACGTCTAACTGACTAAATGACTGAATTTATCGAATGAAAAAATCGAATCGGAGTCAGCTGTCCCATACAAATTGAAAATATCGTCTAACTGACTGAAAATATATTTAGGTCAGTTGCGTTGATTCGAGACGGTGTTATAACCTGCTCTGATAACTTATATGCACCGTCTCCAGCGATCCATTGGTGGTCAGCAAAAAAAAAAGATGCGGCATGGTATTTAGAGGAGAATTTTGAAAAATTCGGCTGTGGTGAACGGTGCCTGGCCACCCAACTACCAAGTGTCGAATCAGTTTTCGATGGTGGCAAACAGCTTGCATTTTAATGCAATATCTTTGTTTCCCGGAGTAGTGTAGTATGTACATGAATAACCAACACCCACTGTACCAAGAGTACTTAAGGGATACACACTGTAACACTTTGTTGCAGTGTTTACGTAAACACAAGGCATGGTTCGAGCTGACCGTAACACGATCAGCAGAGCTCTGCCTTGACGTTCATAAATACAGAAGTCAGCATTCCCATGGCTGGACAATGCAGAAGTCAGCATTCCCATGGCTGGACTTATGTATACACTTGCATGTACATCTCTCTTGAGCTACCCGCCCTCAGCAGCGAGGTACACATACACGTATACAGTGGGGAGCAAAAGTGATTCCATGTTCAACATTTTCGTGTTCGAGCCCTCATAAAACCTGAACGAATGAAGTTAATCAAGCAAACTTTTTTTTCCTCGATTCCTTATTCAATTTAGAACAAATAGACGTAAATAGTAAAATAATATAAGAAGCAATGTAATAGTAAGAAATAAAAAACCAAAACAAATGACATGTACTCAGTTTTGCACCTTATATGAAAAAATCTAAAGAAATTCCGTATTAATATTTTGTCCAAAGACAATTCGTGTCTTTATAATTTTTTATGTAATTTGGCATCTTTTCAACCCATTTCTCAATAATTCCATTTAGAATTTGATTTCACGTCAGTTTCACACGCATCTAAGGATCGCCTACGTTGCATTAAACTGATTGATACCGCCCGAGATTTATGATCATGATTGACCATAGGTTTTCAATCAGATTGAGGTCGGGACATTGAGTTAATTACTCCATCGACATACAAATTTGATTTTCCACCCATTTCTTACACATTTTCGCAGTGTACTTAGGATACCCGTCTTGTTCAAAAGTACATTTTCCTTCATAGAACCCAAGTTTGTCCAGAAAATTTTGAAAATTTGCTTGGAAAATATTTAAAATAGTCTTCTTTACTCATAATTCAATCACTTTTGTGCAAAGGCTCAACTTGCCACGATGTAAAGCTATTATATTTTCTCCTCCATGCTATACGGCTTGCTCACATATTGTCTTTGAATCTTGTTACTGGACCTACGCGAACAATACTACATCCTATTCGACTGGAAATGGTTAATCTGTCTAATTTTTGCGTGTCCATGCGAATTTCAATCGAACCTTAACACCTTCCTATGAGAAAGCTGATTTATTTTTTTCCGCAATTGCGGCATTTCCAGTTCTACGCAATGGTACCGAGTTCTCCGTTGACATTTTTGACAAAATTGATTAAATTATAAAGGGGGAAGACTATTTTAAATATTTTCCAAGCCCATTTTTAATATTTTTTGGAGCATTTTGGCTTTAATGAGGGAAAATTCACTTTTCAACTAGAGGGAGATCCTAAGTACACTGTGAAAATTCTTAAGAAACGGGTAGAAAACACACATTTTATCTTGTTGGAGTGGAAAGCTGAAAGTCCCGACCTCAATTCGATTTAAAATCTGTGGTCAATCATGACCATATATCTTGGGCCGTATCAATCAGTCCAATGCAACGTAGGTGGTCCTTGGAAGCGTGTGGAACTGAAGTGGATTCAACTTCTGAATGGAATTGCTGAGAAATGGGTTGAAAAGATAAAATATTAAAAAAAATAAAAAAAAATAAATTTTTTTTGGAAAAAATATTAATATGGAATTTCTTTTTAGATTTTTCATATAAGCTGCAAAACTGAGTACATTTTTTTTTTTTTTTTTTTTTTTTCTTACTATTACATTGCTTCTTATATTATTTTACTATTTACGTCTATTTGTTCTAAATTGAATAAGGAATCGAGGAAAAAAAAGTTTGTTTGATTAACTTCATTCGTTCAGGTTTTATGAGGGCTCGAACACGAAAATGTTGAACATGGAATCACTTTTGCTCCCCACTGTATATTTACATGAGTCGTTCTTCGCCCGAATAAAAAATCAGGAGATTTTTTATTTTACTGGTTATTCTTTATTAGAATGCTGGAAAAAGACTGACTGTCTGTTACAGAATTGGTTAGCATGAAACCTCGGTTTGCGTCTTAGAATTTACAGTTAGTGCATTAGGTGACGCAATCGCATTTGGATGATGTGATCGTCACTTTTTTGTTTATGTTTACATATCTCGGTCTTATTAGATTTTGCGAACATATTGGATTTTCAACTTTTTATGGAATTACGTCATTGTTGACGTTCGGACTTAATCAATTTTCTTTATTTGTTTGCATTGCGGGATCTCAAGCTTCTGTATCGTTTTTTAATCAAAGCCGAAATTGGCGATTCTGTTTGTTTGTGAACGGTTTCGTTCTTTGAACTGGTGGACGTTGAGAAGTCGCAGTGCAGATATGTCACTCCCCCTTCACTTAGACAAAATCATATGGTTATTTATGTGATTTTGGGGTATAGTTTTGGTATTTCTTGTAACTCTTGTGAGTTTTGTAACTCTTGTGTTTCGATTGTTGGGTCGTCACCTTTTGTGTTATTGTATTTAATAAGTATTCTTTTAGGTATTTCTTTAAATTTATAAAGTAGGTACAGTGATATACTTAATATTAAGAGACCCAGTGTTACAATTACAATTATTTTGTAAATCTGGTTTTCTTTATTGTGTTCAAAAAATATTTCTTTTGCTTCTATGTGTGATATTGGGTCTAATTTGGTGACATTATTTCTTGTGTATATGGTTTGTGTGTAGTCAGAATTATAATTGCTTATGGATAAATCGTTAATTGCAATTGAGCAATTGTGTATTTTGATCATATTGTTTCCTTCAATTACAATTTCATTTTTAATACAATTTTGATTTAGTATAGTTTTTGACAAATTCCATGTAACTATGATATTTGGTTCGACATAATTAATTTGGGTAGTTAATAGCGTTTTTGTGTACCTGCAACTAGTATCTGTTTGATTAACAATACCTAATAGACATGTGTTGGTAACAGGTTTTCTTGTTTCTTTGTTATACAGACTGTTTCTGTATACGTAATATTTGTTTTGGGTGTTATCTTGTAATATTTTATTATCTTCATCTGGATAAGGTAATATTTCGTATACGGGAAGTTTCTTTATTTCTCTGGGTATGTGGGATATAATTAAAATTTCGTTTGAATCTGACCTAAGCCAAGTTGAGGTTTTTATGTTCAGAAGTATCTCAGAGTTAATGTTTGTCAAGTAGTCGTGTTTTAATAACTTTGGATTGAATATTCCTAATCTTGCTAACTGCATTCCCATTTCCAGGTCTTCAATGTATTCTACGAAATGTTCTAAATTAAAAACCAATAATTCAAGAATTTTTTCGTTTTCGTTGTATTCGAGATGCTTGTTTATTATATCGATGCCTTTGTTAACTGTATCGATTATATTATTTAGTTCATTTACCTGTACACTGTTTTGAGCTATTACATTGATTTTTTCTTCTAATTCTTCTTTATCATTATTATCTAATGTTCCACAAAAGATATTTGTAAGCTGTTCCTACAAAATTAGCTAATCCACTTTTGTTTCTCCTAACAATTTGTAACCCATTCATTTCTCTTTGTAGTTTTTCCGTTAAATATTTAATCTGCATTATTTCCTTAAAGCCAAAAGCTTGTTAGTTACAAGTTTTTTGATAAGTTTCTAAAGTCCGTTTTTGTAATCATTAATTGTGAGGCAATGGTTCAAATTCAAAACTATCAATGGGATATTGATTGTGTCGGTCATAAATAACGCAAATAGCCATTGTACGAATTTTTTAGGGTTGTTTTTTATAAAAGCGATGGTTGTTACCCATGTTCGGTTTCATTGCTTGGTTACAAACGTTGATGTCAGTAAGATTAAAGTCTGAATTAAACTCTGGTAGTCGGGATAAAAAGGTTCTTTAGAGGCCTTACCATTTTTTCAATTCCTGGGTGCAATAGTTTTTCGTGGTTGCTAACAATAATTTCTTTAAATTCAGCGTAAGTTTTTCTGTCCTGTAATTTAATTACTGCTCTTACAATTTTTGTAGTAGAGTTCATGACCTGTTTAAAAGCTTGTTGAATGATTTCAAAATCAGAGTCGTGTTCGATGTAAAGTGCACTTGACTTGGTACAAAAGTGTTTTATTAATATTTGCTTAGCTTTTTCGATGTTTAATTCATGAAACATTATTTTAATCTTGACTTTCTTAAAATAATTTTCACTTTCTTCACCTTCTGTATTGCTTCGAATCATTTCTACCTGTCTTGCGAAATGATTGATTGGTTTTTCAGTAATTGTTATTAGATTTTCATTATCTTCTTCAGCGCTATGTGCTGTTGCTTTGTTACTGCCATAGTATACTTCGTTAATTTTGATTCTTGACAATGCATCGGCTACGTGATTTTGCCTTCCTTCTAAATATTTTATTTCGAAGTCATATTCGCCTAACTTTATCTTCCATCTTTGAAGTTTCATATTAGGTTCTTTGATATTGTTTAGCCAGACTAACGGCTTATGGTCACTTAATATCTCAAATCTTCTTCCGAATAAATAGGGTCTTAAGGTTTTTGTCGCCCATACTATAGCTAATAATTCTTTTTCAATTGTACTATAGTTTTCTTCATGTGCATTTAGAGTCCTACTAATGTAACTGATTGGTTTGTTATCCTGAGAAAGAACTCCTCCTAATGCAAAATTGCTAGCATCAGTAGTTAATTGAAACTTTTTTTCAAAATCTGGACAAATCAGTATGGGATCGTTTATGATAAGTTGTTTTAATTTATTGAATGCTGCAATAAATGTATCATCTTTGAATGTCACTTTAGAACCAGCTTTCAAAGATTTAGTTAAGGGCTTTGAAATGTCTGCGAAGTTTGTAATGAATTTTCTGTAATAATCGCAAAGACCAAGAAATGATTTTATTTCTTTTTGAGTTTTGGGAATTGGAAATTCATTGATTGCCTTAACCTTTTCTGGATTTGGCATTACACCGATTGGTCCAACTATGTGTCCCAAAAATTCTGTTTCTTTTTTCAAAAATTCACATTTGTCTAGTTGTAATTTTAGATTAGCGTTTTTAAGTTTTTCAAAAACAATTTTTAATGAATTAAGGTGTTCGTCAAGAGACGTAGAAAAAACAATAATATCGTCCAAGTATACAAGGCAATGCTTGTTTATTAATTCACGAAGGACATTGTTCATGCATCGCTGAAAAGTTGCAGGTGCATTTTTTAATCCAAATGGCATTCGTGTGTACTCGTAGTGTCCGTACTTTGTGGAAAACGCTGTTTTGTTAATGGAATTTTGGTCCATTTCGATCTGGTGGAAACCTTTAGCCAAATCAATGGTGGTAAAATATTGACAGCGTCCTAGCTTGCCTAGTATTTCGTCCATATTGGGAATGGGAAATTTATCACTAATAGTGATCTCATTTAAGCCCCTATAGTCTACTACAAGCCTAAATTTTTGTTTACCTGAAGCATCTTGCTTTTTTGGTACTATCCACAATGGACTGCAATAAGGTGATTGGCTGTGCCTAATTATTCCTTGCTTTAACATATCCTGTATTTGAGACTCAACTTCTTTTTCAAATGAAAAAGGATACCCATAGGGTTTTTTATAAATTGGATTTTCATGATGAGTTTTTATTTCATGCTTAACAACATTTGTAAAGGTCAAATTTTCACCATCACGATATTGAATGCATTTATATTGGTTAATTAATTTTAATAATTTAACTTTTTCTTCTTCATTTAAGTGTTCTAAACGATAATTTTTTCCCTCTGCTAATTCATTTTGAACAGCATAATTTATTTCATCAGTATAATTTTTTGATTTTAGCAATGCCTCAAAGTCATTTATTTGTGTTGGATTTTTCAAACTAATGTTTTTGTGTAAAAAAATGCGCCCACTAATAGTAGTGCGATTATTTAAATAATCAATATTTGCCTGGTTTGCCTCTAGTAACTTTCGTCCTAGTAGTATGTCATAATTGGAAGAAAAGTCGTGAATATAAAATATTTGTTCTTGAGTAAATAAACTATTAGGTGCAACTTTTACAAATTCATTTAGTTCATAATGACCTGTCATAGTGCGTATAATTGTCGGATCTTTATGTATGCTCCCGTTAAGAAAATTCTTTTTCATTAAGTTAATTGATGAACCGGTATCGACGAGGCCACGATATTTTTGATTATTTATAGTTATTTCTATGTATGTAATTGGTCCGAGGCTTGCATTGGAAAATTTTCATTTTCATCATAAATATCTTCTTCTTTGTGCTCTTTATTTTGTTGATAATTTTCGTCTACTTGCATTCTTGATTGTCCACTATTACTTTCTCTGACTCTCTTTTGTGGTTGGTTGGGTACAGAGCCCGATCGTCCACTTGACTGTTGGCTTTGATTCATTGTATTATTTTGCTGTCCCTGAATTAAATTTCTTCGAAACTCTTGGTAACTTCCCCTATTTTGGTCAAAAGTATTATTTCTGTTATTCGATTGGAACCTATAATTTTGTGGAACCATTCTTTGGGGTTGATTGGGGTGTGGTTGAATTGAAAGAGCTGGGCCAGGATTAAATTGATGGGTGTTGTACAAATTAGTGTAAGGGTAAGGGTTACGTGTATAATTTGTTTGTTGTTGCTTTTGAATTTTATTAAGATTGTTATTATAATGTTTTAAATTTTCATTTTCTTCGTATAGTCCTTCTTGCTGAGCCGCTTGTTTTAGTTTAAGTACTGTTGAAATATCGCTTCTTGCTAATGTCATAAAAATTCTGTCAGGTAATTTTCGTTGTATTAGGTTTTTTGTAGTCCTAAACATTGCTTCTGTGTACAATAATAATTCATTTTGATTTCCTTCAAGTTCTAATTTGTTGCTTATAACTAACTGTTTAAGCTCGATCTCATTACAAAATTTTCTTAGGTTACCTTGAAAATTAGTATTGTATAATCGCCTTAATAGTTCCTCTACAGGGGTTTGCGTTTTGTACTCGTCGATTAGGGCTGCTCTAAGAGCTGGCCAGTTGTTGACTTGTAGAACTTGCAGAATCCTCTGAGCATCACCGGTGATTTGAAGTTCAATTGCTCCAAATATAACGCTTGTCTGTCGATCATTGGTTGTAGGATACAGACCCAAAAGGTAGTTAACTCTTCTGACAAACGTTCCTAGGGTAGATGGATCTCCTTCAAACATTGGAATATTCCGGATCTGGGCCAAAAGCTGATTTAAGTTTTGCTCCGTCAATGGGTTGGGTGCCACACCAATTTGTGGTTGCCCTTGAGCTGGTGGTTGTACTTGAGCTGGTGGTTGTTGGGCCATTTTACTGCGTTTAATTAAATTTCACTCAACTTAATCACTGACCGAATTGGATTTATTCAGTAGTCGATTGAAATTTAATTTATTATTATATTTTTTTCGTGCCTTTAATTTGCACTTAGGTTCTTTTGCGGATCTCTTTGTTGCACTTCCGAGCTAGTCGATTAAATTGCTTACTTGGATATCCTAGTAGTTTAGAAATATCCTTTTAATTGATCAGTAAGCTCCCGACTTCGTTATTTTTCGCAAGGATATTTTTTCAAAGAGATCCTACCGACTGCGCCAATTACATGAGTCGTTCTTCGCCCGAATAAAAAATCAGGAGATTTTTTATTTTACTGGTTATTCTTTATTAGAATGCTGGAAAAAGACTGACTGTCTGTTACAGAATTGGTTAGCATGAAACCTCGGTTTGCGTCTTAGAATTTACAGTTAGTGCATTAGGTGACGCAATCGCATTTGGATGATGTGATCGTCACTTTTTTGTTTATGTTTACATATCTCGGTCTTATTAGATTTTGCGAACATATTGGATTTTCAACTTTTTATGGAATTACGTCATTGTTGACGTTCGGACTTAATCAATTTTCTTTATTTGTTTGCATTGCGGGATCTCAAGCTTCTGTATCGTTTTTTAATCAAAGCCGAAATTGGCGATTCTGTTTGTTTGTGAACGGTTTCGTTCTTTGAACTGGTGGACGTTGAGAAGTCGCAGTGCAGATATGTCACTATATATATGTTATATATATGGCAGCCGCTCCGCTGCCGGCGTTCTCGACAGCGTAGTTGGGTGGCTCTAGATATAAAAGATATTTGTAATACACATCAACACAGAATTGATTTGGAAGTTGGCGCGGCATCACTGGTGCCCAACCAAATATATGCAACTAATATATGCGACTAAATAAACCAAACATTATATCAATGGAGTTAAATAAACCAAACATTATATCTGTCGGGACAAGCAGCAGCCGCCACCTAATTTATAGATAAAGCTCAAACAAAGCTTTCGTATTACATACTAATTGCTTATGTTCTCGCCTTCGTTGGTCGCAAGCCGACTCTCTCTCTCTCTCTCGGCCGCTCGACTTCAGCGCTTATCGGCAGCATCGTCAGATAGAGAGCTTTATCTCCGCTAATTATCTAAAGCGGGATCATTCTCTCATGTACATTCATTGCGCGCGCTCAATATATTGGCATATATTTTCTGTATCCTCCAATATTATCCGCAACAATAAAAATTCTTATTATAACGTTTAACTAATTATATCGGCGTTATTATTTCGAGTTTAAAGGATAGTCATTGAAAAATCTCAATGACTGAACATTGGTGACCCCGACGTGATATTTTGAAACAATTATTAATTCGCGAAAGTAAAATAAAGTTTCTAAAATATACACATATATACACTACAGTGCATATCATTGTTTAAAATAAATAAACATACATATAAAGTTTCATAACCAAAAATAGTTATAAAGTGCATGCCGGTCGTCAATTGCCATCCGGTCCGTTATTTAGTGCACCTGCTACCTACGTATACATACATGCATACATACATTCCGTTTTCGAGTGCATTCGCCGGCGCACAAACCGTTATACAAACATACAGCCGCTAATTCGGGTACGGTTCTTGTGTGCACAGTGGGACAGATTGCGTTCGCCGTGGTCAAATACGAAATATTATTATATAATATTATTAAACAATTTGTAATATTAAATTTGGCTTCAGCTTAGCGGCCGTGCACAGTGGGACAGGTTGTATTCGTCGCGAGCAAATTAAAACTATTATTAAATAATAAAATAAATAATAAATAATACAAAAAAAAAAAAAAAAATAATAATACTAATTTCGCTGCAGTTTAGCTTTGTTAAATTGGTCGTAATTTGAGACTAGTGGCGATGGATGCCAGCGCGGCAGACGCAGGTTCACCCACTCTACCTCGGATTGCTATTTTGAAATGCAAGGCCAATGCTCTCCTCCAGGATTTGAAGAGGATACAAGGAGCCCTTCACCCAATTTCAAGCGTGGAGGACGCCATGCTCCACGTGCGTCATGGCCAGTTAGTCTCAATGTACGATGACTTCAAGGCCATCCACGGGAATCTTGAAGAATTAGACATTTCGGAGATCGGCAGCGACTTGCGATGGACCGTGGCGGAGCTCGTCGCGACGATGCACGCTGAAATAGAGCACGAAACCTTGCGACGCTCTGCTCAAATGGCTGCCCACTCAACTCTCACCAACGGGATCTCCTCTATGCCAGACCCAGGGCTCAGTCGCAGCTTTCAAGCTCTGCCGCCTATTCCGCTCCCTACCTTCAGTGGAGGATACTCCGAGTGGTCTGAGTTCCAATCTATCTTCTCAACTATGGTAGGCGGAAATCCACATATAAGCAAGGTGGAAAAGCTGCAGAGGCTACGATCCTGTCTTCGCGACTCAGCGTTAGAAGCAGTTCGGTCCTTGGAAACTTCCGAGAAAAATTATGACGTTGCATTGGGTCTTTTGGAAAAGCGATTTAGTAACCGTCGTTTAATATTTCAGGCTCATGTGAACGAGATTCTAGGCCTCTGTGTCGTGGAAGGTGGCTTAGTGGCAGGTCTACGAGGATTCTCAGATAAGTTCAATGCCCATATGCGGGCCTTGAAGAATTTGGGAACGACGCAACAAATTGCCGGCTGCATCATCGTCCAGGTGCTTCTTCAAAGATTGGACCCAGCTACCCAGGCGAAGTGGGAGGAAGGCCAGACTGCCATCAATTCAGACCTTATTCCTACGTGGGACTCGATGGCGGAATTCCTGGAGCAGCGATGCAGGACTCTCGAGGCTGTGGATGTGGCCATGGCCGCATACGCGCCAGGCACTCAGGTGGGAAGACGTAGAGTTGCTAATAACAGTAGATCCGCCTTCATTATTACTAATGCGCCTCCCGCTACCTGTATATTATGCGGTGGGAGGTCCCATGAGGTGCCTGCGTGTCCAAGGTTTCTGCTGTTGTCCCCTGAGAGCCGCCTAGGCGAGGCTAGGCGACTTGGTCTTTGTCGAAAATGTCTCAGAACCGGCCATCACCTGCGAGACTGCGTCGCTAATAATTGCCACAGCTGTGGGAGACGGCATCACAGTTTGCTGCATTTTCTGGACTCGCAGTCTTCTAGAGGCCATCTGCCAGTTGCTTTACCCATTTCCTCCTCATCCGAGGGTTCTGAACCTCTAGCCTCATCGCCATCCACAGTCAATGCCTTAATTGCCCAAGGTCGTAGCGGCGATATAGCTTTGCTTGCAACAGCGAACATACTTGTTAGGAGCCGCGCTGGTATTTTTGTTCCTTGCCGAGCGCTTCTGGATTCTGGATCTCAAGTACACATGATTACGTCCCGATTGGCTAATCAGCTGCAGTTGCGTAAATGCAAATCATTCATGTCGGTGTCTGGAATTGGCGATACCGGCTATGCGACGGACGGATTCTCTGTTGATGTGCTCCTACGTTCTCACTGTTCAGAATACTCGTCTCTTATTAGTGCAGTCGTCGCTGGCAACATTACGGATCTCCAGCCTAGTTTCTGCTTAGATGTCTCCAATTGGAATATACCATGCAATCTTAATCTCGCTGATCCAGAATTCTTTCGACCACAGCGTATCGATTTGCTCATCGGAGCCAGCCTCTTTTATGAATTGCTGTGTGTTGGACAAGTTCAGCTCTCAGCTGGCCTACCGTTGCTGCAGAAAACCCGACTTGGATGGGTTGTGTGTGGAGGCGGTTCACCTGTCGAGAGAAGGTCACTCGTAGCCACAGCCTGCAAGGATGTCACGAAGAGCCCAAGCCTGCCGGATGAACGTTTAGATTGTCTGCTCCGCCAGTTCTGGGAAATAGAGGACTGCTCCGATCCAATAGTGAAGTGGACAAAGGAAGAGCTGGATTGCGAAGCGCATTTTGTGCAACACTCTACTCGGCTCAAGTCAGGCGCTTATGCTGTGAGGCTGCCGTTGAAATGCAGTTCTGATTTGCTGGGAGAATCGTATCCCCAAGCCGTGCGTCGATTTCTCTCTCTAGAAAGGAAGCTCAGTCGTCACCCTCAATTGAAGAATCAGTATGCTGCGTTTATAAAAGAGTATTTGGAGTTGGGCCATATGTCTGCAGTTCCTGCTAATGCGAGCCTCACTCCTCAGTACTTCCTACCTCACCACTGTGTTTTGAAAGAGGACAGTTCAACAACCAAGCTCAGGGTTGTTTTTGATGGATCTGCTGCTACCACTTCTGGGTATTCGTTGAATGACGTGTTGATGTCCGGCCCAGTTATACAGCCAAAGTTGCTTCACATCCTGTTAAGGTTCCGTTACCATCGGGTGGCCATTACAGGAGATATCTGCAAAATGTACCGATGTGTCAGAGTTTTCCCTGAGGACAGCCATTTGCAGTGTATCCTTTGGCGGGATTCCACCCAGGACGAGTTGCAGGTTTTTAAACTTGACACTGTAACTTATGGAACAAAACCAGCGTCATTTTTGTCAGTGCGAGCAATGCATCAATTGGCCGAGGATGAGCAGTCGATGTTTCCAAAGGGGGCCGAGATTCTGCGACGCGACTTTTACGTGGACGATTTAATTTCTGGAGGTGCTTCTGTGGCTGAAGCTGTCAACATCATGCAGCAAACATCAGGGATCCTTGCCAAGGGTCAATTTCGCTTGAGAAAGTGGTGCTCCAACGTAGCTGCGGTGTTGTCTGATGTGCCGGAAGAGGATCGGGAGTCGTTTCTGAGATTTGATGACGGCAGCAACTTTACGAAAACTCTGGGCCTCGCTTGGGATCCTGCTACTGATCGCTTGCTATTTTCATTTGAGGGCCTTCAGTCAACCTTAAATCCAACTAGGCGCATCGTCCTTTCCTCAATCGCCCGGTTGTATGATCCTTTAGGACTTGTCGGGCCAGTCATCACAAGGTCAAAGATCTTTCTTCAGAAGCTGTGCCGTGAGAAGTTGTCTTGGGATGAGAGTCTTCCTCAGGCTCTTCACTCTGATTGGGAAAAAATTTGCTGCAGTTTCGCTATGGCTCAGAGGGCCGATTTTCCCAGATGGTCACTATCATCACCGACCGATTTGGAGATTCATGGATTTTGTGACGCTAGCATCGAGGCTTATGGTGCCTGTATTTATGTCGTCTCAAGGGGTACAGGAGCGGGAAGTCACCTGCTTTGCTCGAAGTCTCGAGTGGCGCCGCTAAAGACTGTTACGGTGCCGAAACTGGAACTATCAGGAGCAGAATTGCTGGCGCGGCTTATGTCAGAAGTAGCTAATCTGAAGATGTACGCTGGGAAGCATTATTGTTGGTGCGATTCTGCAGTGGCGCTGTCCTGGATTCGAGAGGAGCCTGCCCGGTTTAATGTTTTCGTTGCCAATCGAGTTGCGACGATCCAGGAGTTAACCAGAACGATGGAGTGGCGCTATGTTCCCACATCCTTGAATCCGGCGGACATCCTGTCCCGTGGTGCTCTTCCTAATGAGTTGATCGTTGATGAGCTGTGGGCACATGGTCCTCCGTTTCTTCTTGGTCCTCAAGATGAGTGGCCAGTTGCGGTCCCAGCTGAGAGGCCGACCCTGGAACTGCGCGCAAAGGTTTTGCTCATTCAGTCGCCGTATGTGGACATAATAGCTGCCTCCAAGTACGCTAAGTCCTTCTCATCTCTGCAGCGGGTATTTGCTTATGTGCACAAGTTTTGTCATCGAATACGCCACAAGGGAATCACCGCAGGAGATATCAAGTCTGGAACTCAACTTTTATTGCGGTTGGTACAGCGGGTGCATTTTTGGGATGATATAAGGTCGCTTCAGAATGGCAAAGAGATATCGTCGTCCAGCGTACTTGCCACATCTTCACCCTTCTTGGATAAGTTCGGTCTACTGCGTGTAGATGGTCGCCTGAAGAATTCGCCGTTAGATTTTGATAGTCGGCATCCAATTATACTCCCTAGAAGCCACCCAGTCACTCTTGCTATAATTGTTGATTTCCATGAGCGAAATTTACACACGGGACCTCGTGCTCTTTTGGCTATGATTCGATCCCAATATTGGCCAATTGGGGGGAGGAAAACGGTGACGAAGGCGTTGCACAAATGCATCCGATGCTTCCGGTCCAAGCCTCGCCTGCTGGAGCACATTATGGCTGATCTCCCGGAACAAAGAGTCAACGGTTGCCAAGTCTTTGGAGTCACTGGCGTGGATTTTTGTGGGCCATTCCATTACAAGCCAGAAGTTCGTAATAAGGCTCCGGTAAAATGCTACGTGAGCGTCTTCATTTGTTTTGCTACAAAGGCCGTCCACTTGGAGCTCGTAAAGGATCTATCCACTACTGCGTTCTTGCAGGCACTAAAACGGTTTATATGCACCCGCCGAAAGCCACAACACATTTGGTCGGACAACGCTACAAATTTTGTTGGAGCCAGAAACGAGCTAAGTGAGCTGCGGCGGCTCTTTATCAGCGACGAGCATCAGCGGACACTTCTGGAGTTTTGTGCGATTGAGTCCATCGAATGGCATTTTATTCCTCCTCGATCTCCGCATTTCGGCGGACTCTGGGAAGCGGCAGTCAAAACTGCCAAGCATCATTTTTACCGGGCTGTGGGGTCCTCAATTCTTGGATTTGAGGAGCTGCGAACTCTGCTTTGCCACATTGGTGCTGTCATAAATTCACGACCATTATTGCCTCTTTCAGAAGATCCTGCAGACCTCGATGTTCTAACGCCAGCACATTTTTTAACTGGAGGTCCGCCATCTAGTTTAATCGAACCTGATGTTACAAAGCTAAACTTCAATCGTCTGGACAGTTGGCAACGTGTGTCCTTTCTGCAGCAGTCTTTCTGGTCCCGATGGAAAGAGGAATACTTAAGCCTCCTTCAGCAACGCTCCAAATGGCGTACCTCCGGCCCTGCTTTGGCAGTCAACGATGTGGTGCTGGTCAAGGACGAGAACCTACCCCCGATGAAGTGGCCGCTCGCGAGAATCATGGAACTGGTATCTGGTAGGGACGGAGTGGCTCGAGTGGCGGTGATCAGAACTTCATCTGGAACCACCAAGCGCGCAGTATCTAAGCTGTGCCTTTTGCCCCTTAAGGACGAAGTTGGAAGCCAGGCCCAACTGGGGGGAGAATGTCGGGACAAGCAGCAGCCGCCACCTAATTTATAGATAAAGCTCAAACAAAGCTGTCGTATTACATACTAATTGCTTATGTTCTCGCCTTCGTTGGTCGCAAGCCGACTCTCTCTCTCTCTCTCTCGGCCGCTCGACTTCAGCGCTTATCGGCAGCATCGTCAGATAGAGAGTTTTATCTCCGCTAATTATCTAAAGCGGGATCATTCTCTCATGTACATTCATTGCGCGCGCTCAATATATTGGCATATATTTTCTGTATCCTCCAATATTATCCGCAACAATAAAAATTCTTATTATAACGTTTAACTAATTATATCGGCGTTATTATTTCGAGTTTAAAGGATAGTCATTGAAAAATCTCAATGACTGAACAATATCAATGGAGTTTCAATCTACATGGCGACCGTGACAAAGTGACAATAGTACAATCAACATGACTAAAGTGCGAAGTGAATTGGCAACAATATAATTGGCAATTAAGACAACACCAACTAAGCCACAGCTACTGTCGCTAAAACTTCAACAACTAAAGTGACAAAAATCAAAAAACAACAAAACAAAAAAACAATGTCCTGTGTCAATAAATGAATTGCATAAAAGCAAAACAAATGCACCTAAAAAGTGGGCCAAAAACTGAGCCACGTTACACCGCCGAAGAAATTAAAAAAAAAAAAAAAAAAAAAAATTAAATAAACCAAACAGTGTGAGTGGCAATCCGCCCCTTACAACGCCGATGGAGAGAGTGTGAAAAACACTTATGAGCGACGCTGGACTAGAGGATGCTGCTCCTGTCGAGCAAAGGGACGCACCGAGCCTAAAAGAAGCTCTAGAGGTGTGTCCAAACGATGGACCCCGCCCCCTCACAATAGCTGAGTACAGGGCACGCCAAGAAAAGAAGAAGCCAGCAACCAAGAAGAAAAGGAGTGGACAAAGGATCAAACTCCCCCAAAACAGGAGACTAATAAAGGATCTAATAAAAATTGCGACCACAACCCAGGAGAAGGAGGCACACCAGAGGAATCTGGACGTCATCGAACGAGAACTTTGTAAACGAGCAAAGTAACGCAACAAGGGCTGCATTTATGCCAATGCCTGAATTGCCATTAATTTAAAAAAAAAACTTCTAACTCAAGCCGATGCGCGAAAGCGGTGCTTGAAAAACACTAACCACTGTTAGGCTACTACTAAAAACATGTAACTGATATTGAATTATATAGAGCAAAATATTGTAAATCAGTTATATGCAAATTAACATACTTTTTTTTTCTCTTCACTTTTCAAATCAATACACTTAAAAAAAAAAAAAGGGGAAAACCCTTTATTTACAAAACTTAATTTTCTTTATGAGCCAATATACCTGGCACATTAATAATAAATCGAGAAAAACACCACATATAATTGGCATAAATTATAAAATATTGGAAGAAACACCCAAAATGGGTTTAGTAGACACGAAAGTTGTCGACTCAACGGCAAACGTTGTGAATAAGATCGAATCTGAGAAAATAGACACAGAAATGATCACGATAATGCTAATAATAATAACAGTTATAATGGTAGCAAATGCGTTTTTAAAGATATACAAAGTGCACAATAAGTGCCTACGCAAAAGATTCCAAAGTCAAGCAAATGACTTGGACAAAATTTAAAACTTGGCCATTATAATTGCGATCATTATTAAAATTAATCAAAAGTAAAAAAAAAAAAATAATAATAATAATAATAAATATGAATACTACTGAGTGCATTAGACTCACAATTGTTAAGGACCCAGATTTTGAGAATAGGGTATTACACATAATTAGAAACAGAGCAGAGCCTCTACTAATTGCAGATTTTGAATATGAGTATATGAATAGATTTAACATAGATTTTTCGTACGAAACTGTAAAGTGTTCTCGGAAATAGACGTACATCCAATATTAGGGCAAATAAATGTACTAAAAATCAGGCACATTTAATAGAGATCAGCAAAATGTCTAATAACGAGGCCGATATTAGGAGTACCGACATGAGTGAGGAGATGCAGAAAATCGCCATTGACTGCGCCACACAGGCTTTCGAACAACACAATATTGAAGAAGATATTGCCAAACACATTAAAACAGAGTTTGATACAAAATTTAAACCAAAATGGCATTGCATTGTCGGCAGTGATTTCGGATCGTATGTGTCACACGAGCCGAACCACTTCATCTATTTCTATTTGGGCCAGTTAGCCATTTTATTGTTTAAGAGAGGTTAACAAAACTAATATTCCATTAAATAATGGAATGGAATGAATTATCCAAAGAATTAACAAATATTAAAGCAGACTTTGATAAATCACATAAATCACTAATCCAAAATAGGCCTATACAGAAAACTACAGTTAGGAAACACGTAGAGATATTAGTTAAATGCTTTAATGAAGCACGAATACTAATATATGCACATAGAGATAAGCTTAATCAAGGTCATTGGTCTCAAGTATCAAAGTTTTTGATCAGACTAAGATCTAATTTAATAACTATTACAGATAAGTTCAAGCTAGAGATATCAATACCCAATATACTTAATACTCCTGTAATATTTGAAACTGGTGAAGAACCAGAATCAAAAGAAGTAATTGATATTGATACTGACCAACAAGAATTAGCAGAGGAAGAATTAAATAATCTCACTATCCCAGCTATATTAATGTCTGACTTGGACAATCCCGCAGATTCAGACAATAGCTCGTGTATAATAGAAGTAAAATCCACCATAATGGCAGACGAAACCATTGCCCAAAGGGCATACATCAAAGACATATCGAATGCCATCCCGGAATTTAACGGGCAAAGGCTACATCTTCACAGATTCATAACAGCTTTGAAGTTAGTTAACTTGACCAAAGGCACATTCGAAGCCTTGGCTGTAGAAGTAATTAAATCCAAAACTATTGGATCTACACTCTACAGAGTACAAAACGAAACCACAATAGATGCAATCATAAAGAAATTGCAAGACACTATAGTCGGCGAAACATCCGACGTAGTTAAAGCCAAAATGGCAAAAACAAGCCAAAAAGGCAAAACAGCCGAAAAATTCACATCGGAAATAGACCACTTACGAAAGCTCCTCGAAGCTTCGTACATTGATGAAGGCCTATCGGCCGAACACGCTGACAAATTCAGCACAAAGGAAGCCATCACCACAATGGTTAAAAATTGTGAACATGGCCGCCTTAAAACAATATTGGAAGCAGGCAATTTTACAACTATGAACGAAGCCGTCACCAAGTACATACAATGCAGTACGGAAATGACGGGCAATGCTAATTCAATATTGTACACCCATAAAGGACACACCTATCGCGGCAATAACTTCAAAAATAATTATCACGGTAGAGGTAATAACCGAGGTAACTATCAGAATAACGGATATTACCAAAATAATGGCTATAACCAAAATAATGGTTATAATCAAAATAACGGATATAACCGTAACTATAATAATCAAAACAACAATTATTATAGAGGTGGAAACAATAATCAGAACAACAACTATTATCGTGGTGGAAACAACCGTGGTGGAAATAACCGTGGTGGAAACAATAATAGTAATAACACCAATAATAACAACAACAATAACAACACAAACAGACAAAGCAATAATAATGTCCGACAGGTGCAAACCACATCGGAAAACCAATAAGGACCCTTAAGATACAGAACCCAGTAATGAATACG
The DNA here is from genome assembly GCA_018153105.1 of Drosophila rufa. Lineage (NCBI taxonomy): Eukaryota > Metazoa > Arthropoda > Insecta > Diptera > Drosophilidae > Drosophila > Drosophila rufa. The sequence goes on along the minus strand of JAECXS010000003.1, from coordinate 1,969,564 downwards.
GTTCACACTATCAACCTTAACTTCAATCTTTTTGTTTCCCTTAAAAATGAACACACAAACAAATTATATATATTATTAGTTGATACAGGTGCAGATATATCTTTAATAAAAGAAACTTCAGACTCGTTTAACAATGTTGATTATAAGAACATTACCCAAATATCAGGCGTTGGTGAAGGAACAACCAACTCAAAAGGATTAGTATCAATAGAACTTCTTTCAAGCAACTATGCTATACCGCATAATTTTCACATAGTAGCATCCAATTTTCCTATTCCATTTGATGGAATTATAGGCATAGATTTTATGAAAAAATTCAATTGTCAAATAGATTTAAAACCAGAAAACGATTGGCTCATACTGAGACCAGATAACCTCCACAATCCAATTAATATTCCAATAAACCATACCTTCGAAAATAATTTGACAATTCTACCAGCAAGATCCGAAGTTGTCCGAAAAATTGCTATAAATTCAGCAACCAGGTATATATTAATACCAAACCAAGAAATCCAAAATGGAGTATTTATTGGAAATTCCATTGCAGATTCTAAAAACGCTTTTGTCCGAATTTTGAATACGACAAATAAAACTGCAATCATTCAACTAAATACACTACAAGTTGAACCATTGGATGATTACGACATAATTAAATCTAATAAAAATTCAAACCAAGATGAAATCTTAGACAAACTGAACAAAAATTTTCCACACCAGTTCAAAGAAGGACTTAAAGAATTATGCACCAAATACACAGATATATTCGGAATAGAAACCGAATCGATATCAACAAATAATTTTTACAAACAAAAAATTAGGATGAAAGATGATGAACCAGTTTATATTAAAAACTATCGAATTCCTCACAGTCAAAAAGAAGAAGTAGACAAACAAGTCGACAAATTAATCAAAGATAAAATCATAGAACCATCAGTCTCAGAATATAACAGTCCATTATTAATTGTACCAAAAAAATCACTACCCAATTCATCCGATAAAAGATGGCGTTTAGTAATTGACTACCACCAAATTAATAAGAAAATCTTATCCGATAAATTCCCATTACCAAGAATAGACGATATTCTCGATCAACTAGGCAGAGCAAAATACTTTTCATGCTTAGATTTGATGTCAGGATTTCATCAAATAGAACTCGAAGAAAACTCTCGAAATATAACGTCATTTTCCACGAGCAATGGCTCTTATCGTTTCACGCGATTACCTTATGGTTTAAAAATAGCGCCAAATTCCTTCCAAAGAATGATGACTATTGCATTTTCAGGTATCGAACCTTCACAAGCATTCTTATATATGGATGACCTAATTGTCATCGGTTGTTCAGAAAAGCATATGATTAAAAACCTTACAAACGTTTTTGATTTATGCAGGAAACACAACCTTAAATTGCACCCAGAGAAGTGCTCTTTTTTCAGACACGAAGTAACCTTCCTTGGACACAAGTGTACTGACAAAGGTATTCTTCCAGACAACAAAAAATATGATGTCATAGAAAAATACCCAGTCCCAACGGACGCAGACAGCGCTAGAAGATTTGTTGCATTCTGCAATTATTACAGAAAATTTATTAAAAATTTTGCCGATTTCTCACGACATATAACGATTATCAAAAAAGTGAAATTCGAATGGACAGATCAATGTCAAAAAGCCTCAGTATCTAAAAAACAACTAGAAACCAACATATACAGTACCCCGATTTAATAAAGAATTTTGCATAACAACGGATGCAAGTAAACAAGCATGCGGTGCCGTCTTAACACAAGAACATAATGGAACGCATCTACCAGTAGCATACGCATCACGTTCTTTTACAAAGGGAGAAAGTAATAAAAACACGACAGAGCAAGAACTAGCAGCTATACATTGGGCAATTAAACACTTTAGACCATATATCTATGGAAAACACTTCACAGTAAAAACAGACCACAGACCACTAACATATCTATTTTCAATGACTAACCCAAGTTCAAAAATTAACCAGAATGAGACTTGACTTAGAGGAATACGATTTTACTGTTGAATATCTTAAGGGAAAAGACAACCATATCGCTGATGCATTATCGCGAATAACAATCCAAGACTTACAAAATATCCAAAAGGATAATAAGATTCTGAAAGTCACTACTAGAAACCAGAGTAAACAGAAAAATTCCTGCGCAGGAATAGAACAAGGAAAAATAGATTTGCCTAAGCAAACTCTAACTGAAGCTTCTAAGCCCACGGTATACGAAGTCATTGTAAATGATGAGGTACGAAAAGTAGTGACCTTGCGATTAACAGATTCACTTTGCTTACTAAAGCGTGGAAAGAAAGTTATAGCAAGAAATGAATTCTCGACTTAGGTCAGTTCTTTCAAAGGCTTGAAAAGCAAGCCGGTATACTAAATATCAGCCAACTAAAAGTGGCACCGAGCGAAAAGATCTTTGACACCATCTCAATAGAATCTTTCAAAATAATGGGCAATAAAATATTACAATCTCTAAGAGTAGCGCTACTCATGCCGGTGACCCTATTATCAAATAATGATAAAGAGAAAGAAGCAATACTGTGTATATTCCATGATGATCCAATACAAGGTGGTCATACAGGCATTACAAAAACCTTGGCCAAGGTCCAGAGACACTATTACTGGAAAAATATGTCTAAAGACATAAAAGAGTACATAAGAAAATGTCCTAAATGCCAAAAGTCTAAAACGACTAAACACACTAAGACCCCTTTAACCATAACCGAAACTCCACAAAGAGCTTTCGATAGGGTTATTGTGGATACAATTGGTCCACTACCAAAATCGAACAATGGCAACGAATACGCAGTGACACTCATATGCGATTTGACAAAGTATTTGGTAGCAATACCAATACCAAATAAGAGTGCAAACACAGTAGCTAAAGCAATTTTTGAAGAGTTTATTCTGAAGTACGGTCCAATGAAGACGTTCATTACTGACATGGGAACAGAATATAAAAACTCAATAATTACAGACTTGTGCAAGTATTTAAAAATTGACAATATAACATCTACTGCACACCACCACCAAACAGTTGGAACAGTCGAAAGAAGCCATAGAACCTTTAATGAATTCATTCGATCCTACATTTCAGTAGATAAAACTGATTGGGACGTATGGCTCCAATATTTTGTATACTGTTTCAATACGACACCATCTATGGCACATGATTATTGTCCATATGAGTTAGTTTTCGGTAAGGCATCAAACTTACCAATTCAATTTAATAGGATAGATAGAATAGAACCACTCTACAATGTAGATGACTATGCTAAGGAATCTAAATATAGATTAGAAATAGCTTATAAAAGAGCTAGAATAATGATAGACGACAATAAGACTAAAAATAAGGAATTATATGATAGGAAATCTAGAGATATTCATATCAGCATAGGAGACCTAGTTTTGCTTAAAAACGAAACTGGACATAAGTTAGATTTCAAATATACAGGGCCATACACTGTAGAAGACATCGGAGAAAGAGATAACATCACAATCTCTGATGATAGAAATAAAAAACAAACAGTTCATAAGGATAGGTTAAAGAATTTTCATTCATAATTTTCATCCAAATAAATAGCAACGGTCTGATCAACCAAATAAGTTATATTAATATATTCCAACATAAAATATAAAATTAATACCAATTCTTTCAGATTCCATTTAAAAAAATATATATATATATATATATATATATATATATATATTGAAAATTCAAAAATGTTTAATTATTTATTATTTTTAAATTAAACAATTAATCATAATGACTAGAAAATAACTTCATTTAATTACGTTATTTTTCAAAAGGAGGGAGATGTAGTATGTACATGAATAACCAACACCCACTGTACCAAGAGTACTTAAGGGATACACACTGTAACACTTTGTTGCAGTGTTTACGTAAACACAAGGCATGGTTCGAGCTGACCGTAACACGATCAGCCGAGCTCTGCCTTGACGTTCATAAATACAGAAGTCAGCATTCCCATGGCTGGACAATGCAGAAGTCAGCATTCCCATGGCTGGACAATGCAGAAGTCAGCATTCCCATGGCTGGACTTATGTATACACTTGCATGTACATCTCTCTTGAGCTACCCGCCGTCAGCAGCGAGGTACACATATATATATGTTATATATAAGGCAGCCGCTCCGCTGCCGGCGTTCTCGACAGCGTAGTTGCGCGGCTCTAGATATAAAAGATATTTGTAATACACATCAACACAGAATTGATTTGGAAGTTGGCGCGGCATCACTGCTGCCCAACCAAATATATGCAACTAATATATGCGACTAAATAAACCAAACATTATATCAATGGAGTTAAATAAACCAAACATTATATCAATGGAGTTTCAATCTACAGTAGAACGCTTCCAGATCATCCGTTGGCTTCTCCGCTAGCGGAATTTCACTGCCATCGACATACCCAATGATAAATGGTAATTTGTTCCATGATTCCCGACTGTTTACAAAAACAGAGAGAGTTTGAAATCAGTTGTTTGCAAAGCCAGCAGACGAATTTTTTTCGGGTCGTGCCCTATACGTCTAAATATATCGGCGATAGTTTCAGTCGTTTTGCAATAGTTAGTCAGTTAGACGTATAGGGAACACCCAGATTGTTTTTTGCCGAAGAAGGGGGGGGAGTGTAAGGAATCGTTAAGATCCCTTACAGAAGCGCTTAGAGAACGCAAAATTGCTAAGTTAACCGACAGAAGAGAAAGCATTATAGGAGATTGAGTGGGAGCGGAGAAATTGAGAGAAAGCTTTCGGCATAGCGGGTAGTCAGCGCATGCGCTGAGCAAGGAGTTTTGGCGGGAGAGCGGGCTGCTGAATGGCAGTCGGGGCAGTTAGTTGTGGATTAGTGGGTGACCAGTATTAGTGAGTGACCAGTGCTAGTGCTAGTAAAAGTGACGCCTTGGGAAACGAGCCAAGGATCACTTCAGGAGACCGCAGAACGGAGCAGTTTTCTCAGCAGCAATAACGCAGTAAGTCTTCGGGAGGATTCCCTTTGACCATGCGAGTCCAGTCTTTAGTACTTCCTTCCACTTCGTACTTTGTAAGTGCCCAGGCGAACGGTGAGTTTGCCAGCACGTCAGCGGGAGCATCTGGGGCATGCAGCACCAGAGAATCTAGCGGAGCGAAGTTTAACGAGAGTATCCGAGTACGGGTAGCACCGGAATATCTGGTGGAGCGTAAGCGCGGCGTGATCACCCCGACGGCGTTGGCCGGCGATTCGGGCGTGCCCAAATTGTTAGTGATAGGGCGTCTTGTTCCCCGCTTAAGTCAGGTTTGGTGGAAAAGAGGTAAAAGTCCATTTAAAATATATATATTTATATCTTGGATCAGTTAAAGCAGGCCAAATACATCAGTTGTTTGGACCAGTGATGCCAATTTGTCCTTTTTCCGGACTGATCTGTCCTGTTTTTAACGCTTCATCCGGTAAAAATTGAAAATCATCCGCATACCTGAAATCTGTCTTTTTTTTTTAGATTTTTCATCCGGAAATCTGTCCTTTTTTAAATCTAATATTAATTCTTTTTTTTCTAAAATAGTTGCTTTTGCGCTCCAATTTAAATTTATTATCAGCTGTAAAATATGAAAGAGGTGGCAACTTTTCGCGGCTGCCATACCTATATCAATAGTTTGGTAAAAAATTCATCGAAAAACAACTCTATTTACGGCTTACTTGCACTCTCTGTTTCGGTACTGAACACGCAATTTCAAAATTTGTATTATTAAATTAAAAATTCCAAAAGAAGTGTATAAGCAAAAGTTTCGGGATTGCTGGCTATTGCAGTCCGATTTTAAAGATTGGATTAGCCGACATAATTCAGACATTAACAAGGCTTATTGCAAATACTGCAAATGCAGTATTAACTGTAAAATTGACCAAATAAGAGCGCACATGACGACACAAAAACATGCACAAAATACAGCAAGTTTAGTGAAACAAAGTAAAATTTGTTTCGAGCCGTTCAAATCTTCTGAAACTTGTCGCCAAGAAGCTGCGATAGCTATGTTTATAGCCCAGCATTGTGCTATTGAGCCAGTTGGCCACCTAAGTGAATTGGTAAAAACACATTTTGGCGCCAAGAAGGTTAAATTGCACAGAACCAAGTGCACTAACCTTATTAAAAATGTAGTGTCTGTACACTTTAATGAAGATCTGCGTCTTGACCTGGGCAACGAAAAGTTCAGTCTGTTAATTGATGAGTCTACCGATATAAGTATAACCAAGCTTCTAGGTAAGTAACAGTCATTAATGTAGCCTAATACTTAAATTTTTGTGTTTTCAGGGGTTGCTATAATATACTACAGCGCTCAATGCGAAGTAGATACATTAGAAGTAGATACCGTTTAGAAGTAGAAGTAGATCGCCATTTTGGCGATCAGGTAAATATATATATATTTTTTAAAATTTACCACTTATAAATTCATGTACATTTATTCTTTCTTCAGATTCGGATTGCGTCGCCATAAATTATGTTGTCATATTTATAACTTGCCTGAAAAGTATCTCCAATTAATTGGCTCCATGGCTACTTATGAGGACAGCAATAATGACGAAGGAAAAATAATCGAAGATGCCTTAAAACTATTATCTTAATATTTTAAAAACTTAGTTTTGTCACAAATTTGTTCTTTGTTGTAGCCCTTAAACTTAACAAATCTGATGCGAGTCTTGGGTTTGGTTAGAAAAATGGGTTTGGAATTATAATTTAAGCACACAAAACAAACGGTTTATGGGCCAACAACACATTCTCTGGACATTTTTAATTTTAATATTTATGGACAAAGTTTAATTTATTCTTAAAGTATTTAGTTTAATAACAATCAATTCCTGAAAATTTGGAAAAACATCGATATTCCGTACCCAAACAGTCTCCAAACACATTTTTTAAATAGCAATAATTTCTGATAAAACTAAGTTTGTAAAATTCATTTTAAATAAAAAACTAAAGGTCCCCAATTGGATATTCTTGTTTAATATTGAAGTGGAAAGGCCAACGCTTTTTTTAAGCTTAATACCAGCTCTGGGCTACGTAAGGTTTGGGAGTTATTAAGCCTTGAAAAGTGCCAATTGAAGCAGTGCACTCTACTTTGATAGCGATTTTCTCAAAATTAGTATGTGATGGATACTTTTCAGTTTCGGACTAGTAATGTACCGGTTAAGATCTATCAGAATCAATAGCTTTTATTCGCCGGCGCGAAAAAAGTTAGATTTTTGTCGACCTGTGTAGTTGTTCACGAAAAAATATAATAAATGCTACATTTCAAGGGTGGGCAAAAGTTGTTATAATTTTAATTCCTTGACATTTTTGCTATCTCAGCTCACCCCGCTTATTTTGGTAAGAGAAAACGAGGGTAGAGAGAAAGAAATTTAGGTTTAGTTTCTTTCTGATGATAAAACGATGATTTTGCGGCCTCATTTCATCGATGATTCATAAAATTTCTATCGATTACACTAGTTTACACTCAAAATGCTCCAAGCTTGTTGATGCGAAGTTATGCGCCCATATTTCGAAAATGTCATTAAAATTTTATTTCTACGGATACATTTTTTTTAAAAAGATTTTGTAAAGTCTTACTCGAAAAAATCTGCTCATTTTTTGTATTTCATTTTATATCTCGAGTTGTAAACAACCAATTCAGCCACCCGATATATGTTGGAACACCAATTTTAGAAAAAAGTACGTTTTGATTTTCCAACGTTTTTTTTTCGAGTTTAAAGGGTGAATATTTGATTTAAGGAAATTTCCTCCTTTTTTAAAATCTATCGGACTCCAGCACCAAAAGTAGTTATCCAATATAAATAAATTTAAAGTTTGGTTCATTACCTGTAAAATGAATCATCGGTTTATTCGATATCTATAATTCTGGAACTAACTTTTTGTAACGGCCGGGTTCATATAGCTTTATATTTAGATATATTTTTTTTTAATGTGTCCTTTAATTATTTTATTCTATTATATTCTTTATTTAACAACGTGATTTTAATTTTATTTAATTGTTTCTTCATTAAACAAATTTTATTATTTCACTTAATTAAGATTTTGGATGACTTGCAATTGCTTTCGTATTTGTATTTTTCGTACAAAATATATAGGTAATAAAATGATTATTATAATTGCCAATATTAAAGATGTATGGCCAATTGACAATTTAACTCGTCGTGATTCCTATAGTGTGATAAACTATTAGTGTGCCTAATTGGTTGTAGATAACCGTCTGCGATTGTGGTAGTTTACCTATAATCGTCCTTTTATCTTCTGTTCGAGCAGTGCATTTTGACCTAACGTCTTGTTTAGGTTAATTGAATTCCTCAATTTTGTAAATTCTACCTTAAACTGACTTGTGGTATTAACATGTTAGTAATAAGCCGATCATAATTGATGTCAATAGCTATGATTGTATTTTATTTCTGAATACCAAAAAAAAGTTTATAGACTCTTTGCCCACATAATTCTTCCTTTTTTATCACTACACTAGTCATATTCTCTCTCTTCATTCCCTCTAAGGAACAAGCTAAGCTGACTTATCAGCATTGCTTTTGTGCCTTTTCCGATTCACCCTGAAATTTATTTTGTTCTCTTTTCAATCATTTGGCACCCATCTATATTTCAGACATTATCCTTTTATTTCGGTTCTATTATCTGATTTCACTTTTCTTTATATTTCTCTTTTCCATTTATTTTTTGATGAATGTGTATCTCTATTTGTGATGCCATTAACATTTTGTTTATGCATGTCGGATTAAGTCATCAAAATTCGAGTACGGATCCGCACATTGGGCTTAAGCTTGAAAACGACGTCTAGTCCAGACGTCTATTGCTGAGAAAAGCTGTTTTCGGCGGGACAAGGGTGGAAAAAAGCTGTATTTAAAAAAAAAAAAGGCTGAAAACGCAAAGATTTTCATGTAAATTTTGCTTTTAAACAAAAGAAAAATATCTGTATTTTTCGAAAAAAAAAAGCTGAAAAAGCGCAAAGATTTGCATACATATTTTGCTTTTAAACAAAAGAAAAATATCTGTATTATTCGACAAAAAGCTAAAAAAATGAGCATTCGTTTTTTCCCTTAGCTTTCTGTTAATATGATTACAAAATAATGTTTTTTTTTTGAGTTATAATGAGTATTTAAAGAGTGTTAACGAGTGCCAGTACACTTTGTTCTATGCAGCCTGATCTGACCTGCAGTTGCACTATCTCCAAATTGACTAGTGCACAAACTGCTAAGGTGGTCGATTTGAGCAATACGTGTAGCTGTGCGTTGTGCTACAAACAGGCACAACGCAGCTTCGTGTTCTATTGTTTTATTTGGCAATTTGAAGAAACTCAACTTGTTAGTCTGATTTAAGCATTCCTGCGGTTTACAGTGTTTCCTGGTGGCTCCATGTGCTTGCAAATCACTTAACTTTGTAACGGAACTGCTTTTTTCCCGGAGGGCAGTGCCGGCTAGCTCCGGAATCCCAGGGCCGAGTTCCCCCTTTGCCCGCAGTCCGCACAATCGATATATCGATAACACGACGTCTCACTAACATAAACTCAACCACCACTAGCAACAAAAGGTAAACAAGCGGACTAATTTAAATTTGGACGACATGAAACGGAAAGAATTGGTGGCACTGATGGACTCGCCACGACGCACCCACCCAACCATGGATGCCTCTTGGGATTTGGAGAGGCATCACCCATCTCCGGCGGACCGGAGTCTATTCCGGGCGGTTTGGCGACCGGCTCATCTCCCCAGGCAAATACGCTTACTCAACGGCCATAATTTTCACAACATATATGTATAATTTCATGTTCTTAAATATATATAAATTATCAACATTTCATTTTCTTACAGAGCATTGGTCACTCCGCCGAGGTAAAACCATGACCTGGGCCAGGAATGCACTTGCGCCAAGTCCGCGAGATTGCCGCCAGGGAGAAGTTTATTAAGCGCTATAGCCACAAGGTAGGCTAACCGGATACCCCCTTTGGTCACCTACGGTCCCTACTGGAGCTCCAAAAAGGACAATCAGGGTGGGCAAGAAATACAAAATTTACATTACTGAACTTCTGCCTAACGAATCTCTATCTTTTTTTTCAGGCCTGGGTTGCGCGAAAAACGGGCTCTGGTGCACGGAACTACGCGGACAGGATTAACGTACGCACATAACTTAAATTAAATATTGCTTTACATATATTTGTATTTTTTTTAGGAAAATATCACGGGGCAAATTTCAGATTGTGAGCGGCGGCGCAAAGTTCGGCCCGTACCCACAGTTTTGGCCGAAATGGGAGCCGGAGCGAAATGGGCTCTACTGAGACGGATTCACTGGCGGCTGCCGGAAAATGGCGGATGTTGCCCAAGCCGCGGGTAAATTCACCCTGCGCGGCGAACGGCTCACAACCCCAACTAAACACACGGCCGTGGCGCCGGTAGGATTTGGATGCAGTCAGTTCTGCACAGGAACGGGCTCACCAGTTGTCCTCCACTGACCAGGCTGGTCAGGATTAGCAGGTCCAGGTCCACCACACCGATCCCAGGAAAATGGCGGCACTCGAGGGTCTCGGCAGCTTCCACAAAATTTCCGTGAGTTTTAAATCCGAAAATAAAAGATCTCCGTGGCCAGTGCCGGTCCAGTCACTGCCACGCTGAAACACCCCACGAAAAAATGTTTTTTTTAATTCGAATTAGCTTCGAATTCACTTTCTTTTTTCTATTGGCACTCACGTTTTTTCTTATTTGGAAATCACACCACTTATATTTTTTTCTAGCTGCCGCTCCTCCGTATCTTTTTCTACTGCCTCTCCTCCAACGCTTTTGCCTCCCTATATAGGTTCGTTTCGCTGACCGCGTTCCACCTTACGGGACTCTTTTTAGCGCTCAGTGCAACGGCCCAGTTCAAGGGCAGCACTCAGAGAGAGCGATGTATGAGCGGGACAGCAGATCGCTTACCCCTGCCATCCGACATTTAGGTGGCGCCACCAGCTTAAAGCCTACCATCGATACTTCCCCCCCAAACTATCACCTCTAACCTATCGCCTACCTATCGATACTTCCCCCACGACTACCACCTCTAACCTATAGGGCCATTTCAGCCGATTCCAACTTGAAATGCAACAACTTAGCAGTTAGTGTGCACTTACAATAACTGCAGAAGACTCTGGAGATGTCTTAAAATCAGGATGCGGAAGCCAAGCATCTCGACATTTTTGTTTAAAAACTTTCGGCATTTTGTCACAAATATGTTTAAAAGTGCACTTGCTCATAAAGATGACACTCTCGAAGACGATTAGGATCGATAAAAGACAATCTGCTGTGACAGACTATCGATATAAAAAAAGCTGGAAAAAAGCTGATTTCAAATTAAAAACAGCTAGAATTCCCGCTTCCCGCTGTTTCTAAAACATGCCCGCTAGTCAAGTATAAATAAAGCTGAAAACGAGAAAGAAAGCTAACTTCGGTAAACCGAAATTGGATACCCTTGCAGTCTGCAATTGGATCATTGAAAATCGAACCATTTTAGAAATGTTGAAAAAATATCGAATTTTGTAAATTTTACATTGTAAAATGTAGAATTTTACATTTTCATATAAATCGACCGATCGCTTCTATGGCAGCTATATGATATAGTTTTCCGATCTTAATGAAATTAAAATCGTAATTCTAGAACCATAAAAAACTGCTATATCTCAAAATTTATAGAAATACGTTTAAAAACAGAGAAGTTAAAATTTTGTTTACATTAATTTCGCTATCATTCCTATGGCAGCTATAGGATATAGTAGTCCGATTTCGGCCGTTCCGACATATATACGCGTGCGAAAGAAATAAGACTATGCTCGATTTCAGCTCGATAGCTCAAAAACTGAGAGATTAGTTCGCGTAGAAACCGACAGACGGACAGACGGACAGACAGACAGACGGACATGGCTAGATCGACTGGGCTGGTGATGCTGATCAAGAATATATATACTTTATAGGGTCGAAGATGCCTCCTTCACTGCAAAATTATAATACCCTCTGCAAGGGTATAAAGACGGGGAAAAAGCTGATTTGGCAACAGTGATCTAGTCGTCCGTCGCAGTTGCTTCTTGACCAAATGGTAGCCGAGCAGATCCGTTCGTCACCCACGCAGGTCGTCGGCAAGCGGAAGGTAGCTGCCAAGGACGCATTGATGCAGCTCACCGGCGTGCAGGTCGATGAGCGCTGCGGTGTCAAAAGTCTATAGCCCCGTGTCCACCCCACCGGGGGGGTCGGGAGGACATTGATGCTGTGTCGCTGCAGCAGTGTCGAAAGGGATGGCGCCGACGTAGCAGCGGTAGCGAGCCGTGGAGAGTCTGACGAGAGCCTTGGAGAGGCTGACGAGTGCCGTGGAGAGGCTGACGAATGCCGTGAAGAGGCAGCTGTGCGGCGAAGAAGAGGCGTCAAAGGACGGGCATGCGTATGGTGCTTCTGGTTGCACTTCGTGCAGCGAATGCCACGTCAGCACGTCCTCTCTGAGTGCTCGTGCGCTTGGCAGTTGGCACAGTAGCGACTCGCGAGGACTGCCCGGAGCCTCTTTTTCGCCAGCCGTTGGGAGGTAAATTGTCCTCTTTAACCACCACCAGATCACCAACAAGGAGGTTGCTTGTGGAGCCTGCCACTTAGTTCGTTTATGGAGCGAGCGGCCTTTAATTTTATCATCTGAATCGACTCATTTATTCGAAATCTAAATTTTGCAGCTCAAGAAAGCGACGATCCGGCCAAAACACTGCTGATCGGGTTTCTGATCAAGCTTTCATGGAGCTTGCTCATGGCCGGTGCGGACAGAAGGACACACTGACGAACGATCTCTTCTATTTTTCAGGCACGTAAATAATTTTTATGCTTACGTTTGAAGAGGATAGTTGCGTCCAAAAAACCCACCCCAAATCCAGCGAGCTCAGCTACACAAATCGTGTCTGCTATCCGGGCGGCCACTTCCTCAGCCCTATGTCCTTCAAGAAATGAGGCACCACAACACCACCGACGTAACATAAATGGCGCCCAACTCTGGCAATATCCTTTGATCCTGATTGCCAAAAACTTATTATTTTTGACGAGAAAAGCCTCAGTATTCAGAAAAACTTTTTCCAATGCTTTTAAAGAATTTGGAGTCATCAAAGCTGATCACTTTGTGGTCAAAATTAGCTAACAATTTCTATAGGATTTTCTTTAAATTTGATCTTTAATATACATGTCGGAGTTCTCAGAAGAGTTTGAATTCAACGAACGCTAAAGTTATTTGGCGCTCACTTTTGGTTGTCGCTGAGTATACGCAGCTGCGACATTGGTTCCTGTAAAGACATGGATTCTGAGTATTCCTTCTCTTTTGAGATCTCTGTTGTTCTCGTAGCGCGACGGGATTGCCAGATCTCTTAAAGAGCGGCGTAACCGTCGAGTGAGGCCCGGTCGCCCAAGGGAGAGAGCATGTCTCTCTCAGAGAGAGAAACGAAGAGCAAGAAGTGGCATGAAAATGAGCTCTGGTATTAAAAACGGTCTTCACTTTGAATTGGGCTCTTGGCGCGATCGGGACTGACTGCGCTATCGAAATGGCAGACTCAGAAAATACTCCTTCTCCGTTATACATATATGTCGGAGAGTATGTGCTATGTGTTATATTTGAATTGTGCGCCTAAATAGGCTATGGGTTGCCATTGACAGTTCGGGTAAAGTGGGATACAGTTTGTGAACCTATATCGAGTTTGGCTCCGTGAGCGTAGTCAGGATTACGATACTAGAGAGGATAGAGGATGACTTGGCAGGAAGTGCTGACTTTCATCTCTTTTTTGGAAAAACCTCGAAGCGACAGCAAGGCTACGGAGACTCGCTGCACAGTTCCGACGCACAGTAGCGCCTTTTCTCATTTTGCGTTGCTAAAATCGTAACTTTTGAACCAAATAAGATAATCAAATAATTTAAACGGCATTTTACAGGTAAATGTTGTAAAATTTGTATATGTATTGGACAATATGCCACGCCCACCCATTCGCCTTTTTATAGGGTATCAAAGTGAAAAAAATCTATTTTATTCAATGAAAACAATTTTTTTAAAACATTTTTTATTTAATTTTTTATCTTTATTTTTATGTATTTGCTTAAATAAAAATAATTTGAAAACTTAAAAAAATATTTAACATTAAAAAAAAAATGTTTTTTCCCTTAAATTTTGGCAATTTTTTATTAACAAACGGGCCTATATTAGGGGAATTTCTAATAGTTTAAGCATTTCTGGACTATAATTACTTGATTCTATATCTTTTCGCTACTTTACATGCCGCAGAGATGCAATAAACGGGTCAGATGATGCAGCTAACATATTGAAGAGGTCCTCATTTTGCCTAAGTCTGGATGACTTGTAAGTGTTGCAGTATCTATACTTCTTATATAATTTTTTTTAGCGATTCTTGAGCTTCTTCTGAAAGTTCTCCAATTGGCAAAGACTGATATTCAATTATATCTTTACCATGTTCTAGAATTTTGTGGACTGTTGGAGTCAATTTCTTATGAGGATACTTCTCAGCCAAAAGCGAAGCTGTGATGGAAGCATATTCCCCATATTTCACCGAATCAATTTTCTCCTTGCAATTGAGTACATTCAAGATCGCACCCAATATTTGAATGATTTCCTCGTCAATTCCAGTGATTTCTGCCGCAACAATGCAATTTTCGAAAAATCTCCGAGAAGTATTTCCATCGTTTGAGTTTCCATATCCGGGTTTCGGGCAGTCCACTTTGAGTCCAAGTTGCTTTGAAAACCCTTCCTGTATTCGATATTTCCTAAATTGTTCCTTTTCCTTCTTTGTCGAATTGTTATTATCCCAGTCTTCGTTGTCTTGTGGAAGGGTATACGCCAATTTCAACAAAAATTTCATACACCTTATCCGAGCGTGTAAAGGTGAGATTCCGTAGTTGTAGTTTGCCTCCTTGGTTGTAGAATCATCCAAACTTCCGAAATTCTTTTGAGTTGTTTTGCAAATTGGACATGTTAAAGTCGAATTGTCGAATAAAGTCGACGGCAATAATGAACTGATGAAGGCCTATTGTTTCTCCAATGTAAAGATTCCTCTGATTGAAGCCGCAAAGGAACCACTGATGCCATGAACAAATTCCCGTCTGATATTGATTCATCATCTGTCCTTATTGTTTGTTTATAAATGCTTTGTCCAGATGATCCATCGCAGCCCCATTTACTGACCAATTCCACCTTCTCTGGTAAATTGTCCAACACATTATCCGGAAGACTCTTCAATAAACGTTGAGCCGTGTGATTCATCAGATCCTGCACAGTAGCTTTCACAGAGACTTCAGTAATCTCTGTATTAATTGGTCTTGACATTTTTTTGGCTCCGTAATCCGGCTCCAGGTAATATATCCGCCCCATGTTGCATTAAACACGTTCGTAATATTTCATATTTCTCCTTGGATAATTGTAAGTCCATAAATAAGGCCAGGGCTTCTTCGTCAGTTAGTTCCATTATGCTAGCGTTTAATGGAGTGGGAATGCTTTTCCGAATCCTTTTGAGCCGACAAGGGCTTGCTATAGCAACCGATTTGGTTATGGATGATTTAGTCAGTTGATCATCCTTTATATATTTAGTAGCCAATGCTTCCGACAAATTTCCAGTGGTCAAGATGTTGGTCACCTCAGAAAGCTTCTTTCTTCTTGTGAAATCCGAGCAATCCTGTATTGCTTTCGATGGTCTTCCTTTACCGGTAGATGTGCTGGGTTCATCATCATGATCTTCTTCCGTGGCTTGCAAGTTGAGATCCCCCAGAAGCCAGTCCTCATATTTGGCTAAAAAACGTGAATGGCTTCGATACACTTCTCCCCACTTTT
This sequence comes from Drosophila rufa, assembly GCA_018153105.1. Lineage (NCBI taxonomy): Eukaryota > Metazoa > Arthropoda > Insecta > Diptera > Drosophilidae > Drosophila > Drosophila rufa. Next base: position 1,953,683 of record JAECXS010000003.1, on the reverse strand, counting down.
TCCTGAAGTTCTTGTACAGTAAGCGAATGTTGTTTTCCACTCCATAGTTGTTTCTTAAATCTCCAAACCAAAGTTCAAGCTCTCTAAAATAGTCTTCTTCGAAATCACCATAGGTTGGGGCGTTCCGAAAGATTTCGAACAGTTTTCCGCGATTGATCTTTGCCATTCTGTCTTGTCAACTTTCACTGATAGACTAATTAAAATTGCGCAATATATAGTCCGATTTATTACCTGTTAGGTACCCTTTGGGTTTTGGTTCAATTAAAGAGTTAAACCAGACACCTGTTATACCTATGATTGTTTGTAAATATGCCCTAAATTCATGTTATGCAGTTTTTAGGTAAGGTATTGCCTACCTGGGATAACCCACAACTATTTTGTCAGCTACAAAAGTGATTTCAGCGTCTACCTGTTTTCTTTAAAAAGTAATTAATTGTTTCCTTTGGAAGTATAATTTAGCTACTATCAGGTATAAATATAAAAAACACCAAATTTCATAAACACCTATTTTATAGGTACGTTTTGTTATACAAAACAAACGAAACAAACAATTTCAAAGTATAGCGCGAGCGGGTTTGAAGCGGTTAACCCGCTTGCGCTACAGCTAGTATATTTTTTGGTATGTATTAAGTTGAATCGGTATTTTGGTATATTTTACCCTGAGTTGTTTTAGTTTATTGCATTGCATTTCCGCAGCTGCAGCGTGCTGCAGCAGATGTAAGTTGATTCTGGTCCAGAAAAGATCAACGAAGGTTTTGTATGTAGTGTGTATGAGGGCCGAGCCGGGCCAAAAAAGATATAGACTACTTTAGCCAGAAAAAAGTGAAAAAATTGACCCCTGGCAGGTAGCGATTTACCTGTACAAGCCCAAACCCAATTCTGTTTTTTTCAGGTCAGTTTACAGTTTATGAATGTATATGTTATTTAAAGTAAAAATCATGAGGTTAGGTAATCTATTTTTTGTGTAATATTACCTGAAAGTCAACCAATTTCCCCTTTTTTTTTGTATGATGCAAAAATGGAAACAAAGTTCGACTTTGAAGGCTCATATCTTCTAAAAAAAAAATCTTAAAATTGATTTTATTGGAAATTCTGAATCGATGGGAAATTTCCTGTCGAATAAGTATGGTTTAAATCGGTTTTGCGACTACGACTTTTTTGATTTTAGCAACGGCTTTTGTTCGAGAGGCGCTACTGTGCGACGTTAAGAGTGCAATCAGATATACCTCAGAGAAAGAAATATATGTACATTGATATTATTTAAAACAAAAATGCTAATAACAAAGAGAATGTTTTGGATTTCTTGTATTTGTGTAGTATATATACATATTAACAAAAAATAATAATATTATTTTCATAAGCTTAAAGGATAGAAAAATATTTAGTGAAAAAGTTTAAATTCATATGAAATAAGTATATGTGCATAGTAAGTGAAAATTAAAAATACTAATGAAATATTTTTTTTAGATTTTTTCTTCAGTTTTTTAATAGTTAATATGCTTTCCTTTTTTAGTGAAAATTTGATTAATCCGGTTTGGCATTGAGGTTGCCAAATTTTGGAGTATTGTAGGGTTAATTTGATAACATTCCTGGAGCAATGCTTTTTTTAGGATTTACGGTGTCAAACTGGCGTCCATTCTTGTAAACTTTGTTGGATAATATTCCCCAAAGATCTTTTATTGGGTTTAGGTCCGGGCTGATAGCTGGCCACTGCAATAAGGGTATCTTCCTACCATCCAAAAAATCTTTTGTTTTACGTGCCGTATGTATTAGCGCGTTGTCTTGCTGGAAGATCCACTCATCCCCATAAAGGTTTCCAGCAAATTCAATCAGTACTGTTTTCAACAACTCTACATACATTTCCGCATTGGTTCTGGTTGGTATAAAACAGAGGGGAGACTTCCAGCATGCCCAAATCCAGCCCAAACCATTAATGATCCTCCACCGTAGTTTCGCCGTGGTTGCCTTTTGTCGCGTCAATACTTTTGGCAGGAGTCAGGGCCGTCTAGGTTAATTTTTTTTTCGTATCGATTTCCGTGGGTCTGCCGCTCCGCTTTATTTTCCCATACATTTCCGGATTTTTAAGGAAGTTTGCAATAGTGTTTCTATGCCGATTTAGTCTGGCGGCAAAATAAGAAACATTCTTGCCAGATTGGGCCAGCCCTTTGATCAGACCGCGATCTTCCTCCGACAAATGCGTTCCACGTGGCATTCTACCGTAAAATGAAAATTACAACACACATTTTTATTTCCAAATGGTTAAAAATAATGTAACTTACTTTCTGCTGAATAAAGAAATTTTTAGGATCACACTTCTGAGCTTGCTGACATGCGAGAACACAATAATCACAGCTTGCACATATACTTACTTCTTTTGAAAACCACGAGTTGCTACACATTTTTTTTTAAACGGTACATAGAATGAAGCGCAAAAAGGAATACTGGAGTGCTAGACCTTCACAAGAGATAAAAGTACAAATTGGCATACCTACAATACCGTTACCTCCATAGTAAATATAAGCAAATTAAAAAGTGCACATATACTTCTTTCTCTGAGGTAATTTGTCATTCGGCCCTAACATATCACTACCAGTCGACATAATTTTAAGTGGAAAGCCACTAAGTGACAGCGGGCTAATATTGGCGTTAAGCGAATCGTTGGACGAAGAAGCAGCCAAATGGTTATCACAGATATGCTATCCAGGAATAACATGGCAAGAGTTCCGACAACTATTTGAGCAGCGGTATGAGACATCAGAGTTGCCAGATGCTGTCATTTTGCATCTTTTAAATAGTCGTCCAAGTGTTGGTAAAAGTTTGCCTGTGTATGTGAGCCGCTGTGTGACGTCACTGTGCAAAACTTTGCCAGTTGACTCATAAGAATATTTCAATCTCATTGGTTTTTGGGCATATGGCTAATTTCGATCGGCGTTTGCAACGAATTATACATACAGTGAACGATAATAGCCGACGGGATCTATAAGCTGAACTGCAAGTTTTTGCTGCGATGAAGAAGAAGAAAGAAGGGTGGAGCTGTGCGCTATAGAGGAGCCTAAATCTTTTATGCTGGTTCATGGTGAGAGATTTCCAATTACATTCGATTTCGGAGCTGAGTGCTCATTAATCAAAGAGCGCCTTTCAAATAAGTAAATTGGTAAGAGAATTAATAATGTTGTCTCTTAAAGGGCATAGGTAATACCAATACTTATAGTACAGTACAAATCAAAAGCAATATAATAATGGATAACAATTCTTTAATAGTTTTGTTTTACATAGTACCAGATGAATGTAAAAAGAATAATATTGTAATTGCAGAGAAATATTGAAAAAATGTTCCTTTGTGAGAGAATCTGTACAGTATTCGGGGTACGAAGTACACATTGGCTATACTCAACCCAATTTGCGTAAGGTTAAGGCATTATGTGCGTTGCCACCACCTAGGACCGTTACTACGTTACGTCAATTTATGGGATTAGTTTCATACATTCGGCAGTTCATACCATGATTTTCTCACATCTGAGAAAAGTAACTTTGTTTGGAAAAATGAGCATGAGGTAATCCGTAAACGAATCGTCAATACTCTCACAAGCACTCAGAACTACGTGTCAACCGGTACGGACGTCTTGATTTTAGCTCTGAAAAAAAAAAAAAAGAAATTTTCTCACAAATTTTTTCTTCAAAAAAAAAAAAAAAAAAGTTTTTGTTTTTTTTTTTCCCCTCAGAAATTTGTATTTATTTTTGGCTTGTTTATATTCTCGCGATTGAGCAAGTTTCTGTGACTGGCTGTGGTCTTGTGGTTTCTGCCTCGCAGAGACCGCTCACAGCCGATTCTTACCGCGGCGAGGTGTCGACTTCCCTGTGTCCTCAAGCCTCCCTTCCCACTGAGAGCATGGCGGAGCTCGTCGTCCACGGCGACGATGACGGATGTCTCTTGTTCGGCGTCCCCTACTCCTTTGGACAATGCTCATCATACGTCCCGCAGCACGCGTTCCATTCGAGGACGCCCAAGCCCTTACCCCTCGAGTAAAGTGCAGTCGAATCGAGCCGCTCCTGCTGCCCAAGCTATACTACCCATTCCTGTCCAATTGACTCCAGTGGTTACTTCACTTCAAAACCAACACTCTGAGCTAGAAGCCATAACTGACGACGATGACTGGTGGACCCCACGGCCCATTTCTAACAAACGCCGTTCTGACTCCAAGTCTCCTATTGTTAATAGCAAAATCCTAAAGGGATCAAATAGCCCAGTCTATAACCTTGAGAATCGATTCTTGGAACTGTCAGGCATGGATACAGACGACGAACTCATTCTCTCTTCTCGAAACGTCACTCACAACAACTCCGACCAAGCCAATACCAGCTCAAGCAACAACAATAGCAGTATAAACGACAACCCCGAAAACAGTACCAACAACATCAACAACAACAGTATAATCAACAATATTCCCAACACTCGGGTTCCAAACCAGCCCGCAGGCAACAAGGAAACCCCACCGCCTCACAAGCCACCCCCAATTGTGGTCAAAAATTGTGAAAATCTGAACGGACTTATCAGATCCACAGATATGATCGTCCACCCAACGAAATACTCCATAAAATGCCACCCAGACAATTCAGTTTCGATCCAGGCTGCAGATTCCGATGCGTACAGAGCCATTACAAAATCTTTTCCATAAAAAGGTACCATTTCATACCTGGCAGCTTAAAGAGGAAAGATCCTTCCGCATAGTCATCCGAGGTGTACATCACTCCACCCCGGATGAGGACATTAAGGAAAGTCTGACATTGCTTGGCCACATTGTGCGCTTCGTTAATAGACCTAGAAGCCGGTTTGACAAAGCAAAGCTAGTCAACCTAGTCTTTGTTGAGTTAGAACCAGCCGCCAACAACAAAGAAATTCATGAGCTTAAGACGCTCTGTCGCCAACGGGTTCAAGTTGAACTTCCCCACAAAAAGGATGATGTCGTTCAATGCTTTAGATGCCAATCCTTTAATCACACAAAAAATAACTGCCATAAGGAATTTAACTGTGTGCGATGTGGTCAACAACATGCGATTGAGGCCTGTGATCGAGAAATTCATCCAGTTAAATGTATAAACTGTGGAGGTAGCCACACAGCAAGTTACAAGGGCTGTATTGTTTACCAGCAGACAGTAAGTCGCCGTAGAAGTGCTACATCCCATCGAAGCCCTCCACAACAACCAGCCTCTGCACGATCAAGTGCACAAAGTGGTGTTGTGGCATCGCTTTCATACGCAAACGCTGTTAGTGGATCTCTTCAACAACAAACTCAACAGGCCAGCCGACCGCAGTGGACAACCCATCAGCTTCAACAACAGTTCCCTCCACTAGGAAGTAGGAATCGGAACTCAAATCAACAAAGCCAAAGCCACCGACAGTCACTGCAACCAACGCAGGAAACTCCAAGCCGACAGCAACATTCAGGACCACAACAACAACAACAGTCTCATCAACAACAGTCATCTCAGCAGCTCCGGAATATCCAAAATGATCTTCAATGGCAGCGACAAGAGCAAATGTACATGCGTTCTGATGAAAAGATGTCAGTCCTCGTGGCTCAACTCGACAAGATGTTCCAGATGATGATGTCAATGATGACCCTCATCACTGGCCTTATACCACAAATGGCGCAAGGAGCTACTAAAGCGAGCTCTGTCCTTCTCCCAGTTCATCCATCCCAACCATGAGTCAAATTGGGCTCAAAATCGGTGTGTGGAACGCCGACGGGCTGACCAACAAGGCTCAGGAGCTGGAGCTCTTTGTGCGGAAACATCATATTGACATTATGTTGGTCAGCGAAACACACTTTTCCTCTCGTTCATATTACAAGCTACACGGGTATGACATTCAACAATCAAATCATCCGGCCGATCGCCATCGTGGAGGCTCTGCAATTATCATAAAGTTCTGTCTCCAATACCACCAGTTCGCAACAATGGAACATCCAAGTGCTCAATGGACTGCAGTCAAAGTTAAAATGGACCACGGTGAAATTGTCATTGCTTCTATTTATTGTCCACCTAACATTCAGCGTACCAGCGACGACTTCAAATTACTTTTTGAGGAACTTGGACCCAATTTTATAATTGCCGGTGACTGGAATGCACACCATCGACTTTGGGGCTCTCGAAACTGTACAGTCAGAGGAAGAGCATTGGCAGACTGTATCCTTAGTTCCAATATCCAGGTCCTTGCTACTGGAGGGCCCACGCATTACCCGTACAGTCAACGTACACCATCAGCTATCGACTTTGCCATATATGGAGGGATTCGATCTGAGCTTCTCACCATCTCAGAAAGCTTTGAATTAAGTTCCGACCACATCCCCTTGGTAATCGAACTAAGGACTGCTGCTTTCAAACTCTCCCGTAAAACGAGTGTGCTTCCGCAAAACGCATGCATTCCACGGTTCCAGGCAGCTATTAACCAACTTGTTGACCTGAACATGGTCCTAAACTCCCCGTTGATATTGACGACGCTACTGAGCTCTTTGCACGTAATATACACATCGCTGCTGAATCCTCTACCTGTGGACAACTTTCAATAAACCCATCAGTTCCACCTCATGCTCTTTTAAAACCTGAGGTCCTGGTGAGGTTGAAAAGATCCCTGCGCCGCAGATTCTTGAGGTCGAGAGATCCGGCTGACAAAAGGGCATATCGTCGTGCTGAGGACAGTTTGAAGAAGTTGTTGCATACAACAAAAAACAACTATTTTGCTGATCTGCTGCGCAATGCTGATCCCACAAAACCATATGGATTTAACCTCTGGAAAGCAGCAAAAATAGTTAAAAGACAGCCCCCTCGCAGAATCCCTATCAAGCGTGCGGACAACACTTGGTGCAAATCGGATTCCGAAATTTCGTTGGCTTTTGCTGACGAACTGGAGAATCGCTTTCAGCCATTCGATCTTGCAAATCGTGAAGATGTGGAGAATACTCTGACATTTCTCGACGCTGCCTCCCCAGAAGCAGAGCCTATTCGACATGTTAGTCCGGCAGAAGTTTGTCTGCAAATCACAAAGCTGCTCCCCAGTAAAGCCCCAGGATTCGACGGTGTCGATAGCAGAGTTGCCAAGGCACTGCCAAGAAAGGGTATATTGTTCTTAGTCCTCTTGTTTAACTCCATGTTACGTATCCACCACTTCCCCACACAATGGAAGTGTGCTGTGATAACGATGATTCCGAAGCCAGGCAAACCGGAGAACCTTGTTGCGTCTTACCGACCGATAAGCCTGCTGCCCACATTTTCTAAAATATTTGAAAGAATATTTCTTAGCAGAATGATGGCAGTAAGAAGCGTGCAGGATGCCATTCCAGACCACCAATTCGGCTTCAGGAATCACCATGGAACCCCTGAGCAAGCCCATAGAGTGACGCAACACATTTTGGATGCCTTCGAAAATAGACAATACAGCTCTGCTGTCTTTCTGGACGTCAAGGAAGCGTTTGATAGAGTGTGGCACGATGGCCTCCTATTCAAGCTGAAATCTCTCTTGCCAACTGCTCAGTTTCTTCTGATAAAGTCATATCTGCTAGATAGAAATTTCATGGTTGAAGTGAGAGGTGCGAGATCAACCATCAGACGCATAAGAGCTGGCGTACCTCAAGGTAGTGTGTTGGGTCCTGTGCTTTACACCCTATACACCTCTGACATGCCAAATCTCAGTGATCCGGGTACCCTCCTGGCAACGTATGCTGACGACACAGCCTTCATTGCTAACTCTTCGTGTCGGATTGAAGCTTCCAGAATGACGCAAAACTTCCTGGAGCTCTACAGCGTGTGGTCGAATCGATGGAACATCTGCATTAACGGAAACAAATCTCAACACTGCAACTTCTCCCTAAGGCATCAAATCCTTCCTAGGGTTAAGTTCCAGGACACGCTCATCCCTCAAGCTCCTCAGGCACAGTACCTGGGTCTCATCCTCGACAAGCGGCTCACATGGAGGCAGCACACCACCAAAATTGCAGCCACATGTCGGAATAAGCTTAGGAAGCTCAATTGGATGCTTAGAGGAGGGAGTCAACTAAGTCTAAGTAACAAAGTTCTTCTGTACAAGGCAATAGTGGTCCCTTCAATGACCTATTGCATCCAGATATGGGGTACGGCGTCTGACTCGAACATTATGCGCATGCAAAGGATCCAAAACCGAGCGCTGCGCACAATCACTAATGCGCCGTGGTATATGAGGAACGTGGACATTACAAAGGACCTTCACATCCCCACCGTGAGGGAGCAAATTAATCGACACTCGAGTCGGTATAATGAACGACTTCGAGTCCATGCGAACCAACTAGCTGCTTCATTGGCAACACCGAGGACCAGAAGAAGGCTTCAAAGACGGCACCCAGGAGACTTATGGATGGGAGGACGGCAGAGAACGAGAGTCCTTCCCCAATAAATACATTGCACTGATTGTCACTTCGTTCCCTATGTTAGGGAGATTACCGTTTCCATGTTATGCATCCATGTTATTTTTGTTACTATTGCTAGTCCCTACATTTTATAACCATTAATTTGGTTGATTAATGTAAAAATAATATATATGTGTTAAAAAAAAAAAAAAAAAAAAATTCTCACAAGCAAACCAGTTTTGACAATATTCGATCCATTGGTTATAAAGCCATACTCTTGCATCGCATTGAAACTAAACCATTTGTATTAGAGTATTTTAGTAATGCTACTAGCCCTTGAGAGTCAAAGTACACCTCGTATAAGTTGGAAACTCTTGCGGTTGTTAAAGCTGTTAAACATTTTGGACACTTTATACACGGTAGAAGGTTTGTGTTTTTACTGACTGTAATTTGCTGAAAGCGTACAGAACAAAAATTGAATTATCATCTAGAGTACCGTTGGTGGGCATTTCTGCAGCCCTTTGATTTTGAAATAGAGTAACGAGACGAAAGCGCATGGCTACGTCGATTTTTTTGTAAAGAAATCATTTGCCTGACAAGAGTAAACAAATACAGAACAAGGTTTTTAAAAAGCGTGTGAGCTTATGACTATTACTGAAAGTTGGATTCAAGTAAAACAGCGCGAACAGGATATTTTAGGTGAAATTAGCAAACAGAATGACGGTGAATTATCGGTAAATAGGATGCAGCCTATGAAATGAGAGCAAATGTTTTACACAGGAAATGCATATTGCATATTGACATCACAGGAAAATGAAGTAGCAAGAATGTACATCATGATTATAGTACATCATAGTTCAGACAGACGGCCTTATCAAAAATGTTCACCTGTTTCATAACAGTTTTATAGATGTTGTACAATTTTATATTGCGTTGTTAGGTGATCAGGGCAGAAGTTTTACTATAAAAAAATTTGTTGGGTTTTGTGCTTCCCAGAAAATGCAGCATCATTTAATAGCAACTATACAAGTCGAGCCAATGGCCAGTTTGAAAGAGTAATGAGTATCCTAAAAAATATGTTGACTGTTGCTGCATCTTGTTATGCTTTGGGAGAAGTACAGCTGTCATTGAATTGTACCATTAATCGAGTTACGAATCCTAGTCCATTAGAGCTATTAATTGGCAAATGCTCACTACCATGGGGTTTGGTGCCAATTTGTGACGAGGAAAGTGAGGTTGACTTAAATAAACAGAGAGCAGAAGCTATAAAGAATATGAAAAGCGCAGCAAAATATGACAAAGCAAGATTCGACAAAGACAAAGCTAAGGTCTTTAATGAGTAAAAGGCAGTACAAATATGCCCATGAGCTTTTACGTAGAATGCCAGAAGGGCAGGTACCAAGCGAGCTAGATATTGATGAAGCGGTCGAGGACCGTGAAGACCAATGTGGCATTGGTGCGGATGAAACAGGCCGTGAAGACTAGTGTGGTACTAGCAATGCGGGTAAAACAGACCGTTGAAGACCAATGTGGCACTGGCAAAGGAGTAGTGGCTGGTGTGGCACTAGCGTGTGTTGAAGACCATTGTGGCACTGGCAAAGGAGTAGTGGCTGGTGTGGCACTAGCGTGTGTTGAAGACCAGTGTGGCACTGGCAAAGGAGTAGTGGCTAGTGTGGCACTAGTGCGTGATGAAACCAGTATGACACTGATGTTTTTTAATGTCGATGCTACGGAGCAGTACCTGGCCCAGAGGTTATTTATTTTTTTTTTTTTTAACAAAGATACATTACATTGAGTCACTTCTCTGATCGCGTCGATGGTACTCCTCTTCTTTCGGAATCCGTACTGGTGGTCGGAGGGCGCTTCGCGTTCTTCCAGTTCCTTTTCAAGCTGGGTACAGATGATCCGCTCAAATACCTTGCCTATCGTATTTAGCATACACAAGGGCCGGTATGAGGAAAGGTCGTCGCTGTTCTTGCCAGGTTTCGGGATCAGCACTAGCCTTTGCCGCTTCCAATCTTTTGGGATGATCCGCTCCAAGAGGCACTTATTGTACAACTGCACAAAAAGGCTCGGGTAAGCTTCAACTATGGTGTGTAGGGCCGCGTTGGGGATCCGGTCCAGGGGCCTTGGCTATCTTGCTGCCGGCCAGTGCGCTTAGCACTTCCAGCTCGTTGGTGAGTACCACGACTCCATCAGCCAGTGTGATGGTGTCAGTGGCGGCTGAGTGGGAAACAGCGCGGACACTATCGCTCCCAACTGAACTGGGCAGTTTGGGGTCGGCTGCTTTCTGAGCTTGCCCATGACCATCTTGTATGCTGATCCGAATGGTTCACGGTCAGCCAAAGGGCACAGCTCCTGGAAGCACCTATTTTTGCTTTCCTTGATGGCAGCCTTGAGGGCCTTTTTCCTGTTCCTGTAGTGGAACTCGCTCAGCTCCTTAATGGGGCGTCCTCTGTTTCTTTGTCAGTATGGCCGTGTCGGAGAGTATGTGATATGTGTTATATTTGAATTGTGCGCCTAAATAGGCTATGGGCTGCCATTGATACTAGAGAGGACATGTGATGACTTGGCAGGGCTAGCTGACTTCCATCTCTTTGGAAAAACCTTTGCAACTGACAACAAGGCTACGGAGACTCGCTGCACAGATCCCACGTTAAAAGTGCAATCAAATATAATTTAAAAACGAGAAGGAAAGCTAACTTCGGTAAACCGAAGTTGGTATACCCTTGCAGTCTGCAATTGGATCATTGAAAATCGAACCATTTTAGTAATGTTGAAAAAATATACAGGCGTGCTCCGGTTTTCACTTTTATTTTTCGTTTTCGTTTTAGACCATAAAACGTACGTTTTCGTTTTTAGGTGCTCCGGTTTTTACAAACTTTTTGTCATCGTTTTGTTATCGAAATATTTAATCGTTTTTATTGCTCAAACAGATGACTTGGATGTTTTGAGAAGTATAAGGAATGCTTAAATTCCTTTACTCTTTTTACTTGTTTGTTTTAAAGCCAAATAAAGGCAGAAATTGTTTATTTATCGGTCCAAGAGGGCTGCCACCCTTTGATAATATGTCTTTTATACCTTTTTTTATTGGTAAAAATTCCATTTAAACATTAAAATAATCTGTTTTTTTTATTAAAACCTTATTTTATCCTCATTGAACATTATTATTGACCACCTTTTAAATTTAGAAGCATTTCGACCAGATTGTTTTGTTCCATCAACAGTACGCCAGCACTGGCAACCAAAACGAAAGATGTTTTTGCCGACGGCAAATATTTTGTTCCCAAATTCAAGGTTGGGTCAGAAAATAATTATTTTAAAAGTAAATACGAATTAGATTGATTTACTTGTGGTGTGAAATGAACATCAATAGACCAAGGAGTCAATTATTTTTTTCATTTTGCAATTAAGAACCGATTTGATGTGGAAAAAGGCATTTACTTTTCATTTCGACAAAACAAACATGCCCGTTTTTGAAAACGAAAAAATCTTGTGAAAGTGAAAACGGGAGCACCGATTTTTCGTTTTCGAAAACGAAAACGAGAGAATCTTCTGAAAGTGAAAACCGGAGCCTGCCTGATAGAATTTTGTAAATTTTACATTTTACATGTATAATTTTACATTTTTTTACATTCTATATCTTCTATCTTCTATCTATATCTATATATATATATATAAATATAAAAATGGAGCCCAAAAAATGTGTCGTAAAAAACTACTGGAGAACGGCTGGGCCGATTTGGTTCAAATTTTTTTTCAGTTGTAGGTAACTAACAGGAGAAGGTCAGAACGTAATAAAATTTTTAGAAAATCCTCCAGGGTAATGGTGAAAAACAAATAATTAAAATATCAAATTATATATAGAGTAGTGTATCGAAATATATGTCAAAGTAAAAACAAATCGTTTCAATATTATTCGGTTTCTCATTCGTTTTTATCAGACGTCCGGATTTGTTTAATTTCTTCCTGTGATTTGTAGGAATAATGCCTTCTATAAGACGGCCAAACATTGGACGACGTACACGTCGAGCAACATATAGTCGGAATGTCCATGAAAGTCAAACGCAAGACGAACGTGCAGAAAGAAATGAATCGAGACGAACCCGTTTAGCACAGATTCGCTCTACACAAAGAGTACCAAGAACAGACTTGAATCGCGCTGCATTTGCATACAATTTCTCAACGTCCTACAAAGACCATAGCTGCGTTGTTATCGGTTCATTGTCTGTGGTATGTCAGCAATGCAATGCACATGGAGAACTGCATTCATACAGATCCGTTGACAGCGTGACCGACGAGGATGAAGCGACGAACTATCCGACAGAATTTTTGAACTCGCTAGATGTGCCAGGAACTCCACCGCATAATTTGCAACTGAAGGTGGGATCAATTATTATAATGCTGCGGAATCTAAATCATCCGAAATTGTGCAACGGTACGCGGATGTCCGTCAAGAAACTGATGAATAACGTGATTCAGGCGACGATCATCAAGGGAACATTTAAAGGAGAGGTAGTCCTTATACCACGAATTCCGATTATTCCAACTGATCTACCATTCCAATTCAAGAGGATTCAGTTCCCCGTCCGATTGGCATTTGCGATGACAATCAACAAATCGCAAGGCCAATCGTTAGAAGTCTGCGGGATAAATCTAGAATTTCCCTGTTTTTCGCACGGCCAGCTGTACGTTGCATGTTCGCGTGTTGGTAAGCCGTCTTCATTGTTTGTTTTTGCGCCGGAAAATAAAACAAAAAACATAGTATATCATATCGCTCTATACTAAATAAAGAAATGCAGTGTTTGACTATTACCCTGGGGTTATATAATGGCGTCGAATTAGGGCGAGACAAAGTTCGCCGGGTCCGCTAGTATTATATAGAAGTCCGATTTCGCATGAAAGTTAAAATCTGCTGTTATAATCATACGCAAGGGTATAAAAATAACAATGTAATGTAAATTTATAACATTTATAACATTTATACATAGCTATACAATTTTACATTTTACATGATTTTACATTTTCATATAAATCGACCGATCGTTTCTATGGCAGCTGTATGATATAGTTTTCCGATCTTAATGAAATTAAAATCGTAATTCTAGAACCATAAAAAACTGCTATATCTCAAAATTTATAAAAATACGTTGAAAAACAGAGAAGTTAAATTTTTTTTTACATTAATTTCGCCATCATTCCTATGGCAGCTATAGGATATAGTAGTCCGATTTCGGTCGTTCCGACATATATACTGCGTGCTAAAAAAATAAGACTATGCTGAAAATTTCAGCTCGATAGCTCAAAAACTGAGAGACTAGTTCGCGTAGAAACCGACAGACGGACAGACAGACAGACAAACAGACGGACAGACGGACAGACAGACAGACGGACATGGCTAGATCGACTCGGCTGGTGATGCTGATCAAGAATATATATACTTTATGGGGTCGGAGATGCCTCCTTCACTGCGTAGCAAACATCTGGTCAAAATTATAATACCCTCTGCAAGGGTATAAAAAAAACGACTGAGGAAGCAACGAACGACCCCTTACAGACCCGGGGAAGAACAGTTTATCCGACAGCAGATAGCAATTATCTGCTAGTATGACGTACCTCCGCCCAAATTTGGAGTAATTTTTATGTGTAATAGAATTACATTAAACTCAAAGGACATTTCAAAATATAACAAAAAATACAGATCATTGTACGAACATAAAACGCGAAAAGGATCATGAATCTCGAAGTTAGATTTACAAAATTGCAAGGCAATAGGCCGAAAATTTCGAGATGGCCTTATAGGTATGGCCAAGAAGGTGAGACGAGTTAATGTGTCCAGTGATTAGTTTGTGCAGGCAAAGTGGAGTTTTTTTAACAGTAACTGGTGGTTCACGGAGTCGAAAGCCTTACTGAAGTCTGTAAAAATAACGTCAGTCCTTCCAAACGTCAGGAATAAATGGAATTCTGAAGGGATAATTGAAAAAGTTTTGCCAGTGGTTTACTCAAAGCTTTACCACAATTTTTAGCACGCAGCTTGGTACCAGATCTGGGCCAGAGGAGAAGGAAGACTTAATAGTTTAAAGATTTTGAAGAACATCATCTTCACTAATCATGGAATACAAATACAATTAGAAGTGGAAGTGAGTAGGGATAAGATGAGGTAGTGTCGAAACTAACAGATGAATATGTAAGTTGGAATAAATATGCAAATAAATTTGCAATATCCGACTCAGTAGAGGCGGAAATAGTGTTAAAGTGAAGACAGGATGGAAATTGTTGTGATTTATGTTTCGAATTAACGAACGCATAAAACTATTAAGGGTTATCCTGGAACTCATTTTAACAACGAATCAGGTCATTTTTGTAGCATTCGGAATTTTATGTTAAGAAATTTGAACGAGCAGTTAAATAATTTTAATGGTCAACTTGCAGCCCTGTTTTCTTATATTTCCTAAAAAGCCTGGACTTATAGTTTTTTAGATAAGAGAGTTTACGAGAGAACAAGGGAGGCTTATAAGAAAGGTTGGATAAGGAAAATGAAAACACATACATATCAAAAACCGATTCCAGTATACGGTAGATCCGTTCTACAATGTTAGATGGGCTTTCAGGTAAATCCATAAAGGACCAGTCCACTGAGGATAAATAAGCATTCATTTCAATGAAATATGCTTTCTGAAAGCAACGAAAAGTTGCTGGCTCCACTTGAGGGCATGGCATTAATGGAACCGAAGCTTCTAAGACAATTATCATCCCACACTTGAGAGGATGATAATTGTCTTCGGGGCTGGAGAGAGAGTCAATTCCAGAGGCAAAGACTCAGAGGCGAAAATAAGATCTAAGATTTTACCAGAGGAGTTCCTTACAGGTTTCAATTGTCCCAATGAAAGGTACAATGTACCAAATCATGGGGTACAGTGGGAACAAGGATGTTCGACATATATACATGTTGTACATATACCCACCGCTTTTAGCTCTAATTCAGGGTATTCAATCAACTCTTGGCAATAATGACCATCTTATTATTATGGAAGATTTCAATTTGGCTGCCATTTCTTGGCTGCCCTCAGCTAAGTCTGATACCAATCAGACGTAGGTGGAATCTACGAGCATGAACACAAAATAATCGTGAACCTTAATTCGAACAGCCATAAACTTTAACATGCACTCCATGCCCATTATCGGAAAAGGTTCAGAGACTAAATCGGACTTAACGGCAATAAGGACGCCGCTGCCAATACGCGTTGCACGATCACATATACAGATGACATAGTTGCCTGCAAATATTTCGCAGTCAGAGACAAGGGAATGGAGCCACGTTTCAATAAAGGCAATCACATTGGCATCAAAGGATACACTTTGTGTGTTCCCTATACGTCTAACTGACTAACTATCGCAAAACGACAGAAACTATCGCCGATATATTTTGCCGTATAGGGAACGACCTAAAAAAATTTGGCTGCTGACTGATTTTAAAGGCTCAGTGTTTTTGTTAGCAATCGAGGAAAGTGCATTTTAAAAGCCAGAAAGCAGTGTTATTTTTGCTGGTAACAGCTAACTAATGATTGTCCTTTATCGACTTTGATCCTACCGCAAAGGCAATTCGATTGTAAAAACTGCGTCATTTTTGGGCTCGGAGATGGAGGCACTATAATGAAGTGCACCTATAGAGTCTTCAAGGCCATTTTTAAATTGGCCAAAGCGTATATAAGTTAACAACCAACTCCCAGCTTAGGCTGAGCAGGCCAACTCATATTCTCTTTATTAATATTAATCATTTTTATTACCATCATTTATTAATATTAATAATTTTTTATCATTATTATTATTACACTTCCTATACCACTCATGTATGGTCCACCAACATATTGTGCCATTATGGGCCGTGGCTTTGTCTCATTGGCTGACAGCGATCGTATGACTTCTGCAAAATGTGCATGGTCAGCGGTCTGCCACGGGCATCCGGTCAAGCATGAGTTTTTGTTAATTCTTAAGTTCAGATCATATTTTATATTCAATAAATTAAGAGCACCAGCTCCTACTAATGAAACTCCGGCACTTTTTTTTTTTTTTTTTTTTTTTTTATACTTTGCTGTTATTTATTGAATCTTCTCCATTTAGAGACTAACAATAAGTGTGTCAAATCTTATATTAATAACCTAACTAACAGTCATATGACTGGCACAGAGTTGTATGGCCCTGACAATTATTGCTGGGTTGGAAGGTCGTTTCGTTGTAGGCGGGTTCTGCTGGAAGCCCGAGTCAAGCCTCTTGCCAGATGATTAGGGTGCACAGTAAGTTTTTTATTATAGGTCGCCTTTTGCTTGTCTATTTCATCTTTTACTGCAAGAATGCCGAGATCCCTATGGATGTTTTGGTTGCGAATATACCATGGTGCCCCAGTGATAGTTCTCAGGATTTTTGATTGCGCGCGCTGTATGATGTCTATATTGCTGCTGCTCGCGTTTCCCCACAGCTGGGAGCCATATGTCCAGATAGGCTTTAGCGTGGAGTTGTAGAGCAGGACCTTGTAGTCCAGACGCAGTGGCGATCGGGCGTTTAAAATCCAGTGGAGGCTGCTAGCTTTTAGTCTTAGATGTAGTTTCTTGCATTCGATGTGTCTTCGCCAGGTTAGTCGTCTGTCGAGGTGGACGCCGAGATACGTTACTTCGTTGAATTGGGGAATCTGCGTACTATTCAAGGATACTGGGGAGCATGTTTGCCTGTTAAGAGTAAAAGTTATGTGTTTACATTTTTGTTCGTTTATTTTAATACGCCAGTCAGATAGCCACTTCTCAACTACCATGAGGTGACTTGCTAGTTGGGATGTTGCTCGGTTTGGGCACTTCGAGCGACTTAGGATCGCAGTGTCGTCAGCGAACGTGGATGTTGTTAGCCGCTCGTTCGTAGGTATATCCGCTGTATAAAGGACGAAAAGGGTGGGCCCCAGTGCGCTGCCTTGTGGAACTCCGGCTTCGATAGTGTACTCGTCAGATGTTGTTGCGTTGCACCTTACTGCAAAGACTCTGTTGTAAAGATACGATTCAAGTAGCTTATGAGTGTATGTAGGCAAGTGTGTTTTGATTTTATGCATGAGGCCATTTAACCATACTCTATCGAAAGCTTGAGATACATCGAGAAATACTGCGCTGCAGTATTCCCGATGCTCGAAGGCTGTGCGTATCTCTGATGTTATTCTGTTGACTTGTTCGATCGTGCCATGGTTTCGACGGAAGCCAAATTGATGAGCTGGGATAACATTGTGTGCTTCCAGGTATGGTATTATGTGTTTTAGAAGGCATTTCTCGAACAGTTTGGACAGACACGATAATAAACTTATTGGTCTGTAGGATGACGGGATTGTGTGGTCTTTTCCGGGTTTCGGTATCATTATGATGATAGATTTTTTCCATTCCCTTGGGTAGTAGCCAAGGCATATAATCCCATTGAAGATTTTGCAAATGACTTCAATAGCTGAGTTTGGAAGTTCAATTATTATTTTTGGAGTTATTAAGTCACCGCCCGGAGCCTTTTTTGGTTTCAGTTCCCCAATGACTTTTGCGATCTCATTCGGCTGAAACAATGATGGTAAAGACATAGTATTAGTTTCGGTTTGTGGTAGGACAAATGGACTAGTGGCCTGGTTGGGCTGGAAGACGCTTCGGAGATGTGAAGCAAATGTTTCGGCTCTATCTTCGTCGCTGCGGGCCCAGCAACCTGAAGAGTTTCTTATCGGGGTGACGGTTTCAATTGGAGAGCTTAGATTTGGGTGAGCCCTCCACAAAGGATGCTTTGTACTGGTTGGCGTAAGTTTTTCGATGTACCGTAGTTGTGCCTTTTTAGCGTCTTGTTTCAGAGCTCGGTTTAGTAAGCGAGTGACTTGCTTAAGATGTTGTTTTGAAGATGGCGATCTTTTGCTTTGCCAAGCACGTCGCAGACTCCTTTTTTCCAGGACAAGCTGTTCAATTTGTTGATTAGTTTTGAATTTGTTGGGTTGTACGTCCTTCCCTTGTGGTGTTGAGATAGTGGCTGCTGCAGTGAGTACGTCCTCAAGAGCATCAGTAGAGCAGTCGATATCCGCTTCGATGTTGAGCTGCGGGAACTTACATATTTCTTATATTTAAGCCAGTTAGTTCTGTGCGACGTCAGCCTTTGGGGTTGATCTGTAGTTTCTGGGCTTTGAAGAAGAGTTATTAGTACTGGCGAATGGTCTGATGAAAGATCCGAAAGCGCTTTGGCACATATAATGTTGCGTGAGATATTTTTTGTCACCGCAAAGTCTATTAAGTCTGGTATCTTTCTGGGGTCTGCTGGCCAATATGTGGGGCTACCAGGGGAAACATAGTCCAATTTGTTTCTCAAGTTTATGATTGCATTATATAATTGCCTTCCTTTGGGAGTCACGAGACGCGATCCCCAGTGCGTATGCTTGGCATTATAGTCACCTGCAGCTATGAAGCGATCTCCAAGTGAATTGTAAAAATCCATGAATTGTCCTTCCGAGATTGTAAAGCGAGGCGGGCAGTAGACAGCGGCTATGGAAAGGTTGCCGTTACCTGACTGCAGTTTAATAGACGTAGCCTGCAAGTAATTAGTTGAATACCTTTGGTGAAAGTGGTGCTTTATGCGTTCTCTGACTAGGACGCCGGTTCCGCCGTGGGCTTTACCATCTGGATGATCTGTGCGGTAGAAGGCGTAACCTCTTATTTGGAAGTTGTATTTGCTTGTGAGGTGGGTCTCTCCAAGCAGCATAACGTCGATATGATTTTCATTCAGGAACTGTGTTATTTCAAGTTTATGCCGTGAAACGCCATTGGCGTTCCACATAATTATTCTTAGACTAGACATCAGTTATTTGGACTGCTGAGCTACAAGCAACTGTATCACCATGTTCTGGTTTTGAACAAGTGTTTGCATGGTGGTTTTCATGAAGGACATTAATTCTGTTAGACTTTGTTGCATGGTAAGCATCATAGCTTCCATTGTGCTTTGTGGCTGTCCTGGGGCTTTCTGAGCATTTTCTAGATTAGACTGGACGGGGTTCTCCATACCTGTTCGGAGGGCATCAGCGTAGGAGAAGCCCTTCTGAGTATTTAGAGGACCAAATGAGGATCTTGCGGCCTTGGCAAAGAATACTTCCGGCGTCGTTTGTGATCTAGTGTACACGTTTCGTGTATTCTGATTGCGCGTTGCCGTCACTCTTCTCATGCGACTCTTCAACTCCTTGTAGACCACACAGCCCCTGTAGTTTGCGGTATGGTTTCCTCCGCAGTTCCCACATTTCTTCTTGTGGGGGTCTTCCTTGTTAGCAGGGCAGTTAGCGGAATTGTGAAAGTCTCCGCAAACTACTACGACTGATCGAAGTGTGCAGTATGTCCTGGTGTGTCCATACTCCTGGCAGTTTGTGCATTGCACTGGGCCGTTTCTTTTATGTGGCTCTTCCACCGTAATTCTTCGGTGCAAGAGGAATTGCAAGTTGTAAATGGGGTGGACTTCGTTTTTCTTCAAGGCTCTGCTGTCTGGCTCCAGCTCGACCTTGAAGAGTGGTTGCGGTTGTCTGTTTTTATTTATGATGTTGCTGACGTTCTTTGCATAAAAACCCTTTTCTTTAAGGGCATCTATAATTTCGTTTTGGGTTACATCGGGCTCGATTCCTTTTAGTACCACTTGCAGGCCCTTGCTGCTTTTTAATTGGTACGTGTAATAATTTTTTTTTGATTCGTCCAGGTACTTCGACACAGCTCGGAAGTGTTCTTCCGATTTCGTTTGCACTTTGGTTTCGTGAATATTCCCTTTAGTAAGAGGAACTACATGCAAATTTCCGTCCCCGACCAGCGCAACAATTTTGTTGACGAGGGCGTTCGAGCTTTTCTCCCTTATGTAGATTGGTGGGGGCTTTGATTTCTTTTGGGTCTCTTGACCCATTTCCGGTAAATCATCCGCTAAAAGGGCAAATCTGTTGCTGTTAGATCTCCTGGGTTGATCATTTTCTCCTTGGACACGGTTTATCTTTGGCTTGTTACCGACCGCGCTGTTCTGCGGGCTAAGCTTACGCTTGATTTGGATGTAGCGATCCATGCCGGTCTGTATGGCCGGGGCCGCCTGTTGAATATTGCCGATTTTGGCTTTGGAGCTTGCAGTTCTTGTTGTTATTGTATTTGGCGCTGCAGTTGATGACATCGCAGTCGTTTCCGCGATATTGGTCGTTGCTGTAGTTGTGGCTATTGCTTTTCCCGCCGTTACTGTAGTTGTTGCTGTTGCTTTTGCTGCAGTTGCAGAAATTTTGTCACAGCTTGTTGTTGGGGTTTTACACTGAGAACTCCATGATGTAGGTGTAGGAGTGGGTAGAGCGGGTGAGCAAGAACGTGCTCTTTAGCTATCGACCGCCAGACGGTTGCTCTTTGTCGCCGTTTCGTTGCTGTCGCGAGTTGAGAAATACGAGAAATAACCGTTACTTGGGCTCACGGAGCTTCTACGCTCTTTCTTTTGTTCGTCGCTCATTGAGCTATTTCGCGTGGCACTTATTATTTTATAAAATAATTATGCACTTGTTTTAATCATATCACTAGTTTTGAGTCGAAAACTATATATTTTTCTGATTTAGCGTCTTTTCGCTTATCTTGGAATTCCAGTATTATATACTTTATTATTATTTTTTTTTTTGTCTTAAAATCATCCACTTTCTATAACTTTTTCCCGGAGCTCACGCGAAACACGTCCGCTCTCTACGGCTTGCACTTGCACAATGATAATACCTCAGAGAAAGAAGTATACATATGTGCATTGATATTATTTAAAACAAAAATGCTAATAACAAAGAGAATGTTTTGGATTTTTTTTATTTGTGTAGTATATATACATATTAACAAAAAATAACAATATTATTTTCATAAGCTTAAAGGATCGAATAACATTTAGTGGAAAAGTTTAAATTCATATGAAATAAGTATATGTGCATAGTAAGTAAAAATTAAAAATACTAATGAAATAATTAAAAAAAAATTTTTTTTTTAGTTTTTTAATAGTTAATATGCTTTCCTGTTTTAGTGAAAATTTGATTAATCCGGTTTGGCATTGAGGTTGCCAAATTTTGGAGTATTGTAGGGTTAATTTGATCCCATTCCTGGAGCAATGCTTTTTTCAGGTCATTTACGGTGTCAAACTGGCGTCCATCTTGTAAACTTTGTTGGATAATATTCCCCAAAGATCTTCTATTGGGTTTAGGTCCGGGCTGATCGCTGGCCACTGCAATAAGAGCATCTTACTACCATCCAAAAAATCTTTTGTTTTACGTGCCGTATGTATTGGCGCGTTGTCTTGCTGGAAGATCCACTCATCCCCATAAAGGTTTCCAGCAAATTCAATCAGCACTGTTTCCAACAACTCTACATACATTTCCGCATTGGTTCTTGTTGGTATAAACAGACTTTCCAGCATGCCCAAATCCAGTTTCGCTTATAGCAGTGCTGCCGAGGTTGCCTTTTGTCGCGCCAATAATTTTGGCAGAAGTCAGGGCACATTTTTTTTCCTCCGAAAATATAACTTTAGTGAACTCCTCTGACCAAAACTTTTATTTTTCAGCAAATAATAGTGGGGCGGTTATGTGGCGCTTCAATAGCCTCGGTACAGCGTCGCGGTAGGCATATGTAATGGTTTCGTTTTCCTTCAAAATTTGATTAATACGCGTTTTGGATATTTCAAGCTTCAGTCGACCTTTGATCTCCATGCAAGACTTGTTGTTTTCAACGGCTAGACGCCGAATTTGCCTCTTGCACCGTGCATCGATTTCCGTGGGACTGCCGCTCCGCTTTATTTTCCCATACATTTCCGGATTTTTAAGGAAGTTTGCAATAGTGTTTCTATGCCGATTTAGTCTGGCGGCAAAATAAGAAACATTCTTGCCAGATTCGTTCAGCCCTTTGATCAGACCGCGCTCTTCCTCCGACAAATGCTTTCCACGTGGCATTCTACCGTAAAATTAAAATTACAACACACATGTTTATCTTCAAACGGTTAACAACAATTAAACTTACTTTCTGCTGAATAAAGAAATTTTTAGGATCACACTTCTGAGCTTGCCGACACGAGAGAACACAATAATCGCAGCTTGCACATATACTTACTTCTTTTGAAAACCACGAGCTGCTACACATATTTTTTAAAACGTTACATAGAATGAAGTGCAAAAAGGAATACTGGAGTGCTAGACCTTCAAAAGAAATAACAGTGCAAATTGGCATACCTACAAAAAATGTACCGTTACCTCCATAGTAAATATAAGCAAATTAAAAAGTGCACATTTACATACTTCTTTCTCTGAGGTATTACATATTATTCACTCTTCGAATCTCACCCTGAGGAACATAAAATGTAAGTGACTGTGCGCCTAAGATAGCATCCAGGTCAATACGTGATATTGTAATAAATAAAGTGTCTACGAAAGTAGTATATAAACCGGGTTTTCGGGACCTATGATGTCGCTAAGCGGGGACATAAATCAGCTTAATTAGGGTCACCTGTCAAATTTTAATAGGATTTGAGTAATAAAAATGCAATTAATTAGGGTCAACTGTCAATTTTAAAAGGACTTTACTAATTAAAATGCAATTAATTAAGGTCAGCTGTCAATTTTAAAAGGATTTTTGTAATAAAACTGCAATTTATTAGGGTTAGCTCTGAAAGGATAAGTGGTGGAATCGAGGAGCAACTTGAGAAGGGTGCATGCAAATTGATCCTGCACGATCTTGTCCCGTCGAAGGACACTCAACCATCCCCAATTTAAAAGTTTACACCGCCACATCAAAGGGTGCGCGTGCGAGGGATCGATCCCGCACGATCATGTTCCCACACTCACCCGTCCCCCACTTGAAAAGGCCGCGCACAAGCGATCCCACACTGACCCACTAGATAATTGGTGGGATCGAGAAGACACTTGAGAAGGGTGGATGCAAATTGATCCTCCAGGATCGGGTCCAATCGCAGGACACTCAACCTCCCCCAATTGAATAGGTTACGCCGCCACATGAAATCGTGTGCGTGCGAGGGAGCGATCGCACACTCTTCGACTGTGATGTTGTTGGTGTGGATTATGGGTGAAGATATATACACTCCATAACCACTGTACCGTTCTCCCCGTCGCATCCGACCGTAACCAAACGATTGTGAGTGGAATTTGAGCGATCGGGGGTCAAAAGGGACTCTCACTCTCCCTCAAGTGAGTGCTATGGAAAAAATGCTATATTCCAGCATCCAGAAGCATCCATCCAAAAAAAAAAAAAAAAAAAACTGGAAAACAAATCCCCTTCCCTCCATTTCCATTAAAATAATGCATACATTTTATTTTTAAGTATAATATAATTTTATTTTTCAAGTACAAAGATTAGAACCAGAGTTCCAAGTTTACATACATTTTTATAATTTTAAGTGATTTTTGTGAGCGCACTGCAAAGAAATGGCAGGCACATGTATCAACACCATTGGTGACATCATTATGCGCCCAACAACAACTTGTGAAATGTTGACCATGTGCATTCGAAACCAGCGGTGTATCAGCCATCCTCTTATTAAAATATTTTAATGACTCCTCCAGATATTCCATATGTTCAGGAAAAATTTGATCTTTATACATTTTCATGAAATTATTTATTCTGAATTCAAGGTGTTTGATTGTTGATGAGCTGCTGCTGCTGGCTTTTTTATTGAAGGACATCATTTTAGTTGATTCCGTGAACGTCTACTTTCGGATTCACCTCACTTGCTGCAGTTAGCTCAGTGGAAATTTTAACGTCAATCTGTCCCGATGTTACGGTCTCATTTTGATGAGACAGATCTATAACCACCAACGGTGCCTTCGCAATGAATTCCTTTGGAGAAAGAAGAGCTCGTGCCTCCCGATTGTAGTAGCTCTCTTGGAATCTTGCATACATATCATACAAGACAGCAAAACGGTTTTCATGATATTTAATATTCAAATCCTAATAGGGATAGACTTCTAAATTTAAATATACTTTTGCATTTCTCAAGTTGTTTGTAATTAATTGTCCATTTACTGTAAAGGCAAGGACAGCGAAGCGTGGTCGTTCCCTGTTTGCCGAAAGCTTGACATTCCAGATATGATGTGTTCCCTGCACCAATGTCGGGTTTATATAACAATCCCAACTCCTGAATGCTAGTGGAAGGTTAGCTTCACTTTTAATTATATTAAACAATTAAATTTTAGTAGCATCACTTGGAACGATGTGGGGGATCTTCCAACTTATGCTATTTATGGCAAGTTTATGAGTTTTACCGTCAACACTTTTAACATACATGGCATCAGTATTTTTAGCAAGCAATATAATGAGCTCATGTTTACAGTTCATTATTACTTTCTTGTAGTCTTCAGCAAATCCCAACAGCATTTTCAATGGTACTGAAAATCTGAAATGTCCTCTTGAAGGAATATTGTCTCCGCCACTCCACCCAGCATTACGATAATGTACTCCTTCGTGTTGTCCCACTGAGAGAAAGTTCTTAAGTGTCGATGTAATCCCTGTAAACCTTGATTTGTCTAATTCAAACCCGTTTATATCATAACGGATCTCGTCAATAAAATGAGCCATGCAATTATTTTTGAGCATCCCATTGACATTACTAGTGCTGCTTGCTCCTGTATTTGTGTCAATAATTTTGCTAATGTTCCTTCAAAGTGGAGAAAACTTTCCGATGGAAAACCATATAAATCTTGGTTCTGTATTGTGATACGAACTTCATCATTTGTTTGGAAGTTTTGTATATAAGGATAATAGCTGTGATATTCTTTCTTGACAATGCTTTGATCATTGACAGGCTTTTCTTGAACATAAAAAATTTCATTCCCAGCCATTTTAAAATCAATTTATTTGTTAGAGAAGGTCGTTTATGTGAAGCTCCTCGAGATGATGATGTCGATGTCGATGTTTTCACTTCAGCTTTAGATTTGATAGTGTCATCATTGGAGCGATGTGAAGGCTTTTTATTATAAATAATCATTCTGTTGGTCGCAAGTGAAGCCGAATTGAAAAAGTTTATCCACGCAAATTAACAAAGTCTCCGTTCTGATCAGTTATCCGTACTTCGAGCGTGTTTATTTGTCTGGTGTTGACAGGTGAATAAATCAAATTTCGTGGTGTAATATTCATTTTATAGCCAGGGGGGACATTGATTCCAAATTCATGAAGCACGTGATTTGGTCTATTCCCCACATATGACCCACTAATAATGTTACATTCCAATCTGACAGAATTTATTTTTAAAATATTTACAGGATTATCTGAGATATAAATTTCTTTATCATGTGGCCTTAATTTATTCTTATTTTCTAATCAAAAGGGATGATGGAAACAATGATTTTGGAAGTAGAGTGTAAAATTAAAAATAGAATAAATAAAAAAAATTATTAACAAATACAAAATAAAAATTGTTTAATGGGAAATGGGGATATTTTTTTCAGCAATTGTTTTCAGCTTAAAAAAAATAATAATAATAATAATAATAATAATACAATTATAAATATAATAAATTAAAAAAATATTAAAAAATACAAAATATACATTTTTTAATAGGAAATGGGAAATGGGGATTTTTTTTTCAGCAATTGTTTTCAGCTTAAAAAAATAAAAAATAAATAATAAAATAATAATATTAATAATAATAATAATAAGTATATAAATAAAAATAAATAAATACAAAATAATAATATTATTAATAATATTATTATTAATAATAATAATAAATATATAAATAAAAATAAATAAATAAATACAAAATAATAAATTACTTTTTAATGGGAAATGGGGTTTATCAAAATAATTATAACCTTAATTTTAAGTTGTAAAATATGAAATATGTAAATTTTCTATCAGCTAGCTGTTTAACTGAACAGGCTATTTAACAGCTATGATTAACAGGTCTGATTAATAGGTCTGATTATCTGATCAGGTCTGATTTGATTACCTATATATGATTGTGAATGAAGAATTATTTCACAGTGCATTCTTA
Organism: Drosophila rufa; assembly: GCA_018153105.1. Lineage (NCBI taxonomy): Eukaryota > Metazoa > Arthropoda > Insecta > Diptera > Drosophilidae > Drosophila > Drosophila rufa. The sequence goes on along the minus strand of JAECXS010000003.1, from coordinate 1,927,287 downwards.
ACCTCAAGAGTGTAACCACTTAAATTTTTTCCATTTGTATTATTTCATCACAATGAATCAAAATATTTTAGCACAATTAAACAAAACTCGAAATGCACTAAAAAAAAAAAAAAAAAAAACCCCCCCCCCAAATAAAAAAAAATGCTGATTTCCTGGGTTTGGCTCGCAACGATTACGTGCGGCTAGCTCAGTCGAGATCGTGGGCTCGTCCCACCAAATTTATATTAAACGTGATGCCCGCCCAGAGAGAACGCTTCGGGTTAAGTTAATCTTCAGGTGTTTATTGCACTTTAATCGGATATTTCGGATATAATTTTTGCTGCGTCTGCTCCTTCCGGGTGCGGCTGCACTCCTTTCTGGCCCGTCTCTCGGTTATCTCGCTGCCGAAGCTAGCAGGGTGTATCGCCCAGCCGGAGCCTAGCCACCCCGAACGCCCACTTCGCGACCTCACTGCAAAGCTAGCAGAGTGTATCGCCCAGCCGAAGCCTAGCCACTCCGAACGCCCGCTTTGCAGCTTCCAGCACAGAGCTAGCAGGATGTATCGCCCGGCAAAGCCTAGCCACCCTTATCGCCCGCTCTGCGCCCTGGTCTGGGATCTCGTCGACACGGTGTATCGCCCGGCAAAGCCTAGCCACGCGCGCAACTCCCACAACTTGATTTCGCTCGACCGTTAATTCCTCCGATTGGTCCTTGCCACTGGACTTCGCTGTTCCTTGATTGTTGTCGTCCTTCCACGCGTTGGATCTCAGCGTTGAAGTCTCTGTTCGGAAGGCTTGCCACTCCAAGCTCCGAACTTCTTGACTTTGCTTCTTGATCTCTCGCGGCCTCTGGTTTAACTTTGACTGGCTCCGTTGACGCACTCGCTCGGATTCTCGCACTCGTACTAGTTGACGTGCGCCTGCGTCCTCGGCCTTTTATAGGCTCTGCCAGTCCCGTTACTCCTGCACGCATCGGTCACGCGACCCGGTCCAAAGTCCGGCGCAAATCGCGTGACCGGGTCCAAAGTCCGGCCCATGTCCCGTTATTTATCGGCGTCTCCTCCTTGGCGGCCAAAGTCCACGGCCGCCGATCACGCCACCGGGTCCAACGTCCACCAGAGTCCCGCTATATTAGCGGCGTCTCCTTTGTGGTGGACACCTGCATCGGCACTGCCTGTTGCTAGGCAGTCCTCATCCTCCCCCCCCGTACCCTTGCCCCGCTTGGTTGCCAAGCGGCTGCTGCCCTCGGCAGTGTGCATCCACTGCACACTGCATTGTGGGGAGTTTAAATACAACTCCTCACACTTTCCCCTTCCTTCGAAAACGCAAAAAGACTGCCGCTTTCATTCGGGAATCGGCCTTTGGGTACGTCCACTTCACTTTCAAAATTCCCGCCTTCCTCCGCGGTATTGTCGTCTCTGCGCTGGTATTTAAATACCGCACTCCTCCTGGTCACACCTTTCCCGATCTGGTATTTTCCGTCTCGATCGGCCTGGAAAAAATACCAACCGGGCGTGTGACCAGATCCGGCGATCCCTATCGATATTTCTGCTATCGATAATACTGTCGCCGATCCTCGTCCCTGCCCATCACCAATTTTTTCGCTGGTCGCCATGTTCTATTACTTTGGTGAGTAATTTTTTTATCCCCTTTTCATGCCTTTCGCTATCATCTAGCGTCTTTCCAGGTCGCTCTCCTCTAGGTCAATGACCCTTCTTCTCTCGCCGCCTGTTACTGCAGCCTCCTCTCGCCCGTCTCTGGCCCGCGAGCCCTCCGCGATCGCCGACTGCCAGAAAACCAATGTTTACTTGTTGTTGTGTTTGTGTTCGTGCGTGTCGGGCTGCATGGTCGTCCTGTTTCGTGCTGGCAGCCTCCACGAGGTGTTGTTGTTGCTGCTCGACGGAGTCCGGCCTGGTCAGCGTGCCGGCGGCTGCGTCCGTTGCCTCCACCACAGCAGCTGCGTCCCGGGTGCCATAACAGCCTTCGCGTCCGTGGCTACCCTAATAGCAGCTGCGTCTGTGGCTGCCACAACAGCGGCTGTGTCGGTCGCCTTGCTGCGCCGTCCCGTCTGACGCCTAGCTCCTCCCGTCGCCGGTGCCCCGGCTCTGGAGTGACAACACCAGCTGGACGCCAGTAGCTGGAGGACAGGCCTTGCAGCGCTGCACCCCCTCTCGCCCCTGGCTGTTGCTGATGCTGCCCTTCCTGTGCGTTGCCGTGCTACGATACTCCGTATCGTCTCCTCCCTTTCTTCGGATGCGAATGGTGCTCTCGGTGGCCTTTCGTCCAGGTGCTGTATCGTTCCTTTATTTCTCCTGTTGTTATTAATGAGTCCTCTTTCACTTAGAGTTTGCCAATCGCCGCCTGGGAGACCGCCTTCGATTGGATCCGCTTCCGTATTCTTCTGGATCTTCGCAGTGGTGTGTGATTGGCATTGACGATGGAGTCCTTCGTCCTGGCGGTACCATCCTGATCTTCGTCGCTTCCGCCGTTGGAGTCCTCTGCCTCTGCGGTAACATCCTCATCACTGTCCTCGTTCGCCCTGCCGACTTCTCTCTGTGGCGCGTTGTTGACACTAGTGTCGGCGCCTTCTGCCCTGGCCTTAACATCCTCGACTCCGTCGTCTACACTTTGTGGCTTTAACTGGCTTATGTGTACCAGCTTTTCCTTCTTGGTGCCGTTGTGCTGTACGACGCAAATGACCGGGGACTGGAAATCCGTCACCTTGAATGGGCCATCGTACCTGGGTGCCAATTTCGCTGCGAATCCTTCCACGGCCTTCGACAAATGGTGCTCTTTGACCCACACCGTGTCTCCAACTCTCGGATTCCAAGGCCTCCTCCTCAGGTTGTAGTACCTGGCCTGGTCCTGCGCCGCCTTTTCCAAGTTCCTTCGGACAATTTCGAAGATTTCCTTCAGCTTTCGAGAATTTTCATCGGGCGTCTCTGTTTGTCGTCCCGTGCCCAGTGTCTCCTTGTCGTACAAGGCGCTCGGTAGTCTGGGTTCGCGTCCTTGCGTTAGGAACGCCGGTGAGTACCCGGTGGAGTCCGATACGGTCGTATTAACGGCTAGCATAATCTCTGGCCACTTTTCGTCCCAGCACCTCTGGTCATCTCCGGCGAATTGGGCAATCATTGTTTTAACCGTCCGGTTCGCTCTCTCAGTAGGATTTTCCTGTGGCGTGTATGGGGCCGTATATTGATGGCGGATTCCCATTTCCTTGAGAAATTTATTGAAAGCCCTGCTCGCAAATTGTACCCCGTTGTCCGTTATCACTACCTTTGGTGCTCCGAATCTTGATATAATTCGTTCTCTGAATGCCTTTCGCAGCGATTCTGCCGTGGCTGCCCTCATGGGAACGAGCTCTGTCCATTTGGAGAACCTGTCGATCAGCACTAGCAGCATCTGGTTCCCGTGCTTTGATCTCGGCAGCGGTCCCACTAAATCGGCGCACACTGTAGCCCAGGGTTCTTCCGGTACTTGCGTGAGCATTTGTCCTGCTGCCTGTAGCTGGTTCGGCTTGTACTTCAGGCAACTTTCGCATTTCCTGACATACGATCTCGTGTCCCGCTGCATCCCTGGCCAGTAATATCTTGCCGCTATTCTGGCTATCGTTTTCCTCGTTCCCACATGTCCAGCCGCTGGCGAGTCGTGGTTTTCTCGTAGTACGCTCTCCCTTAGTCCTTGGGGCACGCACAATTTCCACGCGACGACGTCTTCACTGCCAGCTCGATGTGGAATGTGCCTGTACAAGGTTGATCCCTCCAGCATATAGTCGGGAAACTTCTGTGGGTTCCTCTGGATTTTCTCTACCATTTCCGTGATCCATGGGCACGACTCACTCGATGATATGGTCGCCTCCTTCACTTGGCGGATACTCTCAGGTAGTGGTTGCCGGGATAGAGCGTCTGCCACCACGTTTAGCTGGCCTTTTCTGTATGCAATCTCAAAATCATACTGCTGCAGTTCTAAGGCCCATCTCGCTATTCGGCCTGAAGGGCTTTCTATGCTGTTTAACCATTTTAAAGCCATGTGGTCTGTGATTACTTTAAAATGGTACCCCTCCAGGTATGGTCGCAGCTTGCGTACGGCCCACACTATCGCCAAACACTCCTTTTCCGTGGTCGAGTAGTTCTTCTCGGCCCCATTCAGTGTTCTACTGGAGTAGGATATCACCTTTTCTCCTTCCTTTGTGTTCTGCGTGAGGATTGCTCCTATCCCGTAGTCGCTAGCATCCGTCTGTAGCACGAACATTTCTCCGAAATCTGGACATGCCAGGATTGGGTCTGCTACCAGCTTCGCTTTCACCTGTTCGAACGCGTCTTGGTGTTTTTGGGACCATTCCCATTTCGTGCCCTTGCGCAGCAGTTCGTTTAAGGGCATCACGATTTTTGCGAAATCTGGAACGAACCTCCTATACCACGACGCCACCCCCAGGTATTGCCTGAGTTCTCTCACAGTTGATGGCGGTTTTAGCTCTGCGATTGCTGCTACCTTGTCCGGGTCCGTGCCGATTCCTTGTTTTGTTATACGGTGTCCCAGATAGAGCAGTTCCTTTTGGAAAAACTGGCACTTTTCCGCGTTAATCCGCAAGTTTGCCTCCTTCAGTCGGCGAAAAACTTCCTTCAGGTTCCTTATGTGTTCCTCCTTCGTTTTTCCTATCACCACGATATCATCTTGATACGCAAATGCATGTGGCGACATTTCGGGCCCTATCACTTTGTCCAGTGCTCGTTGGAATGTGGCTGACGCCGAATGTAGTCCAAAAGGCATCACTTTCCATTGAAACAGACCTTTGCCCGGCACTGTGAAAGCTGTAAACTGCCTGCTCCGTTCCTCTAGGGGAATTTGCCAGTATCCATCCTTGAGATCCAGGCTGCTGATGTATCGTGCTTCCCTTAGTTGGTCCAAGATGAAATTTATCCGTGGCATGGGATATGCGTCCTTTATTGACTTTGCATTGATCTGCCTAAAATCAACGCATAATCTCCACTTGCCAGTCTTCTTTCTCACCATTACTATGGGGGAGCTATACGGACTTTTCGAATGCTCGATGCATCCCATTTGCAGCAACTCATCCACCTTGGCATTGATTTCTCCTTGTACTTTCGGATTCTTCGGATAATACCTCTGCTTGATCGGTTTGTCGTCCTTCATTGTGATGCTGTGTACGGCTACGTTTGACGGTCCTTTCATCTGCCTGAATTCGGCCAACTCTGCCTCCAGGAATTCCTCCTCTCTTTCGCTGGCTTGCTGAGGCCTTTCGACGACGGCGACGGACAATCTCTCTTCTAGCCATCCATTGTTCCGTCTCCTCGCTGGAATCGCCACCTTGTGTCCTGCGCACTTCACTTCTGCGCCGATGTTGGTGAGAAAGTTCCAACCCAAAACCAGCGCGTCGATTATTCCTGGGAGTATTAGCAGTTGTATTGTCACCGTTTCTGTTCCGAGTCCGATCTGCACTGCCATCTGCTCGTTGATCTGGACTCGGCTTCCGTCTGCCATATGCACTTGTCGCTTAATGGGCTTCCTTGTTCCAGCTCGTTGTAGAGTGACCGCCAACGTCTCGCTTATGAAGCTGGCTGTGGCTCCTGTGTCCACCGTTGCTCTGACTTGGATTCCGCCTATCAGCACCGTTGCGGTCAGTTGTGTCTCCTCGGCTGTTAGGTTCCCCATTAGTTTTGCGAGGCGGAGCCTTGCGATCCCTGCTGGCCTCTCATAGGCTGGGATCGCTGAGCGTTTCCCGACGGTTGGCAGCATTCTACCGTCCTTCTTCCGACCCTCCCGCATATCCAGCAGAACACGATCCGCTGATTCCGGCATTCTCTCGCCCAGTGTTCTTGCCCTCCGCACCTCCGGCATGCTTGTGCTGGGTTTTGCACGAATTCCCTTTGGGGCACCGCTGGTCTCCGATTGTGCTGCGCGTTTCCACCTGGGTGATCCTCCTCGTCCTGGCATCTTCTGCATACCGCACTCTGCTCTGTCCTTTGTTGTGGATGGGACCTGGCATTGTGGGCAGCGTTTTCCCTCTCGAATTCTTCCCGCTGCTGGTCGAGCTCTTCGAATTCTTCGGCCAGTGCCATTGCGGCATCGAGGTTTTTGCACTCGTACGGGCGCATAAATATGCGGAGTGCTGGCGTGCTGTTTTCTAGGATTCGTGCCAGTGACTCCCTTCTGGACATTCGCAGTGGCCGCATTAGGGTTTGAATTTCCACCATGTAGTCTTTAAATCTCTCGCCGTATTTCTGTTTGCGCTGCTTTACCTGGTCAGCCAGCTTCTCCATGTAACCTCTCGGCAAGAAGAAGTTTTGGAAGTCGTAGATGAACTCCCCCCAGCTTTGCCATAACTTGTTGTTGGCTATGAACCACTTCAACGCCTTGCCTTGTAGGGGTTCTGGCATCGCTCTGGGGATCAGGTTAAGGTCGAGGCCGTATGTTGCGACATACCATTCCACTTGCTCCAGGAACTCCAGAGGCTTGTCGTTTCCGTCATACTTGAAGATCCACTCGCGCACTTGTTTTGCGACCTTCGCGTAGTCTGGCTTTTTCCGTTTTCTCCTCCGGGCGTCTATCACTGCTCGACTCCCTGCTTCTGCTTGTGTCCTGCATGCTTGTGACATCTAGGCTTGCTATTAGGGCTTCTGGGTCTGCTAGCTGTATTTTTATGCTTGGGATCTTGCTGAATCTTTCCTCCAGCTTAGCCAACGTTACAGCCACCTCTGGGTCTGTTCCGTGTTCATCTACGAATTCTGATAAGGTTTTCCTCATGGCGTCGACCGAGCCGATGAGCTGGATGCCCAGCGTCTTTGCCACGCCATCGTACTCTTCCTTTTTTATGTTCTTTATCCAACTTTTCCCCATCTTGCGTTCTTGTTGTTTTTCTCTTTGTTTGGACAATCACGTTTTTGGGCGCCAGATGTAACGAGCTGATTTCCTGGGTTTGGCTCGCAACGATTACGTGCGGCTAGCTCAGTCGAGATCGTGGGCTCGTCCCACCAAATTTATATTAAACGTGATGCCCGCCCAGAGAGAACGCTTCGGGTTAAGTTAATCTTCAGGTGTTTATTGCACTTTAATCGGATATTTCGGATATAATTTTTGCTGCGTCTGCTCCTTCCGGGTGCGGCTGCACTCCTTTCTGGCCCGTCTCTCGGTTATCTCGCTGCCGAAGCTAGCAGGGTGTATCGCCCAGCCGGAGCCTAGCCACCCCGAACGCCCACTTCGCGACCTCACTGCAAAGCTAGCAGAGTGTATCGCCCAGCCGAAGCCTAGCCACTCCGAACGCCCGCTTTGCAGCTTCCAGCACAGAGCTAGCAGGATGTATCGCCCGGCAAAGCCTAGCCACCCTTATCGCCCGCTCTGCGCCCTGGTCTGGGATCTCGTCGACACGGTGTATCGCCCGGCAAAGCCTAGCCACGCGCGCAACTCCCACAACTTGATTTCGCTCGACCGTTAATTCCTCCGATTGGTCCTTGCCACTGGACTTCGCTGTTCCTTGATTGTTGTCGTCCTTCCACGCGTTGGATCTCAGCGTTGAAGTCTCTGTTCGGAAGGCTTGCCACTCCAAGCTCCGAACTTCTTGACTTTGCTTCTTGATCTCTCGCGGCCTCTGGTTTAACTTTGACTGGCTCCGTTGACGCACTCGCTCGGATTCTCGCACTCGTACTAGTTGACGTGCGCCTGCGTCCTCGGCCTTTTATAGGCTCTGCCAGTCCCGTTACTCCTGCACGCATCGGTCACGCGACCCGGTCCAAAGTCCGGCGCAAATCGCGTGACCGGGTCCAAAGTCCGGCCCATGTCCCGTTATTTACCGGCGTCTCCTCCTTGGCGGCCAAAGTCCACGGCCGCCGATCACGCCACCGGGTCCAACGTCCACCAGAGTCCCGCTATATTAGCGGCGTCTCCTTTGTGGTGGACACCTGCATCGGCACTGCCTGTTGCTAGGCAGTCTTGCCCCGCTTGGTTGCCAAGCGGCTGCTGCCCTCGGCAGTGTGCATCCACTGCACACTGCATTGTGGGGAGTTTAAATACAACTCCTCACAACGCCCTAGACCAGACTTACGGTCCATTTAAAAATGATAGTGGTCAATTAATAATGGGAAATAATAAAATAAATGCTACAAATAATAAAATTGAATTTGATGATGGACAAAACTGGCGTCTCACTAGTGGTTTATATTCCTTAATTTTCCACCATTTACCAAAAAATTGCAATACAAATGTTCTGGAAATATACAAAGAAATTTTACAAAAAACAAATGTGTTCAGAAGAAATTTTCATCCAAATGGACAAGTGAAGGGAACAAGGGCAGGGAAATATACTAAAATTATAAAACCACTTTTAAGGACTAAGTCACCCGTCGCCAAGTCCACTCCCAATCCTATCAAAGAAATTGTAAGTGGAAAAGGATTCATGACACTGCAATCGAATAAAAATTATATTTATTGGAACGATCCAAACGAGTTGGTGGAACGTCTTCAACTCTTAATAGCTTCTCAATCTGCTGGAAACTTAAATCACGAAAATGAGTTGATCTCAATTATTGAGGAATTGACAGAGGCTCAAATTATACGCTAATTTAGTATATATTTATGGAACAATATTCAAATGAGTTATATTCACCATGTCCGTTGACAAGTTTGGACATTATATAAGCGATAAGGAGAACTCTAATCATTCAAAAGGATATGACAAAACTATACCAGGACTCTTCACTTTAATATTCTTTAATATTCAACAAAAACATATAAAAAATTGTGTTAATCCAAATGAAAGCACAGACTTAGCAATCAAAGAGTATGTGGACAACTCTATATTAAATCTTAGAGATTTAATGTTGGGTGTGGTTGTTGTAAGCACACCAGATTTCAAAACTAAAGACATTGAAGCCAGATTAGAAAGACTTGAGGTGGTTGTCTCAAGAATTATTGAAAAATTTGCATCTGGTTTAAAATTGCATTAATTAAATTAAATTATTGTAAAGACTATCTTTTTGTGTTTAAGTAACCTTCTAAAAAATGACTAGACGTGATATTATTAATGAAATCCACGGTCCCGCGCGTAAACATTTTTTACGCCGTAGAGTCATTACAAAGGAAATAAACGATTTATTTCAAGCTGACTTGGTCGAGATGGGAAATTATGCTTCCACGAATAATGGCTTCCGGTACCTGCTTACTGTTATTGATACGTTTTCTAAATTCGCGTGGGGTGAGGCAATTAAATTTATTATTTAGACTGGACATTTTGGATAGTTTTATAATGTCCTATTGCTAGAGTTGAGACTCCGTCTTCACAAATTTTTCTCTTGTCATCTTTGTTGTCTAATATAATCTTTGTTATTTTTAATGTACTAATTTCATGCCCTCTAGACTTAAACATGTACATACTATCACTTTCTTGCTCTACTGTAAACAAACAATTTTTATAACTATTAAACGTAATATTTTCCAAACAACTTCGCTTCACCCCCTTATTTTTCTTGATACATTTTTCGGAGCTATATATATATATATATCAGTATATCAAGTGTTTTTATAGAGTATATAAATGAATCTGTATCCATATAATTTAATTTCTGTGCATCTTTGAATTTTGGCTTCATATAAGCGTAGTGAAAATCGTACATTTCCATTTGGATCATTCCAATACTACAAACCTATGTATACAGGTTTATTACAGACGTTATGCATTCGATTCATTTGGATTGCATACAGATTTTCACTAAACTTTAATGCGCTGTGAAAATTTGATCTGGCTATTAACTCCCTCGCACATAATCTGGGGCGACCACCTCGTCGACCTATGGGTGGGGCTTCCCATTCTGTAACTAACTTTACATCGACGTTTTTTCTACCATCTTCAATACACTTCCCATAAATACTATTATTTAATAATTTAAAAAAATTACGTTCAAACTTACTTTTTGTCCTAGTTCTGTATTCAGTGTTTATGTCAATATACTTTTTGAGCCAGGCTTGCTGCTTAAACTCTAAGATGGTGTGAATTTTTTTAAGCCTTAGACCATACTTCAAACACTGTTTTAATGATTTGTAATAAATAATGTATTTCTCCTTATCACGAAGATCGGCTATCAATTTTTTAACTTTAGAATCTTTTGAAGGGAGCTTGTTGGCTGGACAAAAGGGTAGGTCATTATGAGAGTCGCGAAGAGAGTATGGATATTCCAAGTCAACTTCTAGAATATATCCATATTCACTACTTTCTGAAATATTTTCTAGATTAAATAAATTAATTTCTTCTTGTTCTAGCCATTTAAAGCTTCCGTATGGTAAAGCTTCAGACATACTCCAACCATAGAGATTGTTCATATCGACATAATAGAGATATTCAGATTCCTTGGTGCTATCAAAAGCTTTCAGATATTTGTGGTTTGCTTTTGTATGTCTATGACTACATTGCACAAGCCCACCTCGGATTCCACTCTGAATATATGTTATCATGTCAATATCTGTGAGTAATTCGAGAGTAATTTCTGTAGTCGTTAGCATTGCATCCCATGATAAGCCTGGAGTTGTATAATAATGGGCGGGATCAAGTTCATAAATGTTTGAACAAATTGATCTAAAATTTTGAAAAACGTCTGTTAACAATAAAACATCAGTTTTCAAATACAACTCCAAGTAGTCTTTAAGTGATTGACACATGAAATGATTCCACACTTGAGATGCGTGGGTGTAATCGACTTCAGAACATTCAGAGTCTGTTAACTTACTATAAAACTTGCTCCTTGGTGGGAGACAAGTTTCTGATAGTTTTTGTATACAATCTAAGTATTCATAGGGGACTCCTTTCCTACGAAGTGAAGTAAAATCTGATGTATTCGGATATTTCTTTTTTAAAACTTTAAAATCACCTTCATTCGCATTAGCTGCTAGAGTGTCTAGACTAGAGGGCATAAAACGGAAAGTATCCAAAAATTTAATTTCTAGTTTATTCTTTCCTAGAGGGATATACTTTGAAATTGAGATATCTAATTCTTTATTCAAAGGAATTACTTTAATTTCGCCTTCAATCTCACCAAGTTCTTTGACAAATAAGTGAGCGTCATATTTTGAAAAATTGTAGAAGAAGACTGGAATAAAATTCCCAGTCTTAAACTTAAGGTTGACCAGTAAAATGGCAATGGTCTCTCACTCTGTCTTTACCTAAGACTCCCTTACAAATGTGGCAATTAAGAGCCTCATCAAAATCAAATGAGTCCTGTGTGCTTATTTGTAATGGAACTATACACTTCATATAGTTTCCATGAATTTCGGACAAGTCGGACGATAAATTACTAACTGAACTGGAGTGGGCGGATTAGTAGCCGTTGTACACAAGATGATCGTAGTCCCAATGAAAAGGTGCAAAATCCCACGTAGAATAAATGAGAAGTTGTTGGGGTTTCAGTTTGGGTGGAATATAAACTTTATTTGCCTTCATCGGCTGGGTCGTACATTAGAACTAATTACATGTCATAAAAATATAAGTTTGGGAGAGCGGAATGGAAGGCTCTTGCGGACTGGAAGCCCAGAGGAAGAGAGAGGGAGAGCGAGTGTGGGAGAGCGCTGGGCTCCATTAAGCGGGACATTTTGAAGCCGCTCGCGCTTCACACTGGTTCTCGAAAATAAGCGCCCTCTTGGCGCGAACATTCTCCCATCGGTCACCACTGCGGCAAGATCCTTTGGAATGGTGTTGGGCCAGGCAATTGACGCAATACTTCTTATCCCTGACCGCCTGGACCCGTTTCTCAGCGCTTAGCTGTAGAAAACGGAGGCATTTCCGAAGAGGATGTTTCCCTTGGCAGACTCGGCATTGGTAGGATAAAATACCTCTGGAACGTCTGTCTTTTATGGCGTCGTACGGAACCCAATATTTGGATGAATCCGGAGCTTTAGAGACTTGCGTGCAGAACGCGGAAATCCTTTGGATGGAGGCGGATACTGGCCTTGAATCACTGGGAGGAGTCGTAGCACCGGAGGAAGAGTTCCTTGGATGCAACAACGTGTGATGCCGACCTCGGCATGTGAAACAGTTGTGGGCGCTTGTGCAATCCCGGAGTGGATGGTCTATTGCAAAGCAATTCAAGCACAACTGTTTCGTTCGGATATAGGACGAACGATCGTCTACCGTCATTTGTAGGAAGCGTGGACAAATACGTACTGGATGGTTCTCTCTTGAACACAAATCGCAGCTTGTCGTTTTTGGAACCACTTTTGTACTGAAGGATTTCAGCACTCGTGGGGACATTTCGGAGGTTTTGGAATCACTTTTGCACAGAAGGATTGCAGTACTCGTGGGGACACTTCGGAGGTTGTCGGTTGGAACTGACGGAGACATAACTTGGAAGGTTGAAAGGAATCTATGGCCTCTAGAGTTCTATGGCGCTCAGTCAGGAATGAATCGAGCTCTTGCCATTTGGGAATCTGGGTTTTATTTGTTAAGGATTGCTCCCACAATGAAAGCGTAAGCTTTGGTAATTTCGTAGAGCACAAATAAACCAAAAGGCAGTCCCAATTTTCAGTGTTCATGCCGGACATTTCTAAGGACGTAAGACAACTCTGAATGGTTTCCTGCAGCACCTCCAAGGCTGCTGAAGATTTATTTGCAATGGATTGCACATTGAATAACCTTTTTAATGAGTTGTTCACCAACGACCGTTTGTTTTCGAAACGCTCAGTTAAGTTGTTCCAGGCTGAGCGGAAACCATCGTTGGTGAGCGGCGCATTGGAAACTATGGAATTAGCTTCACCACTAGTCTTAGCATTTAAGTGGAATAACTTCTCGACAGCGGTAAGTCTTGGATTGTCTATATAGACCGCTGTGAAAAGGGCACGGAACGTGGGCCAGCGAAGATAATCGCCCGAGAAAACTTCTGTATCGCACGGAGGTAAATGGCAACCTGCTGGAGTATAATTTGGAGAGTTGCAGGAGTTGGATTGTGCTGGTTGAGACGTCGCTCGCTCAATTTGCTCGTTGAGTTGAGCTGCACATGACTCGTAAACTGAGTAGCAGTAGTCATATTTAGCCTGGAGGATTGGCAAGGTGTCAATCGACCCCTCTACTGCTACTAGCTCCGAACAAGCTTCATATGCTTGTTCGACTTTGTCCCATAGGGCTCGGATGTGATCTCGCCGGACTTGGAGTGTGTAGAGCGACGGCGTGGAGTGGCCAGGAGTGTTGACAATCGCTTCAAATTGGCTTACACGGTCACTAACGGCAATTAATTTATGTAAGGCCGCAGTAGGCTTCTCGGTGGGTGACATTTTTTAATTTTATTTATATATACACGTATGTATGTAGGACGGAACACCGGAATGACACACTGGAGTGTGTGGAATTGAAACACTGGAATGTGTGGAATGGAGACACTGAAATGTGTGCAATGGAGCACTGGAATGTGTGTAGCGTATATACTTATATTTTTAATTTCGGAATTAAAAAAAAAAACGGAATACAATATTTTGGATGGAAGAACGGTCACACTAGTGCCTTTGGAGAGGCGTGTCGCATAGATGTATTATTTTCCATATCCAGTTTTTCGGAAAATAGAATTTATCTGGAGAGAATTCGGTCTTTTTAGCGATTTTACTCAACTGTATACGAAAAAAGCTAAAAACTGTATGAAAAAACCGCCAAAACCTAGCTAAAATATGTATAAAATAGCTATTGGTTTCTGGTTATAATTGTTCGTAAAATTTGTTTATATATAATCCGGAATTATTTTTTTTTGTTATTTGAACTGGACGAAATTTTAATATCGGCACTGCATTCGCCGTTCTTGTTTTTCGAAAATGTATATGTGCGGATGTTTGTGCACCGACCGTGTGCAATCACTTCAGTTAGCGAAGATAAGAAAGAGGAAACGACGATAAGCGGAATAAATTGCCAAATAAAGTCAGTGCATCGACTTTGCCGACGCTGATGTATGTATGTATGTATGTAGGAATTAGAATATATAGTATGTATGTAGGAATTATAATATAGCAGAATAGCTCGGAGTTGTACGAATATTAATTAACCAATTATAATTAAGTCGACGTATCCGTGACGACTCTAATAATAAAACTGGGCTATGGGATATATTTATTTATACTCAATATAGAAGTGGACTGTAATTTGTTGTCAATTGTTGTTGTATGTATCGGAATATTGTTGTATATTTCGACATATAACATTTTGTGGTTGTATTATTGGATGTACGTATTGGTGTAGTTCGATAGGAATAGTTTTTTTTTGCGTAAGTTTGGATGTATATTTTTCAATATATTTGATTTTGTAATTTGTTGTTGCCCTTGAGCTGGTGGTTGTTGGGCCATTTTATTATGTTTAATTAAATTCCACTCAACTTAATCACTGACGGAATTGGATTTATTCAGTAGTTGATTGAAATTTAATTTATTTTTATATTTTTTCAATGCCTTTAATTTGCACTTCCGAGCTAGTCGATAAAATTGCTTACTTGTGGGCAATTCCACGCGCTGATCTGGATATCCTAGTAGTTTAGACATATCCTTTTAATTGATCAGTAAGCTCCCGACTTCGTTTTTTCGCAAGGATATTTTTTAAAGAGATCCTACCGACTGCACTATTTACATGAGTCGTTCTTCGCTCGAATCGGTTATTCTTTATTAGAACGCTGGAAAAAGACTGATTGTATGTTCCAGAATTGGTTAGCATGAAACCTCGGTTTGCCTCTTAGAATTTACTGTTAGTGCATTATGTGACGCAATCGCATGTGGATGATGTGATCGTCACTTCTTTGTTAATGTTTACCTAACTCGGTCTATTAGATTTTGCGATCATATTGGATTTTCACGTTTTTATGGAATTACTTCATTGTTGACGTTCGGACTTAATCCATTTTCTTTGTTTGTTTGCATTGCGGGATCTCAAGCTTCTGTAACGTTTTTTAATCAAAGCCGAAATTGGCGATTCTGTTTGTTTCTGAACGGTTTCGTTCTTTGAACTGGTGGACGTTGAGAAATCGCAGTGCAGATACGTCACTATATATTAAAAAAAAAAATGTGCTAGCTTCTAATTCGGCACGCTGGTAAGAAGTCTTTAATTTATACATATTTATCAGCTTAATTCCGAAAACGAAACTATTTATATTTGTAAAATGTTTTTTGTGATAGAACCAAAGTTGCTCACCTTGACCTGTTTAACAAAATAAAAAAGGTTCTGGACTCTAACACGATACTTTCATACAGAAAGACAAACAGACAAACAGACAAACAGACAAACAAACAACGATACAAAAGATTTATTTTTGAAGTTTTTGAAACTTGTTTATAGAATAACTTTTAAGCGGATTGAGGTATCGTTCGACGCATACTTAAAGCTAGAACATAACAGTATTATACATTTGGGAACATTTTCTCCTCAAAATTTTTGAAATGTTAATTTTGGCACTTTCACTCCTATTTTTCCAGAACTTATTTTAGTATACTGTTTCAAAGAGCTTTACAATATCTTTCGATCAAGATATAATTCGATCAAGATCTTCATCAGTTCAATATACTTTTTTGATAAAGTAATTTTTGATAATGATATCGCACTTATACGCGATTTTTTTCGACTAAGATTCACTCGATAATTGCCCAAATCATTGTTCGCGTTCACTAGAAAAACATGATCACTGATCAGTGAAGGATCAATAATGAGTTTGTTCTGGTAAACGCTCATAATACATTACGCCGTATGAAATAGAATCGGCCTAAAATCTTTCGATGTCGTCGGGTTTCGTGCAAACCATCAGCTGATTGTTTTTTAACAGTCGTGAAAACATGGACACCAAATGTGATAAAGGAAAAAAATAAAATTTACTTAATTTCATTAAACATCGGAAAAAAATATCTGTTTGAGGCAATGAGGAGAAAGGCAAGAATCCAGGAATCGGAAAAAATAAACGAAAAACCAAACTACAACAGGCTGCAGGCAGATGTTAATAGATCTTGATATTTCTGAAGATAAATGTTTGTACTTAAGTAAATGGGACCATACATAAGCAAAAGAACATAAAAATGCTCTTCAATTGGTTTTTATTGGAGGATTAAATCGGACATAAGACTTAGAAGCTAACCCAAAAAATGGACTGGCGTCCCCCAATGCCGAAAGCAACTCCCAGCAAAATTCTCTTGACAAATTTAAACTATTCCAGACTGTTTCTGCATCGTTGTAACATAATATTATGCGACCTGCAAGACAACATTAATAAATAAAATTGCCCTGTGTTCTTTGTGTTGATCACAAATCCGGCTTCATTGGAAAGGGCATGGGTTCAGCCTATACTTTTTGATATTAGCAAAGTTTTTAGTACGTCAGGGTTTAGCTGTTCAATTTTTTTAAATGCCTAAAATCGCTGATTTTAGAGTTTAGTTTGGAGGAGCGTCGGATACTTTTGTCTGGCACCTACTGGTCAGCTCCGTTTGGTTGCGGGAGCCTCCGGTTGAGTCCAGGAAGAGCGCCAGATCAACCAGGCTCACATTCGCCAGACTGCCTAGGTCGTCGTAGAAGGGTATAACCAGGAATTGGTTTCTCCTCCGAAGAAGTGCGGGGCAGTCACAGAGGTGGTGTTGAAAAAAATCCTATAGGCATCCTTATCCTGTTCTTTCTGAAGTGTAGGAGCTCGGAAGTGCGCTTTGGGTTGTATCTTGGAACACACTGAACCAGTCCGGAAGACGGTAAGAGAGCTGAGTCGCAGGGTCACCGCAGTAGACCTCCGATCCGGTTCCTTCATCCGTATTCGATCCATCCGTATAGATTGATAATTCGTTCTGCCCCAACAGAGTTCCTAATTGTCAATCTGATCTCTCTGGGAACACAGTTGTGAATGTGTTATCCCAATTCTGATATGAAACACAGTAGTCGCTTTCTTCTGCCATAGTTGGTACTACAGAATGTAAAATGATACTATGGCCCGTTGCACTAGGCTTGAGGAGGAGTTGGCCCTGCAGCCTAGTCACACTCCTTGTTGCAATATGCTTCAGGAAAACTCCAATAGGTTCCAGATTAAGTATCAC
This sequence comes from Drosophila rufa, assembly GCA_018153105.1. Classification (NCBI taxonomy): domain Eukaryota; kingdom Metazoa; phylum Arthropoda; class Insecta; order Diptera; family Drosophilidae; genus Drosophila; species Drosophila rufa. The sequence goes on along the minus strand of JAECXS010000003.1, from coordinate 1,910,284 downwards.
ATCAACGGCTGCTTGGGGGGTAGAACGAAACATCCTGTTACACCCAGGGAAGCAAGTCCCCTGAAGATCTCTAAAAGCCACTGCGACAGGTGTTCGCACACCGTTTGCAACATGGCAGGTTTGACGTCATCCGGTCCATCTGATTCGTAGGGGTGAAACGACTTGATAGCCCAGGGTATCTTTTCTTTATTTACAGTGTCTTCTATAAGGGCCTTACTCCCCGAGTCCACTTCGCCTCCCGGCTCCTCAATGCTCACCTTCGTCATCAGTGTTCAAGAGCCCAGAAAGTGCGTGTACCATCCAGGCCACAAGGTAGCACTGGTGTGGCAGGATCTTTCGCCAGCAGCCTTTGAAGTCTAGACGCTTCAATGGTGCTGGTTAGATCTTCGCAGAGACCAGCCCATGAACTGCGGTGGTAGGCGTCCCAGTCTACCTGGCAGTTTCTGTCTTTTGCATTGTCTTCTCGTTTTCTTTCGCATCTGACCGAGCTCCGATGTCCACCACTTGTTGCTGTTCGACTTGGGAGGACGGCTGATAGGACAGGATTTGATGAAGGCTTTGCATAGGGCGTCTGTGATGGTTGAAGTCGATTTCTCTAGTTTGTCAGGGTTGTCCAACCTACCTGGGTGGTTTGGGAGGGACTCCTTGACAAGTTGAGAGAATTTGACCCATTTTAGCTTCTTGGGACCATCCAACTTCGAATACTATCCGGTTATGGTCCGAAAAGGAGCAGTCTGTGGATACGTGCCAGTCTATCACTGAGAGGGAGTCGCTGTTGGTCAATAGGGATACGTCAATAACCTCTGCTCGGTTCGTCGATCTTAGCACCCGTCCGAAGTGCATCCAGTCTCACCAGTGTGTCTTTGAGGAACCGCATGGACTCCTCGTTGGCAAATGCCCTTGTACCGGTTGATACCATCCACGAATGGATTCTCCGGCCGAGTAATGGCATCAGCAAGCGCTTGGTTGATCAACCCTTCCAGGATCAGCCTGTTCACGTTCGAGAGTTTCCCTTACGGGTCACTCCTGTCGATGATGGTAACCTGTAGCTCCTCCTTCGAGCTTAAGCTCGCCAGGATTTCTCCCGGACATTTTCGTTTGCTCTCAGAAGCCTTCGCTGAGTCATCAGACCGTTATCGCTTGTTGGCCGATGCTGTCGTCTTCTTGTTCCTCTTGCTGGCAGGTCCCTCCTTTGCAGTGGGTTTGGCCGATGCGGTCCGTTTGGTCTGTGCCGTCGTTCCGGTCTTGCCGGTTGTCGGTGAGTTGGTAGTTTTTCACCATCTTCGACGTGGTAGGTGCTTCCTCCGTCAAATTGGCTGCGGCTACTGCCTGGAGTCCCAATTCACTACAGCGTTGTCCATTCTTTGGCTGTGCGGCGGACTGAGTGTCGCTGGGCAGGCCAGCCTGTCTCAGGTACCGCCACACGGTATAGTCGTGCTTCTTCCGCAGCTTTCGCTCCTGCTCGGTCGGCGACTCTGGGTTGCGGCCTTCAAGTCCCTTTAGGAACTGGAGAGAAGCCCTATACCCCGAGCGCTGTTTGCGACGTAAAGCTCTGTCTGCATCCGTCTTGTTGGAGGGTCCCTGGACAACAGTCATTTCGGCTTCGTCTGTGTTCGAAGACCCGTCATCCAACGGCATCTTAGCTAGCGCAAGCGCTAGCTCAGTTTCCGTCAACGATGGGCCTGTGAATACAAACTCCGTCTTTGTGGACTTTGGTTCCAGGTTTACTCCCTCCTGGCGACGAAACACACCAACACGTGTTCCATCCTTGTGACCACTGGCGACATGCAGAGAGGATTGCTCCTCCCCGTGCCCGCCGGTGCTAGCGGTCACACTTCCAACCGACGTTTGGGCTGACATCCCACACCGAGTTGCTTCTCGTTCCTCCGTCTCCATGTTCGAATCTAAGATTCGGGGTGAATTTTATACTTGCTGCCAAGTACCTCCGACCATGGTGCTGGGCCTCGGCTTCTCAGACTAGGTAGGAGGCTTCAGCTCAACACCTTAGCTAGATACTGCGAGGTGACAGGCGGCAAGTGATGCTAGCATCACTCGGTCCGAGACAGTGCAGCATCCATTGCCCAGCTGGCACCCTCGGGGAGGGTTCAGCCAAAAGGTTTTCCGCCGGCTCAGTACATGGCTAAATCGAATCGGCTTGTGATGCTGATGAAGAATATATATACTTTATGGGGTCGGAGATGCTTTCTTCACTGCGTTGTAATTTCTGGACAAAATTATAACACCCTGCAAGGGTGTAAAAATAAATTGTAGGAATAGGCGATTTATTGCCTAAAGATTTCATTTTGCCTAAAAAATCGGTCATATATTCCATATATTTAGGTCAAACATTTTAGGAATTGTAGGCCTAAGATTAAGTCAATAAGCAGCATCCAATGCCCAGCTGGCACCCTCGGGGAGGGTTCAGCCAAAAGGTTTTCCGCCGGCTCAGTACAAGGCTAAATCGACTCGGCTTGTGATGCTGATCAAGAATATATATACTTTATGGGGTCGGAGATGCTTTCTTCACTGCGTTGTAATTTCTGGACAAAATTATAACACCCTGCAAGGGTGTAAAAATAAATTGTAGGAATAGGCGATTTATTGCCTAAAGATTTCATTTTGCCTAAAAAATCGGTCATATATTCCATATATTTAGGTCAAACATTTTAGGAATTGTTGGCCTAAGATTTAGTCCATAACTCAAAGCAAACAATTCCATTTTTAGGCAATAGGTTACCTATATTATAGGTAATGGGATACCTACAAGTTGTTCTCTCGCGTGTGCGAATTAAATTCCCAACTGTTTCTAACATTCCTGACATGGAGTTACGGTTGTGATTAGATATATTTAGTTAGATATGTTTGTGCTTTGACGGAAGTAGCACGTCTCTACAGCAACAGTAAAAATAAATACTGTATGCATTTTGGAATAAACCTATATTATTTTAACTGGTTGTATTAGTACAAAAACCTATTAAAGTTTAAGTTAAATTGTTTAACAGAGCACTATATTCGCATTAAACATTACCTTAATCTTAGGACATTACGGACATTTTTAAGGTCACTTATTAAAAAAAAATGATTTTGGGCAATCATTGCCTAAAATTTAGGCTTCTATTGCCTAAAAATCAATGTTTAGGTTTAAATAAATTTAAAAAAAAAAAATATTTGAAAAATATTGCATAAAATGTAGGTCAGTTTCTGTTACCAAAAAATATGTAATTTTTGACAAATTTTAGGCAACAAATGCCTCGGCGTCCATTTTAGGTCAAATTGCCTATAATTTTAGGCAATTTTGCGGCTTTTTAGGCAATACATTTTTATGAATGATGCGCGCAGCTTGATAACTATCTTGCATTTGTACTAAGTGGGCTAAGTTTAGTACTTTAGTTTAGAAAGTCTATCTACAGATGCGGTTATTTTGTACAAATCGGACTCTAAAGGGTTCATGCAGTTCATATGAGGTTTTACAGTGGTGCGAAACTAAACGGAAGTTTAGTGATTCTACATGGTACGTGAAAATTAAACTGGCTAAATATATCGGTGCACAACGGAACAGGTTTTACATAAAGACAATGCCTACAAGATGGTCATGGGCAAGCTCAGCAGGCAGCCGACCCCAAACTGCCCAGTTCAGATGGGAGCGATAGTGTCCGCGTTGTTTCCGACTCAGCCGCCACTGACAACATCTAGCGTGGCTGATGGAGAAGTGGTACTCACCAATGAGCTGGAAGTGCTAAGCGCACTGGCCGGCAGCAAGATAGCCAGGCCCCTGGACCGGATGGCATCCCCAACGCAGCACTACACACCATAGTTGCAGCTTTCCCGAGCCTTTTTGTGCAGTTGTACAACAAGTGCCTCTTGGAGCGGACCTTCCCAAAAGATTGGAAGTGGCAAAGGCCAGTGCTGATCCCGAAACGTGACAAAAACAGCGACGACCCTTCCTCATACCGGCCCTTGTGTATGCTAAATACGATAGGCAAGGTGTTTGAGCGGATCATCTGCACCCAGCTTGAAAAGGAACTGAAAGAACGCGAAGCCCTCTCCGACCACCAAAACGGATTCCGGAAGAAGAGGAGTACCATCGACGCGATCCGAGAAGTGGCTCAATGTGCTGCAAATGCAATCGAGGTCGAAAGGTGGCGCGGAGGCACTAAACAATATTGCCTTGTATGCGCACTAGATGTTAAGAACGCATTTAACTCTGCCAACTGGAGCCTCATTCTACAGGCACTGCAACGCAGCGGCATCTCCGGCTATCTCATCCAATTAATAGCAGATTACTTCAAGGACCGCGTCCTTATATACAGCTCAGAGGCCGGGCACCACGAATACCAGGTGACCGGAGGAGTACCCCAGGGCTTAGTTCTGGGCCCAATACTCTGGAACGTCATGTATGACGGTATTATGAGGCTGAACCTACCAGCAGGCTGCACCGTAACTGGCTTTGCTGACGACATTGCGCTGGTTACAGTGGACAAACACCTGTGCGACGTCTCTAGCAAATTCAGCCTCTCGATCGATATACTGATGAGATGGCTCGCAAGCAACGGACTGGCGCTCGCAGAGCACAAGACGGAGGCGGTGCTCATCAGCAGCAGAAAGACGGTGGAAAAGGTGGATTTCCGGGTTGGAACAACCAGCATCGTGTCCAGCCCGGCGATCAAATACCTCTGTGTCCTGATGGACAACAGACTGACATACAAGAGCCACTTCGAATACATGGCTGCCAAAGCATCCAAAGCGACTGCAGCCATATCGAGGATGATGGCAAACACACGTGGGCCCAATCAGCAGAGCAGGCGACTGATTGCAACAGTGGTAACCGCAGCAGCACCCAGCGAAGCAGCACAGTACCACAATGGCCGGAGAGATGGGACAATTCGTGCACCGGGAGATGGATGCACAGGTTCATCCCCAGCCTGGAACCCTGGCTTCAGAGGCGTCACGGACAGGTGGATTTTTATACCGCGCTGATCATCACGGGCCACGGGTGTTTCAAGGCTTACCTCTACAGATTTAAGCATGAAACGAATTTAAGCATGAGACGAACTGCGACCACTGTGGCAGCGCATACGTCGAGGACGCGGAACACGCTTTCTTTGTTTGCCCCATCTTCTCCAGAGAAAGAGCCAATGCGGAAGCAGCCACGAACTGGACTCTAACGGCCGATACCCTCATCGAGTGTATGTTGAAGTGTCCATCCAACTGGGCAGCGGTAGCCGACATGGCTGCCAAAGTGATAAAGGAACTGAGGCGTCGGGAGCAGAACCGGCGCACAGATGGCTCTGGATGAGAGGCAACCTGACCGTCGCGAAGTGTAGCTTTGCGGCAGTCCGCGGGAGCGGATGACTTTCTCTTCTACCTGTCATTCTCTTATGTATATTTATCTATAATCTTATTTTTATGTAACTACCGTCGACTTTAATAAAAAAAAAAAACCAAAAACAACGCTGACACACGCAGAACTAATAATAAATTGGATGATTGCATGTATATTACTGAAACCCCCCAGAAAAGGCACTTTATTGGCACTCGAATAGCATCCTAAAAGGGTCTTTCAATCGCCTCCTGAAAGGTTCTTTTCAGACGCCTATTAAAGCTTAAATTCATAGTTTATTTATATTTTATTATCAAAATGAGATTTTCTATATAAGATTATATTGAAATATGCTCCTCCCGTGTCTTGAACATTTTCGTTGTGGCACGCCATCAATTAGTTTCTTAATAATGTTAATGAGCTTTGCCCGAGGTTTTGGCTTCGTTTTCCCGTTCATTTTGCCGGTCAAGTCATGGTGGTCACGGCACTCAAAATGACCAATGCCGGTTGCGCTGTCATGGCTTCCTCATCCTCGCTGGTTTAGTCTTTTCCACAGCCCCATCTTTTGGTTGTGCCTCAACCTTTAGAGTGGACACCGTTTCTTCTCTTGCCTCGCTGTCATTACTACCCTCTGCGTTAGGCTCCTTTTTAGGCCCTGGAGCACCTTTCTAAAATATACCTTTGCCACATTTTTAAAGTATTTTGCAGGTTACACAATTTCTTCCCTCCTCGTTTTCCAAATCGAAAAGTGTCCGAAAACTCTCATATTGCTTAATAGAATGTTCCCTTTCTAAGGGTTTACAGTGAGTCAGAAAAGAGTCAGATTGGACTCCGAAATAGTCCACATAAAGTGGGACCGTTTTCATAGAAAAATAAAGCTACAGTCGACTGTGCTCGACTGTGAGATACACGGTACCTAAACGTTTGCGCTTCACACTAAAAGGCAATTTAAAATTTTACATACATTTTATTAGTCTACTTCGATAATTCTAAAAATAAATCGCCTCTCGAATTAGCTCCCGACCTAAACAATTTAATGTCATACTTAAATATGAATGATAAATTTTATAGGAACACATAAAAACCCGCTCGATCGGCGTCAAAAAATGAATTATGTTATTTTTTGTCATTTCTTCTGCAGTTGGCGCTATTATATCTCACGGCCAAGGCTCGAATGCGCCACCTGTCGGCAACAGCTTGCAACTGTTTATCATCCGATTTTACTGAAATTTTCAGGAAACGTCCGCTCTATTTTATTAATTTATTGTATCTATTAACTTTAGCCCGAAAATAACGAGTATAGCTTATTTAACGTTTTTTATGATTTTTGAGGGCGGAAATGGGCGTGGCCAAATTTTAAAACAAACTTTATCTGCTTGCAACAGATTCCAATAATGTCACCAAATTTGGTAACTCTAGCTCTTATAGTCTCTGAGATCTTTTGTTTCACACGGACGGACAGACGGACAGACGGACATGGCTAAATCGACTCGGCTGGTGGTGCTGATCAATAATATATATACTTTATGGGGTGATGCCTCCTTCTGCCTGTTACATACATTCTTGGTTGGCACTAATACATAATACCCTTGAACCCTATGGGTACCGGGTATAAAATCGCTCTTTTTGACTCTTTTTTGGGCTCATACTGACTGTAAATTCCCATAAAAAAGCCTAAGAAACTGCCAAAAAACGCTCATATTGCTTTCTGACTACTTAGTTTTATTCAGAATATGCTCTGACAAAAGAGCCTTTTATGAGCCCTGGTTGAAAAGAGCACAAAATATGCTCCGAAAACGCTTTTAAACTTGACACATTTCAGACACATATTTATGAGCACTCCAAAAATTGTTTGCTGGGTATGTAAACTTTCTACACTGAACAAATTCAGAATGAATGAAATTTACAAAACGAAAAAAAAAAATATTTTTGATAGATACTAATTTGGAAAAGCAAACACATACAAATAATGTTGTAACGACCCTCTTTTGGGGAGGCGCGGCTAGCTCGCCGGGTCGGGGTTCGTCACAGAAATTTATAAGTCCTGGCCCCTCTCACTCTCCGAGTCCCAAGAAAAAGAGTCAATAATTTCGGTTTCAGTGTATGCTTTTATTTATTTCGTGGCTGTGTTCGTGTGTGTGGTAACCTGTGAAGATGGGAAGTGAAGAATCGCAGTGGGAGACCAGTGTGCGCCGCTGTGTTCGGCCTGGGTCGCCCTGTTGATACCCTGTGATCCGCCGATAAGATCCGGCGACGCGTAGGAACCCCGATTGGTGGGATTTAGTCTGGGGAGCTGATCGTTAGCTCCGCTCGCCCCGTGTCGTCTGTTCCCTGCTCTGTGTCTTAGGCGGTTGCTACCCTATGTCTCGTTGATACCCTGTGTCTGTCCAGGTCGATTAGCATGCTCGACCCTGGACCCTATGTTCGGGGAATGATGGCTACGCGAGCCACGCGTTGGTTTCCTGTGATACCCTGTGCTCGTTGGTGACGGTTACGTGAACCGCCCTATGCTACCCTGTGCTATGTGATGTGGAGGGGATTGCTCGAATCATCCTCGATCACCCTACGCTAGCTATTTGGCGGAGTCGGTTACGGGAACCTCCTCTGCTACCCTGGACTCATCAAAGCCGACTAGCGAGAGTCAGACCTTGGACCCCGGCCTAATACCCTGTACTACCTCTCGTTACGCGGAGTGGTTACGAGAACCGCCTCTGCTACCCTGTTCTCATCAAAGCCGACTAGCGAGAGTCAGACTTTGGGCCCCGTGCTGGCTACCCTGTGCTACCTAGGATTGCGGAGTGGTTACGAGAACCGTCTCTGCTATTACTATTGGATTAGTATTTTCTAGCTACTTTCAGACTTACCCAGATGTCGTCGCTTGTGCTGCTCGCAGAGAAGTGACTGGCATCTGGCTGAGTGCGGCCTTATATAGGCCGCGATCAGCTGTGAGCTGACCCATCGATATTCGATAGACTATCGAATGTCGATGTACCCCGAGGGTTGCCAGATCGTGGGTCGATCGTGATCGGAGTCAGCTGATCGCCTCTTCCCAGGGCTGGTGTGCCTGTTCAAAACTGGCGCCGTCTGTCGGCGTTGCCAGATGGCTTGAGTGCCCCTTCTTTCAGGGCTGGCGCATATGTTCAAATTGCGCGCCCTTTTTTTATTAATAAATCGGACTAAACTAATTCTTATTCTATTTTATTTTAATTCTTAGGCTACGTAACTATATAATACTACTTATGAACTAATCTTAAACTAAGAAATAACAGAAAAAATAACTTCATTTATAACAAGAGGAACTTCATAAGAAAATAATAACTTCAAATCACAAAATAGCCTTCATTGGTGTGTTGTTGTTGTTGTTGAATGTTGTTGCGACGTGGTGCGTCGCACTCCCCCGTCGTTTCCTAGAGTGTGTCGTCCCTTACGTTAATTGATAACGCTCCACTGCGGTTGACTTTTATTAAGTACGTCTTCCCGTTGCTCGTCCGCTTCATGTTGATCTTGAAGCCTTGCGTCCTTTTCTGCAGCTTCTTCTGTAGTTCCTCCCGGATCTCCTTGGGCAGGATTGCTGCTGCCTTGTCTGCAGCTTGGTCAGTTTGGGGCTCGTCGGGGACCACTAGCGTGCAGTCGTCTTTGTCCCAGTTTTCCTCTGGATGTAGCTCTATGCTGTCTTCCCAGTCGCTGATGAGTTGGGGCGTTTTCCATGGGGTCTGTTCCGTCTGTTCGTCCCAGAGCTCCTCGCGTGCTGTAGGCTTTACCGCTCCCGCTGCGACTTCATGTATGTTCGGGTCGATCGTGTTTATCAGTGCCGCTCGTTTTGGTTGCTCCTGTCCCTTCGCCTGTTCTCTCTGGTTTGTCTCCGCGTATTGTTTTTTGGTTTGTTCCTCTGTGCGTTGTTTATTGTCGTGGGCCATGCGTTTTCGGAAGGTGGGTGGGAACTGTCCCGCCTCCTTGTCTGCCCGTTGTGTTGTCTGTCCCTCCGGAGTGGTGGTAGTCCCGCGGGTCGGGAGCTGTTTGGCCATTGGCCCTGCGATGCCACCTCGCCTTCTTGTCGCCAACGGCCTTGGGTCCAGTAGGAGGGTTGTTCTCCTTTTTAGTTTGCTCTCCTCCATCTTCTGTCTAAATCGCTGTTTTGACTCCTCAAATTTGTCCATGTTGTTTTGTTCTGTGGAGTGAATGTTTACTTTTAGTTTTCTATGACGCTGTCGTTTGTGAGTATGTCTTCGGTTATGTGTGGTTTTAGATCGTTAACGTATGCTCTCTGGCTTCTACCTGAGTCTATGTTTTTCACTACTACTATGACTGGGGATATCAACTCGGCTATTCTAAACGGTCCGTCAAATTTCGGTGCGAGCTTGGCTGAGAACTTATCGCATGCTTTTGATAGCGGATGCTGCCGTACCCAGACTAAATCTCCCTTTTTCGGTTTCCATTCGCGCTTCCTGAGGTTATATGACCGTGCTTGGTCTTGTGCCGCTTTCTCCATGTTTTGTCGCGCCAGATCACAGGTCTCTTGGATGCGTTGGAGTCTCTGTTCTGGTACTTCGCTGTTCATTGCCGATCCCTTTGTTGCCTCGTCGAATAGGTTTCCCGCCAGCCTCAGTTCTCTTCCATAGAGTAAGTATGCCGGGCTGTAACCTGTGGATTCCGAACGGCTGCTGTTGAATGCCAGTGTTAGCTCCGGTAGCGCATCGTCCCAGCGTGTGTGTCGGTGTCCTGTGAATTGCGCAATCATTGTTTTGATTGTGCGGTTTGCGCGTTCCGTAGGGTTCTCTTGTGGCGTGTACGGTGCAGTGAATTGTTGAATTACTCCCCATTTCTTCATTTGGGTTTTTATTTTTCTACTCGTAAATTGTACGCCGTTATCCGAGATTAATATCTTTGGAGCTCCGACTCGGGACAGGATTTTTTCTCTGAATGCTTTTAGGACTGCTTCTGTTGTGGCTTTTCGGATCGCGGTTAATTCTATCCATTTCGAAAATTTGTCGATGAATACCAACAGCATGTTATTGCCGTGGCTGCTTCGCGGTAGTGGTCCCACGAAGTCTACGCAGATGGTTTCCCATGGTGCTTCCGCGATTCTTGTCAACATTTTCCCTGCTGCTTGTTGTTGTGTGACTTTGTATTGTTGGCATACTTTGCAGCTTTCGATGAACTTTTTGATATCTCTGTGCATTCCCGGCCAGTAGTATCGGGTAGCTATCCTGTGTTTCGTTTTCCGGATCCCGAGATGTCCTGCTGTGGCTCTACTATGGTTCTCCTCTAGCACTCTCGACCTCTGGTCGTTTCCTACGCAAAGTTTCCATGGTTGTGTGTCTTCATCTGCCGCCCATGATGGTAGGTGTCTATATAGCTTGCCTCCTTCGATGCAGTAGTCCGGCAGTACCTCCGGGTTCTTTCGCACCGTGATCATTTTTGTTCGGATCCATTTGTCTTTTTCGACCTCTGTGCTTTGGGCTTCTGCGTTTGGCTGTCTAGATAGTGTGTCTGCTACTATGTTCAGTTTCCCCTTCCGATACCTTACTTCGAATGAGTATGGCTGTAGTGCAAGTGCCCATCTGGCTACTCGTCCGGAGGGGCTCTCAATGGAATTGAGCCATTTCAGTGCTAGGTGGTCTGTTATTACTACAAAGTGGTATCCTTCCAGGTACATCCGCATCTTGTGGATTCCCCAATGGATCGCGAGGCATTCCTTCTCGGTTGCTGAATAGTTCCGTTCCTCCTTTCTTAGCTTCCGGCTTGCATACGAGATTACATGTTCTCCGTCTTCGTCTTCCTGGGTTAGTACTGCGCCTAACCCACAGTCACTTGCGTCCGTTTGTAGCACGAATGTCTTAGTGAAATCTGGGCATGCTAGTACTGGTGCCTCTGTTAGTGCCCTTTTAAGTTCTTCGAACGCTTCCTCCTGTTCGACATTCCACTTGAATTTGTTATCTTTTTTGATTAGTTCGTAAAGTGGTTGTGCTATTTCCGTGAAGCCTGGGACGAATCTGCGGTACCAAGATGCCACCCCTAGGAAACTGTGGACTTGTTTTGTTGTTGTGGGACTCGGGAGGTCTCGTATGGCCGCTACTTTGTCTGGGTCTGTGTGAATGCCTCGTTCGCTTACCACGTGTCCCAGGTATTTTAGTTTGTCTTTGAAGAAATGACATTTTTCCGGGTTTATCCGTAGGTTCGCTTGCCTTAACCGTTTGAGTACCTCTTGTAGTTTCTCCAGGTGCTCTCGCTTTGTCCTCCCGATGACTACGATATCGTCGAGGTAGGCGAATGCGAATGGTTCCATTTCTGGGCCTATTACTGAGTCCAGTGCTCTTTGGAAAGTTGCTGGGGCAGTGTGTAGTCCGAATGGCATTACTTTCCATTGAAACAACCCTTTCCCAGGTACGGTGAATGCCGTGTATTGCTTGCTTTGTTCGTCCATTGGGATTTGCCAATATCCGCTTTTCAAGTCTAGCGTGCTTATGTACTTGGCTTCTCTTAATTGATTCAGAATGTGGTCCATTCGAGGTACTGGATATGCGTCTCTTTCTGAGTGTGCATTTAGTTGTCTGTAGTCTATACATAGTCTCCACTGGTTGTTCTTTTTTCTGACCAGTACTACTGGTGAACTATATGCCGAGTAAGATTTCTCTATGAGGTTTTGTTCCAAGAGTTCGTTTACTTGCTCGTGGATTATTTTCTGCATGGCTGGGTTCTTCGGAAAGTACCTCTGTTTTAAGGGTCGATCAGTTTTCATGTAGATCCGGTGTGTCGCGATGTGGCTAGTTCCAGTTATTTGGTTCATGAGTTTTAGTTCCCTGTCGATGAATGCGGCAATTTCTCCGTCTGTGGGCTCCTCTGTTGTGGCTTTTCCTACTCTCTGTTGCTGTTTCTTATCCCTCTTTTCCTCCCGGGTGTCGATGCGTGTTATCAGGCCTGCGCATTGTAGTGTGGTATTGCATTGTCTCAAAAAGTCTATGCCCAGCAATAGTCCTCCGAGGACATTGTCTAATATTAGGAGTGTTGTTTTTGCTTCTTGTTCTCCTAATCTTATTGAGAGCTCCATTGTTTCAGAGGTCAGTGTGGATGTTCCGTCTGCCAGTCGTATTACTTCATCTGTCGGGTTTTTCTTCCCATATTCTTCGAGCTGGTCTGCTAGCTTTTTGTTTATGAAGCTTCTAGTAGCACCTGTGTCGATTATGCCTTCTAAATACTTCTCCCCGATCCGTACCTGTGCGACGATCCTCTGGCCATCAAATCTTATCATTGTCTCTGACGATTCTGATTCTGCGGCGCTGAGGGTACCGCCTGATTCCCAGTGCCTCTTTCGTTTCCCTCCATTCTTCGGCAGCAGTCTATTGTTCGGATATTATCTTGTCCGCAAATCCAGCAGTATAGTCTCTGTGGGTTCCTGCATTCCTGACGTCGATGGCCGGGGTTTTTACAGCGTAAGCAGAGGTTGTTCGTGTTGAACGCTCCCGCCCTTTCGTTGTTCCTCGAGGTTCTCCTCTGTTGCCATTCTTGTGGTTGTTGTGGGCGTATTGGCTCTAGTGCTTCGAATTCTTCCGTTAGCCTGAGATAATCTCTTAGGGATTCGATTTCTCTGCGCTTTGCGTATCGCTTGAATTCCGAAGTGCTGTTCCTATATGTCCATTCTAGCTTTTGTTCCTCGTTTAGGGTGGTCACGAGCATTATTTTCCTTAGTTCCCGAACGTAGTCTCTTGCCGGTTCGTTTCTATACTGGTGGCGTAGCATAACTCGTTCCATTGCTCTTTCTTGGTAGTCCGCCGGTACGTAGTATTGTTTGAACTGGGTTTTAAATGTGTCCCAGTCTTGCATACGTTGCGGATTTGTGTGCCACCAGTCCAGTGCCGTTCCCTTAAGTATAAATACCATGGCCGCTGCTACGTGGTCGAGCTGCGTGCCGTATGCGCTGGCGACTTCCTCTATCCTCTGTATGAATCCTAGAGCGTCCCCGGTTCCATCGAACTCCTCGCCCCATCCCCGGATGATCGTGATGGCCGTCGCTCTTTCTGTCATTCCGGACTTCTTTGTTTCCTGTTTGTTTTCTTTTGGTGTGAATGGGCTTATGTCCGGCAAGTGTGCTTTTTTCCTTGCTTCTCGTCTCTCGGGAGCTCACTGCTCACTCCTGCTCCGGGATTGGGTGATACACCCCTTGCATGTTTTTGGCTGAGTTCTTTTAGCCGTTTTGTTATTTCCTCGTCGTGATCTCCATTTTTAATAAATTCTGAGAGCTGTCGTCTAAGGTCTTCTGTTAGTGCTTCTGGTTCCATTCCGAGTTCTCCCACATATGTCTCCAGTTGGGCCTTGGGTATGCAGCTCATCCATCCCCTGGTTATTTTCTCTGGTGCTGACATCTTTCGGTCTTGTTTCTTGGAGTTTTGAGGTTTCTTTGGACGTTGGGCGCCACTGTAACGACCCTCTTTTGGGGAGGCGCGGCTAGCTCGCCGGGTCGGGGTTCGTCACAGAAATGTATAAGTCCTGGCCCCTCTCACTCTCCGAGTCCCAAGAAAAAGAGTCAATAATTTCGGTTTCAGTGTATGCTTTTATTTATTTCGTGGCTGTGTTCGTGTGTGTGGTAACCTGTGAAGATGGGAAGTGAAGAATCGCAGTGGGAGACCAGTGTGCGCCGCTGTGTTCGGCCTGGGTCGCCCTGTTGATACCCTGTGATCCGCCGATAAGATCCGGCGACGCGTAGGAACCCCGATTGGTGGGATTTAGTCTGGGGAGCTGATCGTTAGCTCCGCTCGCCCCGTGTCGTCTGTTCCCTGCTCTGTGTCTTAGGCGGTTGCTACCCTATGTCTCGTTGATACCCTGTGTCTGTCCAGGTCGATTAGCATGCTCGACCCTGGACCCTATGTTCGGGGAATGATGGCTACGCGAGCCACGCGTTGGTTTCCTGTGATACCCTGTGCTCGTTGGTGACGGTTACGTGAACCGCCCTATGCTACCCTGTGCTATGTGATGTGGAGGGGATTGCTCGAATCATCCTCGATCACCCTACGCTAGCTATTTGGCGGAGTCGGTTACGGGAACCTCCTCTGCTACCCTGGACTCATCAAAGCCGACTAGCGAGAGTCAGACCTTGGACCCCGGCCTAATACCCTGTACTACCTCTCGTTACGCGGAGTGGTTACGAGAACCGCCTCTGCTACCCTGTTCTCATCAAAGCCGACTAGCGAGAGTCAGACTTTGGGCCCCGTGCTGGCTACCCTGTGCTACCTAGGATTGCGGAGTGGTTACGAGAACCGTCTCTGCTATTACTATTGGATTAGTATTTTCTAGCTACTTTCAGACTTACCCAGATGTCGTCGCTTGTGCTGCTCGCAGAGAAGTGACTGGCATCTGGCTGAGTGCGGCCTTATATAGGCCGCGATCAGCTGTGAGCTGACCCATCGATATTCGATAGACTATCGAATGTCGATGTACCCCGAGGGTTGCCAGATCGTGGGTCGATCGTGATCGGAGTCAGCTGATCGCCTCTTCCCAGGGCTGGTGTGCCTGTTCAAAACTGGCGCCGTCTGTCGGCGTTGCCAGATGGCTTGAGTGCCCCTTCTTTCAGGGCTGGCGCATATGTTCAAATTGCGCGCCCTTTTTTTTATTAATAAATCGGACTAAACTAATTCTTATTCTATTTTATTTTAATTCTTAGGCTACGTAACTATATAATACTACTTATGAACTAATCTTAAACTAAGAAATAACAGAAAAAATAACTTCATTTATAACAAGAGGAACTTCATAAGAAAATAATAACTTCAAATCACAAAATAGCCTTCATTGGTGTGTTGTTGTTGTTGTTGAATGTTGTTGCGACGTGGTGCGTCGCAATGTTCACAAAATAAAAATGTTTCTCCCAACATCAAACCTTTTGCTAGCAACGAAAAGTACGACTAATTTCTTGCAGTGTAATATTTCGGCAATTCAAAAAAAAGGTTACATTTTGATCAGTGTATTAACGGTAAAGTCTACGAAAATGTTGCTCAGCTTAACGATAGCCTCTTCTCTGCAAATCCGCAAGTTTGATCTCGTAATTAGCTTTTTCTGGGCATTGAGTCGTACATGTACATATGTATGTATATGGTGATTGCTCTTCCTATAGCAGAGGTAATCAAATCTGCCTTATGACAGTGGATATACCAACACTAATAAAATAAAGCATATGCACACTTGAAAGAAACATTTTGCGTTATTTCAAATGTACACTGAGAGAAAGGCATTTGCCAATTCATCGCTCATTTTACCGATTCCTCAAAGAATGCCCATGAATCAATCATACAGAAGAAAAATATGTTCAGTGTAGAAACAAGAATAAATTTCATTGAGATTAGCGGTGAGAAAAAATATCATTGAAATTGTTGTTGGCTAGCTCGGTCTTATAAATATAGGACGGCGACAGAAATAGGAAAGTGCAAAATTGTTTGTGTATAGCGCAGTGGGATCGAAAGCCTTACCTGTGGGATGGGCTGACCAAAGCCTATGCTGTGGGATTTTACAAAAAGAAATGTAATGCGTGGGCATACATAGGCTTGAGCATCACGGTCCTATAGCAAAAAACATTTTTTTTGGCGAATTTGATCTCTTAAGGTTCAGACAGAGTGCGTGCTGATACGAAGACGAAGATGAAAAACATGATAGAACGATTTATATGATTTCGAGTGAAACTGTTTATAGAGCTTGCGAAGTAGATTGTATGAAACGCCCTAAGGGTGCAAACAGAGTGCGCATTGAAGCCGAAGATGAAGACGAAGCTGAAGACGATTTGCTTGCGTTTCATACAATCTTCTTCGAAAGCAAGATTCTGAACAAGAGATTCCATTTGCAAGGAAAATTTTGAAACAAAATTGCGAGACACAAATGAGATGAACTAATAACATCGAGCACCTTATGTTCAGACTCAACATTCAACACGGAATATTATTTATGGAGACTAAACGTTGATTTTGGTTTTTAAGTGTACTTATAGCAAAAACATCGGAGATTAAATTGTGACGGTGAAAGCGCAGTTTTCCCAAAGAAAAAACCCAAAAATGTACAGTCTATAATTAATTAAATCAATATACCCCTTCTCAAAAATAAAAGAGTAGAAAACTAATTTAAACGATTTTCAACTTGCCCTAAGAGAAAAAAAAAGTTATAAACTATTTTTTTTTATTAAAAACCCGTTTAATAATAAACCTAGGATAGTCTAGTAAAATGAGGCTTATCCGACCCCATAAAGTATATATATTCTTGATCAACATTATCAGCCGAGTCGATTTAGCTATGCCCGTCTGTCCGTCTGTCCGTGTTGGTAAACAGATCTCAGAAACTATAAGGCTAGAGCCACGGGTGTTTCAAAGCTTACCTCTACAGATTTAAGCATGAGACGAATTTAAGTATGAGACGAACTGCGACCACTGTGGCAGCGCATACGTCGAGGACGCGGAACACGCTTTCTTTGTTTGCCCCATCTTCTCCAGAGAAAGAGCCAATGCGAAAGCAGCCACGAACTGGACTCTAACGGCCGATACCCTCATCGAGTGTATGTTGAAGTGTCCATCCAACTGGGCAGCGGTAGCCGACATGGCTGCCAAAGTGATAAAGGAACTGAGGCGTCGGGAGCAGAACCGGCGCACAGATGGCTCTGGATGAGAGGCAACCTGACCGTCGCGAAGTGTAGCTTTGCGGCAGTCCGCGGGAGCGGATGACTTTCTCTTCTACCTGTCATTCTCTTATGTATATTTATCTATAATCTTATTTTTATGTAACTACCGTCTACTTTAATAAAAAAAAAAAACCAAAAAACCGAGTGGAGCGGCTGGACCAGGAGGTGGCTGATCTGAAGGAAATGGGTGAGCGAGTGGGTCGCCTGGAGGCGAAACAGGCTGCCCAACACATGGCCACCAGCGCGTGCGAGCTGCGCATTCACGGTGTCCCCTTCGTGGAGGGAGAAAACGTTAGAGCTCTGTACAACAAGCTCTGTTTCAATCTCCAGCTTACTCCACCACCAAGAATCAGCGAAATTTTCCGAGCCCGAAAATCGCAACAAACGCGTGTAGATCCAGTTATAATTCTTAAAATGGAAAACATCCGCGAGAAGATCTCCCTTCTCAGTAAAATTGGGTTGTACCGGCGCGAGCACAAACAACAACTAAGCTTGCAATTATTGGGTCTCAACTCCGATGCTGTGCTATATGTAAATGAGCAGCTTTTAAGAGAAAATTACCAAATTTTCAAAGAAGCCATGCGTATGAAGAAGCACAGAATTCTCTCAGCTGTCTTCACACGGCGTGGTCTTGTACACGTGCGCTGTCATGGAAGAGAGGGCGTTCACTGCATTGAGCGCATCGAGGAGCTTTTGTCTCTTAAGTCGTCCGATCCTCTCCCGCACTGTTCAAGTGCCTCTCACCCCGTAGCATCAGCTGGACCTGATAATGCTGCGGGTGGCTCTAATAGCTTTCGCTCGTAAGCATTTATGCACAGCTCTCTTAATTAAGTTAGGTTTAGAATTATATTCTTATTTCATAGTTTCGTATTTAGATATTGAGATTGCGCTCCTAACAATTCCTAATAATATTTATGCAAAATGAGATAGGTAGTTCCATAGCTGGTGCCTTGATAAAAACAATTAGTAAATATAAAAACGGTCTCAAGGTCGTGCACATAAATGCACAAAGTCTATTAAAGAAAATTGACGAATTTAGATTTATTTTTACCCAATCAAATGTGGATGTGATATGTGTGTCTGAGACGTGGTTTCTGCCCGACTTATCTGACCTGTCTATTGTTTGTGATGGTTATGTTGTGTTTCGTTCTGATCGTATTGGACATGCTGGTGGTGTTGCTATATACGTAAATGTGCAGTTAAAATGTAGTGTTAAATGTAAACAACCAAGTGAATGTCTAATTGAATATTTGTTTTTAGAAATCACAAATAAAATGAAACAGAAAATTCTACTTGGATGCATTTACAGACCGAATCGTACCACCGACTATGAGCCACTACTTAGTGTGATTTCGGACATTTCTCTTTCATATACAGACATCATACTGGCAGGCGACTTTAATAGTAATCTTCTAAAAGAGAACCATCTTTTAGATAATTTTGACTCACTAGGCCTATATGCCGTGAACTCTACGATGCCCACACATTTCGGAAGTACCTGTGATACAGTTCTTGACGTGTTTTTTATTAATGACCGTAGTAAAATTTTACTTTATGACCAGGTATCCGTACCAGCTTTCTCTAGACATGACTTAATTTTCCTGACGTATGACTTGACCCTTGACAATAATACAACTTCTTTTAAGTATAGGGACTTCAAGAATATTGACTACACTGAACTTGAGCTAGATTTTAATGCGTGTGACTGGTCATCAATTTATCAAACTTCTGTTAGTAATTGTCAAGTAAGTGTTTTAAATAACAATGTTCGTTATTTGTTTAATAAGTTTGTGCCGTTGAAAACGAAGGTGATAAAGTCTGCACAGAATCCATGGTTCAGTAGTGAAATAAGGAATTTAATTTATCAGCGTGATGCCGCTTACTTAAAATGGAAGCGATACAAGACTGTGGATCATCATAATAGGTACAAAATTGCCAGGGTAATGGTTAACAATAAAATTAAATTCGCCAAGTGCGAGTACTTTAGGACAAAATTTGAAAGAT
This sequence comes from Drosophila rufa, assembly GCA_018153105.1. NCBI lineage: Eukaryota > Metazoa > Arthropoda > Insecta > Diptera > Drosophilidae > Drosophila > Drosophila rufa. Next base: position 1,891,310 of record JAECXS010000003.1, on the reverse strand, counting down.
GTACTTCTGTAAAACACCGCTGGACTGAAATTAATAAGTTAGGTATAGGTAAAGGCACACGTAAGACTGAACTTAATGCAGATGTTGAAATACTAAACCGAACATTTTTGGAAATAGATGTACCTGAAGCAATATGCAACCCGTACCTGAACACTGCACCTCTCTGTGATAATAATTTTAGTTTTATGTGCGTAAATCAGTGTGATGTCCTTGATAGTATTCTTAAAGTAAAATCAAACGCGGAAGGTCTCGATAGCCTAAGCCCTAAATTTGTTAAAATTCTACTTCCCTTGTTGTTGCCCCACGTGACACATGTTTTTAACACCGTTTTAACCACTAGCTCATTTCCGGCCGAATGGAAAAAAGCCAAGATCATTCCGATCCCTAAAGCTAATAACGATTTCAGGCCAATTTCGATACTGCCTTTCCTTTCAAAAGCTTTTGAAAACCTAATGTCCTCACAGATTCAACTTTTTCTAAATAGCAACTCGCTAATACACCATAAACAGTCCGGTTTTCAAAAAAAACGGAGTTGTATTAGTGCAATAATTGACATAAGTGAAGATATTAGGCAGCAACTTGACAACAATTATGTTACGTTCTTAACACTTCTTGACCACAGCAAAGCCTTTGACTCAGTCAATCATAAAATCTTATGTTCAAAGCTTAAGAACCTATTTAATTTTTCAGACTCTTCGGTAAACTTAATTAATTCATACTTGACAAATAGATTGCAAGCAGTAGTCGCTGGAACGCAGTCGTCCACCTTAAGGCAACCCACAAGAGGTGTACCTCAGGGATCAGTTTTAGGGCCTTTATTGTTTACAATCTATGTCAATGATTTACCTAGTGTCCTGTCTGACTGTGTAGTACATTTATATGCTGATGATGTTCAAATATATGTTAGTAGTCCTGTCAAAGAAGTAAATGTTTGTGTCAGTAGAAGCAATAAAATACTGTCAATTATAGACAAATGGGCGAATGACAATGGCCTGGGAATAAATCCAAGAAAATCGAAATGCATCGTCATATCTAAAAAAGCAATTGATACTAAAATTCTTCAAAAAATATGCATAAACAATACTCCAATCAGTTATGAAGACCATGTGGTTAACCTGGGCATAACTTTTAGTAATACCTTAACATGGAGCAAGCATATCAATAAAACTACTGGTCGCACATATGGTCAGCTGCGTCAGCTTGCAGCCTCTAAATCTTTTATACCAGAAGAAATAAGGTTATTAATTTCCAAAGTCATTCTTATTCCTACTCTCTTTTATGGAATCGAAGTTTTCGGCCATTGCGATGCGCGGGACTTGCAAACTTTAGTGGTCGCTTTTCACTCAATTGTACGTTATGTGTTTAATTTAAGACGCTATGACCATGTATCACACCTTTCTTGTAAAATTCTTGACCTTAACTTGACCACCTGGATAGATTATAGAACTTTAATATATTTTCATAAAATTGTGACGACCAAAGAACCTATATATCTCTATGAAAAACTTTCTCCTGCGACTTCGCTTAGGACAAACAATTATATATGCCCCCGAACTCGAACGCTTTGCTCGAAGAGGCAGTTCCTTATTAATGGTATCAGTTTGTGGAACAATCTCCCTCATCAATACAAATCAATTAGGAGCGCAACTCTATTTTCTGTTAAAATCAAAAAATTCTTGAATAATGATATAAATTAAATTAATTAAAACTAGTTAATACAATATAATATAAAATATAAAACCTTTAATAATAATAAGAAATCTAAAAAAAAAAAAAAAAAAAAAAAAAAAAAAAACTAATTTACGTAAATTACATGTTAGCTTTATTAATTGATGTTTCTACTTAAGTATAAGTTTTAAGAAAACTGTATTGAACCCAAAGTGACTAGCGTAATAATAATAAGTGTAAACTTGCAGCGCTGGGCTAAAAAATAAAAATAAACTATAAACTATAAAAACAACGCTGACACACGCAGAACTAATAATAAATTGGATGATTGCATGTATATTACTGAAACCCCTCAGAAAAGGCACTTTATTGGCACTCGAATAGCATCCTAAAAGGGTCTTTCAATCGCCTCCTGAAAGGTTCTTTTCAGACGCCTATTAAAGCTTAAATTCATAGTTTATTTATATTTTATTATCAAAATGAGATTTTCTATATAAGATTATATTGAAATATGCTCCTCCCGTGTCTTGAACATTTTCGTTGTGGCACGCCATCAATTAGTTTCTTAATAATGTTAATGAGCTTTGCCCGAGGTTTTGGCTTCGTTTTCCCGTTCATTTTGCCGGTCAAGTCATGGTGGTCACGGCACTCAAAATTACCAATGCCGGATGCGCTGTCATGGCTTCCTCATCCTCGCTCGTTTAGTCTTCTCCACAGCCCCATCTTTTGGTTGTGCCTCAACCTTTAGAGTGGACACCGTTTCTTCTCTTGCCTCGCTGTCATTACTACCCTCCGCGTTGGGCTCCTTTTTAGGTCCTGGAGCACCTTTCTAAAATATACCTTTGCCACATTTTTAAAGTATTTTGCAGGTTACACAATTTCTTCCCTCCTCGTTTTCCAAATCGAAAAGTGTCCGAAAACTCTCATATTGCTTAATAGAATGTTCCTTTTCTGAGGGTTTACAGTGAGTCAGAAAAGAGTCAGATTGGACTCCGAAATAGTCCACATAAAGTGGGACCGTTTTCATAGAAAAATAAAGCTACAGTCGACTGTGCTCGACTGTGAGATACACGGTACCTAAACGTTTGCGCTTCACACTAAAAGGCAATTTAAAATTTTACATACATTATATTAGTCTACTTCGATAATTCTAAAAATAAATCGGCTCTCGAATTAGCTCCCGACCTAATCAACTTAATGTCATACTTAAATATGAATGATACATTTTATAGGAATACATAAAAACCCGCTCGATCGTCGTCAAAAAATGAATTATGTTATTTTTTGTCATTTCTTCTGCAGTTGGCGCTATTATATCTCACGGCCAAGGCTCGAATGCGCCACCTGTCGGCTACAGCGTGCAACAGCAGTGCCTTAGGGCGGTGTGTTAAAATTCTAACCTTATTGCTAATATCTCGCATGTTTATCATCCGATTTTACTGACATTTTCAGGAAACGTCCGATCTATTTTATTAATTTATTGTATCTATTAACTTTAGCCCGAAAATAACGAGTATAGCTTATTTTACGTTTTTTATGATTTTTGAGGGCGGAAGTGGGCGTGGCCAAATTCTAAAACAAGCTTGATCTGCGTGCAACAGATTCCAATGATGTCACCAAATTTGGTAACTCTAGCTCTTATAGTCTCTGAGATCTGTTGTTTCACACGGACGGACAGACGGACATGGCTAAATCGACTCGGCTGGTGGTGCTGATCAATAATATATATATTTTATTGGGTGATGCCTCCTTCTGCCTGTTACATACATTCTCGGTTGGCACTAAAACATAATACCCTTGTACCCTATGGGTACCGGGTATAAAATCGCTCTTTTTGACTCTTTTTTGGGCTCATACTGACTGTAAATTCCCATAAAAAAGCCTAAGAAACTGTCAAAAAACGCTCATATTGCTTTCTGACTACTTAGTTTAATTCAGAATATGCTCTGACAAAAGAGCCTTTTATGAGCCCTGGTTGAAAAGAGCACAAAATATGCTACGGAAACGCTCTTAAACTCGACACATTTCAGACACATATTTATGAGCACTCCAAAAATTGTTTGCTGGGTATTTAAACTTTCTACCCTGAACAAATTCAGAATGAATGAAATTTACAAAACGAAAAAAATATTTTTGATAGATACTAATTTGGAAAAGCAAACACATACAAATAATGTTCACAAAATAAAAATGTTTCTCCCAACATCAAACCTTTTGCTAGCAACGAAAAGTACGACTAATTTCTTGCAGTGTAATATTTCGGCAATTCAAAAAAAAGGTTACATTCTGATCAGTGTATTAACGGTAAAGTCTACGAAAATGTTGCTCAGCTTAACGATAGCCTCTTCTCTGCAAATCCGCAAGTTTGATCTCGTAATTAGCTTTTTCTGGGCATTGAGTCGTACATGTAAATATGTATGTATATGGTGATTGCTCTTCCTATAGCAGAGGTAATCAAATCTGCCTTATGACAGTGGATATACCAACACTAATAAAATAAAGCATATGCACACTTGAAAGAAACATTTTGCGTTATTTCAAATGTACACTGAGAGAAAGGCATTTGCCAATTCATCGCTCATTTTACCGATTCCTCAAAGAATGCCCATGAATCAATCATACAGAAGAAAAATATGTTCAGTGTAGAAACAAGAAAAAATTTCATTGAGATTAGCGGTGAGAAAAAAGATCATTGAAATTGTTGTTGGCTAGCTCGGTCTTATCAGTATAGGACGGCGACAGAAATAGGAAAGTGCAAAATTGTTTGTGTATAGCGCAGTGGGATCGAAATCCTTACCTGTGGGATGGGCTGACCAAAGCCTATGCTGTGGGATTTTACAAAAAGAAATGTAATGCGTGGGCATACATAGGCTTGAGCATCACGGTCCTATAGCAAGAAAAATTACAAAAACAAAATAAACTGCAAGTGCATTGGCGTGGGCATCACTGGTATAATGTAATGTTTAGTTTGTCGGACCTATTGTAAAATAATTTAAGAAAGCTTATGCGCTAATATGTAAGTTTATAAAGTCAATAATAATTATTCTTTATTCTTTATTCTTTATTCAAAAGTTAACAAAAATTGACTGCTAACGTTAAAAATATAATAATAATTAATAATAATAATAATAATCTTAAACTTAATCTTAATCTTACCCCCAACCGGGTAGGAGAACTTTTTAACGATATGCTCCGTCTCATATCGGATGGGTTGGGGTGAAGATTTACAAATTAGACAATAAGTACGACAGAATATTAGATACATTTAATGACAAGGATGTTTCACAGGATAACACATAATAATTATCGTTATACAACTGGCACAGAATACGAAATGGGTCATGGGAGTCAAAATTTGATAGGCATATCTCCAGAAAAATAGCTCAATTCGTTTTGAAATTTTACGCAGCTATTCTTTAACTAGTTCAACGCAGAGTTTTTTATTATTTGGGTTTAATAAAAAAAATAAAATAGACAGGTTTTTACTCGCCGAAATTAGGATTTTTACACTCTTTTCAAAAAAATTCAATATGTTGCAAATAAAAATGTTTTCCTGTGTCCACCTCAATTATCTCAATCTGATACTCTTTTCAAAAAATATTCAGTATTTTCCAAATGAAAATGTTTTCCTGTTGTCTGTTTGTCGTTCTGAATGTTTTTTATTAAACAGCTCCCGCCGAACCAATTTTGTTCTAGATAATTATTGTTTTTTCCGCTGATTTAGAAGGAAAATAGCTAGAAAGTCAGATTTCCCGCTCCCATAATGACTAAATCTACATAATGGTTCTATTCGTTAAGATGCGAATCACTTTGCTTTGGCGAATTTGATCTCTTAAGGTTCAGACAGAGTGCGTGCTGATACGAAGACGAAGATGAAAAACATGATAGAACGATTTGTATGATTTCGAGTGAAACTGTTTATAGAGCTTGCGAAGTAGATTGTATGAAACGCCCTAAGGGTGCAAACAGAGTGCGCATTGAAGCCGAAGATGAAGACGAAGCTGAAGACGATTTGCTTGCGTTTCATACAATCTTCTTCGCAAGCAAGATTCTGAACACGAGATTCCATTTGCAAGGAACATTTTGAAACAAATTCTTTGTTTGATATTGTTATTCATAGTCTTTTGCGAGACACAAATGAGATGAACTAATAACATCGAGCACCTTATGTTCAGACTCAACATTCAACACGGAATATTATTTATGGAGACTAAACGTTGATTTTGGTTTTTAAGTGTACTTATAGCAAAAACATCGGAGATTAAATTGTGACGGTGAAAGCGCAGTTTTCCCAAAGAAAAAACCCAAAAAAGTACAGTCTATAATTAAGTAAATCAATATACCCCTTCTCAAAAATAAAAGAGTAGAAAACTAATTTAAACGATTTTCAACTTGCCCTAAGAGAAAAAAAAAGTTATAAACTATTTTTTTTTATTAAAAACCCGTTTAATATTAAACCTAGGATAGTCTAGTAAAAGGAGGCTTATCCGACCCCATAAAGTATATATATATTCTTGATCAACATTATCAGCCGAGTCGATTTAGCTATGCCCGTCTGTCCGTGTTGGTAAACAGATCTTAGAAGCTATAAGGCTAGAGCCACCAAATTTGTGACAGCATTCCGTTGCACGCAGATAAGTAAAATAAATAAATAGGCATTCGCGGAGATACCCGGTACCCAGACTTTCACTTCCCGAACAAACACTCTGTCGAATTAGAACTATCGTTAATTAAAAAACTAATCGCAATGAAAATTGCTCTTTTTAAACTATTTAAGCTTAATATCTGAATACTCGACGACGCACCAGCACTCACTTGATCACAGTCAACCAATGAAAGCGATTGGCAATCATTATCGCACACATTTGTTAGCTGCACAGTATTCTAAAAATGTAGCTTTTTAGAGCAAAATGGTTTGCAGATATATAATGGGACAACTGCCGCGAATTATATAACAAAGGGTGTAGCCTAGAGGTCTGAGTGCCGGGTTTGCGTTGTTTTCGGCAAAATCAGCATGAGTTCAAATCGCGCTTACTCCAAAGAATTTTTTTTTTTTATTTTATTTCGTTTTTCTTCCTTTTACAAATAATTCAACTTGTTTCTAATTCGACAGTTAAATTATTTGTAATTTATTTTTGTTAACGTTACTATAAATCGTCACAAAATTTGATATCAGAAACTTTTGAAGTTGAAGGTGCCATCGTCACTTTTCTCTCACCTCGTTAAGAGGTGATTTTGTTTGATATCAGAAGTTTTTAAAATGACATATGTACATATGTACATAGGTCTCCCATTGTTAGTGTTAATAAGTGTAGCTCAATATCATGTCCAGAGGCCGTTCCTATATGACTTAGCTATTATTGAAAAATTATAACACATTGATATGACCCCTGATATTAGCTGACCGCCGGATATCGTCACGAAATTTTGTACCTCGGTAAGAGGTATTTTTGAGTTATATCAGAAGTTTTTATTTAAAACTCATATATGGCAGTGTTTGCAATTACTACTCCGTAGCAGCGAGATTAATAGAAATATTGCTATGCTATTGCTATAGCTTCCTTTTTGACGAGAGCCGTAGCAGAGCCATAGCAGAACAACGAGACTGTATGTGCTCTGCTCTGCTAGCAGTTTTGTCGCTAGAGAAAGTGTAGCAATAGCAATAGCAGAAAATAAAGTTCTGTGCTATGTGTAGTAGTAACGGTAGCAAAAAATTGATAGCGAGATGGGAGCAGAGCACAAGCTATTTTTTCATGTGCTACTGCTCTAGCGTGTGTTTTTGTTTTTTTATTTTCTGCACCTTTCTTATGCACCGTTTTTTTTACTTGTCGCTTTGTAGTTTCAAGAAAATATTTTTGACACTTTTGAGTTTTGATTAACTGCGTAAGCATGACACCGGCAAAGAAACGTAACAACATTTTAAAATATTCTGAGGAGATAGATTCCGACCACGTTAATTAAAAAACATGTTTCCGAGTTATAAAAAACGACCGTGTTTTTAATTTAAAGAAACATTTACAATTGCATGACATCCGACCTGAGCAGCAAGAAAAGGTTGCATGCAGACCAAAAAAAACGTGAAACCTCAACTAATTAAAGTTAAAATCAATAAACAAAATTTAATCCGGTCATACATTGGTCTTGTCACTGAAGACAGCATTACGTTCCATGTGCTTAACTAAAAAACGGTGCATAAGAAAGGTGCAGAAAATAAAAAAAGCAAACACAAGCCAGAGCCGTAGCACATGAGAAAATAGCATGTGCTCTGCTCTCATCTAGCTATCAATTTCTTGCTACCGTTACTGCTACACAGAGCACAGAACTTTATTTTCTGCTATTGCTATTGCTACACTTTCTCTAGCGACAAAACTGCTAGCAGAGCAGAGCACATACAGTCTCGTTGTTCTGCTATGGCTCTGCTACGGCTCTCGTCAAAAATTAGCTATAGCAATAGCAAAACGAAATACTACGAGAGTAGCGTAGCTTTTCAAACGCTGATATATGGTATCATTGCTATTAATTTTGATGAGAAAGCGAATTTTCGGAGATATGTGTTGCATACCAAAAGGTAAGCAACAATCTCAAGGGCTATACGGCCTGAAGTGACAATCAAAATCGTAAGAGCCATTTGTAAAAAAAATTACAAAAATCTTAAAAAAGAAAGTAATTTTAATTCTAAGTTCTTAATTATAATATTTAGATACATTTTGTCAGGGCAAAGTAATTATCATATCAAAATACCTTCCCGCCAAACTAGCGGGAAAACAAAAAAGTGGTAGGTCACCGACTACCTCTCATCGATTGCGGACGTCTTGTACATATCTCCCGGCAGTTATCTTCGATCAACGAATGTTTTTCTTTCTTATTTCTTACGATAAAAAGAAGCCTACCTAAACAAAAAAAAAAACCTTGTAACCATGGCCCCCGGGCCTCCTAACTTACAGAACAATCGCTTTGCTGCCTTAAGTGATAGCCCAAAAACTAAGAAAAAAATACCTTACCAAAAGTTTCCAGAGGAATTTACCGAATTAGCTGAAACAGTGCAAAAAAACCCTAAATTCATAATCATCAATGCCAAAAACTCAGAAAAAGCCATCTTAGACTTTTCCTGCTTCGCTGTTCATCGTGCACTCAATCTAATTAGCAAAGAAATCATCTCCATTTCCACCTTTCGAGACGAAAATCTCCTGATTTTAGTGAAAACTAAAAAAGTTGCCGAAAATTTTCTAAAAGTCGATCGTCGATCGGAATCTGTGAAGTGGAAGTCAAGCACCATGATATATATATATGCGCCTTACTTAATCAACATTCCAGAAGCAGAAATAAAGAAGGAACTAATATCCCAGAATGTCTACGACATATTCAAATTCTCCCGGATAACCGACGGGGTCTACTGGCGTGATCTTGGTAACCTTCCAAGCAAACTGGACATCTGTTGGCACACCGTCATGGTCAGAGAATTGGGTTGGGTATGTACCCAATGAGGTGCAAAAATTGACAAAAAATTGGACATACGGCCAAACACTGCAAGAACACCACAATTTGCGGGATCTGCAATCTCCCTCCTCTCGCTCCAGAACGCCGTATAGAATGTGCAAACTGCTCTGATAAGCATCCCGCCTCTTCACCCATCTGCTTAACATATCAACAACAAAAAGAATTGCTCAAGATCAAAACTACAAAGAAACAAAACAGCCATTGACAACTCAAACAACAATACCAGAAAATCATCAAAACAAGCAAACCATCATCAAGAAGACAGCCACAGCAGTTCCGTCCCCTCCCTCTTTCCTCCTCCCTCTCACCCTCTCCTCCTTCTATTCCCTGCCCTCTCACCCATTAACCTCCTCATATAATTCAAACTCTCCCGCAAAGTATCGACACAGTGAATTGATTGATAGAACTCGAGCCCTCTGTAGAAAAGCACAAGATCTCCTGACTCCTACCGATATGTCATCAGATTCAAACAGCCCAGAACCACAATCTAAAAACCCACCAAGCGACTCCGACTCATCTATGGAATTTGATGAGTAGCAGATAACTCTTTTCAAATCCCTTCCAAATGTAAGCCGTTAAACATCCCATATATTCACCCAGAATGTCACTAAAAATAACTGAGTGGAATATAAATGGATTATTTAACAACTAGCGGACCCGGCGAACTTTGTCTCGCCCTAATTCGACGCCATTATATAACCCCAGGGTAATAGTCAAACACTGCATTTCTTTATTTAGTATAGAGCGATATGATATACTATGTTTTTTGTTTTATTTTCCGGCGCAAAAACAAATAATGAAGACGGCTTACCAACACGCGAACATGCAACGTACAGCTGGCCGTGCGAAAAACAGGGAAATTCTAGATTTATCCCGCAGACTTCTAACGATTGGCCTTGCGATTTGTTGATTGTCATCGCAAATGCCAATCGGACGGGGAACTGAATCCTCTTGAATTGGAATGGTAGATCAGTTGGAATAATCGGAATTCGTGGTATAAGGACTACCTCTCCTTTAAATGTTCCCTTGATGATCGTCGCCTGAATCACGTTATTCATCAGTTTCTTGACGGACAACCGCTTACCGTTGCACAATTTCGGATGATTTAGATTCCGCAGCATTATAATAATTGATCCCACCTTCAGTTGCAAATTATGCTGTGGAGTTCCTGGCACATCTAGCGAGTTCAAAAATTCTGTCGGATAGTTCGTCGCTTCATCCTCGTCGGTCACGCTGTCAACGGATCTGTATGAATGCAGTTCTCCATCGATTTGATTTTGAATAATGTAATTCAAATTATCTACGTCCTTGTTCTTCGCTGCTAGTATTGCCCGTTCACTAATCCAGTCGATATTTTTTTAATTTTGCGCAATTTCGGGGAACACTTTGTTAATGAGTTCCTCCTTTGACGATGTGAACACGCAAAAATTTGCCGGAAACGATATTGATCCAGTCGAAACATCAACAGGAATTTCGCCATTGCCAAGTGCCAGCAGTTGTCTCGAGAATTCAGCAGCGGACGGGTCATTCTGCAATGTGACTCTCATGTTCGTGGTTAATTTCAGCTTTTTGACATATCTCCACAATGAAGACGATTTAAGGCATGCATTAACTTCATCGGCAGCCATAGATTTCGGGATGACGGGAAGCGTTTGACGAAAATCTCCGGACAGCAATATCAAAGACCCACCAAATAGTTTAGAATCACCGCGTAAATCTTTCATCGTTCGGTCAACTGCCTCCAAAGCTCGCTTATGCGCCATCGTGCATTCATCCCAAATGATGATTTTGCATTCTCGCATCAATTTCGCTGTCGCCGAATTCTTGCTTATTGTGCATGTTGGCTTGTCAATCGTGAGAAGATTCATGGGCAGCTTCAAAGCGGAATGTGCAGTTCGACCGCCTTCCAACAACGTGGCAGCAATGCCAGATGATGCAACAGCCAACGCAATTTCAGATCTTGATCGAATCGTTGCCAGAATCAACGAAATGACAAATGTCTTGCCTGTCCCACCAGGAGCATCGAGAAAGTATAAGCCTCCCGATCCATCGTCAACAACCTTCATTATCGAATCGTACACGTTCTTCTGCTCGGCATTCAAAAACGGCACATTGGTTCGGACTCTTTCGGCCAAGTTATCTTGGTTATAGTGTTGCTCCCGTTGAAATTCGCGATTGAAAGCATCGTGCACTGAACGATGTGGCGTTGGCATTCCCAATGTCGACAGTAGACTGCCGCACATAAGCATACACATGTCTTCGATCCGTATTAAAGCTTCGTTGTGCATTTCTCCGTTAATGGCAAGAGTGAAATTCATAGTTGTCCTGCGAACGTCTATTAAAATGTCGTCAGCCATATCGTCCTTGTACTTTTCCCACAGTGCGGTCGGGTTCGACGGATGACATGTGGCTATGATTATTGCAAATAATGCACGAATTTGATTTGATCCAGAAAGAGAAACAGTGGCATCAGCGAGCGTTGAGTCCCAATGTGTGTCGTTTTCAAGCAAATTTAAACGTTGGCAAGCCTCCCGAAAAGTGGCGCACAGCACACCATCCACAGTACGCAGGGACTCGAAGGATGTAGGGCCTCTTATGTTCACCAAAAGCAAGCGAATATAAAAGCATTCGTCTTGGCGTGGATGAACTGTGTATATTCGTCCGAGAGCATCAGTCGAATAGATATCAGCGAAACCATCAACAGCATCGCCTCTTTTTCGGCGTTGAAACTTTTTCGATGCAGCGTTCCATGTATAATAGCGTGGCATTTCCGAATAGAGTAAAGTCCTTGCGAACGGATCGCTTTCGCATGTAGAAAAGAAATTTGTCAACGTTGTCGCTGGTGGCCGTTCTGCTCTTTGCGCTGCATTCGCGTCCGTAAAGTAGACACGCTGGCCGTTTTCCAAGTGAACAGATAAGTGTACGACCGTCGGATGACGTTCATGAATCGGAAATGAAAACAGACGCCAAATGGCCTCGTTACAACTTACGTAACGTCCAAGTTGAAATTTCGTCACCTCGTCGTTTGCATTCGGATCAGCAATGCCAAACACCGCCATGTCGCTCCCTTTGTTCACATATTTGCAAATGTATTTGATTGATTTTATTGAGTTGCAGTACTCAACATTGCAGTGCGTTGAAAACGTTTTCGACAAAAGCGGACAATATGGAACGATCCAGCGGTTATCGACGATGACTTTGTTATTTTTTACCATCATTTCGATCCATCTGCCGTTGTCATCTGGAGAACGACGCCTATACAATGGATATCCATCGTTTCCACTGATTGTTTCAGCCACCAACGGACGGGGAAATCGTTTTGTGCAATTTCCGTTTTCCATGCATGGTGATTCTGGGTTGTGGACTCCGCAAGGGCCATGGATCATACTCGTTTTCACAACGGAATGCAGCTCCGGATCAGTTTCTGGATCTGGTATTTCGGCAGAAATAATCGAATCAATATGTTCTGGGCGGATCTTGTCGAACATCCAAAGCAAAATGTGCGCATGTGGTAAGCCACGCTTCTGCCATTCAACCGAGTACATCCAACAACGAACTACGCCAAAAACCTTCTGCTTAACGATGTAATCCATAAGAATTTTTACCTTTAGCTTGAATACTCGTGCAGTGATGTCATGTCGATCGCTGGATGTTTGTCCTTGGTGCAACAAATTCGTAATTTCGGGCCATTTCGGATTGCACGTGATAAATAAATCAGGTCGTCCGTAATTCCGCACGTACGTCATCGCATCTTGAGCGTACTCATGCATATGGCGCGGGCTCCCAACATAAGTAGCTGGCAGAATGGTCAAACAACCAATGTTTGCCGCGTGGATGTACTCGTCAGATCGTAACTTTGACTGATTGAAACGAATGAAATTGAGACGCTCCGTTTCTACTTTTACATACATGTCGACACAGTACTGCTGAAACAAACGGCGGTATCTCAACAGATGATTGTCAACATCTAGTCGAATCATCAATCGATATGCATAAAAATTCATTGAGCTGACTTTCTTATTCGTTTCTTCTCCTGTAATATGAATTCGAATTTACGTGCAGAATGAAAAAGAAGTGATTAAACAAACCTGTCGTTGGATTGACCATCTTTATGTTGAAGTGATAGCCATCTTCTCCACGACAGAACATCAACGGATATTGAAGTGCATCATATGACCGATGAGTCTCATAAACGCGTTGCAATTGTCCATCATACCGACGCTTGAGAACAATATGGCGTGATTCCACATTCTCGCCAACAATCACCACTGCGACTTCATTGATAGTGGGCGCATTGAATTGTCTTGAATGGCTTCCTGCTGGTCTTTTATCTGCTCTGATAATGATTTTGTGGTCGTCAGAATGCATTGTATCCAAAGCTGTTTTGAACAATCTGACCAATTCATTACACTCATGAAGAAGATTTTGCAATTGTTGTATTATTTCACGTTTAGTTGCAGTGAAAATTGCACAACGCTGATTAAGTTCAACTGCCGAATCACCAACGAAATAGATCTGAAGGAATTTATGATCTTTGTTTGGTGGTGGTAACAAAGCGCCCGCTCGATGGTGAATTTGCCCTTGAATCTGAATTTTGTGATGCAATTTCGTGAAAAATTATAGTTGTTCATGTTGATAAAAGAGTGATGCTATTACATTATAACTCGGATTGTAGCCTGGTTGTTGAACAACCTCTGCTCCAAATGACGTCATTTGAAAACATCCGTTATATATTTGTGCGTGCAACAGGAAATGGTTTGATTTGCTTGTATTTCCATATAGAAGCGAATACAAAGGCTCTGGTGGATGAGTCAAAACCGGCAATTTTACCTTGCCACCTGCGCAGCATAAGCCGGGAGCTTCCAATCGAAACTTCAGTGCATTGCAGTGCTGACATACCACAGACAATGAACCGATAACAACGCAGCTATGGTCTTTGTAGGACGTTGAGAAATTGTATGCAAATGCAGCGCGATTCAAGTCTGTTCTTGGTACTCTTTGTGTAGAGCGAATCTGTTCTAAACGGGTTCGTCTCGATTCATTTCTTTCTGCACGTTCGTCTTGCGTTTGACTTTCATGGACATTCCGACTATATGTTGCTCGAGGTGTACGTCGTCCAATGTTTGGCCGTCTTATAGCAGGCATTATTCCTACAAATCACAGGAAGAAATTAAACAAATCCGGACGTCTGATAAAAACGAATAAGAAACCGAATAATATTGAAACGATTTGTTTTTACTTTGACATATATTTCGATACACTACTCTTTTATATAATTTGATATTTTAATTATTTGTTTTTCACCATTACCCTGGAGTCCTCATACCCAAAAATAAATAAATTCGACAGTCCTCTGCAGTGCCCTTCAAATCGAATTTATTAGGCCAATTACCATTATAAATATCTACATACCACCGTCCTAAGCATTCACCAGCAGTGATTTACTTGACATCAAGAATCAATTCTCAGGCGCCCTCTTAATAGTAGGGGACTTTAATGCATGGAGCCCCCTATGGGGATCGCAAGTACCAAACAGCCGTGGCAAAATCTTAGAGAGAGCCATAGCTGATTCCAACTTGAACACCCTGAACGACGGCTCAGCAACCCACCTATCCACCCACAACACATTTACACATGTAGATGTTTCGCTGATTTCGCCACAAATTGCCCACATAGCCGACTGGTCTATTTCGAAAACTCCACACGGGAGCGATCACTTCCCAATTCATATTAAGTTGGCTCTAAGTCTGAACCCTGACAATACTCCTCCTCCCCCAAAATATAAAACCGACCTTGCTGATTGGGAACGTTTCCGGGGGGAATGTTCAAACTTTTCTGCAAAAGTCCAGAAACTGTGGACTTTCAGAAGTCGTCGGCAGTCGCAGTGGCGAAAAACGATTCGCTCAACTGTTGGTTGCTTCTGATTTTTGTAAGCATATAGCATAAACCACCAAGTTGCCCAAATCACTAAATGCATTCGAGCCGCAGCTAATAGCAGTATCCCACAAACTAAATGGATCAGACATAAAGCCAAAGTTCCCTGGTGGAACAACACGCTCCAGGAACTCAGGGACAAAAGCAAGCTCTTTTTCATACGTTTAAGTCAGACATAACCATAACAAACTTGTTAGTTTACAAAAAATGAAACGCCCGATTCAAAAAAGCCGTCATTACAGCAAAACGATCTTGTATAGAAAAATTCACGTCCTAAAACTCGCCCCTGTCCACCTGAAAAAAGGTATGGTCCGACATCAAGCGAATAGCTGGTGTACCTCCCACATATAAAAAATACTTTAAAACTGAAAGTGGTATCGTCACCAGTGAAAGGAAAATAGCTAAGGAATTTGGGCTTACTTGGGCAAACTACTCTGCAGAGCGGAACTTCTCCCAACAGTATGTTCTGCTCAAACAAACATACGAAAACGACACCTACCAACCCAACTCGCTATCCCAATCAGCAAGGCAATTAGAACTAAACTTCACTCACTTGGAAATGCAAATCGCAATTCAAACTTCGAAAGGAAAGTGTCCCGGTCTCGACAAATATCCTACCCGATGCACAGTGGGTCCAATAGCTCTGCTAGCAGAATTAAATTAATAACTTTAGTAAATTAATAGATATTTTAATGAAACTTTGTACTTACAGTTTCTAATTCATTTTACGTATATTCTCCAAATTTCAATGTCCTACGTTAGGTATTTCTCATATGTTAAAAAAACCATATTCAACAATATAAATGTTCACTTTTTTTTAAATTTTTAAGTGTTTTGTTTTTTAATTTATATTTTAACTAATGAGTTTGTTTTCTATATATTATTCGCTACTATTATTCGGAATTTAAAGATTCAGAATCATTATTTAAATGTGGGAAATTTATTAGAAGACCAGCAACAACTTTATCAAATTTAATAGATTTAACCGAATTTGTTGACATTTTAGACAATGATGTTATTAGTGGATCAGAAGACAAGAGTAATGCGTGCATAACATCTTCCATTGTATTAGATCTATTATTCTTTCGAGAATGATTCTCCCGTATATTCCGGCAATCCTTATTCCTGGCTTCCAGGGCTTCTTCAGACATCATGCCAATAGGAAGACCCACATGCTTTATGATGTCTGCACCATGAATTAAAATCTTATGGACAGATGATGGCATATAAAACCATGGATACAATTCGACAAACATTTCAGCTGATTTCATGGCATTTGAACTAAATGCATCGATATTGATTTCATAGCCAGAAGTTAATGCACGTAGAATGACACTAAAATTATAAATGAGTCCTGTGATGCGTGATACCAAATCAGGTTGACTGAAAAATCGTCTAGCTGTATTACCATTGTTGGTGTTGCCACTACCAGCCATTGGTATGTCCACTAAAATACCCATTTCTTTCCTTAGTTCGGACTGTATTTTTAATTTTCTAGCTTCCACCTCTGGCTTATCTGTGCCGCGAACTTGCCATTTTTTAATCTGTATGATAAATGTAAAACACATTCAAAAAATCTAATCCACGCATGAAGACTAGATAAGCCATATTTCAATAGGTCTGAATCAACCGGGTAACGCTTTACCAAATCCAAATTGTTCATGTCTTTAGGGACTGCTCTGCAAATTCCACATGTCTGTGTGGATGCTTCTGCTAGAACACCAAATGTTTTACCATCCACCATCGTCAGATGAAATTCATGGAGGATGGTATATGAGTTGGTCACTGTTGGCTTGTTCGACGTTATTTGGCTTTTAACATTGTCAGTCTCCAAAGTTATTAATTCACTTGTCTCTTTCTGACAAATGAGTTTTATGGGACGACAATAGCGGGTTGATGAAGGTCGCGTGTTCTTCCACAATATTGTCGATCCAAGCTGAACTTGTAATGGTACAAGGCAAACTGTAAATAAATGCTGATCGACCATACTTGTTTCACCATCTTGAAACTTTAGGCGATAGGTTGCGTGGCCACTGCTTCCATCGCAGCCCCATTTGTAAATTGTTATTATTTTCCCCTGCAACATGATTTTCAACAACCTGCGAGTGCGCATTTATGATACGGCTTACCGTATGGTTTACTAAATTCTGTAGAGTTATTTCAGCAGAATAATCGGTTACTTTTAGTCCGTCTGGACTAGCCTATGGTAGTTGGGGTATATATCTGCATTCCTCTCCTTGGCACTTATTCGCGTTAGCTGGTATGTATGTTTTGTGTGCCCAACATCTACATACAGAGCAAGCGCTTCATCAGGTGAGAAGGGAACAGGTAATTTCACTGGTGTGTCCAATGACTTCTTTATTTGTTGTCCAGCACTCTCATCTGTATTAAGTGTGGCAACAATTTTTGAAGCCGTTCGCATTCCAGATTTATACAAACTGGAGCTTGTAGCCACCATCAATTGTTCACAAGTTGCTTGTTTCATAAGAGTAGACACTTGTTTGATCTGCGCCTTAGGGCACAAATCACCAAAATCCTTTTTAGGCCTACCAATATCTGATGTTGACGTGAAATGATATAAAATGAGCGGCATATCAAGCCATTTCTGATTTTTTTTCTCAAAAAACTTAGTGTTGTAATGGCAATCCTTCCATTTCACTGCAAGCCTGCTGACAAAATTAGCCAATTTTTTATTAATTTCTGTAATATCGTTGTCAGATAAGTTTATGTTCTTCAAAATTGTGCCAAATACATATTCATTTAGCACCAACAATTTCCTTGATGCGACATTTTCGCCAAGCCACATTCAAAAAGAAACCCGCTTTGGGACTGACATTTCACCTAAAAAGTGCAATAAGCTTAAGAGTTGGACGTAGTTGGTTATCATTTTGGACATTTTCACATCACAAGAACTCCCACTTCACATAAATACTAAAATTAGCTTGAATACGATTGAATAACGTTAATTACAGTCCAATGAAGACAGTAAAACGCTCAAAAACAATTCTTGCTAAGTCAACTTACAAATAACACATTTTTAAGCTACACATGAAAAGACGGGCCACGAACATACAATTTGTATTTAGTACATACCTTATTTTAAGGGAAACAAAAGTTATTTATATCAATATACTCAAATATATAAGTGATTTTGATCATTTAAAACGAATCACAAATAACCTCAAATCTTTGTGTAGACACGTGCCGCAAATAAGTTAAGTTTTAAAGCTCGCAGCCGATCAGAGATGCACTGAAAAGCTCATTTAAAAGCTTTTTTGAGCTTTGCAGAGTGTAGCCAATTAAATAAAATCAAAACTAAACGCAATATTTATATTTAAAAAATATACTTTTATTCTGCTAGATTTTAGATTGGATCCACTGTGCGATGCTTAAAAACAGTGTTTAAAAAACTGCAGTAAGATTAATATATTGTGATTTTGCTTTTGCTTCTGCTTCCGAAATAAACAGAAGTCACAGTCGCAGCAAAAGCAAATATTAAAAAGTGACCAAAATCAAACAGCAGCAACAGTCGCCGATTTTCGTTTTTTTGCTTTCCGCTTTGATGTTGTTTTCGATCGTGAGCGTAAGTCGAAGCAGCAGAAACTGTGGACTTTCAGAAGTCGTCGGCAATCGCAGTGGCGAAAAACGATTCGCTCAACTGTAGGTTGCTTCTGATTTTTGTAGCTGTTGCTTTCGATCGTAAGAATAAGTCGCTGGCAGCAGCAAGTTCGACTTTTGGAAGTCAACAGCAGTCGCAGTCGCGAAAAACTGTTGGTTGCTTCTAATTTTTGTCGCTTTTGCTTTCGATCAGCGGCGTATTTCGCTGGCAGCAGATTCGTGGAAGTCAGTCGCAATCTCCAAAATTGTGTGCTGTTCCTCCTTTGCATTTAACTTTTAATGAGCTTGCCGATAGAGTTGCACGTATTCAGCTATGACGCCAAGTGTAGTGTGGAAACATTTTGAAAACAACGCAACCGAAGGCTTAGCAATATGCAATATAGGCAAAACTATTCTTAAAAATAATAGATTATCCAATTAAAAAACGCATTTAATAAAGCAACACAACATTAACTTAAATGTATTAAGTCTGAGTAATATTGAATCGGCATCATTAAGTTCCTCGACTAAACCAATTGGGAAAAAGAAAATAAAAATTGAAGTGAACAAAAAAAAGCTTATAAGGTCTTTTAATGTTTTGAATTTGCCAAATATGAGGAACATTCTCGATCCAATTTGTGAAGGTCTCAAAACTGCAGATTGCAAAATAATGACATTAAATAAAAAGTGGCAAATAATATCCGGGCTCACATAGCAGATGAAACGAACAATTAATTATTGTCTTTGAAAATTGACAGTGCAACGCGAACGTCAAGAAACATTTTTGGAATTAGTGCACAATACATAAGCGGGGTTCAAGTAAAATCCATAATTTTGATCGAGCTTAAAGGCGCAGGATCAAGTGGAGCTAAAAATCTTGCCCCTGAAATGCTCAAAGTCCTGAATAAATTCCATATTAATTTAAATCAAATCGTCTCCATAACGTCTGATAACGGTTCAAATATGCTTAAAGCAACCAAAATGTTATCGTTCGTTTCCGAGCAAAATATTGAAGAGGACGACGAAGAGTGCAGCAACGAAGATTATTTAAAGAAGATTAGTAGGTTTCTTGAAACTCCACATACATGTCATACATGACTGCAAACCGATTTCCATTGTATTTAATATTCAAATCCTCATTGGAATAGACATCAGAGTTTAAATATACTTTGGCATTTATCAAATTATTTGTTATTAGTTTTCCATTCAATGTGAACGCAATCACAGCGAACCGTGGACGTTCTCTATTCGCCGACAGCTTAACATTCCACACATGATGGGTACCCTGCATTAGTGTACGATTTATGTAACAGTCCCAGCTGCGGAATGAGAGTGGTAGGGTAGCCCCACTTTTAACAACATTAAACATTTTAATTTTAGCACTATTACTTTGAACAATATGTGGTATTTTCCAGCAAATACTATGTATATCAATTTTATGGTGTCTATCGTCAACTGTTTTAACATACATATCATCAGTATTTTTAGTTAGTAACAGAATGAGTTCATGTTTACAATTTAAAACAACTTTCTTATAGTCTTCAGCGAATCCCATTAACGTTTTTAATGGAACGGAAAAGGTGAAATGTCCTCCGCAAGTGATATTCTCTCCACCACTCCATCCAGCATTGTGATAAAGGAGTGCCTCCTGTTGACCAACGGAGAGGAAGTTCTTGAGAGTTGATGTGATCCCAGTGAAGCGTGTTTTGTCCACCTCACATCCGTTTAAATCGTATCTGATCTCATCGAGAAAATAGGCCATGCAATTATTTTTGAGCAACCCGTTAACACCATTCGTGCTAGTAGTTCCTGTATTTCCATCAATAGTTTTGCTAAGTGTGCCTTCAAAATGGAGAAAACTTTCATTTGAAAGGACATAAAGATCTTGGTTTTGTATTGTGATGCGAACTTCATCATTTGATTTGAAGTTCGGTTGATACGGATAATAAGTGTGGTACTCTTTCTTAATGATACTATCATCATTGGTAGGCTTGTCTTGAACATAAAAAATGTCATTCATTTGAAAGTCAGTTATTTAACTTTATTGAATATTTAATCCAAGCGATTTTAAAAACAATTTTTTTTTTTAATGATAGTGCTCGTCGATGATGTGAATCTCCTTGAAATGATGATGCTTTCACTTCAGCTTTTCGCTTACTAATGTGGGGTATGAGGTGATGTGATGGCTTTTTATTGTAAATAATCATTCTGTTGCTCGTAAGTGTAGACAAATTGATACAGGTTCTCCACGCAAATTGATTAAGTCTCCGTATTGATCCGTTATCCGTACTTCGAGTATACTTATTTCTCTGGAGTTGACAGGTAAATAAATCAAATTTTGATGTGTAATCCTGGGGGGACATTAATTCCAAATTCATGAAGCACATGATTTGGTCTATTCCCCACATATGAGCCACTGATAATATTACATTCCAATCTAATTGAATTTATTTTTAAAATGTTTACTGGATTATCTGAGATGTAAATTTCATTATCATGTGGTCTTAATTTACGTTTATTAATAATCCAAATAACCGTCCAATTGATCTTTCATGATTAAAATATACTGTTTCATTTTTAGTTGAAACTTGAATTTGTAATGTGTTGATGTTACATTCAATTTTTATAGTGTTAATAATATATTTTATTATATCATCAACCTCATATGAACCCATTGGTATTTCGATGACTTTATTTCCAATATGGAAGAGATTGTTACCCATATCAACATTTGGTACAGAATTGAATGTATAAAAGTCAATTTATGAACACTCATAATTACGTTTTAACTCAATTTGTGGGAAAAAATTTTCAGTTATAACTGATGTGTTTCCATTTAAGGTGATTTTTAACGATGTAGACATTATGAAGCTTGAATCTGAACTGTCTTTTATCCCAAACAACGCATTATACTTATACAAACATTTATTTAAGTATAATAAAATGATCAAATCCCTTTCTAAATCGTCCAGTTTTTATTTCATCATCTTTTGAAATTATATATATTATATATATATATATATATATATATATATATATATAAATATTCATAAATGTATTAAAATCCAATTAAAATCCATATCACATTTTGATCTCATCTTGTTTAAAAACAATTATAAAATTCGCATTATCACGTATTAAATGTTTCGGAATATGCGTATACGTTTGAGATAAATATAGTGAGTCTATATTCCGATGACGTCCCATACAGAAAAAGCTCGTAACGTTATCTAGCTTTTCACATGCGATATCGTCAAATATCATAATCGAATTATTTTTAGCTTCCTGGGGTGACAAAACTTCGTCATTAGCTGATAATGTGAATCCCATTCCTTTTATTAGTTTAATAAGAATTTCAAAATATTCATATTTCGGTTGGTATAAGCTCTTTAAAAATACATAAATATTTTCAAATTTAAGCCCATTTGGACTTTCAATTAAACTTATCATCACATTAGTTCTTCCACAATTGGATGGACCCACAATTAATGCTATACTTGTGTTTGGTAACAAAGAGCTGTGACGTGTAGGATTATTTCTCCCCTGACTCCCACCCTCGACATTTCGTGCTATAATGCTTTTGGATTGTCTTAATAATCGCATGTTAATTGGAAATGAACTTCATTCGATGACAATCTCTCAATGATTGAGGCGTATATAAAATGGGAAAAAAATGGTTTAATATAATTAGTCGCAAATCAAATGTCAAGGCTGGAAGTGGTTTTATCAATAATATAATAAGCACATTGCCCTTTGAAGCTCATATACCTGGATACAATTATTGTGGACCAGGCACAAAGCTTCAGAAACGATTAGCGCGTGGTGATCGTGGAATCAATGTTTTGGATGAAGCTTGTAGGGAACACGATATTGCTTATTCAAATAGAACAGACTTGAGTGAACGTCATAAAGCAGACACTGCTTTAATTGATAGGGCGTGAGATCGATCAAAAGCATCAAATAGTAGTTTTGGAGAGAAAGCAGCAGCATATTTTGTAAAAAATATGATATGAAATATGAAAATATATATGAAAGCAAAGACAAATTTGGAATGGGAACAAAGGTAGTAAAAAAGAAAGTTGTAAAAAAATCACTTGCCTTAGTAGCGCAGCGATTGTAAAAACTATTAATAATGCGAAAATGGCAAAACAACAACTTGAAGAGCAAAGAAGATATATCAAACGAATGGAAACTGTAGCGTTGGGGGCAGGACTGTATTTACACCCATACAAAAAAGGATATGGATTATCATTTTCAAAAAAATATTAAAAATAAAACAAGGAATCCAAAAAACTACTAACCATGCTACCCAAAAGAGCGCTATCTAATATTTGTAACAGACTAAATAGATATAAGATAAGTTGGTCACACTATAAGAACAGTGGCTCTCTCTCTCAAGAGAGAGCGCCAAGGAGAGCTGCGTACGTGCAGCGAAGTTGTGTGCACTCTCGATCGAATAATAAAGCGAGGTGGTTGTGTAAAACGAAAATAGAGAAGTGGGATCGACAAAGAACAAACATTTGTTTTATCAACAAAACGCCAACAACGGGGAAAAAAAATGGATTTAAACATATCGGAGGTTACAGTGCTGCAATTAAAAAATTGGCTGGAGCTTCTAAATCTTTCAACGAAGGGCACCAAAGCGGAATTATTTGCACGGCTTAGCAGCGTTCCTGCCGAAATTCGCGGAAAAGTGCTCAAGAACACTGTTGAGGAGCGTGAAACACTGGAGCAGGCAGAATCGGAAAGTGACGGGGAAAATCGCAGTGAGCTAGTTGGTGCCGGGGAAACCTTGGAAAATCTACGTGCTGAAATTGCAAAGGCTCGGGATATGCTGGAAAATCTGAAAGGCCAGATCAACAGCGCGGGCGTCGGCCGAAACAGCGGAGGCAGAGACAACGAAAATGAGCAAAATGCAGGTCAAAGAAGTAACGGAGGCAAAGTAAATGAAAAAGAAGAGCTGCTAAATGAATGAGACAGAGGAAACGAGAAGGGCCAACGGCGAAACGGTGGATTCAGAGGAATTGAAGAGACAGAGCAGCGAAATGACGGAGGCAGAGGCGATGACAATAGGCGGCAGCGAAACGATGGCAGCAGAGACGGCGGCGGCAGAGACGGCGGCGTCATAGATGGCGGCATTGGTTTCGCCAACGCCGCTTATGATGAAATTGCACCGCAACAAGACCACAACGAAAGAGGAAATGGTGGATTTTCGTCAGCGGGATTCAACATGGCCAAGGAAATGCTAATGGATTTCACAGATAAAGTGTCTGTTTGATCCTGGATCGCTCAATGGGGCAGCATATCGGCTTTATTTAGCCTTTCATATATGCAGCGACGTGTCTTGCTGATCAGCAAGCTAAAAGGCAGAGCACTGCAGTGGCTTGCTGATGAAGAACGATTCACAAAGCCCACAAATTAGCTGCTTCAACAACTGCAGCTAGCTTTCGGGAGCGTCGAATCAAAGTCAACATTAAGGCGCAAGTTTGAGGCGCGTATCTGGTCACCGACTGAGGAATTCGCTGTCTACTTTAAAGAAAAATGCAGACTGGCTCGTGACGTCAGCATGGAGCCGGATGAATTATTGGACGGACTTGTAGAGGGCATTCCTGCTCTAAGCTTGCGTACACAGGCTTCAATGTTTGCTGGCCCGGAACGCATGCTTTGAGCTTTTGCGGACATCAGGCTGCCAACCAGGGCAACAAGAACAACAATTCAACGGACAACATCGATAGTGGTAACAGCGCGACGCGTTGTTTCAATTGCAATGCAAAGGGGCATTGGAAGAGAGAATGCACCAAGCCGATAAGACCGCCAGGGTCATGCTATGGATGCGGCGCAGAAGATCATCGTGTGGCTGAATGTCCCCAGAATAAGAAGAAGGTCGAGAACAAATATATAAGATTGTTTAAAATTTTTTGTGGTGAAAATGCTAACCAACCGATAATTACAGAGTGCCTAATAGATTCGGGAAGCCCTGTGTCAATAATAAAACGTTCAGGTTTACCAGCCAATATAAAATTAGAGCCTCAAGAAGAGAGTTACTGTGGTATTAATAAAAGCTTATTGAAAAGCTATGGCTAAATATTCTGGGTGAAACTATCGCCGATATATTTAGACGTATAGGGAACGACCCGAAAAAATTCGTCTGCTGACTTTGCAAACAACTGATTTCAAAGGCTCTCTGTTTTTGTAAACAATTGAGGAAAATGCCGTTTAAAAGCAAGAAAGCAGAGTTATTTGAGCTGGTAACAGCTAAATAATGATTGTCCTTTAACGACTTGGATCCTACCGCAAAGGCAGTTCGATTGTAAAAACTGCGGAATTTTTTGGGCTCGGAGATGGAGGCAATATATGGCGGAGAAGCCAACGGAAGACCCTAAAGCGTTCTTCTCCAGGAAACAAAGATATTGCATTAAAATGCTGTGGTAAACTTATTAAAAAATAAAGGCACTAGCTTTTCAGTCAGATAGACGGTATTTTCAGCCACGTATAGGGAACACCCCAATTATGTTTTATATACAAAAGAGAAATAAAGATTTGGTTTAACTTAAGTGTGGTGGCTGACGAATCTATGGGTTGTAATGTTGTGTTAGGTTGAGATTTTATGAATGCTTGCGAGTTAGAAATTTATGTAGAAACGTTGAAAATGGTTACCGTAGAGTGTATTGATACCGAAGTCGAGAAAAAATCGAAAGCGAAAGTTCTTTCCAATAATTGTATGGAAATTAGAAAATGGAAAACCGATTCGGAAGGTACGGCGGAAAATTTAGGTACAAGCTTAGGTAAGAACAGGTTAGGTACAAGTTTAGGTGAGGAAAATGGAGGTACAAGTTTAGTTAGGGAGAATTTAGGTATAAACATGTTAGGTAATAGCTTTGGTGAGAATAGCTCAGGTAATATCTTAGATGAGGAAGCTTTAGGTAATGTAAAAGAGAGTATAGAGGGTGATGAAATTGTAGGTTCGGACGTATTGGGACAAAAAAGTGTAGGTTTGTTGACAATTGATAAAAGCGTCTTTGATAAGCAAAAGCCTAAGGATTTGGAAATATTAGGTGAACTTGATTCGAAAGCAAATATATTGGAGGGTCATTTTGAAAGGTAAATGTTAGAAATAAATATTTTAGAAAATGAAAATGAGGAAATGGATTACAATATTGGTGATCAGGTTAGTTATACGGATAAATTGAAGCTTATGGAATTGGTAAAGGCAAACTATATTCGTGTACGGCGACCGGAAATTTCGAAGGTTAAATGTGAAATAAATATTATCTTAGAAAATTTAAAACCGTTTAGTTGTGTACCTAGAGGGCAGTCTTATAGTGAAAAGGAGGCTTTACAGAAATTGCTAGATGAATACTTAGAAAAAGGAATTATTCAGAGTAGTAAATCAGAATACGCCTCTCCGATCGTTTTAGTGAAGAAAAAGACTGATTGATTGATTTTAGAAGATTGAATAAAATTATGGCTTAAGATAATTATCCTATCCCATTGATCGATGATTTGTTTGATAAATTGGTTGGAAAATCAGTGTTTACTAAACTGGATTTAAGAAATGGGTACTTCCACGTTTTCGTACACAAAGAGTCAGTGAAACACACATCCTTCACAACGCCGTTAGGGCAATTTGCCTATGGGGTTGAAAACTGCCCCTCAGGTATTTTAAAGTTTTGTAAATGATATTTTTTCTGATATGATTCGAGATAATAAGGTGATAATACTTGTATATATGGATGACATATTAATTGCAAATCAGAGTATTGAAGAATATTTAGAAATATTAGCAGAAGTATTTAGAAGATTAGTGGAGAATAAATTAGAACTAAGAATGGATAAATGCAAGTTTCTGCAAAATAGGGTCAAATATTTAGGTTTTCTAATTTCAAATGAAGGCATAAAAGCAGATGATAAGGGAGTTGAAGCTATCAAGAGCTTTCCTATTCCAAATAAAGTACAAGCTGTACAGAGTTTTTTAGGACTTTGTTCTTATTTTCGCCGCTTTATAAAAGATTTTAAAATTTTGGCAAAACCTTTATATGATTACTGAGAAAAGATAGAGCGTTTGAATTTGAACTGAATTTTATTATGAACTGAAACACAGGGCAGGAAAACAAATGCAGCATGTTGATGCACTTAGCAGGTGTAATAATGTAATGATTATAAAGGCAAACACATTTGAGAATAATTTGGTCATTTGTCAATCAAGAGATACTAAGATAAAACAGATTAGGAAAATTTTAGACAACAGGGAGCATAAGTGGTTTGAAATGAGGAACGGGGTTATATACAGAAAGAACAATGATAACAGGTTACTGTTCTATGTACCAAATCGAATGGAGGAACACGTGATGTACAAATATCATGACAAGTTAGGTCACATTGGGAGAGATAAAATGTTAGATGCAATTGGTAAAAGCTACTGATTCCCAGGCATGAAGAAAAAGGTGTGTGACCACATTCTGAATTGTTTGAAGTGTATAGCTTTCTCGCCGAAAGTCGGTATGGGAAATGGAGCGCTGCATAGTATACCCAAAGGAAATAAGCCTTTTGATATCATTCAGTGTATTATATCGGATCGGAGAAGTTGTTTTACGTCAACAGATTTTGCAAACTTTATAGAGGACAGAAACATAAAACATTAAGATTGCTACGGGGTCACCTCAAGCCAACGGACAAGTCGAGCGAGTAAATAGGAGTTTGGGACCGATGATTGCGAAACTCTCAGAACTAGAGAAAGGATTACATTGGGATGTAATCATTGAGAAGGTGGAATATTCGTTAAATAATACAGTTCATAGCAGCATCAAGCAGCGTCCTAGTGAGACATTATTTGGAATACTACAAAGGGGAGAAGTGTGTGATGAGCTAAAGGAAAGGTTAGAAGACGAAGAAGAAGTAGAAAATGTTAGAAAAACTTTAGAAGATATTAGGAAAGAAGCAGAAGAAACACAAATAAAGGCTCAGAGGAAGAACGAATCATATTACAATGCGAGAATGAAAAATATGGCAGAATATAAAGAAGGAGATTATTTCATGGTAAAAAATGTTGATAGTACTGCGGGGGTTTCGAGAAAGCTTATACCCAAAACTAAAGGACCTTACATGATTGGAAAAATTTCAAAAAATGTCAGATTTTTCTAAAGGTCATCGACGGGTTTCAATTATCTCGAAATCCATACCAAGGGGTCTGGAGCGCTAATAATATTCGCCATTGGATAAAAGATGAAAATAATCCTAATTAAATAGAATTAAATTAAAAATTATTAATTAAAAATATTCCACATTTTCGAGGTGTGTATATAAAAGATGAGTTACCAAAATACCCAAATAACCTCGAATCAGGAATAATAAATATAGCAAACTCAACATCAAAAGGTACGCATTGGATAGCATATTTTAAAAGAGGATTATCATCATATTATTTCGATACTTTTGGAAATTTAAAACCACCATTAGAAGAAGTTAGATATTTGGGAAGAACATTAGCTACAATTATAATCGATACCAAAAATTCGGGACTGTGAACTGCGGACATTTGTGTCTTGAGTTTTTGAGTGTAATTACCAGAAGCGCACCGACAACAATGCTGTAAGTGAGATAGATCGTATCACCCCTACCTAAGCGGGAAACATGTACTTACCTAAAGGTTCCTATCTGTCTCTCCTAAGCGAAAACATGCACTTACCTAAAGGTCCCTACCAGTCTTATCAAGCGGAAATATGCACTTACCTGAAGGTTCATATCTGCCTCTGCAACCTTTCACACACATCATGAGTGGGGCTTACCTGTCTTTGTAACCTTTATCCCACAACATAAGTGTACAAATTGAAGTGGTGGGAGGAGAAATGTGTTCTTGGCTGCTACAAAATCAGATGGTGTCTCGAGGAAAAATATCATTCGACCAGAAGCAGTCTCAGCAACACAACCAGCAGCAACTTCAACCACCACCAGCAGTCTCACCATCAGCAGGACCACCACCAGCCTCACAGAGCACCTCCAGCAGCTCAACCACCACCAGCAGTCGCCACCCCCCACACCATCAGCGGCAACATCAGCACCAGATTCAAGACTTAAAAAAAAATGACAGCCAACATTAACAACACCACAACATCCAAAATCAACGAATTACCCGTAGGGGTAACTCAGGAGGATCTCAATGCCCTCATGAGGGATATTGAGGAGGATCCTCTTATGAGTGCCCTTAACTCATGTACTATTAAGAGTAAGATAGCATTAAAAGATTTGGCAATAAATATCCCATACACAATCGTTTCAGCCAAACGAGTAAAAATAAGGTATGGACTTAGTATTAAAGTAGAATTGCTTAGAAATAATGTATACATTCCAGATAAATATAGTCACATAGATGATTGTAGTTTTGATTTATTCTCTATAAAAACCTATCTTTTAACTAAAAAATATGATGGAAATATTTACTTTGATTTAAAACTATAAATTGTATTGTATAATAAATATAAATAAAAGAACATTTTAAAATTAAAAAAAAAAAAATCAAATTTTTATTGGGTAATGGGAATTTCAGCTATTATTTTCACCATCCAAATAAAAACAACATTTTAATGGAAAATGGGATATGGGAATTTCAGGCTGTTTTTCAACATTCAAATAAAAAATAAATATTTAAATTAAAATAAAATAAAAACGTTATTAAAATTTAAAAAAAAATTATAATTTTTAATGGGAAATGGGAATTCCAAACAAACCAGCACTATTAATATATCTGGTTATCAGATCAGCTCTATTAATAGATCTGGTTATTAGACCAACTAAGTTAATAGATCTGGCTATAAGACCAGCTCTATTAATAGATCTGGTTATCAGAACAGGGTATCACTCAAACTTTGTGTACTTAATGTACTATATTTATATATATATATGATCTATATAAATACAGCTATATAAATCCATGATTCGTGAATTACTTCACAGTATATTTTCAACCACAAGGCTGTAATAACTGATGACATTCTGTCAAATCAAGTGAATTAAAAATATGAAGCAGAATATTTTAACTCAATTGAGGAAACGTTTAAGCCTAAACCTGAACGTTTACATGAACTTGTTAATGAAAACAAAAAATTACAGAACACCATACCTAACGAATATCAAAATGTTAAGTCTGAAATAAAAATTAAACAAAACAATAGTCCAATAGACATTAGGTATAGTACACCTCTTGTAAAAAAGAAGAAACTCTCATTTTACACTGCAAATAACCCAAATATGAAAGCTAAATATGGTGATGATTATACTACATTTGATTCAAGATTGAAGAGTGATGAAGATGATGATGATAATCATGATAATCAATACTATTCTCAACCAGCTATAGAGGACTCATCATTCATGCTAGCGGATCAACACATAGCTCACGCATCGATTGAATTACTGACCCTAACCTCTCCCTCCCCACAGTAAGTTTTACAAAACCAAATTCTCTCCCCATTCATGGATTGGATCACCGAGTCTTCCTTCTCATTATTCATCAACAATAGCTCATCACTCAACGGAAGAGAGTTAAAAAAATTTAAATATTAGTGAGCTCGCGCGATATCACCTTTTAGACAAGACATATGGTCCATATAAAAATGAGAATGGTGAATTAATGTAGGGAAATAGTCACATTAATGTATCCAACAATAAAATTGAATTTAATAATGGTCAGAACTGGCATCTCACTAGTGGACTTTATTCTCTAATATTCCACAATTTGCCACAAAATTATAATACAAATGAGTTAGAAAAATATCGAGAAATTGTATTAAAAACAAATTTTTATCGAAGAAACTTTCAATCAAAAGGACAGGTGAAAGGAACGAGGGCAGTAAAATATAGAAATATTATAAAGCCGCTTTTATCTAAATCATCGAATGCTGAGTTTACTCCCAAAACCACCAATTAAATTGTATCTGGATCTG
The DNA here is from genome assembly GCA_018153105.1 of Drosophila rufa. Taxonomy (NCBI): domain Eukaryota; kingdom Metazoa; phylum Arthropoda; class Insecta; order Diptera; family Drosophilidae; genus Drosophila; species Drosophila rufa. The sequence goes on along the minus strand of JAECXS010000003.1, from coordinate 1,860,675 downwards.
GATTCATGAAACTTGATATGAGGAAACCAAGCTATGTTTATTGGGATGATCCGAATGAGCTAGTAGGACGACTACAACTCTTAATTGCCTCTCAATCAGCGGGACATACTAATCACACAAATTAAATTTGTTTGTTTGTTTATTGTTTTATATCCTAGCGTCACAAGTATAATACTTATTTTTACTGCGCTAGTCACTTTTGACATTAAATCTTATTACATTAATGACATTAACTCTTACAATTACATTACAAATACTATTACAATTTCAATTACATATTACATTCCAATTAATTCTTACTGCTGAAGGCTTTAAATATTTACTTAAATTTATATTATTTTTGATTTTAATTTTAGGTGTGTGTGTTAAGGTGTTGTTTAAGTTTATCACTAAATTGTGATGTGCCAGTAATGGTTTTTAGAATATGTGGCAAAGAGTTCCACGCTCGTATAGCATAAACAAAAAATTGTTTCTCCGAACTTGCAAGTTTTGGTCTAATGCTTATTATGTTTTTTGTTCTATGTGAGGATGTAAAACGAATCATGTTGTAAAGGTAGTCAGGCTGTCTAGAATTTATAATTTTGTGAAGGAATACTAATATTTTTAAGTCAATCCATTTGTCCACATTCATGTTAAATATTTTGTTTGCGCTTTCAGTTACATGGTCAGTCCTATCCAATTGAAATATATATCTAGCTATGTTATTAAATGTCACTTTTATTTTTTGTCGACTAGCTGCATCACAGGTACCAAAAATTTCAACTCCATAAAAAAGAGTTGGAACGACTAATGTTTTAGCGAGTAGTAACCGGATGGAAATTGGCAAGAAAGTTTGTGTAGCATGTAATTGTCGCAATATTCCATACGTTTTTCCTGTGGCTGCACTAACATGATCATTCCATGACAGAGTTTTATTAACCCATATGCCCAGGTTATTAGTTTTCTCAACATATTCCAACTCTACATCTCCTATTCTAAGCTTTTGAAGATCATTTGTATTTATATTTTTTTTATAGATTACCAAGCACTTTGATTTAACTGGATTTAAGCTCAAGCCATTCCTTGTAGCCCAGTTATCCACATTCAACAAACAAGTATTGGACAAATTGATACATTCATTCACTAGACTCAACGAACGACTAACATATAACTGAACATCATCCGCATACATATGTACGTTACACATAGACAATTCATTAGACAGATCATTTATATACATTGAAAACAATAATGGCCCTAATACCGATCCCTGCGGAACCCCACGATGGGTTTCTTCCAAATTTGATGTTTGTTCTTTAATAACAACAGCTTGCTTTCTATTGGTGATATAGGACGACATTAATTTTACAGACGTGTCAGAAAACTTAAATAATTTCGTCAGCTTCATTATTAATATTTTGTGGTCAACTGTGTCGAATGCCTTACTAAAGTCCAGCAATGTTAGAAAGGTAATTTTACTTTTATCAGTTTCCCTACGTATGTCCTCTACAATCTTTGTAATAGCTGTCGTGCAACTTCTCTGTTTTCGGAAACCAGACTGATCATTATTTAACAAATTATTTGTAGCTAAGAATGTATTGATTTGTCCGGCAATTAGCTTCTCAAAAATCTTTGAGCAGTATGAAAGTATTGAGATAGGCCTGTAATCATTTTTGCCCTTGGGTATAGGCATAATTTGAGCTAATTTCCAGGTCTCTGGAAAGGTTGATGTTGTTATGGCCGTATTAAATATATGAGTCAAGTGATTAATTATTTTGGGTAATATTATTTTCATAAATTTTGGATTTACATCATCAAGTCCTGTAGCTTTTGATTTGATTTGTAGAATAGCTTTTAAGACATCACATTGATTTACACGAACAAAATTGAAACAATTAAACATACTATCTACGGTCTCAGTTGTCAGATGGGCGCTATAGTCAGGATCAGGTACATTTATGTTTAAAAATTTTTTATTAAGGTCATCTACATTTACATCTTCTTTTATCACAGATTGTATATTGCCTATTCCCAGATTTTTCAATTCTCTCCAAACTTTTCCGTTTTCCATTGCACCAGTAAGTTTGAAGCTTATGTGTTCCCGTTTAGCCTTATTAATAAGCCTATTCACGGTTGTCCTTTCGCTTTTAAATAGTGTATAAAAATGTTCAGTCTTATATCGTTTCCATTTTTGGTATGCCTTGTCTCTCTTTAAAATAGCTTTTTTAATATTATTATTAAACCATGATTTTAAGGAATTTCTTACAGTCTTTTCTTTGATAGGTACATGAGTATTATATAAGAAGCCAATGTTCGAATTAAATAGTTCCAGTTGTTCATCTACCGTTGTTAAGTAAAACATATTGTCCCAATAACATAGGTTACAATCTTCATTAAGTCTAGAATAGTCAATATTTTTATAGTCTCTATATATGTAAGTTTGCTCAGTGCGGTCAAGTTCAACGTTGTATGTCAAAAATATAAGGTCATGTTTAGAAAAAGTCGGTACGGAGATCTGGTTATATAGCAATACTTTTTTTATATCATTGACAAAAAATACGTCAAGCAAAGTATTATAATTTTTAGTGTAGTTTAGTAGGTATCTCTGAATTAACAAGGCTAACCCCCAATGACTCCATATGCCCACGAAGACTAACATCATTAAGCATATTACTGTTCAGGTCACCTGTCAGGATTATATCATTATATTTAAGAGATACCCTTGAAAATGCTTCCATAATATTTGTGTAGTCTACTTGTCTGTTTGGTCGATATATACAGCTGATCAATATTTTTGATGGGTTATGTCTTACATTAGAAATTTCGAGGAAGATGTACTCAATATGACTATCAGAGGGATGTTGTTCTATGACTTTACAATTGATTTTCGAATTTACATATATTGCAACTCCCCCAGCGTGGCCCACACGATCTGAGCGGTATAGGGTATACCCAGGACATTCATAACATGCATCTTTTACATTAGACTGGAACCATGTTTCAGATATGCACACAATATCGACGTTTGAATTGACAAATAAATACATGAACTCTTCCATTTTGTGACATAGACTCTGAGCGTTTAAGTGACATATCGTTAAACCTTGCTTGCGATTTTGGAGAATTCTAATTATTGCATGGTTATTTGAGTTTGGCATATCTAAGCGTTTGATTACTATTTACTATACAAATAAACATTATTGGCACATATTTAACACACACACGTACAAGATATATTATTTTTATAAAAAATTCTACATTAAAATTAAATATGAGATGCATCTCGAAAGCTATTATTTCCCCCAGTAGCAACAGCAGCATATGTTACAGATGAATTAAGAGCACCTGGTTCAGCTGCAGAGATCGTGGAGTTATGAGCGGACGTATAAAGAGATGAAAGCTCTTCTAAGCTTTCAATGCAGCGAACTCCTTCATCTCCGTTGACTCTCACGTGTACAAAACCACGGCGCGTGAAAACAGCAGATAAAAATTTCGCCTTCTTCATTCTCATTGCTTCTTTAAAGATAACAAAGCTTTCTTTGGGGAGTTGCTCGTTAACATAAACAGCAGCACTGGAGTTGAAACCGAGCAGCTGCAGACTTAGTTGTTGTTTAGTCTGCCGTCGGTATGCACCAGCCGCTCGTAGAACTTGTATTTTGTCATTAATTGATTCTAATTTGACAATTACAACCGGGTCGACATTTGTGTTTTGTGTCTTTCGCGCTCGGAAAATATTCCTGACTCTTGGCGCTGGTGTTAAATTGAGTGAAAGACACATAGTGTTAAAAATCATTTTTAATTTTTCGCCTGCGACAAATGGGACCCCGTGTATTCGCAGGTCACACGCATTTTCCGCATGCCGTCGCGCCTCAACCCCTGCTTCCATCACCTGGACCCGCTCCTGGATTGAGCGCAGAGTAGAAACCTCTGTCTCCAGCTGATGTACCCGCTCCCGGAATGAGCGAAGAGTAGACAACTCAGTCTCCATCTGCTGTACCTTTTCGCTGATCCGGCCCACTTCGCTGGTCATCCCATCCAGTCGCGCAGACAGCATCGCCAGCAATCTCTGCTCGGCCTCTTGCATGTTGGCCGAGATCATTTTGCCCTGTTCTTCAAAGCGTTGGTTCAGCGTAGTTAGGATCTCCTGAGACAAGTTAGTTGCAGGAGCATCAGATGATCTCGGCCGTTTCATATCAGTGTTGGTGTTTTCGCGTTGTCGCTTTGATACCGGAGCCGGAGCCATATTAATGTGTTTTTTAATTGAGTCTTTTTGTTGATTGTTTTAGTTGAGTGGTTGAGTTGAGGTTTTTATTTTGTTATGTGTGTTTTTTTTTTTTTGAGAGTTGAGTGATTTTTTTTGTTTTTTTAGTGTTTTTATTCTGTTCCTTTAGCGTTTGACTGTCTTACGGTTATTTCTTTCTATACTGTTTGTATGTTTGTATGTGATTCGTTTGAGTGAGTTGTGTAATTTATTTCACTGCACTTTTTGCCACAAGAAAATTTATGTTTATTTGTTTATTTGAAGTCCAAATGTTTTATGTGCACTGAATCGGTGTGACGCGCAGGCTTACACTGTTGTTTTAAGAAATTTGATAATTTATTAAGCGTTTTTTTTGTGATTTTAGACGTAGTTCAGGGGAGCTCTCGGATTCCTAGTTCAAGCGAAACGTTTTATAATTGAAGAATTGAGAGGGCTCAAATTATAGATTAAGTAAGTATATATTTACGTCTTTATATTCAAATGAGATTATAATAATCATGTTCGTTGACAAGTTTGGACATTATATAAGTGATAAACAGAATTCTAACCACTTAAAACACTATGAAAAAACTATTTCAGGACTCTTCATTGATACTGATGGGAACTTTAATATACAACAAAAACGAATAAAGAATGGTGTCAATCCTAAAGAGAACACAGATCTAGTAATCAAAGAATATGTTGACAACTCCATAAAAAATTTTAGAGATTCAATGTTGAGTGAAATAGTTGTTACAACACCTGATGTCAAAACTGTGTGTATTGAAGAAAGATTAGACAAACTTGAGGTAGTTGTCTCAACCATTATCGAAAAATTTACTCGTTCTAAATAATTTCAGTGTATTAAGAAAATCACTAAAATAAAGTATTCCCAAACCACAACTTTTATATTTTATTATTATTTTTTATAAATATTTATTTTTATACCCTTGCAGAGGGTATTATAATTTTGATCAGATGTTTGCAACGCAGTGAAGGAGGCATCTCCGACCCCATAAAGTATATATATTCTTGATCAGCATCACCAACCCAGTCGATCTAGCCATGTCCGTCTGTCGGTTTCTACGCGAACTAGTCTCTCAGTTTTTGAGCTATCGAGCTGAAATTTTCAGCATAGTCTTATTTCTTTAGCACGCAGTATATATGTCGGAACGACCGAAATCGGACTACTATATCCTATAGCTGCCATAGGAATGATGGCGAAATTAATGTAAAACGAGAAAGAAAGCTAACTTCGGTAAACCGAAGTTGGTATACCCTTGCAGTCTGCAATTGGATCATTGAAAATCGAGCCATTTTAGTAATGTTACAAAAATATCGAATTTTGTAAATTTTACATTTTACATGTAGAATTTAACATTTTCATATAAATCGACCGATCGCTTCTATGGCAGCTATATTATATAGTGGTCCGATCTTAATGAAATTAAAACCGTAATTCTAGAACCATAAAAAACTGCTATATCTCAAAATGTATAGAAATACGCTGAAAAACACTATGCCCCATCAAATAATGGATATCGCTACCTACTAACAGTAATAGACAAATTCTCAAAATTTTCTTGGGGGGAAGCTATAAAATCTAAAAAGGCAACAGACGTTGCTCTCACGATGGATAGAATATTAAAATCAGGGGGTGGTGTTCCTAAACATATACAAACTGATGATGGAAGTGAGTTTTTTAATACCATTTTTAATGGGTTAATGAAACGAAATGGAATCAACCACTATTCAACATTTAGCACTCTAAAGGCGTCAATTGTTGAACGATTCAATAGATCATTAAAAGAACTCATGTGGTAAGAGTTTTCTTACAATTGGACTTATAAATGGATTGATATGTAAAAAGTGTTAATTAATGTTTGCAACAACAGAGCACATCGAACAATTAAAATGGCTCCCTCCAGTGTAAACTGTGAAAATAAGAATCACATCTTGAAAACCGTCTATAATAATATTAAAATGTTTACTGTAAGCAAACTGAAGATTGGAGACAATGTTCGAGTCACTAAATTCAAACACGTGTTTGAAAAGGGTTATACTTCTAATTGGACAACTGAAATTTTTAGAATAATCAAAATACAGAACAACATACTTACTGGAAGATTTAAACGGGAATCTATGTTGACAACTCCATAAAAAATTTTAGAGATTCAATGTTGAGTGAAATAGTTGTTACAACACCTGATGTCAAAACTGTGTGTATTGAGAAAGATTAGACAAACTTGAGGTAGTTGTCTCAACCATTATCGAAAAATTTACTCGTTCTAAATAATTTCAGTGTATTAAGAAAATCACTAAAATAAAGTATTCCCAAACCACAACTTTTATATTTTATTATTATTTTTTATAAATATTTATTTTTATACCCTTGCAGAGGGTATTATAATTTTGATCAGATGTTTGCAACGCAGTGAAGGAGGCATCTCCGACCCCATAAAGTATATATATTCTTGATCAGCATCACCAACCCAGTCGATCTAGCCATGTCCGTCTGTCTGTCTGTCCGTCTGTCGGTTTCTACGCGAACTAGTCTCTCAGTTTTTGAGCTATCGAGCTGAAATTTTCAGCATAGTCTTATTTCTTTAGCACGCAGTATATATGTCGGAACGACCGAAATCGGACTACTATATCCTATAGCTGCCATAGGAATGATGGCGAAATTAATGTAAAACGAGAAAGAAAGCTAACTTCGGTAAACCGAAGTTGGTATACCCTTGCAGTCTGCAATTGGATCATTGAAAATCGAGCCATTTTAGTAATGTTACAAAAATATCGAATTTTGTAAATTTTACATTTTACATGTAGAATTTAACCTTTTCATATAAATCGACCGATCGCTTCTATGGCAGCTATATTATATAGTGGTCCGATCTTAATGAAATTAAAACCGTAATTCTAGAACCATAAAAAACTGCTATATCTCAAAATGTATAGAAATACGCTGAAAAACACTATGCCCCATCAAATAATGGATATCGCTACCTACTAACAGTAATAGACAAATTCTCAAAATTTTCTTGGGGGGAAGCTATAAAATCTAAAAAGGCAACAGACGTTGCTCTCACGATGGATAGAATATTAAAATCAGGGGGTGGTGTTCCTAAACATATACAAACTGATGATGGAAGTGAGTTTTTTAATACCATTTTTAATGGGTTAATGAAACGAAATGGAATCAACCACTATTCAACATTTAGCACTCTAAAGGCGTAAATTGTTGAACGATTCAATAAAGAGTTTTCTTACAATTGGACTTATAAATGGATTGATATGTAAAAAGTGTTAATTAATGTTTGCAACAACAGAGCACATCGAACAATTAAAATGGCTCCCTCCAGTGTAAACTGTGAAAATGAGAATCACATCTTGAAAACCGTCTATAATAATATTAAAATGTTTACTGTAAGCAAACTGAAGATTGGAGACAATGTTCGAGTCACTAAATTCAAACACGTGTTTGAAAAGGGTTATACTTCTAATTGGACAACTGAAATTTTTAGAATAATCAAAATACAGAACAACATACTTACTGGAAGATTTAAACGGGAATCCAATTAAGGGATCCTTCTATAAACAAGAAGTTAAAAAAAGCCAATTTTCCACACACATATCTAATTGAAAAAGTACTAAAAAAGAAAGGAAATAAGGCTCTAGTACGATGGTTGGGTTTCCCAAATCCGATGATAGTTGGATTGATAAATCTGAAATTTGGTAATTAAATAAGTACAAGAACATAAATTTTGGGTTTTCATTTTCTTTATTTAACTTTAGCTTTAATTTATTTAATCATCTTATAATTAAACATTTTTCATACGTTTTAAAATAATAAATAAAGTTAAAATTATCGTCTTATTTTTTTATGAACATCATCTATTAGCATGTAATGCATAATTTATTCCCCCGTATGAATGTCGAGCGCCTTTCATTAAATTCTAATTTTCTCTTAATTGAATTCTTGCTGACTGTACTTTGAGTACCCGGTAAGTTTTCCAACTCAATCATTTGGTTGTGCCAAACTCTTGATTGTGCTTCTAGACTGGACACTCAATCTCATTTTGAATAGTTTTATAATGACCTATTGCAAGAGTTGAAACTCCATCTTCACATATTTTTCTCTTTGTTATCTAATGAGACTTTTAATTGTATTGTGCTTATTTCATGTTCTCTAAACATGTACATACTATCACTTTTTTGTTGTCCTGTGAACAAACAATTTTTATATGCTTCAAAAGTATTTTTTTCCAAACAACTTCTCTTAACTCCCTTGTTCCTCTTTACACACTTATCGGGTTCACTGGATGAATTTTGAGGTGTATAGGAATTCATTTTGGATCGTAGTCCAACAAACTCACTCATCGATCTACCCTGTAATTCATCCTTAAAATAGCCTAATCGATTTTATTACACCTCTTAAAATTATATAGTGTAGCCAATTCATCTGGATACTCAGATGTGTCAAATTTGGAATCGACATCATCTCGAATGTCTGCATATAAATCATTCGTTTTATTGAGTAAATAATTGAATCAGTGTCCATATAATTTAACTTCAACGCATCCTTAAATTTTGGTTTCATGTATGCATAATGAAAATCATACATTCTCCACTTCGATAACTCCAAGACTATGAATCCTAAGTAAGATGGTTTATCATAAACATTAGGTAAACTATTCATTTGAATAGCATACACGTGTTCACTAAATTTTGTCTCACTGTAAAAATTTGATTTTGCTATTAAGTTTTTGGCACATAATCGAGGACCTCCACCTCTTGTACCTACAGGTGGGGCTTCTGATTCCGTATCTATGTGAACGTCTAAGCGTTTGGAAGAGTCCTCAAGGCATTTTCCAAAAACAGCATTGTTTACTAATTTAAAAAAGTCTTTTTCAAAATTATTTTTAGCCATATTTCTATGTTCGATGTTTAAATCAATGTACTTTTTAAGCCATGCGTCCCGTTTGAATTGTCAAATGGTGTGAATCTTTTTCTATATTTAATCCATTTATCATACATTGTCATAATGATCTAATGTGAATTATATATTTTTCTTTATCACGGAGATCGGCTATTAACTTTTGAACTTTTGAATTTTTTGATGGAAGTTTGTTGGCTGGACAGAAAGGTAGACCATTTTGTAAGTCGTGCAGCGAGTATGGATATTCAAAGTCAACCTCTAGAATATATCCATACTCGCTGCTTTCTGAAATATTTTCTATTTCCGTTTGCTCTAACCTTTTGAACTCCCCATAAGGAAGCTTTTCTGACATAGCCCACCCATTTAGATCATTGGCAGCTACAAACAATAAAAATTGTGATTGCTTAGTTGGATCAAAATCTTGTACGTATTTGTTATTGACTTTTGTATACCTATGACTACTTTGAACCAATCCGCCTCGAATACCACTCTGAATATATTTAATCATATTAATATCTGAGAGTATTTCGACGTTAATTGCTGTTGTTTTTAACATAGCTTCCCACGATAAACCTGGAGTTGTGTAGTAATGAGCTGGATCGAGCTCATAAATATTTGTTTAAATTTTTTTCTAAAGTTTTGGAAAACTTCTGTTAGTAATAAAACATCAGTTTTCGAATATAGCTCCAAATAATCTTTAAGAGTTTGACAATTGAAATGATCCCATACTTGGATGCGTGGATGTATTCCGCTTCAGAACTTTCAGTCTCTGTTAAATTACTATAAAAACTGGTTCTTGGTGGGAGACAAGTTTCCTCTAGTTTTTGAATAGAATCCAAATATTCATAAGGAAAAACACCTTTTTTGTGAAATCGGAGATATTTGTAAATTGTGATTTCAACACATTAAAATTATATTCATTTAAATTACCTGCAAGAGTGTCTAGACTAGAGGGCATGAATCTGACAGTATCAAAAAATCTTATTTCCAATTTATTTGCTCCTAGAGGAATATATTTTGAGATGGAAATATATTATTCCTTATTTAAATTTTTTTAATTTCCCTTTCGGTCTCTCCCAGTTCTTTCACAAATAAATGGGCATCATATTATGAAAAGTTGTGAAATAACACGGGAATAAATAAATAAATATATTATAAACTAGCGGACCCGGCGAACTTTGTCTCGCCCTAATTCGACGCCATTATATAACCCCATGGTAATAGTCAAACACTGCATTTCTTTATTTAGTATAGAGCGTTTTGTTTTATTTTCCGGCGCAAAAATTAAATTAAATTCAAATTATCTACGTCCTTGTTCTTCGCTGCTAGTATTGCCCGTTCACTAATCCAGTCGATATTTTTATAATTTTTCGCAATGTCGGGGAACACTTTGTTAATGAGTTCCTCCTTTGACGATGTGAACACGCAAAAATTTGCCGGAAACGATATTGATCCAGTCGAAACATCAACAGGAATTTCGCCATTGCCAAGTGCCAGCAGTTGTCTCGAGAATTCAGCAGCGGACGGGTCATTCTGCAATGTGACTCTCATGTTCGTGGTTAATTTCAGCTTTTTGACATATCTCCACAATGAAGACGATTTAAGGCATGCATTAACTTCATCGGCAGCCGTAGATTTCGGGATGACGGGAAGCGTTTGACGAAAATCTCCGGACAGCAATATCAAAGACCCACCAAATAGTTTCGAATCACCGCGTAAATCTTTCATCGTTCGGTCAACTGCCTCCAAAGCTCGCTTATGCGCCATCGTGCATTCATCCCAAATGATGATTTTGCATTCTCGCATCAATTTCGCTGTCGCCGAATTCTTGCTTATTGTGCATGTTGGCTTGTCAACCGTAAGAAGATTCATGGGCAGCTTCAAAGCGGAATGTGCAGTTCGACCGCCTTCCAACAACGTGACAGCAATGCCAGATGATGCAACAGCCAACGCAATTTGAGATCTTGATCGAATCGTTGCCAGAATCAACGAAATGACAAATGTCTTGGCTGTCCCACCAGGAGCATCGAGAAAGTATAAGCCTCCCGATCCATCGTCAACAACCTTCATTATCGAATCGTACACGTTCTTCTGCTCGGCATTCAAAAACGGCACATTGGTTCGGACTCTTTCGGCCAAGTTATCTTGGTTATAGTGTTGCTCCCGTTGAAATTCGCGATTGAAAGCATCGTGCACTGAACGATGTGGCGTTGGCATTCCCAATGTCGACAGTAGACTGCCGCACATAAGCATACACATGTCTTCGATCCGTATTAAAGCTTCGTTGTGCATTTCTCCGTTAATGGCAAGAGTGAAATTCATAGTTGTCCTGCGAACGTCAATTAAAATGTCGTCAGCCATATCGTCCTTGTACTTTTCCCACAGTGCGGTCGGGTTCGACGGATGACATGTGGCTATGATTATTGCAAATAATGCACGAATTTGATTTGATCCAGAAAGAGAAACAGTGGCATCAGCGAGCGTTGAGTCCCAATGTGTGTCGTTTTCAAGCAAATTTAAACGTTGGCAAGCCTCCCAAGCCTCTGAAGGAATTTATGATCTTTGTTTGGTGGTGGTAACAAAGCGCCCGCTCGATGGTGAATTTGCCCTTGAATCTGAATTTTGTGATGCAATTTCGTGAAAAATCATAGTTGTTCATGTTGATAAAAGAGTGACGCTATTACCTTATAACTCGGATTGTAGCCTGGTTGTTGAACAACCTCTGCTCCAAATGACGTCATTTGAAAACATCCGTTATATTTTTGTGCGTGCAACAGGAAATGGTTTGATTTGCTTGTATTTCCATATAGAAGCGAATACAATGGCTCTGGTGAATGAGTCAAAACCGGCAATTTTACCTTGCCACCTGCGCAGCATAAGCCGGGAGCTTCCAATCGAAACTGCATTGCAGTGCTGATATACCACAGACAATGAACCGATAACAACGCAGCTATGGTCTTTGTAGGACGTTGAGAAATTGTATGCAAATGCAGCGCGATTCAAGTCTGTTCTTGGTACTCTTTGTGTAGAGCGAATCTGTTCTAAACGGGTTCGTCTCGATTCATTTCTTTCTGCACGTTCGTCTTGCGTTTGACTTTCATGGACATTCCGACTATATGTTGCTCGACGTGTACGTCGTCCAATGTTTGGCCGTCTTATAGCAGGCATTATTCCTACAAATCACAGGAAGAAATTAAACAAATCCGGACGTCTGATAAAAACGAATAAGAAACCGAATAATATTGAAACGATTTGTTTTTACTTTGACATATATTTCGATACACTACTCTTTTATATAATTTGATATTTTAATTATTTGTTTTTCACCATTACCCTGGAGGATTTTCTAAAAATTTTATTACGTTCTGACCTTCTCCTGTTAGTTACCTACAACTGAAAAAAAATTTGAACCAAATCGGCCCAGCCGTTCTCCAGTAGTTTTTTACGACACATTTTTTGGGCTCCATTTTTATATATATAAGATAGAAGATAGATATTTATCTTATACAAATCAATGCAGCTGTACACTGCTTAGCGCATGTGCGCATGACTCTAAATATAGCGGCCAAATGGGCCTAACACAAAACACTTGAGCCTAGCACAGACAAAAATGTAATCTTAACAAATATGTAATTTGAGCTCCTGCGTGGGTCACAAAATATATGATAGGTGCGGGATAGCTGTGTCTTTCCCATCGCACTCAAGAATTTTTCCCATGTTAGGGTTAAACCACCACTGCGTTGGTCTAGCGATAAGACTAGTTTTAAGAATCTCACGACCGCTACGTAAGCGCGGACTTTGAAATAAAGAATCAGTTTTAAACATCAACTCAAGAAAGAAAGACGTCTCTTTATTGGGCGTTCTTTTCATTTTGGCCCTTCGGGGCACTCTGTAACTTTTCCCCTAGTGGCAAGAGGTTCAGAGTTTTTAAACCAGCACCTTAAAAGTCTGTACGTGTATGTAGTGCAAAGGCACCCGCAGTTAAGGTTGCAAAAATAAATATCTCTTGTTTCCCCCCACCCGTGGTAAGGAACAGAGAATAACATATAAAGCAAAAAGATATACAAAAATCTTTTATGTTTAAACAAAACACCTTAGTTTTGAGATTAAACTAAAGGTTGTTATACCCAATTTAAAAGTGGTAAGGCGTGCTTGAGGCCTCAAACATCAAGTTTTCAATTTAGAATTCCAAGAATGATGACGTCGTATTTATTGGGCGTTCTCTTTATTTTGGTCCTTCACACAACTCTATAGTTTTCCCCCACCAGTGGTAAGAAACTCAGAGGAAGGATAGCACCTTAAAAAATCTGTATGTAGTGCAAAGGCGCCCGCAGTTAAGGTTGCTAAAAATAATAGACTAAAGTTTCCCCATGTGGAAAGGTACAGAGTCTAGTTTATGCAGAAGGATACAAAAAGTCCTCTTTGTGTGAACAGTTTGCAATTTATCTATAAAATTGTGTTTGATAATCAAAAATCGAACAATAAAAAAGTTTTGCAATATCTACTATAAAAAATTGTGTTGCACAAAAGTTCCAGCGAAGTTATCTTAAAATATGATAACAATAAATGGTCGAAACCATCGACAATCGGGATCAATGTCAGATCCAACGCCGCAAAAATTTCTGGCTACTATACAATCGGCTTGGCCATGAGACTACAATCATCGGCTAGCTACCATCAACGTCATCATCATCGTCTGCACACCAGAGGCAGATTAATCAACACCAGAGGTCTTCAACTTCAACTTTACGTCTTCAACGTCAGCGGAATCTACATATTCACAAGTTGGACTACGGAGTAAAGTAAATATAAAATTAAAAACAAAATAGAAGATCCTCATAAAAAAAAAAATGTTAGAAAAATATTACAGTTCACTAAATTGAAGTAAAAATTAAAATTGAATAATAATAATTTTTATGTATTCAAATTTTGTCAAATTTAAAAAACTACACCCATTTTTGCTGGCCCTTGGCAGTATGTTCAGAACGAACACTGTTTTTTATAGATATGTAAAATTGGTCAATAACATTTTTGTATTTTATGTGTCAAATGTGAAACTGCACGCCTAATTTTGCTGGCCCTTGGCAGAATGTTCACACATGAACACGTATATATATAAATATATATTTATCTTATACAAATCAATGCAGCTGTACACTGCTTAGCGCATGTGCGCATGACTCTAAATATAGCGGCCAAATGGGCCTAACACAAAACACTTGAGCCTAGCACAGACAAAAATGTAATCTTGACAAATATGTAATTTGAGCTCCTGCGTGGGTCACAAAATATATGATAGGTGCGGGATAGCTGTGTCTTTCCCATCGCACTCAAGATTTTTTCCCATCTTAGGGTTAAACCACCACTGCGTTGGTCTAGCGATAAGACTAGTTTTAAGAATCTCACGACCGCTACGTAAGCGCGGACTTTGAAATAAAGAATCAGTTTGAAATATTAACTCAGCAAATGAAGACGTCTTTTTATTTAGTCGTTCTTTTCAGTGGCCATGAACGTCAGCTGATCGATGAATAATAATTTTATGTGTAGATTCCTTTCCACTTCATCACAATATAGTGGGCCAACTATTGAGTTTGTTTCCTTTTAATAACCAAACACATTTAGACTTATGTGTTGGTTTTGAGCAACAAACTTCTTTATTTTTCGAAGTTGCATTGGAAAGATTAGTCCAGTGAAATCGAGTTTGATGTTGTCTCCAATAAAAATTATAGGTGATGTAATATCCACTCTGTATGTTGAACATCTCTGAGGCTTTGATGAAGTTGAGAAAGATGATAATATTGCCCACTTAAATCAGAAGACGTCATCATTCTCAGCATTTATGACTGCCTTTCTCGCTTGTAGCTTTGATGGTAGCTTAAAGTGTTTAGATCCTTTCAAGGGATCACACTTTAAAACATTCAATTCCACTCTGATTATCCGGATCAGTGTCCATCCACTATCCTTCTCCTGGAACTCATCCATTCTTGCCCTTATGATGCTGACATGGGAATCATAAAGTTACACTAAATTAGATCCTATCGTAACCAGATTCATTTTAGGCTGGAAAGATTTTATGTCTACCTGAGTACCATGTTCTTTAACTAACATTTACTCAGAAAAGTTCAAAATTGACTTTTGATGATATGTGGGCGCTCAATACCCTTTCCAAATGAGGGAGCAGTGCTTGACCCGCTTCATTTAAAAATTCATCAGGAATTCTTACAGCGGCTCCCTCATTCATAAACATATAGTGGACGATACGTCCTTTGAATTCTTCACTTATCTGCTTTACCGCACCATTCACTGGTTGGATTGGACACATTTTATGTGCTTCGGATCGCACATGTGTGTGCCATTGCACACCTGAAGGTAAATAAAAATTGCAAGAGTTGCAGAATAGTGTATTGGTGATGTTGATGTTGTTGTTGATGTATTAATTTGATTAATTTGATATTGTTTTTGATTGTTTATATGTTGTATGTATATAATTATTTGATATTGTTTTTGATTGTTTATATGTTGTATGTATATGTATATTTATATTATAAATAACATTCACTTTTCAACTCGGGTTCTTATTTTGAAATTTGGTTTAAACTTTGCGACGATTTTAAGTATTTTAGGTATATGTATTTGTTTGTGTTTTATTTTTTGTTTATTTTGAATGTTTATATTATAACCAAATTTCACTTTGTAACTTTATGTTAAAATTTGGTTTAAACTCTGCAACGATTTTAAGTGTTTTTTTTTTTTTTGAATGTTTTTAGTATATTATAAACAAATATCACTTTGTATCTTGAGATTTATTGTTAACTTTTTTTTTTTGTTAACTCTGCGACGATTTTAAGAATTGCTGTGCGACGGTATTGTTTGGCGGACAAACTGGAAGTGAATGGTAATACTCATGGACTCTGGTCACCGCACTTGACCAGCTGATTGTTTACCATTTGGGATTACCATTTACCATTTGAGATATACTTCTTATCGGATTGAACCATTTAACTAAACGGCCTAGCGCGAGCTTTAACTGTGTTAATTGTTTGACCTTTTTCGGTGATATGCATGTGGTATGAGTGAGTCATCGAAATTGCTTGGATGTTGAGCGAGGAATCTTTTCTTCCATTGCTCATTCCGTTGTGCACCTGTGTACAATTGTGTACACCTGTGTGATTGTGCCCAGACGATCTTTTAAAGGGACGAGGTGGCACGCGTTGAAGCTATTTGTTTTGGGATGAAGTGGCTCGTGTGCTTGTGTAGGGTGTCACAAAGGGAAAGTCAATTGAAGGGTCGTGCATTAGGGAACAATTAGCGTGTACTTGGGAGCGGTATGTGTATATGGTTCCGTGTAAACACAACCTTTTTAAGGTTGATCATTTAAGGATCAATTAGGGTGCAGTTGTGCACCTGTGTTTGCACACAAACGACCTTTTTGACAGATGGCTCGCGCATTAGGGATCAATTAGCGTGCACTTAAGTGCGGTATCTGTATATGGTTCCGTGTAAAAACAACCTTTTTAAGGTTGATCCTTCAAGTATCAATTAGGGTGCACTTGCGCACTTGCTTTTGCTCACAAATGACCTCTTGACAGGTGGGTCGCGCATAAGGGATCAATTAGCGTGCACTTAAGTGCGGTATCTGTATATGGTTCCGTGTAAAACAACCTTATTAAGGTTGATCCTTCAAGCATCAATTAGGGTGCACTTGCGGATTGTTGAGATAGGGAAAATTCCGGTGAGGCTCGCGAATTAGGGATCAATTAGCGTTCACTTGGCTGCGGTATCTGTATATAGATAAGTTGTTCTTTCAAGAATCAATTAGGGTGCAATTGCGTGCCTGTTTGTTTGCAGACAAACGACCTTTTTGAGATAGGAAAAATCCCGGTGAGGGTCCCAAAGTAGGGGTCAATTAGTGGGATTGTTGGGAAATTACCTTTTTGAGATATGGAAATCCCGGTGAGGATCACTTACAGTAAGTAGTTGTATCCATCACACTCGCAGTCGTAACCTTATCGTATGGGAGTTCGATTACTTACATGACTAATAGCCTATCTTTATTGATAGGTTGACATTGAAACCTCATTAATTACATTTTATGATCACAACCTTTTAAAGGTTGACAGATAACCCTCAATTATCTAATTTATGATCTTAAAGGTTGACAGGTGACCCTCATTAATCCTAAAGGTTGACAGGTGACCCTCATTAATCTAATTTATGACCCTAATTACCGATAAAGTGGCCCAGTAATTAGGTTTTCCAACAGCTGATCCACTTACGACATGTTAAAAAACCTATTGAACGCCAAAGATATTTTAAATAAAATCGATTCTATTAAAAACAAATCCGACGAAGAAATGTTTGACATCGATTCCTTGTTTTGGTATTTTATTGCGATCTACTGCAATGTTTTCAGTTCCTTGCAAAAATCAATAAAACGAGAAAGAAAGCTTTCTTCGGTAAACCGAAATTGGTATACCCTTGCAGTCTGCAATTGGATCATTGAAAATCGAACCATTTTAGTAATGTTGAAAAAATATCGAATTTTGTAAATTTTACATTTTACATGTAGAATTTTACATTTTCATATAAATCGATCGCTTCTATGGCAGCTATATGATATAGTGGTCCGATCTTAATGAAATTAAACCCGTAATTCTAGAACCATAAAAAACTCCAATATCTCAATATTAATAAAAATACATTGAAAAACAGAGAAGTTAAATTTTTTTTTACATTAATTTCGCCATCATTCCTATGGCAGCTATAGGATATAGTTATCCGATTTCGGTCGTTCCGACATATATACTGCGTGCTAAAGAAATAAGACTATGCTGAAACTTTCAGCTCGATAGCTCAAAAACTGAGAGACTAGTTCGCGTAGAAACCGACAGACGGACAGACAGACAGACGGACAGACCGACAGACAGACAGACAGACAGACATGGCTAGATCGACTGGGCTGGTGAGCTGATCAAGAATATTATGGGGTATAAAGAAAAATTAAAATTGATTTGATTTTTCCTATCAGTGTTTAGAAATTAATATTATTATTGTTGACTTACCAAATTAAATATGTTTGCACTTGATCACTGTTAAAAGAATACTTGGTCACGATATTATCAGCACTGTTTAAAAAAGTCTGGCACAAATTAATTCAGCACTGCTTAAAAAATACTGTGTCACACATTTATTCACCACTGTTAAAAAATACTTTGGCACTTTCGTTGTCACCTCGGCAACTGCTATTCACAGACTAATCCCAGGATTAGTCATAAGTCATACAGGAATAATGTTGGCGGCTTGTACCTGATTTGGTAAGGCATTCAATACCTGCCAATATACCTGTGCCCCTGCAGATCGCGCAATTTTTGGGTCTCGCAGGTGTCCAAGAAACTCGAAATTGGGGTTTCCAACTGCCTTCCATTGTGTAATTTTTATCAGGATGACCCTTTTGTACCTGATGGCATACCTGAATTTAGAGGATCGCGTATCAGTGAAATCCTCAAAATAAGTTTTTCAATCACCCTTTGACAACCACAATTTTATGGAGGACCTTTAGAAGTCCTATTTGTTTAAATATAAATATCTTTGTTATTCAAAGAATCCCGCCTCTAAATAACGGTGCACAAGTGCTCTACAAAATAAATTATTTTTGAAATGCCTACATATTACAAAATTCCCATTTATTCATTCCGTCAAGTGTTCAAACTTGATCTATGTGAAAATATTTGAAGACGATTCTCAGAGCTATATTCGTCTACCATAGATAATTTTTTGACAATTTAACCAGATAGTCGTACGAGAGATACAAAATATATTATTTGTAATTTTTATAAAATAAAAATTGTATTTCCATAACTTTTAAACTAAAAGAATAACTTACATTAAATATATTGTTTTTATATAAAAACAGCATTTATGAATATCTTGAAAAATAGCGAGTATATGCGAATTTAATCCGATAGTGCCTATATTATATAGAAGTCCGATTTCGCATGAAATTTAAAATCTGCTGTTATAATCTCACGCAAAGGTATAAAAATAACAATGTAATGTAAATGTATAACATTTATACATAGCTATAAAATTTTACATTTTACATGATTTTACATTTTCATATAAATCGACCGATCGTTTCTATGGTAGCTATATGATATAGTTGTCCGATCTTAATGAAATTAAAACCGTAATTCTAGAACCATAAAAAACGGCTATATCTGAAATGTATAGAAATACTTTAAAAAACAGAGAAGCTAACATTTTTTTACATTAATTTCGCCATCATTCCTATGGCGGCTATAGGATATAGTAGTCCGATTTCGGTCGTTCCGACATATATACTGCGTGCTAAAAAAAGACTATGCTGAAAATTTCAGCTCGATAGCTCAAAAACTGAGAGACTAGTTCGCGTAGAAACCGACAGACGGACAGACAGACAGACGGACATGGCTAGATAGACTCGGCTGGTGATGCTGATCAAGAATATATATACTTTATGGGGTCGGAGATGCCTCCTTCACTGCGTTGCAAACATCTGGTCAAAATTATAATACCCTCTGCAAGGGTATAAAAAGTAATAAAAAGTGCAAGAAGTACAAAAAGAAGAAGAAACAAAATGTCTAGTTTTTCGCGACTGCTACTGCTGTTTACTTCCAAAAGTCGCACTTGCTGCTGCCAGCGACTTCTTCTTACGATCGAAAGCAACAGCTAAAATAATCAGAAGCAACCAACAGTCAAGCGAATCGTTTTTCGCAACTGCGACTGCCTACGACTTCTGAAAGTCGACAGTTGCTGCTGCTTCGACTTACGCTCACAATCGAAAGCAACAACAAAGCGGAAAGAAAAATCGGCGACTGTTGCTGTTTGATTTTGGTCGCTTTTTCAGTTTTACTTTTGCTTCGACTGCGGCTTCCGTTTTTTCAGAAGCAGAAGCAACTATTCATATTAAAAAGTCGCTCGGAGTCGAAGCAGTGAAAAGCAAAAATATTGCGACTTCTTCTACTTCGACTGCAGTTTTTTAAACACTCCCCCCAAACTAAACGATAAAATCTTGCGGTTGTTCAACTCAATGCTCCAAAACGGATACTATCCATACAGCTGGAAATCAGCCGTTGCCAAACAATCCCCAGCCCCAAGCCAAACAAATCAACCTACGAAACAAATAGTTTGCGCCCAATCTCACTTCTATCTTGCCTAGGGAAAACAATCGAGAAAATGATCGCACGCAGACTTATGTGGTTCATTACGCAAAAAAATCGAATCTAGAACAACCAGGTTGCATTTAAAAAAAAATTCATAGTACAATGGATGCTCTATTGACATTTCAACACTTCGCGTCCAAAGCCATTTCTACACAAAATCACGTATTCTTTTTGGCAACGGATTTTTAAAAGGCTTTCGATCGCGTAGGGGTACATTCAGTTCTACGTCAACTTGAACTCTGGGGCGTTGGTCCAAAGCTTTATAGCCTTATAAAAGCCTTTATGACCAACAGAACTTTCAGAGTACGAGTAAACAAATCCATGTCTAACCTTCAAAAACTTCACAATGGTATTCCTCAGGGCTCTCCTCTATCGGTGATACTTTTCATGACTGCATTGGAGCAAATTAACTCATTATTTACTAGACGCAAAGATATTTCTATCTCACTGTACGCTGACGACGCATTTATTTTTACTAAATCAAAAGATCTTAACTCCGTCAAAAATAAGTTTTCTGATGTTTTGGAAGAGCTGGAGCAATGGGGCGCGTCATCTGGGGCAACCCTCTCTATCGAAAAATGTCAGGTCTTACATATATATATGTCGCAAACACATGTAGTTTCCCGAAACTGTATTTAAAACGAGAAAGAAAGCTAATTTCGGTAAACCGAAGTTGGTATACCCTTGCAGTCTGCAATTGGATCATTGAAAATCGAACCATTTTAGTAATGTTGAAAAAATATAGAATTTTGTAAATTTTACATTTTACATGTAGAATTTTACATTTTCATATAAATCGATCGCTTCTATGGCAGCTATATGATATAGTGGTCCGATCTTAATGAAATTAAAACCGTTATTCTAGAAGCATAAAAAACTGTTATATCTCAAAATTTATAGAAATACGTTGAAAAACAGAGAAGTTAAATTTTTTTTTACATTAATTTCGCCATCATTCCTATGGCAGCTATAGGATATAGTTATCCGATTTCGGTCGTTCCGACATATATACTGCGTGCTAAAGAAATAAGACTATGCTGATACTTTCAGCTCGATAGCTCAAAAACTGAGAGACTAGTTCGCGTAGAAACCGACAGACGGACAGACAGACAGACGGACAGACCGACAGACAGACAGACAGACATGGCTAGATCGACTGGGCTGGTGATGCTGATCAAGAATATATATACTTTATGGGGTCGGAGATGCCTCCTTCACTGCGTTGCAAACATCTGGTCAAAATTATAATACCCTCTGCAAGGGTATAAAGAAAAATTAAAATTGATTTGATTTTTCCTATCAGTGTTTAGAAATTAATATTATTATTGTTGACTTACCAAATTAAATATGTTTGCACTTGATCACTGTTAAAAGAATACTTGGTCACGATATTATCAGCACTGTTTAAAAAAGTCTGGCACAAATTAATTCAGCACTGCTTAAAAAATACTGTGCCACACATTTATTCACCACTGTTAAAAAAATACTTTGGCACTTTCGTTGTCACCTCGGCAACTGCTATTCACAGACTAATCCCAGGATTAGTCATAAGTCATACAGGAATAATGTTGGCGGCTTGTACCTGATTTGGTAAGGCATTCAATACCTGCCAATATACCTGTGCCCCTGCAGATCGCGCAATTTTTGGGTCTCGCAGGTGTCCAAGAAACTCGAAATTGGGGTTTCCAACTGCCTTCCATTGTGTAATTTTTATCAGGATGACCCTTTTGTACCTGATGGCATACCTGAATTTAGAGGATCGCGTATCAGTGAAATCCTCAAAATAAGTTTTTCAATCACCCTTTGACAACCACAATTTTATGGAGGACCTTTAGAAGTCCTATCTGTTTAAATATAAATATCTTTGTTATTCAAAGAATCCCGCCTCTAAATAACGGTGCACAAGTGCTCTACAAAATAAATTATTTTTGAAATGCCTACATATTACAAAATTTCCATTTATTCATTCCGTCAAGTGTTCAAACTTGATCTATGTGAAAATATTTGAAGACGATTCTCAGAGCTATATTCGTCTACCATAGATAATTTTTTGACAATTTAACCAGATAGTCGTACGAGAGATACAAAATATATTATTTGTAATTTTTATAAAATAAAAATTGTATTTCCATAACTTTTAAACTAAAAGAATAACTTACATTAAATATATTGTTTTTATATAAAAACAGCATTTATGAATATCTTGAAAAATAGCGAGTATATGCGAATTTAATCCGATAGTGCCTATATTATATAGAAGTCCGATTTCGCATGAAATTTAAAATCTGCTGTTATAATCTCACGCAAAGGTATAAAAATAACAATGTAATGTAAATTTATAACATTTATACATAGCTATAAAATTTTACATTTTACATGATTTTACATTTTCATATAAATCGACCGATCGTTTCTATGGCAGCTATATGATATAGTTGTCCGATCTTAATGAAATTAAAACCGTAATTCTAGAACCATAAAAAACTGCTATATCTAAAAATTTATAGAAATATGTTAAAAAACAGAGAAGCAAAAATTTTTTGTACATTAATTTCGCCATCATTCCTATGGCAGCTATAGGATATAGTAGTCCGATTTCGGTCGTTCCGACATAAATAATGCGTGCTGAAAAAATAAGACTATGCTGAAAATTTCAGCTCGATAGCTCAAAAACTGAGAGACTAGTTCGCGTAGAAACCGACAGACGGACAGACAGACAGACGGACAGACGGACATGGCTAGATCGACTCGGCTGGTGATGCTGATCAAGAATATATATACTTTATGGGGTCGGAGATGCCTCCTTCACTGTGTTGCAAACATCTGGTCAAAATTATAATACCCTCTGCAAGGGTATAACAATGAAACTTATTTCAAAGCTATATACGATAAGGAACCGTTTACTGGCAACCGACCACCTTTAAAGAAAAACGGAAATATAAATACTACTCTACCCTCCGGATATGCGCAGACTTCAGCAAAAAATTTGACTTACCTCCACCAAAACTAGCCAAATTGTTCGACCCATCTCCAATCTGGGCTCGAAATCAACCAAATATAAATACCAATTTAAGAATCTTGGCAAAAAAGAGCACACCCAGCTCAATGCATCGCACCCGATTCCTAAGCGAAAAGGAACTTCTTGGAATTAAGCAATGGCTCTATACCGAAGGATCCAAAACCCCAGACTCAACAACATTCGCTGTCGTCGACTCCGAAAACTCCATCATTGCGGGTGGGGCACTCCCCCTGTACAGTTCCATAATCGTTGCAGAAGCCACGGCTATATTACAAGCCTGCCGGTTCGCTATCAATAATCAGGGCAGCATCGTAATCTGCACTGACAGTTTGTCATCACTCTTGGCTATCAATAATCCAGAGCACTCCGTTCGTACTATAAGTGAGATACAAAGGATATCAAATGTAATATTGGAAAAAGAACTTTGTTTTGCGTCCCCAGTTATCAAGGCAACGAGGATGCTGATAAAGCAGCACACGATATGGGTCTCTCTCCAACTTTCCTATTCACATCAAATAACGCTGTAGTATGCACATATATGTATCGAGCACACACTGTAACACTTTGTCGCAGTGTTTACGTTATTCAAGGTCTCGGTCATAAACCTAAGTGGCCGAAACACCGATCGCTATTATTATCTAAAGGTTAGATGCGTTATCGAAAATAATGAGATACTTGGAAGACATAATATTCCATTAAATAATGGAGTAGAATGAATTATATAAGGAATTGAATAACTTAAAAGTTGATTTTGACAAATCCTATAAGTCATTATCAAGACCTCGGCCAGCACAGCAAAACAGTGTATATAAGCATGCCGAAACATTAGTAAACCGCTTCAATACAGCTCGTATACTAATACATGACCAGAAAGACCGGCTAAACAAAGCCCATTGGTCTCAAGTAT
This sequence comes from Drosophila rufa, assembly GCA_018153105.1. Lineage (NCBI taxonomy): Eukaryota > Metazoa > Arthropoda > Insecta > Diptera > Drosophilidae > Drosophila > Drosophila rufa. Next base: position 1,836,390 of record JAECXS010000003.1, on the reverse strand, counting down.
CAAAATTCTTAAAAAAAAAAACGAGACAACCTACTATATATAAAACTAAGGTACGATTTAAACACTTCTGTACCAACTATCCTAAACACCACATTGACAATTGAAACTGGAGAAGGGTCAGAATTATCAGATTCACCAGCACTTGAGCAGGTCGAGACTGATGACCCTATCTCTACAGGTCCCGAAATAGAGAAAAAAGACATAAATAACCTTACTATTCCTGCAGTCCTTATGCAATCTGATTTGTCAGATCAGGACTTTACAGACTCTGATAATAACGATAGCATAGTAGAAGTAAAATCTACCACAATGGCTGATGAAACCATTGCTCAAAGGGCATACATAAGAGAAATATCAAATGCCATCCCGGAGTTCAACGGGCAAAGGTTACACTTTCAAAGATTTATAACAGCTTTGAAGTTGGTTAACCTGACAAAAGGCACATTCGAAGTTTTGGCTGTAGAAGTCATTAAATCCAAAATAATAGGATCGACATTATACAGAGTTCAAAACCAAACAACGATAGATTCCATAACATCCGACGTAGTTAAAGCCAAAATGGCAAAAACAAGCCAGAAAGGCAAAACAGCAGAAAAATTTACAACAGAAATAGACAACCTACGAAAGCTCCTTGAAGCTTCGTACATTGATGAAGGCTTATCGGCCAAACACAATGCTTAAAAATTGTGAGCATGTCCGCTTTAAAACAATATTGGAAGCAGGCAATTTTACAACTTTGAACGAAGCCGTCATCAAGTACATACAATGAAGTACGGAAATGACGGGCAATGCTAATTCAATATTGTACACCCATAAAGGAAACAACTATCGCGGCAAGAACTTCAAAAACAATTATCGCGGTATGCGTAACAATAGAGGTAACTATCACAACAACGGATAATACCAAAACAACGGCTATAACCAAAACAACGGCTACAACCGAAATAATAATAACCACAATAACAATTATTATAGAAACTACAACAGAGGTAGAAACAACCGCGGTGGAAACTACCGCGGGGGAAACAACAATGGCAATAACAACTATAATCAAAACAACAACGTAAGCGTAGCCTAAACAAATTCGGGAAACTCCCAAAACCATTTAGATACACGGCAGTAGATAACATCAAAATTCACACCATAAATCTCAGTCAAAGTACATTTGTCACTTTCATAAACGTAGCAACAGGAAAAGAATTAGTTTGTCTACTAGATACAAATTCCGATATTTTTCAACACATTCAAAATAATCATATAATAAACATACAGGGGATAAGTCAAGAAGTTACCAAATCAAAAGGCTTAACTCTCATTGAAATACAAACTTCTAAATATATAATGCCACACGATTTCCATATCGAAAATTTACAATTCACTATTCCTTGTGATGGAATACTAGGAATCGATTTTATTAAAATATACAACTGTCAACTAGACTTCAAGCCGTCTGAAGACTGGCTTAGACCAAATAACCTCAAATATCCGATTTACTACTGTGGGAAAAAAGTAAGGTGAGGCAATGGTATTCAAAACTATCTGAGATGTTGATTGTGTCGGTCATAAATAACAAATAGCCATTGTATGATTTTATAGGGTTAATTTCTATAAATTTGTTGTTACCCATTGGCATCATTATTATTAACGTTGATGTCAGAAAGATGAAAGTCAAAGCGCTGGGTCTTGATCTGGGTCCTCCTGCAAATATTTACACTTAAATATTTATACTTAATGTTTTATTTTTCTGTTAGTTTCCTCAATATGATCATTATCTATCTGTTCTATATTTCCGGTCTTTTTATACGGATTGTGTAATTTCCCGTGAATTATTGGAGCCTTTCTAAATTTGGTATTTACCTCAACATTTTGTTTCTTTTATAATTTGGTTATTATATGCTGGGATACCTGCATAAATAAAAATATCAGCTGGTGCTCTACCTGTTGCGTTGTGTTTTTTTTATGATTATAAGTATATAGTATTACTTCCATTTTCATAAGTTTATTTTCTGTATTGTCGCTGATCTCGATTACACGTATTTTTTCGTTAATTGTTTTGTGTAATCTTTCTACATCTGATACTCCATTTTTACTTATTGTACTCTGAATATTTACGTTTTCTGTGTCCAGCCAATTTTTAAGCGCTATACTCATAGAAGCACTATCCCTATCTGTTTTCAAGGTTCTGGGTTTTCCCATTGAATTAAATATTCGTAAAAGTCCTCTTTTAACTTACATCCAGTCCTTTCCGTTTAATTCAATCGCCCTTTCAAATTTTGAGTATAAATCAATACAAGTTAGGTTATTTTGATTTTTGATCGTGTAAATATCTGCGACGTAAATTTCCCTACAAAATTCTGTTTCGGAAGTTGTTTTTAATAAAAGCGATGTTTTTCTATGTTCGGTTTTTGCTTGGTTACAAACATTACACTCATTAATTAAATTCTGAATTAAATTCTGGTAGTCGGGATAATAATAGGTTTCTTTGAAGAGCCTTACCATTTTTTCAATTCCTGGGTGCAATAGTTTTTCGTGGTTCTTAATTTCTTTAAATTCAGCGTAAGTTTTTATGTCCTGTAACTTAATTACTGCCCTTACAGTTTTTGTAGTAGAGTTCATGACCTGTTTAAAAGCTTGTTGAATGATTTTAAAATCAGAGTCGTGTTCGACGTAAAGTGCACTTGACTTGGTACAAAAGTGTTTTATTAATATTTGCTTAGCTTTTTCGATGAATTCATGAAACATTATTTTAACCTTGACTTTCTTAAAATAATTTTCACTTTCTTCACCTTCTGTATTGCTTCGAATCATTTCTACCTGTCTTGCGAAATGATTGATTGGTTTTTCGGTAATTGTTATTAAATTTTCATTATCTTCTTCAGCGCTATGTGCTGTTGCTTTTTTACTGCCATAGTATACTTCGCTAATTTTGATTCTTGACAATGCATCGGCTACGTGATTTTGCCTTTCTTCTAAATATTTTATTTCGAAGTCATATTCCATCTTCCATCTTTGCAGTTTCATATCAGGTTCTTTGATATTGTTTAGCCAGACTAACGGCTTATGATCACTTAATATCTCAAATCTTCTTCCGAATAAATAGAGTCTTAAGGTTTTTGTCGCCCATATTATAGCTAATAATTCTTTTTCAATTGTACTGTAGTTTATTTAATGTCCATTGAGAGTCCTACTAATGTAATTGATTGGTTTGTTATCCTCAGAAAGAACTCCTCCTAATGCATAATTGCTAGCATCAGTAGTTAATTGAATTTTTTTTTCAAAATCTGGACAAATCAGTATGGGATCGTTTATGATAAGTTGTTTTAATTTATTGAATGCTGCAATAAATGTATCATCTTTGAATGTCACTTTAGAACCAGCTTTTTAACATTTAGTTAAGGGCTTTGAAATGTCTGCAAAGTTTGGAATGAATTTTCTGTAATAACCGCAAATACAAAGGAAAGATTTTATTTCTTTTTTAGGTTTTTGGAATTGGAAATTTACTACTGTGGGCAAAAAGTAAGGTGAATTTGTTTGTAAAGTGAAAATTCTTTATTTATTCTCCTGAATCAATTTCATCCCCTTCAAAGTAATCCCCTCCCGATAAAATACACTTATGCCAACGTTTCTTCAAATCCTCGAAACAGGCCAAATAGTCCCTTTCAGTTATAGCCATGAGCGGCCTCGTCGATTCCGCTTTTATCTCTTCAATCGACTCGAAACGCGTTCCCCGGAGTGGTCTCTTGAGTTTTGGGAATAGCCAGAAGTCACACGGAGCCAAATCAGGAGAATACGGTGGTTGCGGAATGATATGCGTCGAATTCTGGGCGAAATGGTTACGAAGAACGAGTGCAGTGTGCGACGGTGCGTTATCGTGAAGCAAAAACCAAGAGTTGTTGGCCCATAATTCAGGTCTTTTTCGACGAATTGCTTCACGCAAACGACGCATAACGCTCAAATAATATTCCTTATTAACAGTTTGGCCAGGTGGAAGGAATTCATAGTGCACCACACCACGAAAATCGAAAAAAACTGTCATCATAGCCTTGATTTTTGAACGACCTTGACGTGCTCTCATCAACACGTTCCCGACCCTCTTTGAAATCTTTATACCACTTATAAACATTTTTCTGGGACATGGTAGAATCACCAAAGGCCTTCCGCAACATCCTCGACGTTTTCGCAGCTGAAATTTCATTCCGCAAACAACATTTGATGGCACTTCTCTGCTCAATTAAATCAGACATTGTAAAAATCGACAAATTCACTCCTGATCGTTTGGTAAACACAAGCGTAAATATAGTACTGATTCTGACATTGACATGAAATTACCGCCAGATGTCATCAACAGTCCTGCCAACTCAAAAAAAAAAAAACTAATCCGCCATTTTAAGCCCGCGAATTTTAAATTGAAAATTCATCTTACTTTTTGCCCACAGTAGTATGTTCCAATAACATACAGTTCTGGCAACAACTCCCTAATTCTGCCAGCAAGATCCCAAGTCGTCCGAAAAATTGAAATAAATTCAGAAGAAGACAGTGTAATAATTCCGAATCAAGAAATCCAGCATGGTATTTATATTACAAATATATAACAGTCCAAAATGCATACATAAGACTATTAAACACAACGAATACAGATCAGGTAGTTTACATTAACAATATTCAACATGAACCACTTTCAAACTACGATGTAGTACAAACAGACTTAAAAAACCGAGAAAAGATTGTATTAACTCAGCTTTCAAAAAACTTCACTCCACAATTCAATAAACAACTAACAAAATTATGCACGCAGTATAGCGATGTATTCGGACTAGAAACCGAATCGATCACTACCAATAATTTTTATGAACAAAAACTGAGATTAAAAGATGATGAACCCGTATACATAAAAAATTATAGAAATCCTCATAGTCAACAAGACAAGATTCAAAAACAAGTTCAAAAACTCATTAATGACAAAATAGTGGAACCCTCTGTATCAGCTTATAACAGCCCACTTCTATTAGTACCCAAAAAGTCACTTCCAAATTCGGAAAAGAAAAAATGGCGATTAGTAATTGACTATCGTCAGATTAATAAAAAACTCGTGTCTGATAAATTTCCACTCCCTAGAATTGACGATATTTTAGATCAACTAGGTCAAGATCAACTAGCAAAATATTTCCCATGTCTTGACTTAATGGTTTTCACCAAATTGAACTCGAAAAAAGTTCACGGGATATAACATCCTTTTCAACAAACAATGGTTCATATCGCTTCACGCGATTACCATTCGGTTTAAAAATAGCGCAAAATTCTTTTCAGAGAATGATGACTATAGCTTTCTCTGGATTAGAACCTTCGCAAGCATTTCTTTATATGGATGACTTAATAATCATATGTTGTTCCGAAAATCATATGCTCAAGAACTTAACTGATGTTTTCGAGAAATGTAGGCTATACAACCTAAAGTTACATCCTGAAAAATGTTCATTTTTTATGCACGAAGTCACTTCTCTAGGACATAAGTGCACAGATAAAGGAATCTTGCCTGACGACATTCAAAATTTTCTAGTCACACATGATGCGGACAGCGCTAGAAGATTCATTGCATTTTGCAATTATTACAGACGGTTTATAAAAAAATTTGCTGGATATTCCCGTCACATAACAAGATTATGTAAGAAAGAGGTCAAATTCGAATGGACAACTGAATGCCAAAACGCCTTCGAACATCTTAAATCAGCATTTATAAACCCAACTCTGTTACGATACCCAGATTTTAGCAAAGAATTTTGCATAATTACAGAAGCTAGCAAATATGCTTGTGGAGCAGTCCTAACACAAAACAAAAATGGACTACAGCTTCAAGTTGCGTACGCATCAAGATCTTTTACAAAAGGTGAAAGCAATAAGAGCACAACAGAACAAGAACTAGCAGCTATTCATTGGGCAATAACACATTTCAGACCATATATTTATGGTAGACACTTCACTGTCAAAACAGACCACAGAGCACTAACCAACTTATTTTCAATGGTAAGCCCCAGTTCCAAATTAACACGAATGAGACTTGAATTATAGGAATCTAATTTTAAGGTAGAGTATCTAAAGGGCAAAGATAACTATGTAGCCGATGCGCTATCAAGAATCACTATCACTGACTTAAAAAACATACAATCAAACAATATGATTCTGAAAGTCACTACCAGAAACCAAAGTAGACAAAAACCCTGCGCAGGAAAAGAACAAACAGAATTGCATAAGCAATCTATAGATAAAGCTTCAAAGCCCAACGTATATGAAATCATTAATAATGATGAAGTACGTAAAGTAGTGACCTTGCATGTAAATAAAAATATGTGTTTATTTAAACACGGAAAGAAAATCACAGCAAGATATGATGTTAGCGATTTGTATACTAATGGAACCATTGACTTAGGTCAATTCTTTCAAAGGCTTGAAAAGCAGGCCGGTATTAACAAAATTAGCCAACTCTAAGTGGCACCGTGGGAAAATATCTTTGAACATGTTTCAACTGATAATTTTAAAAATATGGGTAATAAAATATGGAAATCATTGAGAGTAGCGCTATTCAACCCGGTGACCGTAATAAAAAATAATAAAGAAAAGGAAGCTATATTGTCTACATTCCATGATGATCCAATACAGGCATTACAAAAACCTTGGCCAAGGTCCAGAGACACTACTACTGGAAAAATATGTCTAAAGACATAAAAGAGTACATAAAGAAATGTCCTAAATGCCAAAAGTCTATAACGACTAAACATACCAAGACCCCATTAACTATAACCGAAACTCCACAAAGAGCTTTCAATAGGGTAATTGTAGATACAATTGGTCCACTACCAAAATCTAATAATGGAAACGAATACGCAGTAACACTCATCTGCGACTTAACTAAATATCTAGTAGCTATACCAATACCAAATAAGAGTGCAAACACAGTAGCGAAAGCTATATTTGAAGATTTTATTCTAAAGTACGGTCCAATGAACACGTTCATTACGGACATGGGAACGGAATATAAAAAATCAATTATTGAAGATCTATGTAAAAATCTAAATATTAAAAAGATAACTTCAACTGCACATGACCACCAGACTGTAGGTACCGTGGAGCGAAGCCACAGAACACTCAATCAGTTCATTCGTTCATACATCTCAGTTGACAAAAAAGATTGGGATGTATGGCTACGATACTTCGTTTATTGTTTTAATACGAGCCCCTCTATGGCACATGACTATTGTCCATATGAGCTAGTTTTTGGTAAAACTTCAAATTTACCAAAACATTTTAATAGTATAGATAACATAAAACCCCTTTATAATATAGAAGACTGTGCTAAGGAATCAAAATTTAGATGAGAACAGGCATTTAAGAGAGCTAGACTAAAGCTAGAATCTCATAAGCTAAAACAAAAACTTAGTTACGACAAAAATACTTTGAATTTTGATTTAAAAATAGGAGATCAGGTTTTATTGAAAAATGAAACAGCACATAAGCTAGATTTTAAATATACAGGTCCTTATAAGGTAGAACAAATAGGAGATAGAGATAACATAACTATATCAAACAATAAAAACAAGAAACAACTAGTACAGAAAGATAGATTAAAAATTTTTATTTCATAATCAATTTAATTCTTTTATAAATATATCACGTATGGCCATATATAAGATAAGCCTATAAAAAATAAGAGTACATATACTATATATATATATATATATATAAATAACATTAAATTTTTATTTCTATATAATTTCTTAATTTCTATAAAATTCAAATTTAAATGAGAAAATAACTCCATTATATTACGTTATTTTTCAAAAGGAGGAAGATGTAGAATGCACATATATCGAGTACCCACTGTAAAGCTAAGTGGCCAAAATACGGACCGATCGCTACGCCTTGGTCCGCACATAGAAAGTGCAAGTGTCAGCATAATTGCAACACGCGCGGATCTCATGTATGTGCATATACCCTCGCGCTCCAGCCTAAGCGAGCATAGCTATACATTAAGAATATATAACCGTCTCTCCGCTGCCGCTGTTGGCAGCGCAGCTGCGAGACTTAGCCTTCTTTAGGGCCTAAGCCATATTTGTAAAATCAATAACTCCAGAGCTATTGGAGCGGCACCATTGCTGCTCCAATCAAATAATAAATGAACCGAACAAGTAAATGAACTTGATTGTGTGTATTAACTCTATGGATATAACACCCTGGGACTACATGGCTATTATGTGTATTAACTCGATGGACGTATAACGTTTATCACTATATGGCGATCGTGACGCTGAGACAACAACTTCTGCAAGGAACTGAAACTGAAACTAAGACTACAACATCTGCGGAAAACTGAGGAAAACTGAGTGAGTAGAGTGTGATGGGACGCGGAGGTGTGAGAAATAAGATAAAAAAAAGAGTAGCTCACTTAAAGTGGCTACTGTATACAAACACACCACCTCCCGCGTGGGCAACAGCCCAAAAATTGCAAAATTAGCTTGATTTTTTAAAATCAATGCTCGAAAAAGCGACCTCCCAAGAAATCACAACTCACTCAGTAATAAAAACCATAAAAACCATAACACTAACGAAACCTCCATCCCAAAAGCGCTGCCACAACTGGAGAAAAAGTGCCCAGCAGACTGCCCTGGACCTATGGAAAACGTTATATGCAACTACACATGCAGGCACTGCCTGCCAAGGAACTAGCAGCCTGTGCGATGACCAGCACCGGCGCCGCCTGAGCTCACAGGCCCAGGACTACAGCAGCTGATCAACAAGTGTGAGGGGCAAACCGCCTCTTGCACCTACGAAGGGAGCATCAGCGTGCCAACCCCGGCGACGCCCAGCTGATGCGGAGGAAGAGCGGAGCAGCAGAATATAATATAAAATAGAATAATAATAATTATAAAATTACATCAATTGTAAAACTGAGCGGGATCTTTTCTGCCCAGTTAGAAGTATGGCCCGTAAAGCCATACGAACCGTTAGGTATAAATCTGCGAAACTCCAAATCGAAAAACATTAAATTATAATAACAACAAATAATCCCAAAAGTTATTTTTTTTTAAACACTTAAACTAAACATTTTCCATGAGCCAAAATATATAGCAAATTAATTCTAAATCAAAAGATTCACCACAAGTATATGGCATATCATTACAATTAAGAAATTTTGAAAGAACACCCAAAATGGGTTTAATTGATACCAAAACGGTGGACTCCACCGCAAATGTTATTAATAAAATAGAATCAAAAAATACTGATTCAGATTTAACAAATATATTATTATCAATAATTGTTTTTATTATGTGCGCATATATTTTTTACAAAGCTTACATGTTCCACAACAAATGTGTAACTAAAAGAGCCTTAAGCCAAGCTAATGATCTGGACAAGATCTAACTCAATAAAAGCGCATACAATTATTATAAAAATATATTTAAAGTAAATAATATATGATATATGTATACACTGATAAAGTAAATAGAGGAGAAGCAAACTGATTGTTTAAAATAAATAAAGAAATCAAAAATAAAGAAATCAAAATGGACACATACGAGTGTATAAGAATTACACTAGAAAAAGAACCAAATTTTGAAAATATGGTATTCTCGCTAATCAAAAACCTAGTAGAACCCATTTTAATCTCCGAATTCGAATACTTATATATGAATAGGTACAACCTAACTTTCTCCCCACTAATTCACTGCAGCAGCACCCAAAAGGCTATAGTACTCTCCACCATTAGAAATTGTAAGGTATTCTCAGAAATAGCTATACACCCAACGCTAGGCCAAATAATTGTACTAAAAATTATGCACAAATAAAATGTAAAAAAAAAAAAAAAAACTCAATAAAAACTTATTATGGAATGGGAGCAACTAACTCTCCTTATCCGTGAAATAAAAGAAACCTTTGATAAATCTTTTAAATGTGTAAGCCAGAATAGGGCAATACAGAGGGACACAGTAAACAAACATGCAAAGATTCTCGTAGACTCTTTTAATAAAGCTAGAATATTAGTTCATGAAAACAGGAAAATAATAAATGAAACAAACTGGTCAAGAATATTAAAATTATTGAGCAAGTTACGTTCAAATTTATTAACTGTCAAAGAGAGGTATCATTTAGATATATCGATACCGACTATCCTAAATACCCCTTTGACAATAAATTTAAGCGAAGAGCAAAAACCAAATCGGGAAGAAATCGATTTAACGGAAGAGGAAAACTCCGATCCAAGCGAAGAAATAAACATAAAAGAGAAAGATCTACACGATCTGACAATTCCTGCGGTAATAACATTACCACAAGAAGAAGAATTTGATCCAGATACCAGACAGATAGAAACAAAATGGATGACCCAATTGCACAAAGGGCATACATTAAGGACATTTCCAATGCCATACTAGAATTCAATGGCCAAAAGTTGAGTCTACAAAGATTCATCACAGCGCTCAAACTGGTCGACTTGACAAAAGGACCATTTGAACGTTTGGCTGTTGAAGTAATTAAGTCAAAAATAGTAGGTTCAACCCTATACAAGGTACAAAATGAAACCACTATTACGGCAATAATTACAAAACTGAAAGATATCATAGTCGGTGAAACATCCGACGTAATAAAGGCAAAACTAGCTAAAACTAACCAAAAAGGCAAAACTGCCGAAAGGTTTACAACAGAAATCGATAATTTGCGAAAACTATTGGAAGCGTCGTATATCGATGAGGGTTTATCAGCTGAACACGCTGATAAATTCAGTACTAAAGAAGCCATTACAACAATGGTTAAAAATTGTGAACATGGAAAACTCAAAACAATTCTTGAGGCAGGAAATTTCACAACAAGGAACGAAGCCATCACAAAGTACTTACAATGTAGTACTGAGATGACAGGCAATGCAAACACAATATTTTACACCAAAGGAGGACAAGCTTATCGAGGTAATAACTACCGAGGTAATTTTCGTGGTAGGGGAAATGGCCGTGGTAACTATCAATACAACGGTCATTACCAAAACAATGGCTACTACCGAAACAACAATTATAATCAAAATTATAATAATCAAATACAAAATAACCAGGCCAACTATAATAATAGAGGTCATGGAAACTATAGAGGAAATAACCACCAAAATGGAGGTAATACCCGTTATAATAATAATAATAGTAATAACAACAACAATTTCAGATTAGCCTAGACTCCTTCGGGAAACTTACAACAGCCCTCAGATACTCGTCAGTAGAAAACACAAGGGTTCACACCATTCATCTCAGCCAAAATTCATTCGTAACCTTTATAAATGTAGCAACGGGAAAGAACTAGTCTTTTTAATAGATACAGGATCGGAAATATCCATATTAAAGGAAAATTCCGATAATTTTCAACATATTGAAACTAATCATATAGTCAATATACAGGGTATAAGTCAAGAAGTTACCAAATCAAGAGGGTTAACTTCAATCGAAATACAAACTTCTAAATATATTATCCCACACGATTTTCATATCGTAAATTTACAATTCGCTATTCCTTCTGATGGAATACTAGGAATCGATTTCATTAAAAAATATAACTGTCAATTAGATTTCAAGCCATCTGAAGACTGGCTTATTATTAGACCAAATAATCTAAAATATCCAATTTATGTTCCAATAACATACAGTTCTGGCAACAACTCCATAATTCTGCCAGCAAGATCCCAAGTTGTCCGAAAAATTGAATTAACCTCAGAAGAAGACAGTGTATTGATTCCGAACCAGGAAATTCAGCATGGTATTTACATAGCAAATACAATTGCAACAGTCCAAAATGCATTCATAAGACTACTAAATACAACAAGTATAGATCAGGTAGTCAGCATTAACAAACTCAAATATGAACCACTTTCAAACTACGATGTAATTATAACAGACATAGTAAACAGAAAAAAATCCGTATTAACCCAACTTTCGAAGAATTTTCCACCCCAATTTCATAATCAGCTAACAACATTATGCACCCAATATAGCGATGTATTCGGACTGGAAACCGAATCGATAACTACAAATAATTTCTATAAACAAAAACTGAGATTGAAGGATGATGAACCAATATTCATAAAAAAATATAGAAATCCTCATAGTCAAAAAGACGAAATTCAAAATCAAGTCCAAAAACTCATTGATGACAAAATAGTCGAACCATCTGTATCACCTTATAATAGCCCACTTTTATTAGTACCTAAGAAGTCACTTCCAAATTCCGAAAAAAAAATGGCGATTAGTAATTGACTATCGTCAGATAAATAAAAACCTTTTTCTGATAAATTTCCACTCCCTAGAATTGATGACATTTTAGATCAACTAGGTAGAGCTAAATATTTTTCATGCCTTGACTTAATGTCTGGTTTTCATCAAATTGAACTTGAAACTAGCTCAAGAGATATAACATCTTTTTCAACAAGCAATGGTTCATACCGCTTTTCGCGATTACCATTCGGCTTAAAAATAGAGCCAAATTCGTTTCAGAGAATGATGACTATAGCCTTCTCTGGACTAGAACCTTCTCAAGCATTTCTTTATATGGATGATTTAATAGTCATTGGTTGTTCCGAAAAACATATGCTCAAAAACTTTACTGATGTTTTTGAGAAATGTAGGCAACATAACCTTAAGTTACATCCCGAAAAATGTTCATTTTTTATGCATGAAGTCACTTTTTTAGGACATAAATGCACAAATAAAGGAATCTTGCCCGACGACAAAAAATACGACGTCATTCAAAATTATCCAGTCCCACATGACGCGGACAGCGCTAGAAGATTTGTTGCTTTTTGTAATTATTACAGACGGTTTATAAGAAATTTTGCCGACTATTCTCGTCACATAACAAGATTATGTAAGAAAGATGTAAAATTCGAATGGACAACCGAATGCCAAAACGCCTTCGAACATCTAAAATCAGCACTTATGAAACCAACCCTTTTACAATACCCAGACTTCAGCAAAGAGTTTTGTATAATTACAGATGCTAGTAAGCAAGCATGTGGAGCAGTCCTAACACAAAACAAAAATGGACTCCAGCTTCCAATTGCATACGCATCCAGATCTTTACAAAAGGTGAAAACAACAAAAGTACGACAGAACAAGAACTATCAGCTATTCATTGGGCAATAACACATTTCAGACCATATATTTATGGTAGACACTTCACTGTCAAAACAGATCATAGAGCACTTACATACCTATTTTCAATGGTAAACCCCAGTTCCAAACTAACACGCATAAGACTTGAATTAGAGAAATATAATTTTACGGTGGAGTACCTGAAGGGCAAAGATAACTATGTAGCTGATGCCCTATCAAGAATTACTATAACAGACTTAAACAAGTAAGAAAGCTACAGTCGACTGTGCTCGACTGTGAGATACCCGGTACCTAAACGTTTGCGCTTCACACTAAAAGGCAATTTTAAAATGTACATACACTACATTGTACATACATATGTACATTGGCGCCATTATATCGCACGGCCAAGGCTCGAATGCGCCACCTGTCGGCTACAGCTTGCAACAGCAGTGCCTTAGGGCGGTGTGTTAAAATTCTAACCTTATTGCTAATATCTCCCATGTTTATCATCCGATTTTACTGCAATTTTCAGGAAACGTCCGCTCTATTTTATTCATTTTTTGTATTTATTAACTGTTACCCGAAAAAAAGAAGTATAGCTTATTTAACGTTTTTTATGATTTTTGAAAGCGGAAGTGGGCGTGGCCAAATTTTAAAACAAACTTGATCTGCGTGCAACAGACTCCAATGTTGTCACCAAATTTGGTAACTCTAGCTCTTATAGTCTCTGAGATCTGTTGTTTCACACGGACGGACAGACGGACAGACGGACATGGCTAAATCGACTCGGCTGGTGATACTGATCAAGAATATATATACTCTATGGGGTCAGAGATGCCTCCTTCTGCCTGTTACATACATTCTCGGTTGGCACAAACTTATAATACCCTTGTACCCTATGGGTACCGGGTATAAAAACAAACAAACAAATAATAAAATTCTGAAAGTCACTACCAGAAATCAAAGTAGACAAAAATCCTGCGCAGGAAAAGAACAGATAGAATTGCACAAGCAATCTAAAGAAAAAGCTTCTAAGCCCAATGTTTACCAGGTCATAAACAATGACGAGGTACGTAAAGTAGTGACCTTGCATGTAAATAATAATTCCTGTTTATTTAAACATGGGAAGAAAATTACAGCAAGATATGATGTTAGCGATTTGTATACTAATGGAACCATTGGAACTTAGGTCAATTCTTTCAAAGGCTTGAAAAGCAGGCCGGTATTAACAAAGTAAGCCAACTCAAAGTGGCACCGTGGGAAAATATCTTTGAACACGTTTCAATTGATAATTTAAAAAAAATGGGCAATAAAATACTGAAATCATTGAGAGTAGCGCTACTCAACCCGGTGACAGTCATAACGAATAATAAAGAAAAAGAAGCTATATTGTCTACATTCCATGATGAACCATTACAAGGAGGTCATACAGGCATTACAAAAACCTTGGCCAAGGTCCAAAGACACTATTATTGGAAAAATATGTCTAAAGATATAAAAGAGTACATAAGAAAATGCTCTAATTGCCAAAAATCAAAAACAACTAAACACACAAAGACCCCATTAACTATAACTGAAACCCCAGAAATGCCTTTCGATAGAGTAATTGTGGATACAATAGGTCCATTACCAAAATCTGAACAAGGAAATGAATACGCAGTAACCTTAATCTGCGACTTAACAAAATACTTAGTAGCAATACCAATAAAAAACAAAAATGCAAACACAGTAGCAAAAGCTATATTTGAAGAATTTATTCAGAAGTACGGTCCAATGAAGACGTTCATTACGGACATGGAAACAGAATATAAAAATTCAATAATAGAAGAGTTATGCAAAAATTTGAATATCAAAAACATAACTTCTACCGCACATCATCATCAAACTGTGGGTACTGTGGAGCGAAGCCACAGGACATTTAATGAGTTCATCAGATCATACATCTCAGTTGATAAAACAGATTGGGATGTGTGGCTGCAATACTTCGTATATTGTTTTAACACAACCCCCTCTATGGCACATGACTATTGTCCATATGAGTTAGTTTTTGGTAAAACTTCAAATTTGCCTAAACATTTTAATAGTATAGATAAGATAAAACCCCTATATAACATAGAAGACTATGCTAAAGAATCAAAATTCAGATTAGAACAGGCATTTAAGAGAGCTAGACTAAAGCTAGAATCTCATAAGCTAAAACAAAAACTTAGTTACGACAAAAATACTTTGAATTTTGATTTAAAAATAGGAGATCAGGTTTTATTGAAAAATGAAACAGGGCATAAGCTAGATTTTAAATACACAGGTCCCTATAAAGTAGAACAGCTAGGAGATAGAGATAACATAACAATATCAAATAATAAAAATAAAAAACAAATAGTACATAAGGATAGGTTAAAAATGTTTATTTCATAATCAGTTTGGTTCTCTTATAAATATATCACGTATGGCCATACATAATATAAGGACAATAATTATAATGGACAGATATTAAAATTCAAATTACAAACAAATACAAAAAAAAAAAACTAACATTAAGACACTAGAATTCTTAAATAATGTAATTAAATTGGAAAATAACTTCATTATATTACGTTATTTTTCAAAAGGAGGGAGATGTCGTATGCACATATATCGAGTACCCACTGTAAAGCTAAGTGGCCAAAATACGGACCGATCGCTACGCCTTGGTCCGCACATAGAAAGTGCAAGTGTCAGCATAATTGCAACACGCGCGGATCTCATGTATGTGCATATACCCTCGCGCTCCAGCCTAAGCGAGCATAGCTATATATTTAGGAATATATAACCGTCTCTCCGCTGCCGCTGTTGGCAGCGCAGCTGCGAGACTTAGCCTTCTTTAGGGCCTAAGCCATATTTGTAAAATCAATAACTCCAGAGCTATTGGAGCGGCACCATTGCTGCTCCAATCAAATAATAAATGAACCGAACAAATAAATGAACTTGATTGTGTGTATTAACTCTATGGATATAACACCCTGGGACTACATGGCGATTATGTGTATTAGCTCGATGGACGTATAACGTTTATCACTATACCTCTATATGTTTCTTTGGATCCACTGTGCATTGGTGGCATTGGCAGCATTTTTTTCTAAATCAATGAAATTAATTCAATATGAATTAAGGATTGTTTATTTAAGAATAATTCAAAAAAGTATTCTTGTTGTGTGAGTGCTGTTATGCGTTGCATTTAATTAAACTTTCCCAAAAAATCATTAAAGTAAAACAAAATTGTTTTGCTTATTTGGAAAATAGGTTTATTATTTAAAAAATATGGTGTTTTAGAATGATTAATTGAGATGATTCAATTTTAATAGCTTAAGATCATAAGAAATATTTATTTGGTTTTGCGTATTCATTTATTTATTTGTTGTAATAGAATGAAGAAGTAGTGTTTTCCAAAATTCAATTATATTCAATTTTTTTTCCATAATTTCATCGTATTGGATCATCCATTATTGAAATGGGATGTGAAAAAAGCTCCGTACTTAATAACAACCAGAAGTAGTGTTTTCCAAAATTCAATTATATTCAATTTTTTTCCATAATTTCATCGTATTGGATCATCCATTATTGAAATGGGATGTGAAAAAAGCTCCGTACACAGTAACAACAATGTACACATTAGCAACGAATTCGATATTGAGTACACGCTAAATGGATGATGCAATATGATGAAATTATGTAAAAAAATCACTTTCCACTTTTTTTTTTGAATCGTTTGGATTTTTTACACTGAACACACTTATAAATTATCAATACTTAGCAATATTTATGAAACTAAAAAAAAAGTCATTTGTAATAAAATTCCAATTGGAAAGCAGCGGATGTATGACCGGCTGTATCAGAAGCCAAGAGTGAAAGAAAGTGGTTCATCTGTTTGACATTTGTATGCTGACAATCAAATGAATGTGCGTATGTATGAGTTTGTGTATTAGGTTGGATACATTTTAGGTCGAACCGAAATTTGAACTTTTTTTTTCAAATGTTGAATTTGTTAAGAAAAAAAATCATAACTCGAGAATGGCTGGATCGATTTTGGATTTCAACTAACCATCATCACTCCACCCTGCACCTTCCCTAAAAATTGTATGGCAATTTTGCCGTTCTCGAGTTATGGAGTGACAATCAAAATGTACACTTCTTTTTATACCCTTGCAGAGAGTATTATAATTTTGACCAGATGTTTGCAACGCAGTGAAGGAGGCATCTCCGACCCCATAACCCAAATCGGCCGAAATCGGATAACTATATCCTATAGCTGCCATAGGAATGATGGCGAAATTAATGTAAAAAAAATTTTAACATCTCTGTTTTTCAATGTATTTCTATTAATATTGAGATATTGAAGTTTTTTATGGTTCTAGAATTACTGTTTTAATTTCATTAAGATCGGATCACTATATCATATAGCTGCCATAGAAGCGATCGGTCAATTTATATGAAAATGTAAAATTCTACATGTAAAATGTAAAATTTACAAAATTCGATATTTTTTCAACATTACTAAAATGGTTCGATTTTCAATGATCCAATTGCAGACTGCAAGGGTATACCAACTTCGGTTTACCGAAGTTAGCTTTCTTTCTCGTTATATATATAGATACGAAACTAAAGTCACATTAAAAACAAGTCACAGCCAGAGTCGAAGGCCACCTAGACTTAATTTGTTAGATAATAATAATTATCCTCAACTCTATTAAAAAAAAAAACAAAAAAAATAAATTTAAAAAATATAGAGTGCACAAGTTTTCAATATTTAGAGGCTTTATTAGAACCTAGAAAGGCTCAACTATATATCTTGTTTGGTTAGGATTTTTTTTTGTAATGCGGGTTAAAGGGTAAACAATAAATATGGTCGCAATTCGCAGTACATCATTATTCACTTCTGAAGCTCTCATGCAACACTCCTGCAGAAATTAATATGAAATAAATTGATATTTAATATGAATTAATATGAATTAAATTTAAATAGATATTTTAACCCGCTCTTGTAAGTACATAGATTTGGCTAATTAATAATTTTTGCACAATTTCAACGCGAAAATAGCATGACGCCAATTATGTCAAGCCTTCAGCAATATATTTTAAAAGAAGTTTTCGTTTTATGAGATATCAATATACTTATTAGATACAATTTAATGCATTAGAGACTGTATTTGTTATCGACCTCATTATTTTTTCTGGTATTTTTCATTTTAGACCTATCGTCTTGGTCAATTAATACATTATTTGTTCATTGAAAGTGACGTTTTTTTTTTTTTTTTTTTTTTTTTTTTTTGCGCTCGTTTAGCCCATATAAGTATATTTCAATTAAAAAGAACTAACAAAAAATAAAACACATTACAATATGTCAATATGTCTATAAGTCACAGGGATTAAATAACAACAATAAGTTGAAGGCGAAATCTAAAAGGAAAGAGACAGAGAAACTACTGTATATGTGTGTGCGCGAGGGAGACAGAGAGAGAGAGAGAAGGGATATAGTACATATATCAGCCGTTGGCGATAAGCATATGGCGCCAAACAATCAGATTCTTTATATATATTTTGCTATGGGATGTCGCCGGATTGGATTCGTGCGTGTCGACCTTAAATCAGAGATTTAACTTTTTGGTAAGAGTAAATAAATTAATTAACTATAATTTAAAAGCAGTGCATTTCGTCAACTTAAACATCCTAATTATTCTAAAAATTTTCTAATATGTAAGACAAAGCTCAGAACAGAGCGTTTTTGGCATTTAAAATATATATTTCTAAGAGATTAATTAAGATCAATCGTATTATATAATACATATTCGTATATAGAAAGTCATGACGTTGCAAAGAGAGATTTTATCGAAGTTTTTGAGGGTTTCTGACAACCAAGAATACCCGACAGATATAAAACGAGAAATAAAACGTATTAATAGCGAATGACTCCACATATAAGGCGCCTAAACGCACTGATTTAAGCGCACGCATAAATATCTAATCGGCTTTATGCGAGATTAAGTGCAATTTTTATAGCCATTGGGTTGATTTACATAGTATCATCATTGTGAACTTTTTAATCTAAGCAGGACTTGTGTGTCTCATTTTTGTTTAAGGAAACGTGTGCAACGCCTCGTCTTTTGTTTTCTCGATTTGACTTAGGCATCTGTGGTGGTCATTTCCTCGATGTCATCCTCGGGCTCATGGCCGCGACCCTCACGAATTCGCTTCAATTTGCGTTTTAGCATCATGACGCATTTAATAGCCTGGAAGGTTTTAGCAGAGGCCGAACTGGTTTCGTGAGTCGACAGCGATTGGGCATTGATCTTCTCGTGAGCCAACTTCACCTCCAGATAGGCCTTCTTCAATGTTTTGTAGTGCCGGAACTCGCTTGAGTCCTTGACCATGATGCATTTAGCCGCCGAACCATCTCCGGAACAATCCGAGAGTGAAGTGTGATATATCTGGTGGTAGAAGCACTGTAGGACCGGCGAATTCCATATCGATATGCCATACCAAAACCAAATCACCACATTAAGTGGCAGCTTAAAGTTCTTAGCGAACAGCGTGGGTATTAAGTACTTAAACGGCACCATATTGACAAACACATGCGCCCAGGCAGCAATCTGCAAGCCAAGGAACACCTGATAGACAATCCGATGGCTATACGCGCTGGGCAGGACCAGCAGAGCCAGCACTTCGATGAGTATGCTGTACAGGCCAACCGTTAGATTCAAGCCGACAAAGTAGTTTTCATACCTGTATACATCAATGGCGATGAGCGATAGCAGGTAAAGTCCCTTGGAGCCCACTTCCAAAAAATCTGCTTCCTTAAAGTCCAGCATCGCCCCATGCAGGTAGAACGTGATGATAAAGATGGAATAGAACTGGAACTTCTCCGTCTGATTCGAGCGATAAAAGATGACGTTCTCCGATGAGTAGAACAGCGAATAGCGTCCTTGGTTCTTCATCAGTTGCGGCAGGAGAATGAACTCGTTGTAGAAGTGTAGGAACAGGCAACTGGCCCCATAAAAGGCGATGTTCCAAATGACACGGGTGAACTGCTTTCGCTTAAAATACTTCATGTTCGACGACTTGAGAAAGATCTGGAAGAGCCGCTGAAAGCCGCAGAAGCCGCAGGACACGAAGATCCAGAAGACACCGTTGATCAGGTAATACAGGTCAATGTCCCGCACGAGAGCGTCAAATCGCTCGTTGGTGATCAGGTATAGTTGTCTTGCTCGCACTTAGGTAAAACCCTATGGCTGCTGTCAAGCTTCTAATGAAAACTCTAATTTATGAAGTTTTTAATGTACTGTCATAGCCGAATAAGGAAGGTACGTTATTAAGGAGAAGTTTACTAGAATAAGTTTAAGCCACAAAGGGCGAAAAGTAAAAAGTTCTTTTGAACTGACTCAATGCGTTTGCTGTAAACATCCCACTGCGGACTCCAAACGCAGAGCCCATATTCTAAAATAGGACAAACTAACGAAATGTATAAAATCTATGTGACGTATGGGCCATCGAATTCTTTCGACCACCGTTTAATAAATCCAAGCACAATTCTTCAATTCACGAAATATAATCAACAAACTCTAGTTAACCATCTAGGCGGATACCCAAATCGTCAACTTGAGTGAGCGTATAAGTGCAAGCTTAAGAGTGAAACGTCAGAATGCCATCAGTTTGAATTTAGAGCCACTAAGGTATAATAAGTTTCCACTGCACCATGTTAAAAAGTTATTAGGATCTGGTTGTAAATCCGACGGCTAGCGCAGTCCTTATATTGCACGGAAAGTTTAACGTCGTCAGCGCACATGAGCACTCCGGAGTTTGTCACAACATTTGTCAAGTCGTTAATAAATTCTGTAAATGTAATGGTGCTCACTTGCGGGGCACCAGAGGTCAGCCGGTTTTCGACCAGTTGTTTTTAAATAGGAACTTTTGCGTCCTCCCATTCAGATAACTTGAGATCCATCTAATAAAATCGACAGAAAATCCTATTAAGTAGAGTTTCCTTACAGAAGGGAAAGATTAACGAAGTCAAATGCAAAGTTGAAAATTACTCTTTTCCAAAGTCTTACCCGGAGTACGCGTCCGTCCGCTGCACATTGGGCCAGCGAGCCGATTTTTCGACGAAAATTAAAGTTTTAAAGCTAGGTTCTTCAAATTTGGTACATATGATAGTGTCGATGCACATAAAAATATATCTAAGTTTCAGACCGATCTGACCACGCCTTCCCTAGCCGCCCATATGAGATAGGTTTCCTCTTATTGATACTTGTACGGTAATAAATAATGCTAGCACTCGTTTAATTCAACAAATGTTTTTAATTCATTTTTTAAACACTTAACCTAATATTAATGAGTAAAAAATAACAAAGCATTCAAAATGACTATGAATAAGTATTTTACTTTTAAAAATGTTCCTAACAGTCGTCTTCTACATCAATTTCTATTGAAAACGGATTTTCAGAGTCAGAATCTGAATCACTATCACTATTGCTAGTATTAAAATCGGGAACATTGTTATTATTGCTTATGTTACAAGAATATAGCAAGTTTGGTGATTCCAAAAGTTGTATTACGTCTGCTGGTAGGGGTAGTTTATTTTGCTGAACCAATCTTTTTGTTAGATAGATGCTCGACACAAGAGGATCTGAGGAATCCATTGCTCTGTGGAAAACGTCTGCCATGTTGTTCTGCCGTAAACTCTTTCGAGCATGTAACCTCCTGTCACTCTTATAGTATTTGTTGCGAGCCTCTGAGGCGTTCTCGCCGAGAACACCTAGTGGAAGGATTGATGCTTCTATTATTTGGTAGCCGTGCATTAACACTTTATGGACTGTTGCCGACATTGGAAACCATGGATACAAGGACATATGTATATAGTGTTATGGTTTTCTGACAATATTTTTTAAATTTTATTGGATCAATTGGTAGGTGGCAAGAAATAGCAATTAAAATATTGTTAAAATATGCTATGAGAAATTCATCAAGACCTAAGATTTCAGCTAGTAGCTTAGGTTGTGCAAACGCCCTCCTTGCTGTATTGCCGTCGTTGGTATTTCCATTGCCATTCTGCTTAGGCTTATCCACATGTAAAGCCATAGCATTCCACATCTCCTTCTGAATCCTCTTTTTTTGTTTCGCCATTTCTCTTTTTCCATTTTCATCTCTCACTTGCCATTTGTTAAGATTCAGTCTATATGCAATTTTAAGAACGAATTCAAAAAATCGAATCCAACCATGTAAAGGACTTATGCCATATTTTAATGCTTCATGTCTTGGCTTAAGTTTTGGTGAGTCTATTTCAGCATTTTCCATGAAGATTTTTGGACTCGCTCCACATATCGGACACAATTGGCAAGATTTGGTTTCAGTCAAAATGTTTAAAACCTTTCCATCTAAAAGTGTCATTTGAAGATCATATTTAACTGATATTGATTTTCCACTAACAACGGAGCAGACATATGAAGACAAATCTTTTATTTGACTATCCAAATTTTTTTTCTCATCAAGAATATGGTCTTTTGTCTCTTTAACAAACTTAAGCTTGACTGCTCTACAAAATCTAATCGACTGAGGAGTACGATTCATCCAAAATACATTTCCAATATGGTCCATTAATTTTAGGGGGATTATTGTTGTCGCAAAAAGCGAGTCATCAGAAAGCAATGAATCACAACCAAAAAAGTGTTGCTTATAGCTGCTTTGTCCGGTTGTTCCGTCAAATCCATAGCTTGCAATAAGGGTCAGACTTAAAGTATTGCCAAGCTGCTTAAATATATCTTCTTGCATTTGAATTATACGGCAACTAGTGTGGTCTAGAAGACTTTGCAGCGGAACTTCAGCAACTGACTCGGTTACATTAATATCAAAAGGTCTACACTTAGACTTAGCTTCTCTGACTTTGTTGTAAGCAGGAGAAAGTTCACAAGATCGGGAAATGCTGAGCTCGCGAAAGTTGTTGTACTGACTTTTAGTCAATGAATTTTTAAGCAGATATGCTAAAGCTTCATCCTCCGTTAGTCGAACCGAGTAATTTTTCTGAGTAAAAAAATTGTTTCTAGCCCTATTGGGGTCACTCGGAGTAAGGAATGTATTTTTTAACACAAGGGCTGTATGTTTCTCGTTCGTTTTTTCGGCCGACATTGCGGCGGCATGCACAAGAAGAGATGTGTTGTGACCCTGATTAACAGCTAAATCGGATGCCAATTTTCTCTTCTGACGGGGACCGGCGTTAACATATTTAATGGGTGGGCGTCCAACTGGTCTTGATGTTGACGGCTTTGGATTTGAAGACAAGAATGAACTTACTGTTATAGCTATATTGGACAGAAGCCATTCGGTATGCTTTGTCTTAAATCTGGTCATACTTCTGTTACATTTTGCCAAGTATGTAAAGGTGAAAGTTTCTCACTTTGGTGTTGATTTCATCCTTTTTCTCCGTGCTTAAGTCGAATTCTTTCAGTTCATCATAAATCCAACTCGAAACGGCAGATGCGGTACGATTGTTTTGTATATAGATATCAAGCAGTTGCTAATGGGCGAACTCAACCACAGCTACAATATGTGGGATTTATACATATCGGTATAAAATGGAGCAAAAAAGCTTAATAAAATTAGTATATATACACTTTGCACTTTAATGACACATAGTTACTTTTTGGCACAACTTGGCACAAAATTTGTTATAATCTACAACAGACGGGTTAGCTTTTTTCTACTTTTGGACAACACCAATAAACGCACACAAAGAACACATTATCAAACATGAACAAAGACTTTTTTAATACAAATATTCTACATACCATTGGCTTTCTTTTCCATAATTTTAGTACTTTAGTAATTTTAAACCACAACAATTTTGGCACGCTCGTAAGTAAACAAAATCTTTCCCGCGCTTTTTAGTTTCGCACGCATGCAATCAAACAGCTGACATTTGCCAACATTTCAGGGATGCATCAAAACAATTAAAATCGTTTGATTCATTTTAGTCAAAGTATATACTATTCAAATTTTATTATTAAAAAGGTTTACTTTCTATGAAAAATTTGAATTTTCGTCGAAAAATCGGCTTGCTGGCCCAATATGCGCTGGCAGGATCGAGAAAAATAAGAAAGCGTGTCGATATCGGTCCGTGTGCTCTATGGCTCTTATTGATACCCCGATTATTCTATTCAATATCTGATAGGGGGTGTGAACACTATTCAAATGTTAATTAATTGTGGCTGGGGAATCTACTCGATCGGTAGTCGATTACTTTGCGTGCTGTGCCTAGTGTGACCTTGGCTAAATATCGTACTATCGCTTAATAAATAAGGCAGCAGGTTTTGTTTAAATGTAACTTATTTATCCTCCCGTGGACTTATTTAATTATAAAGCTTACATTCTGGGTTACCATATAAGTAGTGAAATTATCTATAATTGTGCGCCTTGATCTCCAAAACTGAGGCGTCACACTGGCGGATCTTTGCTGTGCGAACTGCGGAGATAATCACGCGGCATACGACAGGAAGTGCCTCGTATTTGCCGCAAAGTTAAAGAAAATAGCTCCTCAAATCCCAACCCTTGGAGAAGGTAGGCAAAGTCGACGACGTCATATTGAAAGCTGCCAAAAGTCATTCGCAGCAATTCAAAACCTGGAACTGGACTTTCCAGGACTCGCGAAGAGGAGCAAAGCAACGACCAGTTCATCTACAGAGTGCAGATGCTGCAAAGGATCCTTGGGATATTACCAAGATTGTTAAAATGCTTACTGATCTCAAAAAAACTGTGGATGAGCTGGCTACCACTATGGTCACGCTCGCTACTATTGTGAAGGACATACAGAGGGATCACATGGCTCGTTCAAAACCCTCCCATAGATCATGATGCACTCGTTAAAGATAGCAATATGGAATGCCAGAAGCGTCCTTGCCAACCGGGAGGAACTTCTGGTTTTCCTGCAACAACACTCTATCGACATTATGTTGCTGTCCGAAACCCACCTGCGCCCTGGAATATACTGCAGAATTCCAGGATACAGCATTTACCGAGCAGACTTCCCAGGAAATGTGGCCAGAGGAGGGGCCGCAATCCTAGTGAAGGAAGGACACACCCATTACCACCACCGCCCAATCACGCTTGGTGTAGTGCAGGTAGCAATCATCTCTCTCAGCACCCAACAAGGAGAAATCAATTTCTCTGCAGCTTACCTCCCTCCACGCCCTGCCTGGTCAAAATTGAGGCTCTTCTACAAAATTGTGGTGAGCGCTTCATCATGGGTGGTGACTTCAATGCTAAACACAGAGCCTGGGGTAGTCCCAGAGGCTGCAGTAGGGGAGCTGCGCTTCTGGAAGCTATAGAGGAGGCCAACGCTCAAATCCTTGCCACAGGAAGTCCCACCTGCTTCCCGTGCAATGGTGGAATGCCCTCTTGCCTAGATTTTGCTATCTACAAAGGCATTCAAGACGCAAGACTCTCAATACAGGAGTCCTTTGATCTAAGCTCTGACCACCTTCCGCTTCTGATTGATCTGCGTCTCCCTGGAAGCCCTACTCCAGAAAGGAGATTACTTTTGCCGTTTGGAACAAATATTACCATTTTCAAAAGTGTTCTTGAAAGATCCCTTCATCTCCAGATGGAGATCAACTCTTCGGAGGACTTGGACGACGCAGCTCAACTTCTTGAGAGTAAAATTAAGGAAGCCGCTGACTATGCCCAGAGTCACTCAAGACGACCTCGGCAAAATCAGCGCCACACTCATGCTCCGATCCCAGGTGAGATCCTTGCGTTGATCCAGCTAAAACATCGACTCAGGAAAGAGTTTGCAAGGACCCAAGACCCCACGATAAACAGAATCCACAAAAGACTGGGAAATGGGGTTCGTAATCTGTTAAATCGTCACCGCCAAGACACTCTTGATAGGGAACTGTCGGAAGCTACCCCAAATTCAGACACCAACTATGCTCTGTGGAACCTCACAAGGAGGTACAAGCGGCAAACAGCTCCAAGGTTCCCAATCAAAAAGAACGACGGCACCTGGGCCAGATCCACGCAGGACAGGGTCGAGACTTTTGCTGAAAGCCTTGAGGAGCGTTTCACCCCCTTCAAAACGTCGTTGCAAAATGTACAAAATGTCGGGTTGCAAAAGTTCTCTCTGCAAATGATGCACCTCACCAGATGTCACTACCGCTCGCCCCTATCACAATTACTGAGACTAAAGCAGTAATCAAAGGCTTAAAAGCACGCAAGTCTCCAGGACCGGATGGAATCACTAATCGGATAGTCAAGCTCCTCCCA
This sequence comes from Drosophila rufa, assembly GCA_018153105.1. Taxonomy (NCBI): domain Eukaryota; kingdom Metazoa; phylum Arthropoda; class Insecta; order Diptera; family Drosophilidae; genus Drosophila; species Drosophila rufa. The sequence continues at coordinate 1,809,985 of JAECXS010000003.1, read as the reverse complement.
GACCGCGCCCTGCTCTTCCTGATCCTCCTCATGAACGCTGCTATGAGGCTGGGACACTTCCCGAGGATCTGGAAGCAAGCAAATGTTGTGATGATTCACAAAAGTGGTAAACCGGTACACATGGCCGAGAGCTTCCGCCCAATTAGCTTGCTGCCTGCTTTTGGTAAAGTGCTTGAGAGATGTGTTCTTTCACGCATGCTCTCTTCTCCGGAGGTGAAGAAGGCGTTGCCGGACCATCAATTTGGCTTCCGACAGAGTCATGGCACCCCCGAACAGTTGCATAGAGTCGGTAAATTCATCCTGGATGGCCTCCAGCTGAAAGAGTACACACATTGGAGATAATTGCCAGCTTCCTCCAAGAAAGATCCTTTCGGGTAGTCCAGGACGGGATCTCCTCCTCAGCCAGACCTATTGCAGCAGGCGTGCCTCAGGGGAGTGTTCTAGGCCCAATTCTGTACAACCTCTTTGCTCATGACGCCCCCCTTGAAGCTGGTCATGCGCAGAGTGAAATATGTATAGCTACCTATGCAGATGACACTGCAGTTCTGGCCAGGTCTAGCTGCATCTATGAAGCCACCGATGATCTGCAGTTGCTGCTGAAAAGGTACGAGAACTGGGCATGCAGGTGGAACATCTCGATCAATCCCGAAAAATGTGCTATAGTCACCTTCGCTAACACAAAAGACTCCTCGCCTGGTGTATTCCTGCATGGCCAGTTGATCCCTCAGCTTAGGGAGCATACCTATTTGGGGGTCACGTTTGACAGGAGGCTCACGTTTGCGTCCCACTTGAAGAAAACGCGCTCAAAACTAGAGGCAGCTGCTCGCAGACTCCACTGGCTAACCAAAGCGAAATCGAAGCTCAGCCTGGTAAATAAGAAAAAGATCTACACTGCTATACTGGCGCCAATTTGGCACTATGGGCTGGCCATTTATGGAGTGGCGGCCAAAACACAACTCAACAAGGTCAGAGCTTTCCAGGCTAAGTTCCTGAGACACATCTCTCAAGCTGAATGGTACATCAGAAACACAGATATACACAAGGATCTTGAAATTGAAATGGTCGGTGACACAATAAACCGGCTGGCAAGGGCCCACAAAACCCGCCTTAAAGCTCACCCCAACCGCCTTGCAAGGAGAGCTACCAAATCAACAACAAGAAGAAGATTAAAACGAACAACATTCGGGCAACTGCCGTCCCGCACCCTCCAATAACCAGTCAACATAACCCTCCCCTAACTAAACTATCTTAGGTCTGCTGCCCCTAAACACACATACTAACACATCTGTACATAACACACATTCAAATTGTAAATAAACAGTAGATTTAGATTAGATTTAAGCAGCAAAGATCACGTACCAAAATAAAATAAATGTAAATGTAAATGTAATGGAATCTGTACTAGTACATAAGTGGAAACCGCTATAAAAAGGCGTGAGGGCCCAATAAAGATTCAGTTCCTAACGAAATGCTGATGTATTTTGACTAGGGACTCGGAGGTTAGCGGTATAAATTGCCAGTCGAACGGAGCGGTACGAGCTGCACCTAAGACAAGCGATGTACGCGATCTATAAGATCCTTCGATCTTATAGAAATGTATGCTCACGGAAACTGCCAATCCGATCGGCATACTTTAATCGGTATCCACGGTAGAAAAGTCCGCAAAGCGCACCTAAATGAGTGCACTCCGGCAAGATCAGGGAAACAATAACAAAATTACAGTGACGTCATGAGAATGCTGCGAGGGATAGGACTGGTGGTCGACGTGGGAGAAAAAAAAAGCAGGGGTGTGTCAAGCCTACACACGACAGAAGTGAAACTTCTAGTATTTTAGAACATGTTCTCACAGCGATACCTTTTGGTGTTGCATTCAGAACAGTTTACCATTTGTGTAACAAAAAATCCCGGACCATTTGTGTAACATACAATATCGTTTGGTTCTTGTTCTGATACCATTGGGTCAAGTGCGCTCCAAGGCCAAACATTAAAAAAAAAAAAAAACAGACAGAAAATAAACAACGGAAATATTTATGCTACGGTCACTGAAACTATAAACGATGGTTTATATTCAGCATAACCGTTTAAACATATAGTACAGAGACTCAATAAAAAATAGTTCTGTAATAAACGGTTTAGAATCTAACCTAATCTATTCTTACATTTCTTTAAATTTAAAAAAAAAAAAAAAAAAAAAAAAAAGGAAAGGAAAGTTACAGTCGATGGTGACCGACTGTGAGATACCCGGTACCCAAATCATTGTCAGTGAAATTAAAAAGCACACTGACATGAAAAAATCAAAATGTTGACAAATGAAAAAAACATGTTTAGCAGCATTCAAAAAAGTCAAATGATGCTAGGAACATGTTGAGTAACACCCATGAAATGAGAAATTCTGCAGCTGTACATTAAAACTGCGCCCGAAAGCACGCAACGCTTTTTTTCGCCCTTAGGCAGTATTTTGGCCGCTCACTCCATATAAGGGCTCTCTCAACATAGAACTTTATTGTTTAATAACTTCCATGTTTATCATCCGATTTTACTCCAATTTTCAGAACTTATTTATTCTATCTATTTACTTAAAGCCGAAAATTATGACAATAACTTACATACCATTTTTTATGATTTTCGGGGGCAGAAGTGGACGTGGCCAAATTTTTAAGCAAACTTGATCTGCGTGCAAGAGATTCCAGTGTTGTCAATAAATTTGGTAATTCTAGCTCTTATAGTCTCTGAGATCTGTTTACCAACACGGACAGACGGAATATATATACTTTATAGGGTCGGAGATTTTTCCTTATGCCTGTTACATACATTCTCGGTTGGCACTAACTTATAATACCCCGGTACCCTATGGGAAATTGCATATAATTAATTAATACCATTTTCCGATATATTTTTAATTTTGTTAGTTTTTTTAACTTTTCCATTGGAATAAGCTACTTTCCGCTAAAATGTTCCAGCTTGCTATCTCGCTCGATCTCGCCGAATTTCGTGACGATCCTGACTCGGTTTTACTCATCCCCGAAAATCTATCACGCTTGGGAGGTTCACGAAATAACAAAGGAGCAAGTATCAAACCTCGGAGCGACAGCGGAGGCTTCCAGAGGAATCTACAACGGAAAGAAGGGAGAAAGAAATTTGAATGCACCAGAATAAATTCGAGGAACGTAGGATATCTGTAAGGGAGTTGCATTTTTTTGAGACATTTCGGCATGGACGGGATTTTTCGATATGTTTAAAGTAATTATAGACAATGATGAACACATGAAGCCCAAAATAAAGCTTATGCGACTGAATGATGTTGTAAAGGGCGAAGCTTTAAATTTAATAAAGCATCTGATGATAACGGATGAAAATTTCAAATTAGCTTTGGAGATCTTAAGAAATAGATACGAGAACAGACGTCAGCTGTTTATAAAAAATTATAATAAGATTCTGGATTTGCCTATGATGAACAGCGAATCAGAGAGGAGTGTTCAAAACATGCTGGACACGGCACAAAAATGCACTCATGATATAAAGGGCATGGGCATCCCATTCGACGGCACAGACGTAGTCATTGCTGGAATACTATTAAGGAAATTTGATCGTCAAGTGCAACAAAATTACGAGCACACGGCAAAGTCGACAAAGGAAGTCCAGACACTTCAAAATGTGTTGGAATTTTTTGAGAAACATCTGCAAGCCATTAAAGCACTTGCGCAACCAAGGCAAAATCTAAAAGAAAATCCTAAAAGTGTTGACTGCGGTTATGAGAGGGTACTGCCCTTATTGTAGAAATCTAAAGCACAAATTACCCAATTGCATCAAATTCAGTCATCTCTCAATTAGGGAGAAGTGGAAATTCGCATGTCGAGAAAGATTATGTTTCAAGTGCTTGTGTCACAAATTTACATCACACAAGGACTGTCAAGGCGAAAGAGAAAATTTTGGAGTTTATGATAGACCCCACCACATATTGCTACACAGCAAAAAATAAACGAAATCAACTAATAATTATAAAACGGGAAAACCCACCTTGTTGGCCACGGCACAAATTGAAGTCCAAGATTCAAATGGAAAATGGATAAAACTCCGAGCGTTTATCGACCAAGGATCTTAGATGGCCGTTGTATCTGAAGAAACAGTTCAAAGGTTGGGAGTAGAGAAGAAGAAAAGGGATACCCAAATTTATGGATTAGGAAACAGTTTAGTTTGATCATCTGAATCATCGATACAACTAAAGATTCGTCCAAGATTTAAAAGTAAAGAGCAATTTAAGACGAAGCGGTCGTTTTATCGAAATTATTAAATGCAACGCCATCAATGTCATTTCAATATCACTCACGAAAATGGAAGATGATATATTAGCGGATCCATCCTTTAATAAACGCAGTAAGGTTGATATGCTGATCGGTGAAGATTTAATGGCCGAAATTATTACACAAGGATTAAAACAGGAAGAAACCATGATTGGGCAAGCTGGGATGGATACTATCGGGAATCGTACAAACTCCTGGTAGTATACGCATTCTATCAGCAGTTACCATGGAGAAAATATGGAGAAAATGTAAAAGCTAGAAAAAGTTCCTGAGACGGCATCCGTAACTGATATAAACCTAAAGAAAAACAATACGGAAACAGTTCGAATAAAAAACAGATGAACGCATACATTTGCACTTGATTGCCCCGGTATTAGAGGAAATTGGGATGCTGGAAGAAAATCGCTCCAGGAAAATTCCCCGTCAAGTCCTCACGTTGGAGGAAGTTGGAAAAGTGGAGGAAAGGTGCTTCAGGAAAATGCAACAAAAATTAAGACGCATCTCTAGCCGAAATGGAAGGAGAAGCTACTACAAAGCGTCCAACTACCGGGTTCAGCGACTAGATTCGAAATAATGGAGTACTATCGGTACATCGGTACTAAAACAAAGCCATTGCCAACATGTCTTCAATGATCCGGTCTGGACATGTGGAAGTCATCACTGCCAGGTCACGAAAAACTGAGTACAAGGGTTAAGGAGCCTACGCAGCAGACGCACCGCCCTCAGTCTCCTAACAGCTGCGCACGAGATCACGACCGAGGACGATTATCAGGATCCTGTGACGCCACTAATTATAAATAGTTGTAACTGGTATAAAAGAAAGAGTAATCCATTGGGTTTAATTATACCCGGTACCCATAGGGTACAAGGGTATTACAAGTTAGTGCCAACCGAGAATGTATGTAACAGTCAGAAGGAGGCATCTCCGACCCCATAAAGTATATATATTCTTGATCAGCATCACCAGCCGAGCCAATTTAGCCATGTCCGTCTGTCCGTCTGTCCGTCCGTGAGAAACAACAGATCTCAGAGACTATAAGAGCTAGAGCTACCAAATTTGGTGACAACATTGGAATCTGTTGCACGCAGATCAAGTTTGTTTTAAATTTGGCCACACCCATTTCCGCCCTCAAAAATTATAAAAAACGTAAAATAAGCTTTACTCGTTATTTTCGGGTTAAAGTTAATAGATACAATAAATGAATAAGCCTTAGCCGTGCGATATAATGGCGCCAACTGCAGAAGAAATGACAAAAGAATATAGCAAGAAATGACAAAAAATAACATAATTCATTTTTTGACGCCGATCGAGCGGGTTTTTATGTGTTCCTATAAAATGTATCATTCATATTTAAGTATGATATTAAATTGTTTAGGTCGGGAGCTAATTCGAGAGATGATTTATTTTATGAAGTATCAAAGTAGACTATTATAATGTATGTACAATTTTAAATTTCCTTTTAGTGTGAAGCGCAAACGTTTAGGTACCGGGTAGCTCACAGTCAACTGTAGCTTTCTTGCTTGTTTTTCAAATGATGTACCTAAAATTATTAGTCAATTTTTAAAAAGAAAATGTTAAATTAATAGATATTAATAATGATAATGCTAGCGGGCATAGGTCTGCAATATTATATGTAGTAGAAATAATTGTAACAATTTAGGTTAGGTTAGGTTAACCCGGACGGCCCTCGCAGAGCCCTATTGTAACAAGTTAAATCAACCTAAAAATGTTGAATGTTTATATTGTAACGAGCAAATTAATATAGAATGCAAGCTATACTTAAATACAGTAAAATTAAAGGCAATAAGGCCCCGCGCAGAATATTCAAAATGGTGAACATGCATTATTGTCCGCACCCATAGAACCACTTGAAATCACAGGCAGATCAAGTGCTCAAGTCGTCTAACTATATACACGCCGCCTATCAGTAAGAACTAATGTGAGAAGAATACTCACACTTATATATAAGATTTAAGTATGCCCGAAATACTCTTATCGCCCCCTGTAAAATACACGAATGCCACACTAAATAGCGAGAATGGACAGCTTGAGATCCATTACGTTTAAATTTAGGATAGATATGAGTCTTAATGTTTTTAAGGCTTATCAACTCTTTACTAAAGCCTCTAATGGCGGAACCCTAACCAAACTGATTCTTGTCGGATGTGAGACAAAGCAGAGATCGAGCAAGCGATCAATAGAATTGCGACGTGCTGTAGTTAAAAGAGTATTTTCGGCTTCATTTGTGGACCAAATAGCTCCAGGAATGTTAAAACCACTTACACAGAAAAACTGTAGTAAAGTGAAATTTCGTTTTAAAATAAACATTAAAGAATATATAGTATTTTAAAACGCAGCATTCTTAAAAAAATTATGAAGGCAAAGATTTTTAAAAATAAAACGACTCTTTTACAATCCATAAACCTGTTATCGTAGTTTATCACAAGATTCTTTATTATTTCGTAGATTTTATTTCGGAAGTTCTTGTTTCAATGTACTTAGTTTTCCAATTATTATTTTTGTAGTGTGACCATCGTCACTTTTATACTTAATCCTAATCTTAAATACTAAATACTAAATCTCGGCGGAATCTTAAATACTAAATACTAAATGCTTTACACAATGCTAACAGGGCTACACTATGCCATACTCGTAGTACTCAGTCAATGCTTACATAGTTCTCACGTAATGCTTACAGCTCGGCCATCCTGACAATTAGATCGTCCTCGATCGTAGGTTTTTGATTTTATCTTATACTAAAATGTTTTTAAAATTTACCTAGCTAAATATTAAGAGTATGTACAAGAGAATAAAGTTAAGAAAAAAAATTGGAATATATATACAAAATGAACTAAATAATTATATGTATGTGTGCCTAATTTAGGTAAATAATTTAAGGAATCAATTACTTGCACTTATAAGTAGATTAATTTATAGATATTAGGAGTTATTTTCGCACTGATTACGCCAATCTGCCCATTTTCGTAACCGACAAGCCTCTACAATTCCATCATAAAGAATTTGACTAACTTGGCAATTCTCTATATCACTTAAAACATATCTATCGCTTGGCAAAATTCTTTTAACGACATACGGACCCCTGTATTTTGGCACAAATTTTTTATTTGTGCCAATTGTGGTATCAATGTTTCTCATCACAACAAAATCGCCTTCGGAAAATTGTACATGATTTTTATGATTTTTCTGAAAATATTCCTCACTTCTTTTCTGTTTTTTTTTTTTTTTTTTTTTTTTTTTTATGGACGTTGATGCACTACGGTCAGTACACTCAAGTGGCCCTTCGAAACCAAGCACGTGCTTGTTAGGGTTAGGTGTTAATAGACGCGAAAGAAAAGTATAGGAAAAAGAATGCGAGGAAAATACCCTCCACCATATAGACTAATGGCGCGCAGCTTGATTGCTATCTTGCATGTGTACTAAGTGGGTTAAGATTAATGTTTTTAGTTTAGGAAGGCTATCTACTGATGAGGTTATTTTGTACAAATCATTATAATTTGCACATAGTACTCTAAAGGGTTCATGCATTTCATACGAGGTTCTACAATGGTGTAAAACTAAAGGCAAGTAGGATCTGGTGTTTCTACATGGTACGTGGAAATTCAACTGCCCCAAAAGATCGGTGCTTTCCACGTCACCACGGATCAGGTTATACATAAAAATAATGCCTAGCATCGTCCTACGGTTTGCTAAGGAAGGCAGGTTAATTAGGAGAAGTCTACTAGAATAAGATGGCAACCTAAGGTTTGCATCCCAGTTTAAGCCACGAAGTGCAAAAAGTAAAAAATTCTTTTGAACTGACTCAATGCGTTTGCTGTGGACGTCCCACTGGGGACTCCAAACGCAAGATCCATATTCTAAAATAGGACGAACTAACGAAATGTATAAATTCTTCGTGACATAGGGGTCATCGAATTCTTTCGACCACCGTTTAATAAATCCAAGCACACCCCTGGCTTTATTTACAATGGACGAAATATGATCTATAAACTCCAGTTTAGAATCTAGGCGGATACCCAAATCGTCAACTAGAGTGATCCTTTCCAGAGAGCAGCAGTTCAGCGAATAAGTTGCAAGCATGGGAGAGGCGCGTGAGAATGACATGAGCTTGCATTTGGAGCCATTTAGGTTTAATTTGTTAGCAGTGCACCATTCTTGAAAGTTATTTAGATCTGTTTGTAAATCTGACTGGCTAGCGCCGTCCTTATATTGCACGCAAAGCTTAACGTCGTCAGCGTACATGAGTACTCTGGAGTTAGTCAAAACTTTGGGCAAGTCGTTAATAAATAATGTAAAAAGTAAGGGACCCAGGTGGCTCCCTTGCGGGACGCCAGAGGTCACCCGGAGAACATTCGACAAGTTGTTTTTAAAGAGGACCTTTTGCGTCCTGCCATTCAGATAACTTGAGATCCACCTAAGAAGATCTACTGGAAAACCGATTAAGTCGAGTTTCCTAACAAGAAGGGAATGATTAACTGAGTCAAATGCCTTACTGAAATCAGTATAGATGACATCTGTCTGTAAATGTTGAGGAAAGCCCCTTATAATAAAAGAAGTGAGCTCCAGAAGGTTAGTTGTCGTTGATCTTCGTTTAACAAATCCATGTTGGCATGGAGAAATTACTGATCTACACAGGTGCTGCAAATGGGGAGTAATTACGTTTTCGAAAAGTTTTGGGATGGCTGACAACTTAGAGATTCCTCTATAGTTGTTAGCATCCACTTTGCTACCTTTTTTTGTGGAGAGGAATGACGAATGATTCCTTCCAAATAAGGGGAAATTGGGATGTATCTAAGGATAAGGTAAACAATTTTAGAAGGGGACTGCACAGGGCCTCGGCACAATACCTAAGCACACAGCCTGGTATTCCATCGGGACTTATGAAAAATAAGTCTAACAAAAATTTTTCCAAATGTTTGGATTCGAGATCCATTAATACCACAATATTCAGTCGGGATCAATATATCGTCAAATTGCTCATAATGAACTGCCACACGCTGAATTAAATTAACGGCGCTGCCGGTATCAAACATAGCAGAAAGAAACGTTACATTAGGCTCTTGTTTCGGATCAGTGCAAAAATAGACTCCTACCTGGTTAATAATGGGAATAAACATATTGTGCTCCTCCTTGTCATCACGTGTCGTCTGGTTGTTAGCTGCTCCCACCAGCTTCGGAATAGTTGTTGACTTCTGCTGACAATCCTTCAACATGTGCTGTAGCGACCCACAGCGGAAACAGGAACCTTTCTCGCGCTTCGGCGCAATGCATGACGAAGCGTAGTGTCCATGTGCCGAACAATTGAAGCAGCGTATCGTGCTTCGAATCTCTCCAGCAGAAGTATTCTCCATGCGATGTACAAATTGTTGGGTGTTCTTCCGAAGACTCTCATATTTCCACGCCAATTCCTTCAATTTTCCAATTGTTGTTGCTGAGTACAATAGGGCGATATTGGCTGAACGATCGCGGAAACCATCGATTATGAACTGCACTGTCAATTTTTCGTCGATATTTGCACGCATAGCAATTTCCTCCATGATAAGTATGTATCCCATAACGGTGTTTTTCCCAGGGTTGAAAATGGTCTCCTTCAATAGCAATACAATATCAGCAGTCGAATTTCCACGGCCAAATGTTTTCAGAAAATTTTCCTTGAACTCGTCGTAAGTATTCGATCGGTCAACACGCAAGAACAAGTCGGCATCTGTTCCTGGTTTCATCAGCATCCGCACACAGCGAAGTTGAAAATTGTCACTCTCATTTACACCTCTGCAGGTTCTTTCGAAATCCAAAATCCACTTAAGTGCGTCTTCATTTTCAGCAGCGGAGAACGGGGCCATGAGCTGCTTCACCATTCGGATGTCATCAGTCGTCTTGTTGTCGTTCTGCGTCAATCTGGCCAATATCTTCTTCTTCTCGGCCACCCTTATTGCAGCGTCGAGTATTTCTTCTTCTTCTTGATCGTCGATGTGCTCACTAGCGGTCCCTTGGCTTATCAACTCCATTTTGGTGTCTTCTCCATCCGATAGGGTTTCAGGAATCTCTGCAGCCTCTTGGCAACCGGCATCTAAAGCGAGCTTGCGTAGTTGTCTAAGAGTTGCGCTTGCTGGGAACTCGATTTCATTGGCTTTTAGCCACTCCACAATATTTGGTTTGTCCATTTCAATTGGCGTAGCACGCCCAATTTTAATTGTATGAGAAAAAAATAGAAGTCTTCTCGGATAGCCACAAAATATTAACGTAGGCGGGTGTGCAAAATGGTCGTGATCCCACTTCTGAAGTTGTTATCGTAGTTTATCACAAGATTCTTTATTATTTCGTAGATTTTATTTCGGAAGTTCTTGTTTCAATGTACTTAGTTTTCCAATTATTATTTTTGTAGTGTGACCATCGTCACTTTTATACTTAATCCTAATCTTAAATACTAAATACTAAATCTCGGCGGAATCTTAAATACTAAATACTAAATGCTTTACACAATGCTAACAGGGCTACACTATGCCATACTCGTAGTACTCAGTCAATGCTTACATAGTTCTCACGTAATGCTTACAGCTCGGCCATCCTGACAATTAGATCGTCCTCGATCGTAGGTTTTTGATTTTATCTTATACTAAAATGTTTTTAAAATTCACCTAGCTAAATATTAAGAGTATGTACAAGAGAATAAAGTTAAGAAAGAAAATTTGGAATATATATACAAAATGAACTAAATAATTATATGTATGTGTGCCTAATTTAGGTAAATAATTTAAGGAATCAATTACTTGCACTTATAAGTAGATTAATTTATAGATATTAGGAGTTATTTTCGCACTGATTACGCCAATCTGCCCATTTTCGTAACCGACAAGCCTCTACAATTCCATCATAAAGAATTTGACTAACTTGGCAATTCTCTATATCACTTAAAACATATCTATCGCTTGGCAAAATTCTTTTAACGACATACGGACCCCTGTATTTTGGCACAAATTTTTTATTTGTGCCAATTGTGGTATCAATGTTTCTCATCACAACAAAATCGCCTTCGGAAAATTGTACATGATTTTTATGATTTTTCTGAAAATATTCCTCACTTCTTTTCTGTTATTTTTTTTTTTTTTTTTTTTTTTATATGGACGTTGATGCACTACGGTCAGTACACTCAAGTGGCCCTTCGAAACCAAGCACGTGCTTGTTAGGGTTAGGTGTTAATAGACGCGAAAGAAAAGTATAGGAAAAAGAATGCGAGGAAAATACCCTCCACCATATAGACTAATGGCGCGCAGCTTGATTGCTATCTTGCATGTGTACTAAGTGGGTTAAGATTAATGTTTTTAGTTTAGGAAGGCTATCTACTGATGAGGTTATTTTGTACAAATCATTATAATTTGCACATAGTACTCTAAAGGGTTCATGCATTTCATACGAGGTTCTACAATGGTGTAAAACTAAAGGCAAGTAGGATCTGGTGTTTCTACATGGTACGTGGAAATTCAACTGCCCCAACTGCTTTCCACGTCACCACGGATCAGGTTATACATAAAAATAATGCCTAGCATCGTCCTACGGTTTGCTAAGGAAGGTAGGTTAATTAGGAGAAGTCTACTAGAATAAGATGGCAACCTTAGGTTTGCATCCCAGTTTAAGCCACGAAGTGCAAAAAGTAAAAAATTCTTTTGAACTGACTCAATGCGTTTGCTGTGGACGTCCCACTGGGGACTCCAAACGCAAGATCCATATTCTAAAATAGGACGAACTAACGAAATGTATAAATTCTTCGTGACATAGGGGTCATCGAATTCTTTCGACCACCGTTTAATAAATCCAAGCACACCCCTGGCTTTATTTACAATGGACGAAATATGATCTATAAACTCCAGTTTAGAATCTAGGCGGATACCCAAATCGTCAACTAGAGTGATCCTTTCCAGAGAGCAGCAGTTCAGCGAATAAGTTGCAAGCATGGGAGAGGCGCGTGAGAATGACATGAGCTTGCATTTGGAGCCATTTAGGTTTAATTTGTTAGCAGTGCACCATTCTTGAAAGTTATTTAGATCTGTTTGTAAATCTGACTGGCTAGCGCCGTCCTTATATTGCACGCAAAGCTTAACGTCGTCAGCGTACATGAGTACTCTGGAGTTAGTCAAAACTTTGGGCAAGTCGTTAATAAATAATGTAAAAAGTAAGGGACCCAGGTGGCTCCCTTGCGGGACGCCAGAGGTCACCCGGAGAACATTCGACAAGTTGTTTTTAAAGAGGACCTTTTGCGTCCTGCCATTCAGATAACTTGAGATCCACCTAAGAAGATCTACTGGAAAACCGATTAAGTCGAGTTTCCTAACAAGAAGGGAATGATTAACTGAGTCAAATGCCTTACTGAAATCAGTATAGATGACATCTGTCTGTAAATGTTGAGGAAAGCCCCTTATAATAAAAGAAGTGAGCTCCAGAAGGTTAGTTGTCGTTGATCTTCGTTTAACAAATCCATGTTGGCATGGAGAAATTACTGATCTACACAGGTGCTGCAAATGGGGAGTAATTACGTTTTCGAAAAGTTTTGGGATGGCTGACAACTTAGAGATTCCTCTATAGTTGTTAGCATCCACTTTGCTACCTTTTTTGTGGAGAGGAATGACGAATGATTCCTTCCAAATAAGGGGAAATTGGGATGTATCTAAGGATAAGGTAAACAATTTTAGAAGGGGACTGCACAGGGCCTCGGCACAATACCTAAGCACACAGCCTGGTATTCCATCGGGACTTATGAAAAATAAGTCTAACAAAAATTTTTCCAAATGTTTGGATTCGAGATCCATTAATACCACAATATTCAGTCGGGATCAATATATCGTCAAATTGCTCATAATGAACTGCCACACGCTGAATTAAATTAACGGCGCTGCCGGTATCAAACATAGCAGAAAGAAACGTTACATTAGGCTCTTGTTTCGGATCAGTGCAAAAATAGACTCCTACCTGGTTAATAATGGGAATAAACATATTGTGCTCCTCCTTGTCATCACGTGTCGTCTGGTTGTTAGCTGCTCCCACCAGCTTCGGAATAGTTGTTGACTTCTGCTGACAATCCTTCAACATGTGCTGTAGCGACCCACAGCGGAAACAGGAACCTTTCTCGCGCTTCGGCGCAATGCATGACGAAGCGTAGTGTCCATGTGCCGAACAATTGAAGCAGCGTATCGTGCTTCGAATCTCTCCAGCAGAAGTATTCTCCATGCGATGTACAAATTGTTGGGTGTTCTTCCGAAGACTCTCATATTTCCACGCCAATTCCTTCAATTTTCCAATTGTTGTTGCTGAGTACAATAGGGCGATATTGGCTGAACGATCGCGGAAACCATCGATTATGAACTGCACTGTCAATTTTTCGTCGATATTTGCACGCATAGCAATTTCCTCCATGATAAGTATGTATCCCATAACGGTGTTTTTCCCAGGGTTGAAAATGGTCTCCTTCAATAGCAATACAATATCAGCAGTCGAATTTCCACGGTCAAATGTTTTCAGAAAATTTTCCTTGAACTCGTCGTAAGTATTCGATCGGTCAACACGCAAGAACAAGTCGGCATCTGTTCCTGGTTTCATCAGCATCCGCACACAGCGAAGTTGAAAATTGTCACTCTCATTTACACCTCTGCAGGTTCTTTCGAAATCCAAAATCCACTTAAGTGCGTCTTCATTTTCAGCAGCGGAGAACGGGGCCATGAGCTGCTTCACCATTCGGATGTCATCAGTCGTCTTGTTGTCGTTCTGCGTCAATCTGGCCAATATCTTCTTCTTCTCGGCCACCCTTATTGCAGCGTCGAGTATTTCTTCTTCTTCTTGATCGTCGATGTGCTCACTAGCGGTCCCTTGGCTTATCAACTCCATTTTGGTGTCTTCTCCATCCGATAGGGTTTCAGGAATCTCTGCAGCCTCTTGGCAACCGGCATCTAAAGCGAGCTTGCGTAGTTGTCTAAGAGTTGCGCTTGCTGGGAACTCGATTTCATTGGCTTTTAGCCACTCCACAATATTTGGTTTGTCCATTTCAATTGGCGTAGCACGCCCAATTTTAATTGTATGAAAAAAAAATAGAAGTCTTCTCGGATAGCCACAAAATATTAACGTAGGCGGGTGTGCAAAATGGTCGTGATCCCACTTCTGAAGTTGTTATCGTAGTTTATCACAAGATTCTTTATTATTTCGTAGATTTTATTTCGGAAGTTCTTGTTTCAATGTACTTAGTTTTCCAATTATTATTTTTGTAGTGTGACCATCGTCACTTTTATACTTAATCCTAATCTTAAATACTAAATACTAAATCTCGGCGGAATCTTAAATACTAAATACTAAATGCTTTACACAATGCTAACAGGGCTACACTATGCCATACTCGTAGTACTCAGTCAATGCTTACATAGTTCTCACGTAATGCTTACAAACCAAATGCAAAATATTACAGTTTATTTAATGTTTTAATATGAAAATTTGAGAAACAATTTTAGGTCATACATATTTTTAAATAATGGGTTTTTAACAACCTAGTAAAAACAACCTTTTTAAAAACAAACATTTTTACTTTCTACCAAATTGAAATTGGGTAAAAAAAGTTAGCAACTAAAATACAAATAAACAGTTCAAATTGTATGCTAGAAGACATTTTTAAATGGCTTATAGTATAATTTGCGCTATATGCACAAGCCCAGGACATAATGCCTGAAGGGGAAGCACTTCTGACTTAATATAGCTATTGTGACCGAAGTTCATCACTTGCTCTTTGTCGCTCGTGTGTGTTGTAAGCCTGGAGATAGCGGTTCTCCGTGTTAATAGGTTTATTTAATTTGAGCTTAAACAGTACCCATCAGTGCCCGCAACACAGTTGTCTTTGAACACTGCTGTTTCAGATCCCTCAAGGAATAGCGTTGTGAAAACATAGAACGCAGTCAAAATGGAAGAACTTTTACAAAGTTTTGGTATGAGCCACTTGGAGCAGCCATTATTAAAAAATAGGTACAGAGAATTCAACTCAAAAGCCTTTTGCACCTAATCGCCCTTATATCGATAGCATTTATCTATTATATTCTTTAAAATCATAAAAGTTATCAGCGCCATCTATTGAGTAAACAGCATTTCAAACTTGTAGCAGTATGGTATAATTTTTAGTGCGAATTTTCTAAAAATTCTCAGGTACAAGACTCAATGCTATTTGTATCTATCCCACGTCTTACTATATATTTTCTGATGGACGTTGAAGCACTACGGTCAGTACATTCAAGTGGCCCTTCGAAACCAAGCACGTGCTTGTTAGGGTTAGGTGTTATTAGGCGCGAAAGAAAAGTATATATAGTATAGGTAAAACAATGCGAGGAAACTACCCTCCACCATATAGACTAATAGCTCGCAAGTAGTTGGAAAACCTAACTTCTGGGCCACTTTATCGCTAATTAGGGTAATAAATTAGATTAATGAGGGTTACCTGTCAACCCTTAGGGTCATAAATTAGATTATTGAGGGTTATCTGTCGGGATGTTTCATATCTCAAAAAGGTCGTTTTTGTGCAAACACACAACGCGCAAGTGCACCCTAATTGATCCTTAAAGGAACAATCTTACACACCCATATACAGATACCGCACCCAAGTACACACTAATTGATCCCTAATGCGCGACCCTTATAATTGATTTTCCATCTGTCAAAAAGCTCATTTGTGTGCAAAAGCAGATGCGCAAGTGCACCCTAATTGATCCTTGAAGGATGAACCTTAAAAAGGTAGTTTTTACACGGAACTATATACAGCTACCGCACTTAAGTGCACGCTAATTGTTCCCTAATGCGCGACTCTGCAATTGATTGTCCCTTTATTAAAAATGTGACACCCTACATGAAAAGAAGGACTAAATAATAAGACGTCTTCATTTGTTGAGTTGATATTTCAAACTGAATCTTTATTTCAAAGCCCGCGAAGCGGTCATGAGATTCTTAAAACTAGTCTTATCGCTAGACCAACGCAGTGGTTTGTTTAACCCGATGGGGAAGACACAGCTATCCCGCACTTATCATTGAAGATATTTTGTGACCCACGCATGGGTCACATATTTGTCATGATTACATATTTGTCCGTGCTAGGCCCAAGTGGCTGCTGTTTTAGAGATACGAGCACATGCGCTCAAGCAGATCACAGCTGCATCGATTTGTTACAGATCTACATATGTACATATGTATGTATGTATGTATGCATATATATATAAAAACGTGTTCATGTGTGAACATTCTGCTAAGGGCCAGCAAAATTGGGCGTGAAGTTTAACATTTGACACATAAAATACAAAAATGTTATTGAACAATTTACATATCTATAAAAAACAGTGTTTGTTCTGAACATACTGGCAAGGGCCAGGAAGAATGGGTGTAGTTTTTTAAATTTTGATTACATATAAAAATATTTTTATTGAACAATTAAAAATTTATACTTCAATTTAGTGGACTGTAATTATTATTATTATTATTATTTTTTTTTTTTGTTAATGAGGATCTTCTTTTTTTTAATTTTATATTTACTGAACTCCGTAGTCCAATTGGTGAATATGTAGACTCCGCTGACCTTGAAGACGTAAAGTTGAAGTTGAAGACCTCTTGTGTTGATTTGTCTGCCTCTGGTGTGCAGACGATGATAATCACGTTGATGGTAGCTAGCATGATCCCGATTGTCGATGGTTTCGACCATTTATTTTTATGATATTTTAAGATAACTTCGTTGGAACTTTTGTCCAAAAGTCCAGGTACATGGACATAAATACAAGCTTTATGGCACATTTTATTTTAGTTGGCTCTCATGTCCAACAGAGAGATTTTTATTGTTAGCCTTTTCTTTTTTGAATACAATTTTATACAGTAGAGATTGCAAAACTATTTTATTATTCAATTTTAATTTTTTCCAAAACAATTTTTTATAGTAGAAATTGCTAAACTTTTTTATTGTTCGATTTTTGATTATCAAACACAATTTTATAGATAAATTGCAAACTGTTCACACAAAAAGGACTCTTTTGTATCCTTTTGCATAAACTAGACTCTGTTTCTTACCACATGGGGGAAACTTTAATCTATTATTTTTAGCAACCTTAGCTGCGGGCGCCTTTGGACTACATACAGATTTTTTAAGGTGCTGGTTTAAAAGCTCTGAACCTCTTACCACAAGGGGGAAAGTTACAGAGTGCCTCGAAGGACCAAAATGAAAAGAACAACTAAATAATAATAAGACGTCTTCATTTGCTGAGTTGATATTTCAAACTGAATCTTTATTTCAAAGTCCGCGTTTACGTAGCGGTCATGAGATTAAAACTAGTCTTATCGCTACACCAACGCAGTGGTTTGTTTAACCCTAATATGGGATACATTCTTGAGTGCGATGGGGAAGACACAGCTATCCCGCACTTATCATTGAAGATATTTTGTGACCCATATCAGATTACATATTTGTCAAGATTACATATTTGTCTGTGCTAGGCCCAAATGGCCGCTGTTTTAGATATACGCACACATGCGCTTAAACAGATCACAGCTGCATCGATTTGTTACAGATCTATCAGTATGTATGCATATATATATATAAACGTGGTCATGTATGAACACTACACAAGCACACGAACCACTTCATCCTAAACCAATTAGCTTCAACGCGTGCCACCTCGTCCCTTTATAATATCGTTTGAACACAATCACACAGGTTTACACAATTGTACACAGGTGCACAACGAAATGAGCAAGGGAAGAAAAGATTCCTCGCTCAAAATCCAAGCAATTTCGATGACTCACTCATACCATCACTCATACTATCACAGTCAAGGGTCACGCTGGGGTACCTTTTAGTTAAATGGTTCAGCCATATGAAAATCAATCCGATAAAAAGTATATATCAATGCGGTTTTACGTCGTATGCGAAAACCGATTCCCAAATGGTAAACAATCAGCTGGTCAAGTGCGGTGACCAGAGTCCATGAGTATTACCATTCACTTCTAGTTTGTCCGCCAAACAATACCGTCGCACCAATTCTTAAAATCGTCGCAGAGTTTAAAGCAAAGTTAACAATAAAATCCCAAGTTACAAAGTGAAATTTGTTTATAATATAAACATTCAAAAATAAATCGAAAACATATACATATACCTAAAACACTTAAAATCGTCGCAGAGATGAAACCAAATTTGAAAATAAAAACCCGAGTTGAAAAGTGAAAGTTGATTATAATATAAATATACATATGCATTCAACATATAAACAATCAAAAACAATCTGGGTGTTCCCTATACGACTAACTGACTAACTATCACAAAACGACTGAAACTATCGCCGACATATTTAGACGTATAGGGAACGACCCGAAAAAATTCGTCTGCTGACTTTGCAAACAACTGATTTCAAAGGCTCTCTGTTTTTGTAAACAATCGAGAAAAATGACTTTTAAAAGCAAGAAAGCAGAGTTATTTGAGCTGGTAACAGCTAAATAATGATTGTCCTTTAACGACTTGGATCCTACCGCAAAGGCAGTTCGATTGTAAAAACTGCGGCATTTCTTGGGCTCGGAGGTGGAGACACTATAATGAAGTGCACCTATAGAGTATTGAAGGCCATTTTAAAATTGGCCAAAACGTATAAATGCTGGCCAAACTTGGACGAGCGATCTTCAAAAGTCTCAGAAACATGGAACAAATAACAATTTTGCATTGGGTATATCGATGGCAACAGAATTCCGCTGGCGGAGAAGCCAACGGAAGCCAAGCATTCTACTCCAGGAAACAAAGATATTTATTATTAAAATGCTGTGGTAAACTTATTAAAAAATAAAGGCACACTAGCTTTTCAGTCAGTTAGACGATATTTTCAGCCACCTCCGGGTTGCTAACTGACTGAATTTATCGATAATTTCAATTTGTATGGAACAGCTTTCTCCCATTCGATTTTTTTATTCGATAAATTCAGTCAGTTAGTCATCAACAACAACATTAACAACATCATCATGAATATCAACAACACGAACACACTTTTTTGCAACTCTTGCAATTTTTATTTACCTTCAGGTGTGCAATGGCACACGCATGTGCGATCCGAAACACATAAAAGGTATCCAATCCAACCAGTGAATGGTGCGGTAAAGCAGATAAGTGAAGAATTCAAAGGACGTATCCTCCTCTATATGTTTATGAATGAGGGAGCCGCTGCAAGAATTCCTGATGAATTTTTAAATGAAGCGGGTCAAGCACTGCTCCCTCATTTGGAAAGGGTATTGAGCGCCCACATATCATCAAAAGTCAATTTTGAACTTTTATGAGTACATGTTAGTTAAAAAGTTTCCAGCCTAAAATGAATCTGGTTACGATAGGATCTAATTTAGTGTAATTTTATGATTCCCATGTCAGCATCATAAGGGCAAGAATGGATGAGTTCCAGGAGAAGGATAGTGGATGGACACTGATCCGGATAATCAGAGTGGAATTGAATGTTTTAAAGTGTGATCCCTTGAAAGGATCTGAGCACTTTAAGCTATCATCAAAGCTACTAGCGAGAAAGGCAGTCATAAATGTTGAGAATGATGACGTCTTCTGATTTAAGTGGGCAATATTATCATCTTTCTCAACTTCATCAAAGCCTCAGAGATCTTCAAAATACAGAGTGGATATTACATCACCTATAATTTTTATTGGAGACAACATCAAACTCGATTTCACTGGACTAATCTTTCCAATGCAACTTCGAGAAATAAAGAAGTTTGTTGCTCAAAACCAACACATAAGTATAAATGTGTTTGGTTATTAAAAGGAAACAAACTCAATAGTTGGCCCACTATATTGTGATGAAGTGGAAAGTAATCTACACATAAATTTATTATTTTATGTAAATTTATGTAAGAATGAAGGATGTGGTTCCAATCCAAATGAGTACACAGGATTTACATGATTTTAATGAGGCTCTCAATTGCCACATCTGCAAGGGTATTTTGAGAAATGATAGAGTGAGGGACCATTGCCACCTCACAGGTAGATTTCGAGGTGCAGCTCATAATGAGTGCGATCTCAAATTAAATAATTTTATCCCCGTGTTCTTTCAGAACTTTTCAAAATATGATGCCCATTTATTTGTGAAAGAACTGGGAAAGACCGAAGGGGAAATTAAAGTAATTCCTTTGAATAAGGAATAATATATTTCCATCTTATAATATATTCCTCTAGGAACAAATAAATTGGAAATACGATTTTTAGATACTGTCAGATTCATACCCTCTAGTCTAGACACTCTTGCAGGTAATTTAAATGAAGATAATTTTAATGTGTTGAAATCACAATTTACAAATATCTCCGATTTCACACTACTTCGTAGAAAAGGTGTATTTCCTTATGAATATTTGGATTCCATTCAAAAACTAGAGGAAACTTGTCTCCCACCAAGAACCAGTTTTTATAGTAATTTAACAGAGACTGAATGTTCTGAAGCGGAATACATCCACGCATCTCAAGTATGGGACCATTTCAATTGTCAAACACTTAACGATTATTTGGAGCTATATTCGAAAACTGATGTTTTAT
Organism: Drosophila rufa; assembly: GCA_018153105.1. Taxonomy (NCBI): domain Eukaryota; kingdom Metazoa; phylum Arthropoda; class Insecta; order Diptera; family Drosophilidae; genus Drosophila; species Drosophila rufa. The sequence goes on along the minus strand of JAECXS010000003.1, from coordinate 1,789,104 downwards.
TACTAACAGACGTTTTCCAAAACTTTAGAAAAAATTACACAACTCCAGGTTTATCATGGGAAGCTATGTAAAAAACAACAGCAATTAATGTCGAAATACTTTCAAATATTAATATGATTAAATATATTCAGAGTGGTATTCGATGCGGATTGGTTCAAAGTAGTCATAGGTATACAAAAGCCAATCACAAATACTTAAAAGATTTTGATCCAACTAAGCAATCAACATTTTTATTGTTTGTAGCTGCCAATAATCTATATGGATGTGCTATGTCAGAAAAGCTTCCATATGGGGAGTTCAAAAGGTTAGAGCAAACGGAAATAGAAAATATTTCAGAAAGCAGCGAGTATGGTTATATTCTAGAGGTTGACTTTGAATATCCATACTCGCTGCACGACTTACATAATGGTCTATCTTTCTGTCCAGCCAACAAACTTCCATCAAAAAATTCAAAAGTTCAAAAGTTAATAGCCGATCTCCGTGATAAAGAAAAATATATAATTCACATTAGATCATTATGACAATGTATGATGAATGGATTAAATATAAAAAAAGATTCACACCATTTTACAATTCAAACGGGACGCATGGCTTAAAAAGTACATTGATTTAAACATCGAACATAGAACTATGGCTAAAAATAATTTTGAAAAAGACTATTTTAAATTAGTAAACAAATGCCTTGAGGACTCTTCCAAACGCTTAGACGTTCACATAGTTAAGGAATGGGAAGCCCCACCTGTAGGTACAAGAGGTGGACGTCCTCGATTATGTGCCAAAAACTTAATAGCAAAATCAAATTTTTACAGTGAGACAAAATTTAGTGAACGTGTATGCTATTCAAATGAATAGATTACCTAATGTTTATGATAAACCAACTTACTTAGGATTCATAGTCTTGGAGTTATCGAAGTGGAAAATGTATGATTTGCATTATGCATACATGAAAAAAAAATTTAAAGATGCGTTGAAGTTAAATTATATGGACACTGATTCAATTATTTACTCAATAAAACGAATGATTTATATGCAGACATTCGAGATGATGTCGATTCCAAATTTGACACATCTGAGTATCCAGATGAATTGGCTACACTATATAATTTTAAGAGGTGTAATAAAAAGCGATTAAGCTATTTTAAGGATGAATTACAGGGTAGATCGATAAGTGAGTTTGTTGGACTACGATCCAAAATGTATGCCTATACACCTCAAAATTCATCCAGTGAACCCGATAAGTGTGTAAAGAGGAACAAGGGAGTTAAGAGAAGTTGTTTGGAAAAAAATACTTTTGAAGCATATAAAAATTGTTTGTTCACAGGACAACAAAAGAGTGATAGTATGGACATGTTTAGAGAACATGAAATAAGCACAATACAATTAAAAGCCACATTAGATAACAAAGAGAAAAATATGTGAAGATGGAGTTTCAAATCTTGCAATAGGTCATTATAAAACTATTCAAAATGAGATTGAGTGTCCAGTCTAGAAGCACAATCAAGAGTTTGGCACAACCAAATGATTGAGTTGGAAAACCTACCGGGTACTCAAAGTACAGTCAGCAAGATTAATTCAATTAAGAGAAAATTAGAATTTAATGAAAGGCGCTCGACATTCATACGGGGGAATAAATTATGCATTACATGCTAATAGATGATGTTCATAAAAAAAAAAAAAATAATAATAATAATAATTAATTAATTAAATTATAAGTTGATTAAAAAAAAATAAAGCTAATGTATATAATACTAATTTAAGAATAAAGTTGTTATGTTAAATAAAGAAAATGAAAACCCAAAATTGATGTTCTTGTACTTATTTAATTATAATATGGATTTATCAATCCAACTATCATCGGATTTGGGAAACCAAACAATCGTACTAGAGCCTTATTTCCTTTCTTTTTTAGTACTTTTTCAACTAGATATGTGTGTGAAAATTGGCTTTTTTAACTTCTTGTTTATAGAAGGATCCCTTAATTGGATTCCCGTTTAAATCTTCCAGTAAGTATGTTGTTCTGTATTTTGATTATTCTAAAAATTTCAGTTGTCCAATTAGATGTATAACCCTTTTCAAACACGTGTTTGAATTTAGTGACTCGAACATTATCTCCAATCTTCAGTTTGTTACCAATAAACATTTTAATATTATTATAGACGGTTTTCATGATATGATTCTCATTTACACTGTTTACATTGGAGGGAGCCATTTTAATTGTTCGATGTACTCTGTTGTTGCAAACATTAATTAACACTTTTTACATATCAATCCATTTATAAGTCCTATTGTAAGAAAACTCTTTCCACATGAGTTCTTTTAATGATCTATTGAATCGTTCAACAATTGACGCCTTTAGAGTGCTAAATGTTGAATAGTGGTCGATTCCATTTCGTTTCATTAACCAATTAAAAATGGTATTAAAAAACTCACTTCCATCATCAGTTTGTATATGTTTAGGGACACCACCCCCTGATTTTAATATTCTATCCATCCTGAGAGCATCCCCGGTTGCCTTTTTAGATTTAATAGCTTCCCCCCAAGCAAATTTTGAGAATGTGTTTATTACTGTTAGTAGGTAGCGATATCCATTATTTGATAGGGCATACTTCCCCATTTCAACCAAGTCGGCTTTCCATAAGTCATTAATTTCCTTTATAATTACTCTACGTCGTGTAAAATGTTTAAGTGAGGGAGCTTATAATTCATTAATAATTCCCCGTCTACACATACTTATTTTTAAAAAACAAAAAATAATAATAATAATAAAATAAATAAAAAAATATACAAAATAAATATTTATAAAAAATAATAATAAAATAAAAAAGTTATGGTTTGAGAATACTTTATTATAGTGATTTTCTTAATACACTGAAACTATTTAGAACGAGTAAATTTTTCGATAATGTTTGAGGCAACTAGCTCAAGTCTGTCTAATCTATCTTCAATATCCACAGTTTTGACATAATGTGTTGTAACAACTATTTCACTCAACATTGAATCTCTAAAATTTTTATATGGAGTTGTCAACATATTCTTTGATTACTAGATCTGTGTTCTCTTTTGGATTGACACCATTCTTTATTCGTTTTTGTTGTATATTAAAGTTCCCATCAGTATCAATGAAGAGTCCTGAAATATTTTTTTCATAGTGTTTTAAGTGGTTAGAATTCTGTTTATCACTTATATAATGTCCAAACTTATCAACGGACATGATGATTATAATTTCATTTGAATATAAAGACGTAAATATATACTAACTTAATCTATAATTTGAGCCTCTCTCAATTCTTCAATTATCAATGTAATTTCATTTGTGTGATTAGTATGTCCCGCTGATTGAGAGGTAATTAAGAGTTGTAGTCGTCCTACTAGCTCATTTGGATCATCCCAATAAACATAGCTTGGTTTCCTCATATCAAGTTTCATGAATCCAGATCCAGATACAATTTAATTGGTGGTTTTGGGAGTAGACTCAGCATTCGATGATTTTGATAAAAGCGGTTTTATAATATTTCTATATTTTACTGCCCTCGTTCCTTTCACCTGTCCTTTTGATTGATAGTTTCTTCGATATAAATTTGTTTTTAATACAATTTCTCGATATATTTCTAACTCATTTGTATTATAATTTTGTGGTAAATTGTCAAATATTAGAGAATAAAGTCCAGAATGAGATGCCAGTTCTGACCATTATCAAATTAAATTTTATTGTTGGATAAATTAATGCGACTATTTCCCAACATTAATTCACCATTCCTATTTTTATATGGACCATATGTCTTGTCTAAAAGGTGATATCGCGCGAGCTCACTAATATTTAAATTTTTTGAACTCTCTTCCGGTGAGTGATGAGCTATTGTTGATGTATGATGTGAAGGAAGACTCGGTGATCCAATCCATGAATGGGGAGAGAATTGGTTTTGTAAAACTTGTTGTGAGGAGGGAGGGGTTAGGGTCAGTAATTCACTCGATGTGTGAGCTATGTGTTGATCCGCTAGCATGAATGATGAATCCTCTATCGCTGGTTGAAAAAAGTATTGATTATCATGATCATCATCATCATCTTCATCACTCTTTAATCTTGAATCCAATGCCAATCATCATCATATTTTGCTTTCATATTTTGGTTATTTGCAGTGTAAAATGAGAGTTTCTTCTTTTTTACAAAAGGTGTTGGACTATAATTTTGTTAAATTTTTATTTCAGACTTAACATTTTGATATTCGGTAGGTATGGTGTGCTGTATTTTTTTGTTTTTATTAACAAGTTCATGTAAAGGTTCAGTTATAGGCTTAAACGTTTCCTCCAACCCAATAATATTCTGGTTTTTGAGATGTTTTAGTTCAGAATTTTTTTTTTTTAGTGCATCTCGAGTTTTTGTCACTTGAGTTAAAATATTCTGACTCATATTATAAATTCACTTGATTTGACAGAATGTAATCATTTATTCCAGCCTAGTGGTTAAAAATACGAGGGGTGCTCAAAAAGTATCGCGATTTTTTATGTTTTTTCAAAAATTATTTATTTATCCATGAATATCTATTTTGTCCCCTTAAAAGCAATCCCCATGAGATATTATACACTTGTGCCAACGGTTTTTCCAATCTTCGAAGCACTTCAAAAAATCTTTTTTTTTTATCTTGATCAGCTCCTTCTTCGATGCCGTCTTTATATCGTCAAGCGTAGCGTAACGTCTTCCTTTCATGGGCCTCTTCAGTTTAGGGAACAAGAAAAAGTCACAGGGGGTCAGATCTGGGGAATACGGTGGCTGCGGCATCATTAGTAAGTTGTTTTTGGCCAAAAAGTCGCGCACAAGCAACGCTGTGTGAGCAGGGGCGTTATCGTGGTGCAAAAGCCAATTTTTGTTCTTCCACAAATCCGGGCGTTTCTGCTGGATTGCTTTTTTCGGTCTTTGTTCGTTCGGCAGCTTCCATTGAGATGATTGAGCTTTGGTTTCCACGTCATAACCATAAACCCACGATTCGTCACCAGTTATGACCCTCTGGAGCAAATTTGGGTCGTCGTGGACAGAGTCCAAAATATCATTAGCAATGTTCATGCGATGCTGGTCGCAATTGAGCAATTTTATTACGAATTTCGCGGCGATCCGCCTTATGCCCAAATCATTGATAAAAATCGAATGGCCAAGCCAATCGATATGTTTAGGTCCTCAGCAACTTCTCTAACGGTGATTCGACGATTAGCCAATATCATTTTCTCCACTGCATACATTTTTTCAACTGTTGTTGAAGTGCTCGGGCGTCCGGCACGCTCTTTGTCGTTCACATTTTCTCGGCCTTCTGAAAACATTTTGTACCACCGATAAACGTTGCCTCGGTCCAAGGTTCTCCGTATGCCACAGTCAACATTCGGAATGCATCCGCACACTTAATTTCGTTTTTCACACTAAATTTGATACAGGTTCTTTGATCCATTTTTTTGAATAGGTAAATAGGTAAATCGAAGACGATACAAAACACGTGCAAGCAAAGCAGCTGTCAACAATTAAGTGAACATTCAAAATGGCCGAGCTTGTCGTCATAAGTGAGAGACATGAGTACCAACATAACGCCACAAAAAAATCGAAATTCGAATATACGTAACCCGCGACAATTCAAAATTCGCGATACTTTTTAAACACACCTCGTATACTGTGAAGTTTTTCACGAATCATGGATATATATATATATATATGTACTATATATATATAAAAAGAAGAGTACATTTTGATTGCCACTCCATAACTCGAGAACATCTCAGCCATACAATTTGTAGGGAAGGTGCAGGGTGGAGTGATGATGGTTAGTTGAAATCCAAAATCGGTCCAGCCATTCTCGAGTTAGGATTTTTTTCCTGAAAAAATTCAACATTTAAAAAAAAAAAGTTCATATTTCGGTTCGACCTAAAATGTATCCAACCTAATACACAAACTCATGCATACACACATTCATTTGATTGACAGCATACAAATGTCAAACAGATGAACCTGTTGAAGTGCACATCTTTCTTTCACTTTCGGATTCTGATACATCCGGTCAAACATCCGCTGCTTTCCAATTGGAATTTTATTACAAATGATTTTTTTTTAGTTTCATAAATATTGGTAAGTATTGATAATTTAAAAGGTGATTTTAAGTGTGTTCAGTGCAAAAATGTGTTTGGATTCAAGAAAACATAGTGAAAAGTGCATATATTGCATCAATATCGAATTCGTTCGTAATGTTTATGAAATGGAGTGGGCGGATTCTTAGCCAAAAGAAGACGTTCGTAGATGTAGATGTCCAAAATCCCACGTAGAAAAAATGAGTAGTTGATTATGAATTATATATATAATTTTTATTTTTGAACAGCAGTGGCCAGCATCATGTTACGGGAGTGTACTGGAGGCTTTGGCATGTCATGAGTGTACAGGCAGTACAGTGTAGGTCCAAGAACGCTACCCTGTGGTACACCTGCACTGATACGCCTCTCAGTGGTACACCTGCACTGATCCACCTCTCAGTGAGCACCAGCAGGAACACAGTGAACGAGAAAAAAATGTATGAGCCGTTTTTGACGGAACGATTTTTATTAAATTTTGGAACTCTTAATTTTCACTGTGGCCGGGCGCATATTTTCGCAGTCGCTTTTCTTTTATGTAGAACACTTTGCACTTTGTTTAAACAACGAACGGAGTTCGCACTATGACGATTAGAAATTTTGGAAATTGGACTTCGGACTTTGGACACTGCAAACCACACAGATATAAGACATTTTGATTTAGTCTTCGGAAATATCTGTATGATTTCTTTTTGTAAAGTAAGAACACTAGTACTTATCTTTTTTAAAAATCCGCATTGGAGCTGGTGAGGATCAGGATAGACCCGGTTTGAAGGACCATGAAATGGAGTGGGCGGATTCTTAGCTAAAATAAGACGTTCGTAGATGTAGATGTCCAAAATCCCACGTAGAAAAAATGAGTAGTTGATTATGAATTGAATATAAACTTTATTTGCCTTCATCAGCTGGGTCGTACATTAGAACTAACTACATTTCATTAAATATAAGTTGGGGAGAGCGGAATGGAAAGCTCTTGCGGACTGGAAGCCCGAAGGAAGAGAGAGGGAGAGAGAGAGTGTGGGAGAAACCAAATAAATATTTCTTATGATCTTAAGCTATTAAAATTAAATCATGTCAATTAATCATTCAAAAACACCATATTTTTTAAATAATGAACCGTGTTTTTTTTACATATTTTCCAAATAAGCAAAACAATTTTGTTTTACTTTAATGATTTTTTGGTAAAGTTTAATTAAATGCAACGCATAACAGCACTTACACAACAAGAATACTTTTTTGAATTATTCTTAAATAAACAATCCTTAATTCATATTAAATTAATTTCATTGATTTAGAAAAATAAATGTGCCAATGCCACCGATGCCACCAACAAGACGATCAACTATAGGTCGACGTACGCTTAATTCTACCTATAGATTTAATCAAAGGAGATCGCAAAGTGTAGAGCAACACTCTTAACAAAATCAAATACAACAATTACGAAACGCACGTCATCATAGATCGGCAGATCCAAATCCATTAAATCCAGCATCGAGACGAACGACACGACTTTCACGTCGTGCTGTGCAAGAGATGGAATATGCTGCTTTCGCTTACTATAGCGAAAATGATTATAGTGAACATGCCAATATTGGTGGAATGACGGTGAGATGTCCACATTGTGATGCAGCCAAATTTCAAGGTGAAACGCCTGGCATGTGTTGTGCTAATGGAAAAGTGAGAATCTCCCCCCGATCCACTTCATTCATTCATTTTTGGAACGTCGCAAACATCTAAGCATTTTTTGTCTCACATTCAAGAATACATTTCATATGACTTCTTTTGGTGCGACCAAAATTGGAAGAGACAATTTCATGCCGACGTTTAAGGTGATTACTGAGGTGATCTGAGCCGCAATTTTTTTGATGTGTTCAAGAATTCTGACCCAACATCTAATTACATTTCACAAATATTACAGATTCAAGGTCAGATTTATCATCGAGCTGGTTCCTTATTGCCATATCCTGATGCTGATCATCAATTTTTGCAAATCAATTTTATCGGAGATGCAAATCGTGAATGGGATCGGCTTTGTAAAATTGCAGCGCGTGCAAGGCGACAAATTGTTTCTGAACTTCAAACATTCATACATCAGCACAATGAATTAATTCGATTGATTAAAACCGCTCTCGATTGTATGCCATCTGATGATCACAGAATCGTCATAAGGTCAGACTAAACGCCCTTTGGAGAGCATGCGAGACGATTTAATGCACCAACAATTGATGAAGTGGCCATTGTAATTGTTGGAGACCAACTTCAATCTCGTGATATTGTGCTACATCGAAGAAATTATGAATTACGGCGTGTTTCAGAGCTTTACTGCAGCCATGATGCATTACAATATCCATTATTGTTCTGGAAAGGGGACGACGGCTATCATATCTATATACGAATGATAGATCCACAAACCGCTAAAATATATATGAATTCAATTTAATATGTATTTATTTCAAAACAAGAAGACATGATTTTATTTTTCTGATAATGTATTCATTATAGGTCGTGTCGTAGAAAAAACGGTTGGTCGGATGAATTATTTTTATATATAGTATAGTAGATTCATGATTCGCCCACAAGAAGACAACTTTATTATCGGATGTTGCAAACTTTTCCACCAATACGCTGTTGGATATTTGTATATCCAAATGATTTGGATTAACATTAATAATTTTGAAATACAATGCATTCATTTCATTAAAAAATCTAGAATATTTCATTTCTTTTTTTGGTTGGTTGCAACGAAATGCATCGGGGATGTATAAGAAGAAATGCATCGGAGATGTATGAGAAGAAACAAAATGTAAATGAAACTGTAAAACGTTAGGAAAGAGAAACAACATAGAACATGTCGGTGATGTATAAGAAGAAACAAAATGTAAATGAAACTGTAAAGCGTTAAGAAGGAGAAACAATAGAGAACAAAAGAAACTACGCATTAGGTTATCTGTGGTTCCTTTTACTTGCATAATTGGGAGCGAGGATTGAGAACGAGAGAGAGTGTCGTCTCACCCGAGTGTGGCGCGTTTGGGTGTTGGTTGCCTCTGAGAGAGAGAGAGAGAGAAGGACCAAAAGGGAATTGCAAATGAGAGAGCGAAAGATCAAAAAGGAATTGGCAATTGTATGATGCTATACTGCATGACGCGTGCCATGAGAAGCGGGCAGAAGGAAACCAAGTTCAGTTTGCTATGAGATATGAAACAGAGAAGTGCTCGTAGTTGACCGCGACTCACTGCGCATCAGTATCAAAATGCAAGAAGAAGAGCAGCAAATGTCTCAGCCTCTGACAACAGAAGTGGGATCGGCTCAGGCCCAGCGTGATAGTGAATGGCGTTCTCTGTTGGAAGCACAAAATCTACGATTTATCGAAATACTAAAAACAATGCAGCAGCCTGCTTCAACAAAAACAAGTGAAAAATCGATCAGACTGCCAAAGTTTAATCCAGACGCTGCTGAAGCTGACGCGAGCGCGTGGCGCAAAACAGACGACATGATTTTCACGGAGCATCCTCTGGAGGGCAGTGCGCTAGTTATGTCGCTGAGCGGAGCACTAGAAATGAGCGCTTCCCAATGGTTTGCACAAATCAGCTATGCTGGCATAACCTGGCCAAAATTTCAAGAATTGCTTGTCCGCCGCTACGACGTCTTTGAGACGCCGGCCGCCATCTTGTTGAACATTCTCAACGGCCGGCCGAATACAGGCGAGTGTTTGTCAGCGTAAGGTAGCCGATTAGTGACGTCACTTTTGACAAAATGGAAGTCGATGGACATCGAAGGAATAGCTGTCTCTTTCGTGCTGGCACACACGTCGCAAATCGACACTAGATTGCAGCGTCTACTCTTCACCACCAGTATAACGAACAGAAATGAACTACAGCAGCAGTTGAAGGCGTATGCATACAGCAAGCGAAGTGAACATCTGGCTTCAGATCATTCGATCGGCGCCGATAGGAAGAGATTCAAGGTACACACACCAATGAAGTGCCATTGCTGAACTACAGCAGCAGTTGAAGGCGTATGCATACAGCAAGCGAAGTGAACATCTGGCTTCAGATCATTCGATCGGCGCCGATAGGAAGAGATTCAAGGTACACACACCAATGAAGTGCCATTGCTGTGGAATTTCCGGACACAAAATGCTGGAATGCCGTAAGAGGAAGGCAGAACAATCAAAACCAAATCAACCGTTTGGAAAACCACTGGCGGGACGAGACAGGACTGGAGTTACTTGCTTTAAATGTGGAATCGTCGGTCATATTGCATCCGCATGTATGAAGGGGACAGCAGCATCGAGTAGCAGTATGAACGAGAAGCGAGGTGTTGGAGCCCAAAGGAATTTTATATCAATTTGGTGAGGAGTTTCCATTCTTTTTCGACTCTGGTGCTGAGAGCTCCTTAATAAAGGCAAAGTAAGCAGACAAATTTGCCGGAAAAAGATTTAATAATATAGTCATTCTAAAAGGAATTGGTGCAAATACTGTACACTGAAATTTACAAATACTGTCCACCATACAAATTTGTCAATTTAATTTGGAAATCATGTTTAATGTAGTTATGGACGAGCATTTGAAACATGACATAATGATTGGTCGTGAGATCTTGGCGCTTGGCTTTGGCATAACGATGGATGCTGATAAATTTAATATTTTTAACACTAAACAAATTAATTCAATATCTTATGAAACTATTACAAATTATGATAAGCTATTTGATGAAAATTATGATTTAAGTGATAATGATAAGTTTAAATTGAAGAACATTCTTGATCTATACACTGAACATTTTATTATTGGAATACCGAGCAGACGTGTCACGACTGGAGAATTAGAAATTCGTTTATTAGATGCCAACAATACTTTGAAGTGACGCCCATATCGACTTGGCGTAGATGAAAAAGAATTAGTTAGAGATAAAATCAAAGAAATGTTGGCGGCAAATGTAATACGTTCAAGTAATTCTCCATTCGCGAGTCCAATTTTGTTAGTTAAGAAGAAAGATGGCAGTGATCGTTTGTGCATAGATTATAGAGAGCTAAATGCAAATACAGTGGCTGACAAATATCCTTTGCCTCTAATATCAGATCAAGTAAACAGACTGCGTGGGGGTATATACTTCTCTTGCTTAGATATGGCTAGTGGGTTTTACCAGATTCCAATAGATGTAGGATCTATATAGCGAACCGCTTTTGTAACCCCTGAGGGCCAGTACGAGTTTCTATCTATGCCATTTGGGCTGAAGAATGTCTCTTCGATTTTTCAGCGAGCTATAGCGCGAGCAATAGTTGATCTGGCGTACTCCTATGCAATTGTTTACATTGATGATGTAGTGATAGTAGCGAGGTCAAAGAAGGAAGCATTTGAAAGATTGACAGTCGTGCTAAATGCTCTATCGGAAGCACGATTTTTATTTATTATACAAAAATGCTCTTTTCTGAAACTGAAATAGAATATCTTGGCTACCAGTTCAAGGACGGTAGTATTGCACCAAATTTGCGACAAATACTAGTTCTGGCTGGACTATCTCAACCAAAGAATGTTTCACAATTGAGACAATTTATAGGATTAGTGTCGTACTTCCGTAAATTAGTCGCACAGTTCTCTGAACAGATGAAACCGTTATATCAGTTGACTTCCAAAATTAGTATGTTCGTTTGGAAAGCTGAGCATGAAGAAATACGTCAGAAGATCATCTCAGTACTAACCCATGATCCGGTTTTAATTATCTTTGATCCACAATATCCCATAGAGCTGCATACAGATGCAAGTGCAAGTGGCTATGGTGCCATTCTCATGCACAAAATAGACGGTAAGCCTAGAGTGGTCGAATACTTTAGCAAGTAATCAAGTCGTACCAAAGTAGAACTAACGGCGAGAGTACACCGTTGGTGGGCATATTTACAATCATTTGATTTCACTGTAGAGTACCGCAATGGAAACCGCATGGCGCACGTAGACTTTTTATCCTGAAATCCGATTGTCACTAAATGTGAGACAATAAATAGGGTACCCGAAGTTCGCATCGACCTGACAGAGGTGACAGACAACTGGCTTGAAGCTGAGCAGCAGCGTGATTCGTGCTTAAGGGAAATTATAGCCCAGTTGAATGATGGAGAGTTGCAGGAGAGTTTAGCGAAGACATATGAGTTAAGAGCAGGAAGTTTATATCGCAAAATTCAGAGAAATGGAAAAACACGCTGTCTACCTGTAATCCCAAGAGCCTTTAAGTGGTCTGTAGTAAATCATGTCCATGAAGTAATCATTCATTTGGGGTGGCAGAAAACGTTAGACAAGGTTTATGAGCAGTATTGGTTCGAGCACATGTCCAAATATGTACGAACATTTGTAGAGAACTGCATTACATGCAAACTAGCAAAGCCTTCATCAGGGAAAATTCAAATGGAATTGCATCCAATTCCGAAAGTTGAGATACCTTGGCATACTGTGCATATTGAGTGGCTGAGTGGTAAAAATGATACCAAGTGTTCGCGCCACAGGGCGCTTAGTTTTCAGCGGCAGTGTGGGAGCGAGCATCCTCGCTCTAGCGCTCGCCCGCTCTCCCTCTCATCGGCCGTTTTCCCGCTCCCTCCGTTCCAGCCGGGAAAGGGCGCCTCTCCACCGGCGGCAGCGGTGCACTTTGTTCTATTTAGGCTAAGTTAGTCTTAAGCAAGCACTTGAAGTGAATAAAACCTATTTGAGAAGCCAACGCCGCCACCACTCTACTTCTTCTACGGGATCACCAGGGATTATTTCCGCAGTCACCGATCGCCACCGACGCCCCTCGAAGGAAGTCGGCAACTTATTTTGGAATTCCGCCCACTCTATTTCATGGTCCTTCGAGCCGGATCTATCCTGATCTACCAGCGCCCCTTGCGGAGTTTTAAAGATAAGTACGACTAATTCCAAAATCCATTCGTCCGTGGTCGCCATTTTCCGTTTCCGACGGCGTTTTTCTTTCCCTCCGATTCCAAAAGTGAAAGTGAATTATTTTATAATATATATATGTACATACATATTACATACATATGTACATTCAGCCGCAGTGAACTTTTCTTCTTTTTAAAGTGCAAAAGTGCTTTGCCAATTTCGGCCCCCTACTTCGTCTCACTGTGATCCGCTGGCGTCCATATATACATATACGTACATATACATATATATTATTACATCCATACATCCAAGTTCACATTCACATACACACATCACGTCCGTCACTAAACTGCTCTTTGCCTTCCAACAAGAAAAAATATTAAACACACACACAAACACAAATTATATTAATTACATATATATATATATAAAACAAAATCTTTACAAATATCCATATATACATCCAAATATAAAATAAAATAAATTCATCCACCCAAATTGAAACCTATTTCTAATAACACTATACCAACAAACAATTTACATAAAAATATAGTTACCCAATAAACATTTATACCCACACTGCAATATTTTTATTCCACACATATAAACATTTTACATACAAATATTTTACATCACGAACGTTAATTTATATTAATTCAGATGACAAACACAAATATTATATTTAAATAATGGTTACAAAAAAAAAAAAGCTAAACATCCACAGCAAAATAATAAATAAACAAAGATTAATAAATCCGCAAATAAAATACACATTTGGTTCTTTTCACCCTTTCGCACATACATACATATACATAAATTTGGGCAAGCTTCGCGCTATTCTGTGCCAAGCCGAAACAGTTCCGTAAACATATTTACATATATATATATTGGCTGGCCGCGCGCTATTCTGCGCCGACCGGCAAACTCCACAGCTTCACAAACATACATACATATTTATCCGCCTGCCTAAGGGCCCTCATACCTACATACATACCTACTTATGTAAATTCCAATTGTTCGCATCTCCTCTTTGCTCTTAAAGTGTGCATAAACACCTGCACTTATACATTCCTAACGGGCAAAGAGCGGCGACACAGTGCCGACACAAAAAAATCCTCCACTAACGATTTTAGAAAAATTAAATAGGAGAACAAAATTTTTAAATTGGCGGAATAAATTTAGATTATTGGCAACTAATTATCGCCATACGCCCTAGCTATTTTCTAGTGGTTTTTCAGTTTGTTTGGCGTGTTTTTTTTTGTTTCTCTTTTTTCACTTTAGGTTTCTATTATCGAGGAGTTCCTAAATTCAAATAAATCAAGCCAAGCATTTTTTTGGGTTTGGATTTTTTTTCCAAGCTAATTTTTGGCTATTTTTGTTCGGCGTGTTTTTTGTTTTTTTTTTTTTTTTTCGCACAGTTTCCACGATTTTTAGTCGTATTCCTGAACGAATAAGTGGCTTACAATTTCCGCCAATTTCCGAAGCTAGTTCTTAGCCATTTTTGGCTAGTTTTAAGCTATTTCTACGATTTTTTGGTCGTATTCCTGAAACCAAAATCGAAATCTGTTTCGAATAAGTGGCTTATACTTTCCGCCAATTGCCGTAGCTAGTTCTTAGCCATTTTTTTGGCTAGTTTTAGCTATTTTTTCTAGCTATCTTCTTCGAATTCAGCTATTTTTGTAGTTTCTTCATCCAGGTTGTATTTTTGGTCGTGTCTGCTGTTCGATTTCTATTGATTCGTCGATTTAAATTCGGACTGGGGGTGTTTTCTCCCATCGACCAGCGACATTTTCGGTTAATTTGTCACTTTCTTCCACTTTTTGCGGCGTGCAGGCCTTCCTATTTGTAGGGTATAGCTGAGTATGCCCAGTGAGGGTGACAAGAAACCGACAGCTACCCAAGGAAAAGAACAAAAAACCAACCCGTCCTCTCCGCTGCCCGCTCGCGCTAAGCAAACACCTAAGTCCGCAAGTCCAACAGTCAGAGCGGTATCCACTCCTAAAGGAAAGAGTCTTCCAGCGACAAGTTCGAAGACAACTCCTAGAATTGTTATTTCCAAACCGTTGGCGAAATCGTCTAGCGAGTCTTCCCTTGCGGTCAAGCCAGAGAATCCCTCTGCTTCCGGAACCGAATTCCTTAGAGTAACACGCGCTGTCAGCAAAAAAATGGCATCCTCAGATCAGCCAACCGCCGCAAACGCGGCGTTGCACAAATTCATTGCAGTCAGCGATCGCGTTAGCCTCTTTGAAGACAAGATCAATACTCCTGATCAAGCCCCGGCTTCTATACATACGTTGCAAGTCCGTCTTCAACAAGTGCGAGCCTTATGGGACAAAGTAGAAAAGGAGTACGAAACGTGCTCTGATCTAATTGCCCAAGAAGGATCCCTCAGCATATTTCCGATGCTGCAATCAAAATACGACTACTGTTACTCTGTGTACGAGTCATGTGCAGCACTTATTGGCGACAAAATCGACAAAGCGACGCCTCAAGCCGTGCAAGCTCCATCCCAGCCGCTAATTTCGTCCGGTTGCCGGTTACCTCCGTGCGATACGGAAGTTTTCGACGGGGATTATCTTCGATGGCCAACTTTCAGGGACCTGTTTACTGCAGTATACGTCAATAACCCTAGGCTGACACCGGTCGAGAAGTTGTTTCACTTCATCACTAAAACAAGTGGCGAGGCCAAGGCGATTGTGACAAAATCCCCTCTCACCAATGACGGGTTCGCTACGGCGTGGGCAGCACTTCAAGACCGTTTCCAAAATAAGCGACTCTTAGTCAACAGCCAACTCAAGCTATTGTTTAACTTGCGTTCTATATCCCACGAATCCGGTCTGGCGTTAAAAGACCTTCAGACCACGATTCAAGGGTGTTTGACAGCACTAGCACATTCCAAGATATCCACGGAAAACTGGGATTGTTTGCTGGTATTCCTGTGCGCCAGTAAACTGCCTAAGGTGACCCTTTCTCTATGGGAACAATCCTTATCTTCCAAGTCCGAAATTCCTGCGTGGGAAGAAATGAACACGTTCCTAAATGAAAGATATCGGACATTGGAGGCCATCGAGGATATGAAGCCAATTCCATCGGTCCCGAAGAAACTTCAGTCTTTCGAGACAAAGGTTAGCTCCAAGCCAAGAAGCTGTGAATTATGTTCAAAGGAAAATCATCCTGTACGGTTGTGCCCGCGTTTTCTGCAAATGTCAGTGGATGCGCGTTCCGCATACATCAAGAAGAAGCAGCTATGCTTAAATTGCTTCGCAAGAGGACATCAGCTACGCGATTGTTCCAGCACTCACAGCTGTTTTACCTGTAGAGGCAGGCATCATACCCTTTTGCATCGAGGAACCTCTAGTTCTTCGGGGTCAAGCTCCACAGCCGCCTCTTTGCCAGTTCCACAACCTGCTGCGAGACCTACGAGCAGTAATCCAATGGAAAGCTCTTCCACTGTGCAAAATTATTTTGCCTCTGGCACTACAGCTGTTCTGCTGAGCACAGCAATTATTGACATCTGTCATCTGGGCACCAACTATCGAGCGCGAGCACTGATTGATTCGGGATCCGAAGCAACGTTTATAACAGAACGTCTCTTCAATCTAATCAAGCTGCCATTCGGACACATTCAAACCCAAGTTTCCGGGCTAAACAAGTCGGTGTCCGCGAAGTCTTCCAGGCTCTGCCACTTCGCAATTCGATCTCCAACGAAGCCGGGTCTACAACTAGACACCGCAGCCTACGTCCTTCCGGAATTATCAGGCAAGCTGCCTTCCTACATAATTCCTCAGAATTCCTTGAAAGATCTGCCCGCTCTCCAATGGGCAGACTCCGCCTTTTTTGAGAGTGCTCAAATCGACGTTTTGATCGGGGCCGATATTTTACCATCCATATTGATGAGTGGCATGCGTAACAATATCTGTGGCTCACTCCTAGGTCAAGAAACCATTTTCGGGTGGGTGCTCACTGGGCCGATTTCCAATACCCACACCAATCGAGTCGCATCCTTTACGACGCAGGTAAACCAGGACAGAGAAGGGTCGTTAGACAGACTTCTCACCAAGTTCTGGGATGTGGAGAATCTACCAGTCAAGCTGGTAAAAGAGTCGGATTCCTACTGTGAACGCAATTTCGTCCGGACCACAAAGAAAGACGCAAGCGGAAAGTACGTGGTAACGCTACCGTTCTGCGATCCCAGCCATGTCGGATCCAATTTGGGGTATTCTAGGTCCATTGCGTTAGTTTCTTAGAAACGAGAATCGTTTAAAGAGAGACCTTCCCTTAAAAGAGCATTATGATAGCGTGATTCAAGAGTATCTGGATCTCGGTCATATGAAAGAAGTTCCTTCGACTCACAATTCTCCAAATTATTACCTTCCTCATCACGCTGTGATAAAGCCCGAAAGCACCACCACGAAACTTCGCGTGGTATTCAACGCTTCAAGCCCTTCAGCAAATGGGACCAGCTTAAACGATATTCTTCATGCTGGCCCAGTCCTACAATCCGATCTGACGATTCAGATCCTGAAGTGGCGGTATTTCCAATACGTTTTCAGTGCAGACATTACCAAAATGTATCGCCAGATATGGGTCGATCCAGAGCATACGCCCTTTCAGAGAATTCTGTTCCGAAACAAGGACGGAGAGATTCGAGATTTCGAGCTTCAAACAGTTACCTTCGGGGTCAACTGCGCGCCTTTCCTCGCTATTCGAGTCCTGCAGCAGCTGGCCGATGATGTACAAGGGCGATATCCAAAAGCCAGCCAGATCATTAGACATGATATGTACGTCGATGACGTTCTGGCAGGGGCCAACTCCGTCCAAGAAGCTCAACTGTCCATCCAAGAGCTGCAGGCAGCTCTAGGCTCCGCCGGTTTACCACTAAGGAAGTGGACTGCCAACCAAAAGAGCATCCTAAAGGACATTCCTGCTGAGCACCTCCTCCACAGTGAGTTCCTCGACATCGATGCCGAAAGCACGGCGAAAACGCTCGGTATTCGATGGAGGGCTATCTCCGACGAGTTCTATTTTGTCCCGCCAGAGATAGAACTCCAAAATCTTTATGCAGGAGATTTGGTTACAAGAGTTGAGCTGGGATGAAAGTATTCCCAGCGAAATGAGTCAGAAGTGGCGAACTTTTCTGCAGGAATATACCGACCTCAACAAGATCCGTGTTCCTCGATGGGTCGGGTATCAACCAGAGGTCAAGGTTGAACACCACGGGTTTTGCGATGCGTCTCAAAAAGCATATGGAGCGGCTATTTACGTACGGATCGAGATCGGTTCCAAGATCTTGACGTCGCTCCTCACAGCCAAGAGTCGCTCCGGTCAAAACTGTCTCGCTTCCAAGGCTAGAACTCTGCGGTGCCGTGCTGTTAACCGAAATGGTGACAGCAATACTTCCAAGTATGCCGACAGCCAGTTCCAAAATTTACTGCTGGACAGATTCCACTATTGTTCTAGCCTGGTTAAGAAAGCCTGCTTGCAACTGAACCACGTTTGTGGCCAACAGAGTTGCCAAGATTACTCAGGCAACACCAGTCGACTGTTGGGCCCACGTTCGATCCGAACAAAACTCCGCCGATTTAGCCAGTCGAGGCGTATCCCTACATGAGCTAGCGGATAACCAACTCTGGTGGCATGGACCAGAGTGGCTGCAAGAACCACGCGAGCTATGGCCAGCACAAAGCGACTTCCATCCAATGACCGAACTCGAACAGCATGCAGTCAAGGTGCAGTTCAGTAAGGTCCCTCCGGAAGAACTTCTCGAGCGTTTTTCCAAGCTAGACAAAGCACTGCGGGTCCTGGCGTATGTTCTCCGATTCCTGAACCGCTGTCGCAAGAGCTCGATCTCGCCCAGTGCAAGACCCACGAGGGATGAAATTCGAGAGGCAGAGAGAGCTCTGATTTCCATTGCGCAGCGCCGAGCATACGGCCAGGAGCAGAAGCATCTAGAAGAGAAAAAGCCCCTTCCAGTGTCGAGTCCGATCGCGAATTTGTTTCCTTTCATCGACCAACACGGCCTTTTAAGAGCATGTGGTCGCCTCAACGCCTCCAGAGGGTTGCAATATGATGAACGCCATCCAATAATACTCCCATACAATTGTAGACTGTCTCGCCTTCTCATCCAATTTGCTCACCAGATTACTCTTCACGGCGGCAGCCAATTAATGGTACGCCTGATCCGATCGAAGTATTGGATTCCTAAAATCAAGAATCTGGTGAAGGCTGTGGTGAATCCGTGTAAGGTTTGCACAATTTACAAAAAGCGACTGCAAACACAGCTGATGGGCGATTTTCCAACTGACAGAGTATCTTTCTCGAGGGCCTTCACGTACACTGGCATAGATTATGCCGGCCCTTTCGAGATAAAAAACTATACTGGGAGAGCGTGTCTCATAACGAAGGGATATGTTTGTGTGTTTGTATGTTTTTCCACAAAAGCCATCTATTTGGAACCTACCTCCGACCTGACAACCGAAAAATTTCTAGCGGCTTTTGCTCGCTTCGTAGCGAGGCGCGGTTGTCCTCAGCGGGTCCATTCAGATAATGGCAAGACCTTTGTGGGGGCAGCAACGCTGCTTTCCCGGGACTTCATGCAAGCCATCAAGGAGTCCGTGACTGATGCATACAGCCATCAGGGACTTTTATGGCGGTTTATCCCACCAGGGGCTCCACATATGGGGGGTCTGTGGGAAGCGGGGGTCAAAAGTTTCAAAACCCTTTTTTATAAAGCCACTGCTACCCGCAAGTATACGTTTGAGGAACTTGCAACACTTCTCGCGAAGATCGAGGCTTGCCTCAATTCTAGACCCCTCTCCCCGATGTCTGAAGATCCCTCAGATTTGCTGGCCCTCACACCAGGTCATTTCCTTGTTGGAGGGCCGTTGCTTTCCACGGCTGAGCCTGAGATAAAGGGCAAAAGCTAATTCGATAATAAATCGATGGCAACACTTAAAGGCCCAACATCAGCAGTTTAGTGCACGGTGGAAAGAGGAGTATCTAAAAGAACTCCACAAGCGCAATAAATGGCAATTTCCGACCAGGAACCTCCAAATCGACGACATGGTAGTCGTCAAAGAGGACAACCTTCCATCGAACGAATGGCGGCTCGGCAGAATTGTTTCTGTCTTCCCAGGAGCCGATGACCGCATTCGAGTCGTTGAGATCCGCACAGTTCGTGGGACAATAAAGCGCCCAGTCCATAAGGTTATCCTCCTCCCTGCGGAGAACCAGGAATCCTCCGCTCCTAGGGAGTAGTGTCCCTCGCGTTTCAATTTCCAAAGTGCAATCCACCCAGACTAAAATAAGTTCTTATTTTTTTTTTTTTATCGCAGACCAAATTTCCCGACATGGCTCCTCGTCCTCGTTCCGCCCAATCCTTGGAGAGCAGACGTACTCGAGGTATTCAATCCTACCGATGCCGAGTCTGCCGGGGAATCCATCCTCTTCGGAAGTGCAAGAGGTTCCAAAAGCTGAGCGCTGAAAAGCGACTTCGAGAAGTGCTTATTAATAAGTACTGTCGAGATCGCCTCCGCCCCCATCTGCCATGTCCGTCTCCCAGTCTACGTCGCCATCTCGGAGCCACATCGAGCGCCCACGTCAGGAGGTCTCCGCTCAGACTCCATCGGTGGCCACGTGGTTGACGCGGAAGGTGATCCACATCCTCCCGACAGCGGTCGTCGTGCTTGACGGAGGGTCCGCGACCTTCGAGACCGGGGCGATGATCGACCCGTGCATGGCGGTGAGCAGCATTGACCGGTCATTGGCATCCGCTTTCCGGCTACCGATCTCCAAAGTGGGAGACGACGAGGTGTGCTCAGCGACGATCCGGTCCCGAACAGGAGACTTTCAGCTCGGGGTCGTCCTAAAGATCGACCCAAGCCTTCGGATCCGAACTCCTACGCGGGCTCTGAGCGATGTCGCGAGGGCGAAGTTCAAGGACATCCGCCTCGCTGACGAGCAATTCCACCGCCCGGCAACCATCTCCCTCGTGTTGGGATCCGATATCTTTTCGAAGATAATCCAACCGGGGTTCCTAAGACTTGAAGATGGGTTGCCGATCGCTCAGAGCACCGTTTTCGGATGGACCCTCTCCGGCACATATCAGGAGGCCTGATTCAGCAGATCCTGCCGTTGCTTGCGCAAGGGGGGGGGAGAATGTTCGCGCCACAGGGCGCTTAGTTTTCAGCGGCAGTGTGGGAGCGAGCATCCTCGCTCTAGCGCTCGCCCGCTCTCCCTCTCATCGGCCGTTTTCCCGCTCCCTCCGTTCCAGCCGGGAAAGGGCGCCTCTCCACCGGCGGCAGCGGTGCACTTTGTTCTATTTAGGCTAAGTTAGTCTTAAGCAAGCACTTGAAGTGAATAAAACCTATTTGTGAAGCCAACGCCGCCACCACTCTACTTCTTCTACGGGATCACCAGGGATTATTTCCGCAGTCACCGATCGCCACCGACGCCCCTCGAAGGAAGTCGGCAACTTATTTTGGAATTCCGCCCACTCCATTTCACCAAGGAATATGTCATAGTACAAATAGACGCATTTATTAAATTTGTTTACTTATATCATTCCTTGTATTTAGATGAAGAAAACTGTATAAGGGCTGTAAAATCAACAATATCATTTTTTGGGGTACCTAACCGTATCATAGCAGATGAAGATAGGAGTTTCACTTGTGGAAAATTTCGTGAGTTCTGTTCAATGCATAACATAGAATTACATTTGATAGCAACAGGGGCAAGTAGGGCCAATGGACAAGTCGAAAGAGTCATGAGCACTGTGACGCCCCGTTCCGAGCGCACAATACATATTTCCAAATTATATATATTATATTTTAGCTTAAGTTTCTCTCAGTGTAGCCAGGGCAGCGCAAAGACAGAGCGGAGCAAAGAACAGCGAGAAGAGAGAGGAGCATAGCCGAGCATACGACCAACGGAGATAGCTTCGGAGGCTGCGCAGCGAGAGCAAGCTTTCGCACCGCTAGATAACAGGGCGATCGGCTGCATCGCTGGATTGGCGAGCACAAGAGGCCACAGGGAAAGCCGAGCGGCGTGCACACGGACTCCCACACCTGGGCACCGACATATGAAGGGCGACCCGAACGAGCTGGAGCGGGAGAGTCGTAAACCCTTCGGCGATCGGGATTGGCCAATTGCACCGAGCCGGAGAGCGGGTATGCAGACGAAGCGAGGTTCAAGGCGAGCTTTTGCGATCTGAGCCGGCTTAGCGGAGGCTGGGCGCCGGAGTCGCGGGCAGTCAAGTTTCGGACCGGGAAAGAGGAGTTACGCGTGCGTCCCGCGGGAGTCCGCAAATTCAACACGTGTCCCCGCCATCGCTCACAAGTGCTCCGCGCCGCCGCTTAGTGCCACGCCCACGTCCGGTACCTCGGTGCATAGTTGCGAGTATCACCCCGCTCGAAAGTGCTCCGCTGCGACGCCGAGTTCCTCGTTGCCGTGCGCCCTTGTCCGCGTCACCGCCAAGTGCCACGCCCCACCACGTGCCCCGCCCATCGCGAAGAGTCTAGCCAGCCACGCCGCCGACTCAAGAGCCTACCAAGTGCCCAGCCAACGCCGGGAACCCTATCCAGCCCGCTCTGCCGCCGCTGTTCTGTGCTGAGTGAGTAGAAGATTGTTTGGGAGTGCGGTTAGGTAGGGATAACCACGCTCGCTAGAGCATCCGACAGAAATAAAACTGAAGTACTAGCATCTAAACTCAAATCTTGTCTCTACACTGGGAACCATTTTCAGCCTGTGCATAGCCCGATCCGGCCCTGTGTGAAGCTTACAACTGCGGTCTTAACCCTTGTTTGCGTTTGCGCCGGGCTCTGGGCTCTCTCTCTCTTTTCCCGTAGTACATGCTTACAACTGTGGTTTTAACCCTTGTTTGCGTTCTGCTCTGGGCTTTCTCTTAGTTTCCCCGCGCGTAGCCAGATCCGGCCCCGTAGTACATGCTTACAACTGCGGTCTTAACCCTTGTTTGCGTTTGCTCTGGGCTTTCTCTTAGCCAGATCCGGCCCCGAAGCACATGCTTACAACTGCGGTCTTAACCCTTGTTTGCGTTTGCTCTGGGCACTCTTTCTCTTAGTTTCCCCGCGCATAGCCCGCTCCGGCCCATTAGTGAAGCTTACAACTGCGGTCTTAACCCTTGTCTGCTTTTGCTCTGGGCTCTCTCTCTCTTTTCCACCCGCGCATAGCCCGATCCGGCCCCGTAGTACATGCTTACAACTGCGGTTTTAACCCTTGTTTGCGTTTGCTCTGGGCTTTTCTTAGTTTACCCGCGCATAGCCCGATCCGGCCCTGTGTGAAGCTTACAACTGCGGTCTTAACCCTTGTTTGCGTTGGCTCTGGGCACGCTCTCTCGTTTCCACCCGCGCGTAGCCAGATCCGCCCCGTAGTACATGCTTACAACTGTGGTTTAACCCTTGTTTGCGTTTGCTCTGGGCCCTCTCTCGCTTTGCACCCACGTGTAGCCTGATCCTGCACGGTGTATTTTCTTGGGGTTTTCCTTAGCCACGCCTACTAGCAGCCTCCCAGGATCGCTCACTCGACCTAAGCTGGGATCAGGGAAGCCAACTTTCGCTCTGATCCTGTCCCACCCCCAAATCGGTCCCAAATCAATAAATTTTCTGTAAAAGAACCCTGGCCAGACTGAGACATATCCCAGCCCAGGACACTACCTTACAGATGGCGCCCGAGCAGGGACCTGAGGGGAATTAAGGACATCAAGGACACTCCATCTTCTGTGACTTAAAACGTCACCATAGCCCCAAGTCGTTGAGCGAATATTTTAACACAGACCAAGAAATTTATCGCCTTACCATAGCCGCGCCCTGAGTTAACTTTAATCCTCGAATCCTACGCAGTCGCCGCTAGTTTTCCTCCTGACATATCCTGCGGGTCATTGCACCATTGACTCACGGACTCATTGAAGAGCATCCATTACAACAATGGGAGTGCAGTGGATTTATTACCTCCGCAAAGCCGAACTAGAGGACATCCTCACCGAGTTTGGATTGGACACTGAAGGCACCGTGGACGAAATGCGGAAACGGTTGGGTCAGTATGCCAGTCAACCGGAGCTGCCTAAAGACCGTGCGTTGCGCCTAGCCGAGCTGGAGCTAACGCACCATAATCGATCCCGAAATGCGTCCCCAAACCCAGCCAACGACCCTGACTCTGTACGACCGCAAAGGCGGGCCAGCCCTGACCCCACGTCACTTCGCCTGCGAGTCCCCACGACCACTCCGGGCTCCTCCTCGAGTAGACAGCAGGATACTTCGCAGCCCTCCGGCATCCTGCGAGCCGAAGGTGACAGAGCACTCCAGTTCGGGCTAGCAGACAAGCTTCGAAAATGGGGTATATTTTTTGACGGAGAGAACTCCGATCCACTGTATTTCCTGGAACAACTGGAGGAAAGGGCCGATGCCTACCAGATCGATCTCCACCAGCTTCCCAAGGTTTTGTCCAGCGTGTTGCTCGGTCGCGCTGGGGACTGGTTCCGGGTCAGCCGTCTTCAAGGGGCGACTTGGGAAGAATTTAGGGACGACTTCCTCGACTTCTTTTTACCCCCCCAGTATTTCCAGCGCTTGGAGGACGAAATCCGCACCAGGCAACAGCGACCAGGAGAAAACTTTAAGGACTTCGCCCTCAGCCTGCGGTTGATGATGCGTCGCGCCCATTACGATACCGCCCAAGAACTGAATCGTATTTATGAAAACCTCCTACCCGATTATCAACTTTTCACTCGTCGACACGAGTTCACTACCTTATCACAATTGACTCGCCTGGTGACGACTTTCGAAGTCACCCGTGATCGTGACCAAACCCGATACTCCCAGGCCCGGGCCACGCTGAGGCCACCTATAACCACCACCGTGCCGGCATCAACCCGCAACAATCCTCGCCCGGAGAGACCAAGAGACTCCACCGCGCTGGTGCCCATATCAACGGAAATCGCCAGCCGCCAAGTTGCAGATGAGTCGCGGATCGATGTTCGGGGTGCCTGCCGCAACTGCGGCCAGTCCGGCCATTTTAGTCGAGAATGCCGCAACGAACGCGTCCTGTTCTGCTGGGACTGCGGATTACGCGGAGTCCGGACTATCGACTGCTGTCGAATAGCCGCGCCGGGAAACGGGGAGCGCTTCCGCCCATCCGGGGAACGGACGGAGACAGCGTCAACCCCAACCCGACAGTAGAACCCGCTCTCCGGTGTGAGAGGGGCAGAGTAGTCGCGTCTGTGACCATCGAGGGTCGACCCTTTGCGGCCACCGTCGATACTGGAGCGACTCGGACGTTCATCAGCGAGAAGACCGCTGCGTTGGTTAGAACACAGCAAAATCAACGAGCGGTGAGGACTCGTCTCAGCCTGGCCGACGGGAGCTGTAGGGAGATCACCGAGGCACTCAACGTCACCCTCAGCCTGGGGTCTCAGCAGGTGACCATGCCGGTCTTAGTCCTACCCTCCACGATTGACGACGTGCTACTAGGGATTGATTTTCTTGCCGGAATTTGCGCGGTCTTAGAAATCGGCCTAGAACGGCTCCAACTGCAACTCGCTTCTGCTCTACAAGTTCCCCTGGCTCCGACAGTCATTGCCTCGCTACCTACGGCCCCTGCACCGGCTATGTCGCCGCATTCGGCCCCTTTCGTTCCAGCGTCTCCGTCGCTTCTGCTGCCAAGTACATCCTCTGCCACGCCTGTCCTCTTGACCCACGCATCGTTCACCACGGGCTCCGCTCCCTTGGAGCCACCGTCGTCCGTAGTACGGAAAACCTCAATCGCACCCACGACTACTAGTCCCACAGCCCAGTCTCCGACGCGATCGCCCACAAGCACCCCAGAGTATCGGGAACCGCATATCGCCCGCCTACCTAGGGATTACCTCCCACCGCCGTGCACACAAGCAGTCGAAAGAAACCCCTTCCGACGACCACGAGAGACACTTAGCCTGGCCGATGTCACAACCCCGTCGGTCGACGAGCATCCCGTCGACGCCAGTCGAGGTGCCGATAGCCACCCACCAACAGACGACCCAGACCCTGAGATGAAGCGCGCCTTGGCCCTCCTGGCCGAGGAACTAGACAAATTCAACGGCCTCTCTGGGGTGTCTAGTATTACTGAGCATGCGATCGTAATGAGAGATGAGCGTCCGATCAAACAACGTTATTTCACCAGGAACCCTGCGATGCAGAAGATCATCGACGATCAAGTGGACGAGTTGCTGCGCGATGGGCGTATCGAACCGTCCAAAAGCCCCCACAGCGCCCCGATCGTGTTGGTTGGCAAGAAAACCGGCGACGTTCGCATGTGCGTAGACTACCGCCAGTTGAACGCCCGTTCTGTCCCGGACGCATACCCGCTCCCGCGAATCAACCATATCCTCGAGAAGTTGCGGAACGCCAGGTATATTTCCACGTTGGATCTAAAGAGTGGCTACTGGCAGATCGCCATGGCAGCTACCAGTCGAGAGTATACCGCTTTTACGGTGCCGGGGCGAGGGTTATTCCATTGGAAGGTCATGCCCTTCGGCCTCCACTCGGCTCCAGCCACGTTCCAGCGCGCGCTAGATGGGGTCATCGGGCCGGAGATGGACCCTCACGCGTTCGCGTACCTTGACGATATTATCGTCGTGAGCAAGACCCTCGACGAGCACGTTCAACACTTGCGCGAGGTACTCAGTCGGCTACGTAACGCGAACCTAAAGCTCAACCGAGACAAGTGCAAGTTCTTCCAGAGAAGTCTCGTGTATCTGGGACACCACATCAGCGAAGAGGGCATCCACACCGACCCCGAGAAGATAGCTGCGATCAAGGAGCTACAGCCACCCTCGACGGTCAAAGAACTCCGAAGGTGCCTCGGGATCGCGTCATGGTACCGAAGGTTTGTTCCAAACTTCACTGGCATCGTCCAGCCCATCACGAAGTTGCTCAAAAAGGGGCAAAAATGGATTTGGACCACTGACCAGCAACAAGCCTTCGAGGAACTAAAGTGCAGACTTTCGGAAGCGCCCGTCTTGGCCTGCCCGAACTTCATGGAGACATTCACGGTTCAGACAGACGCTAGTGACTTTGGCCTCGGGGCAGTCCTCACTCAACGAATTGACGACAAGGAACGGGTCATCGCATACGCTAGTCGGCGGCTAGCAGCAACCGAGGAAAATTATTCAACCACTGAGAAAGAGTGCCTAGCAATTGTGTGGGCGGTGCGCAAGTTTCGATGCTACCTTGAAGGCTATCATTTCAACGTAGTCACAGATCATTTGGCACTGAAGTGGCTAAACACCATCGAGAACCCCACCGGCCGGATTGCTCGATGGGCCCTCGAGCTACAGCAGTTCAGGTTCGATGTCCACTATCGTCGGGGAAACCAGAACGTTGTCGCCGATGCACTCTCCCGCCAGCCCCTGGAAAGACTGCAACAAGCCACAGAAGACCAATCGCAATGCCCTTGGATAAGCAAGATGCTTTCTCGGATCGCCAAGGAGCCGGCAAACTATCCCGAATATGTCCAGGAGAACGGACAGCTCTACCGCCGTTGGGGGAACCGGCCGGAGGAGGAAGACTACATTCCCTGGAAGCTATGTGTGCCAAGGACTCTTCGACCCCGCGTCTTGCAGGAATGTCACGACCAACCCGCGGCCGGACACATGGGCATACGAAAGACTGCCAAACGGGTCATGCAGCGGTACTACTGGCCAGGTCTATTCCGGGACGTCATCAAGTACGTCCGCCGGTGCGAACCGTGCCAAAAGTTTAAGGTGAGCCAACTTAAACCCCCTGGGCAGATGCACACGCGGAGCGTCACGGAACCATTCGAGGTGTTATGTGCCGATTTCGTGGGGCCTTTACCTCGCTCCACTCACGGGAACTCCATGCTCTTAGTCTTCTTCGACGCCTTCAGCAAGTGGGTCGAGTTAGTACCCTTGCGCAAGGCTACCACCGCCCACCTGGTCAGATCATTTCGGGAAAGGATACTGGCGCGATTCGGCGTGCCAGCTACCTTTGTCTGCGACAATGGGACGCAGTTCACCAGTCGGGGGTTCAAGGAATTCGGGAGGCGGCTCGGAATGACGATCCAGCACACAGCCCCGTATTCACCACAGCAGAACCCTACGGAACGAGCCAACCGCACTGTTAAAACCATGATTGCGCAATACGTTGAGGGAAGCCAGAAGATGTGGGACGAAGCTCTGCCGGAAATAAGTCTTGCCATAAATTCCAGCGCATCGGACACAACGGGATTTAGCCCAGCGTACCTGCTCCAAGGACGGGAACCCCGACTGCCCGGGGCGCTCTACAACGAGGTCACGCCGCAAACGGGCCGAGAGCCGGCCAAGCCAACAGAGAAGGCCGCCCATTTGCGGGAGGTCTTCAAGGTCACTCGGGAGAATATGCAGCAGGCGAGTATGAACCAGAGCAAACACTATAACCTCCGCCGGCGTGACTGGAGGCCCGCACTGGGAGACCTCGTCCTACTGAAGCAGCATCACCTCTCTAAGGCTGCCGAAGGCTTTGCCGCCAAGTTGGCGCCACGCTACGACGGACCTTTCAAGGTCGTGAAGTTCTTGGCGCAGAATATCATCCGGCTACAGGACCCGAAGACCAAACGCCGACGAACAGCCGGCCTAGCGGACCTCAAGGTTTTCCACGACGATGACGCCGATAGCGACCCCGAAGACGTCGAGGAGGACACTGAAGTCCAGGTTTTGGGTGGGGTATCCAAGTAACTTTAAGTTTAATCCAAACGCCAGTATCTTATGTTAACACCGCACTCCAGGGAACAGCAGCACAGGTAGTTAATCATACGTTTTCCACAGCTTGAGTCGTAATGCGGAGCATGCCGAGGAGGAAACAGCCAACCTGGTCAGCCCGTTCCCCATCACGGACCTTGGAGCTACCGCCGGAAGTCGTCGCCACCTTCGAGGAAGCACTCGACGTGGTGCCTCTCGGACCAGGGGGATGGACCCTAGACAAACTCTCGGATCCAACTACGAGCCCCGGCCAGGTCTCACCTACTCTTAGCGGGGAACTGAGCCCGAGGACTCTCGAATACCTCGACGGCCATCTGGAGCAGCCCGACCCGCTCGGTGGACCCGACACCACACGCGAAGAGGAAGTACCCTGGCGCACGGACAGGTTCCCGAACCTTCGCATCCGAGTGATTAGCCCGATTAGCGGGGGTCACGACACAAGGCGTCCAGCGAGCACAGGGCCCGAGGAGCAACCAGTGCCGACCATGCCGCCACTGACCACCCGTAGGCGTACTGCAGAACAGGCCAGACTTCAGCGGCACACCCTAGCGGCCAGCCGTTCTCAGCCGACCGTAATCGAAGTCATCGAGATCAGCGACGAAGAGGAAGACCGGGCACCCGCCGGCAGCTTATTGGCCGCAAACCCTCCGCCGCCACGATATGGGGCCTGGGCTGGACCCACCTCACCGGAGGTCATGGAGGGAGTCATTCAACAAGCGGGTACTTCCGCCGGAGCGCCATGCCACAGGACCAACGCAGATGACGCCGGTATCCCTACCGATGGAACACCACCGCCGCCATATTCCGAGCACGACCCACTAGCCAACGCGATGCTCACCGATGTAACCTCACCGCCGCCATATTCCGAGCACGACCCACTTGCCAACCCGATGCCCACCGCCGGAGACACCACCCTTGTACGACACAGCCCGGTGACACCCGACGAAGCCAGGTGCTCCCGTATGGAGGTCGACGAAGACGGGCCAAGCACGTCGGCACAGGCTCAACGCCGGTTAGACAACCAAAGCCGCCGCCCGGAGGGATTACCTATAACCGGGATAAGCTCACCAAGAACGCCCGTCGCCACAGCACCTCGTGACCCCCGAATATCACTAAGCCGAAGGCCGGAACATCCGTGTGCCCAGTCGGATTGGGTCACCGCACCACCGGCCTGGCGTGTGAACACACCCCACTGCCAACTGCCTCGACATGTCATGGAGCGGGTGCAAGCCCGAGCAGGGTGTGCTTCACACCGAAACATCCGCTTTCGGGAGATCGGAAATGGAGCGCAGTATCAGATCCGCATCAACACCACTGGGCAGGTTACCATCTCTTTACGCCCGGCGAAGTAAAGGGGGGGTGTGACGCCCCGTTCCGAGCGCACAATACATATTTCCAAATTATATATATTATATTTTAGCTTAAGTTTCTCTCAGTGTAGCCAGGGCAGCGCAACGACAGAGCGGAGCAAAGAACAGCGAGAAGAGAGAGGAGCATAGCCGAGCATACGACCAACGGAGATAGCTTCGGAGGCTGCGCAGCGAGAGCAAGCTTTCGCACCGCTAGATAAGAACAGGGCGATCGGCTGCATCGCTGCATTGGCGAGCACAAGAGGCCACAGGGAAAGCCGAGCGGCGTGCACACGGACTCCCACACCTGGGCACCGACATATGAAGGGCGACCCGAACGAGCTGGAGCGGGAGAGTCGTAAACCCTTCGGCGATCGGGATTGACCAATTGCACCGAGCCGGAGAGCGGGTATGCAGACGAAGCGAGGTTCAAGGCGAGCTTTTGCGATCTGAGCCGGCTTAGCGGAGGCTGGGCGCCGGAGTCGCGGGCAGTCAAGCTTCGGACCGGGAAAGAGGAGTTACGCGTGTGTCCCGCTGGAGTCCGCAAATTCAACACGTGTCCCCGCCATCGCTCACAAGTGCTCCGCGCCGCCGCTTAGTGCCACGCCCACGTCCGGTACCTCGGTGCATAGTTGCGAGTATCACCCCGCTCGAAAGTGCTCCGCTGCGACGCCGAGTTCCTCGTTGCCGTGCGCCCTTGTCCGCGTCACCGCCAAGTGCCACGCCCCACCACGTGCCCCGCCCATCGCGAAGAGTCTAGCCAGCCACGCCGCCGACTCAAGAGCCTACCAAGTGCCCAGCCAACGCCGGGAACCCTATCCAGCCCGCTCTGCCGCCGCTGTTCTGTGCTGAGTGAGTAGAAGATTGTTTGGGAGTGCGGTTAGGTAGGGATAACCACGCTCGCTAGAGCATCCGACAGAAATAAAACTGAAGTACTAGCATCTAAACTCAAATCTTGTCTCTACACTGGGAACCATTTTCAGCCTGTGCATAGCCCGATCCGGCCCTGTGTGAAGCTTACAACTGCGGTCTTAACCCTTGTTTGCGTTTGCGCCGGGCTCTGGGCTCTCTCTCTCTTTTCCCGTAGTACATGCTTACAACTGTGGTTTTAACCCTTGTTTGCGTTCTGCTCTGGGCTTTCTCTTAGTTTCCCCGCGCGTAGCCAGATCCGGCCCCGTAGTACATGCTTACAACTGCGGTCTTAACCCTTGTTTGCGTTTGCTCTGGGCTTTCTCTTAGCCAGATCCGGCCCCGAAGCACATGCTTACAACTGCGGTCTTAACCCTTGTTTGCGTTTGCTCTGGGCACTCTTTCTCTTAGTTTCCCCGCGCATAGCCCGCTCCGGCCCATTAGTGAAGCTTACAACTGCGGTCTTAACCCTTGTCTGCTTTTGCTCTGGGCTCTCTCTCTCTTTTCCACCCGCGCATAGCCCGATCCGGCCCCGTAGTACATGCTTACAACTGCGGTTTTAACCCTTGTTTGCGTTTGCTCTGGGCTTTTCTTAGTTTACCCGCGCATAGCCCGATCCGGCCCTGTGTGAAGCTTACAACTGCGGTCTTAACCCTTGTTTGCGTTGGCTCTGGGCACGCTCTCTCGTTTCCACCCGCGCGTAGCCAGATCCGCCCCGTAGTACATGCTTACAACTGTGTTTTAACCCTTGTTTGCGTTTGCTCTGGGCCCTCTCTCGCTTTGCACCCACGTGTAGCCTGATCCTGCACGGTGTATTTTCTTGGGGTTTTCCTTAGCCACGCCTACTAGCAGCCTCCCAGGATCGCTCACTCGACCTAAGCTGGGATCAGGGAAGCCAACTTTCGCTCTGATCCTGTCCCACCCCCAAATCGGTCCCAAATCAATAAATTTTCTGTAAAAGAACCCTGGCCAGACTGAGACATATCCCAGCCCAGGACACTACCTTACAGCACGATGAAAAGTATGTTGACAGCGGTAGAGATAGGTGAACGTTCCTGGCAGGATGCACTTAGTGAGGTACAGTTAGCCATGAATTGTACAACGAACAGGGTGACAAAGTATAGACATTAGAATTATTGATTGGAAGAGAGGCCAGGCCAATGGGCTTATTGACAATAAATGAAGAAACTAAAATCGATTGTAAGCAAGCGAGGACTCAGGCCAAAGAGAATATTGAAATTAATGCGAAATATGAAAAGAATCGAGTTGATAAGAATAAGGCCAAGATTGTAAAACACAGGGTTGGGGATCATGTCTTGCTTAGAAGTGAAGAGCAGCATCAGACCAAATTGGATCCTAAGTTCAAAGGACCTTTTGTGGTTGCCGAGTTGTTGGAAGGTGATCGATACCTGTTAAAATCGTTGACTAGCAAGCGAACTTATAAGTATTCACACGAGAGTTTGAGAAGGCTGCCGGACGAGCAGATCTCTGATGAGACTATTGAGAAAAGTGACAGTGGTGAAAAAGACACTCGTCGTGAGACATCAAACACAGGGGCTAGATTTGATCAACAATGCCTGGTGGGGATGATATTGTGTGATGCAGTTTGGATCTGAGCAGATCATGGCACCAAAGGTGCAAAGCGTCGCGTAGGGCGGCAAGAGCCTGTAACTGTGGTTTAATAACGAAGATAGTCAAATGGGCGGATTTGCGCAGAAGAGTACGAGCTACTGAGAGACAGTTATACCAGGTCAAGCCGAAGGCACAAGTGTAGAACCAGGCGTGTTCTGTCATGGCGTGTGGCGCGGTTGACTGGTGTGGCAAGTTTGATATGACTCACTGTATGATGTGAAAAAGCGAGATAGCCTGCGAAACCGACATTTGATGACGCAATTTATAAAGTTGTGTGTGTAGACTATTTGTTTTTCTAAGAATGATGTTGAGAGATGAAAAAGATGGAAAGAGAAATAAAGCAAGAATGATACCAACAAAGTTTGAGTGATAACCTGTTCTGATAACCAGATATATTAATAGTTATCCAGTTTTCATTTCATCATCTTTTGAAATTACCAAAAATCTAAATTTATTTTCCCAACATTTCTGTGCAATATTCAAAAATGTATTGAAATCCATATCACAATTTGCATGATCTCTCCATATATATTTCATGTTTAATCCATCTTGTTAAACACAATAATAAAATTCGCATTATCACGTATTAAATGTTTCGGAATATGGGTATACGTTTGAGATAAACAGAATGAGTCTATATTCCGATTCACACGCGATATCGCCAAATTTCATAATCGAATTATTTTTAGCTTCTTGGGGTGACAAAACTTCGTCATTAGCTGAGAATGTGAAGTATCCCATTAATTTTATTGGTTTAATAAGTTTTTCCAAATATTCATATTTCGGTTGGTAAAAGCTCTTTGAAAATACATAAATATTTTCAAATTTAAGACCATTTGGACTTTCAATTAAACTTATTATCACATTAGTTTTTCCACAATTGGATGGACCCACAATTAATGCTCTAATTGTGTTTGGTAACAAAGAGCTGTGACGTGTAGGATTATTTCCCCCATGACTCCCACCCTCGACATTTCGTACTATAAATTAACTTCATTCGATGACTATCTCTTAATGATTGAGGTGTATATAAAATGGGAAAAAATTTGTTTAATATAATTAGTCGCAAATCAAATGTCAAGGCTGGAAGTGGTTTTATCAATAATATAATAAGCACATTGCCCTTTGAAGCTCATATACCTGGATACAATTATTGTGGACCAGGCACAAAGCTTCAGGAACGATTAACGCGTGGTGATTGTGGAATCAATGCTTTGAATGAAGCTTGTAGGGAACACTATTGATAGGGCGTGGGATCGATCAAAAGCATCAAATAGTAGTTTTGGAGGGAAAGCAGCAGCATATTTTGTAACAAATATAAAATTAAAGCAAAGAAAAAATTTTGAATGGGGTCAAAGGTAGTAAAAAGGAAAGTTTGTTAAAAAATCTCTTGCCTCAATAATCAAACCAGCTTCAAAAGAATTGAGAAAGAATAAAACTCTTGATATCTTGATTGCAATAAAAGTTGCACGCAAAGCAGTATCTAACTCAATAGGATGTAGAAAACATGTTGTAATTGCACGGGTTATAACTGTCCCCAAAGTGGGTGGTTTCTTTCCGCTTGTTCCAATTCTTACAGCTTTAAGCGCTGTGGGTAGCTTAGCCTCAGGTAGCGCAGCGATTGTAAACACTATTAATAATGCGAAAATGGAAAAACAACAACTTGAAAAGCAAAAGAGATATAACAAACGAATGGAAACTGTAGCGTTGGGGGCAGGACTGTATTTACATCCATACAAAAAAGTATATGGATTATCATTTTCAAAAAATATTAAAAATTAAACGAGGAATTCAAAAAACTACTAAGCATGCTACCCAAAAGAGCGCTATCTAATATTGATATATTAAAGTATGCAATTAAAAATATTCCATATTTTCGAGGTGTGTATATGAAAGATGAGTTACCAAAATACCCAAATAACCTGGAATCAGGAATAATAAATCTAGCAAACTCAACATCAAAAGGTACGCATTGGATAGCATATTTTAAAAGAGGATTATCATCATATTATTTCGATAGTTTTGGAAGCTTAAAACCACAATTAGAAGTAGTTAGATATTTAGGAAAAAAAAACGTTAGCTACAATTATAATCGATTCCAAAAATTCGGGACTTTGAACTGCGGACATTTGTGTCTTGAGTTTATGAGTGTAATTACCAGAAGCGCACCGACAACAAAATGTACAACATAGCAAATGTATGACATAGCAACAATTATGACTATCGTATCACCCCTACCTAAGCGGAAACATGTACTTACCTGAAGGTTCCTATCTGTCTCACCTAAGCGAAAACATGCACTTACCTGAAGGTCCCTATCTGTCTTACCTAAGCGGAAATATGCACTCGTTCATATCTATCTCTGTAACCTTTCACCCGCACCATGAGTGTGCGCTTACCTGTCTTTGTAACCTTTATCCCACAACATGAGTGTACAACTAAAAATAAATAAAATAAAATCTTTATTAAAATTAAATAAAACTAATTTTTAATGGGGAATGGGAAATAGATCTGGTTATCAGACCAGGTCTGTTAATAGATCTGGGTATCAGATCAGCTCTATCAATAGATCTGGTAATCAGACCAGGCCTATTAATAGATCTGATTATCAGATCAGCTCAATAATTATTGGGGCAAACGATTTTTTAACAGACGTTCTTTTTTACTACCTTTGACCCCACTCCAAATTTTTTCTTTGCTTTCATTATATTTGTTACAAAATATGCTGCTGCTTTCTCTCCAAAACTACTATTTGATGCATTTGATCGATCCCACGCCCTATCAATGAAAACAGTGTCTGCTTTATGACGTTCACTCAAGTATGTACTACTTGAATAAGCAATATCGTGTTCCCTACAAGCTTCATTCAAAGCATTGATTCCACAATCACCACACGTTAATCGTTTCTGAAGCTTTGTGCCTGGTTCACAATAATTGTATTCAGGTATTTGAGCTTCAAAGCGCAATGTGTTTATTATATTATTGATAAAACCACTTCCAGCCTTGACATTTGATTTGCGACTAATTATATTAAAAAATGTTTTTCCCATTTTATATACACCTCAATAATCGAGAGATTGTCATCGAATGAAGTTCATTTCCAATTAAAATGCGATTATTAAGACAATCCAAAAGCATTATAGTACGAAATGTCGAGGGTGGGAGTCATGGGGAAAATAATCCTACACGTCACAGCTCTTTGTTACCAAACACAATTAAAGCATTAATTGTGGGTCCATCCAATTGTGGAAAAACTAATGTGATGATAAGTTTAATTGAAAGTCCAAATGGTCTTAAATTTGAAACTATTTAGTTTTTTTCAAAGAGCTTATACCAACTGAAATATGATTATTTGGAAAAACTTATTAAACCAATAAAATGAATGGGATACTTAACATTTCACAGTTTTGTCACCCCAAGAAGCTAAAAATAATTCGATTATGAAATTTGACGATATCGCGTGTGAAAAGCAAGTATGTATGTATGGGACGTCATGGCAATATAGACTCATTCTATTTATCTCAAACGTATACCCATATTCCGAATCATTTAATACGTGATAATGCGAATTTTATAATTGTTTTTAACAAGATGAGATCATGCAAATTGTGATATGAATTTTAATTGGATTTTAATACATTTATGAATATTTCACAGAAATGTTGGGAAGATAAATTTCTATTTTTTGTAATTTCAAAAGATGATGAAATAAAAACTGGACGATTTAGAAAGGGATTTGATCAATTTATTGTATTTAAATAAATGTTTGTATAAATATAATGCGTTGTTTGAGAAAAAAGACAGTTCAGACTCAAGATGCATAATGCCTACATCGTTAACAATCACCTTAACTGGAAACACATCAGTTATAACTGAACAATGGGTTCATATGAGGTTGATTATATAATAATATATATTATTAACAGGCTCAAGAAGTATGGATTTCATACCACTATAAAAATTGAATGTAACATCAACACATTACAAATTCAAGTTTCAACTAAAAATGAAACAGTATATTTTAATCATGAAAGATCAATAGACGGTTATTTGGATTTAATAAACGTAAATTAAGACCACATGATAATGAAATTTCCATCTCAGATAATCCAGTAAACATTTTAAAAATAAATTCAATTAGATTGGAATGTAATATTATCAGTGGCTCATATGTGGGGAACCAAATCATGTGCTTCATGAATTTGGAATTAATGTCCCCCCAGGATATAAAATGAATATTACACCTCGAAATTTGATTTATTAACCAATCAACACCAGAGAAATAAGCACACTCGAAGTACGGATAACGGATCAGAACGGAGACTTAATCAATTTGCGTGGAGAACCTGTATCAATTCGTCTACACTTACGAGCAACAGAATGATTATTTACAATAAAAAGCCATCACATCACCCCATACCCCACATTAGTAAGCGAAAAGCTGAAGTGAAAGCATCATCATCTCCTATTCACATCATCGACGAGCACTATCTTTAAAAAATAAATTGTTTTTAAAATCGCTTGGATTAAATATTCAATAAAGTTAAATAACTGACTTTCAAATGAATGAAATTTTTTATGTTCAAGACCTACCAATGATGATAGTATCATTAAGAAAGAGTACCACACTTATTATCCGTATCAACAGAACTTCAAATCAAATGATGAAGTTCGCATCACAATACAAAAGCAAGATCTTTATGTCCTTTCAAATGAAAGTTTTCTCCATTTTGAAGGCACACTTAGCAAAACTATTGATGGAAATACAGGAACTACTAGCACGAATGGTGTTAACGGGTTGCTCAAAAATAATTGCATGGCCTATTTTCTCGATGAAATCAGATACGATTTAAACGGATGTGAGATGGACAAAACACGCTTCACTGGGATCACATAAACTCTCAAGAACTTCCTCTCCGTTGGTCAACAGGAGGCACTCCTTTATCGCAATGCTGGATGGAGTGGTGGAGAGAATATCACTTGCGGAGGACATTTCAGCTTTTCCGTTCCATTAAAAACGTTAATGGGATTCGCTGAAGACTATAAGAAAGTTGTTTTAAATTGTAAACATGAACTCATTCTGTTACTAACTTAGAATACTGATGATATGTATGTTAAAACCTTCAACTGTTACAACTGTGTAGACACCAAAATTGATATAGATAGTATTAGCTGGAAAGTACCACATATTGTTCCAAGTGATAGTGCTAAAATTAAAATGTTTAATGTTGTTAAAAGTGGGGCTACCCACTCTCATTCCGCAGCTGGGACTGTTACATAAATCCTACACTAGTGGAAGGTACCCATCATGTGTGGGATGTTAAGCTGTCGGCGAATAGAGAACGTCCATGGTTCGCTGTGATTGCGTTCACATTGGATGGAAAACTAATAACAAATAATTTGAGAAATGCCAGAGTATATTTAAATTCTGATGTCTATCCCAATGAGGATTTGAATATTAAATACAATGAAAATCGGGTTGCAGTCATTTATGATATGTATGTGAGATTTTAAAAAAACTACTGCAATCGGGAGGCTCGTCCACTTCTATCTGCGATGGAATTCATGACGAAGGCTCCCATTGTTCTTGTGGACCTCTCATACCAGAATGAGTCAGTCAAATCAAGACCGATTGATGTTGAAATTTCCACGGAACTAACTACAGCAAGTGAGAAGAACACAAAAGTAAATTGCCTTCTCATTCATGATCCTCTAGTTGAATACACACCACTGACTGGATTAGTTCAACGTGTTGTGTAACAAGTTTCAAAAAACTTTGGTCATTAAAATTTTGGAAATTATTACAAGTAGACGTGCACGGATCCGAAAACAATTTAAAATGTTCTCACTCAATAACAAACTCAACAGCACAACGGCCATTACAATCCAACAACTTGATGTCAGAATAAATAATTTCTTTAAATTATTTAAGGATCAAATTTTCCCCGAGCGTATGAAATACCTGGAGGACTCATTAAAATATTTTTGTATGAGAATGGGTGATACACCGCTGGTTTCCAATGTACATGGAGAACATTTCACAACTTGTAGTTGGGCGCATATTAATGCAAGCATTGCCACAGATACCTGCGACTGTGTTTTTTTAGTGTACGCAACACAAATCTGTAAAAATTATAAAAATATATCTGAATTTAGAACATCGCTTCTAGATGAAAAAATAAAATTATAGAATATATACAACAAAATATATAAATATGTGTTCATTATACCCTTGCAGAGGGTATTCTAATTTTGCCATGATATTTGCAACGCACTGAAGGAGGCATATCCGACCCCATAAAGTATATATATTCTTGATCAACATCACCAGCCGAGTCGATCTGGCCATGTCCGTCTGTCTATTTGTTTGTCTGTCGTCTGTCTGTCCGTCTGTCGGTTTCTACGCGAACTAGTCTCTCAGTTTTTGAGCTATCGAGCTGAAATTTTCAGCATAGTCTTATTTCTTGAGCACGCAGTATATATGTCGGAACGGCTGAAATCGGACTACTATATCCTACAGCTCCATAGGAATGATGGCGAAATTAATGTAAACAAAAATTTTAACTTATCTGTATTTCTATAAATTTTGATATATAGCAGTTTTTTATGGTTCTAGAATTAAGGTTTTCATTTTTTTAAGATCGGACAACTATATCATATAGCTGCCATAGAAACGATCGGTCAATTTATATGAAAATGTAAAATTCTACATGTAAAATGTAAAATTTACAAAATTCGATATTTTTTCAACATTACTAAAATGGTTCGATTTTCAATGATCCAATTGCAAACGGCAAGGGTATACCAACTTCGGTTTACCGAAGTTAGCTTTCTTTCTCGTTTTTAGTAGAAATGGGAAATGGAGCTATTTTCACACAAACTATCGAAATGTGGTTGCTTGCGGTATCTGCATACACCTAAGTGTTTCTGTACAAGCAACCTTCGCAGATAGAATTTGTCCTTTTTGACAGAGGGAAAATCGAATATTAAGGTCGTCCATTAGGAATCAATTAGTGTTCACTTGGCTGCGGTATCTGTATATGGGTAAGTGTTTGTGCAAAACAACCGTTTGTTATAGGGAAAATCGCCAGTCAATTAGGGTGCGATTGCGCTTGCGCTGTTGTATTTTTCCACACAAACGACCTTTTTGACAGATGGAAGATCAATTATAAGAATCGCACATTAGGGATCAATTAGCATGCTCTTGGGTGCGGTACCTGTATATGGTTCCTTGTAAAAACAACCTTTTTAAGGTTGATTCTTTAAGGATCAATTAGTGTGCGCTTACGCGCCTGTATGTTTGCACACAATCGACCTTCTTGAGACAGGAAAAATCGCGATAAGGGTTGCGGATAGGGATCAGTTAGTGTGTTTGCACACAAAACTTTTTTATGGCAGGGAAAATTCCGGTGAGGGTCGCAAATTAGGGATAAATTAGTGGGATTGTTGAGAAATTACCTTTTGAGATAGGGAAAATCCCGTTGAGGATCACTTAGTGTGAGTGGTTTCCCCCATCACACTCGCACTCGTAACCGTATCGTATGGGAGTTCGAGTACTTACATGACTAATAGCCGATCTTTTATTGATAGGTTGACATTGAACCCTCATTAATTACATTTTATGATCACAACCTTTTAAAGATTGACAGATAACCCTCAATAATCTAATTTATGACCCTAAAGGTTGACAGATAACCCTCATTAATCTAATTTATGACCCTTATTAGCGATAAAGTTTCCCAGAAGTTAGGTTTTCCAACTACTCTCGCAGCTCGATTGCTATCTTGCATGTGCACTAAATGGGTTAATATTAATGTTTTTAGTTTAGGAAGGCTATCTACAAATGAGGTTATTTTGTACAAATCATTATAATTTGCATATAGTACTCTAATGGGTTCAAGGATTTCATACGGGGTTCTACAGTGGTGCAAAACTAAAGCCAAGTAGGATCTAGTGGTCCTACATGGTACGTGGAAATTCAACTGCCCCAAAAGATCGCTGCTTTCCATATCAGCACGGATCATGTTATATATAAATACAACGCCTAGCATCGTTCTACGGTTTGATAAGGAAGGCAGGTTAAGTAGAAGAAGTCTACTAGAATAAGATGGCAACCTAAGGTTTGTGATAGTGATTTAATATTTTATTTAAAATTTCGTTGGCCTTCTTTAATTTGCAATAGTGGAGCAATGGCAAGTGTGCTGAATTATTAATCTGAGGGTCACGAGTTTAAGTCCGAGTCGAGTGGTAACACAGTGAATTAGAAATGTAAGTTACCTAATAGAATTCCATTTAATATAATTACAAAAGCAATGTAAATAAAATAAAATACTTATACATGTACAACATGCCTTTTTATTTATCTAAAATTTCGTTGGCCTTCTTTGATTTGCCCTAGTGGAGCAGTAGCAAGCGTGCTGGACTATTAATCTATTAATCGGTCACGAGTTCAAGTCCAAGTCGAGTGGTAACACTGTGAATTAGAAATGTAAGTTACCTAATAGAATTCCACTTAATATAATTACAAAAGCAATGTAAATAAAATAAAATACTTATACATGTACAACTTGCCTTACAGTTGATTATAGTCTCTTAATAGCCATAAGCAGCATAATGTTAAAATATGAACAAAATGTTTTTATATCGCCGCGTATTGCGAAATATATAACGAATGAAAAGTATTGCTTATGGAAAAAACAAAATGTTGACAAATGTGGAAAGCACGCAACACTTTTTTCCGCTAATGAATTGGTGGCCGCTCAGAAGAAGAAGCATACACAGAATCTTTATTGCTTAATAACTTCCAAGCTTATCGTCCGATTTTACTACAATTTTCAGAAAACGTCCGCAAGTGCCTACTTTTTTTTTATCTATTTACTTTAATTTATTTTTTTAATAGCTTATATAAAGTTTTTTACGATTTTCGGGGGCGGCAGTGGGTGTGGTCAAATTTGAAAACTAACTTGATCTGCGTGCAACAGATTCCAATGTTGTCAATGTAACTCTAGGTCTTATAGTCTCTGAGATCTGTTTACCAACACGGACAGACAGACGGTCAGACGGACATGGCTAAATCGACTCGGCTGGTGATGCTGGTCAAGAATATATATTGTTTATGGGGTCGGAGATGCCTCTTTCTGCCTGTTACATACATTCTCGAATAGCACAAACTTATACCCTATGGGTCGGTACGGTATAAAAATAATACAAATACGAGGCGCAAAACAAAAACAAGACCGTTCTCTTCGACAGATAAAACGAGAGCTTCTTTGGAAGCCACTCACCTTTCTACTGTAAAATAAGTTTTCGTGCTTGGAAAAGAATAGTAATTCGTAAAGAATGCATTTTGTCTGTCTACCACAACCATTTGCAACTTCGTGCGTATTTTGATTGTCGCGGGCCATGTAGTACCCCCTTCTGTAAGTCGTCAGCCAATAATTGTTTGTGAATAAAGTCGACTATATTAATGTTTTTATAAATATTTTTTATTAAATATTATGCGATTTTACAAAAGGTTTAAGAGGGTTGCGATTAGTGAGCGGTTGCGGGTAAAGTTCAACTAACATTGACTGCCGAATCATTAAAACGTTCAGAAGAATGCAAACATAATACTAATGCATATATGCTGCATCTTTGGTTACGCGTGTGGGCTTAAAGCTTTTATATAGTAAAAAAGACAATGATGAGGATTAAACTAGGTGCAATTATTTGCAAGTAAAGAAGCAATTACAATAATAATAATAATATTGATATTCAATTAAATGACTGATCTACTTCTCAACATACCGGCCCCCTGAACCACGGTTCAGTTCAAAGGTAGCACAGGAATTTTCGTAATACGGCGTTTGTAGATTCCTCTGGCAGTTTTAACTGTGACCACACGTCCCCTCTGATCCTGGCCAGGATGAACATCTATGACTCGTCCCAACATATGCTTACTTGGAGATTGATTCGGCTCCTTTAGCACAACCAAGGTGTCCATGGCAACATTCTGAGCATCTTGTTGCCATTTCGTGCGAACTTGAAGTGTACTTATATACTCTAAGTTTCAGCGTTTCCAGAACCCTTGAACTTTGGCCTGCAATTGTCTCGAGTGCTGCAGTCTGTTGATGTTTACATCCAGGAAAGATGGCTCTGGTACCGAAGTGAGACTCTGACCTGTTAAAAAATGAGAAGCGGTTAGCAGGTTAAGGCTGTGATCGCTGGGTGCGCGCAAAGGTCGAGAGTTCAAAAGCCCTTCAATCTAAATTAGCAGGGTCAAATATTCCTCGAATGTTAGTGCACTGCTGCCAATAAATCGTTTTAAGTGCAGCTCTAAAGATCGCACACTAGTCTCCCAAATACCTCCAAAATGGGGGACAGAGGGCGGGATGAAATGCCCATTAATTTCGTGACTCGACAAGAAGCTCGAAATGTCTTCGCTTTGATTTTGAGTAATTGTGATCCATTGCATTTCAGCTAAGTTTCGTTTAGCTCCATTAAAAATAGTGCCGATGTCCGAATAGATGTAAATCCGATACAAGCCCCTGTCGAGACCAAAAGCGTTTGAATGCGGCTATAAAGGCGGATGTTGTCAAATCGTTGACAAGTTCAATGTGTATTGCTTTTGTAGATCGACAAATGAAGATGACAAACCCAGTGAGAAGAAAACAGCAGGCGGGTTGAGCTCGAAACTCTGGTAAATCAGCCATAAGTTGGGAACTCGTATGTCGTCGCTGCAAGAAGAAAGTTCTGCAATTAAATACAGTTTTCTGAACGAGGTTTTGAGCTCCTAGAATCGAATATCTTTGTCGTAGACTATGAAACGTGTACATACTAGTAAAAC
The DNA here is from genome assembly GCA_018153105.1 of Drosophila rufa. NCBI lineage: Eukaryota > Metazoa > Arthropoda > Insecta > Diptera > Drosophilidae > Drosophila > Drosophila rufa. Next base: position 1,745,685 of record JAECXS010000003.1, on the reverse strand, counting down.
AGTAAGCGGAGATTCCTTTGGCAGGTTTTGGGATGTTTTGCGTCATAATTGGCCATAGAATTGTCGATGCGGCCACCAACACGAATTACTCTCTGCTCGTCTAAAAAGGGGGTGTATCGGATCAACGTCGAGATCTTTGTCAACGGCTGTCCGGTGTTTAACTGCTTGTATTCCGTTTTGAAGAACTCCTTCTGAACGTGGGTGAATATCCTAGATCGGGCATATTGTAGCTCCCACGCCGACAGGAACGGTGAAAGTCCGCGGCTAGTTGTAGGGAGCCGCCCATATGCGGTGTGCCGACCGTTTTTTTTTTTTTGCGCCTTGGAGACTCATTTAAAAGCTTAAAGCCATTTATTTGGGAATCCTGCGCTGAGAGCACATCATTAATTTAAAGAAAACTAATTAATAGCTCTTTAAAACCATTTTTCTTTTGCCGCATAAAAGGCAACTTTGTATACCCTTGCATTCTGCACATGGATCATTGAAAATCGATCCATTTTAGAAATGTTGAAAAACTATCGAATTTTGTTAATTTATATTTTACATGTAGAATTTTACATGTTCACATAAATTGACCGGTCCCTTCTATGACAGCTTTATATAGGTATAGGTGATATAGGTGGCCGATCTTAATAAAATTAAAACCGTAATTCTTAAACCGTATTAAACCGCTATATCTCGCAATTTAAAGAAATACGTTTAAAAAAAGATATGTTAAAATTTTGTTTACATTTATTTCGCCATCATTCCTATGACAGCTATAGGATATAGTGGTCCGATCTCAGCTGTTTCGACATAAATACTGCTAAAGAAATAAGACTATGCTGAAAATGTTAGCCCAATAGCTCAAAAACTAAGAGAGAAGTTCGCGTAGAAACCGACAGACAGACAGACGGACATGGCTAGATCGACTCGGGTGGTGATGCTGATCAAGAATATATATACTTTAAGGGGTCAGAGATGCCTCCTTCACTGCGTTGCAAATATCATGGCAAAATTATGATACCCTCTGCAAGGGTGTAAAAAATTATTAGCAATAAAAAAACGAAGCTTGGCTTTCAGGTATGAATGTTAAAAAAGCAATTAAAAAGCTTTAATTACCATTAGTTTGATGTTCTTTGCTTTTGTAAGCACACTTTTTCTTGATGAAAACCTTACCATTTTTAGATTTTTTGGTATATTCTCTAAGCTTTAAGAGCTAGAAAATAGTGAGTTACATCACAAGGAAGCTAATAAAATATACTACTTCCTGTAAAAAGAAGAATTTTGGACGTATTTTTTTAACACCATTTAATTTTAATCAAAGTAACTGAACATTCTTGTACGCAGAGTGTTTTTAGAGGCGTATAGTCTACTAGGCGGTTAGGACGGTAAATACTTGTACATCCAATAAGAGCTTTTGTAATTTTGAAATTTGCTGTCCACTTCGAGGAATATATATTTAATTCAACTGTCTCCGGATGTTTACATTTACACGATCCGAGCGATACACGACATAACCATCCCAAGCTACTAACAACATATCGGACATAAACCAGGTCTCAGAAACACATATCACATCTGCATTCGATTTTTGAAACATATACCTAAACTCATCAATCTTCTTAAATAAACTCTGGGCATTTATATGCACCACCTTTATGCCGTTTTTATAATTGCTTATTTCCTTAACAATGCTAACAGCCGTAAAACCTCCTATTTCATCCTGCATGGATTAAAAAATAATATTTTAAGCACGCATACTCAGCTAAAAAAAATATATTGACTAACAAAAAATAACTATTAAATAAGAGACATTTATCTAATACTATATTTAACTTAATTAAAAGAGACAAATTACATTTAAGAGCGAAAGCTCTCCAGCGGCGCAGACCTGGCCTCAGAAACATCTGCATTATTATCAAATGCGAGCGAAGAAGAGTGGCATTAGTGGGTCCATTACCAGGGCTTAAGCGCCAAAGCTCATCCATACTCTCAACGCACTGTATTCTCTCGCTCCCATTACAGCGCACGTGGATAGCACCGCGTCGAGTAAAAACAGCGGCAAGAGCTTTCCGCTTTTTTAGTCGGATCGCATTTTTAAATATGAGATAATTATCTCCCATCAGCTGTTCATTGACATAGATCAGAGCTTCTGAGTCAATTTCACAAATTTCAAATTTAGTTGGGCTTTTGCTTCTCTACGATAAGCCCCCATTTTTCGAAGAACCGCGATCTTCTCTCGCTCATTGACCATTTTGACTATGATGACAGTGTCAACATTGGATTTTTGTGTTTTGCGTGCTCGAAAAATGTCTCGGACACGTGGCGGAGATGTAAGCTGCAGATTAAAGTATAGCTGCTTGAAGAGAGCCCTTAGGTTTTCTCCTTCCACATGAGGCTCGCCATGGATACGCAAGTCGAACAAATTATTGTTGGAGATGTATATTTTTGTAGCGAATTTTCCACGCTGCCCCCTCTCTCTCTCATTGCTCGCATGTCCGCAATCTCCCGGTGCAGGTGTTCGACCCGCTCATCTAGCTGCTCGCGTTGCGCGCGTAGATCAACTACTTCGCGTTCTAGGCATAAAACCCTCTCTCCCGTATTTTTAACCTCATCCTCGATTAGGTCCAAGAGCTCCGTAAGGCTGCTGGGGATACGCGCTTCCGCTTCCCGTACCAGTGTGTCAATTTGGTCGGTGTTCTTCTTCTGACTTTCGCTTAACAATATGGACATCAGACCGCGTGCTCTTGGAGGCGCACCGTAAACAAGGACATAAGCTGGGGCGAAGGCGCATGCGAGCTGCGCTCACTTGCAGTCCCAGCGTTGTTGGGTTGCCGCTTGGAGGCCGTTGTCGATGACATTATTTAGAGCTCGATATATTCTCGCAGTGTATGTTCTTAGATCGTTCTCCTCCCTCTCTCTCTTCTTCCAAAATACGGTTGTTAATGTGTTGTTGTGGTTTTACTTGTGGCGGTGTCTTCTTGCAGTTTTTGTAAAATATATAAACAAAAGCTGCACAAATGTTTTAAATTTGATGTTCAATACGTAGAGTGTAGGTTTATATCAGTGATGTCCAAGCGCCCGCCTCTTGTGGTTGGCAAAAACTCTGCCGGCTCTCTGCCGCTACACAGACAGTGTAAACGGTCGTGTGGCGTCGGCAAGCGTCTTCGTGCGCGTCGTTTCGGTCGCTTCGTGGAATTCGACAACGAAGCGCAAACGAAAATCAAATCAGTTGCTGTTCAGCCGTCAACGGAGCAAGGTCTCGCTGCGCAACTTATTAAATATACACTGACGATAAATATTTAATTCACTGAGAATAAAAATGTTTCTGGAAGAGTGGGAAAATGAATTTTTCTTTATTGAAAATATGGATGGGGATGCGGAATGTTTAATTTGTTCGCATATTATTTATACTTGTAAATACTTTAATATTAAAAGACATTATATTACTCATTCTAGTTTTATTAATTTATTAAATAAGGATAGATTAGAAAAATTATTAGAACTTAAGGCAAAATACTTTCTAATTAAATATCCCTATCAACTTGCACCTGTCGTTGACCACGTGTCTTTAAAAAAGGCGTCTTATGTTGTGGCTTTGGCTTTAGCTAAGCAATGTAGGCCCTTTACAGATGGTATATTTTTTAAGAACTTAATTGGTGTTTTGGAAACATTGGGACGGAAATTTCCGAGCTTTGTCAACAAATTCCGTTATCGCGGAACACGATTGCTCGAAGAACAGAGCAATTAAGCGAGCATATTTTTTCTGAAACAAAGGAGAGGCTTAACAAATGTAAATATTTTTCTATATGTCTAGATGAGAGTACAGACATTAATAATATTTGTCAATTAATAATTTGTATAAAAACTGTAGATGAAAATTTAACTTGTTTTGAGGAGCTGTTCGATGTGGTTTCGCTACACGGGCATGTGACGGGCGAGATATTATATAATACTATTTTTCAAAAAATTTTATGTAAGGACAATTATATTAGTAAATTAAGTTGTGTTTGCACAGATGGTGCAAAAGTAATGACAGGGACAAACAAGGGTCTGTCTGGGATGTTTAAGAAAAATGGAATTTTTTGTTTATTTATTCATTGCGTTATACACCAGGAAGCTCTTTTTGCAAGGGAGTTGAAAATGGTAAACGTAATGAATACATGCATTAAAATAATAAATAAGATAAGGGGCGGGCATAATTCTTTAACTCATAGAAAATTTAAGGGATTTCTTGAGGAGTTTAATGCGGATTATAAAGACTTACTTATGTATACGGAAGTAAGATGGCTAAGCCGGGGAAAATGCTTAGACCGTTTATTTAGCTTAAGAAAAGAAGTTCTCAGTTTTCTTCAAGCCCACGTTAAGGAAGCTGATCAATTTTGTTTAGATCTAGAAAATCCTGATTTTTTGTTAGATTTTGGTTTCTTATGTGATATAACGGCTATGCTAAATGAATTAAATTTGTGCCTTCAGGGTAAAAATAAACAAATTTTTGATTTAGTAAATTCAATATATTTATTTAAAAGAAAACTCTTAATATTAATTAGTCAATTAGAAAATAATATTATAAGTAGTTTAGAAAAAACACAGATTATATTTTTAGAGTTTAAGATAAATAGTTTTGAAAAAATAGAACAATTTTTAGTTATATTGAGGGCCCTTCTTAATAACATTGAAAATAGATTTATAGATTTAAGTTCATTAAAATGTATTTTAGATTTAAATAATTTTCCACTAACTTGTGAAATAAATTGTTTTGAGAACAGAACTATTCGCGAAGAACTTATTACTTTGAGGGGGGACTTGGGAATACCGCTGGAATCGGGAAAAAACTTTTGGGTTCACATAGATAACACAAAATACCCGAGCCTTAAAAATGAAATTTATAAGCTTTATTCCATGTTCGGAACTACATACAATTGTGAGGTAGCGTTTTCTAGCATGAAAACTATTTTACATAAAATAAGAAACCAATTAACTGATACACATTTAGCGTGCCTTTTAAGAATTAAGGAATTTAGAGGTGAAATTAATTTAGATAAACTTTTGAAATGTGAATAGTTTTTTTTAGTTTTTTTTTAACCTAATTTTTTTTATTTTATTACTGTGTTATTTATTTCCTTTTTATTTCAATAACTTAAGTTTGAAATTTCCATTTATTTCTGTTATTTAATTATTTGTTTTTTAGTAATTTCTTAAGTTTTATGCTTGAAATTGTTTTCTTATTTATATAATTAGTTATTTAATAACTAATTATATCATAATATATTTAGCAAGAAGCAATTAATTTTATTAAGTTTGAAGTTTCCGTTTCTTTTGCGCAGTGCAAAGCATTAAAACGTCTCGCACGAAGCCAACTTCGTTTTTCTCTTACGCACACAAATGCAAGTCACATGTCATTGTATTTGTGTGGACATCACTGGTTTATATGTTCATACCCGGTACCCATAGGGTACAAGGGTATTATGAGTTAGTGCCAACCGAGAATGTATTTAACAGGCAGAAGGAGGCATCTCCGACCCCAAAAGTATATATATTCTTGATCAGCATCACCAGACGAGTCGATTTAGCCATGTCCGTCCATGTGAAACAACAGATCTAAGAGACTATAAGACCTAGAGTTACCATATTTGGTGACAACATTGGAATCAAGTTTGTTTTAAAATTTGGCCACGCCCACTTCCGCCCTCAAAAAAAAAGGCTATACTCGTTATTTTCGGGATAAAGTTAATAGATAAAATAAATTAACGTTAAAAAACGGACATGGGAGATATTAGCAATAAGGTTAGAATTTTAACACATTCTCCTAAGGCACTGCTGTTGCTGTTGCAAGCTGTAGCCGACAGGTGGCGCATTCGAGCCTTGCAAGACTTTGGCCAAGGCCTTGCTGCGCCTTAGGAAGTATCGAAGTAGAGTATAATAATGTATGTACAATTTTAAATTGCCTTTTAGTGTGAAGCGCAAACGTTTAGGTACCGGGTATCTCACAGTCGAGCACTCTCGACTGTAGCTTTCTGACTTGTTTTATTTCGTTGTTGAGAAAATAGTACGTTGCTGTATCCATTGAAAATCTTGTTATGTCGGTGGTGTCGTTGTGCCTCAGTCCTTGGGGGACATAGGTCTGAGGAAGTGGCCGCCCGGATAGCAGACACGATTTGTGCAGCTGAGCTCGCCGGATTTGGGGTGGGTTCTTTGGACGCCACTATCCTCTCCAAACGTAATCAGAACAATTATTTACGTGCCTGAAAAATAGAAGAAATCGTTTGTCCGTCTGTCTTTCTGTCCACATTGCCCCGCAAGCATATTTATGCTTGATCGTGAAAACGATCGGGCTATGTTTTGGCCGTTTTCCCTCCCCAATCGCAAACTTCGTGCGCCTTTGGATCATCGCGGGCCGTGCAATACGATCCCCTTTTGTTCATGTCGTTCGTCAAAAGTTATGCCATTTTCTTGACCCAGTCTTATGTTCGTACCAATGCCCTCCTTTTAATGGGTTCACATTACAAGTTTATTATAAAGGTTGTTCAAACGAGTATTAAACATTAAAAGTGTGTCAACAGGTGTTGTTGTTATAGCAAGGAGGAGGATAAGAAGGCACAATTATATAGTGACGTATCGTCCACCAGTTCAAAGAACGAAACCGTTCACAAACAAACAGAATCGCCAATTTCGGCTTTGATTAAAAAACGTTACAGAAGCTTGAGATCCAGAAATGCAAACAAACAAAGAAAATTGATGAAGTCCGAACGTCAACAATGAATAAAGAATAACCAATAACGACTCATGTAAATGGTACAGTCGGTAGAATCTCTTTAAAAAATATCCTTGCGAATAAACGAAGTCGGGAGCTTACTGATCAATTAAAATGATATTTCTAAACTACTAGGTTATCCAGATCAGCGCGTGGAATTGCCCACAAGTAAACAATTTAATCGACTAGCTCGGAAGTGCAACTAAAAGATCCTCAAAAGAACCTAAGTGCAAATTAGAGGCTCTGAAAAAATATAATAATAAATTAAATTTCAATCGACTACTGAATAAATCCACTTCCGTCAGTGATTAAGTTGAGTGGAATTTAATTAAACACAATATGGCCCAACAACCACCAGCTCAAGGGCAACAACAAATTGGTGTGGCACCCAACCCATTGACGGAGCCAAACTTAAATAAGCTGTTGTCCCAGATCCGGAATATTCCAATGTTTTAAGGAGATCCATCTACCCTAGGAACCTTTGTCAGAAGAGTTAACTCTAACCTTTTGTGTCTGTATCCTACAACCGATGATCGACAGACAAGCGTTATATTTGGAGCAATTGAACTTCAAATCACCGGTGATGCTCATAGGATTCAGCAAGTTCTACAAGTCAACAACTGGCCAGCTCTTAGAGCAGCCCTAATCGACGAGTACAAAACGCAAACCCCTGTAGAGGAACTATTAAGGCGATTATACAATACTAATTTTCAAGGTAACCTAAGAAAATGTTGTAATGAGATCGAGCTTAAACAGTTAGTTATAAGCAACAAATTAGTACTTGAGGGAAATCCAAATGAATTAATATTGTACACAAAAGCAATGTTTAGGACTACAAAAAACCTAATACAACGAAAATTACCTGACAGAGTTTTTATGAAATTAGCAAGAAGCGATATTTCAACACTACTTAAACGAAAACAGGCGGCTCAGCAAGAAGGGCTATACGAAGAAAATGAAAATTTAAAACATTATAATATCAATCTTAATAAAATTCAAAAGCAACAACAAACAAATTATACACGTAAACCCTACCCTTACGCCAATTTGTACAACACCCAACAATTTAATCCTGGCCCAGCTCTTTCAATTCAACCAAACCCCAATCAACCCCAAAGCATGGTTCCACAAAATAATAGGTTCCAATCTAATAACAGAAATAATACTTTTGACCAAAATAGGGGAAGTTACCAAGAGTTTCGAAGAAATTTAATGTAGGGACAGCAAAATAATACAATGCCAAGTGGACGATCGGGCTCAGTACCCAACGAACGACAAAAGAGAGTTAGAGAAAGTAATAGTGGACAATCAAGAATGCAAGTAGACGAAAATTATCAACAAAATAAAGAGTACAAAGAAGAAGATGTTTATGATGAAAATGAAAATTTTCCAATGCAAGCCTCGGACCAATTACGTACATAGAAATAACTATAAATAATAATAATTATCGTTGCATCGTCGATACTGGTTCATCAATTAACTTAATGAAAAAGAATTTCCTTAAGGGGAGCATACATAAAGATCCGACAATTATACGCACTATGACAGGTCATTATGAACTAAATGACCGAAAGTGGGCGCATTTTTGTACACAAAAACATTAGTTTGAAAAATCCAACACAAATAAATGACTTTGAGGCATTGCTAAAATCTAAAAATTATACTGATGAAATAAATTATGCTGTTAAAAATGAATTGACAGAGGGAAAAAATCGTTTAGAACACTTAAATGAAGAAGAACGAGAAAGAAAGCAAACTTCGGTAAACCGAAGTTGGTATACCCTTGCAGTCTGCAATTGGATCATTGAAAAAATATAGAATTTTGTAAATTTTACATTTTAAATGTAGAATTTTACATTTTCATATAAATCAACCGATCGCTTCTATGGCAGCTATATGATATAGTGGTCCGATCTTAATGAAATTAAAACCGTAATTCTAGAACCATAAAAAACTGCTATATCCCAAAATTTATAGAAATACGTTGAAAAACCGAGAAGTCAAAATTTTTTTACATTAATTTCGCCATCATTCCTTGGCAGCTATAGGATATAGTAATCCGATTTCGGTCGTTCCGACATATATACTGCGTGCTTAAGAAATAAGACTATGCTGAAAATTTCAGCGGGATAGCTCAAATACTGAGAGACTAGTTCGCGTAGAAACCAACAGACGGACAGAGAGAGAGACGGACAGACGGACAGACAGACAGACGGACATGGCTAGATCGACTCGACTGGTGATGCTGGTGATCAAGAATATATATACTTTATGGGGTCGGAGATGCCTCCTTCACTGCGTTGCAAACATCTGGTCAAAATTATAATACCCTCTGCAAGGGTATAAAAAGTTAAATTATTAAAATTAATAGTAATTAATAAATTAATAATAATAATAAACTAATAAATAAACTAATATAAATGCATTCAATATCGTGATGGTGAAAATTTTACCTTTACAAATGTTGTTTTTCCAATTTATAAAAAACCGTACGGGTATCCTTTTTCATTTGAAAAAGAAGTTGAGTTTCAAATACAGGATATCTTAGAGCAAGGAATAATTAGGCACAGCCAATCACCTTATTGCAGTCCATTGTGGATAGTACCAAAAAAGCAAGATGCTTCAGGTAAACAAAAATTTAGATTTGTAGTAGACTATAGGGGCTTAAATGAGATCACTATTAGTGATAAATTTCCCATTCCCAATATGGACGAAATATTAGGCAAGCTAGGACGGTGTCAATATTTTACCACCATTGATTTGGCTAAAGGTTTCCACTAGATCGGAATTGACCAAAATTCCATAAACAAAACAGCGTTTTCCACAAAGTACGGACACTACGAGTACACACGTATGCCATTTGGATTAAAAAATGCACCTGCAACTTTTCAGCGATGCATGAACAATGTCCTTCGTGAATTACTAAACAAGCATTGCCTTGTATACTTGGACGATATAATTGTTTCCTCTCCTTCTCTTGACGAACACCTTACTTCATTAAAAATTGTTTTTGAAAAACTTAAAAACGCTAATCTAAAATTACAACTAGACAAATGTGATTTTTTGAAAAAAACAGCATTTTTGGGACACATAGTTGGACCAAACGGTGTAATGCCAAATCCAGAAAAGGTCAAGGGGGTCTTCTCATTGAGCAACTTTTTTTTTCGACTTTTTTTTTTGCATTTATTTATAGCTTGGGTAGTTGTGAATATGCCCCAAAAAGGATTTTTAGAAATTCGAAATACTTTAGAAGATACAGCCTTTTTTGTGAAGCAAGGTCTTCGTCAAAATGAGCTATTTTTACTTTACTTCAAACTTTAAACGCGTTTATCTCGAAACCACGTTTTTTGAACTGGCGGCCATGATATCTCTAGTTCAACTGAACCGATTTTCATGAAACAAAGTGGAATCGACGCAGAATTGTCACCATTCTCGTCTGAATAAACTACAAAAAAAAAAAAGGCCGAAATTGAAATTGTTTTTGAATGACCGCCATTTTCTACAAAAAAATCACAAAATCATGATCGACATTCAGACATCTATACTGATTATAACCCCGTTTTTTTTTTTCATTTCAAACGCTCCGGAGACCCGGAATCGTGGCCGCCGTGACGACACCTTTTTTTTCCACCACCAACTTTGAAGTCTCATTACTTTTTGAAAAGCCCTCGCATCAGGCAAAAATAATTTTTTATTTACTTTGAATCTTCTGTAATACAATAAATAAAAAAAGTTTCAATTATTTTTTGCGTTTTCAAATAAGAATTTTTTTAAAAACGGTCTAATAAACGGGTTTTGAATGAGAAGACCCCCTTAAGGCAATCAATACTACTGTTGGCAAAAAGTAAGGTGAATATCAATTTAAAATTCGCGGGCTTAAGATGGCGGACTAGTTTTTTTTTTTTGAGTTGGCAGGACTGTTGATGACATCTGGCGGTAATTTCATGTCAATGTCAGTATCAGTACTATATTTACGCTTGTGTTTACCAAACGATCAAGAGTGCATTTGTCGATTTTTACAATGTCTGATTTAATTGAGCAGAGAAGTGCCATCAAATTTTGTTTGCGGAATGAAATTTCGGCTGCGGAAACGTTGAGGATGTTGCGGAAGGCCTTTGGTGATTCTACCATGTCCCAGAAAAATGTTTATAAGTGGTACAATGACTTCAAAGAGGGTCGGGAACGTGTTGATGATTTGGAGCGCTGCAGACGACCATCGACGTCAACAGATGACCAAGACGTCAATAGAGTGAAGGAATTAGTGCTAAAAAATCGGCGGTTGACTGTTAAAGACCTTACTAATATGATCGGAATATCAGAAGGATCTGTGAAAACCATTTTGAAAGACCATTTGGGGCTACGAAAAGTCAAATCTCGTTTGGTACCGAAAACGCTCAATTTCATGCAAAAAAGTCATCGCGTTGATGTGTGTGAAACACTGCTTTCTGACTATCAGGACAAGCTCAAATGCATAATCTCGGGCGATGAGACTTGGATTTATGCTTACGACCCTGAAACAACAGACCAATCAAGCGAATATCGTGCTGAAGCCAAGGCCAGACCGAAAAGGGCACGTCAAAGTCGTTCAAAAATCATGGTTATGATGACAGTTTTTTTAGATTTTCGTGGTGTGGTGACCTATGAATTCCTTCCACCTGGCCAAACTGTTAATAAGGAATATAATTTGAGCGTTATGCGTCGTTTGCGTGAAGCAATTCGTCGAAAAAGACCAAAATTATGGGCCAACAACTCTTGCTTTTTGCACACAATAATGCACCGTCGCATACTGCACTCCTTCCTCGTGACCATTTCGCCAAGAATTCGACGCATATCGTTCCGCAACCACCGTATTCTCCTGATTTGGCTCCGTGTCTGGCTATTCCCAAACTCAAGAGACCACTCTGGGGAACCCGTTTCGAGTCGATTGAAGAGATAAAAGCGGAATCGACGAGGGCGCTCATGGCTATACCGGAAAATAACTATTTGGCCTGTTTCGATGATTTGAAAAAACGTTGGCATAAGTGTATTTTATCGGGAGGGGATTACTTTGAAGGGGATGAAATTGATTCAGGAGAATAAATAAAGAATTTTCACTTTACAAACAAATTCACCTTACTTTTTGCCCACAGTAGTAAATTTCCAATTCCCAAAACTCAAAAAGAAATAAAATCTTTCCTTTGTGGTTGCGGTTATTACAGAAAATTCATTCCAAACTTCGCAGACATTTCAAAGCCCTTAACTAAATGTTTAAAAGCTGGTTCTAAAGTGACATTCAAAGATGATACATTTATTGCAGCATTCAATAAATTAAAACAACTTATCATAAACGATCCCAAACTGATTTGTCCAGATTTTGAAAAAAAATTTCAATTAACTACTGATGCTAGCAATTATGCATTAGGAGGAGTTCTTTCTGAGGATAACAAACCAATCAGTTACATTAGTAGGACTCTCAATGGACATTAAATAAACTATAGTACAATTGAAAAAGAATTATTAGCTATAATATGGGCGACAAAAACCTTAAGACCCAATTTATTCGGAAGAAGATTTTAGATATTAAGTGATCATAAGCCGTTAGTCTGGCTAAACAATATTTTTTACATTAATTTCGCCATCATTCCTATGGCAGCTATAGGATATAGTAATCCGATTTCGGTCGTTCCGACATATATACTGCGTGCTTAAGAAATAAGACTATGCTGAAAATTTCAGCCCGATAGCTCAAAAACTGAGAGACTAGTTCGCGTAGAAACCGACAGACGGACAGAGGGAGAGACGGACAGACGGACAGACAGACAGACGGACATGGCTAGATCGACTCGACTGGTGATGCTGGTGATCAAGAATATATATACTTTATGGGGTCGGAGATGCCTCCTTCACTGCGTTGCAAACATCTGGTCAAAATTATAATACCCTCTGCAAGGGTATAAAAAGTTAAATTATTAAAATTAATAGTAATTAATAAATTAATAATAATAATAAACTAATAAATAAACTAATATAAATGCATTCAATATCGTGATGGTGAAAATTTTACCTTTACAAATGTTGTTTTTCCAATTTATAAAAAACCGTACGGGTATCCTTTTTCATTTGAAAAAGAAGTTGAGTCTCAAATACAGGATATCTTAGAGCAAGGAATAATTAGGCACAGCCAATCACCTTATTGCAGTCCATTGTGGATAGTACCAAAAAAAAGATGCTTCAGGTAAACAAAAATTTAGATTTGTAGTAGACTATAGGGGCTTAAATGAGATCACTATTAGTGATAAATTTCCCATTCCCAATATGGACGAAATACTAGGCAAGCTAGGACGGTGTCAATATTTTACCACCATTGATTTGGCTAAAGGTTTCCACTAGATCGGAATTGACCAAAATTCCATAAACAAAACAGCGTTTTCCACAAAGTACGGACACTACGAGTACACACGTATGCCATTTGGATTAAAAAATGCACCTGCAACTTTTCAGCGATGCATGAACAATGTCCTTCGTGAATTACTAAACAAGCATTGCCTTGTATACTTGGACGATATAATTGTTTCCTCTCCTTCTCTTGACGAACACCTTACTTCATTAAAAATTGTTTTTGAAAAACTTAAAAACGCTAATCTAAAATTACAACTAGACAAATGTGATTTTTTGAAAAAAACAGCATTTTTGGGACACATAGTTGGACCAAACGGTGTAATGCCAAATCCAGAAAAGGTCAAGGGGGTCTTCTCATTGAGCAACTTTTTTTTCGACTTTTTTTTTGCATTTATTTATAGCTTGGGTAGTTGTGAATATGCCCCAAAAAGGATTTTTAGAAATTCGAAATACTTTAGAAGATACAGCCTTTTTTGTGAAGCAAGGTCTTCGTCAAAATGAGCTATTTTTACTTTACTTCAAACTTTAAACGCGTTTATCTCGAAACCACGTTTTTTGAACTGGCGGCCATGATATCTCTAGTTCAACTGAACCGATTTTCATGAAACAAAGTGGAATCGACGCAGAATTGTCACCATTCTCGTCTGAATAAACTACAAACAAAAAAAGGCCGAAATTGAAATTGTTTTTGAATGACCGCCATTTTCTACAAAAAAATCACAAAATCATGATCGACATTCAGACATCTATACTGATTATAACCCCGTTTTTTTTTTTTCATTTCAAACGCTCCGGAGACCCGGAATCGTGGCCGCCGTGACGACACCTTTTTTTTCCACCACCAACTTTGAAGTCTCATTACTTTTTGAACAGCCCTCGCATCAGGCAAAAATAATTTTTTATTTACTTTGAATCTTCTGTAATACAATAAATAAAAAAAGTTTCAATTATTCTTTGCGTTTTCAAATAAGAATTTTTTTAAAAACGGTCTAATAAACGGGTTTTGAATGAGAAGACCCCCTTAAGGCAATCAATACTACTGTTGGCAAAAAGTAAGGTGAATATCAATTTAAAATTCGCGGGCTTAAGATGGCGGACTAGTTTTTTTTTTTTGAGTTGGCAGGACTGTTGATGACATCTGGCGGTAATTTCATGTCAATGTCAGTATCAGTACTATATTTACGCTTGTGTTTACCAAACGATCAAGAGTGCATTTGTCGATTTTTACAATGTCTGATTTAATTGAGCAGAGAAGTGCCATCAAATTTTGTTTGCGGAATGAAATTTCGGCTGCGGAAACGTTGAGGATGTTGCGGAAGGCCTTTGGTGATTCTACCATGTCCCAGAAAAATGTTTATAAGTGGTACAATGACTTCAAAGAGGGTCGGGAACGTGTTGATGATTTGGAGCGCTCCAGACGACCATCGACGTCAACAGATAACCAAGACGTCAATAGAGTGAAGGAATTAGTGCTAAAAAATCGGCGGTTGACTGTTAAAGACCTTACTAATATGATCGGAATATCAGAAGGATCTGTGAAAACCATTTTGAAAGACCATTTGGGGCTACGAAAAGTCAAATCTCGTTTGGTACCGAAAACGCTCAATTTCATGCAAAAAAGTCATCGCGTTGATGTGTGTGAAACACTGCTTTCTGACTATCAGGACAAGCTCAAATGCATAATCTCGGGCGATGAGACTTGGATTTATGCTTACGACCCTGAAACAACAGACCAATCAAGCGAATATCGTGCTGAAGCCAAGGCCAGACCGAAAAGGGCACGTCAAAGTCGTTCAAAAATCATGGTTATGATGACAGTTTTTTTAGATTTTCGTGGTGTGGTGCACTATGAATTCCTTCCACCTGGCCAAACTGTTAATAAGGAATATAATTAGAGCGTTATGCGTCGTTTGCGTGAAGCAATTCGTCGAAAAAGACCAAAATTATGGGCCAACAACTCTTGCTTTTTGCACACAATAATGCACCGTCGCACACTGCACTCCTTCCTCGTGACCATTTCGCCAAGAATTCGACGCATATCGTTCCGCAACCACCGTATTCTCCTGATTTGGCTCCGTGTCTGGCTATTCCCAAACTCAAGAGACCACTCTGGGGAACCCGTTTCAAGTCGATTGAAGAGATAAAAGCGGAATCGACGAGGGCGCTCATGGCTATACCGGAAAATAACTATTTGGCCTGTTTCGATGATTTGAAGAAACGTTGGCATAAGTGTATTTTATCGGGAGGGGATTACTTTGAAGGGGATGAAATTGATTCAGGAGAATAAATAAAGAATTTTCACTTTACAAACAAATTCACCTTACTTTTTGCCCACAGTAGTAAATTTCCAATTCCCAAAACTCAAAAAGAAATAAAATCTTTCCTTTGTGTTTGCGGTTATTACAGAAAATTCATTCCAAACTTCGCAGACATTTCAAAGCCCTTAACTAAATGTTTAAAAGCTGGTTCTAAAGTGACATTCAAAGATGATACATTTATTGCAGCATTCAATAAATTAAAACAACTTATTATAAACGTCCCAAACTGATTTGTCCAGATTTTGAAAAAAAAAATCAATTAACTACTGATGCTAGCAATTATGCATTAGGAGGAGTTCTTTCTGAGGATAACAAACCAATCAGTTACATTAGTAGGACTCTCAATGGACATTAAATAAACTATAGTACAATTGAAAAAGAATTATTAGCTATAATATGGGCGACAAAAACCTTAAGACCCTATTTATTCGGAAGAAGATTTTAGATATTAAGTGATCATAAGCCGTTAGTCTGGCTAAAAAATATCAAAGAACCTTATATGAAACTGCAAAGATGGAAGATGGAAGATGGAATATGACTTCGAAATAAAATATTTAGAAGAAAGGCAAAATCACGTAGCCGATGCATTGTCAAGAATCAAAATTAGCGAAGTATACTATGGCAGTAAAAAAGCAACTGCACATAGCGCTTAAGAAGATAATGAAAATTTAATAACAATTACTGAAAAACCAATCAATCATTTCGCAAGACAGGTAGAAATGATTCAAAGCAATACAGAAGGTGAAGAAAGTGAAAATTATTTTAAGAAAGTCAAGATTAAAATAATGTTTCATGAATTCATCGAAAAAGCTAAGCAAATATTAATAAAACACTTTTGTACCAAGTCAAGTGCACTTTACATCGAACACGACTCTGATTTTGAAATCATTCAACAAGCTTTTAAACAGGTCATGAACTCTATTACAAAAATTGTAAGGGCAATAATTAAGTTACAGGACATAAAAACTTACGCTGAATTTAAAGAAATTATAGTTAGAAACCACGAAAAACTATTGCACCCAGGAATTGAAAAAATGGTAAGGCTCTTCAAAGAAACCTATTATTATCCCGACGACCAGAATTTAATTAATGAGTGTAATGTTTGTAATCAAGCAAAAACCGAACATAGAAAAACATCGCTTTTATTAAAAACAACTTCCGAAACAGAGTTTTGTAGGGAAATTTACGTCGCAGATATTTACACGATCAAAAATCAAAACAACCTAACTTGTATTGATTAATACTCAAAATTTGGAAGGGCGATTGAATTAAACGGAAAGGACTGGATGTAAGTTAAAAGAGGACTTTTACGAATGTTTAATTCAATGGGAAAACCCAGAACCTTGAAAACAGATAGGGATAGTGCTTTTATGGGTATAGCGCTTAAAAATTGGCTGGACACAGAAAACGTAAATATTCAGAGTACAATAAGTAAAAATGGAGTATCAGATGTAGAAAGATTACACAAAACAATTAACGAAAAAATACGTGTAATCGAGACCAGCGACAATACAGAAAATAAACTTATGAAAATGGAAGTAATACTATATACTTATAATCATAAAAAAAAACACAACGCAACAGGTAGAGCACCAGCTGATATTTTTATTTATGCAGGTATCCCTGCATATAATAACCAAATTATAAAAGAAGCTAAAATAGAACAACTTAATAAAAAACGACAAAATGTTGAGGTAAATACCAAATTTAGAAAGGCTCCAAAAATTCACGGGAAATTACACAGTCCTTATAAAAAGATCGGAAATATAAAACGAATAGATAGTGATAATTTTGAGGGAACTAAAAGAGGTCGAAAAATAAAACATTACAAAACAAACTTCCAGAGACAAAAGAAAGTTAATAAAAGTAAATATTTGCAGTTGGACCCAGATCAAGACCCAGCGCTTTGACTTTCATCTTTCTGACATCAACGTTAATAATAATGATGCCAATGGGTAACAACCAATTTATAGAAATTAACCCTATAAAATCGTACAATGGCTATTTGTTATTTATGACCGACACAATCAACATCCCAGATAGTTTTGAATACCATTGCCTCACAATTAATATTACAAAAACCAAAGAAAATTACAAAAACTTGCTATCACAAGCGTTTGGCTTTAAGGAAATAATGCAGATTAAATATTTAACGGAAAAACTACAAAGAGAAATGAATGGGTTACAAATTGTTAGGAGAAACAAAAGAGGATTAGCTAATTTTGTAGGAACAGCTTACAAATATCTTTTTGGAACATTAGATAATAACGATAAAGAAGAATTAGAAGAAAAAATCAATGTAATAGCTCAAAACAGTGTACAGGTAAACGAACTAAATAATATAATTGATACAGTTAACAAGGGCATCGATATAATAAACAAGCATCTCGAATACAACGAAAACGAAAAAATTCTTGAATTATTGGTTTTTAATTTAGAACATTTCTGAGAATACATTGAAGATCTGGAAATGGGAATGCAGTTAGCAAGATTAGGAATATTCAATCCAAAGTTATTAAAACCCGACTACTTGACACACATTAACTCTGAGATACTTCTGAACCTAAAAACCTCAACTTGGCTTAGGTCAGATTCAAACGAAATTTTAATTATATACCACATACCCAGAGAAATAAAGAAACTTCCCGTATACGAAATATTACCTTATCCAGATGAAAATAATAAAATATTTCAAGATAACACCCAAAACAAATATTACGTATACAGAAACAGTTTGTATAACAAAGAAACAAATAAACCTGTTACCAACACATGTCTATTAGGTCTTGTTAATCAAACAGATACTAGTTGCTGGTACAGAAAAACGCTATTAACTACCCAAATTAATTATGTCGAACCAAATATCATAGTTACATGGAATTTGTCAAAAACTATACTAAATCAAAATTGTATTAAAAATGAAATTGTCATTGAAGGAAACAATATGATCAAAATACACAATTGCTCAATTGCAATTAACGATTTATCCTTAAGCAATTATAATTCTGTCTACACACAAAGCATATACACAAGAAATAATGTCACCATAGAAGCAAAAGAAATATTTTTTGAACACAATAAAGAAAACCAGATTTACAAAATAATTGTAATTGTAACACTGGGTCTCTTAATATTAAGTATATCACTGTACCTACTTTATAAATTTAAAGAAATACCTAAAAGAATACTTATTAAATACAATAACACAAAAGGTGACGACCCAACAATAGAAACACAAGAGTTACAAAACTCACAAGAGTTACAAGAAATACCAAAACTATACCCCAAAATCACATAAATAATCATATGATTTTGATGGGGGAGTGACGTATCTGCACTGCGATTTCTCAACGTCCACCAGTTCAAAGAACGAAACCCTTCACAAACAAATAGAATCGCCAATTTCGGCTTTGATTAAAAAACGCTACACAAGCTTGAGATCCCGCCATGCAAACAAACAAAAAAAAGGGATAAAGTCCGAACGTCAACAATGAATAATTCCATAAAAACGTTAAAAAATCCAATATGATCGGAAAATCTAATAAGACCGAGTTAGGTAAACATAAACAAAGAAGTGACGATCACATCATCCACATGCGATTGCGTCACCTAATGCACTAACAGTAAATTCTAAAACGAAAACCGAGGTTTCATGCTAACCAATTCTGTAACATACAGTTAGTCTTTTTCCAGCGTTCTAATAAAGAATAACCAATAAATAAAAAATCTCCTGATCTTACTATCTTACTATTGTCGCACGATTTGATATCATAAACTTTTGAAGTTTAAGGTGCCATCGTCACTTTTCACTCACCTCGTTTAAAGGTGTTTTTGTTTGATAGAAACTATAGTATAACATGAAAGTAAGCCGAAGTTTTGCAGTGTGCAATTGGATCATTGAAAATCTATCCATTTTGGTAAACTTAAAATAATATCGAAGTTTGTAATTTTGTATAACATTTACTTACACATTTTACATGTAGAATTTTACATTTTCATATAAATCAACCGATCGCTCTTACGGCAGCCATATTCTACACATAGTTGTCCGATTTAAATGAAATATAAACCGTAATTCCGAAGCCATAAAATAACAGCTATATCTCGAAATTTATAAAAATACGCTAAAAACAGAAAAGTTCTCATTTTTTCCCATTAATTATTACTATGGCAGTTATAAGATATAGTGGTACGATTCCGTTCCGACATATACTATAAGCTTTCCTTCTTGTTTTTTTTGGTAATTTTCTTAATTTGAAAGAGTTTATAAACTATATTTTATTGCCGATTTTTCCTGTCGGTAAAAACATTTGTGATTAACTGTCTATGCGAGCTAATAGAAGCAAGCTTTGAACTTGATTGGATCACCACACGCTGCTAATGCTTCAATTATCTAGCAATTATCAATTAAAGTCGTTTTTGTATCATTTCTTGATTTCTTCAAGTGCAAGCAGGGCTGTAATTAGAACCGCTCTGGGTTTTAATAAACAACGGCATATTGTCATTACGTTAGATATAATATAATTGTCATTACGTTAAATATAATAATAGCACGTATATCAGAATTTGATTTGTAACGGTTGTCGATTGAAGTTGAATTTCACAAGTCAGTAATGTTTTTGGAATTGTATACATAGTCAACGTGATATTAACTCACTCAAATTGGTGATTTTTATAATTTTATAATTTGTAAACATTTAGTCAGAGGATTGCAACGAACCAGTAAAATATATATGTAATTATTCTTGATCAGCATGAACAACCTAGTCGTCCTACTTAAGTCCGCCGATCCGTACTTCCCTTTGTCCGGCTGTCCGTTTGTATGCAAACTTGTCTCTCAGTTTTTCAGCATTCTGAATAAATTTCGCAGACTATATTTTGGACACAATCTTAAATCTTATG
The DNA here is from genome assembly GCA_018153105.1 of Drosophila rufa. NCBI lineage: Eukaryota > Metazoa > Arthropoda > Insecta > Diptera > Drosophilidae > Drosophila > Drosophila rufa. Next base: position 1,725,351 of record JAECXS010000003.1, on the reverse strand, counting down.
AATTCCTATTAAGCAGGGATCGTAACTGTTATAATTTTTAAAATAAAAATTGTAAAATAAGAGTTATTTTTGATCAAATAAAAACACCTCTTAACGAGGTGAGATTAAAAAGACAATGGCACATTCAACTTAAAAAATTTCTGATACCAAATTTTGTGACGATTAATAGTTATTTAAACAAAAATATTTTAAAAGTTTTTAATTAGTTTCAAAATCGGCACGCCGCACTGTAGCTCGTTTTCTCAAAACACATTGCAAAATTAATAACTTTTGATCTATTGAAGGCATATACTTAATTTTTTTTATAATAATTTAAAAATCTCCAAAAAAATTTAGGTAGTACGTTTTTTAGGTTACGCCCACCAAAAGAGGCGGAATTTATTCGGAAAACTAACACTTTTGATTTTTTACTATAAAAATACATTTTTCATAGGAATCAATGAACTTAAAAATTCAAAAAATTGCATACAAAAAAATTGACAAAAAAATGTTTTATTTTGCAACTCCGGTACTTGAAGCTATACTTTTTGTTGCCTTGCCGTTTTCCATACTGGCCGACTACAAAGTGCCAGTTTGGTAGCATGGTTTGATATGAACAATTATCAAAATCTCGAAATGCGCGCAATTGTAGCAATGGTTTTTTTTTTTTGGTTTGTTAGTTGAATATCTCTACTAATTTTTAGTATTATCTAGAGCTCGGCGAAATATGTTTTTTTTTTTTTTTTTCCCACTAAAAATTGAAAATAGTGAAAAAGATTTTTTTTTTAAATCTAAATAAAATAGAAGTACGAAAAAAATTTCAATTTTCTTTTTAATTCAGGTTTAAAATTGATTCCTTAAAGCAGAAAAATATTTTTTTTTCTGTGAGCTTAACTACTTTTGTAGAAAAATTAAATTAAATCTGTCGACTAGCGAGTTCTTTACCTTTTTGCAACTACAGAAAAATTGTCAAACTTTGAGTAGCGATTATAAATACTACAACAAAAATTTGTATATTATAAAATTTTGGTTTTGAATAGCTTGATCAATTTATAATTCAATGGTATCAAAAGATTTGCTAAATTCAACAACGCGAAATCCGACTTTCGCAACGAGTTTTCGTAAAATGAGCCACAGTGTGTCCATGTCGTTCGTCAAAAGTTATGTCATTTTCTTGACCCAGTCTTCCAGTCGTACCAATGCCCCCCTTTTAATGGGTTTCTACCAATGCATTTTTCGTTGGTTTAAATTTACATTACAAGTTTATTAGAAAGGTTATTCAAACGTATATTGGACATTAAAGTGTGTCAATAGGTGTTATAGCTATTCTGAATTGATTTAAACTGTGTAATTAATATTTAGGTATATTTTGGAAGCTAATATTTTGTTCATATGATATGTAGTGTATATGGAGGCACGATTATATATATATATATAAATATGTCGGATAATATTGGGAAAAATGTCCCGTTGACTCACCCCCTTGTATTCCATCGTTGAGAGCTCTCGTTCTGGAGTTGAGGTTGTATTTGTTGAAAAGGTTAAGTGGAATTAAGCATATATATATATATAATATCGTGCTTTGTTTTTGGGGTTATAAATTCACTAAATGCACAGACTATTTACTTAATGATTTAAAAAAAACATTAATAAACAAGTAAGAAAGCTACAGTCGACTGTGCTCGACTGTGAGATACCCGGTACCTAAACGTTTGCACTTCACACTAAATGGCAATTTAAAATTGTACATACATTATAATAGTCTACTTCGATACTTCTTAAAATAAATCACCTCTCGAATCAGCTCCCGACCTAAACAATATAATGACATACTTAAATATGAATGATACATTTTATAGGAACACATAAAAACCCGCTCGATCGGCGTCAAAAAATTAATTATGTCATTTCTTGCTATATTCTTCTGCAGTGGCGCCATTATATCGCACGGCCAAGGCTCGAAACCGCCACCTGTCGGCTACAGATTGCAACAGCAGTGCTTTAGGGCGGTGTGTTTAAATTCTAACCTTATTGCTAATATCTCCCATGTTTATCATCCGATTTTACTGAAATTTTCAGGAAACGTCCCTTTTATTTTTTTAATTTATTTTATCCATTAACTTTAACCCGAAAATAACGAGTATAGCTAAATAACTTTTTTATGATTTATGAGGGCGCAAGTGGGCGTGGCCAAATTTTAAAACAAAATTGATCTGCGTGCAACAGATTCTAATGTTGTCACCAAATTTGGTAACTCTAGTTCTTATAGTCTCTGAGATCTGTTGTTTCACACGGACAGACAGACGGACAGACGGACAGACGGTCAGACGGACATGGCTAAATCGACTCGGCTGGTGACGCTGATCAAGAATATATACACTTTATAGGGTCGGAGATTTCTCCTTCTGCCTGTTACATACATTCTCGGTTGGCACTAACTTCATTGAATTCCTTTGTGTGAAGCTATCATATAATGGTAGTTTTACTTATATTACATGTTCCTATATCCCCCCCATGTCGGAACTTCCTATTTATTGGAACCACCTTTCAGCTATTCATGCGGTCTCCAATAGACTTTCGGATAGGGACCATTTAGTAGTTCTAGGTGATTTTAACATTCCTGGGGCTACTTGGTCTACAAATGACTCTTCAAATACTCTTTTGACTACAGCACGGCATGACTTTATTGATGGCTTGTTTGACATTTCACTGTCTCAAGTCAACCATGTACGAAATTCCTTAGATCGCTTGCTCGATCTTTGCTTTGTCTCTGATCCGGCAAGAGTCAGTTTGGTTAGGGTCCCGCCCTTGACACAACCCGAATATCCATACCATCCTACTTTTGATGTTACTATCGATATTGGGACTGTTATGGAGAATAAGTCTGATCGGCCAGCTAAGAAAGTCCACTGCTTTCGCAAGGCGGATTTTCGACGGCTGAATATTTTCATATCTGACTTTGATTGGTCCGATCTCTACATGTGCACTGACATGGTGGTTGCCATGGATATTTTTTACAATGCTATGAATTCCTTTTTTACAGAATGTGTTCCGCTTTACTATCCGTCAATCTCAAATAAGCCTCCCTGGTTTAGTAAAGAGTTGACTCGCCTCAAAAACATTAAGTCCAATCTCTATTCTAAATTTAAACGTAACGGTTCTCAAGCTGTCCATTCTCGTTATTTAGCGGCTCGGTCTAAGTTCACCGTGCTTAACGCGCAGTGTTATAAAAACTATCTGACTCGTTGTAGGGTTCAGTTCGCGGTGGACCCAAAACAGTTTTATAATTTTGTCAACACTAAACGTAAGCCTATTACACATCCTTCCTCGCTTTCATTTGAAAATACTTCAGCAAACATTGATCAGGAAATCGCCGATCTTTTTGCTCAGTTTTTTCAAACTACTTATTCTCCGTCATCCGATTCAAACCAGACCTATTCTTATAACATGTCCAAATCAAACCTAATCTTCAGTCCTAGCTTAACCGAAAGCTCCCTTCTTTTGGATCTCCAACGTGTCAAGCCAGTTTACTCGCCAGGTCCCGATGGAATACCAGGCTGTGTGCTTAGGTATTGTGGCGAGGCCCTGTGCAGTCCCCTTCTAAAATTGTTTACCTTATCCTTAGATACATCCCAATTTCCCCTTATTTGGAAGGAATCATTCGTCATTCCTCTCCACAAAAAAGGTAGCAAAGTGGATGCAAGCAACTATAGAGGAATCTCTAAGTTGTCAGCCATCCCAAAACTTTTCGAAAACGTAATTACTCCCCATTTGCAGCACCTGTGTAGATCAGTAATTTCTCCATGCCAAAATGGATTTGTTAAACGAAGATCAACGACAACTAACCTTCTGGAGCTCACTTCTTTTATTATAAGGCGCTTTCCTCAACATTTACAGACAGATGTCATCTATACTGATTTCAGTAAGGCATTTGACTCAGTTAATCATTCCCTTCTTGTTAGGAAACTCGTGTTAATAGGTTTTCCAGTAGATCTTCTTAGGTGGATCTCAAGTTATCTGAATGGCGGGACGCAAAAGGTCCTCTTTAAAAACAACTTGTCGAATGTTCTCCGGGTGACCTCTGGCGTCCCGCAAGGGAGCCACCTGGGTCCCTTACTTTTTACATTATTTATTAACGACTTGCCCAAAGTTTTGACTAACTCCAGAGTACTCATGTACGCTGACGACGTTAAGCTTTGCGTGCAATATAAGGACGGCGCTAGCCAGTCAGATTTACAAACAGATCTTAATAACTTTCAAGAATGGTGCACTGCAAACAAATTAAACCTAAATGGCTCCAAATGCAAGCTCATGTCATTCTCACGCGCCTCTCCCATGCTTGCAACTTATTCGCTGAACTGCTGCTCTCTGGAAAGGATCACTCTAGTTGACGATTTGGGTATCCGCCTAGATTCTAAACTGGAGTTTATAGATCATATTTCGTCCATTGTAAATAAATCCAGGGGTGTGCTTGGATTTATTAAACGGTGGTCGAAAGAATTCGATGACCCCTACGTCACGAAGAATTTATACATTTCGTTAGTTCGTCCTATTTTAGAATATGGATCTTGCGTTTGGAGTCCCCAGTGGGACGTCCACAGCAAACGCATTGAGTCAGTTCAAAAGAATTTTTTACTTTTTGCACTTCGTGGCTTAAACTGGGATGCAATCCTTAGGTTGCCATCTTATTCTAGTAGACTTTTCCTAATTAACCTACCTTCCTTAGCAAACCGTATGACGATGCTAGGCATTATTTTTATGTATAACCTGATCCGTGGTGACGTGGAAAGCACCGATCTTTGGGGCAGTTGAATTTCGACGTACCATGTAGAAACACCAGATCCTACTTGCCTTTAGTTTTACACCATTGTAGAACCTCGTATGAAATGCATGAACCCTTTAGAGTACTATGTGCAAATTATAATGATTTGTACAAAATAACCTCATCTGTAGATAGCCTTCCTAAACTAAAAACATTAATCTTAACCCACTTAGTACACATGCAAGATAGCAATCAACCTGCGCGCCATTAGTCTATATGGTGGAAGGTAGTTTCCTCGCATTCTTTTTCCTATACTTTTCTTTCGCGCCTATTAACACCTAACCCTAACAAGCACGTGCTTGGTTTCGAAGGGCCACTTGAGTGTACTGACCGTAGTGCATCAACGTCCATATAAAAAAAAAACAAAAAACTTATAATACCCTTGTACCCTATGGGTACCGGGTATAAAAAATATAAGAAGTGTATTGATGTTGACAAATGAGTTTATATGTTCAGAAAAATGTTGTGGCGGCTTTGCATTTATATGTTTCTTGTCAGAATGTTTTTGTTATGTCGTTATTGAACCAGGGTCATCTTTGTTGGTGAATTGGTTGCTCCTTCATGTTGGTCGATGCTCCTCAATTACTTGTTCGATTCCTTGGCTATCAGAGACATCCTTCAGGTTTTTATGATGTTGAAGATTGGGGTTGTTGTTGAAGGATTTAAGGCTATTCCTAGTGATACGGGTAGTTAACAGTTTGTTGCAAAATGTTGAATGTCCTTCAGGATTCACTTTTGGATGCGGCAGATTATTTTACTCGTAGTACTGCTAACATAGGTCCATTAGGATTCACCTGGTACGCGGCACTGTTCGACGGGATGTTGTAACTGACTGCATCGTACATTTTCCGCGGTCGCGAAAAGCTATCCGACTTTTAAACTTACGCGCTTTGTACGCATTCACTTTGGTCTTGGGGGATTACGAGTCTTTCCGAACAGACTTCCCGTCCTTAGCTCTGACATCGACTCTCTCCAGTACGGCTATACTGGGGCCTTTTATATCCAAAGACTGTGCCAGGTATTACCTAGGAATCTCCGGAATGGAACACAAAAGTGTTCTCACCTAGTGTCATCCATTCCCCTCTTTTCGCCTATTGGGTCGTTTTTGTTCTAATGTTTGCTAGTTCAGCAAAATCGGCAGTGCTGGGTTGCAGGTGATTGCATGGTTCAATTTGGCGAGTTTAGGCGGTGTCATCCGCCAGAGCCAAATTTTTGTGCAATCTTGCCTGTTCAGTCTCAGCAATTTGTATATGCGATAACAAAAGGTAGCAATTATCAGGTCAAGAGCGAATGCATATTCTGCTGACATGAAGAAGTCGAACTGGGCAATGTTCCCATTTCTGCATAGATCATAATACACAATAACTCATGTTTCTCTTTACACACAATTTCGTTGACATAAGCATATTCTTTATACTTTTTTTAGCTATAAATACCGTTAAGTTTCCTCACTGAAATCAGTAATTGTTTTGACCACAACGCGAGCTTTACTCATTTGGCTGCATTCAACAGAGGCTGTCGCAGAGTCTTCAGACCCTCATGTGCACCATCTATAGTCCAACTGGTTCATGTTCTAGTTGCGGCGACACAAGGCAGATAGTTTATGTACTGTATGCCAGGCATCTAAGCCCACATTAACATTTGATCACGTCGGGGTCACCAAATGTTAATGTGGGCTTAGATGCATGGCATACAGTACATAAACTGTCTGCCTTGTGTCGCCGCAACTAGAACATGAACCAGTTGGACAGTCTGACAGGAAAGACCATCACAAGTGATTTGATAAAATCACTATGGTCTCAGACGCAAGAAATCCATTTTTCCGTTCACGAAGAATACGATGACCCAATTAAGGGAGGATATGATATGCAGTCCTTCTTAAGACTGGAAAAGGAAATTCAAGCGGTCTTAGGGACAAAAAGCAATACATGAAGCAACGAAGATGTGCACTTGCCCAGAGTCAGCATCCCAAAAATCGATGGAGATCTGCTCAAATGGACTCAATTTTTCGATTTATTCAAATGCATGGTCCATGATACTAACATGCCCACCGTACGGAAAATGTGGTATCTCAAAACCACCGTAACTGGAGAGGCAGAAAGGTTGATAAGGCATATCGATCTTAAAAAAGAAAATTACATGAACGCATGGGGTATATTGGTTGACGCTTACAACAATCCCCGACATGTAGCAGACACGATTCTCAATCGTCTCCTGCAACAACGCACAAATAGTGACGATCCGAAGTCATTAAAAGAACTATACATTACAACAATCGAGTCCCTGGCATCCATAAAGGGACTTGGCATCGATGTATCTAGATGGGATACAATATTGATTGCCATTATCAAGCAAAAATTAGATTTTGCAACTAGAGCCCTATTCGAACAGTCGTTAGATGGGTCTCGAGAGCTACAAAGTCTGGACACAATGGTCAGCTTCCTGGATCAACGAATTCGTGTGCTGGAGACAGGAAAAAGAGGCCAACAGGCAAAAAGGGAGCAAAAAGGACCTACATGTACCTCTGCCAGCGCTGGAAAGGTATCAAACTGTCCGTTTTGCAAAAGAAATCATTTGCTTTACAGATGCGGTGACTTCCGCAACAAAACAGTATCCGATCGACTCAATTGGGTTCAAAAACAACGGTTGTGTGTCAACTGCTTCAGCAGTGACCACAAGGCAAAGGAATGCCGAGGTCGCACGTGTTTTAAATGCGACAAAAAACACAATACATTGCTGCATCTTGAAACCACATCAGGTGCAGCAACCGAGCAACAATCGCTTACTGTAGGTGCAGCAAGCAACAAAAGTTACAACCTACTCGTCAAAGTGGCAGTAAAAGCAAGCAATGGTCAGGTTGTGACCTTCAGAGCTCTGCCTGATTCAGGATCACAAATAAATTTGATTTCTGAACGAATGGCTTTAATGCTATCGCTAAAACTCCACGGTACTTCACTACGTATCAAGGGAATTGGAGGCAATCCAAAAACTAGTAGAGCCAGAGTAAATGTTCTGATGAAATCAACTTTGCCCAACAAGTTGAAGCTTTTGTGTGACCACAGATCATAGCTGATCAACCGGCCCACCAGTTAAATTCTACAAATCTGCAAATCCTATGCAACATGGCCCTAGCCGATCCAAACTTCGATAAGCCAGGAAAGATTGACATGTTTATCGGAGCCGAGCCCTACTATTCGTTGCTACTACCGAACCAGACTCTATTAAAGCCAGGAGGCCCAATTCTTCAAAATACAAAGGTCGCCGGAAAGGTTTCTACGGAGCACAACTCAGCTGCAATTTGTGCAGCTGCAGCCATAGATGAAGAAATTGATACGTTGTTGGAACGTTTCTGGACTCTAGAAACTCTAGAAACTGAAGGAAAGCATCAATCACCGATAGAGGCTCACTGCGAAAAACATTTCGTAGGAAATCTCCAGGTTGCAGCAGATGGAATATTCATTGTAAAACTCCCATTTTCTGAACAATCTTCAGTCCTGGGGGCATCACAAAAAACTGCAACCAACAGATTCCTGGCACTGGAGCGGAGAATTTCACCTGAAATCTGGAAAGGGTACGTGGACTTTATGGAGGAGCATGAAAGACTCGGACACATGAAACAAGTGCATCCCTCAAACATACCCGAGGATCACTATTTTATCCCACATCACTGTGTGCTTAAACCTGAAAGCAGCACAACAAAACTACGGGTAGTATTTGATGCTTCCTGTAAAACCACAAGCAATAAATCTTTTAATGATATATTTGGCCGAGAAGGTCACTAAAAAACTACCACTTGGATCATCCGTGCTAAAGCATGATTTCTACGTCGACGACTGCCTCACTGGAGCAGACAGTATTCCGGAAGCAAGTGAAATTCAACGAGAACTAAACCAAATATTGTTGCCATCCGGATTTAAGCTCCGAAAATGTGTTTGAGCACCAAGTTTTAACAGAAATTCCTAAGGAAGACATTGTCAACAATGTAAAGCTAAACGAAACACTGAAACACTACAGTGTGAAGACGTTGGGTCTTCTATGGATAGCACAAAGGGATCAACTACGTGGGCAATCCCAAAAGAGCGAAGCTTTAACTATCACCAAACGAGTTGTAAGTTCCGAATCTGCACAGATATTCGACCCACTAGGACTATTTGCCCCTGTTGTAGTGAAGTCAAAAATATTTATGCAAACTCTGTGGGGACTGAACCTGGTTGGGACGATGAACTCCACACCACCTCCAGGATGATTGGAGGAAATATCGCTCTGATTTGCAAGCATTAAATACTATACAAATCCCGAGGCATATCTTTGATGGAAAAGTGCCAATTACTCAAGAAATACACACGTTCGCCGATGCGTCAGAACGAGCGTACGGAGCGGCAGTTTATATACGAGCCACTTACAAAAATAATCAAGTGTCTGTCCGGCTCCTGTGCTCCAAATCCAGAGTGGCACCAGCAGCAAAAGAAACGTTACCTCGGCTGGAACTATGCGCTGCGGTATTGGGCGCTGAACTGACCCACAGAGTGAGGAAGGATTTACGCCTGTCTAGTGAAAGGGCATCTGGGTACTTCTGGACTGACTCAACTGTTGTTCTGTCCTGGATAAACGCATCAACGTCCACATACCACACGTCTGTTGCAAATCGGATCGCTAAAATCCAAGCTGTATCTGACCAATCTCAATGGCGTCATGTCTCATCAGCAAATAACCCGGCAGACGTACTATCAAGAGGAATTACCGCCAGCAAATTAGCGGAACATAACCTCTGGCTATATGGACCGCTCTTTCTACATGGTTCCTGTGACAAGTGGGCCAAGATACCAACCATCGTTCCTAGCGATCTGGAACGGCGGTCAAAACAAGTGAGCCTGCCAACATGTCAAGATCAGATTGGAGAAGAACTATACAATTGCAACCATGGCAACTCTTTTCATAAGATGCAACATATTGTAGCATATACGTGTATGATGCGATTCTGTAACAAAACGACCAGAACCACACTAAGTGTCGGTGAGTTGACTCGTGCAAAGATGATCATTTTTCGCACCATTCAGCAGATTGATTTCGCTGTTGAATACAAACAGATTCTGAACCACAAGACCGTGGACAAAAAGAGCTCAATCATCGCACTATCTCCTATACTTGGAAAGGATGGACTTATCAGAGTCGGAGGTAGATTAGAAGAATCTCAACTTCCATATGACTCAAAGCACCAAATCCTGCTTCCTTACAATGATCCGATTGTGAGGATGCTATTGCGAGAGATGCATGAAGAGAACATGCATTGTGGAGCGCAATCACTACGAGCCATTGCCAGACAGCAATACTGGATTGTCAATGATAAAACAATGGCAAGAAGCATTATACACTGCTGTGTCAAATGTACGAGGGCACGACCAAAATTAATGCAACAAATTATGGGCAACCTTCCAGCGGACCGAGTAACACAGGTCCAGCGGACCGAGTTACTCTGGTGTTGATTACTGTGGGCCCATTTGGATTCATCACAAGATCCGTGGGAAAAAACCAGACAAGGCCTATATAGCAGTGTTTTGCTGTTTCGCCACAAGGGCAGTGCATCTGGAATTAGTCAGTGATTTGACGACGGATGCATTCTTAGCCGCTCTTCGACGATTTTTGAGTCGACGCGGTAAATGCCAGACCATTCACTGCGATAACGCAACAAATTTCATCGGTGCCAACAATCAATTTAAGACCTTAGAAGAAGCAATCTTTTCGGATAAGGCCCAGGCTCAAATTATCCACAATTGCAACAAGTCGCACGTGGAATTCAAGTTCATACCGCCCCGAGCGCCATCATTTGGCGGCCTGTGGGAAGCTGCAGTAAAATCAGCAAAACGTATATTGGTATCAGTCACAGCCACATCGTCGTTAACATTTGAGAAGCTCAACACTGTGATCATTGAAGTTGAAGCAATCCTCAATTCACGGCCACTTACCCCAGTGTCATCAGACCCGACTGATACATCAGCCCTTACTCCAGGGCACTTTCTGATTGGTGAGCCATTGACAGCTCCTCCCGATGTGAACCTAGCCTCACCCGGAAAAACATTGGTGAAGAGATGGGAACTAGTATCCAGATTAAAGCAAGCATTCTGGAATCAGTGGTCCATGGAGTACCTACAAGAACTTCAAATGAGTACCAAATGGAAAACCATTTCGCAGAATGTTGAAGAAGAACTACTAGTTCTCGTAAAGGAAGACAACGTGCCGGTAATGAGTTGGCCAATGGAAAGGATAGTAAAGACTTATCCTGGCAAGGACAACCACGTCCGGGTAGTAGACGTTAAAACTGCCTCCGGCATATACAAACGCGCAGTTACTCGGCTTGCTCCGCTTCTGAAAGAAGAAGTCACAAAACGTCCTCGCAGCTCCATCGAAGAAACAACAATGTCAGAAGAAATCCCAACACAGAGAAAGAAGGTGAAGCTTCAGACTGTTACAAGCGGAAAATGATCTGACTGTGACTCAGTTTACAAATCAACCCGGAATATTCTACGAACGAATCGGTACTCCCAGAATGGCTGTTTCAGAATGGACCATTATTGTGTACTACGATTTGAAACCATATTAGACTGATATGAGAATATTATCCGACGGGATTACTGAACTCAAACATAAGTGTTCAGAGCTACGAAACGCAACTGCCTGTAACTCTATATCTGAGCATTTTCAACATTTATATGGCGAGTTACAAGCGGAAAATGATCTGATTAACCATTCCCGATAGCGCAGATCACCTCTTGATATAGTCGGAAACGTGGCGCACTCATTATTTGGCGTGCTTGATTCTAACTATGCAGAAGGAATGACGAAGGTCATAAACGAAGTCAAATCCAATGATGATGTGCTGATGATGCTGCTCAAGAATCAAACGTCTGTTCTTGATTCTACTATAAATGTAGTGAGAAAGAGCAACTCAGCCAACAACAAACGAATCAGAACGCTAGAACAACAACTAGCAACGATCAACAGAGAGAGAGGCAAATACGAAGGCGACTATCTACATCAAGCATTCATGATCCTAACAGCTCAGCTAACTCTGCTGGCGACGGGGATGCAGCGGATGCAAAATGAGATGGCCAGCGTCCTTACTGATGTTCGCCACCGAACCATAAGTCCCATGCTAGTATCTCCTCAGCAACTAAGAGATCAATTAGATCAAATTCGGGATCATCTGTTGCCAGATCAAATGTTACCGGTATCATCCGAAAATGCTATCCAGCTCTACCGAATCATGCACGCTGAAGGCACAACAACCACCGATCATGTAATCTTCAAGATTACACTACCGCTAGTATCAAAATCCGATCTGATTTGGACAAAAACGCATCAGCGGAACAGATGGTGTTTGCGACACACAGTCCCATAGAGCTTCAAGCGGTGTGCAAGGAAACACCGTCCACAGTACACCTTGAAGGAACGGGGTTACTATCCCTCTCCTCAGGCTGCACCGCGCGCAACTCAAAATTAGTGTTAGCGCATTCAGCACTACGATCAGCGAAACGAAATCAACATACGTTCGCTTCGGCAATATTACCAATTTTGGCGTAGAAGAAACATCAGAGCCAGCGCAAGAAACTACAACCCGAGTTTCCGAACTAGATGAATTAGATGACCTACAACAAAGGCTGGCCAAACTAATGGATACATAATGGAAAAATAATTTCGGCATTGTCCAGCACCAGCAAGTGGCTGCTTATGTGGCCTTAGCAATATCAGTTATAGTGATCATTGCATATATTCTACGACGGCAATACAGCAAATGGAAGCCACGACGACGGACTTCCAAACATCAGGAAAACGGTGAGCAGTCATTACCGGAACCTACCCCACGCCGTTTTGCGTTCAACATTAGCGATGGTTGAACACCTGTTCAACGGCCGGGAGAATGTTCAGTCTCAGCAATATGTATATGCGATAATAAAAGGTAGCAATTATGAGGTCAAGAGCGAATGCATATTCTGCTGATATGAAGAAGTCGAACTGGGCAATGTTCCCATTTCTGCATAGATCATAATACACAATAACCCATGTTTCTCTTTACACACAATTTCGTTGACATAAGCATATTCTTTATACTTTGTTTAGCTATAAATACCGTTAAGTTTCCTCAATAAAATCAGTAATTGTTTTGACCACAACGCGAGCTTTACTCATTTGGCTGCATTCAACAGAGGCTGTCGCAGAGTCTTCAGACCCTCATGTGCACCATCTATAGTCCAACTGGTTCATGTTCTAGTTGCGGCGACACAAGGCAGACAGTTTATGTACTGTATGCCATGCATCTAAGCCCACATTAACATTTGGTGTTGATTTTCGTGTTGAACGTGTTAATGTGGGCACAATCGGATCATTGTAAGGAAGCAGGATTTGGTGCTTTGAGTCATATGGAATTTGAGATTCTTCTAATCTACCTCCGACTCTGATAAGTCCATCCTTTCCAAGTATAGGAGATAGTGCGATGATTGAGCTCTTTTTGTCCACGGTCTTGTGGTTCAGAATCTGTTTGTATTCAACAGCGAAATCAATCTGCTGAATGGTGCGAAAAATGATCATCTTTGCACGAGTCAACTCACCGACACTTAGTGTGGTTCTGGTCGTTTTGTTACAGAATCGCATCATATGTGCTACAATACGTTGCATCTTATGAAAAGAGTTGCCATGGTTGCAATTGTATAGTTCTTCTCCAATCTGATCTTGACATGTTGGCAGGCTCACTTGTTTTGACCGCCGTTCCAGATCGCTAGGAACGATGGTTGGTATCTTGGCCCACTTGTCACAGGAACCATGTAGAAAGAGCGGTCCATATAGCCAGAGGTTATGTTCCGCTAATTTGCTGGCGGTAATTCCTCTTGATAGTATGTCTGCCGGGTTATTTGCTGATGAGACATGACGCCATTGAGATTGGTCAGATACAGCTTGGATTTTAGCGATCCGATTTGCAACAGACGTGTGGTATGTGGACGTTGATGCGTTTATCCAGGACAGAACAACAGTTGAGTCAGTCCAGAAGTACCCAGATGCCCTTTCACTAGACAGGCGTAAATCCTTCCTCACTCTGTGGGTCAGTTCAGCGCCCAATACCGCAGCGCATAGTTCCAGCCGAGGTAACGTTTCTTTTGCTGCTGGTGCCACTCTGGATTTGGAGCACAGGAGCCGGACAGACACTTGATTATTTTTGTAAGTGGCTCGTATATAAACTGCCGCTCCGTACGCTCGTTCTGACGCATCGGCGAACGTGTGTATTTCTTGAGTAATTGGCACTTTTCCATCAAAGATATGCCTCGGGATTTGTATAGTATTTAATGCTTGCAAATCAGAGCGATATTTCCTCCAATCATCCTGGAGGTGGTGTGGAGTTCATCGTCCCAACCAGGTTCAGTCCCCACAGAGTTTGCATAAATATTTTTGACTTCACTACAACAGGGGCAAATAGTCCTAGTGGGTCGAATATCTGTGCAGATTCGGAACTTACAACTCGTTTGGTGATAGTTAAAGCTTCGCTCTTTTGGGATTGCCCACGTAGTTGATCCCTTTGTGCTATCCATAGAAGACCCAACGTCTTCACACTGTAGTGTTTCAGTGTTTCGTTTAGCTTTACATTGTTGACAATGTCTTCCTTAGGAATTTCTGTTAAAACTTGTTCGTTGTTTGAGCACCATTTTCGGAGCTTAAATCCGGATGGCAACAATATTTGGTTTAGTTCTCGTTGAATTTCACTTGCTTCCGGAATACTGTCTGCTCCAGTGAGGCAGTCGTCGACGTAGAAATCATGCTTTAGCACGGATGATCCAAGTGGTAGTTTTTTAGTGACCTTCTCGGCCAAATATATCATTAAAAGATTTATTGCTTGTGGTTTTACAGGAAGCATCAAATACTACCCGTAGTTTTGTTGTGCTGCTTTCAGGTTTAAGCACACAGTGATGTGGGATAAAATAGTGATCCTCGGGTATGTTTGAGGGATGCACTTGTTTCATGTGTCCGAGTCTTTCATGCTCCTCCATAAAGTCCACGTACCCTTTCCAGATTTCAGGTGAAATTCTCCGCTCCAGTGCCAGGAATCTGTTGGTTGCAGTTTTTTGTGATGCCCCCAGAACTGAAGATTGTTCAGAAAATGGGAGTTTTACAATGAATATTCCATCTGCTGCAACCTGGAGATTTCCTACGAAATGTTTTTCGCAGTGAGCCTCTATCGGTGATTGATGCTTTCCTTCAGTTTCTAGAGTTTCTAGAGTCCAGAAACGTTCCAACAACGTATCAATTTCTTCATCTATGGCTGCAGCTGCACAAATTGCAGCTGAGTTGTGCTCCGTAGAAACCTTTCCGGCGACCTTTGTATTTTGAAGAATTGGGCCTCCTGGCTTTAATAGAGTCTGGTTCGGTAGTAGCAACGAATAGTAGGGCTCGGCTCCGATAAACATGTCAATCTTTCCTGGCTTATCGAAGTTTGGATCGGCTAGGGCCATGTTGCATAGGATTTGCAGATTTGTAGAATTTAACTGGTGGGCCGGTTGATCAGCTATGATCTGTGGTCACACAAAAGCTTCAACTTGTTGGGCAAAGTTGATTTCATCAGAACATTTACTCTGGCTCTACTAGTTTTTGGATTGCCTCCAATTCCCTTGATACGTAGTGAAGTACCGTGGAGTTTTAGCGATAGCATTAAAGCCATTCGTTCAGAAATCAAATTTATTTGTGATCCTGAATCAGGCAGAGCTCTGAAGGTCACAACCTGACCATTGCTTGCTTTTACTGCCACTTTGACGAGTAGGTTGTAACTTTTGTGTGCAGCAAGCAACAAAAGTAAGTGATTGTACAGTAAGCGATTGTTGCTCGGTTGCTGCACCTGATGTGGTTTCAAGATGCAGCAATGTATTGTGTTTTTTGTCGCATTTAAAACACGTGCGACCTCGGCATTCCTTTGCCTTGTGGTCACTGCTGAAGCAGTTGACACACAACCGTTGTTTTTGAACCCAATTGAGTCGATCGGATACTGTTTTGTTGCGGAAGTCACCGCATCTGTAAAGCAAATGATTTCTTTTGCAAAACGGACAGTTTGATACCTTTCCAGCGCTGGCAGAGGTACATGTAGGTCCTTTTTGCTCCCTTTTTGCCTGTTGGCCTCTTTTTCCTGTCTCCAGCACACGAATTCGTTGATCCAGGAAGCTGACCATGTTGTCCAGACTTTGTAGCTCTCGAGACCCATCTAACGACTGTTCGAATAGGGCTCTAGTTGCAAAATCTAATTTTTGCTTGATAATGGCAATCAATATTGTATCCCATCTAGATACATCGATGCCAAGTCCCTTTATGGATGCCAGGGACTCGATTGTTGTAATGTATAGTTCTTTTAATGACTTCGGATCGTCACTATTTGTGCGTTGTTGCAGGAGACGATTGAGAATCGTGTCTGCTACATGTCGGGGATTGTTGTAAGCGTCAACCAATATACCCCATGCGTTCATGTAATTTTCTTTTTTAAGATCGATATGCCTTATCAACCTTTCTGCCTCTCCAGTTACGGTGGTTTTGAGATACCACATTTTCCGTACGGTGGGCATGTTAGTATCATGGACCATGCATTTGAATAAATCGAAAAATTGAGTTCATTTGCTTTTTGCCCCTAAGACCGCTTGAATTTCCTTTTCCAGTCTTTGGAAGGACTGCATATTATATCCTCCCTTAATTAGGTCATCGTATTCTTCGTGAACGGAAAAATGGATTTCTTGCGACTGAGACCATAGTGATTTTATCAAATCACTTGTGGTGGTCTTTCCTGTCTCTGAAAACTCTTTCAGAGCGCGTTCGATAGACTCGGCTATCGCCCTTTGTCGGCTACATGCCGATCTGAGTTTGTCAGATGCTATCATGGGTTGATGTATACCTCCCGCTTCTGGATCGCTACAAAGCTGGATACGCTCCTGCTCGCAACCGTCGATGGTCGAAGAAGTTGAACAATGACTTGGAAGATTTTTTCAAAGTGTCGCCTTGTTGACAACTCTGAGAAGTGTGTCCAGGATGGTTTCCTGTAGGGATCACTGAATGTGATCAACGGCTAGAACACTGAGTTCTGAGCCAAAAAGGATATTAAAATCCTCCAAAGTGTCGCCAGATTTACAACTTTAAGATTGTGACCAAAGGATGATTGAAATCCTTCAAAGGTCGGATGTTTCCTGTGAGTAGGAATGGCTAGAAATCTGAGTTCTGAGCCAAAGGATGATTAAAATCCTTCAAAGATCTAGGATGTTTCCAACACCGTCGGGGTGACCGTCGGGGTCACCCGTGTTGATTTTCTAGAGCACTAGCGCATTGGCTATTCTTGATTTTCTTCCGTGTTAACACGGCGTGTTAAGCGGCGTACGTAACAATTCTGAACATCACCATCTGAATGAATAGCATCACTCAAGTGTATATACTTGTAGTCCTCGGATCGCAGCTTTGCCTGATTGAATCGGATGAACGCCAAACATTCGGTCTCGACTTTGACATACATGTCGACAACGAATTGCTGGAAAAGCTGACATTAGAATGACATTCTCCTCATGTGTGCGAATCATCATACGATACGCATAGTAATTCATTGTATCTGTAATTGCAAACAATCATTTGTTGAAGAATACGGTGTAACTTCTGATCGTGTGATGGTGTATATGTAGTTGTTGTGTGTTGCATTTCATTGTGTTTGTGTGAGTGATTGGTTATGTGTGTTGTATCGTTTACCTTGCTTGTCGGCATGAAGCCGCCTTCTCGAATGATATTAGCTCCAAAGGAAGTCATGCGAAAGCAGTTATTGTATTCAAGGATTTGTTGAAGAAAATGGCTGGAATCGGGATCAGTTCCATCGAACAATGGTTTCAGTGGTTCATTCCTATGGCAGCTGAATTTAACCTCAAATGCACGATCCACAAATCCACACCTGATTGATTTGATGGTCTTCAATTAAAATGTTACAAAACGAATAACTTATTTAAAACGAGAAAGAAAGCTAACTTCGGTAAACCGAAGTTGGTATACCCTTGCAGTCTGCAATTGGATCATTGAAAATTAAACCATTTTAGTAATATTGAGAAAATATAGAATTTTGTACATTTTACATTTTACATGTAGAATTTTACATTTTCATATAAATCAACCGATCGCTTCTATGGCAGGTATATGAGATAGTGGTCCGATCTTAATGAAATTAAAATCGTAATTCTAGAAGCATAAAAAACTGATATATCTCAAAATTTATAGAAATACGTTGAAAAACAGAGAAGTTACAATTTTTTTTACATTAATTTCGCCATCATTCCTATGGCAGCTATAGGATATAGTAATCCGATTTCAGTCGTTCCGACATATATACTGCGTGCTAAAAAAATAAGAGTATGCTAAAAATTTCAGCCCGATAGCTCAAAAACTGAGAGACTAGTTCGCGTAGAAACCGACAGACGGACAGACAGACAGACGGACATGGCTAGATCGACTCGACTGGTGATGCTGATCAAGAATATATATACTTTATGGGGTCGGAGATGCCTCCTTCACTGCGTTGCAAACATCTGGTCAAAATTATAATACTCTCTGCAAGGGTATAAAAATTTGTTTTTTCACAATTTCATTTTGAACACAATTCCGGTTTGTCACATGAAATTAACTGAGCAGAGAACTATGCCAATGAACAAACACTGTAGCACGCATGCTATGTAGCAAAGAGATAACGCTGTATGTAAAAAAAGATTTCCCCGCTTTTCTGTTGAAATGTTTCCTGAATTTTCTTTGCTATAAACCCGAGACCTTTCCAACGAATGCAAACCCGTGAAAATTCGTGCATTCTGGGTTATAGCGTCAGGAAAAAAACCCGACTTATTTTTATATAGTAGATTATTATTTATATATATCTATCTATCTATCTATCTTCTATCTATATATATAAAAATGGAGCCCAAAAAATGTGTCGTAAAAAACTACTGGAGAACGGCTGGGCCGATTTGGTTCAAATTTTTTTTCAGTTGTAGGTAACTAACAGGAGAAGGTCAGAACGTAATAAAATTTTTAGAAAATCCTCCAGGGTAATGGTGAAAAACAAATAATTAAAATATCAAATTATATAAAAGAGTAGTGTATCGAAATATATGTCAAAGTAAAAACAAATCGTTTCAATATTATTCGGTTTCTTATTCGTTTTTATCAGACGTCCGGATTTGTTTAATTTCTTCCTGTGATTTGTAGGAATAATGCCTGCTATAAGACGGCCAAACATTGGACGACGTTCACGTCGAGCAACATATAGTCGGAATGTCCATGAAAGTCAAACGCAAGACGAACGTGCAGAAAGAAATGAAAACGAACCCGTTTAGCACAGATTCGCTCTACACAAAGAGTACCAAGAACAGACTTGAATCGCGCTGCATTTGCATACAATTTCTCAACGTCCTACAAAGACCATAGCTGCGTTGTTATCGGTTCATTGTCTGTGGTATGTCAGCACTGCAATGCACTGAAGTTTCGATTGGAAGCTCCCGGCTTATGCTGCGCAGGTGGCAAGGTAAAATTGCCGGTTTTGACTCATCCACCAGAGCCATTGTATTCGCTTCTATATGGAAATACAAGCAAATCAAACCATTTTCTGTTGCACGCACAAAAATATAACGGATGTTTTCAAATGACGTCGTTTGGAGCAGAGGTTGTTCAACAACCAGGCTACAATCCGAGTTATAAGGTAATAGCGTCACTCTTTTATCAACATGAACAACTATAATTTTTCACGAAATTGCATCACAAAATTCAGATTCAAGGGCAAATTCACCATCGAGCGGGCGCTTTGTTACCACCACCAAACAAAGATCATAAATTCCTTCAGATCTATTTCGTTGGTGATTCGGCAGTTGAACTTAATCAGCGTTGTGCAATTTTCACTGCAACTAAACGTGAAATAATACAACAATTGCAAAATCTTCTTCATGAGTGTAATGAATTGGTCAGATTGTTCAAAACAGCTTTGGATACAATGCATTCTGACGACCACAAAATCATTATCAGAGCAGATAAAAGACCAGCAGGAAGCCATTCAAGACAATTCAATGCGCCCACTGTCAATGAAGTCACAGTGGTGATTGTTGGCGAGAATGTGGAATCACGCGATATTGTTCTCAAGCGTCGGGATGATGGACAATTGCAACGCGTTTATGAGACTCATCGGTCATATGATGCACTTCAATATCCGTTGATGTTCTGTCGTGGAGAAGATGGCTATCACTTCAACATAAAGATGGTCAATCCAACGACAGGTTTGTTTAATCACTTCTTTTTCATTCTGCACGTAAATTCGAATTCATATTACAGGAGAAGAAACGAATAAGAAAGTCAGCTCAATGAATTTTTATGCATATCGATTGATGATTCGACTAGATGTTGACAATCATCTGTTGAGATACCGCCGTTTGTTTCAGCAGTACTGTGTCGACATGTATGTAATTTTTGGGCTACATTTTTATATATATAGATAAAGAAATGCAGTGTTTGACTATTACCCTGGGGTTATATAATGGCGTCGAATTAGGGCGAGACAAAGTTCGCCGGGTCCGCTAGTAATATATACTTGTATATATATATATACATTTTTTTTTTTTTTTTTTACTTTGCTGTTATTTATTGAATCTTCTCCATTTAGAGACTAACAATAAGTGTGTCAAATCTTATATTAATAACCTAACTAACAGTCATATGACTGGCACAGAGTTGTATGGCCCTGACAATTATTGCTGGGTTGGAAGGTCGTTTCGTTGTAGGCGGGTTCTGCTGGAAGCCCGAGTCAAGCCTCTTGACAGATGATTAGGGTGCACAGTAAGTTTTTTATTATAGGTCGCCTTTTGCTTGTCTATTTCATCTTTTACTGCAAGAATGCCGAGATCCCTATGGTTGTTTTGGTTGCGAATATACCATGGTGCCCCAGTGATAGTTCTCAGGATTTTTGATTGCGCGACCTTGTAGTCCAGACGCAGTGGTGATCGGGCATTTAAAATCCAGTGAAGGCTGCTAGCTTTCAGTTTTAGATGTAGTTTTTTGCATTCGATGTGTCTTCGCCAGGTTAGTAGTCTGTCGAGGTGGACGCCGAGATACGTTACTTCGTTGAATTGGGGAATCTGCGTACTATTCAAGGATACTGGGGAGCATGTTTGCCTGTTAAGATTAAAAGTTATGTGTTTACATTTTTGTTCGTTTATTTTAATACGCCAGTCAGATAGCCACTTCTCAACTACCATGAGGTGACTTGCTAGTTGGGTTGTTGCTCGGTTTGGGCACTTCGAGCGACTTAGGATCGCAGTGTCGTCAGCGAACGTGGATGTTGTTAGCCGCTCGTTCGTACGTATATCCGCTGTATAAAGGACGAACAGATGTTGTTGCGTTGCACCTTACTGCAAAGACTCTGTTGTAAAGATACGACTCAAGTAGCTTATGATTGTATGTAGGCAAGTGTGTTTTGATTTTATGCATGAGGCCATTTATCCAGACTCTATCGAAAGCTTGAGATACATCGAGAAATACTGCGCTGCAGTATTCCCGATGCTCGAAGGCTGTGCGTATCTCTGATGTTATTCTGTTGACTTGTTCGATTGTGCCATGGTTTCGACGGAAGCCAAATTGATGAGCCGGGATAACATTGTGTGCTTCCAGGTATGGTATTATGTGTTTTAGAAGGCATTTCTCGAACAGTTTGGACAGACACGATAATAAACTTATTGGTCTGTAGGATGACGGGATTGTGTGGTCTTTTCCGGGTTTCGGTATCATTATGATGATAGATTTTTTCCATTTCCTTGGGTAGTAGCCAAGGCATATAATCCCATTGAAGATTTTGCAAATGACCTCAATAGCTGAGTTTGGAAGTTCAATTATCATTTTTGGAGTTATTAAGTCACCGCCCGGAGCCTTTTTTGGTTTCAGTTCCCCAATGACTTTTGCGATCTCATTCGGCTGAAACAATGTTGGTAAAGACATAGTATTAGTTTCGGTTTGTGGTAGGACAAATGGACTAGTGGCCTGGTTGGGCTGGAAGACGCTTCGGAGATGTGAAGCAAATGTTTCGGCTCTATCTTCGTCGCTGCGGGCCCAGCAACCTGAAGAGTTTCTTATCGGGGTGACGGTTTCAATTGGAGAGCTTAGATTTGGGTGAGCCCTCCACAAAGGATGCTTTGTACTGGTTGGCGTAAGTTTTTCGATGTACCGTAGTTGTGCCTTTTCAGCGTCTTGTTTCAGAGCTCGGTTTAGTAAGCGAGTGACTTGCTTAAGACGTTGTTTTGAAGATGGCGATCTGTTGCTTTGCCAAGCACGTCGCAGACTCCATTTTTTCAGGACAAGCTGTTCAATTTGTTGATTAGTTTTGAATTTGTTGGGTTGTACGTCCTTCCCTTGTGGTGTTGAGATAGTGGCTGCTGCAGTGAGTACGTCCTCAAGAGCATCAGTAGAGCAGTCAATATCCGCTTCGATGTTGAGCTGCGGGGTTAGTTCAATGTGGGAACTTACATATTTCTTATATTTAAACCAGTTAGTTCTGTGCGACGTCAGCCTTTGGGGTTGATCTGTAGTTTCTGGGCTTTGAAGAAGAGTTATTAGTACTGGCGAATGGTCTGATGAAAGATCCGAAAGCGCTTTGGCACATATAATGTTGCGTGAGATATTTTTTGTCACCGCAAAGTCTATTCAGTCTGGTATCTTTCTGGGGTCTGCTGGCCAATATGTGGGGCTACCAGGGGAAACATAGTCCAATTTGTTGCTCAAGTTTATGATTGCATTATATAATTGCCTTCCTTTGGGAGTCACGAGACGCGATCCCCAGTGCGTATGCTTGGCATTTTAGTCTCCTGCAGCTATGAAGCGATCTCCAAGTGAGTTGTAAAAATCCATGAATTGTCCTTCCGAGATTGTAAAGCGAGGCGGGCAGTAGACAGCGGCTGACTGCAGTTTAATAGACGTAGCCTGCAAGTAATTAGTTGAATACCTTTCGGTGAAAGTGGTGCTTTATGCGTTCTCTGACTAGGACGCCGGTTCCGCCGTGGGCTTTACCATCTGGATGATCTGTGCGGTAGAAGGCGTAACCTCTTATTTGGAAGTTGTATTTGCTTGTGAGGTGCGTCTCTCCAAGCAACATAACGTCGATATGATTTTCATTCAGGAACTGTGTTATTTCAAGTTTATGCCGTGAAACGCCATTGGCGTTCCACATAATTATTCTTAGACTAGACATCAGTTATTTGGACTGCTGAGCTACAAGCAACTGTATCACCATGTTCTGGTTTTGAACAAGTGTTTGCATGGTGGTTTTCATGAAGGACATTAATTCTGTTAGACTTTAATGCATGGTAAGCATTATAGCTTCCATTGTGCTTTGTGGCTGTCCTGGGGCTTTCTGAGCATTTTCTAGATTAGACTGGACGGGGTTCTCCATACCTGTTCTGAGGGCATCAGCGTAGGAGAAGCCCTTTTGGGTATTTAGCGGACCAAATGAGGATCTTGCGGCCTTGGCAAAGAATACTTCCGGCGTCGTTTGTGATCTAGTGTACACGTTTCGTGTATTCTGATTGCGCGTTGCCGTCACTCTTCTCATGCGACTCTTCAACTCCTTGTAGACCACACAGCCCCTGTAGTTTGCGGTATGGTTTCCTCCGCAGTTCCCACATTTCTTCTTGTGGGGGTCTTCCTTGTTAGCAGGGCAGTTAGCGGAATTGTGAAAGTCTCCGCAAACTACACAGACTGATCGAAGTGTGCAGTATGTCCTGGTGTGTCCATACTCCTGGCAGTTTGTGCATTGCACTGGGCCGTTTCTTTTATGTGGCTCTTCCACCGTAATTCTTCGGTGCAAGAGGAATTGCAAGTTGTAAATGGGGTGGACTTCGTTTTTCTTCAAGGCTCTGCTGTCTGGCTCCAGCTCGACCTTGAAGAGTGGTTGCGGTTGTCTGTTTTTATTTATGATGTTGCTGACGTTCTTTGCATAAAAACCCTTTTCTTTAAGGGCATCTATAATTTCGTTTTGGGTTACATCGGGCTCGATTCCTTTTAGTACCACTTGCAGGCCCTTGCTGCTTTTTAATTGGTACGTGTAATAATTTTTTTTGATTCGTCCAGGTATTTCGACACAGCTCGGAAGTGTTCTTCCGATTTCGTTTGCACTTTGGTTTCGTGAATATTCCCTTTAGTAAGAGGAACTACATGCAAATTTCCGTCCCCGACCAGCGCAACAATTTTGTTGACCAGGGCGTTCGAGCTTTTCTCCCTTATGTAGATTGGTGGGGGCTTTGATTTCTTTTGGGTCTCTTGACCCATTTCCGGTAAATCATCCGCTAAAAGGGCAAATCTGTTGCTGTTAGATCTCCTGAGTTGATCATTTTCTCCTTGGACACGGTTTATCTTTGGCTTGTTACCGACCGCGCTGTTCTGCGGGCTAAGCTTACGCTTGATTTGGATGTAGCGATCCATGCCGGTCTGTATGGCCGGGGCCGCCTGTTGAATATTGCCGATTTTGGCTTTGGAGCTTGCAGTTCTTGTTGTTATTGTATTTGGCGCTGCAGTTGATGACATCGCAGTCGTTTCCGCGATATTAGTCGTTGCTGTAGTTGTGGCTGTTGCTTTTCCCGCCGTTACTGTAGTTGTTGCTGTTGCTTTTGCTGCAGTTGCAGAAATTTTGTCACAGCTTGTTGTTGGGGTTTTACACTGAGAACTCCATGATGTAGGTGTAGGAGTGGGTAGAGCGGGTGAGCAAGAACGTGCTCTTTGGCTATCGACCGCCAGACGGTTGCTCTTTGTCGCCGTTTCGTTGCTGTCGCGAGTTGAGAAATACGAGAAATAACCGTTACTTGGGCTTACGGAGCTTCTACGCTCTTTCTTTTGTTCGTCGCTCATTGAGCTATTTCGCGTGGCACTTATTATTTTATAAAATAATTATGCACTTGTTTTAATCATATCACTAGTTTTGAGTCGAAAACTATATATTTTTCTGATTTAGCGTCTTTTCGCTTATCTTGGAATTCCAGTATTATATACTTTATTATTTTTTTTTTTTTGTCTTAAAATCATCCACTTTCTATAACTTTCCCGGAGCTCACGCGAAACACGTCCGCTCTCTACGGCTTGCACTTGCACAATGATAATACCTCAGAGAAAGACGTATACATATGTGCATTGATATTATTTAAAACAAAAATGCTAATAACAAAGAGAATGTTTTGGATTTTTTTTATTTGTGTAGTATATATACATATTAACAAAAAAATAACAATATTATTTTCATAAGCTTAAAGGATCGAATAACATTTAGTGGAAAAGTTTAAATTCATATGAAATAAGTATATGTGCATAGTAAGTAAAAATTAAAAATACTAATGAAATAATTAAAAAAAAAAAAAAATTTAGTTTTTTAATAGTTAATATGCTTTCCTGTTTTAGTGAAAATTTGATTAATCCGGTTTGGCATTGAGGTTGCCACATTTTGGAGTATTGTAGGGTTAATTTGATCCCATTCCTGGAGCAATGCTTTTTTCAGGTCATTTACGGTGTCAAACTGGCGTCCATCTTGTAAACTTTGTTGGATAATATTCCCCAAAGATCTTCTATTGGGTTTAGGTCCGGGCTGATCGCTGGCCACTGCAATAAGAGCATCTTACTACCATCCAAAAAATCTTTTGTTTTACGTGCCGTATGTATTGGCGCGTTGTCTTGCTGGAAGATCCACTCATCCCCATAAAGGTTTCCAGCAAATTCAATCAGCACTGTTTCCAACAACTCTACATACATTTCCGCATTGGTTCTTGTTGGTATAAACAGACTTTCCAGCATGCCCAAATCCAGTTTCGCTTATAGCAGTGCTGCCGAGGTTGCCTTTTGTCGCGCCAATAATTTTGGCAGAAGTCAGGGCACATTTTTTTTCCTCCGAAAATATAACTTTAGTGAACTCCTCTGACCAAAACTTTTATTTTTCAGCAAATAATAGTGGGGCGGTTATGTGGCGCTTCAATAGCCTCGGTACAGCGTCGCGGTAGGCATATGTAATGGTTTCGTTTTCCTTCAAAATTTGATTAATACGCGTTTTGGATATTTCAAGCTTCAGTCGACCTTTGATCTCCATGCAAGACTTGTTGTTTTCAACGGCTAGACGCCGAATTTGCCTCTTGCACCGTGCATCGATTTCCGTGGGACTGCCGCTCCGCTTTATTTTCCCATACATTTCCGGATTTTTAAGGAAGTTTGCAATAGTGTTTCTATGCCGATTTAGTCTGGCGGCAAAATAAGAAACATTCTTGCCAGATTCGTTCAGCCCTTTGATCAGACCGTGACGTGGCATTCTACCGTAAAATTAAAATTACAACACACATGTTTATCTTCAAACGGTTAACAACAATTAAACTTACTTTCTGCTGAATAAAGAAATTTTTAGGATCACACTTCTGAGCTTGCCGACACGAGAGAACACAATAATCGCAGCTTGCACATATACTTACTTCTTTTGAAAACCACGAGCTGCTACACATATTTTTTAAAACGTTACATAGAATGAAGTGCAAAAAGGAATACTGGAGTGCTAGACCTTCACAAGAAATAACAGTGCAAATTGGCATACCTACAAAAAATGTACCGTTACCTCCATAGTAAATATAAGCAAATTAAAAAGTGCACATTTACATACTTCTTTCTCTGAGGTATTACATATTATTCACTCTTCGAATCTCACCCTGAGGAACATAAAATGTAAGTGACTGTGCGCCTAAGATAGCATCCAGGTCAATACGTGATATTGTAATAAATAAAGTGTCTACGAAAGTAGTATATAAACCGGGTTTTCGGGACCTATGATGTCGCTAAGCGGGGACATAAATCAGCTTAATTAGGGTCACCTGTCAAATTTTAATAGGATTTGAGTAATAAAAATGCAATTAATTAGGGTCAACTGTCAATTTTAAAAGGACTTTACTAATTAAAATGCAATTAATTAAGGTCAGCTGTCAATTTTAAAAGGATTTTTGTAATAAAACTGCAATTTATTAGGGTTAGCTCTGAAAGGATAAGTGGTGGGATCGAGGAGCAACTTGAGAAGGGTGCATGCAAATTGATCCTGCACGATCTTGTCCCGTCGAAGGACACTCAACCTCCCCCAATTTAATAGTTTACGCCGCCACATCAAAGGGTGCGCGTGCGAGGGATCGATCCCGCACGATCATGTTCCCACACTCACCCGTCCCCCACTTGAAAAGGCCGCGCACAAGCGATCCCACACTGACCCACTAGATAATTGGTGGGATCGAGAAGACACTTGAGAAGGGTGGATGCAAATTGATCCTCCAGGATCGGGTCCAATCGCAGGACACTCAACCTCCCCCAATTGAATAGGTTACGCCGCCACATGAAATCGTGTGCGTGCGAGGGAGCGATCGCACAATCTTCGACTGTGATGTTGTTGGTGTGGATTATGGGTGAAGATATATACACTCCATAACCACTGTACCGTTCTCCCCGTCGCATCCGACCGTAACCAAACGATTGTGAGTGGAATTTGAGCGATCGGGGGTCAAAAGGGACTCTCACTCTCCCTCAAGTGAGTGCTATGGAAAAAATGCTATATTCCAGCATCCAGAAGCATCCATCAAAAAAAAAAAAAAAAAAAGGGGAAAACAAATCCCCTTCCCTCCATTTCCATTAAAATAATGCATACATTTTATTTTTAAGTATAATATAATTTTATTTTTCAAGTACAAAGATTAGAACCAGAGTTCCAAGTTTACATACATTTTTATAATTTTAAGTGATTTTTGTGGAGCGCACTGCAAAGAAATGGCAGGCACATGTATCAACACCATTGGTGACATCATTATGCGCCCAACAACAACTTGTGAAATGTTGACCATGTGCATTCGAAACCAGCGGTGTATCAGCCATCCTCTTATTAAAATATTTTAATGACTCCTCCAGATATTCCATATGTTCAGGAAAAATTTGATCTTTATACATTTTCATGAAATTATTTATTCTGAATTCAAGGTGTTTGATTGTTGACCAACACGGCCGGTCGATGAAAGGAAACAAATTCGCGATCGGACTCGACACTGGAAGGGGCTTTTTCTCTTCTAGATGCTTCTGCTCTTGGCCGTATGCTCTGCGCTGCGCAATGGAAATCAGAGCTCTCTCTGCGTCTCGAATTTCATCCCTCGAGGGTCTTGAACTGGGCGAGATCGAGCTCTTGCGACAGCGGTTTGGAAAAACGCTCGAGAAGTTCTTCCGGAGGGACCTTACTGAAATGCACCTTGACTGCACGCTGTTCGAGTTCGGTCATTGGATGGAAGTCGCTTTGTGCTGGCCATAGCTCGCGTGGTCCTTGCAGCCATTCTGGTCCATGACACCAGAGTTGGTTATCCGCTAGCTCATGTAGGGATACGCCTCGACTGGCTAAATCGGCGGAGTTTTGTTCGGATCGAACGTGGGCCCAACAGTCGACTGGTGTTGCCTGAGTAATCTTGGCAACTCTGTTGGCCACAAACGTGGTCCAGTTGCAAGCAGGCTTTCTTAACCAGGCTAGAACAATAGTGGAATCTGTCCACGATCCTGTTGCCCATCTCGACGCGAACGTAGATAGCAGCTCCATAAGCCTTCTGAGACGCGTCACAGAAACCGTGATGCTCTATGGTTACCCCCGGTTGATACCCGACCCATCTCGGAAAGATTGCAAAGGAAAGATTGCCACCTCCGACGCATTTCAGTGGGAAGCTTCTCATCAAATCCTGCAACCAGATCTCCTGCATAAACATTTTGGAACGTATAATGAACGGAGCGAGCCACCCTGCAGGATCAAACAACTTAGCGATTTGGGATAAAACTTCACGCTTAGTGTAGGCAGGTTCCAATAATATTTCTGGAGAAACGAAATAGAATTCGTCGGACTTCGCTCTCCATCGAATACCGAGCGTCTTGGCCGTGCTTTCGGCATCGATGGCGAGGAACTCGCTATGAAGAAGGTGCTCAGTTGGAATCTCGCTTAAAATGCTCTTGTGGTTAGAAGTCCACTTTCTTAATGGAAACCCGGCGGAGCTTAGAGCTGCTTGCAACTCTTGGATGCCATCTTGGGCATCGGTCACGGAATTGGCCCCGGCCAGCGGCTGGCCTTTGGAAATGGCCCTTGGACTTCTTTTGCTAGCTGTTGCAGCACTCTAATAGCGAGGAAGGGCGCGCAGTTGACCCCGAAGGTAACTGTTTGTAGCTCAAAGTCTCGAATATCTCCTTCCTTATTTCGGAACATAATTCTTTGAAAGGGGGTATGCTTAGAATCGACCCAGATCTGACGGTACATTTTAGTGATGTCCGCACTGAAAACGTATTGAAAATATCGCCACTTCAGGATCTGAATGGTCAGATCGGATTGGAGGACTGGACCAGCATGAAGAATATAATTTAAGCTGGTTCCATTTGTCGAAGGGCTTGAAGCGTTAGCGGAGCTTGGTAGTGGTGCTTTCGGGTTTAATTACCGCATGATGTGAAAGATAATAGGTAGGAGAACTGTGAGTCGGCGGAACTTCTTTCATATGACCCAGATCCAGATACTCTTGAATCACGCTGTCATATTGCTCTTTTAGGGGAAAGTCTCTTTTTAACCGATTCTCGCTTCTAAGAAACTGAGCTAATGCAATGGACCTCGAATATCCTAGATCGGATCCGGAATTTTCGGGGTCGCAGAAAGGAAGCGTCACCACGTACCTCCCACTTGCGTCTTTCTTTGTAGTTTGAAGAAAGTTCCTTTCGCAATATGAATCCGACTCTTTTACCATCTGTACTGGTAGATCCTCCACCTCCCAGAACTTGCTGAGAAGCGTGTCCGGCGAATCGTCCCTTATCTGGTGTACCTGAGTCGTAAAGGATGCGACTTTATTGGCTTTAACATGGGAAATTGGTCCCGTCAGCACCCACCCAAAAATGGTCTCTTGGCCTAGGAGTGAGCCGCAAATACTTCTTTGAGTGCCACTTAACATAACCGACGGTAAAATGTCGGCTCCAATATCCTGATCGGATTTGCGAGCTCTCAAAGAAGGTGGGGTCTGCTCATTGGAGAGCGGGCAGGTCTTTCAAAAAATTCCGGCAAATTGGATGTGAGGGCAATTTGCCGGCCAATTCCGGAATGATGTAGGCTGCGGTGTCTAGCTGTAGACCCGGCTTGTAGGGGGAACGAATCGTAAAATGGCATAGCCTGGTAGACTTTGCCAAAACCGATTGGTTCAGCCCGGAGACTTGAGTTTGGATGTTGCGGAATGGCAGCTTGATTAAATTGAAAAGGCGTTCGGAAATGAATGTCGCCTCGGATCCTGAATCGATTAAAGCTCGTGCACGATAATTCGTGCCCAAATGACTCACATCAATTATTGCCGTGCTCAGCAGCACGGCCGTTTTGCCCGATGCGAAGTAGCTTTGCACCGTTGAAGAGCTCGTGGTTGCATTATGGCTGGAGGGTTGTTGTGTGGAGGGCGAGGTGGCTGAGACTCTCGCATTTTCGAAACTCGCGCTGCCGCGATGCAGCAGCGTATGATGTCTCCCCTTACAAGTGAAGCAGCTGTGTGTGCTGGTGCAGTCACATAGCTGATGGCCTCTCGCAAAGCAGTTTAGACATAGCTGCTTCTTCTTTATGTAGCCGGAACGCGCGTCAATTGACATTTGGAGAAAGCGCGGGCACAATCTGACCGGATGGTTCTCCTTGGAGCATAAGTCACACCCTCTTTGTTTTGTGCTGACTTTGGTTTCGAAGGATTGAACCTTCTTCGGGACTGCTTGAGTCGGCTTCATATCCTCGATCGCCTCCAATGTTCGATATCTTTCGAGGTCAGGGACTGTTCCCATAAGGAAAGGGTCATCTTTGGCAGTTTGCTTTCGCACAGGAAGACCAGCAGACAATCCCAGTTTTCAGTGGATATCTGGGAATGTGCTAGCGCTGTCAAACACCCCTGAATCGTGGACTGCAAATCTTTTAGCGCATGAGCAGATTCTTGGGATATTGAACTCAAGTTGAACAAGAGCTTGAGTTGGCTGTTGACTAAAAGTCTCTTATTTTGGAAACGGTCTTGAAGCGCTTCCCACGCCGAGGCGAACCCGTCGTTTGTTAGAGGGGATTTCGATACAATGGCTTTCGCCTCACCGTTCGTCTTCGTGAGAAGGTGAAACAGCTTCTCGACCGGTGTCAGCCTGGGGTTGTTGACATATACTGCCGTGAACAGGTCCCGGAAAGTGGGCCATCGGAGGTAGTCCCCGTCGAAAACTTCCGAATCGCAAGGAGGTAACCGGCAACCGGACGAAAGTAGGGGCTGGGATGGAGCTTGCACGGCTTGAGGCGTCGCTCTATCGATATTTGCGCCAATAAGTGCTGAACATGACTCGTATACGGAGTAGCAGTAGTCATATTTTGCTTGCAGCACCGGCAATATGCTGAGGGATCCTTCTTGGGCAATTAGATCAGAGCACGTTTCATATTCCTTTTGTACTTTGTCCTATAAGGCTCGCACTTGTTGAAGACGGACTTGCAACGTATGTAGAGACGGAGGAGCTTGATCAGGAGTATTGATCTTGGCTTCAAAGGCGCTAACGCGATCGCTGACTGCAATAAATTTGTGCAACGCCGCGTTTGCGGCGGTTGGCTGATCTGAAGATGCCATTTTTTTGCTGACAGCGCGGGTTACCCTTAGGAATTCGGTTCCGGAAGCAGAGGGATTATCTGGCTTGACCGCAAGTGAAGACTCGCTAGAAGATTTCGCCAACGGTTTGGAAATAACAATTTTAGGAGTTGTCTTTGAACTTGTCGCTGGAAGATTCTTTCCTTTTGGTGTGGATACCGCTCTGACTGTTGGACTTGCGGACTTAGGAACTGGCTTAGCGCGAGCGGGAAGCGGAGAGGACGGGTTGGTTTTTTGTTCTTTTCCTGGGGTAGCTGTCGGTTTCTTGTCACCCTCACTGGGCATACTCAGCTATCCCCTACAAATAAGAAGGCCTGCACGCCGCAAAAGGTGGAAAAATGTCGCTGGTCGATGGGAGAAAACACCCCCAGTTCGAATTTAAATCGACGAATCAATGGAAATCGAACAGCAGACACGACCAAACTACAACCCGTGTAAAAAAATTACAAAAATAGCTGAATTTGCGCAATATAGCTAAAAAATAGCTAAAACTAGCCAAAAAATGGCTAAGAACTAGCTACGGAAATTGGCGGAAATTATGAGCCACTTATTCGAAACTGATTTCGATTTTGAGTTCAGAAATACGACCAAAAAAAGCGTAGAAATATCTAAAACTAGCCAAAAAAAAGTGGCTAAGAACTAGCTACGGAAATTGGCGGAAATTATGAGCCACTTATTCGAAACTGATTTCGATTTTGAGTTCCGGAATACGACCAAAAAATAAATCGTAAAAACGGTACAGGAAACAAAAAAAAAACAAAAAACACGCCGAACAAAAATATTGAAAAAGTAGCCTGTGTAATTGGCTACACTTATCTGCCCGTTATTTGCAATTATCAGATTTTAGCTTCAGGAAAACGACTACTAATCGTAGAAGGCTGGTGGAACAATAAAAAAAAGCCCAAAATAACAAGCCAGAAAAAAAAAACAAAAAAAAGCCAAAAAAAAATAGCATGGGAAAAAATCACAAAGAGTTTGTCGAAATTGGCCGACTCTTCGAAAAAATTATTTTGCTTAATTTATTTGAATTTAGGAACACCACGAAAATAGAAAACTTACTTGAAACAGAGAAACAAAAAACACACCAAAAAAAGCTGAAAAAAAAACACTAGAAAATAGCTAAGGCGTATTGCGATAATTAGTTGCCAATAATCTAAATGTATTCGACCAATTTTTTTTTCTCTGATTTAAATTTTCCAAAATCGTTAGTGGAGGATTTTTTTTTTGTCGGCACTGTGTCCCCGTTCTTTGCCTGTTAGGGATGTATAAGTGCAGGTGTTTGTGCCCGCTTCTAGAGCAAAGAGGAATTGACGAACAATTGCAATGTACGTATGTAGGTATGTGGCATTAAGGCCCTTAGGCAAGCGGATGAATATTTATGTATGTTTGTGAAGCTGTGGAGTTTGCCGGTCAGCGCAGAATAGCGCGAGGCCAGCCAATATATATATGTAAATATGTTTATGGCACAGCTTGGTACACAATAGTGCGAAGCTTGCCCAAATTTATGTATGTATGTATGTGGGGAAGAGTAAAACAACCAAATGTGTATTTAATTTGCGGATTTATTTATATTTGACTTTTTTTTTTTGCTGCTTTTTGTCAACCTTTGTTTAAATATAATATTTGTAATGGCTGAGTGTATGGGTATAGTTTTATTAGAAATAGGTTTCAATTTGGGTGGATGAATTTATTTTATTTTGTATTTGGATGTATATATGGATATTTGTAAAGATTTTGTTTTATATACATATATATGTAATTAATATAATTTGTGTGTGTGTATGTTTAATATTTTTTCTTGTTGGAAGGCAAAGAGCTGTTTAGTGACGGACGTGATGTGTGTATGTGACTGTGAACTTGGATGTATGGATGTAATAATATATATATGTACATGTACGTATATATATGGACACCAGCGAATCACAGTGAGACGAAGTAGGGGGCCGAAATTGGCAAAGCACTTTTGCACTTTAAAAAGAAGAAAAGGAAGTTCACTGCGGCTGAATGTTTGTAATATGTATGTACATATGTATATATATTATAAAATAATTCACTTTTCACTTTTATAATCGGAGGGAAAGAAAAACGCCGTCGGAAACGGAATATGGCGACCACTGACGAATGGATTTTGGAATTAGTCGTACTTATCTTTGAAACTCCGCAAGGGGCGCTTTGAAACTCCGCAAGGGGCGCTGGTGGATCAGGATAGATCTGGCTTCGAAGGACCATGAAATGGACTGGGCGGAATTCCCGATAATTTGCCGACTTCCTTCGAGGGGGTGTCGCTGGCTGCGTTGATCGGTGGCTGCGGAAAAATCCCAGTTGACCCGAAGAAGAAGGAGATTGGTGGTGGCGGCGTTGGCTTCACAGTCGGTTTTATTCACGTCAAGTGCTTGCTTAATACTAACTTAGCCTAATAGAAAAAAAATGCATCGCTGGCGCCGGTGGAGAGGCGCCCTTTCCCGGTTGGAACGGAGGGAGCGGGAAAACGGCCGATGAGAGGGAGAGCGGGAGAGCGCTAGAGCGAGGGTGCTCGCTCCCACACTGCCGCTGAAAACTAAGCGCCCTGTGGCGCGAACATAGATAAAATGGTTAGCAAATTTTTAAAAATGCCCTGTCTTAGGCAACAGTCTGCTTCTCAACGATCTCGAGCTAGGCAGGTCGATTACAAGTTCTCCTGATTTTAGATTATGTTCAGGAAGAAAGGGAGCGAAATTCTAGTTTGCAGAGAGATCGTAGAGCAGACGCGAACTATAGGGAAATGGAGCAGGTGGGGAATAGTCAGCGCCGGTCAATTAGAAGATGATCAGAGCGAATAAGGCAGCAGGAGCAAAGAAAAGATACAGAGAATAGGAGAAATATTTGAACAGACATGGACCGCCGAAGACATGAACAAGAAGGAAATACTAACTTTAGAAGACAGCGACGAATGGACGTAGAATTTAGAGAGCCTGAACAGCAGGCTGATAGTTTACGTAGATCGAACCGTAGGTGGGATTTGGACTATAGGGCAAACGAGCAGGCAGGAAATTCGGAGTTTAGGAAACGGCGACGAACGTACCTAGAATTTAGACAGCCTGAACAGTAGGCTGATAGAACACGGAGATCAAACCGTAGGCGGGATTTTGAGTATTGGGCAAACGAATATACCCAGAACTCGGCACTTAGGCGTACAGTTAGGCGGACAGATTTAGAGAGACGAGTATTAGAGAGAGAGTTGAATCAAGTTAGTAGGTCTCAAGCTAGAAATAACCTTACTAGAAGGATTGTTAAGCGGGTGGAAAATATCGCGGCACATCGAAGTGGCCGGTTAGCCACAAGACAGACAGCATTTGACGCCTCAAAAGGGCTAAGCCAAAGAGTTAGTCAGTATAAGTCGATTAGTCAGAATAGGAAATTAGAAAACCGCCGAAATGCTTCCTTTAATAGAGAGCGAATAACTTTCAAAAAGAGACTGCCGAGACCCTCCATTTAGCTCTTCCTAGCAAGAAGCTAGGATACCTCGTAATTTTATTGAAAACAATTGCGAGTTTAGTGCGGGTATTTTAAATGTTGAGCGTCAGTTCCCTTCATCTGATATTTCTTAACATTTTGCATAACATGTTGCCGCAAAATTAAGTCTGGTGTTAAACCAAAAACTTTAATTTCAAATGGACTTGAATTCCCAGAGTTGCCCGATTGCCTTAAAAATCTTAATTCTTTAGAGGAACGTCTAATTTCTCCTCGTCTTCCTTTTATGATTATTAAGTCATTAGGTCATGAGCTTCAGAGTGCAATTAAAGGAGCTGTAGTTAATGTACCCATACAGATAAGTAATATCTCTCCCACGTGCTTTTCGTGAAGCAGAGGTAGTAAAGCTTCACCTCAAACGTAGAATGGAATAAAACCATGATTTCATGGCCGAAACCATTAGACCCTTAAAAATAGCTGACGAAATTAGGCATTTAGTAAATACAGAGCTTTATAGAAGCATAGTATAGTTATAAACGAACAGTGGCTGTCTTCTTATACAACCGAAACACTTCCATTCCTAAGTTCTCAAGCAAATGCAGAATTAGTAGAGGGACTTGAGCAAAGAATTCGCTATCCAGCATATCAGGATGATGCTGAGATAGAGGAACTCAATCCAGGGGGTCAAGAAACCCTGATTGAGAATAACCAGGCAGGTACTGTTGCCATGCAGAGAATCACACTTGCTCCTGTCGAAGGCCAAAGACCCATGGACATGATTATAGATGCTGACTCGGAAGAGTTAGCATTCCCAACAATTTATGCTGGCAAGAAGAGACCCTCTTAACTTACTTTCTCCGCGATAGTTAGATCAGAGCTTCGAAATGTATATAGAAGATGTTGTCGAATTGATAAATTATTATTCAATTATAAAAAGTTAGTGCTGATCCAGATTCGTAGTAATACTACCATTTGCCTCAGGAATCAGTGCGCCTCACGGGCTATTACAGCTGCTAACGCTCTTAATGAAGAGCATTCAGATAGTATTATTCGCCGCAATGAAGGCTATAGGGTTCTGAAGGGTGTTTGGACGTTTCCTGCTCATTGTGAAGCACAAAAGAAAAAAGTTATGGCTATGATCTGGGGCATTTTATGTGTGGTCCATTATATGGTGTTAAAGGAGTCGTCAATTTCTGTCTCGGCCGAGTATCCATAGATCCGCAGGTTGTCGTCTGCGCAAACGCCGTCGGCCTAAGATGTGGCAACGGTTTGTATGCGCTAGTAGGCGGTCTCTGTATCGGTTTGCAAATTATGAAATTGTTTCTGTTACAGTTGGTATTCCAGTGTCTTGAAATAGCATGTGATTTTGTACATAGTGGTGCCACTTAACTCCCAGCATCCTTCTCAAAGCCTTGGTTATGCATGTTTGCGCCCTTTTTAGTGAAGAGTCACTAGCGGTGCCCCAGCATATATCGCCCCAGTTCAGTGTCGGAAGGACATTGGGTTTAAATAGTCGCACCATGGCATGGAGGGATAGACCGCTATCAGAACGAAAGAGCCAATCCATTTTTTCAAGCTTTGTCCTCTCCGATCCGCAGACTCTGTCAAACTGCCCCTTCCAGCAAAGTCGGCGGTCTAGGGTTACGCCAAGGTACGTCACCTTATCCTCATGCTTTGGTTTCTTCCCATCCAAGTAAAGGGCACGTGAGCGGCCAGGCCAGGGGTGCTGCCAGCAGCTAGAAAGGCAGTGTCATCTGCGTAGGTGGCTAGAAAAGTACCACAAGCAATGGGGTTTGGAATATCCGATGTGAAAAGTGTGTACAGTACCGGGCCAAGGACACTGCCCAGAGGTACACCAGCGTGAATTGGGCGTAGTTCAGAACGATGTCCACGGAATTCAACAGCAAACTTCCTGTTATCCAGAAATGACACAATAAGTTTCCAGAGTCCCTCAGTTAAAAACGGCATTCATTTGTAGAAGAGACCTTCATGCCAAACCCTGTCAAAAGCCTGTCGAACGTCCAGAAATACAGGTAAAGCAATCAGAATGTGGTTAACAACTCTGTGAACTTGCTCAATAGCGCTATGGCGACTTCGAAAGCCAAATTGGTGGCCCGGCAGAGCGTCAATATTCAGCATCCGAGCAAGCACGATCCGCTCGAATATCTTGGAGAAAGTGGACAGGAGACTTATCGGCCTGTAATAATCTGGTGAGCACGGGTCTTCCCTTACTTATGGACAATTGTGGCAATTGCATGTTTCCAGGGACATGGAAAATGGCCGATGTTAAGGGAAGCATTAAAGAGAAGGCAGAGCTGTGCAATAACTGTGCTTGGAAGTGCCTTTGCTACTTTACCATCAATTGCATCACTGGTTCAGTTTGGCTCTCTTACTCATTACTGCATAGTTGTTCAATTTTGTTCGTATAGTCTTTTTGGTTCATTTTTGTTCAGTAAATCTTTTTTATAGGTATTTTATTGCGCATTGTTCTCTTTGATTGCGCAAAAATGAGCAACCACATGCTCGTTCTTTAATTTAAATTCGAATTGCAGGTCATAGAGTTTCAACTTTTATTATTATTTTATTTTTATATAATTTTGTTATTTTAGTTTTGTTTACATTTAATTCTTTTTGTTTCCTTTTATAAATATTCAATACATGAAATATGAAATATAAATATACATACATACGAGTATATCAGATTTAAACTAATATGTAACAAATGGATTTTTTAGTCGTTGAAATGCAGTGCTCAGTGGTCTGCTTATGAACAGTTAATAAAAAGGCAATGAATAGTAAACAAGTGAGCAACTGAGCAATGAGCTGTGAACAAAAGAGCATGTGAGCAATGAGAAGTGAACAAGTGAACAAGTGAACAAGTGAGCAAGTGAGCAATGAGCAGTGAACAAGTGAGCAAGTGAGCAAGTGAGCAATGAGCAGTGAACAAGTGAGCAAAATGAGTGAGTTGACTCTTTTGAAAAAAAGAACAAGTGAACATGTTCACCCAAATGAGCAGTATTTACCCAACACTATTCCAGGTGTGGTGACCAAGTTTATGGTGATTGCTTGCAGGTGGGGTTTCGATATTGAGGCACTCAGGTGATAGTCCAAGGAGGATTTAATGATGATTGCAGCACCTCGACGATGTCGATCATCGGGGTGGTTTGCACAGTGTACTGCATATCCATGAACACGGAAGAATGAACGGCTGGTAAAATGTGTTTCTGAGATCAACAGGATGTCAATGTTGCGTTCCTGGAGGAGTAGCTCTACCTGCAGGGATTTGCCAACTAAGTTGTTGGCGTTCCACATAACTATATTTATCCCGTAATTAGTTATCGCAACGCTTTGACTCCAAGGGACTGGCGTGTTTAGACATCACGCTCTGTAACATTTATAGTGTCGCCGTCATCACCGACATCATTTGATCGAAGCGCAGCAGAAGCTTGTCGATCGCAGCCGCTTGTGATATTGCAGCAGCTTCCTGCTGCTTCTGTAAGTCATTAATGAATTTCAGTAGTCTGTCTTGAGCGGGTGTTCAATTGAGGGAGTCTTCCTGTCAGTTCCAATATGGGAAAATGGGAAAAATGCAACACATTTTTGCGGTAGTTAGATGCCATTGACTGCTGGTTTGGGGAATTAGAAAGACTAGATGTAAAACAAGCATTCTGAGCCGGCGGCGGAGCTGGTTGAAAATCTGTACTCTTTTGAGTTCGTTGGTTCGTTGAGCCTCTGGGATTGCTCCAGGTAGGCGGGACAACTGCGGGAGGACGCACTATGATTGGAGCCACAGTTTATACATTTGAGTTGTTCCTCTTGCACACCGGGGCACTTTTCCTTCTCGTTTGTGTTATGGTCACCAGCACACCTGGCACACTTCGGTAAAAATGAACAAAAGTTTTTCGAATGCCCAAATAATTGACATTGGAAACATCTTAAGGGGCCCTTTCTGGGTTGTTGAGGTCCTACTTTTGCCACCTGGTAGCCAATGACTCGAATGTCATACACATCCTTGTTGTTCCTTGCAGGTTCTAGTTCTACAAAGAACATATTTCGCTTAGCCTTACCATTCTCTCCAGGGGGGTTGTAAACATTTCGGGGGTTGTGCCCCAGTTCTTTGAGTCTTGCAATTATTTCACTAGTCCAAGTTGATGCATAAAGTCCTTTGATTACGATTCGAAAAGCCCACTCATTTTTAAACTGAAAGGTACTGAAAGCAATCCCCTTGTCCTTAAAAAGTTTTTGAATTTTTCTGTATATTTTTCCATCATCCACAGTTATTCGGCAGGAGGATCGCCCAGTCGTTTTAAGGCGGAATCCAGTCGTCACACGAGATAGTGAGGCAATCAGTTCTTTGATATCCGTAACACCCCTCAAAAGAAAGGCGGACGGGGATCCCTTTTGTTGGCTGTGGGTTACGAAGCTTCAACTGAGTTTAATGAATCACCAATAGGAGCAAGGATGATTGAGTCATTCTCATCATCGTCAGACAGAATAGCGAAGCTATTATTCTTGCCAATATAAGATTCCTTTTCTCTGATTGGAAGACTTTTCAGCTGCGAAAACTTATGGTAGCAAATTTCTCCAAGATTTCGCCTTTTCCTGAGATTCTTTACTTGAGTAAAGCGCTCCTCATCAGCAGCACTCTTGCTTTTCCACTTAGGGTTAGCATTCACGGAGCAGTCCGGTTCCATATCCATACCGTCATCACTCAGGCACCTATTGGCATCAAAGGCAGTCACCCTGCCATTCTAGGAAGCCTGAACTAAAGCTTATTTGATTACATCTTCAATTTTAACTCGAGGTCGGGAGATCTTGCTTTTAGCAGAAGCTAATAGTTTCTTCACTTGTGGTTCATTGGGTTGAATCATATTAGGTTTACGACTGTCAGTCACAGAGGTGCCTTGAAAGTAGTATACATCTTTCATATTACGTTAAGTTTACGCGCAATAGCCAGCCTACCAAGGACGTGGGCAAGGCCGACAAAACACAAACACAAAGTACAAGTAGTATCCAAAAATATCCGCAAAATTTTGAGAAAAAATTATATAAAATTTTAAAGAAATTTGGTAGCCCTAAATGAACACAACCGGTTAGCTTGACACTAGAGTCGAAACTTTGATTAAAGACAATAGTTAAAGATAATAAGGAAACAAGGGGGCGTTTTCGGAAATCATCCTGTTGTTAGGTACTATTGGCGTGTTGAGTTCCAGCATAGAGGCTCGCCTAATATTCATGGAATGTTTTGGCTGAAAGATGCCCCCTCTGTGGACTTCGAAAATGAATTGACTCTTCCATTTTTTTTTTTTTTATATACTTTGCTGTTATTTATTGAATCTTCTCCATTAGGGACTAACAATAAGTGTGTCAAATTGCTGGCTTGGAAGATCGTTTCGTTGTAGGCGGGTTCTGCTGAACACCCGAGTCAAGCCTCTTGCCAGATGATTAGGGTGCCCAGTAAGTTTTTTATTATAGGTCGTCTTTTGGTTGTCTATTTCATCTTTTACTGCAAGAATGCCGAGATCCCTATGGTTGTTTTGGTTGCGAATATACCATGGTGCCCCAGTGATAGTTCTCAGGATTTTTGATTGCGCGCGCTGCATGATGTCTATATTGCTGCTGCTGGCGTTTCCCCACAGCTGGGAGCCATATGTCCAGATAGGCTTTAGAGTGGAGTTGTAGAGCAGGACCTTGTAGTCCAGACGCAGTGGTGATCGGGCATTTAAAATCCAGTGAAGGCTGCTAGCTTTCAGTTTTAGATGTAGTTTCTTGCATTCGATGTGTCTTCGCCAGGTTAGTAGTCTGTCGAGGTGGACGCCGAGATACGTTACTTCGTTGAATTGGGGAATCTGCGTACTATTCAAGGATACTGGGGAGCATGTTTGCCTGTTAAGACTAAAAGTTATGTGTTTACATTTTTGTTCGTTTATTTTAATACGCCAGTCAGATAGCCACTTCTCAACTACCATGAGGTGACTTGCTAGTTGGGTTGTTGCTCGGTTTGGGCACTTCGAGCGACTTAGGATCGCAGTGTCGTCAGCGAACGTGGATGTTGTTAGCCGCTCGTTCGTACGTATATCCGCTGTATAAAGGACGAACAGATGTTGTTGCGTTGCACCTTACTGCAAAGACTCTGTTGTAAAG
Organism: Drosophila rufa; assembly: GCA_018153105.1. NCBI lineage: Eukaryota > Metazoa > Arthropoda > Insecta > Diptera > Drosophilidae > Drosophila > Drosophila rufa. Next base: position 1,684,254 of record JAECXS010000003.1, on the reverse strand, counting down.
ATACGACTCAAGTAGCTTATGATTGTATGTAGGCAAGTGTGTTTTGATTTTATGCATGAGGCCATTTATCCAGACTCTATCGAAAGCTTGAGATACATCGAGAAATACTGCGCTGCAGTATTCCCGATGCTCGAAGGCTGTGCGTATCTCTGATGTTATTCTGTTGACTTGTTCGATTGTGCCATGGTTTCGACGGAAGCCAAATTGATGAGCCGGGATAACATTGTGTGCTTCCAGGTATGGTATTATGTGTTTTAGAAGGCATTTCTCGAACAGTTTGGACAGACACGATAATAAACTTATTGGTCTGTAGGATGACGGGATTGTGTGGTCTTTTCCGGGTTTCGGTATCATTATGATGATAGATTTTTTACATTTCCTTGGGTAGTAGCCAAGGCATATAATCCCATTGAAGATTTTGCAAATGACCTCAATAGCTGAGTTTGGAAGTTCAATTATCATTTTTGGAGTTATTAAGTCACCGCCCGGAGCCTTTTTTGGTTTCAGTTCCCCAATGACTTTTGCGATCTCATTCGGCTGAAACAATGTTGGTAAAGACATAGTATTAGTTTCGGTTTGTGGTAGGACAAATGGACTAGTGGCCTGGTTGGGCTGGAATACGCTTCGGAGATGTGAAGCAAATGTTTCGGCTCTATCTTCGTCGCTGCGGGCCCAGCAACCTGTAGAGTTTCTTATCGGGGTGACGGTTTCGATTGGAGAGCTTAAATTTGGGTGAGCCATCCACAAAGGATGCTTTGTAATGGTTGGCGTAAGTTTTTCGATGTACCGTAGTTGTGCCTTTTCAGGGTCTTGTTTCATAGCTCGGTTTAGAAAGCGAGTGACTTGCTTAAGACGTTGTTTTGAAGATGGCGATCTGTTGGTTTGCCAAAAACGTCGCAGACGCCTCTTTTCCAGGACAAGCTGTTTAATTTGTTGATTAGTTTTGAATTTGTTGGGTTGTACGTCCTTTCCTTGTGGTGTTGAAATAGTGGCTGCTGCAGTGAGTACGTTCTCAAGAGCATCAGTAGAGCAGTCGATATCCGCTTCGATGTTGAGCTGCGGGGTTAGTTCAATGTGGGAACTTACATATTTCTTATATTTAAGCCAGTTAGTTCTGTGCAACGTCAGCCTTTGGGGTTGATCTGTAGTTTCTGGGCTTTGAAGAAGAGTTATTAGTACTGGCGAATGGTCTGATGAAAGATCCGAAAGCGCTATGGCACATATAATGTTGCGTGAAATATTTTTTGTCACCGCAAAGTTTATTAAGTCTGGTATCTTTCTGGGGTCTGCTGGCCAATATTTGGGGCTACCAGGGGAAACATAGTCCAATTTGTTGCTCAAGTTTATGATTGCATTATATAATTGCCTTCCTTTGGGAGTCACGAGACGCGATCCCCAGTGCGTATGCTTGGCATTATAGTCTCCTGCAGCTATGAAGCGATCTCCAAGTGAGATGTAAAAATCCATGAATTTTCCTTCCGAGATTGTAAAGCGAGGCGGGCAGTAGACAGCGGCTATGGAAAGGTTGCCGTTACCTGACTGCACTTTAATAGACGTACCCTGCAAGTAATTAGTTGAATACCTCTGGTGAAGGTGGTCTGTGCGGTAGAAGGCGTAACCTCTTATTTGGAAGTTGTATTTGCTTGTGAGGTGCGTCTCTCCAAACAGCATAACGTCGATATGGTTTTCATTCAGGAACAGTGTTACTATCTTTCAAGTTTATGCAGTGAAACGCCATTGGCGTTCCACATAATTTTTCGTAGACTAGACATAAGTTATGTGGACTGCTGAGCTACAAGCAACTGTATCACCATGTTCTGGTTTTGAACAAGTTTTTGCATGGTCGTTTTCATGAAGGACATTAATTCTGTTAGACTTTGTTGCATGGTAAGCATCATAGCTGTGGGGGTCTTCCTTGTTAGCAGGGCAGTTAGCGGAATTGTGAAAGTCTCCGCAAACTACACAGACTGATCGAAGTGTGCAGTATGTCCTGGTGTGTCCATACTCCTGGCAGTTTGTGCATTGCACTGGGCCGTTTCTTTTATGTGGCTCTTCCACCGGAATTCTTCGGTGCAAGAGGAATTGCAAGTTGTAAATGGGGTGGACTTCGTTTTTCTTCAAGGCTCTGCTGTCTGGCTCCAGCTCGACCTTGAAGAGTGGTTGCGGTTGTCTGTTTTTATTTATGATGTTGCTGACGTTCTTTGCATAAAAACCCTTTTCTTTAAGGGCATCTATAATTTCGTTTTGGGTTACATCGGGCTCGATTCCTTTTAGTACCACTTGCAGGCCCTTGCTGCTTTTTAATTGGTACGTGTAATAATTTTTTTTGATTCGTCCAGGTATTTCGACACAGCTCGGAAGTGTTCTTCCGATTTCGTTTGCACTTTGGTTTCGTGAATATTCCCTTTAGTAAGAGGAACTACATGCAAATTTCCGTCCCCGACCAGCGCAACAATTTTGTTGACCAGGGCGTTCGAGCTTTTCTCCCTTATGTAGATTGGTGGGGGCTTTGATTTCTTTTGGGTCTCTTGACCCATTTCCGGTAAATCATCCGCTAAAAGGGCAAATCTCTTGCTGTTAGATCTCCTGGGTTGATCATTTTCTCCTTGGACACGGTTTATCTTTGGCTTGTTACCGACCGCGCTGTTCTGCGGGCTAAGCTTACGCTTGATTTGGATGTAGCGATCCATGCCGGTCTGTATGGCCGGGGCCGCCTGTTGAATATTGCCGATTTTGGCTTTGGAGCTTGCAGTTCTTGTTGTTATTGTATTTGGCGCTGCAGTTGATGACATCGCAGTCGTTTCCGCGATATTGGTCGTTGCTGTAGTTGTTGCTGTTGCTTTTCCCGCCGTTAATGTAGTTGTTGCTGTTGCTTTTGCTGCAGTTGCAGAAATATTGTCACTGCTTGTTGTTGGGGTTTTACACTGAGAACTCCATGATGTAGGTGTAGGAGTGGGTAGAGCGGGTGAGCAAGAACGTGCTCTTTGGCTATCGACCGCCAGACGGTTGCTCTTTGTCGTCGTTTCGTTGCTGTCGCGCGTTGAGAAATACGAGAAATAACCGTTACTTGGGCTCACAGAGCCTCTACGCTCTTTCTTTTGTTCGTCGCTCATTGAGCTATTTCGCGTGGCACTTATTTTTTTATAAAATAATTAATTAATTAATAATTAATTAAAACTATATATTTTTCTGACTTAGCGTATTTTCGCTTATCTTGGAATACTCCAGTATTATATACTTTATTTTTGTCTTAAAATCACCCACTTTCTATCATTTTTCCCGGAGCTCACGCGAAACACGTCCGCTCTCTACGGCTTGCGAAACTCATGCTGATATTCTGCTGGATATTCCTTATTGCATTTAAAACAAATCATCGTGTGTTATTTAATCTAGTGTTTTACAAAGTGTTATTTAAATTTAAAATCAAGCTCAAGGGTGTTTTAAATCAAATTCGGTATTAATTTCAAAATAGTAATCCTGGACGAAGCTCCAAACCTTGAGCGATTCCTCAGGGTATTTCAGCGAAAATACATTAAATATTTTAAAGCTTATATCCAAGGCAATTATAAATTAACTAATCTTATAATACCGATTGCCAAAGCATAAGTAAAAATCGCCTATATGTTTATACTTAGTAGTCTACTCCCAAAATAACTATAAACGGCTGTATCGGCGAATTCGAGTTGACAAACTTGTTGTTGCGCAGTTCCAGCTGATTTTGCAAGTCTAAATGTAAAAGTATGCTGCTGACACTATCCTGAATAGTCAATAGAAATAGTCGCAAGCACGAAGGCTTAATGCAGTCTCTTGAATCTAAAAATAATGTTGGAAATGGTATATCGATATAAAAGCCTGTGTTCAAAATACGTACTTTCGTCAATGTTTTTATCCACGGATTCAAGAAGGTTCTTATAAAATTTGTCCTTGATGTTTTGGTCGAATATATGCATCAACCTTTGTAGAGATAATTTCCACTTGTTGGTCAAATTTCAAGCTATAAAATTGCTTAAAATTCTGTTCCACCTGATAAATACATTATTAAATTAAATTATTATTATTATTATTAAAGAAACAGAAAAAGTATGGTTACAAATTTATATCCCTGTTTATACTATGAAAATTCATCTATTACAGTTTCTAATGATACTGGACGCTTTATAAAATTGATTCTATACTCAAATGTGACTGACTGACTCTATTATTTTATTATTTTTTACTTCTTCTATGATGGTTGTAAAGTCTGTTAAATAGAATACCACCTGGGTTTTTTCTATTACCATATTTACACCCTATCAAATAAACATCATTTTTTTCTGATTGAAATAATTTAACAATATCATTAGTGTTCAAACATGAACACGTTTTTACATATACGTATATATATATATATATACATGTATGTATTTATCTTATACAAATCAATGCAGCTGTACACGGCTTAGCGCATGTGCGCATGACTCTAAATATAGCGGCCAAATGGGCCTTACACAAAACACTTGAGCCTAGCACAGACAAAAATGTAATCTTGACAAATATGTAATCTGAGCTCCTGCGTGGGTCACAAAATATATGATAGGTGCGGGATAGCTGTGTCTTTCCCATAGCACTCAAGAATTTTTCCCATGTTAGGGTTAAACAACCACTGCGTTGGTCTAGCGATAAGACTAGTTTTTAAGAATCTCATGACCGCTACGTAAGCGCGGACTTTGAAATAAAGAATCAGTTTTAAACATCAACTCAAGAAAGAAAGACGTCTCTTTATTGGGCGTTCTTTTCAATTAGCGAATCGTTCAATTTCCGCTAATATTACGGTTGAGTATTCTGCTGGTTCATAAAAATATTCGGAAATTAGGCAGACGATTTTGGTTCGGTTTTCTTGCGATAATAAATTTTTAAATTATATTGCTGAATGATTTGGGTGCCAGTTTCGATTGTTTTTATTATATCAATTGTGCTCTAGACAATAATATTTGAAACAAATTTGTATTTTTTATTAAATATTTGTTTAGTGTTTACATTACTTACCTTGAGGGATTTTAAAATTGGAGCGGGCTTAACTTCTGAAGTGCTTTCATGAGCGGAGTATGAAGTGGTAAGAGGCTTAACGACACTTAGCCCGGATATATTCTGAATAATTATTAAATTTACTTAAGGTACAAATGGTAATACAATTACTTTAAAATTTACTAACTTCGAGTTTCCACCTCAAGAATTTCGCCCTGAATTCTGAGCGCAAGGCGGTGTCTATATATATATATATATATAGAGATATATACATATATAACTTCGGTTTACCGAAGTTAGCTTTCTTTCTGGTTTAATAAAAATATTATTTAAACTTTTAACTGGCGCCCGATCAGGGCCTCGTGCCGAGCAGTAAAGAGAATCCTGCCGGTTCGGAAAAATTAATCTGCCTAATCCGTACGAAAAAACCCGACCACCGAAACCCGGAAGTGCCACAATTAAAGTGCCGTTCCAGAAAACGCAACAAAGTGACACTCCTGCAAAAAGGACTTGTACCTGGTGGACATATCAGGCCATTTTTTATCGCTGTGATTCCCTTTAGTATCCGTTCGGAGGGAACGTGCAAAAAAAGGTGTAAAGGAGGTGCCCTAGTAGACCCGCATTCTGGAGAAATCGCTGCAACGTGGGATAAAAAGGAAAAACGCCAAGATTACCGGCACGAGAGCACACCGAGATATTCCAAACAAAAAAGGAAACGATAATTGTCAAGCGACAAGCATATTCCATGAAAAGGAAAAGAATTATAACTATCAAAAAATTAAATTGATAAACAAAGAATCAACGAATTTTTAAAAATTAAAAATTAATTAATTAAATTAAAAATTAAGAAAACACAGAACACTTAAATTCTAAGTTTTAAATCAAACTTTATAATTTTTACAGCACAAAATAATTAATTATTTTCATTCCAAATTCTGAGTAACTATCAAAAAAAATGTAAAATATAAATTCATCCCTTTAATCTACTGTTCAAATATCGTGATCACAAAACATAACTAAAATGCCCGACCAGAAGAAATAATAAAAGGTGTCTTAGAAACCAAATTAAGTGGATTAGTGAAGGAAATAATTAAACCAAATATACCCAATATACAGATCAAACAATCAAACGAGAACTAGCACACAACCTTAGTGAATTAGATAAAATACCGGACATTGTACGATCGCTTAGAGAATTTTCAGGAAACAAATCTGTATATTCCCCATGGAAAAAAAACGTAGCACGAGTTTTCAAAATCTATGATGGTAGAATTAGTTCACCAAAATATTACGGCATTATTTTAGCAATTTGCAATAAAATTACTGTACAGGTAGACTCAGTTTTAGAATCATACAACACCCCACTATTTCGAAATGCCTAACATCTCATTTTGCCGACAAACGAGACCTTAAAACTTTAGAATACCAGCTCTATGCCCTTGCTCAAGGAAACAATACTATAGTTGAGTTCCACCAAACAGTCTACCAACAGCTATTCCTAATCCTGAACCAAGTTAGTAACCTGGATGTTTCACAGGAGACCATACAATCTTTAAGAACTATGTACAGGGAAAAAGCTTTAGACACTTTTGTTAGAGGCCTAAACGGAAATCTAGCTCAACAAGCAATCAAAGAACCGCACGACTTAGGGCATGCACTACGCGTATGCAGTTTGCTTGAGAACCAGACCACTAGAAACAACCTAACACCTAAAAGCATTTACTTAGGAAAACCGCCTACACTACCACCAAGAACCCACCAACCGTTCCGAATGGTAGGAGCCAAACAAAATGTTCATTCCCATTTATACCACAATCCTAAACAGATGCAAGTAGTAGCCGCAACCGGGAAATTCCCCTTCACACAAACCACCCAACCTAATTTTTGCAATCAAGCTAATTCAGGCCAAGCAAGACCATACACCCTATATTTCTCCGACACCGCCCCCCCGACCCCAACCAAAAGCAGTACCTATTGAGGTTAATCAATCAATTCGTTTGCGTCATATTAACTATATAAATAAGCCGGCGAACAACGATTATTCTGGGAAACGACCTCCTAGCACTTCTAATGTTCAGGTGCCAAGACAATTTCATATTCAAACCGAGTCAGAAACTACTACACAACAGAAAACGCAAGAAGATACAACTAGTGCAGAGCAGGAATATTATGAAATGGCAGAACAGAATAATATAGGCAAACTTAAAGAAGAATTTACTTGGTAAACTGATACCGAACAACAAGACATGTCCGAGCTCTATTTTTTAGAATAAATCATTCCTCACTACCTTATTTTAAAGCCACGACGGGAAACGGAAAAATCTTAAAATTCCTAATAGACACAGCTTAAACCAGAATTACATCCAACCACAACTGGTACCAAACCCAAAACCAAACGAGAAAAACTTTTCAGTCAGTTCTGTGAGAGGCAACAATGAAACTACACAACACACGATTCTTAAACTTCCCAATATCTTAGATAAACCAATGAAATTTTTTTTACTAGATAGACTAAAAACATTCCATGGCATATTAGGCAACGATACAATGAAATTATTAGGCGCAATTATAGATGTCAAAAACGATACATTAATTCTTGAAAATAAAATTAAAATTAAAATTCACCAATTAGCCGCACAAGCCGTTAACACAATAGGACCACAAGTCAGTCATATGACCGAGTCAAAAAAAAATAATTATAAAAAACCTTGTTCAAAAACTTATTTGCCGACCCAGACACAAAATTAGCATACACAACTAAAGTAGTAGGAGAAATAAGAACTTAATCAGGCTCCCCAGTTTATGGAAAACACTACCCATACACAGCTTCACTAAGACAGGAAGTAGAAAAACAAATAAAATGCTCGAAGATGGCATTATTAGACCTTCACGTTCTCCGTATAATGCACCAGTTTGGGTAGTTCCAAAAAAGTCAGGTCAGTCCGAAAAAAAAAGTATAGATTGGTAATAGATTACAGGAAACTCAAAGACGTCACTATCTCAGATCGGTACCCTATCCCAGAAATTGGCGAAATTATTGCACAGCTAGGGGATAACAAATATTTTTCAGTATTAGATCTTAAAAGTGGATTTCATCAAATCTTACTAAAAGCCATATCGAAAAAAAACAGCCTTTGCAGTAAACGGTGGAAAATATGAATTCACCAGGCGTCCATTTGGTCTCAAAAACTCACGATCTATATTCCAAAGAGCCTTGGACGACATCCTGAGGGAATACATAGGGAAAATTTGCTGTGTACGTTGACGACATAATCGTTTTTAGCAAAAACGAAATAGAACACTGTCAGAACCTCGAAAAAGTATTTTCAACCCTACAAAACGCAAACATGAGGGTACAAATAGAGAAATGTAATTTTTTCAAAAACGAAGTAGATTTTTTAGGGTATACTAACCATTCTCCACCGAGGAGAGAAGGTCGCATATCAAAAAATAAATCAAGCAGGACACCTATTAACTTGGACAAAGAAGCAATAAATGCTTTCGCAAAATTAAAAAATACGCTCATCTCCCGAGACGTCACCCTAGCATACCCAGATGTTGGAAAAGAATTTCAGCTTACAACCGACGCGTCAAGTTATGCAATAGACGCAGTCTTAGAACAAAACCTTAGACCAATAACATTTATCTCACGTACACTCTCAAAAACCGAAGAAAATTATGGAGCAAACAAAGGAGAAATGTTAGCCATTGTGTGGGCACTTCAAAGCCTAAGACATTATCTTTACGGATATCCGAAAGTGGTAATATACACAGACCACCAGCTCCTAAGTTTTTCAAAAAGTGTCAATAACCATAACGCGAAACTAAAACGATGGAGAGACCTTATTGGCGAATATAATCACGAAATTAAATACAAGCCAGGAGTAGCTAATGTAGTAGCTGACGCACTTTCTAGGGCCCCTGCCGAAACAAATTCACTCAGCTCCACAGCAACCATTCATAGCAACGAAAGCTCATCTCACAATCTTATATTTTCTGTAGAAGCTCCCATTAATGTTTTCAAAAATCAATTATTCCTACTTATCGACGAAACGGATTCAAATATTTTCTAAATTCCATTCCTAACCTACCATAGACACTTAGTAAAAAGAAGAGAATACACAGAAGAACAAATAATAGCAATCCTAACATGCAGACTAGACCCCAGATTAATAAACGGAATTTTTACTTCCGAAGAGGTAATAGGAAAAATACAAAATATTTATCCGACATATTTCAGTTCATATAAAGTAGGGTTCACGCAAAATCAAGTGGATGACGTCACGTCCGAATTACAACAAAACGAATTAATAACTCTAGAACACAAGAGAGCGCATAGAGATGCGAAAGAAAATAAAATACAAATACTTTATAATTATTTTTTCCCGCAAGCTCAAAAGAAAATTCAAGCAATAGTTCAATCCTGCCAGACCTGTAAAGAATCTAAATAGGCATCCGTTAAACGGTGAAATTCCAAATATCCAGGAGAAATAGTCCATGTAGATATTTATATCACAGAAAAAAACAGGGTTTAACAGGTATTGACAAATTTTCCAAATACGCTCAAGTAAAAATTTTACAGTCAAGGGCAGCTGAAGATATTAAAAACCCCTTAAGAGAAATGCTTATCGCTTTCTGTATGCCAAAATGGATAATAATGGATAACGAACGTTCTTTAAGTTCTGCAGCTATAAAATTCATGCTAAAAGACCAACAGTGCACACCACTGCCCCATTCGCATCAACAAGTAATGGACAAGTAGAAGGGTTCCACTCGACACTATCCGAAATTTTAAGGTGCTTAAAAAGACAACGGGAGCATGGTATTTGAAGATTTACTTTTCCAAGCGGTCCAGGAATACAACAAATCAATACATTCAGTAACAAGAGAAAAGCCTATAGACATTTTTTTTAGAAACACAATCCCTAATACCCCAGAAGATATAGGAAATCAACGAGAAGAAATTATGCAAAAAATTCAAAAGAAACAACTTTATGACCTAGAATACCACAATAAAAACAAGAACCTACCAAGAACTTTCAGGCCAGGTGAAATAGTACACTTTAAACCGGACTAGCAGCCAAACAAGATGGAACGTTTAAAATCATCCACATTTTCAACTTGACCAGCTACGAAGAGACATTTGCAACTTTAGAGGAATCATTTAAATCACTTATTTCATCTCACCAGCTTCAACCATATCTTTCGTACGAACTAAAACAAATCAAATCCGATTTACGCAGACTACAAACAAAAAGACCAAAAAGAGCAATAGAAGCAATAGGGACAGCATGGAAGTGGCTGGCAGGATCACCAGATCATCATGATTATGAGGTCGTAGAAAATAAGATAAACGAAGAGCTAGAAAATAAAAATGGCAAAATCTAACACAGTAAATTCTTTTATTTTCTCAGCAATAGAAACCAACATTGTAGTAAACATTTTTAAAAAAAGGAAACAGTTTATTTTTTGACATAAAAGAACTTTTAGAATTTGCTAAGGTCAAACTTGCCACCAATGGCCACGACCTCATTTACATTATTAGCTTACCAACAATTAATAAAGACACTTGCAGAACATTAAAAGTAAAAGCACTAAAAAAAGCCCATATAATAAACGATTTAAAATAAGAAAATCTACTAGAATGTAAGAAACAACTATAGACTTAAGTAACGATACTTTCGTAAATGCTCTGCTCAACCTTAAGGAACCAGTATGCAAAATGGTCAACAATCAACATATTCCCGATTTCGAGGAAATATTACCAGGAACTCTACTGTTGAACGACTTCAGCGGACTTGTGTCGTTAAACGAAAAACGCTTAAAACTACAGGGCTCATTTATAATCCAATACAGAAACTCTACAATAACAATTGGAGAAAACATCTACAAGTCAAATGAAACCAACTTACGATCGTGGGAAAGCTTTAACGCTGGGTGATTAAACACAACAGCAAGTGCATTTGGCAACAACAATTATTGCCAAATTACATTGACCAATTAGAATATGAAATGGTTAACTGCACCGCGGCAGCAGCAATATCAGCGACAGCGACCAATTATGACCGACTGAATCAGCGACAGCAGCGATGTTCAACGATGGTAGCAGAGAACGTCAGCAGAGGCAGCAGCAGCGGCAGCGGCAGCAGCAGTGGCAGTGGCAGTGGCAGCAGCAGCGGCAGCAGCAGCGGCAGAAACGGCAGCAGCAAACCAACGACGCATACGTTATTAATCATTAACATAAGAAAAATCAGTTGTAAAATTGCACTCAATAAATAAAGTTTATATTTTTTATACCCTTGCAGAGGGTATTATAATTTTGCCATGATATTTGCAACGCAGTGAAGGAGGCATCTCCGACCCCATAAAGTATTATATTATTATATTATTGATCAGCATCACCTGCCGAGTCTATCTAGCCATGTCCGTCTGTCTTTCTGTCTGTCCGTCTGTCTGTCCGTCTGTCTGTCTGTCCGCCTGTCTGTCCGTCTGTCTGTCTGTCCGTCTGTCTGTCCGTCTGTCGGTTTCTACGCGAACTAGTCTCTCAGTTTTTGGGCTATCGAGCTGAAATTTTCAGCATAGTCTTATTTCTTTGGAACGGCCAAAATCTGACTACTATATCCTATAGCTGCCATAGAAATGATGGCGAAATTAATGTAAAAAAATGTTAACTTCTCTGTTTTTAAACGTATTTCTATAAATTTTGAGATTTAGCAGTTTTTTATAGTTCTAGAATTACGGTTTTAATTTTTTTAAGATCGGACAACTATATCATATAGCTGCCATAGAAGCGATCGGTCAATTTATATGAAAATGTAAAATTTTACATGTAAAATGTTAAATTTACGAAATTCGATATTTCTTCTACATTACTAAAATGGTTCGATTTTCAATGATCCAATTGCAGACTGTAAGGGTATACCAACACCGGTTTATCGAAGTTAGCTATCTTTCTCGTTTTTTTTTTTTTTTTGCATCGGCAGTGTCTTTTGTCTTTTAAATATATCAAACTTACATACGCAAGCATTTGAAAGATAAGAAGAAAATATTTTTTTCTTACTCTTTTGATTTATCACTGTTATTTTTCACAAGATTAACACACCCGGTTCGTCTTGAATCCAATTTTCTTGTGTCACAATGGTAATCGATTGCACGGCACATACATATCGAGTGGACGATATGTTAATATCGATTGATAGTATCAACTATTTAGAATTTTCGGAAAACAAGGGCATGCTTTGAGTATCGAAAAGACACTTTCATGTCTATTTGAAACTATTTAGTATCAAGGTGTAGTTTTTAATACTATTTGGTATCAGTTTGACATATTTCAGTTTCAAATTGATACTCAAATTTTGATGGTAGCTGTAGTTTTAAATTCAACCAGACTTATCAATTTGATACTAAGTGATTTTTTTTTTTTGGTGTGCCACTTAATGATTTTTTTTGGGTTTGCCACTAAGTGATTTTTTTTTTTTTGGGTGTGCATAGGGAATGTAATTATATACGAAATGGTCAGCAACATGCCTTTGAAGCCTGCCAACGAAATGTGCATCCAGTCAAATGCTTCAACTGTGGCGGTAATCATACAGCGAGTTACAAGGGCTGCATCGGGTACCATCAGACAATAAATCGACGTCGAAGTGCTACAGCCCATCCTAGCCTCCCTCAACAACCACCTATTGGACGACCTACTCTACGAAGAGGCCGGTGGATCTTCAAAAGCACAACAAGCAAGCCCACCTCAAAGAACCAGTCATCAGCAGCAGCAACAATTCCCTCCACTAGGAAATCGGAACCGGAAGCTTAACCAGCAAAGCCAACAAAGGGAACACAACCAACAGCCGCAAAAACCGATGCAGGACACAAACCCCCAACAACAGCACCAATCGCAACAACGAAATTCATCCCTGCAACTGTTTCACAACGATCAGCAATGGCAGCGACAAGAGCAGATACTCATGCGATCTGATGGAAAAATGTCAGTCCTCGTAGCTCAGCTGGACAAGATGTTCCAGATGATGATGTCAATGATGACAGTTATCACTGGCCTCATTTCACAAAACGCGCCAGGAACTGCAAAAGCACTCTTTGGAATTCTCCCAGTTCATACAACCCAACCATGAGTAAATTGGACTCAAAAAGGCACTGGAGCTGGAGCCCCTCGTGCAAAAACCACATTATTGATATTATGTTGGCCAGCGAAACACAATCCTGCACTCGGTCATACAAGCTACATGTGTATGACATTCATCAATCTAATCATTCGGCCGATCGCCACCGTGGGGGCTTTGCAGTCTTGTGTCAAGTACTTCACATTTTTAGCAATGGAACACCAAAGTGCTCAATGAGTCGCAGTTAAAGTTAAAACGGACCAAGGCGAAATTGCCATTGCTTCTATTATTGTCTTCCAAACATCTAGCGCACCAGCGACGACTTCAGCATACTATTTGAGGAACTAGGACCCAAATTTCTAATTTCCGAGGACTGAATTCTACAGCCAGCATAAGAGTATTGGTAGACTGTATCCTTTGTACTAATATCCAAGTCATAATATCCAAGCCCACGCATTACCCGTACAGCCAACGCACACCATCAGCAATCGACTTTGCAATATATGCATATTCTTCCTCAAAACGCCAGAATTCCACGGTTTCAAACACCAATTAACCAGCTTGTTAACCTTAACATAGCTCCCCTAAGCTCCCCTGAAGATATTGACGACGCCACCAAGCTCTTTATCCGAAATATCCACTTCGCTGCCAAGTCCTCAACATGTGGGCATGTCCCAATAAACCCATCGGATCCACCTCATGCTCTTTTAAAACCTGAGGTCCTGGTGAGGTCAAAAAGAGCCTTGTGATCTGGAGTACCACATGGTAGTGGGTCCCGTGCTATACACCATTTACTCCTATGACCTGCCAATGATTAATGATGTATTGCATTCAAATTGGGGTACGGCGCAGACTCAAACAGCATGAGAGTGCAAAGGGTCCAAATCCGAACGTTGCGAACGATCACAAATGCGCCCTAGTATGCGAGGAATGTTGCCATCACAAACGACCTCCACATTCCCTCAGTGAGGTAGCAGATAAATCGTCATTCAAGTCGGTACAACAAACGGCTTCAGGCCCACACTAACCACCTAGCGTCTTCATTGGCTAACCCGATGACCAGACGAAGGCTGAAGAGAAGGCATCCAGAAGACCTTTGGACAAGAGGGAGGCAACGAAAGCGATTCCTTCACCAATAATCCCAAAAAATGTACATATATTTGCAAATTTCTCCATTGTTATCTATCGTTGCTGTTATGTTACCATGTTATGTTTGTTCCTCTTATTACCATTTCTAATTAGTTTGTAAGATTAAACTCATCTTTAATACACCTAGCGATTTCGATCAAAGTCGAATGAACTCTTTCAATTTGTCCATTTGATTTACTATCACTTGGATCAGCATAATATGTAGTTAAACCACACTATCTGCGAATGCTCTAAATTGAGCTAACGTGAAACTTGGTTCATTGTCCGTCATGATTGCTTTATTTTGGAGAATTTCCAGAATTTTGCTTTCAATATTTAGTTTGTTGTGATGATTGTGAGCGAGGTGTATTCAAAAAGTACAAGTATAGCGAATTTTGAATTTTCGCGGGTTACCTATATTCGAATTTCGATTTTTTTCTATTCAAAAAAAATGGATCAAAGAACCTGTATCAAATTTAGTGTGAAAAACGAAATGAAGTGCGCAGATGCATTCCGATTGTTGACTGTGGCATACGGACGCCCAAGCACTTTAACAACAGACGAAAAAATTAATGAAGTGGAGGAAATGGTATTGGCCAATCGTCGAATCACCGTTAGAGAAGTTGCTGTTGTTTATAGCTTTTATTGACCAATCCATCACCACAGACGTAGCGAATACTGCTCAGTATGTCGAGTACCAGAAGCACATTCGTGTATGCGTGAAGTAAGGGGTAACTCTTTTTGTCGCTTCGGTATTCCGTACTTTCCAATGCCACAAACAGAAATTCTTCGGTCATTGCCTGAGGATTCGGAAAATGTTTCCCTTCATCGCGAAAACTAAAAAAAAATTCAAATTGTCCTTAATTTGTCTTTCGATTCTGACACTATAAGTAATTTGAGCATTTTTTAAATATTTATATCTCACGATCAAGTGAGCCACAGTTACGAGGACTTCATATATATGCTCTTAGGTTTGACTTAAAAAAGCCCCAAATTTTTCTGAAGAGAACATTTGCAGCTACTAAAGTTAACGCTTATAATAGACACATTCTATCAATGCAAAGGGCCAATATGGACATCCAGTTCATACTGGATCCTTATGATTGCTGCAGCTACAGTATTAATTATATTAATAAGTCCCAAAGAGGTATTTCCAAGCTTATGCGTGAAGCCGTGGAAGAGATTCAAGGGGCAGCATATTGGCCACAAATTCATTTCCGGTACTGAGATTCGTGCTCAGGAAGCCGCTTACTGTTGTTTATGAATGCGTTTGTCTGAGACTAGCAACGCAGAAGCTTATATAAATACTTCATGACCTGAGCACAGAGTTCGAATCAAGCCCAGAGAGCAGTTGCTGAATGTGGATCCGGGTTCAACAGACATACTTGTATAAAGTATGTTTTAGGAATACTGAATCACTACATTCAGCGGCCAGATAGTCTTGAAGGCCGGTGCTTAGCCGATTTTGCTGCAAATTATAATTTTTCGAAATCTTGTAGAGCAGGTGCTAATAACGAAGAAGATGAAGAAAACGAGGTCCTAGGTAGCTTATTTCATCTTCTCCGTGATGGTAGTGGTTTTATTAGGGAGCGGACCAAGCCAGCTATTATTAGATTTAGGAAAATCAATCTGAGTGCCGACAGAGCGAACTATTTTAGGGAACTTTTAAAGTTGTATTTTCCGTGGAGAGATGAACAGGTAGAATTAATACATGTTAGTTGCGAGAGTATTTACGAACAGAATGTAGATTCAATTAGATTTAAATATCGGCACTACAATGTTCTAGCAGATTTAGAAGACGTGCTTAGGAGGGCCATAGAAGAAGAGGGACATTTTGATGACAAAGGTCATGGGGATAATTTAGATAATGAATTCAGGGCTTTGGCAATCCCTGAAATAAGTTCTCAAATTAATCAAATAAAAACACCTCCTAACGAGGTGAGATTAAAGTGACGATGGCACCTTCAACTTCAAAAGTTTCTGGTATCAAACTTTGTGACGATTAATAGTAACGTTAACAAAAATAAATTACAAATAATTCAACTAGTTTCTAATTCGACGCGCTGCTCTTTAGTTTCAAGGCTAGGTATTTTACAGCTTAGTGCCGAAAACGAAACAAGTTAAATTATTTTAAATTTATTTTTGTTAACGATACTATCAATCGTCACAAAATTTGATTTCAGAAATTTTTGAAGTTGAAGGTGCCATCGTCACTTTAATCTCACCTCGTTAAGAGGTGTTTTTATTTGATATCAGAAGTTTTTGAAATGACATATGTATGTATATACATAGTTCTCCCATTGTTATTATAAGTTTTTGTTTAAAACTCAAATAGGAAAAATTAACAACAAAATCCATATAAGAAGTTGGCTATATGGGATAATTTCTACTAATTTTGATGAGAAAGCGAATTTTCTATATACTACTACTATAAAAATCGTAAAAGCCATTTAAAAAAATAAATTTTTAATCTTTAAAAAATTAATTTTAATTCTAAAATTTTAATTATAATATTTAGATCAATTTTGTCAAGGCAAAGTAATTATCATATCAAAATACCTATCCAACGACATGTAGCACGTTTCTGTAACTTTAGTCGTTCAGAAGTTATGGGCGCGAGAAATTTCATGGTTTACCGCCAAAGTAGCGGAAAACGCAAAAATGAGATCAAATTAAACCAAAATTTAAAAACGTTTTTTATTTTATTTTAAATTATTTTAAGTTTCCTTTGATGGTTTTAAATATTATTGCATTGTGTACGTCTCTATATGACTCTACATTATTTTTGTACATAAATGTATGTATAGTGCATGTAAAAGGTTAAGTACATGGGATCTTTGCTACTAATTTTAATGAGTAATATCTCCAGAAAGCTAATTTTCCCAGATATGTGTTATATACCAAAAGTTGGGCAGTCTTAAGCAGCGTGACCGCTTATGGTATTTTTTACTGTAAAAAACGCTCTCGCTGTTCATAAACACATTATATTGTTAAAAAACTTTATTAAAATTCTAAACAAAATAGTTCGTTTCTGGACATCGAGAGCGTTTTTTACATTGTAAAAAATACCACAAACGGTCACCCTGGTCTTAAGGGCTATATGGCCTTGAGTGACTATCAAAATCGTTAGAGCAATTTTTAAGAAAACTTCAAAAAATTAAAAAAAAAAATTAAATATTATATTTAGATAAATTATGTAAAGGCAAGGCTATTATCATTTCAAAATACCTTTCAAACGACTTATAGCACATTTATGTAGCTTAAGTCGATTAGACGTTTTCCCGCCAAACTAACGGGAAAACCAAAAAGTGGTAAAACAAAAGTTGTTCAGCTCGAGCTGTTAAATAATGTAAAAGTGGTTCTTCTTCTTCGATACTTCGATACTTCTTAAAATAACAATTTCTTAACAATTTAATGTCATACTTAAAATGGAATTATGTTATTTTTTGTCATTTCTTGCTATATTCTTTTGTCATTTCTTCTGCAGCTGGCGCCATTATATCGCACGGACAAGGCTCGAATGCGCCACCTGTCGGCTACAGCTTGCAACAGCAGTGCCTTAGGGCGGTGTGTTAAAATTCTAACCTTATTGCTAATATCTCCCATGTTTATCATCCGATTTTACTGAAATTTTCAGGAAACGTCCGCTCTATTTTATTCATTTTTTGTATTTATTAACTTTTACCCGAAAAAAAAACGAGTATAGCTTATTTAACGTTTTTTATGATTTTTGAGGGCGGAAGTGGGCGTGGCCAAATTTTAAAACAAACTTGATCTGCGTGCTACAGATTCAAATGTTGTCACCAAATTTAGTAACTCTAGCTCTTATAGTCTCTGAGATCTGTTGTTTCACACGGACGGACAGACGGACTTGGCTAAATCGACTCGGCTGGTGATGCTGATCAAGAATATATATACTTTATGGAGTCGGAGATGTCTCCTTCTGCCTGTTACATACATTCTCGGTTGGCACTAACCCATAATACCCTTGTACCCTATGGGTACCGGGTATAAAAATCGACAGATAGACAGACAGACAAACAAACAACAGGACAAACGTTCTCATTTCGGAAAGGCCGTTAACATCTTGTTTATTGAATATCTTTTGAACGGAGTATCGGATCGGGATGATTGAGGTGTCATTCGACGCGTATCTGAAGCTAGATCACAACAAGAATAAAAATTTGTTGACTTTTGCTCCACCGGCCCCAAAATGTTCAATTTCGCACTTTCACTCCCATTTCTCCTGAATTAATCCGTTTTTAAAAAAATCTTAGTATGCAGTTTCAAAGAGGTTGACAATACCTTTCGATTAAGATATACATGGTTCCGACCGGACTATCGTAGCAAATTTTCCATTCTACGGCTCTATATAGTAGTCTCCTTGCGCACCACAGTCTCGGTGCTCATCGTCACTACATGGACTGCCGTCCACAGTGATATTCTGAACTTAAATGCACCGCCTTTAGATAACCCAGAACGTTCGGAAAATGCAATCCGAATAATAAAGATCCCGCCAATTATTTCGCCCCAAGACTTTGCAAGTATAGTTAGATCTCTAAACTTGAAGCAAAATACCTTCTTTTCTCATGTTTTCCATAACTCAAAACATACTAAAATATTGTATGAGTTGGGTGTTGGCAAAAGTAGGTTGATTTCAGTAATTTTTCAGTCCCTTTCCCAACTGTATAATAGTACGCCAGGATGTGATCCCAGCTCTGCACCCACAGGATAAGCAGCGTTTGGAATTGGAGGTTCCACCCTTCACTCCATGTTTTCACTACCAGTGAATCAGTCCCGATCGTCCTTTAAATACCTCCGTTCAAGGCTTATTGACATCAAGCTTTTGATCATCGATGAAATCTCAATGTCGGTGCCGAATTGTTATCTCATTTAGATGCTCGACTTAAGCAAATTTGCGATAACAGAGAAACTGAATTTGAAGAAATTTCTGTTATTGTTTTTGGCGATCTCAGACAACTACGTTCCGTAGGAGATCGTTGGATCTTCCAATCCACTTCGGCTTCGCATGACCCATACAGTGCTATATTTGGGTCTTCTCTGTGGGATATTTTTAGGTTTATTGGGCTCACAGAGATAATGCGACAGCGAGACGAACAAGCATTTGCGCTAGCGCTTAATAACATGGCATCCGGTCAGATGAAATCGGAGTACATTAGTATTCTTAGGTCCCGTGCGTCTGTTTCAGGCGAATTTCCGAATAACGCCATTCATTTGTTCCTTAGAAATGAGGATGCTAATATGTACTAAGTTAAACTCGATCCCAAGGGAGCAATTCACTTCAACTCCGCTAAAGCTGTACATCTCAGTTCAGAAGCTAGGACCACATGTTTGGAGTCTGTGAAAGATTTCAAAACATCCCAAACTCAAGGGCTTTGTAAAAACCTTATATTGAAAACCACTGCAAAGTAAATGATGACGGTCAACATAGATACTGCATATGGTCTTGTAAATGGAGCTTCAGGTATCCCTATGGAAAAAGGTTTCAATGCATCCAATGCCCCTCATGTTTTTTGGATAAAATTCTTATATGACAGTGCTCGGACTAAATGCACTCATCGTGCCGAACCTTCTTGGACCCTAGTTCTGAAACTTTAAAGAGTTTTCAATATCATTCAAACGAGAAAGTTACAATCGACCGCAGGCAATTTCCAGTTGTACCTGCAGAAGGTATAACCATTCACAAAAGTCAGGGAGCTACATACACTAGTGTGGTGGTCCACACAACTCCAGGAATGCAAAGAGAAGCATTGTGTGTAGCTTGTAGTATAGCCAAAAATGCAGCTGGCCTCATATAGTTGGAGCATTTGTCCCCCCGGGATCTGACCGTCACTCAGTTGAAGAGCAAGAGCTTGCAAGTCTGAGGTCCACGAAGTTATTAAATTCGCACTTTAGCTGCCTGTTTGAAAGTTCTAAAGCCAATATTGTGCTTTGCTAATGCTTCAGTCTTCCTTCCTATGTTTCGTTGAGGCTTCCACGTACTCTAACAAAATATACGACATTCCTTGATTGCAGTATACTTCCAGTGGATCTCGTCCAAAGAGAGGCATTCTTATATTTGCCAAAAACGAAGTTTTTGCGAATGTTAGTCTCTGCTCAAGTGGGCGATATTATTCGGACTCTTATAATTTGGCTTCCGCAGTGTATCCTCTGCATTGGTTTGAAGAGCAATTTGAGAATTTATTTCATGAATTTTAATTCTTAGGTAATGAAAGCATTGTTTTAGGAGATTTTAATTGGTTTTTACGGTCTCTTTCCGGAGCCAGTAAGAGGGTTTATGATTTTTTTAATACAGATTTGAACACGTCCACAACCAATTGTGATACACATATTGATTGGGCGACTTCAAATATAAGGGATAGAAGAGCCGCAGCACGCACATATGAGACAGTTTATAGTTACCACAGTGGCATTTTAGTAAGCGTAGATGAAATTTTGGTGTAGTTTTTTGGGCGTTTCTGAAAATAGCTGAGTATCTATTTAAATATTTTAGTTTTTGAATTTAAATATTTTGTTGTTTATTTTTATGTGTATATATATCTTGTATATTTTATTATATATTTTACGTTAAGTACGTCTATCTTCGCTGAAGCAAAAGTGGAGCTTAACATTTTTTAAGGAACAATGGTGTAGCTTCTAGACTGGAGTTTATTGATCATATTTCGTCCATTGTGACGTGGAAAGCACCGATCTTTTGGGGCAGTTGAATTTCCACGTACCATGTAGAACCACCAGATCCTACTTGCCTTTAGTTTTGCACCATTGTAGAACCTCGTATGAAATGCAAGAAGCCTTTAGAGGACTATGTGCAAATTATAATGATTTGTACAAAATAACCTCATCTGTAGATAGCCTTCCTAAACTAAAAACATTAATCTTAACCCACTTAGTACACATGCAAGATAGCTATACTTTTCTTTCGCGCCTATTAACACCTAACCCTAACAAGCACGTGCTTGGTAGTGCATCAACGTCCATAAAAAAAAAAAAAATCGAGCGGCGATTTAATTTAAGAAGTCTTTGAATTAAGAAGTATTTTAACGGACAAACGTTTGGGTACCGGGTATCTCACAGTCGAGCACACTCGACTGTAGCTTGCTTGTTTTGCATTGAAAGGAATGAAATAATAAAAAAAAGTGTTTTAAATGGAATAATGTAGCTTTAATTTAAAGCCCCGCACTCCAAATTTAACAAAATATAAATATTTTAAATAATTAAAAAGTAATCTCGCGAACACACAATCGATTTTTTTATTTATTATAATCAAATTGAGCTTTTATAGTAATAAACTAGTATAATAACTAAATAATAAAAATTATAAGAATTTTTTTTTTTTTTTTAACAAGTAAGAAAGCTTCAGTCAAGTAACCTCGACTGAGAGATACCCGGTACCAACAAATTTTTAAGTTAAATTATTAAGGTTTCTCATACGTAAATCAAGACTCTATTGTCTGACAAGATCACACACATATCTTATTGTACAGCGGGATGTCCAGTCTTGAGAATCGCAGCATTAATAAAAATGCATTTACGCCAATCGGCTGCTGACACCAGGCACTCGTTTAAGGAAAGCTTGATGCAGCTCTCAAAAACGATAAAGCCCAAGACAAACACAAGAGAGGAAAAGAAAACAAACCTCCCCCCTCTCTGACCCTCCAACGCGGTATCGCGAATTTTTAATTTTCGCGGGTTACGTGTATTCGAACTTCGGTTTTTTTTGTGGCGTTATGTTGGTAATCATGTCACTCACTTATGCTGACAATCTCGGCCATTTTGAATGTTCACTTAATTGTTGACAGCTGCTTTGCTATTTTACCTATTCAAACGGCATACGGAGAAGCTACCTTGGACCGAAGCAACGTTTATGGGTGGTACAAAATGTTCTCAGAAGGCCGAGAAGAAAGGACAAAAAGAACAAAAATTTGCTTTTGCACCACGATAACGGCCCTGCTCACACATCGTTGCTTGTGCGCGACTTTTTGGCCAAAAACAACACACTAATGATGCCGCAGCCACCGTATTCCCCAGATCTGGCCCCCTGTGACTTTTTCTTGTTCCCTAAACTGAAGAGGCCCATGAAAGGACGACGTTACGCTACGTTTGATGAGATAAAGACGGCATCGAAGGAGGAGCTGAACAAGAAAAAAAGGATTTTTTGAAGTGTTTCGAAGATTGGAAAAACAGTTGGCACAAGTGTATAATACATGGGGGATTACTTTGAAGGGGAGAAAATAGATATTCATGAATAAATAAATAATTTTTGAAAAAACACAAAGTTCGCGATACTTTTTGAACACACCTCGTAGCTAAATCGAATCGGTTGGTCGTACTGATCAAGAATAT
This sequence comes from Drosophila rufa, assembly GCA_018153105.1. Lineage (NCBI taxonomy): Eukaryota > Metazoa > Arthropoda > Insecta > Diptera > Drosophilidae > Drosophila > Drosophila rufa. The sequence goes on along the minus strand of JAECXS010000003.1, from coordinate 1,661,644 downwards.
ACAGTTACGACAAAATAAATGGCACTGCTTTATATGAAATTCTATAATGTAGTAAAAATGTTAATTTATTTTTAATTGCGTTGAATTTTTTATTGTACCGTATGGGCTTATTTGTAGCATCGCGGATAGAAGTGAATTTAAGCTAAACTTGTTAAAGGTTATTTTTATAGTACTCTTGCAGAGGGTATTATAATTTTGACATGATATTTGCAACGCAGTGAAGGAGGCATCTCTTACCCCATAAAGTACACATGTTCTTGATCAGCATCACCAGCCGAGTCGATCTAGCCATGTCCGTCTGTCTGTCTGTCGGTTTCTACGCGAACTAGTCTCTCAGTTTTTGAACTATCGAGCTGAAATTTTCAGAATAGTCTATTTCATTATTTTTTATTTTCTCATTTCTTCTTGTCGTAAACAAATAAAAAAGCAAATTTGATGTAAGTTTTACCTTTTTCATGTTTTTGTTTTTTGATTGCAGTAGAGAACATTGCATTAACATAGTTTCTAATAGTCAGATAGCTTAATTTATTTGCTATTCTACAGGAAAGGTGCTAAAGTTTGGCTGGATTATAGCCTAGGTGTTGTGATGCAGTGACTGCTTCCAAAGGCTTAAAATAAATATAACTAAAAATAATTAAAATAAAGATTTGAATACAATAACACAGCCCTGCATGGTTCAGTTATAAGAACAGTAGTTCTTATAGATTTTATCGCGCCGAACAACTCCAGAAACCTCTTGCGGAATTGAGATGTTTTCAAAACCAATTCGCTAAATCACCGTATCTCAGAACTCCAAGAGTTTTTATTTTTTTAGCATTTTCAGCAACCTTTTCGGACTTGACTGTGAAGGGCTGTCTCCTTCCAAGATTAGAGTAACCATAGGGTACAAGGGTATTATAAGTTAGTGCCAACCGAGAATGTATGTAACAGGCAGAAGGAGAAATCTTCGACCCTATAAAGTATATATATTATTGATCAGCGTCACCAGCCGAGTCGATTTAGCCATGTCCGTCTGTCCGTCTGTCTGTCCGTGTGAAACAACAGATCTCAGAGACTATAAGAGCTAGAGTTACCAAATTTGGTGACAACCTTGGAATTTGTTGCACGCAGATCAAGTTTGTTTGAAAATTTGGCCACGCCCACTTCCGCCCCTGAAAATCATGAAAACGTTATATTAGCTATATGCGTGATTTTTGGCTTAAAGTTAATAGATACAATAAATTAATAAAATAGAGACAGACGTTTCCTGAAAACTTCAATAAAATCGGATGATAAACATGGGAGATATTAGCAATAAGGTTTGAATTTTAACACGCCGCCCTAAGGCACTGCTGTTGCAAGCTGTAGCCGACAGGTGGCGCATTCGAGCCTTGGCCGTGCGATATAATGGCGCCAGCTGCAGAAGAAATGACAAAAGAATATAGCAAGAAATGACAAAAAATAACATAATTCAATTTTTGACGCCGATCAAGCGGGTTTTTGTGTTTTCCTATAAAATTTATCATTCATATTTAAGTATAACATTGGTTGGCAAAAATCCTATAGCTGAACCCTCCACGAGGGTGCCGACTGGTAATGGTGCTCCAGTGTCCCTAGGGACGGTACCAGCTAAGATCTGTGATTCGCAGTCTGGGGCGGAGCTTTTTCCATAGCTATGCCACAGGCCTCTACGATCACTTATCATGGCTAAGGTGAAGGGCTGGATCAAGGTGTCATGCGACCCGTGCCGATGATCAGCCTGGCTGGGGGCCCTTGTTAAAAAATAGCCCAGTCGCAAACGGAGCATCCGGACAGCTGGCGCCCTCCGGATTAGCCAGCCTTACCTCCCGCATCGCGGATCTCTGCGGGAGGTGGACCACCCTTTCTCCGCCACTCGTGGGAAATATTATGGACCTGAAAACAAATAAAGACAAAAAGGAGACCAGAACTCTCAAAAATCCGGCGAGGACCGAGGGTCCTACCCCAAAGACAGAGGTGACTGCACCTAAAGTCGACCCAACGGCAGTCACTGCTGTTGCTACTGGAGGAATGACAAAGCTCACTGGAGCTAAGGTCAACTCCACCCCCGCGAAACAGCAGCCAACTGGGCTAAATCGCCCCTTGGTCAGAGGCAAGGCGGTGACCGTGACCAACACCCCTGTCACCTCGAGCGACCAGCAAGGTGCTACCACAAGCGCAGCTGTAGCTCAGTCAGGTGCAGGGGTGAAGGGAAGGTCTGCCGCAAGCAAGGCCAAGATGGAGAGGTATGAGGAGAGGAAATCCGCCGCGGCCATCCTGAAGAGACAGGCAAAAAGCAACATCGCCACCCCCTCAGCGGAGTGGCTCAAGAAGCTCGATTGGGCTAAATCGGTGTTGCCCAATTTTATTCTGGAGAGACCGAAAGAGGACCATAAGAATCCTAAGCGGCAACGATCTCAAGAAAGCGCGGCTCAGAGTGCCCCAAAGAAGGTTCGCACGCACATGCCAGTAGCGGCGAACAAAAGTTTCGCGGAAATGGCCAAGGACAAGATCCTCCTAGGAGTCCTGGACCTAGGCGACACGGAGGGAAGAATTCCGAGGAACCAGTGGAAGTGGGTTGAGGCAGCACTGGCTGCACACTGCTTCGAGGTGCTGGAAGCGGACCCTGGACCACCACCAATCTGCAAAGATGCAGGGTGGTATCAGGGCAACGTCAAAGTGATGGCGTGCGAAGGGTCTAGGTCGGCAGAGCTCCTGAAAGCAGCCGTATCTAGACTGGGTGAGGTCTACCCGGGTGCCAAGCTAGTCGCTGTTGACTGGAAGGACATCCCGAGCAGGCCAAGAGCCGTCATATGGGTCCCGTCCTCCTTCAAGGAGCCGGAGAAGATCCTATTGATGTTGCAGAGGTGCAACCCCAGCCTGCCATCCTCCGACTGGAAGGTGGCTAAAGTAGAAGAGACGCAGGGCCCATTGCGTCAGGTGCTACTCATCTTAAACAAGGACTCTACTGCACCCATTGAGGCTATGCACGGAGAGCTAAACTTCGGTTTTAGCTCGGTGCGTATCCGGGTATACAAGTCGGACACCAAGCAAAGGAGCGAGCCTGGTGTCGAGGAGGTGCTGGCAACCGAGGTGGAGGAGCCAGGCAAAGAGGAGGAGGAGGACTGCGAGTCGGTGATATCCGACGCCTCCTTTCTGCGGGGCTTCAGCAAGCTGGGTTACGGTGGAACCGACTCCATGAGTGAGGACCCCGAGGACGACCTGGATGCTGATGTGACGGTGGTGGAGGCAAATCTGCTCGATGTCTCTGACGGTCGTGCAGATAAACCTTCACCACTGTAAAGCAGCTTCCGCTGCTCTAATGCTTCGTCTGGCGAGAGACGAAGCCGACCTGGTGCTGATCCAGGAACCCTGGGTTGTATCAAACAGGATTTGTGGACTCAGCACCCCAAAATATAAGCTGCTCGCAGCTCAAGGAGAAGGTAAAACCCGCACTTGCATATTAGCTAAAAGGCACCTCAGTGCATTTATGCTTTATAATTACAGCGATGCCGACACTACATCGATAAGTCTGGAGCTTCAAGACAGGTCGCTACGTGTAGTGTCAGCATACTTAGCGTATGAAAAGATGGACCCAATACCGGGTCGCAAACTGAGAGAGCTCGTCAAGGATTGGCCTGTTGATCGGATGCGACGCAAATGCCCACCACGAGATGTGGGGCAGCACCAACACAAATGAGAGGGGTGAGTTACTTTTCGAATACCTTCTCTCCACTAACCTACTTGTATGTAACAGGGGTAACGACCCCACTTTTGTTATAAAGGACAGGGAGGAGGTCATAGACCTAACTCTTATTTCAAACTGTATGTATGACCAGCTTATAGGGTGGAGCGTTTCGAAAGAACACTCCTTCTCTGACCATAAATATATTGACACAAGATTGTGTACCCCCAACCTTGACCCAGTAACGTTCTCAAATCCCCGTAGAACCAACTGGACAGCTTTCAAAAATAGATTGGCAGATTCCTCCATCGGAGGAACATCTCACTATTCTCACGACAGTCTTCACTGAAGCCTGTAACGGTGCATATAAAGCATCCTGTCCAATCAGCAAGCCGAGAGGCAAGTGGAGACCACCCTGGTGGAATCAAGAAATAGACAAGCTGAGAGGGGAATGCAGGAAATTCTTCAATAGAGCAAAAAGACTAAGTTGTGAACAGCATTGGTCTGAATATAAACACAGTCTAGCTCAATTAAAAAAGCTCATAAGGCAGGCAAAAAGAGAGGATTGGAGAAAATTCTGTTCGGGAATTGAATCCTCTTCGGAAGCTGCAAGATTACGAAAAGTACTCTCTAAGTCGTCCTCGAATCTGTGATATCTCAAGAAACAGGACGACTCATGGACTTCTTCTAGCGAAGAAACACTGACGCTATTACTAGACACGCATTTTCCAGGAAACACCCTAGGTCCCCAGACAAGCGACCCAAAACCATACCACCCGGTCAGATCATTGGACAGCATTATGACTGAATCCAACATCAAATGGGCTATAAATAGCTTCGCTCCCTATAAATCTCCAGGCCCTGATGGGATATTCCCGGCACAATTGCAGCAAGGGGAAGATCTCGCTGTCCCCTGGTTAAAAGCCATTTTCACAAGCATTATGGCGTTAGGCCGAATCCCCGATTCCTGGCTAACGTCCAAAGTAGTTTTCATACCCAAGGCCGGCAAAGCCTCACACACAACACCGAAGGATCTCAGGCCAATAAGCCTATCCTCCTTCCTTCTTAAAACCTTGGAAAGATTGATAGGGCTACACCTGAGAACATCAATCTATTCCTCTCTGCTATCTGAATCACAGCACGCATACCGTAAAGGCAAATCGACAGAAACAGCACTTCACTCTGTCATATCCAGTATAGAAAAATCCCTTATGCGGATGATGTTGTTGTTATGCTGCGGGGAAAATTTCCGCAAAGCCTATGTGACATTATGACAGTTAAGTTAAGAAAACTGTCAAGATGGGCATCTGAAAGTGGGTTAAACGTAAACCCAAGCAAAACCGACCTTATTCTCTTCTCCAGGAGGACTAAGATCCCAAAGTTATCTGCCCCAAAATTAAACGGTTCCGTTCTAGAGTTTAGCGACAGTGCAAAATACTTGGGGCTTGTACTAGACAAGAAACTGAACTGGAATCTCACTATAGCGGATAGAGTGCGAAAAGCCAACATTGCACTCTTCACTTGTAAAAAGGCAGTAGGCCTCAAATGGGGGATGTCCCCGCCTGTAGTTAGGTGGCTTTACAGCGCCATTGTTAGACCCATCCTCCTGTATGGTGTATCCATTTGGTGGCCAGCGCTGTATAGTTCTAAACTCAAGGCGCTCAACAAGGTGCAGAGAGTAGCTCAACTATGCATGACAGGAGCTCTTAGAACAACCTCTAGTGAAGCGCTCAACGCTATCACTAGCATATCCCCAATTCTACTAGTGGCAAAAGAAACCGCCACCATCACAGCACGGCGTCTGAGAGACGCAAACGGCTGGACAGTCCATCACAATGGGCACTCATCCATCCTATCAATGGGCGCAAACAAGCAATTAACAGATTATTGCATACCCGTAGAACACACTTCTACAACGTTTAACACAGTCTTTCCCTTCAGGGAGGCCTGGGCGGCAAGTCCCTTTGGACAAAATGACTGCATAAATTTCTTCACAGACGGCTCCAAACTCGATAATCGAGTTGGAGGAGGAGTCTTCTGTGAGCAGCTCAGTATTAGAATACATTTCCGTCTTCCGGACCACTGCAGCGTTTTCCAGGCGGAGATTCTCGCCATAAGCGAGGCTCTTAGTTGCCTACACCACTCTAGCCTTATAAACGGAGTAATAAACATTTACTCAGACAGTCAGGCAGCAATAAAATCACTTCGCGCGCTATCCTCGACGATAGTGAACAACTGCCGCAAATCTCTTCAAGAGATGGCACAGCAGTTCGTTATCTCCCTAGTCTGGGTGCCAGGGCACCAAAATATGGAGGGGAACGAAATAGCCGATGAACTGGCCAGACGCGGCACCACCACAGTTCTCCTTCCAGACAAAGAGGACTTCCGAATGCCCCTAGCCACTTTTAAGCTCAGGACAAGGGAAGTTTTCAGATCCCTTGAACAAGAAATGTGATACAATACCACACACAGCAACATCAGTCGCCAAACATGGCCTAACGTTGACGCCAAACGCACAAAAATGCTTTTTAGTCTTCACCGCACACAGTGCTCAGCTGTGATTAGAGCAATCACAGACCACTGGCTCGTAGGAGCCCACGCATCCCGACTAAACGTCACCAACAACGACTTCTGCAGAAGTTGCCAAAACGAGGAAGAAGTAGAATCAGTAGAGCACTTCTTCTGCTCCTGTGTGGCCCTAATCAGGCGCAGGAAAAAGTACATAGGAGAATACTTTCTCCACAACCTAGCTGAATTAGCAGATATCCCCCCGAAGAAAAAAGCAGGTTTCATAAGAGAAACAGGCTGGGAGTCTTTCTAACTTTGTGGTAAGAGGGTATAAAAGATCCATTGGGGTATCACAATGGGCCAGTGATGGCCTAAGTGGGCTGACCTTGTGTCAGCCGCCACCCTAACCTAACCTAACCTAAGTATAACATTAAATTGTTAAGAAATTGTAATTTTAAGAAGTATCGAAGTAGACTATTATAATGTATGTACAATTTTAAATTGCATTTTAGTGTGAAGCGCAAACGTTTAGGTACCGGGTATCTCACAGTCGAGCACAGTCGACTGTAGCTTTCTTACTTGTTTTTTAATGATTTAAAATATATTTTTTATTTAAATGGTTCTTACGATTGCCCTTGAGTTTGCTGCTCAATTTTTGGTATACAATACATATCTCCGAAAATTCGCTTTCTTATCAAAATGATTAGTAATGATCCCATAAAGCTAACTTCTTACATGGATTTTTGTTGTTAATTTTTCCCATTTGAGTTTTAAAAAAAAACAAAACTGATATCACTTAAAAACACCTCTTAACGAGGTACGTGTACCACATTTTCTTACGATATCCGGCGTTCAGCTAATATCAGGGGTCATAACTATGTGTTATACTTTTTTAATAGCTACGTAATATAGGAACAACTTTTGAACATGGTATTGAGCTATACTAATTAACACTAAAAATGGGAGACCTACACTCAGAAAAATAATCGCCCTGAAATTTAGAAAATCGCCATAAAAATATATATTTTCTTAATTCCAGAAATATTTTTTTTTTAAAAAGGAATTTTTCCTAAAATAAGAAATATATTTCTATATTACAGAAATGGTCACTATAAGCCAAAATCTCCATAGAAATAAGAAAGAATTTCTAAGCTTAAGAAAAATATTTATTATTTTTAAAAATTATTTTCTGGAAACTAGGAAAGCTTGCACATAAACAGAAATTTTCAGAAATACATTTCCTAAAATCTAATACCCTAACCATAAAATGTAAATAACCTTAAATAATGGAAATATTTTCTAAAGTATAGAAATGTTTTCTAGGAAGTGAAAAGTTTTCTAAAATCTAGAAAAAGTCGTAGCTCAGAGCGCTAATGGGTTGTGCATTTATCGATTTACAAGAGGAGGGCGGTTCGACTCCTGATCAGGGCAACGTTATTTTTTTTTAGCGAATTTGCTTTTTTAATTAGGGGCTAATCCCTTAAATATATGTTTGTATTTTTTAAGCCTTTTAATTAAAAAATATAGTTAAATTAATTCGATTTTCAACAAAGTTTCCTTAAATGGCTTCTCAAGCCTGTCACGCGTACGCAGGGCAATGGCCTAATGGGTAAGGCGTGCGTCTGCAATCTAGTTGGTCGTGGGTTCAAATCACGATCAGGGCAAATGGTAAGCGTTGTTTTTCTAATGTTTATATTTGACTTTTCAGATAGTCTCTTCATAAAATTTCAGCAGTAAACAAAAATATTTAACCAAATCTAGCAGTTCTACTGAACTTCTGTCAAAACAATTAAATAATAAGACAGACGTGTGTGATATATTTCGTTTATGAGAAGTAAGTTTGCCTATGGCAGAGTGAGTAATACAACCCATATAAATAAACTGCACAAAGATGTTGCTATAAACAACCTTAAATGTGTTAGCACGTGTTTTTTTTAATTTTAGAAATTCGCCCTAAAATTAAGAAAAATTTCTTAATTTAAGACATTAAAGTCTAGGGTCTTTAGAATTTTTTTTTTACATTTTAGAAAATAGTTTTCTTTATTTTAAGGTCAGATGCCCTTTATCTTAGAAATAAATTTTCTGAATTTGAGAAAACAAATTTCTGCTTTTTAGGGCGCGTCGCCTTTGGTGAAAAAAGTATGGCGATTTTCTAAATTTCAGGGCGATTATTTTTCTGAGTGTACATACTCGTACATATGTCATTTTAAAAACATCTGATATCAAACAAAAAAAACTCTTAACGAGGTGAGATAAAAGTGACGATAACACCTTTAACTTCAAAAGTTTCTGATACCAAATTTTGTGACGATTAATAGTAACGTTAACTAAAATAAATTACAAATAATTCAACTAATTCGTTTTCGGGACTAAGCTGTAAAATACCTTGATCAGTCAAGTCCGAAACGGTTGCTGAAAATAGTCTTGAAACTAAAGAGCATCGTGAAAGCCGGAGCCTGCTTGTATGTCCATTTTACATTTGTTGTCCATGATTGGATAAATATTTTACGAACAATCATCTGATTGTTGGCGAGAAGCCCGACGATAACGATAGATTTCAGGCCGACTACTGATACGACGGCTGATTACTGATCACTTACTTGATCACTGATTACTGATCCATCACTGATCAGTGATCATGTAGTTCTACTGAACGCAGCCAATGAGTACTGTACGATTGCCATTATGAAAATTTAAAAAAAAATTAAGTCTCCTAGGATAAAGTCCCAATAATGACTAAATATAAATTTGATTGACCTTGAATTACACAAAATCCTGAATTGATTGAGCATTTTGGAGTCCAGATTCGTGTTTAGCGAGATAAAATAAATTAGAATCACCTTCCACTGTTCTTGCAACTGAAAAAAAGTTACATTTTGCAGGCCTGTGTAATTGAAACAATTTTAGCTTTTGAAAACTTGTTTCGATTGTTTTTAGTTTTCTTAGTGCTAAGTTTATTACCGCCCTAAATACTTGTATCTAAAATTCTTATTTTTATTTGTAAAATATTTCTAATATTTCTAAATTATGTTAAATTCGAAAACGATTGAACTGTATTTTGTTATATTAAAGCCAAACGGTTATAAAAAACGCCCACACAAGTTAAATAAACAGGTTTCAAATAATTTTTATAGTGCTTTTTTGCTACGAAAGCTACGAAGTCACCAGCGCCAAAATTTAGCAACCAAATGAGTGCGAGCAAGGTGCTTAGCAAGGTCGGTACGCAGATGAGCTAAGAGAAATACTAGAATATACTAGAATGAACATCGCGATAGATATTTTGAATCAGATGAGGCTTCGCAAAGACGTCGCGAGAGGAAGGAAATATTTGAAAATACTTCTAGTATTTTAAGACAGGAAAGGGCAAGCCTTTGCTCTGGGATCAGCGAGCTGCTCTTCCTGTTATAGGCGCCAGTAAGTCGACACAGACGGTCGATGCTCGCGCTCAGCGATCTGTGAAGTTTAACAAAAACAATGCTACTGAAATTTAGGCGCCAGAGAGGCGGGAAAAGGGTTGCCGACGATAATTTTAAAGGAAATTGTGCACATCTGAACTGAGTGAAAAAGTTTGGATTTGATTGTTAGTCGTTATTTTGAGGCGGGCACTAGAGCATCAAAAATGACTGACTCAACGGTAAGTTCCGAGTTTGAGATCGAATTTTTGTCAGCGTATTCCCCTTGCTCGCAGATTTTGGGTAGCCCATAACAGCGACGAGTCAAGACGGTAGTGGTTGTTGTTGATTTTTTATGTCTATCTGCTCAGTTGCTCTTTCCGTTATGTATCGTGCCCAACTTAGTTTTAAGACAATGTTCTTACAGCGACATCTTTTGGTGTTGCATTCAGAACATTTTACCATGTGGGTAAAAATTCTGTTTGGTTCTAATTATTGTACCAAAAGTTCACAAATGTAAATCAGTGGACCATTTGTATTACATACAATATCGTTTGGTTCTAGTTCTGATACCAAGTGCGCTCCAAGGCCAAACATAAAAGAAAAAGAGACAGAAAATAAACAAAAGAAATATGTATGCCGCGGCCGCTGAAACGATAAACGATGGCTTAAATTCAGTATAGCCGTTTAAATATATAGTACAGACTCATTAAAAACAAGTAAGAAAGCTATAGTCGAGGTCGAGTGTGCTCGACTGTGAGATACCCGGTACCCAAACGTTTGTCCGTTTAAATACTTCTTAATAAAAATACTTCTTAAATTAAATCGCCGCTCGAATTAGCTCCCTATTTAATAAATTTTTTCTCATATATTAAATCGGACCCAGGGAATACCACGGGGAGGCCATTATAAATAAATGGGGTATTTTTAAAGCGAAAACATTAAAGACCTACGAGTCGACTTGTGCTGCCTAGAAGCTACACCTTTGTTCCCCAACAAATGTTAAGCTCCACTTTTGCTTCAGCGGAGATTGACGTACTTAACGTAAAATATATAATAAAATATAAAAGATATATATACACATAAAAATAAACAACAAAATATTTAAATTCAAAAACTAAAATATTTAAATAGATACTCAGCTATTTTCAAAAGCGCCCAAAAAACTACACCAAAATTTCATCTACGCTTACTAAAATGCCACTGTGGTAACTATAAACTGTCTCATATGTGTGTGCTGCGGCACTTCTATCCCTAATATTTGAACACGCCCAATCAATATGTGTATCACAATTGGTTGTGGACGTGTTCAAATCTGTATTCAAAAAATCAAAAACCCTCTTACTAGCTCCGGAAAGACACCGTAAAAACAAATTAAAATCTCCTAGAACAATGCTTTCATTACCTAAGAATGAAAATGCATGAAATAAATTCTCAAATTCCTCTTTAAACCTAAGCAGAGGATACACTGCGGAAGCTAAATTATTAGAGTCCGAATAATATCGCCCACTTGAGCAGAGACTAACATTCTCAAAAACTTCGTTTTTGGCAAATATCAGAATGCCTCTCTTTGGACGAGATCCACTGAAAGTAGACTGGCAATCAAGGCGAACCGCATTGCGGAAGCCAGGAATGTCGTATATTTCGTTAGAGTACGTGAAAGCCTTAACGAAACATAGGAAGGAAGACTGAAGCATTAGCAAAAATCAGTAACGTGACACCGCAAGCTTAGTGTGTTTTGAAACACAACGTTGACTTTAGAACTGTCAAACAGGCAGCTAAAGTGCGAATTTAATAACTTCGTGGACCTCAGACTTGCAAGCTCTTGCTCTACAACTGAGTGACGGTCAGACCCCGGGGCAACTAATTGCCCAACTAAATTGAGGCCAGCTGCATTTTTGGCTATACTACAAGCTACACACAATGCTTCTCTTTGCATTCCTGGAGTTGTGTGGACCACCACACTAGTGTATGTAGCTCCCTGACTTTTGTGAATGGTTATACCTTCTGCAGGTACAACTGGAAATTGCCTGCGGTCGATTGTAACTTTCTCGTTTGAATGATATTGAAAACTCTTTAAAGTTTCAGAACTAGGGTCCAAGAAGGTTCGGCACGATGAGTGCATTTAGTCCGAGCACTGTCATATAAGAATTTTATCCAAAAAACATGAGGGGCATTGGATGCATTGAAACCTTTTTCCATAGGGATACCTGAAGCTCCATTTACAAGACCATATGCAGTATCTATGTTGACCGTCATCATTTACTTTGCAGTGGTTTTCAATATAAGGTTTTTACAAAGCCCTTGAGTTTGGGATGTTTTGAAATCTTTCACAGACTCCAAACATGTGGTCCTAGCTTCTGAACTGAGATGTACAGCTTTAGCGGAGTTGAAGTGAATTGCTCCCTTGGGATCGAGTTTAACTTAGTACATATTAGCATCCTCATTTCTAAGGAACAAATGAATGGCGTTATTCGGAAATTCGCCTGACACACGAGACCTAAGAAGACTAATGTCGTCCGATGTCATCTGACCGGATGCCATGTTATTAAGCGCTAGCACAAATGCTTGGTCATCTCGCTGTCGCATAATCTCTGTCATGCGAAGCCGAAGTGGATTGGAAGATCCAACGATCTCCTACGGGACGTAGTTGTCTAAGATCGCCAGAAACAATAACAGAAATTTCTTCAAATGCAGTTTCTCTGTTATCGCAAATTTGCTTAAGTCGAGCATCTAAATGAGATAACAATTCGGCACCGACATTGAGATTTCATCGATGATCAAAAGCTTGATGTCAATAAGCCTTGAACGGAGGTATTTAAAGGACGATCGGGACTGATTCACTGGTAGTGAAAACATGGAGTGAAGGGTGGAACCTCCAATTCCAAACGCTGCTTATCCTGTGGGTGCAGAGCTGGGATCACATCCTGGCGTACTATTATACAGTTGGGAAAGGGACTGAAAAATTACTGAAATCAACCTACTTTTGCCAACACCCAACTCATACAATATTTTAGTATGTTTTGAGTTATGGAAAACATGAGAAAAGAAGGTATTTTGCTTCAAGTTTAGAGATCTAACTATACTTGCAAAGTCTTGGGGCGAAAAAATTGGCGGGAGCTTTATTATTCGGATTGCATTTTCCGAACGTTCTGGGTTATCTAAAGGCTGTGCATTTAAGTTCAGAATATCACTGTGGACGGCAGTCCATGTAGTGACGATGAGCACCGAGACTGTGGTGCGCAAGGAGACTACTATATAGAGCCGTAGAATGGAAAATTTGCTACGATAGTCCGGTCGGAACCATGTATATCTTAATCAAAAGGTATTGTCAACCTCTTTGAAACTGCATACTAAGATTTTTTTAAAAACTTATTAATTCAGGAGAAATGGGAGTGAAAGTGCGAAATTGAACATTTTGGGGCCGGTGGAGCAAAAGTCAACAAATTTTTATTCTTGTTGTGATCTAGCTTCAGATACGCGTCGAATGACACCTCAATCATCCCGATCCGATACTCCGTTCAAAAGATATTCAATAAACAAGATGTTTCTCTTTCAAAGTGAACGGTCGTGTTTTTGTTTTGCTCCTCGAAATTGTGTTAATTCCTTGCTATAAACCACCGGGGTTTTATTTAAAACTTCTATCTTGTGTTCAATAATAATTCACCGTTTCACTTCGCGTGTGCATGCAGCTGTTTTTGTGTATTAATAACTATATTAATTGCAAATTAGTTTGGTGCAGCAATTGCTTATCTTCATTTTTGCATTCCTCTTTGTGCTTTATCCGTTACGCCGATATTACAGCTTGACGGCTTAAGCTCCCTAACTCTCGCTCTATTGCTCGCTCTCTCTCTCTCTTAGTGCACTTAACTTCTCTTATTTTCTCTTAACTTCCATTGGTACAGTGGTAAGTAACTATAATGTCTCTTAATATTGTCTGCGCTATAAAAACCTGCAAAAAGGTAATTTCAAATGATGACCCTAATATCGGCTGCTGGCTGTGTGATAATGTTGTGCACGCCAAGTGCCTTGATCGCACAGGCCGGGCGGCTGAAATTATTAAAAACAGTGGAATGCGCTACTGCTGTGAAACTTGTCGCGAGGTTGAAAGGGAGATGAGGTCTTTTATGCGGCAAACCAAAAATGGTTTTAGGGAGCTACTGGTTAGTTTTCGTAAAACTAACGAGGTGCTCCTTGCGCTGGACTCCCAGTTTAATGGCCTTAAGCTATTAAATGAGTCCCCTAAGCGCAAAAAAACCACGGTTGGCACACCGCATTTGGGCGGATCCCAACAACTCGCGGCGGGCTCTCAACAGCTCACTCCCTCGGCACAGCCCCCCGACTCCAATATATCTAACTCCAATGATATTAAGATCGGGGGCGAGAAAAGATTCGGCATCCGAATGTGCCGCGGGAGGGACAGCGCCTCCATTTATATCCGTTGAGTCCGCTGAGGGGCCACAATTAATGACCCCTCAGAACCCCATTGAGAAAACTCCCCAGGGTAACAGGCCCGGAATACCGGCCGAAATTGGCACTACAAATGGATTGCCAAAAGCCCTGATTGCTATTCCACCAACGAAACAGATATTTGTTTCGCGGCTTTCCCCTGATCAAACATCTGATGATGTAAGTACCTACATTCTAGGTCGAATTAAAGCCGATAAATCTAAGATTAAGGTGGAAAAATTCAAATTTTCTTATGCTAGGGACATTTCATCTTTCAAAATAAATGTTCCTGACGATCTTTTTAAGACAATGTGCTCTGAGAACTTCTGGCCAAAGCACATTGTTGTTAAGGAGTACGAAGCTAAGAAAAAGAAAAGACGGCCAGTTGGAGTTAGTTTACCCAGGCCGGAAAAATCCATTGTGCCATCTACCTCGTCCGCTTCAAAAAACTAACAAATTCTCTTCTTCTTTCCTATCAGAATGCACGAGGCTTACGTAGTAAGCTTTCTAAATTGTATTCTGATAGTTTATCGTTTGCATCCCAGGTGATTGTGTTCACAGAAACCTGGTTAAAGCCGGAGATTCTAAGCTCCGAAGTTTTTCCAGCTGTGTACACAACGTACAGGCTTGATCGGCCTTCCAGGCGAGGGGGCGGGGTCCTCATTGCGGTTGACTCCAACCTCACGTCTGAAATGTTAACTTTTGAGGAATGCAACGAAGTTGAATTCCTTTGTGTGAAAGCTATCATATAATGGTAGTTTTACTTATATTACATGTTCCTATATTCCCCCCATGTCGGAACTTCCTATTTATTGGAACCACCTTTCCGCTATTCAGGCGGTCTCCAATAGACTTTCGGATAGGGACCATTTAGTAGTTCTAGGTGATTTTAACATTCCTGGGGCTACTTGGTCTACAAATGACTCTTCAAATACTCTTTTGACTACAGCACGGCATGACTTTATTGATGGCTTGTTTGACATTTCACTGTCTCAAGTCAACAATGTACGAAATTCCTTAGATCGCTTGCTCGATCTTTGCTTTGTCTCTGATCCGGCAAGAGTCAGTTTGGTTAGGGTCCCGCCCTTGACACAACCCGAAGATCCATACCATCCTACTTTTGATGTTACTATCGATATTGGGACTGTTATGGAGAATATGTCTGATCGGCCAGCTAAGAAAGTCCACTGCTTTCGCAAGGCGGATTTTCTACGGCTGAATAATTTCATATCTGACTTTGATTGGTCCGATCTCTACATGTGCACTGATATGGTGGTTGCCATGGATATTTTTTACAATGCTATGAATTCCTTTTTTAAAGAATGTGTTCCGCTTTACTATCCGTCAATCTCAAATAAGCCTCCCTGGTTTAGTAAAGAGTTGACTCGCCTCAAAAACATTAAGTCCAATCTCTATTCTAAATTTAAACGTAACGGTTCTCAAGCTGTCCATTCTCGTTATTTAGCGGCTCGGTCTAAGTTCACCGTGCTTAACGCGCAGTGTTATAAAAACTATCTGACTCGTTGTAGGGTTCAGTTCGCGGTGGACCCAAAACAGTTTTATAATTTTGTCAACACTAAACGTAAGCCTATTACACATCCTTCCTCGCTTTCATTTGAAAATACTACAGCAAACAATGATCAGGAAATCGCCGATCTTTTTGCTCAGTTTTTTCAAACTACTTATTCTCCGTCATCCGATTCAAACCAGACCTATTCTTATAACATGCCCAAATCAAACTTAATCTTCAGTCCTAGCTTAACCGAAAGCTCCCTTCTTTTGGATCTTCAACGTGTCAAGCCAGTTTACTCGCCAGGTCCCGATGGAATACCAGGCTGTGTGCTTAGGTATTGTGCCGAGGCCCTGTGCAGTCCCTGTGCAGTAATTTCTCCATGCCAACATGGATTTGTTAAACGAAGATCAACGACAACTAACCTTCTGGAGCTCACTTCTTTTATTATAAGGGGCTTTCCTCAACATTTACAGACAGATGTCATCTATACTGATTTCAGTAAGGCATTTGACTCAGTTAATCATTCCCTTCTTGTTAGGAAACTCGACTTAATCGGTTTTCCAGTAGATCTTCTTAGGTGGATCTCAAGTTATCTGAATGGCAGGACGCAAAAGGTCCTCTTTAAAAACAACTTGTCGAATGTTCTCCGGGTGACCTCTGGCGTCCCGCAAGGGAGCCACCTGGGTCCCTTACTTTTTACATTATTTATTAACGACTTGCCCAAAGTTTTGACTAACTCCAGGGTACTCATGTACGCTGACGACGTTAAGCTTTGCGTGCAATATAAGGACGGCGCTAGCCAGTCAGATTTACAAACAGATCTTAATAACTTTCAAAAATGGTGCACTGCAAACTTATTAAACCTAAATGGCTCCAAATGCAAGCTCATGTCATTCTCACGCGCCTCTCCCATGCTTGCAACTTATTCGCTGAACTGCTGCTCTCTGGAAAGGATCACTCTAGTTGACGATTTGGGTATCCGCCTAGATTCTAAACTGGAGTTTATAGATCATATTTCGTCCATTGTAAATAAAGCCAGGGGTGTGCTTGGATTTATTAAACGGTGGTCGAAAGAATTCGATGACCCCTACGTCACGAAGAATTTATACATATCGTTAGTTCGTCCTATTTTAGAATATGGATCTTGCGTTTGGAGTCCCCAGTGGGACGTCCACAGCAAACGCATTGAGTCAGTTCAAAAGAATTTTTTACTTTTTGCACTTCGTGGCTTAAACTGGGATGCAAACCTAAGGTTGCCATCTTATTCTAGTAGACTTCTCCTAATTAACCTACCTTCCTTAGCAAACCGTAGGACGATGCTAGGCATTATTTTTATGTATAACCTGATCCGTGGTGACGTGGAAAGCCCCGATCTTTTGGGACAGTTGAATTTCCACGTACCATGTAGAAACACCCGATCCTACTTGCCTTTAGTTTTACACCATTGTAGAACCTCGTATGAAATGCATGAACCCTTTAGAGTACTATGTGCAAATTATAATGATTTGTACAAAATAACCTCATCTGTAGATAGCCTTCCTAAACTGAAAACATTAATCTTAACCCACTTAGTACACATGCAAGATAGCAATCAAGCTGCGCGCCATTAGTCTATATGGTGGAGGGTAGTTTCCTCGCATTCTTTTTCCTATACTTTTCTTTCGCGCCTATTAACACCTAACCCTAACAAGCACGTGCTTGGTTTCGAAGGGCCACTTGAGTGTACTGACCGTAGTGCATCAACGTCCATATAAGATTAACGGCCTTTCCGAAATGAGAACGTTTGTCCTGTTGTTTGTGTGTCTGTCTGTCTATCTGTCGATTTTTATACCCGGTACCCATAGGGTACAAGGGTATTATGGGTTAGTGCCAACCGAGAATGTATGTAACAGGCAGAAGGAGACATCTCCGACTCCATAAAGTATATATATTCTTGATCAGCATCACCAGCCGAGTCGATTTAGCCAAGTCCGTCTGTCCGTCCGTGTGAAACAACAGATCTCAGAGACTATAAGAGCTAGAGTTACTAAATTTGGTGACAACATTTGAATCTGTAGCACGCAGATCAAGTTTGTTTTAAAATTTGGCCACGCCCACTTCCGCCCTCAAAAATCATAAAAAACGTTCAATAAGCTATACTCGTTTTTTTTTCGGGTAAAAGTTAATAAATACAAAAAATGAATAAAATAGAGCGGACGTTTCCTGAAAATTTCAGTAAAATCGGATGATAAACATGGGAGATATTAGCAATAAGGTTAGAATTTTAACACACCGCCCTAAGGCACTGCTGTTGCAAGCTGTAGCCGACAGGTGGCGCATTCGAGCCTTGTCCGTGCGATATAATGGCGCCAGCTGCAGAAGAAATGACAAAAGAATATAGCAAGAAATGACAAAAAATAACATAATTCCATTTTAAGTATGACATTAAATTGTTAAGAAATTGTTATTTTAAGAAGTATCGAAGTATCGAAGAAGAAGAACCACTTTGACATTATTTAACAGCTCGAGCTGAACAACTTTTGTTTTACCACTTTTTGGTTTTCCCGTTAGTTTGGCGGGAAAACGTCTAATCGACTTAAGCTACATAAATGTGCTATAAGTCGTTTGAAAGGTATTTTGAAATGATAATAGCCTTGCCTTTACATAATTTATCTAAATATAATATTTAATTTTTTTTTAATTTTTTGAAAGTTTTCTTAAAAATTGCTCTAACGATTTTGATAGTCACTCAAGGCCATATAGCCCTTAAGACCAGGGTGACCGTTTGTGGTATTTTTTACAATGTAAAAAACGCTCTCGATGTCCAGAAACGAACTATTTTGTTTAGAATTTTAATAAAGTTTTTTAACAATATAATGTGTTTATGAACAGCGAGAGCGTTTTTTACAGTAAAAAATACCATAAGCGGTCACGCTGCTTAAGACTGCCCAACTTTTGGTATATAACACATATCTGGGAAAATTAGCTTTCTCGAGATATTACTCATTAAAATTAGTAGCAAAGATCCCATGTACTTAACCTTTTACATGCACTATACATACATTTATGTACAAAAATAATGTAGAGTCATATAGAGACGTACACAATGCAATAATATTTAAAACCATCAAAGGAAACTTAAAATAATTTAAAATAAAAGAAAAAACGTTTTTAAATTTTTGTTTAATTTGATCTCATTTTGGCGTTTTCCGCTACTTTGGCGGTAAACCATGAAATTTCTCGCGCCCATAACTTCTGAACGACTAAAGTTACAGAAACGTGCTACATGTCGTTGGATAGGTATTTTGATATGATAATTACTTTGCCTTGACAAAATTGATCTAAATATTATAATTAAAATTTTAGAATTAAAATTAATTTTTTAAAGATTAAAAATTTATTTTTTTAAATGGCTTTTACGATTTTTATAGTAGTAGTATATAGAAAATTCGCTTTCTCATCAAAATTAGTAGAAATTATCCCATATAGCCAACTTCTTATATGGATTTTGTTGTTAATTTTTCCTATTTGAGTTTTAAACAAAAACTTATAATAACAATGGAAGAACTATGTATATACATACATATGTCATTTCAAAAACTTCTGATATCAAATAAAAACACCTCTTAACGAGGTGAGATTAAAGTGACGATGGCACCTTCAACTTCAAAAATTTCTGAAATCAAATTTTGTGACGATTGATAGTATCGTTAACAAAAATAAATTTAAAATAATTCAACTTGTTTCGTTTTCGGCACTAAGCTGTAAAATACCTAGCCTTGAAACTAAAGAGCAGCGTGTCGAATTAGAAACTAGTTGAATTATTTGTAATTTATTTTTGTTAACGTTACTATTAATCGTCACAAAGTTTGATACCAGAAACTTTTGAAGTTGAAGGTGCCATCGTCACTTTAATCTCACCTCGTTAGGAGGTGTTTTTATTTGATTAATTTGAGAACTTATTTCAGGGATTGCCAAAGCCCTGAATTCATTATCTAAATTATCCCCATGACCTTTGTCATCAAAATGTCCCTCTTCTTCTATGGCCCTCCTAAGCACGTCTTCTAAATCTGCTAGAACATTGTAGTGCCGATATTTAAATCTAATTGAATCTACATTCTGTTCGTAAATACTCTCGCAACTAACATGTATTAATTCTACCTGTTCATCTCTCCACGGAAAATACAACTTTAAAAGTTCCCTAAAATAGTTCGCTCTGTCGGCGTTGCTGCGTTGCTAGTCTCAGACAAACGCATTCATAAACAACAGTAAGCGGCTTCCTGAGCACGAATCTCAGTACCGGAAATGAATTTGTGGCCAATATGCTGCCCCTTGAATCTCTTCCACGGCTTCACGCATAAGCTTGGAAATACCTCTTTGGGACTTATTAATATAATTAATACTGTAGCTGCAGCAATCATAAGGATCCAGTATGAACTGGATGTCCATATTGGCCCTTTGCATTGATAGAATGTGTCTATTATAAGCGTTAACTTTAGTAGCTGCAAATGTTCTCTTCAGAAAAATTTGGGGCTTTTTTAAGTCAAACCTAAGAGCATATATATGTAGTCCTCGTAACTGTGGCTCACTTGATCGTGAGATATAAATATTTAAAAAATGCTCAAATTACTTATAGTGTCAGAATCGAAAGACAAATTAAGGACAATTTGAATTTTTTTTTAGTTTTCGCGATGAAGGGAAACATTTTCCGAATCCTCAGGCAATGACCGAAGAATTTCTGTTTGTGGCATTGGAAAGTACGGAATACCGAAACGACAAAAAGAGTTACCCCTTACTTCACGCATACACGAATGTGCTTCTGGTACTCGACATACTGAGCAGTATTCGCTACGTCTGTGGTGATGGATTGGTCAATAAAAGCTATAAACAACAGCAACTTCTCTAACGGTGAATCGACGATTGGCCAATACCATTTCCTCCACTTCATTAATTTTTTCGTCTGTTGTTAAAGTGCTTGGGCGTCCGTATGCCACAGTCAACAATCGGAATGCATCTGCGCACTTCATTTCGTTTTTCACACTAAATTTGATACAGGTTCTTTGATCCATTTTTTTGAATAGAAAAAAATCGAAATTCGAATATAGGTAACCCGCGAAAATTCAAAATTCGCTATACTTGTACTTTTTGAATACACCTCGCTCACAATCATCACAACAAACTAAATATTGAAAGCAAAATTCTGGAAATTCTCCAAAATAAAGCAATCATGACGGACAATGAACCAAGTTTCACGTTAGCTCAATTTAGAGCATTCGCAGATAGTGTGGTTTAACTACATATTATGCTGATCCAAGTGATAGTAAATCAAATGGACAAATTGAAAGAGTTCATTCGACTTTGATCGAAATCGCTAGGTGTATTAAAGATAAGTTTAATCTTACAAACTAATTAGAAATGGTAATAAGAGGAACAAACATAACATGGTAACATAACAGCAACGATAGATAACAATGGAGAAATTTGCAAATATATGTACATTTTTGGGATTATTGGTGAAGGAATCGCTTTCTTTGCCTCCCTCTTGTCCAAAGGTCTTCTGGATGCCTTCTCTTCAGCCTTCGTCTGGTCATCGGGTTAGCCAATGAAGACGCTAGGTGGTTAGTGTGGGCCTGAAGTCGTTTGTTGTACCGACTTGAATGACGATTTATCTGCTACCTCACTGAGGGAATGTGGAGGTCGTTTGTGATGGCAACATTCCTCGCATACTAGGGCGCATTTGTGATCGTTCGCAACGTTCGGATTTGGACCCTTTGCACTCTCATGATGTTTGAGTCCCAATTTGAATGCAATAAATCATTAATCATTGGCAGGTCATAGGAGTAAATGGTGTATAGCACGGGACCCACTACCATGTGGTACTCCAGATCACAAGGCTCTTTTTGACCTCACCAGGACATCAGGTTTTAAAAGAGCATGAGGTGGATCCGATGGGTTTATTGGGACATGCCCACATGTTGAGGACTTGGCAGCGAAGTGGATATTTCGGATAAAGAGCTTTGTGGCGTCGTCAATATCTTCAGGGGAGCTTAGGGGAGCTATGTTAAGGTTAACAAGCTGGTTAATTGGTGTTTGAAACCGTGGAATTCTGGCGTTTTGAGGAAGAATATGCATATATTGCAAAGTCGATTGCTGTAAGCGGCTTCATGAGCACGAATCGCAGTGCCGGAAATAAATTTGTAGCCAATATGCTGCAGCCGTTGCTTGATGCTGAAGTTACCCTTTGAATCTCTTCCACGGCTTAACGCATCAGCTTGGAAATATCACTTTGGGACTTATTAATAAATTTAATACTGTAGCTGCAGCAAGTATATGCAGCCAGTATGAACTGGATGTCCATATTGGCCCTTTGCATTGATAGAATGTGCCTATTATAAGCGTTAACTTTAGTAGCTGCAAATGTTCTCTTCAGAAAAATGTGGGGCTTTTTCAAGCCACACCTAAGATTATATATGTAGCCCTCGTAACTGAGGCTCACTTGATTGTGAGATAGAAATATTTAAAAAATGCTCAAATGACTTATAGTGTCAGAATCGAGGGGAAAATAGAGGACAATTTGATTTTTTTTTTTAGTTTTTGCGATGAAGAGAAATATGTTACGAATCCTCAGGTAAGGGCCGAAGAATTTCTGTTTGTGGCATTGGAAAGTACGGAATACCGAAGCGAAAAAAAGAGTTACCCCTCACTTCACGTATACACGAATATCCGTGATTGTGTTTCTGGTACTCGACATACTGAGCAAGCTCAGTATTCGTTACATCTGTGGTGATGAATTGGTCAATAAAGGCAATGATAGATGAAAGAGTCAATTCATTCCACAGAGTCCACAGTGGGGGCATCTTTCAGCCAAAACATTCCATATATATGAGGCGGGCCTCTATGCTTGAACTCAACACGCCAATAGTACCTAACAACAGGATGATTTCCGAAAACGCCTTCTTGCTTCCTCATTGTCTTTAACAATTGGCGATACCTATAATCAAAATAGCTAGCACAAGTGACAGGGTCTGATCTAATCAAACGCGCTTTTTGCTTAAACTAAAATTTACAACCTCATCTTCTGTAACTTCTGTCCTATCTACAGTTCCTGATCATAGCCATAACTTTTTTCTTTTCTGTTTCACAGTGAGCAGGAGACGTGCGAACACCTTTCAGAACCCTATAGCCTTCATTGTGGCGAATAATACTATCAGAATGCTCTTCGTTAAGAGCGTTAGCAGCTGTAAAAGCCCGTGAGAAGCGCTGATTCCTGAGGCAAATGGTAGTATTACTACGAATCTGGATCAGCACTAACTTTTTATAATTGAATAATAATTTGTCAATTCGACAAAATCTTCTATATACATTTCTATCGCGGAGAAAGTAAGTGAAGAGGGTCTCTTCTTGCCAGCATAAATTGTTGGGAATGCTAACTCTTCCGAGTCAGCATCTAGAATCATGTCAAGAGGTCTTTGGCCTTCGACAGGAGCAAGTGTGATTCTCTGCATGGCAACAGTATCTGCCTGGTTATTCTCAATCAGGGTTTCTTGAACCCCTGGATTGAGTTCCTCTATCTCAGCATCATCCTGATATGCTGGATAGCGAATTCTTCGCTCAAGTCCCTCTACTAATTTTGCATTTGCTTGAGATCTTACGAATGGAACTGTTTCGGTTGTATAAGAAGACAGCCACTGTTCGTTTATAACTATACTATGCTTCTATAAAGCTCTGTAATTACTAAATGCCCAATTTCGTCAGCTATTTTTAAGGGTCTAATGGTTTCGGCCATGAAATCATGGTTTTATTCCATTCTACGTTTAAGGTGAGGCTTTACTACCTCTGCTTCACGAAAAGCACGTGGGAGAGATATTACTTATCTGTATGGGTACATTAACTACAGCTCCTTTAATTGCACTCTGAAGCTCATGACCTAATGACTTAATAATCATAAAAGGAAGACGAGGAGAAATTAGACGTTCCTCTAAAGAATTAAGATTTTTAAGGCAATCGGGCAACTCTGGGAATTCAAGTCCATTTGAAATTAAAGTTTTTGGTTTAATACCAGACTTAATTTTGCGGCAACATGTTATGCAAAATGTTAAGAAATATCAGATGAAGGGAACTGACGCTCAACATTTAAAATACCCGCACTAAACTCGCAATTGTTTTCAATTTCATTTCGGCGGTTTTCTAATTTCCTATTCTGACTAATCGACCTATACTGACTAACTCTTTGGCTTAGCCCTTTTGAGGCGTCAAATGCTGTCTGTCTTGCGGCTAACCGGCCACTTCGACGTGCCGCGATATTTTCCACCCGCTTAACAATCCTGCTAGTAAGGTTATTTCTAGCTTGAGACCTACTAACTTGATTCAACTCTCTCTCTAATACTCGTCTCTCTAAATCTGTCCGCCTAACTGTACGCCTAAGTGCCGAGTTCTGGGTATATTCGTTTGCCCAATACTCAAAATCCCGCCTACGGTTTGATCTCCGTGTTCTATCAGCCTACTGTTCAGGCTGTCTAAATTCTACGTCCGTTCGTCGCCGTCTCCTAAACTCCGAATTTTCTGCCTGCTCGTTTGCCCTATAGTCCAAATCCCGCCTACGGTTCGATCTACGTAAACTATCAGCCTGCTGTTCAGGCTATCTAAATTCTACGTCCGTTCGTCGCTGTCTTCTAAAGTTAGTATTTCCTTCTTGTTCATGTCTTCGGCGGTCCATGTCTGTTCAAATATTTCTCCTATTGTCTGTATCTTTTCTTCGCTCCTGCTGCCTTATTCGCTCTGATCGTCTTCTAATTGCCCGGCGCTGACTATTCCCCACCTGTTCCATTTCCCTATAGTTCGCGTCTGCTCTACGATCTCTCTGCGAACTAGAATTTCCTGAACATAATCTAACTTTTCCCTAGTTCTCCTGTAATCAACCTGCCTAGCTCGAGATCGCTGAAAAGCAGACTGTTGCCTAAGACAGGCCATTTTTTTTAAATTTGCTAACAATCGTATCTATTTAAATATTTTAAAAAAGTAATAAAATATAAATAATAGATACTAGTATAAAAAATATAAAATAATAAAAATATAAATTTAATATATAATTATATATAATATATATAATATATAATAAGTAAATCAAAGAAGTTAATAGTTAATATTTTAATACAAATAATTAGATTAGTCTGACATGCAACGCTTAACACAGAGTCACACAAGCGCAAGGAACCCCACCTCACTCACACACACACACACTTGACTCGATTAAAGTCAGTGTAGCGACGGTCGTTACCTAAAAAGTGTCACTCAGGGACAGAGGTACGTACCAGGGCACTGTTCCGACAGGTTTTCCGGTCGTATCCCGAAGTCTTTGACTGGTGAGGCTGCTGGACGGTTCGTGGACCAGGTGGGGATCGTCTCTCGCGTCCATCGAGTGAAGGTCTTTCACCACGAAAGTCTCTCACTCGCGCACAGCATTCACAAGCTGCCACCCGCGCGTTTTTCACTCGTCACTGTAAACGACAAGATCAGCTGTTTACAGTGTTTAACAACGCGGGACGTAAGAGCTTAACAGCGTGCTTAACAGCGCAGTCCCCCGAGCTTAACAGCACATAGTGTTGGAAAGTGCTGAAAACGCGGGCCCTGTCTGAATTTTGAAATTCAGCTCAAATTCAGGCACCTGGTTACAGGTACGGCAAAGGGCAGAAGGCCAAGGATCGGGCTGAATTCCAACCCCTTCGCCACGGTTGCCCCTATCGAAAGGGGCACTGGGGAGCGAAAGGGGGCGGTATATACCCCATCGTAATCCAAGGGGAAATATGTGGCCTGCGCGGGAGCCTCTCCCTAGCTAACCAGGAAGCCTTAATGGAGGAGGTAGAAAACCCTTTTGTGGGCAGATCAGTGGTGGCAAAATCGACCCGCCAACCAAGGGAAGAGGCAGCAAGCTCGCCCGCTCGCCAGCACCCTCGTTGTGCGTGGGCACTAACTACCGCGGGAGAGTGTTGACGGCGTGCCACGACCACCCACCGCCGGGCACCTCGGCGTGCGCAAGACAAGCACACGGGTAGCCCAGAGGTACTACTGGCCTGTATTTTTCACAGAAGTAGCCAAATACGTACGGCGATGGCCTAGCTGCCAGAAGTTTAAGGGGAGTCAAGAGAAGCCGGCCGGGAAAATTTTCACGCGCCAGGTCGACGAACCTTTACACGTATTGTGTGCAGATTTTGTGGGACCCCTTCCACGTTCCAAGCAAGGGAACACGGTCCTACTGGTGTTCCTCGACTCGTTCAGCAAATGGGTCGAATTCATTCCCCTATGACGAGCCACCGTGCCATACCTCAAACGGGCATTCCGGGAACGTATCCTCAGCCGTTTCTGAGTCCCTGGTCTGTGACAACGGAACACAAATCACCAGCCGAGCATTCCAGGCATTTTGCAAATCCCTGGGAATGCAGCTACAACACACAGCGCCGTATACACCTCGCCAGAATCCAACGGAGACGGCAAACAGGACTGTGAATACTATGATCGCGCAGTACTTGGGAGATGCACCGCACCTGGGACCAGCTATTACCCGAGATCTCACTTGCCATGAATAGCAGCGTGTCGGACACGACAGGATTCAGAACTGCCTTCTTGGTTGCCCAATACACTTTACGACGAAGTCACTCCAGGAAGGGGAACAGCACTGATTCCGCCCGCAAAAAGTAGTGAGCAATTACACAGCTTATTCAAGGTTGCCCGCGACAGCGTCGAGCGTGCCACTGCCGAGCAAGGCCGGCACCATAATCTACGGAGGCGGCAGTGGAGACCACCACTGGGCTCTCAAGTGTTCGTTCGCAGTCATGTACGCCGCCGAGGGCTTTGCCGCGAAATACGAGGGACCGATCCGAGTGGTCAAGTTCCTCTCGCCGAAGATCGTTCGACTGCAAGACACCGGAAGCCGCCGCCGCACGGCCAGTATAAATAATCTGAAAGCTTTACCATCAAGGCGACGAAGACGACGAGGGCGATGACCGCAACAACGCAGAGGATTCCCGAGCCATCAATGTCTACGACGACCACGATGCTCGTGACCTGCCCGAGTGAAACCAGGGTGTCTTGGGGGCCACTGTTGATGAGTGCGCTCGTCCAACGTCCCCACCCCTATTCGGGAAAAATATTCCCCTGTCTGGCCCTCTCCACGCCGGATACGAGCCTCGATCCAGCGCTCCCGCAACGACTAGCCCCAAGAGGAATACAGGAGAACAGGATTATAGGATAAGCACCGCCCCGAAACAGTCAGCGCCCTAAGGGGAAGAAACTACTAACAAATTTCTTACTCCCCACAGATTCATTTCACTACATCGCACTCATTTACACAGACTCATCACGCATACAAGGAAAACATCGGGTTGCCAAATCGAGAAAAAGGCACGCGATATCGATCACCGCCAGGCGTCGCGGTATCGAGTAATCGATAGAGCGGCGATGAAGTTCGTTCATCGTGATCGACCAGTTTCAATTCAACGAGTGAAGACGCCGCGACGCAATAAACATCAGCACCATCACAGGGAACACGAACGCCGTCATCGCCACCGGCATCGGGGCGACCGACCCACGGCGCGAACGTCCACCAGGTCCTCAGGCGCCCCTACGACCGAAAACGGCGATGTTACGGCCCCGACGGGCGTCGTGTCCACGCTCGAAGCCCTCAGCCTCGCCAATGCGGGACGCGACTCACGGTCTCCGCCAGCACCACAGTCACCAGCGGCCGACAGCCAGGCGCCACCCCATGGTAGCGCGTGCCACCGAGACCGCTGCTCCCGGACCACCAACGCATAGCACCGCCGCGACCAGCGCCGGCGGTCAACTCACGGGCCCGGACTTGGCTCGCCACACCCGGAGCCGTTAGGGCTGCCTCGACCATCGGAACCGCCGGGACCATGGTCTCTGCAACGCCCACCTACGACAGAGCCATGGCGGATACCTGCGACCACTCCGGCGCCCCCAGTCATGAGACCACGGTCAGTCCCAGCACTGCAGCGGCCACTAACAGGGCCGGCAAGCGGAATCCCACACGGGACCGGACTACCAGCCCACCCACACGGCAACCTAGGGACAGCAGCACCGTGCGTCGGCTGCTACAGCTAACTGCATCTCCCGAGGGACCCACCACCTCAGCCGCCTAGCAAAAGCGCTCAGCCGACCGAGCTGCCGTCGAGACCCTCCTGGTATGGTTCCTTCAGCGGAGTCCCCACCACGAACCGTCAACATCGGCAACAGGGCCACGAGTCCCGCAACGACCGACAGCACAGCAGCATGAGCACCCACTCCGCCCGATAACACCGTGGTCGTAGCGGGTTTAACCATGGCCACGCCATCCAGACCTACACAACGGGTACGACCCCTCCCCGCCACCGACACATGGCGTCGACGCTTTCGCAACGCTAATGCGGAAAGCACGCACACCGGACCAGCCGTGGGTCCACCAGTCCTCCTCCGGAACGCGCCACGACGCCGCCCTGCCCCATGGCCGGAAGAGGAGGCGACTACGGACGAGGAGCCCCCGCAGGACGCGGAACTGATCCCGGACCCAGAGGCCCTGATGCGTGCTCCGGAGGGATGGACCACCGCCAACGGGTGGGTCCCTATCGACCTGCACGACCGCATCCAGGGGCGCCTCCGCCAGCAAGGGGGCCGGAGTCTCCGCTTCCTGGACGAGCCGGGGGAGTCCGGTACCGGGTGCAAGTAGCACGTGGCGGCCACCGCGTCACCATCCTTCCCCATCCCCGAAGAAGGGATGGGATGTGAGGTATCCCTCACCAGGCCCTACCAACCGCGGCCGTTGTAAATATTTGTATGTATAATTAAAAGTAGCGTGTAAGTTAGGATTAAGTTAGGCTAAGTTGACCATTGAAAGACCCACGAAGGGCGCATGTTAATATTAGTTAGGAACATAGGTTGAGGCCCGACAGGGCTCATTGCGAGGTACACGACCCGGCGAATGGGGAAAGTGTGCCAGAAGAGGACGACGATACTGCGCGCCGAAGCAGCGAGAAAGGTCGCTGCCGTGGTCGGTGACAGAGGAGAGCTTTGAGCAGATCCCTCTGCCCGCCGATCGAGGAGTTTTGGAAGAACTTCGGAAAGAAACAGACGTGCGCGGATAGCAGCAGTAACGATTACCAGGACAATATGTAGCCGACGGCGAAAACTACCCTTGCAAGCGGGACACATGGAGACCCACGCCGAGGAGTAGTACAGGTGAGCCGGCCAAGGGCCACTCCCAACAGTGGGCGGCCAGCGGTGCGTAGGATGTAGAGAATAGTATAGGGACAACTAGAGTTCGAATTGGACATGTCTTTCTACTATATAAAAAAGGTCGGGTTTTCTTCCTGACGCTATAACTCCAGAACGCACGAGCCGATTTCCACGGTTTTGCATTCGTTGGAAAGGTCTCGGGCTCCGTGAGGTTTACAGCAGCGTTGGACACGACACATAACGGTTTGGTTAGCACAGCAGGTAGCGAAAAAAAAACCCCCAACTGCTACCGTCTCGACGCGTGGCAGTCATAAGCTACCTAAAATGTGCGAGCAAGCGGAATACACTGCCAAAATTGGATCTCAAACTCGTAACTTTCCGTTTCGTCAGTCATTTTTGATGTTCTCGTGCCCGCCTCAAAAGAACGACTAAAAAACAAATGTAAACTTTTTCACTCAGTGCAGAAGTCGTCGGCCGTTGCACAATTCCTTTTAAAATTGTTGTTGCGTTGCTATCATGTGCGTCGCCCATTCGCGTACACTTTGTTTTTGCAATTTCGAGCGATCGCCGACAACCCTTTTTCCCGCCTCTCTGGCGCCTCAATTACAGTGGCATTGTTTTTGTAAATCTTCACGGATCGCTGGGCGCGAGCGTCGACCTTCTGTGCCGACTTGCTGGCGCCTCCCGAATAACCTAACGGTTTGGGTTTTGGGAGCAGGCAAGAGCAAAGGGCTGCCCATCCCTGGGTTACATCAAAGAAAATTCTGGAAAATTTTCAACAGAAAAGCGGGAAAATCTTTTTTTACATACAGCGCCATCTCTGAAACATACCATGTACTACAAACCAATATTTTAAGTAGATGGCGCCGGTGCGTGATACATTGTTTAACAGCTACTCATTGTTCTCTGCTCAGTTAATTTAATGTGACAAACCGAAAATGTTTACTGTGATTTTGTAAAAAAAACAAAAAAAATATAAGTTATTCGTTTCCTAGCATTTCAATTGGAGACCATCAAATCAATCACGTATATTGTGCAAATTTTTATTAAATTTCAACAGCAGGCATTTGTCTTTTAAGGTGGTAAGTTGAACTGTGTAAATTATGTGGATCGTGTATATGAGCTTAAATTCTCCACTCCATAGTCCAAAATGCCTAGAGGACGACGTGCGAACATCGGCCGCAGCACAAGATATGCATGCCAGCAACAAGTGTATTCACAGAACTTAAGCGAAGAAGAAGGACACGAAGATCATTGGCATCATACAATCGCTTGGCTTTCCAATATGATCCCACTGCGAACTACAGTGATGATGAAAATTTAGATATTGGACCAATGACGACTAAATGCCGATATTGCAACGCGTTAAAGTTCAAAAGAGAAACGGCTGGATTGTGCTGCTTTCGCATGACATCCTTTGGAGCTAATATAATTCGAGAAGGCGGCTTCATGCCGACTTGCAAGGTAAAAGATACAACACACATAGCCAATCACTCACACAAACACAATGAAATGCAACACACAACAACTACATATACACCACACACTACACCATCACACGATCAGAAGTTACACCGTATTCTTCACCAAATGATTGTTTGCAATTACAGATACAAGGACAAATATATAATTTGCATGGTTAAATGGTGCCAACACCAGATGAACCCCATCAATTTCTGCAAATATATTTTATTTCGTCGATGGTGGATCAGCTGAATGTGCGGTGCAATATACAGGGAACACAACAGTTAAAGAGACGAATTATTGAACAGTTGCAAGCATTTTTTCACGATAATAATGCTGTGGTTAATATGTTCAAAACAGCATTGGAACGAATGCCATCGGATACGCACAAATTTGTCATAAGAGCGGATTGTACCCCAACACGTGAACATGTGCGAAGATTCAATGCACCGACCGTTAATGATGTTGCTTCAATTATTGTTGGCGATCCATTGTCGAACATTGTCGTTCAGTTGCAATATCATGCATCGTGTAAACGAGACACATCGTTTGTCCGATGCGTTACAATATCCAATTATTTATTGGCAAGGGCAAGACGGATACGACATCACTTTGCAACTATTGCTGTTATTGCTATTATTGGTTTCCATTAGCAATTCATTTAATTTGGCTTTTTCAGGCGTATCAACGAATAAAAATCTAAGCGCAATGAATTACTATGCGTATCGTATGATGATTCGTACACATGAGGAGAATATCATTCTGATGTGCCGTCAGCTTTTCCAGCAATTCGTTGTCGACATGTATGTCAAAGTCGAGACCGAACGTTTAGCGTTCATCCGATTCAATCAGGCAAAGCTACGATCTGAGGACTATATACACTTCCGTGATGCTATTCATTCAGATGGTGATGTTCAGAATATTGGACATCTGACAATTCTCCCATCATCTTATATCGGAAGCCTACGCCACATGCATGAATACGCTCAAGACCCCATGACGTACGTGCGAAATTATGGAACTCTGGATTTATTTATTACGTTCACATGCAATCCAAAGTGGACGGAAATTGAAATTTAATTGAATTGCGTTGGAACCGGGCCAAAAACTGCAAGATCGCACTGATCCCCATCTACACGACATTGTGTCGACACAGATGGTGCATGGACCGTGCGGACCATTATTGCCTTGCATGGCTGATGGAAAGTGCACAAAATGATATCCGCGACCGTTAGTTGTTGAAACAGTCACAGGGAACGATGGATATCCAGTTTATCGTCGGCATTCAAAAGAAGATAATGGTCGAACTATCAAAGTTAAAGTTCAAAATCAAAAGATTGAGATCGGAAATGAATTCATTGTACCATATTGCCCGCTGCTATCACGAATTTTCGAAACACATGCAAACGTTAAGAGTATGACAACTCAAATCAATCATATATTTGTGCAAGTACGTCACAAAAGGCAGCGACATGGCTGTGTTTGGTATTGCGTCGGAAAATGCAAATGACGAAATCAGCAACAAGGTGTTTTCCACTGTTGCACTAGGTCGCATGTATACTGTTTATTCTATTAATAATTAATGTTTTTATTTGCGACTGCTGTTGGTAAATGTACGTGGACCAAAATCATTTGCGCATTTGAAAACTGTGAATGGCCACCAATGCCAAACATAAGAGAAGCATGTCAACTATTGGGTTTGCTGGATATGTGGGATTTAACACTTCCGGATTCAGTTTGTAACGACCCTCTTTTGGGTTGCGCGGCTAGCTTGCCGAGATCGGGGTTCGTCACAGAAATTTATAAGTCCAGGCCCCTCTCAAGCCCCAATTCCCAAGAAAAGAGTCAAAAGAATTCAGATAGCAAGTGTGTATTTTTATTGATATCGAGTATGTATTCGTGTGTTTTTAAATCCTGTGGAGAAAGAAAGAGAATCTCTGTGCGGGAGAAAAAGATGCGTTGTTGTGCTCGACCTGGGTCGCACCAATGATACCCTGTAAGCCGCTGGAAAAGTCTGATGACGCGCGGGTGTTCCGGATTTCGGAGTTTCAACCGATTCTCGTTCCGGCTCGTAGCGTGCTGCCTGTTCCCTATTTCGTGCCTCGCACCTGTGATACCCTGTGTCTCGTCGATACCTTGTTTCTGTCCCGGTCGACTAGCTTGAACTCGACCCTGGACCCTGTGCTCCTGAGATTGGCGGCTACTCGAGCCGTGCTGTGATACCCTGTGCTCGTCAGAGGAGGTTACGTGAACCGCTCTCTGCTACTCTGTGCTATGCTCTGCGGAGGTGATTACGTGAACCATCCTCGGCTACCCTGTGCTCGGCTGTGTTGTGCGGATTCGGTTACGTGAACCGTCTCTGCTACCCTGTGCTCATCAAAGCCGGCTAGCGAGAGCCAGACCTTGGACCCCGCGTTGACCACCCTGCACTACCTGGGATTGAGCTGAGTGGGTTACGAGAACCGACTCTGCTACTGCTCCCGGGTTAGTAATTTCTATCTACTTGTTCACTTACCAGATGAGGTCGGTTGCGCTGCTCGCAAAGAAGTGACCGGCATCTGGCTGAGTGAGGCCTTATATAGGCCGATATCAGCTGCGTGCTGGCCCATCGATATTCGATATATTATCGAATGGCGATGTATTCCGAGGGTTTCCAAATCGTGGGCCGAACGCTATCGGAGTCAGCTGATCGCGTCTTTCCAGGGCTGTGCCTTTTTTGAATCTGGCGCCGTCCGTCGGCGTTGCCAGATGGCTTGAGTACCCCTATTCCAGGGCTGGAGTGCCTGTGTTCAAATTGCGCGCCTTTTTTTCGTTGGCGCTTGTCTTACTCTACTTTATTTTAAATCTAAGGCAACCTTACTTACTAATAATAATGAAAATAACAAAGCGATAACAAAAATACTGACTTCATGTCCTCCTTAGGCTAACTTAACTATAAGCATGAATTATTGACTAAAAATAACAAAAGGGATCAAAATAATAACTTCATGTTGTTAATAACAAAGGAGATCAAACATAATAACTACATGTTGTTGCGGCTCAGGGCGTCGCAAGTTGTTTCATCAAATGCGTACCAAATACGAACGCTGTTCGCAATTATCATCACCACATATTTTCCTTCACAACCAATTCAGTTATACGTGTTACACGTAGAACCAATACAAAGACAAATACAAAGAATAATCCTGACATCCAAATAACCGATGAAATCTACAATGAAGGATTGATTCTGATTGAGGATCAATGCTTGACTATTGCAAACAAGCTACTGATTGAAGTAGGAATGATAAAACGAGAGCTGCAATACAATGTTGATACATAGCAGGAATTCGTTCGAAATAATGTGCCGTTGCTGAATGGTTCATTCAAAAGCAAGTATACGAAACATTAATGCAAACGGTGGATAATATGGTTTATTCGTCCTGGAAGCACCTGGAGGAACAGGGAAAACATTTGTCATTTCATTGATTTTGGCCGCTATTCGATCAAGATGTGACATAGCTTTGGCGTTAGCATCATCTGAAATTGCGACGACTCTTCTAGATGGCGGTCGTACTGCACATTTTGCGCTTAAGTTGCAACTCAATTTAAACACAATTGATACTCCAACATACAATATTTCCTGATCTTGTGCAACGGGAAAATTGTTGATGCAATGCAAGCTCATTATTTGAAGCACTTAACTTCACACTGAAGTTTCTTCGGTGAAATAACTACATCTTTGGCGGCTTGATGATATTATTGCCATGCGATTTCAGGCAGACGTAGCCAGTAATTCCCCGTGGAATGCCTGCAGATGAATTGAATGCTTGCCTGAAGGCATCACCTTTATGGAATAACGTAAAAACATTATCGCTAACCACTAATATGAGAGTTCAACTTCAAAGTGCTGCACAATTTTCCAAACAATTGATAGCTGTTGGAAATGGAAAAGTCCCAGTTAATGCGACATCTGGATTAATTACTCCTACCAACAACTTTTGCCGATTTGTAGACTCTCAATTAGCTCTTATTGAAAATGTTTTCCAAACATTAGTGAGAATTATCAGAATTATTGGTTAAGTCAACGAGCAATTCTTTCCGCAAAGAATAATGATGTACACGCACTGAATTTCACCATTCAATCAAAAATTGCTGGCGATTTGGTGACATACAAATCCGTTGATTCCATAACATATCCCTATGATGTAGTAAATTATCTAACGTAGTTTTTTAACTCTCTGGAGTTACAAGGATTTCCACCACATAACTTGCAACTCATAGTTGGTACAGTTATTATGATATTGCGTAATTTGAATCAACCGCGACTTTGCAACGGTAATCGACTTTCGGTAAAAAGACTTATTCCGAATTTGATTGAGGAAACCATTATTCACGGAAAGTACGCAGGTGAAAATGTATGTATTCCTCGAATACCAATGATTCCGACTGATCTTCCGTTTGACTTCAAACGATTGCAATTTCCAGTTCGCCTTGCGTTCGCAATGACAATTAACAAGTCGCAAGGAAAATCGCTTAGTGTATGCGGGATAAATTCCGAAAATCATTGTTTTCACACGTTGTGTGTTCACGAGTTGGGAAACCATCCGCTTTGCTTGTGTTAACGTCAGACCAAAAAACAAAAAATGTGGTTTACCAAAGAGCACTTCAATGAAACGGATAATTTGCGGACACCTTGAGGAGTTGTAATTGGAACTCCCCACAAAGCAGTGTGCAGGGGAGGCACACTGCCAGCAGCATCAGCAGCGAAGTATGCTGGGTCAAGGGGATGGGGAGGGCAGCCCCCGGAAAGCTGCCTAGCAACATGCGGGCAGTGCCGAGGCAGGTGGCAAAAGGCAAAAGGGAGACGCCGCTTATATAGCGGGACTCAGGCGGATCCTAGACTCGGTGGCGTGATCGACGGCGTTGGATTTTGGCCGTCAAGGGACGAGCCGGACTTTGGACAGTGGCGTGACCGACGCCGGCAGGAGCAACGGGACTGACGCGGAGCCTATAAAAGGCGGAAGACGCATGCGCACGGCAACTAGTACGAGTGCGAGAATCCAAGCGAGTGCGTCAACGGAGCCAGTCAAAGTTAAACCGAGTCAGCGAAAGATCTAGAAGCAAAGTCAAGAAGTTCGGAGCTTGAAGTGGCAAGCCTTCCGAACAGAGACTTCAACGCTGAGATCCGTCGCGAGTGAGGTTACGATCACGGAGTCAAGGAGATTCGGGGAGTCCAGAAGCAAGCAACAAGTCGAGGAATAGCGAAGTCCTGTGGCAAGGACCAGCCGAGGAAAGCGACGGTCGAGGGGTGTCAAACTGTGAGAGTTGCGCGCATGGCTAGTCTTAGGCCGGGCGAAACACCGTGTCGTCGATAATGGTGGCTAGGCGTAGGCCGGGTGATAAATCCTGTTAGCTCTGTGCTTAAAGCTGCAAAGCGAGCGTTCGGAGTTACTAGGCTTAGGCTGGGCTATACACTCTGCTAGCTTTGGGGTGGCAGTGGCGATAAGGAGGGGCGAAAGTCCAACCTGCCAGGCGATACACCCTGCTAGCTTTGCCAGCAAGACGACCGACGAAGGAGTGCAGACGAGCGCACAAACTCTACTGAGCTAGCCGCACATATTAGTTGCGAGCCAAACCGAGAACCGTTACATCTGGCGCCCAAAACGTGATTGTCTGAGTCAAGAGAAAATAACAAAGAACAAAGAACGCAAGATGGGAAAAGATTGGATCAAGAACATCAAAAAGGAGGAGTACGATGACGTGGCAAAGCTGCTGGGCATCCAGCTCATCGGCTCTGTCGACGCCATGAGGAAAACCTTGGCGGAGTTCGTAGAAGAACACGGAAGAGACCCAGAGGTGGTTGATACATTGGCCAAGCTGGAGAAAGCCCTAATAGCAAGCCTAGATGTCGCAAACATGCAGGACACAGGCAGAAGAAGGGAATCAAGCAGGGAGAGACGTCCGGAGTAGAAATCAAGCAAGCCAGATTACGCAAAGGTAGCGAAACAAGTGCGCGAGTGGAATTTTAAATAGGATGGAAACGACAAGCCTCTGGAGTTCCTAGAGCAAGTGGAGTGGTATGTCGCAACATTCGGCCTCGACCTGAACCTGATTCCCAGAGCGATGCCAGAACTCCTGCAAGGCAAGGCGTTAAAGTAATTCATCGCTAACAACAGGCTATGGGAGAATTTATGTACGATTTCCAAAATTTTTTCCTGCCAGAGGTTACCTCGAGAAGCTGGTAGACCAGGTCAGACAAAGGAAACAGCGATACGGAAACAGCGGTACGGTAGAGATGCAAACCCTAATGCGACCACTGTTCAAAAGAAGGCACTGGCAAGAATCCTGGAAAACAGCACGCCAGCACTCCGCATATTCATGCGGCCGTACGACTGCAGAGACCTCGATGCCGCAATGGCACTAGCCGACGAGTTCGAGGAATTCGACCAGCAAAGGGAAGACTTCGAGAGGGAAAACACTGCCCCACAGGGTCAGGTCTCACCAACCAAAAAGGACAGACCAGAGTGCGGTATACAGAAGATGGCAGGACGGGGGAGACCACGCAGGAGAAAATGCGCAGTCTAGTCTGAGACCAGCGGCGCCCCAAAGGGAATTTGTGCAGAACACAGCACAGGCCTGCCGTAGGTGCGGAGGGCAAGACCACTGGGCGAGTAAATGCCGGAATCAGCGGGTAGTATTCTGCTGGATATGCGGGAAGATTGGAAGAACCGTCGGGAAACGCTCAGGGATCCATGGCTCCGCCTCCCAAAACTAGTGGGTAACCTAACAGCCGAGGAGACACAGCTGACCGCAACGGTGCTGATAGGAGGAGTCCAAGTCAGAGCAACGGTGGACACGAGAGCCACAGCCAGCTTCATAAGCGAAACGTTGGCGGTCACACTACAAAGAGCCGGAACAAGGGAGCCCATTAAACGACAAGTACACATGGCAGACGGAAGCAGAGTCCAGATCAAGGAACAGATGGCGGTGCAGATCGGACTCGGTACAGAAACGGTAACAACCCAATTGCTAATACTCCCAGGAATAATTGACGCGCTGGTTTTGGGTTGGAATTTTCTCACCAACATTGGTGGAGAACTGAGGACACCAGGTGGCGATGCCAGCGAGGAGACGGAACAATGCATGGCTAGAAAAGAGATTGTCTGTCGCCGTCGTCGAAAGTTCGTAGTACAGGAGATTTGTCCCAGACTTCTCAAAAATACTGATGCCATTGAACGAACTGGTGCGCAAGGGCACGAAATGGGAATGGGCCCAAAAACCACAAGACGCGTTCGAAGAAGTAAAAGCGAAGCTGGTAGCAGGTGCAGTCCTGGCGTGTCCAGATTTTGGCGAAATGTTCGTGCTACAGACCGATGCTAGCGACTACGGGATAGGAGCAATTCTCACGCAGAACACGAAGGAAGGAGGAAAGATGATATCCTATTCCAGTAGAACGCTGAATGGTGCCGAGAAAAACTATTCGACCACGGAGAAGGAGTGGTTGGCGATAGTGTGGGCAGTATGCAAGCTGCGGTCATACCTGAAGTGGTACCATTTGAAGGTAATCACAGACCACATGGCTTTAAAACGACTAAATAGCATAGAAAGCCCTTCAGGCCGAATAGCGAGATGGGCCTTGGAACTACAGCAGTATGACTTCGAGATAGCATACCGAAAAGGCCAGCTAAACGTGGTGGCAGACGCTCTATCCAGTCAACCACTACCTGAGACCATTTGCCAAATGAAAGAGACAACCGTATCGTCGAACGAGTCGTATCAATGGATCGAGGAAATGCTGGAGAAAATCAAGAGGAACCCACAGAAGTTTCCCGACTATATGCTGGAGGGATCAACATTGTACAGGCACATTCCACATCGAGCTGGCAGCGAAGACGTTGTCCCGTGGAAATTGTGCGTGCCTCAAGGACTAAGGGAGAGCGTGCTAAAGGAAGACCACGATTCGACAGCGGCTGGACATGTGAGAACGAGAAAAACAATAGCAAGAATAGCGGCAAGGTATTACTGGCCAGGAATGCAGCGGGACACGAGGGCGAATGTCAGGAAATGCGAATTATGCCTGAAGTACAAGCCAAACCAGCTGCAAGCAGCAGGACAAATGCTCACGCAAGTACCAGAAGATCCATGGGCTACAGTGTGCGCCGATTTTGTAGGACCGCTGCCGAGATCAAAGCACGGAAACCAGATGCTGCTAGTGCTTA
Organism: Drosophila rufa; assembly: GCA_018153105.1. Lineage (NCBI taxonomy): Eukaryota > Metazoa > Arthropoda > Insecta > Diptera > Drosophilidae > Drosophila > Drosophila rufa. The sequence goes on along the minus strand of JAECXS010000003.1, from coordinate 1,623,232 downwards.
TCGACAGATTCTCAAAATGGACAGAGCTGGTCCCCATGAGAGCAGCAACGGCAGATTCGCTGCGAAAGGCATTCCGAGAACGAATAATATCAAGATTCGGAGCACCAAAAGTAGTGATAACGGACAACGGGGTACAATTTGCAAGCAAGGCGTTCAATAAATTTCTCAAGGAAATGGGGAATCCGCCATCAGTATACGGCCCAATACACGCCAATGAGCGGGCGAACAGAACGGTCAAGACAATGATTGGCCAAATTGCCGGAAACGACCAATGATGCTGGGACGAAAAGTGGCCCGAGATAATGCTAGCCGTGAATTCGAGCATATCGGATTCCACGGGGTACTCACCAGCGTTCCTAACGCAAGGACGCGAACCCAGGGTGCCAAGCGCGTTGTTCGACAAAGAGACACTGGGCACGGGAAGACAAACGGAGACGCCCGGGAAAAACTCGCAGAAGTTGAAGGAAATCTTTGAGGTTGTCCGAAGGAGCTTGGAGAAGGCGGCGCAGGGCCAGGCCAGGTACTACAACCTAAAAAGGAGGCCTTGGAATCCGAGAGTTGGAGACACGGTGTGGGTGAAATATCACCACTTGTCGAAGGCCGTGAAAGGATTCGCAGCGAAATTGGCACCAGGATACGATGGACCATTCAATTTCCAGTCCCCAGCCATCTGCGTCGTACACCACAACGTCACCAAGAAGGAAAAGCTGGTACATATAAGTCAGTTAAAGCCACAGAGTGTAGAAGACGAAATCGAGGATGTTACGGCCAGGGCAGAAGACTCCGACACTCGAGTCAACAACCCGCCACAGCGAAGAATCAGCAGGGCGCGCAAGGACAACGATGAGGATGTTACCGCAGAGGCAGAGGACTCCAACGACAGAAGCAACGAAGAAGATCAGGATGGTACCGCCATGACGAAGGACTCCATCATCACTGCCAGTCACACACCACTGCAAAGATCCAGAAGAGTGCGTGAGCGGAACCAAGCGGATGCTATCGCCATGTGGAGGACTCCAGTATAAAATGAAGAAAACACGAAAGTAGAAGGATAGTTAACGAAGAAAAAGAAATCAAGCAAAAGCAACGAAAAAAAAAAAAAAACATTTAGTTCTGAGAGCACCCGTCCAGAAATTCGGATGCAAAGATCCTACACACGCAGATGACTCGCAATGGAGGCAACTTCCTTTTGCATCCGAAGAAGGGAGGGGGGTGATACGCGGTATCGTAAGCGAATCGGCTACAACAACAAAAACAAAGAAGCCGGTAGCGGCGGAAGAAGAAGACGCGAACCGGAGGGCAAGGGAAGGGATACGTACCAGCGGGCAATTCGCGATCCAGGCCCCAGAAATCGGCATCGGTGACCCTGATCTGCGAAGGCCGGCACAAGCGAAGATCCAGAGGAGTTCTGACCAGGAGCTGCAGCAGCCGTCACCTCAATCCCGCTGTCGGTTCCGCTGCCGTCATCGTCGCAGCGGTGCTCGGCCGCTGCCGGACAGGTGATATTCCACCTCAATCCCGCTGTCGTCGCCGCTGCCACCGCAGTCGCAGCGCTGTCCATCCGCTGCCGGACAAGTGATCTTCTAGCATCCCAAGGCCTATGAGGCCTAGCGAAGAGGAAAACAACTCAAAATTTCAGGCCAAGCGCACACTAGCAGCTGAAAGGGGAACTTATTGCTGAGATTATAAGCGCGCTGATAACTTCAAAGCTCCTCGAACTGAGATTTTTTTGTTGCGCACACCGACAGCTTGAACTGAAGCTGATGCTGATTACAAATAAAATAAAATTAACATCGAAAATCGACTACTTTGGCTGATCGTTCCTATGGCAGCTATAAGATATAGTAGTCCGATTTGAATAAAACTTGAAATGTATGGCAATATTTCAATTAAACGACCATTTACTAAGAGTTAAACCGATATCTTCAAAAACCACGAAAATCGGCCCATTTAGCCAGATAGTTCCTATGGCCCGTTCCGACTTATATACTTTCTGCAACAGAAATAAGACTATCTGCCAAGTTTCATTCAGATAGCTCTATTACTAAGAGACTTCACCGTTTAACGTTTTGCCTCCTACTTCGCAACAATATAAAATAAGCTTGTCAGCTTGCTGATAAATCAACTGGTTTGATCGACCAAGCAGAGCTGACCTGAACTTGCAGCTAATCAGCTCAGCTGAGCTTTCAGTGTGCGCACTTTTAAGCAAACAGAACGTTTGTTTTTTCGAGCTGAACGCTCTCAGCAATAAGTACCGCTTTCAGCTGCTAGTGTGCGCTTGACCTCACGGAAAATGCAAATTCACTGTCCGGCAGTGGTGGGGAAAAATGCATAAATCGACGGATAAAAGTATCGATACCAGACATGCGTCTGGTATTTCCCAGGGTTGATCAACACTGGAAAATACCGAAATCAAGTGTATGATCGGGAACAGTGTAACCAGGCGAAGTTTGGTATTTTAATACCGACACAAGGCGGAAATTCCGCGGAGGAAGACGGGAGTTTTGAAAATGAAGAAGACGTACCCGAAGGTCCATTCCCGAAGGAAATCAGCAGTCTTTTTGCGCTTTCGAAGGAAGGAAAAAGTGTGAGGAGTTATAATTGAAACTCCGCACAAAGCAGTGTGCAGGGGAGCCACACTGCCAGCAGCATCAGCAGCGAAATATGCTGGGTCAAGGGGACGGGGAGGGCAGCCCCGGGAAAGCTGCCTAGCAACAGGCGGGCAGTGCCGAGGCAGGTGGCCGCCAAAAGGGAGACGCCGCAAATATAGCGGGACTCAGGCGGACCTTGGACTCGGTGGCGTGATCGACGGCGCACTGTGGCTCGTTTTCTCAAAACACGTTGCAAAATTAATAACTTTTGATCTATTGAAGGTATCTACTTAATTTTTTTTGTATAATAATTTACAGATCTCCAAAAATTTTTAAGTAGTACTTTTTTTAGGTTACGCCCACCGAAAGAGGCGGAATTTATTCGGCAAACTAAAACTTTTGATTTTTTACTATAAAAATACATTTTTCATAGGAATCAATGAACTTAAAAATTCAAAATTATTAAACATATTTTTTTATACTCATTCTATAAATAAAAAAAAAATTTGCAAAAAAAAAAAGTAAAAAAACAATTTTTTTTTTTCACCGGAGTTGACTTGAAGCTATAATTTTTGCTGCCTTGCCGTTTTCCATTCTGGCCGACTACAAAGTGCCAGTTTGGTAGCATGGTTTGATATGAACAATTATCAAAATCTCGAAATGCGCACAATTGTAGCAATGGTTTTTTTTTTGGTTTGTTAGTTGAATATCTCCACTCATTTTTAGTATTATCTAGAGCTCGGCGAAATCTGGCATTTATTTTTTATTTTCCACTAAAAATTGAAAATATGAAAAAAAAAAAAGACTTTTTTTTTAAATCTAAAAAAAATAGAAAAGCAAAAAATAATTCCATTTTTTTTTTTTTAATTCAGGTTTAAAATTGGTTCCTTAAAGCAGAAAAATATTTTTTTTTCTTTGAGCTTAACTACTTTTTTAGAAAAATTATTTTAAATCAGTCGATTTAGCGAGTTTTTCTACCTTTTTGCAAATACAGAAAAATTGTCAAACTTTGAGCAGCGATAATAAATACTTAAAAAATGTTGTAAGTTATAAAATGTTGGTTTTGAATTGCTTGATCAATTCCTAATTGAATGGTATCAAAAGATTTGCTAAATTCAACAACGCGAAATCCGACTTTTGCAACGAGTTTTCGGAAAACGAGCCACCGTGCGGCGTTGGACTTTGTCCGTCAAGGAGGAGACGCCGTGAGGAATTACTGGACGAGCCGGACTTTGGACCCGATCGCGCGACATTCACGGACTTTGGACCCAGTGGCGTGACCGACGCTGGCAGGAGCAACGGGACTGAAGGCTGAGGACGCATGCACGGAGCCAGTCAAAGTTCAACCGAGTCCGCGAAAGATCGAGAAGCAAAGTCAAGAGGATCGGAGCTTGAAGTGGCAAGCCTTCCGAACAGAGACTTCAACGCTGAGATCCGTCGCGAGTGAGGTTACGATCAAGGAGTCAATGAGAATCGAGCAGTCCAGAAGCAAGCAACAAGTCGAGTCGAGGTCCTGCGGCAAGGACCAGCCGAGGAAAGCGACGGTCAAGGGGCGTCAAATTGTGGGGGTTGCGCGCGAGTTACCGGCAGAACGCCCCTGCCACCGGCATGCAAAAATCCAGCTAAGTCGACACTTGCACATCCGGCCTGACTTAGCTGGATAAAACTGGAACAACGACCGGACTCCCAAACACACTCTCACTTACACATAAACAGAATTGTACAGAAATGCTTATGCTGCATTTCTTAGGGTACGGCCGAGCTTTGGCGGAGCCAATAAGAAATATAATAAAACACTTGGATTCCGACTACAACTGAGAACACATCGTCTTTATTTTCTGAACAAATCCATTTACATAAAAGATCCATCTACTATCCCCATTTAGGACGACTGTTATACCCGATATAACTGGCGCAGCCGACGGCGAACGAAGGATAGACATGCCTACTACGCTCCTAGTCCTATCATACATGTAAGCAATTGAAAATATATATATAACGGTGTTAAAAAGAAAAAAAGGGGTGTGCCAAGCCTACGCACGACAAAAGTGAAACTTCTAGTATTTTGAGGCCATGTTCTCACATCGATACCTTTTGGTGTTGCATTCAGAACAGTTTACCATTTGTGTAATAAGAATTCCCGTTTGGTTCAAATTCTTATACCATAAGTTCACAAATGTAAATCAGTGGACCATTTGTGTTACATACAATATCGTTTGGTTCTAGTTCTAATACCATTGGGTCGAGTGTGCTCCAAGGCCAAACATAAAGGGAAAAGAGACAGAAAATAAAGAAATTTGCAATCTAACCTAATTTTATCTTACACATCTTCAGATTTAAAAAAAAAAAAAAAAGCTACATGAGGTTTTATTACGCTTTAAAAAAATTCGAAATAAAAAAAAATGTAATTTACTAAAAAAAATGCAGTCAAATAAAGGCGCGATTCCGCAATAGATATGTATGAATGTATGTACCTTTTACTGACGAGCGATCGCATGCTATCTTGCTTTTACTCATGGGCATGGGCAGAATGCAACAAAGGAGGACTTAAGATTCAGCGCTGACAGCATTTTGGCGGGAATTATCTTTTTCTAGCGGGAAAGTTTAAGAAAGCTAACAATAACTTATTTTTTATTCAACATGCAAAATTGTTTATGCTATTTTAATAATTTACAATATATATTGTATATAATAAACATATTACAATAAAATCATAATTTTATATCAATTAGTTATATACAATAATGTATTCTTTATTTAAAATGATTCTTTGTAGCCTAAAATCTACACCTGGGAAATATATTAAATAATTCCCTATAATTAATTTTAATTTTTTAACTTTTCCATAGAATAAGCTATTTTCCCCTACAATTCTGTCAGCACTAGTTAATTATTAATTAAATTAATTATTTACTTTACCAACTACCATTTTCTAACGACTTAACGGCCAAAACTCAAATCGAAACAAACTCGAAACAAATCGAATCAATTTGCGTCACTCACACACGCTCGAAACATGTCGAATCAGCTAACCAAAAACAACGCTAATATGATACTTTAACAGTTAGGCCGACGCTCTCACACACACACACGCACAACTAATAATAACAAACCGATCGAGAAGAAGAAGAAGGCACATTACATATTTTCAGGTCCAGGTCAAAAAAGATGGATAAGAATTATGGTGCCAATCAAAAATAGTTAATGCATACTTAACCTGTTAATATCTGTATGCAACCTGGTCAATCAGAAGTTCTTTTGACACACACACCTCTCACCCTTTTTTCTACTTCTGTAAATGAATTTGTTTTGTCACAGAAATGATTTCGGCTTAAAAAGCGTCTTCTCGCTCAAGTACGCATACACACACGTGCTCACATGCGCATTCTATTTTTAGATTTTTACGCTCTCAACTTTGTGCTAGCGCGCTGAGAGCTAGAGAGGATAGAAGAGGAGAGGAAGATAGTTCGCTAGCGGTGAGAGAGGGACAGGACCTACGCGCATTTTCGTGTCGGTCATGAATCGGTTTTACTCCGTCCCCGAAAATCCATAACGCGCCTAAAGAAGTTTCACTTCAAAAAAATAATAATTAATAAATAAGATGAAATACAAAAAGGAAATTATAAATTGCAAATTCAATGAAAATGGCGCAAACAAAAAAAATGTACTTGAAACCCCTTTAATAAATGTGTAAAGGAGTTTTTCCGGAAAAGGAACAAATAAATGAAATATATATATATGTGTACAAAGTTGCAAATAAAACAAATATATGTGCATAAATACCTACAATACCTTTAAACGTGAACACTAAATCGGCAAAATTTTAAACATTCTTTTAACAAATTTCTCCCGGTGTTCCGTATGAGACCATTTATCACAAATAAAGTGCATACGGAGCACAGTGAAAAAAGTCAATCGCTGACTTCATACACTGAGGGTTAAATTTGCCAACAAAACATCTATAACAACTGTTACGTACACCGGTTAGGGCCGACGTGAGTCATTTGGTTAACGCGGAAAAAACTCAAGAAAAGCCAATGCACTAATGCTCTAGAAAATCAACACGGGCAAGATTGCACAAAAATTTGGCTCTGGCGGATGACACCGCTCAAACTCGCCAAATTGGGCCATGCAATCAGCTGCAACCCAGCACTGCCGATTTTACTGAACTAGCAAACATTAGAACAAAGACGACCCAAATATAACTCCAGCCAATAGGCGAAAAGAGGGGAATGGATGACACTAGGTGAGAACACTTTTGTGTTCCATTCCGGAGATTCCTAGGCAATACTTGGCACAGTCTTTGGATATAAAAGACCCCAATATAGCCGTACCGGAGATAGTCGAAGTCAGAGCTAAGGACGGGAAGTCTGTTCGGAAAGACTCGAAATCCCCCAAGACCAAAGTGAATGCGTACAAAGCGCATAAGTTTAAAAGTCGGATAGCTTTTCGCGACCGCGGAAAATGTGCGATGCAGTCAGTTACAACATCCCGTCGAACAGTGCCGCGTACCAGGTGAATCCTAATGGACCTATGTAAGCAGTACTACGAATAAAACAATCTGCCGTGTCCAAAAGTGAATCCTGAAGGACATTCAACATTTTGCAATAAACTGTGCAACTACCCGTATCACTAGGAATAGCCTAAATCCTTCAACAACAACTCCAATCTTCAAAATCATAAAAACCTGAAGGATGTCTCTGATAGCCAAAAGATCGGACAAGTAATTGAGGAGCCTCGACCAACATGAAGGAGCAACCAATTCACCAACAAAGATGATCCTGGTTCAATTACGACATAACAAAAACAATCTGACAAGAAACATATAAAAGCAAAGCCGCCACCACAATTAACTGAACATATAAACTCATTTCTCAACATCAATACACTTCTTACCTTTTTTTTTTAATGTGTTGTCTTTTAAATCATTAAGTAAACATTTTGTGCATTTAGTGAATTTCAAACCCTAAAACACAGCACTATATATATATATATATGCTTAATTCTTAACCTTTTCCACAAATAAAACCTCAACTCCGGAACGAGAGCTCTCAACGATGGAATAACAGAGGGTGAGTCAACAGGACAAAATATTTGCTTCCCAAAATACACTACATTCTAAATACACCTAAATATTAATTACACAATTTAAATCAATTCAGAATATCTATAACACACTTTAATGTCCAATACACGTTTGAACGACCTTTATAATAAACTTGTACTGTGAACTTAAAACAACAAAAATGCATTGGTAGAAACCGATTAAAAGGGGGGCATTGGTACAACTGGAGGACTGGGTCAAGAAAATGACAAAACTTTTGACGAACGACATGAACAAAAGGGGATCGTATTGCACGGCCCACGACGATCCAAAAGCGCACGAAATTTGCGAATGGGGAGGGAAAACGGCCAAAACATAGCCCGATCGTTTTCACGATCAAGCATAAATATGCTTGCGGTGCAATGTGGACAGAAAGTCACTGACGAACGATTTCTTCTATTTTTCAGGCACGTAAATAATTGTTCTGATTACGTTTGGAGAGGATAGTGGCGTCCAAAGAACCCACCCCAAATCCGGCGAGCTCAGCTGCACAAATCGTGTCTGCTATCCGGGCGGCCACTTCCTCAGCCCTACGTCCTCCAAGGACTGAGGCACAACGACACCACCGACGTAACACAACAATCAAATAAATGGAAAATTTTAAACATTCTTTTAACAAATTTCTCCCGGCGTTCCGTATGAGACCATTTATCGCAAATAAAGTGCATACGAAACACAGTGAAAAGAGTCAATCGCTGACTTCATACACTGAGGGTTAAATTTGCTAACAAAGTATCTATAAGAACAACCAAACAAAACATACAACATTTATGCACACACAACAAATTCCGTAGCCATGTATGGAATCATCTTTCAAAGATAAAGTACATACGGACGGCAACAGTGAGCGAGAGGAAATATACAAAACAACCCACAACTCAAAACGTTTCCCCCATGCACATATATATACACATAAAACAAAAAAAAAATGAGGAATTCTGAATCAATCCAACGTATGGGATCATCTTGCAAAAGATAAAGTACATATGGATCGTGAACAAAAATACCAAATATATACAAAAAAAATTTCTTTGACAAGCAAATTTACCTTAAACACACATAATGTAACATTGAATACGCAACTTATAACTCAACCAATAAAAATAAACTATAATAAATAAACGCAAAAAAAAAAAAAAAAAAAAAAATGGGGAAATAGAGCATTTCAAAATACGCACCGATACAAAATATATATATATATTCATTTGTCACATACCTTCTTATCGCAAACACTAATAGCAATACATTACAGATAACACCGACAACCAAGCTCACACAACACTACACCTAGCTAATCCTAATTCAACCACTAGGAGTCACACCTAAACCGAGACACCTAACGGGCGAGCTAAGTACACCGTTCATAAACCATTAAAGAAATTAAAACATAATTACAAAATACACAAATACTTAATTGTAAGAAAAGAAATACTTTTACGACACTATACATAGCATACATACACAAATATTACACCCTCAGAGATTTAATACTTAATACGATTACACACAAATTACACACTATAAGGAAAAATCAAATGTCAAAACAAAATATTACAAACAAAGTAAAGACTAGATTAGGGCTCAGAAGTGGCAACAGCCTAACTTCAATAGAAGAGGCAACATCTGAATTAGACATTATGGAGACCCCACCACCCTCAGCTAGACCCCAAACACCAACTTCGGCATAGCTAGACTTAGAGACCAACTACTGTCCCTTAACGAAAAAGATGACTCATTCGACCAAGAGACTACAAACAAAGAAGAACTCTATGACGAAATCTGCTTGAACGCATTTTTTATAGGACTCAGGGAACCACTAAGATCAGTTGTCCGATCCCGAAAACCAACCACCTTAAGCAGGGCCTACCAGATTTGTAGGGAAGAACAAATTTTCCTATCACAGACTAATTATAAACAACGAGACAACTCAACTGATCGCGATAGACATTACTCTCAACGATACGAAAATAATTCAAGAAACAACTATAATCGCAATGACAATCGCTATGAAAATAATTCAAACAATCACAACAACGACCGATATGAAAATAATTCAAGAAACAACTACAATCGCAATGACAATCGCTTTAAAAATAATTCAAGATACAGTAACAATCACAACAACAACCGATATTAAAATAATTCAAGAAACAACAACAGTAACGACAACAACCACCGTAATAACAACCGAGACAATAACAGGGATTCTAATAATTCTAACTCAAATCGTAGTACCAACCGAGACAATAACAGGGACTCTAATAATTCTAACACAAATCGTAATAACCCATTTAATAGCAGACAAGACACTACACAATCTGCATATTTATGCAACTTAGAGGATACAAAAAATTTTCAAATAGAAGCCTCGACAAACCAACCGGATACCTAAGTAGACAAGCACACGGCTCAGCTCTACCGTTTTTAGAATTAGTATCGCTTACCGAAACAAACCAAGTTCTGAAATTCTTAATCGATACAGGTTCCACTTACTCTTTCGTAGACCCCGCCATTATTCCCGAAACATCCCGAAATAAACTAGATAACGACATTAATATCAACACAGTACTTAACAATTTCAGTATTACTCACTTTTCAAACTTTCCCAGATTCAAAGAATTCGTAGAACCAGGAACTTCACAATTCCTACTTTTCAAATTCCACCCCTATTTCAACGGGTTACTCGGAATAGATTTTCTAACAAAAAACAAAGCAAAAATAAATCTTGCAAGCCACCTTCTAGAAACCCCATTTGAAAATGCCAAGTGTTTATTTTTATTATAAATGCCCAAGTCGTAATTCAATTTTACAAGGAATGCATGTAGTTACCAGATGATTCTCTGGGGAGTGCGATAATTTTGCCAGTAGAACACCTTGGTGAAGTATATGTAAAAGGTGGCCACATTGAGCAGCAGGTGGACGCCCAGTTCCAGCCACTCGGCGAAGCCCTTTCGCGTGTGCCGTGTGTTAAGCCGGAAGAGAACGTAGGGCACCAGGAAGTAGCGCAGCTCAAGGAGCCTCTGGAAGCACAGCACCAGCAGCAGACTAAGGGGAAACATCAGCTTGAAGCTGTCCGGCATGTGACGCAGTCCGCAGAAGAGCACGCCAATTGAGAGTAGGTAGACCGGGGCCATGGCGTAGCGAAACCACCAGAACCGGCCGAACAGTCGGCTCCACACATAGAATGTGTAGTGCCTGTTGTCGGCCAGCAAATATGGATGGACCTCGGTGTTCAGATACATCACCAGCAGAATCAGCAACAACGCCACCACCGAGCGCACTGGATTCCGCCGAATTAAGTCTAGGGCCGGACGAAACTGGCGCATGGTGTTGGATATCCCGAAGCCAGCTGCAAAGACGGCGAAGTAGAGAAGCTGCGGCAGATGCAGGGTGGCCTCGTGGGCACTTTTGTCGCCCACCACAATGGAACCATTGATGCAAAGGAATCCCACGAAGGGTAAGATGATCGAAGCGTAGAAGCAGCACTTGGCCAAAATGCTAAGGATGCAATTGCACAGCAATTGGGGGCTACCAAGGAGCTGCAGCCACATCTCTTTGCCTAGCAGACGGATCTTCCCCTTGGGCACGGCCCGAGTACGGGCGCATTGCTGGACCAGCGTGTCCAGCACGGTCATGCCGGTGCCCATGCAGACCCACACGATGTTCGTCTGACGCATGAGCACACTGGCTGCTCCGAAAACGGCCGCCGGCAGGTGCACCTCCTGCTGCCAGCAGTTGTAGAATAGCAGCACCATGGTCAGCGACAGGGTGTCCGTGTAGTACAGGTGGGCAAAGAAGTACAGCGGCGGGAGCACCGAGAGCGTGATCGCCTCGTGGGCTGCGTACGAATTGCCGCCGGAGCCGGCCAGGGCCCGCCGCCGGATCTTGTAGAGCAGCAGGATGTTGAATCCGGCGCCTGCCAAGCTGAGCAGCCGCAGTCCCGTCACCGTGCACAGGTTAAACGGACTGAGGACGAGGGCGATGAGGTACAGAACCGGGAACGTCGTTATTTTCGGGTCCCACACATCGAACTCTTTCCGGCAAAAGGCCAAACCCTGCGGGATGTGGAACTCCTCGTCAATTACGTAGTCCGAGGTGCCGTTCACGCGCAGGAACAGCGGCAGACTGTAGAGCACAAAGCCCACGGGCAGCACCACCTTTCAGGATCCGTTCATTGCCGCGTTCACCTCATGCGCCAAAATAAACATTTCCATTCAAAATATCCCTACTACCGAAACACACAAAATTCCAGCACATACAAAAGTACGCCTACCAATAAACGTAGACATTCAGAATGGCAACTTCCTCTATCAACGAATCTGACCAAGACCAAATTCTCTATTGTAGTAGCCCTAAGCAACCCTATTTATAAATATACACACACCATATAGTAGACCTAAGCATCTTTGTTAATCGATATACAGTTATAGCAGCCCTAAGCACTTCTGTTGATATATACATATACTCTGTTATTTACTTTTATACACCCTGTTAAAGAGAGCTGTTAAGAATATGTAAACGAAGGAGAGAATAAAAAGAACAGGAGCAGTCTTGCGAGTGATCACGACCTGAACTGGCGCGTGTTTTACTCTGCTACACTATATAGAGAAACCCCTAAAGTCGATCAATTCGAAGCTGAAAACTTTCACATATCCCATTCAATGAAACACACACCCATACTGAGAAAACGATCGACAACATGATACAAACAGATCACCTCAACACAGAGGAAAGACACGCACTCCTTAAATTACTAGATGGAATCCCAAACTTACTTCATAAAGAAAGGGAAACCACTTTCTTTCACTAACGACGCGTCGTTAAACATAACATTCCAACATTAGACTCCATTCCTAGTTACACTAAATCTTACCGCAACCCATTTGCACACAAAAAGGAAGTACGTAGGCAGATAACGAAAATGTTAGACGATAAAATAGACACTCACACTGGAGCTCACCAGTGTGGGTAGTCCCCAAGGAGGTAGACAATGACGGTAACCAGAAATGGAGACTAGTCCTAGACTTTCGCAAACTCAATGATAAAACAACTTCAGATAAATACCCAATACCTAATATTAACGACATACTCGATAAAATTGGTAAACCAAAATACTTTACAACCCATGGACCCAAAAGACATGTTTAAAACTGCATTTTCCGTCGAAAATGGCCACTACGAATTCACAAGAATGCCTTTCGGGTTTAAAAACGCCCCAGCTACATTCCAGCGAGTAATGGACAATGTCCTCGGTGTATTAATTGATAACAACTGTTTAGTCTATTTAGACGACATAATAGTATTCTCTCCATCACTAATAGAACATATTGCAAATCTAAAAGCTGCCTTCAAAAAACTCAAAAAAGCAAACCTCAAGATGCAACCATGTAAATGCAACTTCCTACATAAAGAAATGGATTTTGTCGGGAATATTAACACTCAAGACGGATTCAAACCAAATCCCAATAAAATAGAAGCAATTAAAAACTTCCCGTGTCCCAAAAACGCTAAAGAAATAAAATCGTTCTTAGGATTATTAGATTATTACAGGAAGTTTATAAAGGACTTCGCTAAACTGACAAAACCAATGACACAACAATTGAAAGGAAAGAAAGCCGTCATAATAGATGAAGAATTCGTAAAATCATTTGAACTTTCCAAAACATTACTCTGCAACCAACCAATTCTTCAATCCCCAGATTTCGAAATACAATTCACACTAACAACAGATGCTAGCAATTTCGCGCTAGGGGAAGTCCTCTCACAAGGATCCGAAAATAACGACAAACCAGTATCGTTTGCCAGTAGGACCTTATCGGACACCGAAACAAGATATTCCACTATAGAAAAAGAAATGCTAGCAATCATTTGAGCTATCAGACATTTTAGACCTTACCTATTCGGTAGGAAATTCAAAATTATTACAGATCATAAACCATTGATTTGGCTACAAAATCTTAATAATCAAAACTCTAAATTCCTACGTTGGAAAACGACACTAGCCTCCTACGACTTCGAAATCGCATATAAAAAAGGTTCTCAAAACGTAGTAGCAGATGCCCTTAGCAGAATCGAACCCAACCTTAACATGATAGAGGAATCAAATTCAATAGCCATATCCTCTCAACCACTAAATATGTACAGCATACAGACAATTTTCAAAATCGGAACACAATCCTGCTTAACAACCTCAGTCCCCTTCACAAACAAAATACGCAGAACATTTACAGAACCAAACTTCGACATAGAAATTGTCAACAGATTACTCGCAACAACCCTCAAACCTGACAAGACTTATGCAATACTGGCTCCATATGAAATCTTCAACGTCATCCAAGAAGCCTTTGCGACATATTTCTCAGAGAACAACCTCTACAAACTCATCCGTTGTTTAACATTAATAGAAGATATTCAGAATCAGAACAACCAAACCTGTAGAATCTCCGAATACCACACTAATAATAACCACAGAGGCAGTGAAGAAACATATAAAAACTTAAAAAGGGAAATATATTTCCCTCAACTCAAAGCTAAAGTGTTACAAGTCATAAGACAATGTGACATTTGCTTAATGTTGAAATACGATAGGAACACACCTAAAGTAGCACTCCAGCTAACAGATACACCGAAAAGACCCTTAGACATACTCCATATAGACATTTACACCATTAACCATCTTCATCTTACTATAATAGATAAGTTTTCAAAATTCGCGCAAGCTTACGTCCTAACAAACAGAAACTCGAAAACATTATTCTGCCAATTCCGCATACCTTCAAAAATCGTGTTTGACCAGGGTGCTGAATTTTCAGGAGGTATGTTTCAAGACTTCCTTACCCAATACAATATTTCCCCCCATGTAACTTTGTTCCAACAGTCATCAAGCAATTCCCCTGTTGAACGACTTCACTCCAATTTAACCGAAATCTTCCGCATAATTTTGACAACAATGAAAGAACAACACCTAACACTCGAACATGAGACAATTATTACAGAAACAATAATAATATACAACAATGCAATCCACTCAACGACCAACCTTACACCATTTGAACTATTTACAGGACGAACTCACATCTTTGAAAAAACAATCCAATATAATGACAATCACGATTATCTACAAAAACTTAATGAATATCAACAACAACCTTACCCACAAATAGAACAGATCTTAAATAAAACCGCACAAACAAGAACAGACAAAATAAACCAAGACAGAGACGAACCAACTTCTTTAAACCAGGGTGACATAGTATTCCGTAAAGAAAACAGAAGAAATAAAATTACCCCAAGATTCTCGAAACATAAAGTAATTTCTAACAAACACACAACATTTAAAACAACTGGAGGTCAGAAACTGCATAAGGGAAAAATAAGGAGATTAGTAAAAAATGTTCCCGATTCAGTAAATGGCATTGGTCAAGCAAATTCACCTAATGAAACCGGCGATTTTCCCTCCCAATCAACATGAACAATCCATTTTACAACTCACCTCATCCAATTCCGCCCTTCCATTCCTTTCTCCCTTATGTGGTTACATGTAAACGCCCATATTCAGATCCACGAGATCAATGGTTCACAACCATTAGCAACAATCTATTTAGCAGATGCATACATCGACCATAACCATAAATCAATCACACACATTATAAACATCAGAATATCAAAACTGCACTACACTATTAAAAGATACAATAAGAAACATAGCCATAGATCCATTGTTAAACCCATCGGTAGAAATTCATAAAATAAAAATTAACAACCTGGAATCCAAAGTGAGCAATATCATCCCACAAAGTAGAGCTAAAAGAGGTCTAGTAAATGGCCTAGGTTCAATAATAAAAGGAATCTCCGGCAATATGGACAATACAGACGCTGAAGAGATTTCTAATAGGCTCAAATCACTAGAAACAGACCAAAACAATCTCGACATAGAAACTAAGGCACATACAAACCTCAATCATGAAATTTTAATCAGATTCACAAACATAACAGATCATATAAATAACGAACAGAACAAAATTAAACAATTCTTTTACAATGTACAAAATTCAATTTATAAGAAAATAGACGATGAAAACAATAATTTTCCCCTACAATACTTGAATAGAATATCATTTAACATTGATATTATAAACAACCTAATTGAAAACATCGCGGAAAGTTTAGTATTTGCTAGAGGTAATATTATTCCCCGCTTCATTTTTGAAAAATACGAAATAAATAAAATAAGAGGCACCCTAGCCACTCAACAAATACACCTAGAAATGGAAGAAGACATACTTTTAATAGTCCAATTTCAAACAATATTACATAAGAAACACATTGTATTTAACCTTAAGATACCCATATTCGAAAAAGAGAAATAACAATTCTATAGAATTGTGCCCCTACCCGACAAACAACAACAATTCATCAAAACGCCAAACTTCGTAGCTCGCAATACGGAATCTACTATGGAATAAATACCCAATAATAAACACAGTGATGTTTTGCAAAAAACCAAAAGACACACACACGAATTCAGTATCACAGCAATGCTTGAACAGCTTACTAAACAAAAAAACCCCGGAATCCTGCGACATACAAGAAACTGGTAACACAACGGATATCTTCGAACCAGAGGAAGGATATATTTTTGTGTTCAATGGAAAAAACATCCCCATGACTAGTTCTTGAGGCATTAACACCCTTCTACAAGGCTCAGCGATAATTAGGATAATTAGGGGAGGAGTTACCGGCAGAACGCGCCTTCCACCGGCATGCAGAAATCCAGCTAAGTCGACACTTGCACATCCGGCCTGACTTAGCTGGATAAAACTGGAACAACGACCGGACTCCCAAACACACTCTCACTTACACATAAACATAATTGTACAGAAATGCTTATGGTGCATTTCTTAGGGTACGTCCGAGCTTTGGCGGAGCCAATAAGAAATATAATAAAACACTTGGATTCCGACTACAACTGAGAACACATCGTCTTTATTTTCTGAGCAAATCCATTTACATAAAAGATCCATCTACTATCCCCATTGAGGACGACTGTTACACGTATACCCGATATAACTCGCACGGCTAGGTTTAGGCCGGGCGATACACCGTGTCGACGAAATCCTAGGCCAAGGCGCAGAGCGGGCGATAAGGGTGGCTAGGCATAGGCCGGGCGATACATCCTGCTAGCTCTGTGCTTAAAGCTCCAAAGCGGGCGTTCGGAGTGACTAGGCTTAGGCTAGGAAGAGTGGACGGGGCCGACTTTTCCTACCCGGATTCTGACCGGCCGGGAAGACGGCCGGCGGCATGGCCGTGGGCAGGCACTCCTCCCGCTGGCCAGAGATCCGAGTCCCGGTTGACGGGATAGTATTCTCACCGGTCGCAAGCGGAACGCTCCCGGTTGCCAGCCGGAGTGGGGCATCGGTACTCGGACGACGGGCCGATCCTCCGACGGCAGGTGGCCCTGGTGTAGTCCTGCACGGACCTCGCCCTACCTCGACTCTCGCTCCTAATAAAGCCCGTTTCCCGCCGGCACGTCCTTTTTCTACCTGCCTCCGCAAATATAAATATTTCTGTAGAGGGCCCTGGACTGACTGAAGTTTATATCCTGGCCAGTGATTAGCATCCATACAATGTTCCTAATTTTGTATGTCCTTAATAACACATTTTCAATTATTTGCGCATGTGTAACGCATTCTTGAAGCTAAATGTTATAAACATGTTTTCGAGAATACTCGCATTGATTATGGGAACCTGAGAAAATAATTAAATAATATAACGAAATAAAATTATAAGAACATTAAACACAAAACAAATAACGAAAATACAACAACAAATTACAATGGGGCAACAACAATATGTAAACGAACAGAACGAAAAAACAGCGCCGCTCCTAGATAAAGGTGCTGGAAAATAAATTAAGTTATGTCTCCTAAACTCAGAATTTTCTATCTGTTCGATTAGCCTATAGTTTAAATCCCCCTAAGGTTCGATCTACGTTTTAAAGGCGACTTTCTAAAAAAATACACACAATAGGATTTTAGCAGAGGTGGGAAACTGAAAAATAGCTGAAATCAACCAACTTTTGCCAACACCTGCTAAGCGACCTAGCTAAATTATTTGACTTGCATTTTCCGAACCTTCAGGGTTATCTGAAGGAGGTGCATTTAAGTTCAAAACATTAATTTGAGAACTTATTTTAATTAAAAAACAAATAAATATTTCTGTGGAACTTTATATTATTATAGATATTAAATTTTCGGAAAATAAATAGCTAAGACATAAGGAATCCCGCCACCATTGAAATGAAAGAAACCGATCTCCCAAATTAATGAATAGGTTAAAATCTTGACCACATCTCAACTAAAATTCATAAGTAATATCGGTTTGAAGGGGGCGCTCTTGTACAGAGTACTCCTGCTATATTTTTTTGCAAATAAGCGCCCTCTTGGCGCGAAAACTCTCCCATGGGGGCATCTCCGAAGAGGATGGTTCCCTTGGCAGACTCGGCATTGGTAGGATAAAATACCTCGGGTACATCTGATTTTCATGGCATCATAAGGAACCCAATAATTGGATAAATTTGAAGTTTTAGAAACTTGCGTGCAAAAAGCGGAAATCCGTCGGATGGAGGCGGACACTGGCGTTGGATCAAAAGGAGGATTCAGAACACTTGAGGAAGAGCTTCTTGGATGCAACAACGTGTGATGCCGACCTTGGCAACAAAACAGCTGTGAGCGCTTGTGCAATCCCGGAGTGGATGGTCTCTTGCAAAGTAATTCAAGCACAACTGTTTATTTTGGATATAGGAGGAAGGATCGTCTACCGTCGTCTGTAGAAAGCTTGGACAGATACATACTGGATGGTTCTTTCTTGAACACAAATTACAGCTTGTGGGTTTTGGAACCATTTCGAACTGAAGGATTTCAGAACTGACGGAGACATAACTTGGACAGTTTAATAGAATCTATGGCCTATAAAGTTATATAACGCTCAGTCAGGAATAAATCGAGCTTTAGTTACTTTGGAATTTCGGTTTTATTTGTTAAGGATTTTTCACACAGTGAGAAGGTAGGTTTTGGAAGCTTCGTGGAGCACAAATAAATCAGGAGACAGTTTTAAGTCTCTGTACTCATACCGGACATTTATAAGGACGTTAGACAACTGTGAATAGTATTTTGCAGCTCCTTTAAGGCTGCTGAAGATTCATGTGCGATAAAATGCCAATTGAAAATTCTTTTCATTCAGTTGTTCACCAACGATCTTTGAAACGCTCAGTTAGGTAGTTCCAGATTGAACGGAAACCGTCCTTGGTGAGTGCCGATTTGGAAACTAAGGAATTAGCTTCGCCAATAGTCTTGGCATTTAAATGGAATAACTTTTCGAAAGCGGTAAGTCCTTGGATTGTCTAGATATACCGCTGTGAAAAGGTCGCGGACCATGGGCCAGCGTAGATAATCGCCCGAGGACACTTCTGTAAGGCACGGAGGTAAATGGCAACCTGCTGGGCTTAATGAGGCCCTGGTATCAAGCAGCTATCCCGCTTAGCTATTGGTTTGGTTGGAAACGGTTGGCCAAAGCTGCATTAAGAGTAATTTGAAATGCGAATTTGGGAAAATGTGAAACTGTGCATCTTTAAAAAACAACGAAGCTTTTAAAAAAAAATCATGTCGATAGGTCCAACGGTATGAGCTAGGCGAGCGATACTTAAAAGAAGAGTTAGACATTTATATATATATAGACTAGGGGAGCTGACGAACTTTGCCTCGCCCAAATTCTACAACTTTATTCACGTATATTTTTTCTACAAAAAATTTTTTTAGTTCAATAAAAATAACTTTTTACTATAAGTGTGCGGGGATGTACTTAATGTGCAGCGGAGGAAAAATAACTCTTTTTGTATCGACAAGGGCGTCTTTAAGCACATTACAGTTGCCAATGACATGATAAAACAAAATCACAAAGCAGGCTACTTCCCTTGAAAAACAATTTTGTAGCACAACAGCAATATGATAATCTTCTATCTATCTATCTATATATATATATATAAAAATGGAGCCCAAAAAATGTGTCGTAAAAAACTACTGGAGAACGGCTGGGCCGATTTGGTTCAAATTTTTTTTCAGTTGTAGGTAACTAACAGGAGAAGGTCAGAACGTAATAAAATTTTTAGAAAATCCTCCAGGGTAATGGTGAAAAACAAATAATTAAAATATCAAATTATATAAAAGAGTAGTGTATCCAAATATATGTCAAAGTAAAAACAAATCTTTTCAATATTATTCGGTTTCTTATTCGTTTTTATCAGACGTCCGGATTTGTTTAATTTCTTCCTGTGATTTGTAGGAATAATGTCTGCTATAAGACGGCCAAACATTGGACGACGTACACGTCGAGCAACATATAGTCGGAATGTCCATGAAAGTCAAACGCAAGACGAACGTGCAGAAAGAAATGAATCGAGACGAACCCGTTTAGCACAGATTCGCTCTACACAAAGAGTACCAAGAACAGACTTGAATCGCGCTGCATTTGCATACAATTTCTCAACGTCCTACAAAGACCATAGCTGCGTTGTTATCGGTTCATTGTCTGTGGTATGTCAGCACTGCAATGCACTGAAGCTTCGATTGGAAGCTCCCGGCTTATGCTGCGCAGGTGGCAAGGTAAAATTGCCGGTTTTGACTCATCCACCAGAGCCATTGTATTCGCTTCTATATGGAAATACAAGCAAATCAAACCATTTCCTGTTGCACGCACAAAAATATAACGGATGTTTTCAAATGACGTCATTTGGAGCAGAGGTTGTTCAACAACCAGGCTACAATCCGAGTTATAAGGTAATAGCGTCACTCTTTTATCAACATGAACAACTATAATTTTTCACGAAATTGCATCACAAAATTCAGATTCAAGGGCAAATTCACCATCGAGCGGGCGCTTTGTTACGACCACCAAACAAAGATCATAAATTCCTTCAGATCTATTTCGTTGGTGATTCGGCAGTTGAACTTAATCAGCGTTGTGCAATTTTCACTGCAACTAAACGTGAAATAATACAACAATTGCAAAATCTTCTTCATGAGTGTAATGAATTGGTCAGATTGTTCAAAACAGCTTTGGATACAATGCATTCTGACGACCACAAAGTCATTATCAGAGCAGATAAAAGACCAGCCATTCAAGACAATTCAATGCGCCCACTATCAATGAAGTCGCAGTGGTGATTGTTGGCGAGAATGTGGAATCACGCGATATTGTTCTCAAGCGTCGGGATGATGGACAATTGCAACGCGTTTATGAGACTCATCGGTCATATGATGCACTTCAATATCCGTTGATGTTCTGTCGTGGAGAAGATGGCTATCACTTCAACATAAAGATGGTCAATCCAACGACAGGTTTGTTTAATCACTTCTTTTTCATTCTGCACGTAAATTCGAATTCATATTACAGGAGAAGAAACGAATAAGAAAGTCAGCTCAATGAATTTTTATGCATATCGATTGATGATTCGACTAGATGTTGACAATCATCTGTTGAGATACCGCCGTTTGTTTCAGCAGTACTGTGTCGACATGTATGTAAAAGTAGAAACGGAGCGTCTCAATTTCATTCGTTTCAATCAGTCAAAGTTACGATCTGACGAGTACATCCACTTGCGTGACGCCATCGCTACTGATGGACCCGCGGCAAACATTGGTTGTTTGACCATTCTGCCAGCTACTTATGTTGGGAGCCCGCGCCATATGCATGAGTACGCTCAAGATGCGATGACGTACGTGCGGAATTACGGACGACCTGATTTATTTATCACGTTTACATGCAATCCGAAATGGCCCGAAATTACGAATTTGTTGCACCAAGGACAAACATCCAGCGATCGACATGACATCACTGCACGAGTATTCAAGCTAAAGGTAAAAATTCTTATGGATTACATCGTTAAGCAGAAGGTTTTTGGCGTAGTTCGTTGTTGGATGTACTCGGTTGAATGGCAGAAGCGTGGCTTACCACATGCGCACATTTTGCTTTGGATGTTCGACAAGATCCGACCAGAACATATTGATTCGATTATTTCTGCCGAAATACCAGATCCAGAAACTGATCCGGAGCTGCATTCCGTTGTGAAAACAAGTATGATCCATGGCCCTTGCGGAGTCCACAACCCAGAATCACCATGCATGGAAAACGGAAATTGCACAAAACGATTTCACCGTCCGTTGGTGGCTGAAACAATCAGTGGAAACGATGGATATCCATTGTATAGGCGTCGTTCTCCAGATGACAACGGCAGATGGATCGAAATGATGGTAAAAAATAACAAAGTCATCGTCGATAACCGCTGGATCGTTCCATATTGTCCGCTTTTGTCGAAAACGTTTTTAACGCACTGCAATGTTGAGTACTGCAACTCAATAAAATCAATCAAATACATTTGCAAATATGTGAACAAAGGGAGCGACATGGCGGTGTTTGGCATTGCTGATCCGAATACAAACGACGAGGTGACGAAATTTCAACTTGGACGTTACGTAAGTTGTAACGAGGCCATTTGGCGTCTGTTTTCATTTCCGATTCATGAACGTCATCCGACGGTCGTACACTTATCTGTTCACTTGGAAAACGGCCAGCGTCTACTTTACGGACGCGAATGCAGCGCAAAGAGCAGAACGGCCACCAGCGACAACGTTGACAAATTTCTTTTCTACATGCGAAAGCGATCCGTTCGAAAGGACTTTACTCTATTCGGAATTGCCACGCTATTATACATGGAACGCTGCATCGAAAAAGTTTCAACGCCGAAAAAGAGGCGATGCTGTTGATGGTTTCGCTGATATCTATTCGACTGATGCTCTCGGACGAATATACACAGTTCATCCACGCCAAGACGAATGCTTTTATATTCGCTTGCTTTTGGTGAACATAAGAGGCCCTTCATCCTTCAAGTCCCTGCGTACTGTGGATGGTGTGCTGTGCGCCACTTTTCGGGAGGCTTGCCAACGTTTAAATTTGCTTGAAAACGACACACATTGGGACTCAACGCTCGCTGATGCCACTGTTTCTCTTTCTGGATCAAATCAAATTCGTGCATTATTTGCAATAATCATAGCCACATGTCATCCGTCGAACCCGACCGCACTGTGGGAAAAGTACAAGGACGATATGGCTGACGACATTTTAATAGACGTTCGCAGGACAACTATGAATTTCACTCTTGCCATTAACGGAGAAATGCACAACGAAGCTTTAATACGGATCGAAGACATGTGTATGCTTATGTGCGGCAGTCTACTGTCGACATTGGGAATGCCAACGCCACATCGTTCAGTGCACGATGCTTTCAATCGCGAATTTCAACGGGAGCAACACTATAACCAAGATAACTTGGCCGAAAGAGTCCGAACCAATGTGCCGTTTTTGAATGCCGAGCAGAAGAACGTGTACGATTCGATAATGAAGGTTGTTGACGATGGATCGGGAGGCTTATACTTTCTCGATGCTCCTGGTGGGACAGGCAAGACATTTGTCATTTCGTTGATTCTGGCAACGATTCGATCAAGATCTCAAATTGCGTTGGCTGTTGCATCATCTGGCATTGCTGCCACGTTGTTGGAAGGCGGTCGAACTGCACATTCCGCTTTGAAGCTGCCCATGAATCTTCTCACGGTTGACAAGCCAACATGCACAATAAGCAAGAATTCGGCGACAGCGAAATTGATGCGAGAATGCAAAATCATCATTTGGGATGAATGCACGATGGCGCATAAGCGAGCTTTGGAGGCAGTTGACCGAACGATGAAAGATTTACGCGGTGATTCGAAACTATTTGGTGGGTCTTTGATATTGCTGTCCGGAGATTTTCGTCAAACGCTTCCCGTCATCCCGAAATCTATTGCTGCCGATGAAGTTAATGCATGCCTTAAGTCGTCTTCATTGTGGAGATATGTCAAAAAGCTGAAATTAACCACGAACATGAGAGTCTCATTGCAGAATGACCCGTCCGCTGCTGAATTCTCGAGACAACTGCTGGCACTTGGCAATGGCGAAATTCCTGTTGATGTTTCGACAGGATCAATATCGTTTCCGGCAAATTGTTGCGTGTTCACATCGTCAAAGGAGGAACTCATTAACAAAGTGTTCCCCGACATTGCGCAAAATTATAAAAATATCGACTGGATTAGTGAACGGGCAATACTAGCAGCGAAGAACAAGGACGTAGATAATTTGAATTACATTATTCAAAATCAAATCGATGGAGAACTGCATTCATACAGATCCGTTGACAGCGTGACCGACGAGGATGAACTATCCGACAGAATTTTTGGACTCGCTAGATGTGCCAGGAACTCCACCGCATAATTTGCAACTGAAGGTGGGATCAATTATTATAATGCTGCGGAATCTAAATCATCCGAAATTGTGCAACGGTACGCGGTTGTCCGTCAAGAAACTGATGAATAACGTGATTCAGGCGACGATCATCAAGGGAACATTTAAAGGAGACGTAGTCCTTATACCACGAATTCCGATTATTCCAACTGATCTACCATTCCAATTCAAGAGGATTCAGTTCCCCGTCCGATTGGCATTTGCGATGACAATCAACAAATCGCAAGGCCAATCGTTAGAAGTCTGCGGGATAAATCTAGAATTTCCCTGTTTTTCGCACGGCCAGCTGTACGTTGCATGTTCGCGTGTTGGTAAGCCGTCTTCATTGTTTGTTTTTGCGCCGGAAAATAAAACAAAAAACATAGTATATCATATCGCTCTATACTAAATATATATCGATATGCAGTGTTTGACTATTACGCTGGGGACCTCATGTAGGTATGTGCATATACCCTCGGGCTCCAGCCTAAGCGAGCATAGCTATCACTGTGGACGGCAGTCCACGTAGTGACGATGAGCACCGAGACAGCCTTAGCCGTAGAATTGAAAATCTGCTACGATAGTCCGATCAGAACAATTTATATCTTGATCGAAAGGTATTGTAAACCTCTTTGAAACTGCATACTAAGATTTTTTATAATAAGATTTGTTTAAAAGAAAGTGAAAGTGCGAAATTGAAAATTTTGAAAATTGGAGCTATTGGGGCCGGTGGAGCAAAAATCCCCAAATTGTTAATGTTGTTTTAATCTAGCTTTAAATGCGCGTCGAATGACACCTCGATCATGCTGTTCCGATACTCCGTTCAAAAGATATTCAATAAACAAGATTTTAACGGCCTTTTCGAAATGAGAACGTTTGTCTGTTTGAAATGTGTTCGATTTTTTTTTTTAATATTTAATTAATATTTAATTAATATTTAATAATATTTAATAATTTAATAATGGTTTTTTCAAACTTAAAGTGTTGACAGCTTTTTAATTCTTGATTTTTTGTTGTTGTCAATGTCTGGCTACACTGTGACAAAGAGTTGAAAGAGGCGATGCCCCGTATATCGAAGCTTTTTATAAATCAATGGTGGACGGCAGTCCACGTGGTGACGATGAGCACAGAGACTGTGGTGCGCAAGGAGACTACTGTATACAGCCGTAGAATTGAAAATCTGTTACGATAGCCCTGATCGAAAGGTATTGTAAACCTCTTTGAAATTGCAAACTAAGATTTTTCAAAAACGGATTAGTTCAGGAGAAATGGAAGTGAAAGTGCGAAATTGAACTTTTTGAAAATTTGAGCTATTGGGCCGGTAGAGCAAAAATTCCCAAATTTTTAATGTTGTTGTGATCTAGTTTTAAATACTCGTCAAATGACACCTCGATCATCCTGATCCGTTACTCCGTTCAAAAGATATTCAATAAACAAGATTTTAACGGCCTTTCGGAAATGAGAACGTTTGTCCTGTTGTTTGTCTGTTTGTCTGTCTGTGTGTCGATTTTTTTGTTTTAAAGTCCTGGAACCACTTTAATTTTATTAAACAGCTCGAGCTTAACATTTTTTGTTTGACGACTTTTTGGGTTTCCCGCTAGTTTTGCGGGAAAACAGCTAAAAAAGCTATATTTCCCCCGCCCATAACATCTAAACGACTAAAGCTACCGAAACGTGATATATGTCGTTTGAAAGGTATTTTGAAATGATAATAGCTTTGCCTTGACATAATTTATCTAAATACTTAATATTTAAGAATTTATAATTAACATTATTTTGTTTTTTAAGTTTTTCTTAAAAATGGCTCTAACGATTTTGATATTCACTCAAGGCCAGATAGCCCTTGAGATGGCTCAATCTGGTGTGTATATAACACACATATCTGGGAAAATTCGCAATCTCGAGATATTACTCATTAAAATTAGTAGCAAAGATCCCATATACCTAACCTTTTACAGTGCTACTATACATACATTTATGTAAAAACTCATGTAGAGTCATTTAGAGACGTGCACAATGCAATAAAATTTAAAGCCATCAAAAAAATTTAATATCATTTAAATTTAAAAGAAATTGTTTGAATTTTTTTTTTTTTTATTTACAATCTAATCTTTTGCTTTTTCCAACTACTTATGGCGTGAAAACAGGAAATTTCTCACGCCCAAATCTTCTGAACGAAAGTTACAGAAACGTGCTATGATGTCGTTGGAAAAGTATTTTGATATGATAATTACTTTGCCCTGACAAAAATGTTCTAAGATATTATAATTAAGAATTTAGAATAAAAATTATTTTTTTTAGATTAAAAATTTTTTTTAAATAGCTTTCACGATTTTTATAGTAACTTCCGGCCGTATATCGCTTGATGATATTTCAAGGTACAAAAAAATTTCCGAAAATTTGCTTTCAATCATCAAAATTAGTAGCAAGTGCTCCCGATATAGCTAACTTCTTATATGAATTTTGTTTGTTAATTTTTCCCATTTGAGTTTCAAACAAAAACCTTATAAAAACAATGGAAGACCTATGTATGTACATACATCCCAAGTCATTTAAAATTTACATCTGATATCAAATAAAAACACCTCTTAACGAGGTTAGATTAAAGTTTTTATGTTGCACACTGCAACTGGATTATATTGAATGTTCTAATCAAATTTTGTGACGATTAGGCATAGTTATTTAAACAAAAATATTTAAGTTTTTAATTAGTTTCAAAATCGGCACTTAGCTGAAAAATTTAAAAAGGCAAAATAGGCAGCGTGCCGATTTTGAAACTAATTAAAAACTTTTTAAATATTTTTGTTTAAATAACTATTAATCGTCACAAAATTTGATATCCGAAATTTTTTGTGTTGAGTGTGCCATCGTCACTTTAATCTAACTTCGTTAAGAGGTGTTTTTATTTGATAAATAAAAAACTAAAAGCTAAAACTTAAAAAAATACATCGAAAATTCTTGTGGACAAGGCATAACAAAGATACATACGTGCCATGTGCTATGTGATACAACCCTAGTCAAAATTATTTTCACAACACACAATTATTTGCACATTCCAACTTCATTTAGTTGTTATTTTTGTTGTTGTCGAACAATTTCCCTGAAATAAATGTTATCCCGTAGCTTAATTTATGCTGAAGCAATACAAAAAGAAATGCGAAAGATAGCGGTTCATAGGATCAAGCTAAAAGCAAAAGAAAAAAAGCTTATCAGTTGTCAAAAGTATTTGCACACGTTTTCGGTGCGTCAAAATTATTTTCACAATGCAATTTCGTCATTAGTATTTGGTTTGCAGCGACAAGTGGCGGTTCGTTTGCTCTAATAAAATTCGCGCAGAAATGTCTACTGCTTAGTAAAAAAGATCGATACAGCTGGCACTAATAGACTAATAGCGCGCAGCTCGATTGCTATCTTGCATGTGTACTAAGTGGGTTAAGATTAATGTTTTTAGTTTAGGAAGGCTATCTACAGATGAGGTTATTTTGTAGAAATCATTATAATTTGCATATAGTACTCTAAAGGGTTCATGCATTTCATACGAGGTTCTACAATGGTGCAAAACTAAAGGCAAGTAGGATCGGTTTGCTAAGGAAGGTAGGTTAATTAGGAGAAGTCTACTAGAATAAGATGGCAACCTATGGTTTGCATCCCAGTTTAAGCCACGAAGTGCAAAAAGTAAAAAATTCTTTTGAACTGACTTAATGCGTTTGCTGTGGACGTCCCACTGGGGACTCTAAACGCAAGATCCATATTCTAAAATAGGACGAACTAACGAAATGTATAAATTCTTCGTGACGTAGGGGTCATAGAATTCTTTCGACTACCGTTTAATAAATCCAAGCACACCCCTGGCTTTATTTACAATGGACGAAATATGATCAATAAACTCCAGTTTAGAATCTAGGCGGATACCCAAATCGTCAACTAGAGTGATCCTTTCCAGAGAGCAGCAGTTCAGCGTATAAGTTGCAAGCTTGGGAGAGGCACGTGAGAATGACATGAGCTTGCATTTGGAGCCATTTAGGTTTAATTTGTCTGCAGTGCACCATTTTTGAAAGTTATTAAGATTTGTTTGTAAATCTGACTGGCTAGCGCAGTCCTTATATTGCACGCAAAGTTTAACGTCGTCAGCGTACATGAGTACTCTTGAGTTAGTCAAAACTTTGGGCAAGTCGTTAATAAATAATGTAAAAAGTAAGGGACCCAGGTGGCTCCCTTGCGGGACACCAGAGGTCACCCGGAGAACATTCGACAAGTTGTTGCCATTCAGATAACTTGAGATCCACCTAAGAAGATCGACAGGAAAACCCATTAAGTCGAGTTTCCTAACAAGAAGGGAATGATTTACAGAGTCAAATGCTTTACTGAAGTCAGTATAGATCACATCTGTCTGCAAGTTTTGTGGAAAGCCCTTTATGATAAAAGAAGTGAGCTCCAGAAGGTTAGTTGTCGTTGATCTTCGTTTAACAAATCCATGTTGGCATGGCGAAATTACTTATCTACACAGGTGCTACAAATGGGGAGTAATTACGTTTTCGAAAAATTTTGGGATGGCTGACAACTTAGAGATTCCTCTATAGTTGTTAGCATCCACTTTGCTACCTTTTTTGTGGAGAGGAATGACGAATGATTCCTTCCAAATAAGGAGAAATTGGGATGTTTCTAAGGATAAGGTAAACAATTTTAACCTAACATAAGCACACAGCCTGGTATTCCATCGGGACCTGGCGAATAAACTGGCTTCAAACGTTGAAGATCCAAAAGAAGGGAGCTTTCGGTTAAGCTAGGACTGAAGATTAGGTTTGATTTGGGCATGTTATAAGAATAGGTCTGGTTTGAATCGGATGAATGAGAATAAGTAGTTTGAAAAAACTGAGCAAAAAGATCGGCGATTGCCTGATCATTGTTTGCTGTAGTATTGTAAAATGAGAGCGAGGAAGGATGTATAATAGGCTTACGTTTAGTGTTGACAAAATTATAAAACTGTTTTGGGTCCACATCGAACTGAACCCTACAACGAGTCAGATAGTTTTTATAACACTGCGCGTTAAGCACGGTGAACTTAGACCGAGCCGCTAAATAACGAGAATGCACAGCTTGAGAACCGTTACGTTTAAATTCAGAATAGAGATGGGAGTCAACTCTTTACTAAACCAGGGAGGCTTATTTGAGATTGACGGATAGTATAGCGGAACACATTCTGTAAAAAAGGAATTCATAGCATTGTAAAAAGTATCCATGGCACCCACCATGTCAGTGCACATGTAGAGATCGGACCAATCAAAGTCAGATATGAAATTATTCAGCCGTCGAAAATCCGCCTTGCGAAAGCAGTGGACTTTCTTAGCTGGCCGATCAGACTTATTCTCCATAACAGTCCCAATATCGATAGTCACATCAAAAGTAGGATGGTATGGATCTTCGGGTTGTGTCAAGGGCGGGACCCTAACCAAACTGACTCTTGCCGGATCAGAGACAAAGCAGAGATCGAGCAAGCGATCTAAGGAATTTCGTACATGGTTGACTTGAGACAGCGAAATGTCAAACAAGCCATCAATAAAGTCATGCCGTGCTGTAGTTAAAAGAGTATTTGAAGATTCATTTGTGGACCAAATAGCCCCAGGAATGTTAAAATCACCTAGAACTACTAAATGGTCCCTATCCGAAAGTCTATTGGAGACCGCCTGAATAGCGGAAAGGTGGTTCCAATAAATAGGAAGTTCCGACAAGGGGGGAATATAGGAACATGTAATATAAGTAAAACTACCATTAGATGATAGCTTCACACAAAGGAATTCAACATCGTTGCATTCCTCGAAAGTTAACATTTCAGACGTGAGGTTGGAGTCAACCGCAATGAGGACCCCGCCCCCTCGCCTGGAAGGCCGATCAAGCCTGTACGTTGTGTACACAGCTGGAAAAACTTCGGAGCTTAGAATCTCCGGCTTTAACCAGGTTTCTGTGAACACAATCACCTGGGATGCAAACGATAAACTATCAGAATACAATTTAGGAAGCTTACTACGTAAGCCTCTTGCATTCTGATAGGAAAGAAGAAGAGAATTTGTTAGTTTTTTGAAACGGACGAGGTAGATGGCACAATGGATTTTTCCCGGCGGAACTGGGTAAACTAACTCCAACTGGCCGTCTTTTCTTTTTCTTAGCTTCTTACTTCAAAACAATAGTGCTTTGGCCAGAAGTTCTCAGAGCATATTGTCTTAAAAAGTTCGTCAGGGACATTTATTTTGAAAGATGAAATATCCCTAGCAAAAGAAAATTTGAATTTTTACACCTTAATCTTAGATTTATCGGCTTTAATACGACCTAGAATGTAGGTACTTACATCATCAGATGTTTGATCAGGGGAAAGCCGCGAAACAAATATCTGTTTCGTTGGTGGAATAGCAATCAGGGCTTTTGGCAATACATTTGTAGTGCCAATTTCGGCCGGTATTCCGGGCCTGTTACCCTGGGCAGTTTTCTGGATGGGGTTCTGTAGTATTTGGGTTTTATTGGGACCCCTCAGCGGACTCACCCCTAGCGGACTCAACGGGATATAAAATGGAGGCGCTGTCCCTCCCGCGGCACATTCGGAGGCCGAATCTTTTATCGCCCCCGATCTTAATATCATTGGAGTTAGATATATTGGAGTCGGGGGCTGTGCCGAGGGAGTGAGCGGTTGAGAACCCGCCGCGAGTTGTTGGGATCCGCCCAAATGCGGTGAGCCACCCGTGGTTTTTTTTGCGCTTAGGGGACTCATTTAATAGCTTAAGGCCATTAAACTGGGAGTCCAGCGCAAGGAACACCTCATTAGTTTTACGAAAACTAACAAGTAGCTCCCTAAAACCATTTTTGGTTTGCCGCATAAAAGACCTCATTTCCTTTTCAACCTCGCGACAAGTTTCACAGCAGTAGCGCATTCCACTGTTTTTAATAATTTCAGCCGGCCGGCCTGTGCGATCAAGGCACTTGGCGTGCACAGCATTATCACACAGCCAGCAGCCAATATTGGGGTCATCATTTGAAATTACCTTCTTGCAGGTTTTAATAGCACAGACAATATTACCGGTCATTATAGTTACTTACCACTGTAAGAGAGAGCGAGCAATAGAGCGAGAGTTAGGGAGCTTAAGCCGTCAAGCTGTAATATCGGAGTAACGGATAAAGCACAAAGAGGAATGCCAAAATGAAGATAAGCAATTGCTACACCAAACTAATTCGCAATTAATATAGTTATTAATACACTGAATTGCTGAATGATATAGTTAGATCGTTACATCTTGTACGATGTCGATACAATATATCATCACTCATTGAATCTTTGCGGTATCCCAAAATATTTGTGATCGGGCCGGGAAACATGTAGTCAGTACTATAGCAAATAGTAGACGAATTTGTGTTTCTGTAGAGTTTAATCCTGCTTTAGCAAGCATACTGTTCCAATGGCTGTCGTCTTCTAGCAAGCCTAGAGCAAGGCATATGTCTTTATACGTTGGATACTACTACTTATATCTTGATATGACATTGGTCCGGTGACATTAACCAACAACAGTCGCAGATAAAAGCACTCAGTTTGCCGTGGATTGACTCTATACACACGACCCATTCCATATTTGATTTGAAAAAGCCGGGGCACGCATCAACTGGTGTCCCAGTCTTGAGGGGCACCCATTTTTTCGATAGAGCCTATGTAAAATATCGTAGAGCCTCAGAATAGAGCAGTGTTTGTGCGAAGGTACCAAAGCACGATCAATCGCTGTTTCGTTCATGAAATATACGCGCTGGCCGTTTTCAAGATGAACATCTAAATGGATAACTGCTGGATCTCGTTCATGAATTGGGAAACCGAAAATACGCCAGACAGCTTCATTGGAACTTACATAACGACTAATTTGATAATTCGTAATTTCATCATTTGGATTCAGCCTAGGAGCATTTACATAAGTATATTCAATTCAAAATACAGCCATATCACTTCCTTTATTGACATACTTGCAAATATATTTGATACTACATGACTCAAGATTAATATGAGCGTTGAATGTTTTGCTCAGTAGAGGTGAATATGGTACCACCCACCTATTGTCAATGTCGATTTCTGCGTTTTTAATAGTTTTAATGAACGATTGTCCGCCATTTTCGGTACTTCTTTGACGATATATTGGATATCCGTCAATATGAGTGATCGTATCGTTAGTGAAAAAAAAAAACCCCGAACGGAGTTTGCGATTTGTCGATGAAAAAATTGGACTTCGGACTTTGGACACTAGCAAACCACATAGATATAGGACACTTGGATTTGGTCTGAGGAAATGTCTGTGTGATTGTTAATGGGAAGTTAAGAACACTAGTACTTATCTTGTTTAAAAATCCGCAATGGCAGGCTGAAAAGGATCAGGATAGATACGGCTCGAAGGACCATGTTCAGAAGGGGGCGGACTTTAAGCAAAAAAGAGACGATCCAAGAGTAAAGGTAAAAAGTCGCACGAAGAAAAATATTAAGGTTGGGCATAATTAACTTGTAAATAAATTGCACTTTCTTTGCCTTCATCGGCTGGTGTCAAGTTAGAATTAATACATGTCACTTAAAAAGGTTTGTAAGAGCGGAGTGGAAAGCTCTTGCGGAGGAAGAGGCCGCTGGCGCTCACACTGGCTCTTGAAAATACGCACCCTCTTGGCGCAAACAGTGACTTTGTCACTTGTCACTCGCTCACCAACCTTATTTGCACTCATCGAACTCCGAATTCTGAGTTTTGCACTCCCGACTTAACTGTACATTTTTAACTCTTTTTGTTTAAATCCGATTTGCATCCTACATATTTTATCTTGAATATTGTTTTAGGGTTAAGAATAAAAACAAGGAGAAATAAGGGATAATATTGTCGCTTTGCTTTACTGACATCGCTCTTATGGGAGACTTTAATAGCAATATTCTTAATGAAAATCATCTTATTGACAATATGGAATCCCTAAGATTACGCGTAGTTAACTCGAATACACCAACGCATTTTACGTCCACTAATAGCACTCTCATGGATTTAGTGTTCGTTAATAACTACAGCAAAGTTCTCCTTTATGACCAAATTGCTGTCTCTTGCTTCTGAAAATATGACCTAATTTTAGCAACTTACGATATCTATTTTGTCAAGAAGGACATAATATTTACATATCGTCATTGACTTGTATTTTTGTTTGACGAATTTAATAGATATGACTGAACCTCAATGTATAATTTAACCACAGCTGACGATCAAGCACAGTTTCTCCAGAGCAACACATTAAACTTATAAAATACGTGTGTTCCATTAAAAACAAAATTCTCTAATCCAAGTGAGAAGCCCTGGTTTTCATATAACACAAAATCTGCAATAATGAAATGAAATGACGCTTATAACAAAGGGAAGAGATTTAAGACTGATTACAGAACGTCACAATGTTTTGTAATTCATATATAAATAATTATTTATATAATTATATATTATAATTCTATAAATTATAATTATAATTATATATTCATTAATGCAGATTTTATGTTTAATATAATTATATAATTAATTATTTATATATGAATTACAAAACATTGCGACTTTCATATAACATAAAATCTGCAATAATGAAACGAAATGACGCTTATAACAAATGGAAGAGATTTAAGACTGATTACAGAACGTCGCAATGATTTCTAATTCATATATTCATATAATTATTTATATAATTATATAAATTATGTAATTAATATAATTAATATATAATTATTTAAATAATAATTTATATATGAATTATATATAATTATTTAAATAATAATTTATATATGAATTACAAATCAATGCGACGTTCTGTAGTAAAGCTAATAAAAGATGCAAAGCAAAATTTTCTCTTCAAAAATTTCAACACTCCATCGCTGCCAATGATAGGTGGAAGGTTATTCAGAAAATTGGAATAAGAAAAGCAAAATCAGGTCTAGATGCTGAAATTAATGTTAATAAGCTCAATGAAGAATTTGTCAGCTGCACTGTACCTGAAGCTGGTGATAATGAATACCTAAACTGTGATCCTATTAACTGTGATATTAGGTTTAGTTTCAGATGTGTCAGTAATCTTGAAGTCCTAAGTCAATGTTTAATGTCAAGTCGAATGCTGTTGGAATAGATGACATAAGTCCGAAATTTACTTAAATAATTATCCCAGCAGTCTTAGATTTGGTAACATGCAATCAATACAGCCATTATGACTTCTGTTTTTCCGAGAAAATGGAAAAGTGCTCAAATAATTCCATTATCAAAGGGCAATGGTGATTTTAGGCCAATCTCAGTTCTTCCATTTCTTTCAAAAGTATTCGAAAATGTAATAGCTATTCATATTAACGAATATATGGCAAATAACAATCTTCTAAGTGACAAACAGCCAGGGTTCAGAAAACACCGGAGCTGCACGAGATCAATCTTAAATATCCGACGAAATATGAACGATAATAACGTAACGTTTCTGACACTGCTTGACTACAGCAAAGCTTTTGACACTGTTAATCATGACATAATATGTTCAAAAATGAAATCTTATATAAAATAAAGTGGCAATCAAATCAAATCAAATGTTTAGGCTTTGATCGGATTACTTAGTAGATCAGTTTTGTGAAGTTTTCATAAAATTCGATTAGCGGTTCTTCAGTTATTATATTTTTTGCAATGCTTACGGGCAGCTGCTTTGATATTATTGTCATTAGATTTTCGGCAAACATTTCCTGTCATTCGTATAAATGGTGAGTCTAGAATTGTAAAAATGTACTATAAATGTACTTTTCTCCTTTTCTCTTTTTTATACGAAGAAAAAATGCCACGACCTAGACGAGCAAATAAAGGTAGCCGAACGCGTGGTACAAATGCGGTATTACAAAGACGATCAAGAACTGCAGATGAAGGTAATGCACGAAATAGATCTGTTGACCCCGTACCTGTACTGAATCTTTCACGGCGATCACGAATACCTCGTGGTGTTTTGGCTGAAATGAGGAATGCTGCTTTTAATTACAACAGTCAGATTGATTATAGTATGTACGGATACATTGGACTGATGGACGCAATATGTCCATATTGTGATGCGGCTAAGTTTCCAGGTGAAACGCCCGGCTTATGTTGTGCTAATGGCAAAGTGAGATTGCCAGCATTAGAAATTGCATCCGAAAACATATTCTCAAATATCAGTCCAAGTCACAGAGAAAGTCACGCACCACGGTACTATCTTTATTTGGCTAAGGAAATGAACAAACGTTTTGACGAACTAGGCAAGTTGATGACAACAAAGATTGACGTAGTGGAGCCCCGAGTTGCGAATGTGGAGGAGCGAATGGCAAACGAGATCAACGAGGCAGAGAAGCGCATACTCCCTGTGTTTCAAGAGCGTATTAACACCATTTCGGAGGACATGAGGCATCTTCTCTCGCACGTAGAGGTTCTGGAAACCGAGGTCGGCGAAGTGGAGGCACTGAAGAAAAGGGTGAGTGCCCTGGAGGCAAGTCTGGCGACGCAGGAGACCACGAAATTGGCAGCGGATCTCAGGCTACATGGGGTGCCTTTGACTAAAGGCAAAAATTTAAAAACCATGTTTAACTCGCTCTCTTTCTCACTGGGGATTACACCGGCACCACGACTCCGCGATATTTTCCGCTTGAGGCCCCGTGTAAATCAAACACAATAGTTGATCCGATCATTATTGTCAAATTTGAAAACCCTCGCGACAAAATAATGTTACAGAGAGCGGCCACTGAATTTCGACGTATACAAAAACAACAGCTAAGCCTGCAGCTACTGGGCATAGGGTTCGCCTGCACTGATCTATTTAAACGAACAGTTAACGAAACCGAACTATGAGATTTTTAAAGAAGTTTCTTCCCGTCGTGGAGTTGTGCACGTGCGACTGAGTGAGAGAGAGGTGATGGCGGTGGAGGGTTTGCGAAAGCTCTCACAACTGATGCGGGAAAGGTCATCAGATCAGCTGGCTGGAGATGGGGAGTTTGCAGGCGATATTAATCGCTTTCAAAACTAAGGGGGTTATAATATATTTATATTTTATTCATTTTGTATTCTTATATTTTATTAATTTTTTTCTATAATAGGTTTAACATAAAATAAAATGTAATGTTAGTGATGTTCCTTAAGGTGTTTTTTCTTTGTTCTTTAAAGTGTTCTAAGTTTTTAAGTCTGTTTTACCAAATAACCAATGCAGAGCTTAAATAATAATTCAAATAATCATGCGCTCTTAAGAGTTCTTGTGAAGCAGAAATCAGGTTTACATATATGTCACATAAATGCACAGTCTCCCAAAAAAATAGACGAACTTAGGTATTTTTTTGTCAACTCAAATGTCGATATTATTTGTGTGTCTGAGACTTGGTTTAATATAAATATGTGTGATTCGTTAATATGTTGTAATCGATATAATGTTTTCCATGTTGATCGTGCAAGTCATGCCGGGGGTGTAGCAATATATGTGAATACAAAAATTAACGCTAAAGTTGTTCGGAAGAGTAATTTGGAAAGTGCAATAGAGTATTTATTTATTCAAGTTAAAGATATAAGGACTGAAAGTAATTTGCTAATTGGCTGTATTTATAGGCCAAATCGATATATTGACTTTAGCGAACTAACGAATATGATTTCAATGATGACAATGACTTTTACTGATATAATCTTGACTGGAGACTTTGATGAATTTAGGGAAACAAATTTACTTGATGCTATGGAATCATTGGACCTTTACCTGATAAATTCAACTCTAGCCACGCACTTTACCAGCCACAGAGATACACTTCTTGACTTATTCTTTGCTAACAAACCTCAGAAGGCTCTGGCTTATAGTCAACTTTCTGTGCCAGAATATTCGAAGCATGACCTTATATTTTTGACGTATACTACATTTTCCGCTAATTATACTGACCATTTCATAGACTATAGGGATTTTAAAAATATTGACTTCGAGCAACTTGATATTGACTTAAATTCGATAAATTGAAATGACATATATTATCTGACATCGGTTAACTCACAACTTGAATATTTCTAGACAAATTTGTCATACCTTTATAACAAAACAATACCAGTTAGATACAAATTAATTAGTAATGCTGAAGACAAATGGTTCAATAAGACTATTCAAACTGTAATACGGAAGCGAAATGAGGCCTATAAAAAGTGGAAGAGGTATAAGACCGACATATCCTCCATAGAATATAAAAGACTGAGAAAAAACTGTGACAATGATTAGGTCTGCGAAACGTGACTTTTTCACTATTAAATGTAATAGGACAAATGACTCAAAGTAAATATGGACAGAGATAAAAAATATAGGCTTAGAAAAACAATTCCAAAGAAATCGATGTAACTGAATTAAATATATCTTTTCACGCTTGAATGTACTTGAACCTGAACAAAACTCGTACCTATCTTCCGTACCTGAAAACAACTATGATAATTTAATTAATTTAGCTTTGAATGTGTCAGTCCATGTGATGCATTACAGTGTATGAACAAGATTAAAACTACGGCTATAGGCTTTGACGAAAACAATCCTAAGTTCATTAAAATCATTCTCCCAAGAATAATAACATCTAACTTCCTGACAAATAGAAAGAAGCTAAAATAATACCTATTCCTAAATCTAATTCCCCCGAATATAGACCAATCTCAATTTTAGCATATCTCTCCAAAGTTTTTGAGAACATAATGGCTATACAAATTAGACAATTTTTAACTGACAACTTTCTTCTGAGCGGTAATCAATATGGCTTCAGAAAATATCGCAGTTGCACATCAGCTATTATTAAAATAGCAGACGACATTCGAGAACGTATGGACGAAAATGAAATAACATTCCTGACACTACTTGACTACAGTAAGGCATTCGACACCGTGACCATTCCATTTTATGTACAAAACTTGAAAGACTTTAATTTTTCCAGAACGGAAATAAATCGTATGTCCTCGTATCTGGAGAATAGGTGTCGGGCTGTTTCATGTCAAACTTACGTTTCGTCTTTTATTTTTGTTAAACGTGGGGTGCCGCAAGGATCTGTTCTTGGACCTTTACTTTTTTCTTTATTTGTAAACGACCTTCCCAAGTCTCTGTCTGAATGTAATGTATATTAGTCGTCCCGTGAGTGAATTAGTTGAATCTATACAAGTATCCAACAGGGAGTTGAAAAAAGTAAGCGCGTGGGCAAAAAATAATGGACTTGGTCTTAATCCCAAAAAGTCAAAATGTATTGTAATTTATAAAAAATACTAGCGGACCCGGCGAACTTTGTCTCGCCCTAATTCGACGCCATTATATAACCCCAGGGTAATAGTCAAACACTGCATTTCTTTATTTAGTATAGAGCGATATGATATACTATGTTTTTTGTTTTATTTTCCGGCGCAAAAACAAACAATGAAGACGGCTTACCAACACGCGAACATGCAACGTACAGCTGGCCGTGCGAAAAACAGGGAAATTCTAGATTTATCCCGCAGACTTCTAACGATTGGCCTTGCGATTTGTTGATTGTCATCGCAAATGCCAATCGGACGGGGAACTGAATCCTCTTGAATTGGAATGGTAGATCAGTTGGAATAATCGGAATTCGTGGTATAAGGACTACCTCTCCTTTAAATGTTCCCTTGATGATCGTCGCCTGAATCACGTTATTCATCAGTTTCTTGACGGACAACCGCGTACCGTTGCACAATTTCGGATGATTTAGATTCCGCAGCATTATAATAATTGATCATACCTTCAGTTGCAAATTATGCGGTGGAGTTCCTGGCACATCTAGCGAGTTCAAAAATTCTGTCGGATAGTTCGTCGCTTCATCCTCGTCGGTCACGCTGTCAACGGATCTGTATGAATGCAGTTCTCCATCGATTTGATTTTGAATAATGTAATTCAAATTATCTACGTCCTTGTTCTTCGCTGCTAGTATTGCCCGTTCACTAATCCAGTCGATATTTTTATAATTTTGCGCAATGTCGGGGAACACTTTATTAATGACTTCCTCCTTTGACGATGTGAACACGCAAAAATTTGCCGGAAACGATATTGATCCAGTCGAAACATCAACAGGAATTTCGCCATTGCCAAGTGCCAGCAGTTGTCTCGAGAATTCAGCAGCGGACGGGTCATTCTGCAATGTGACTCTCATGTTCGTGGTTTAGATTTAGATTTATTTTATTCAATATCCTGACGCTACAAGTACAATACTTTTAAATTATTGCGTCAGTCACAAAGATATTTTATAACTTATTAAAGATAACTTAATATTAACAAGATTTATTTGACTTATAGTTATATAGTTATATTATTTATAATTATAAGAAAGTGTATTTAATTTGTTTTACATATTTGAAATGTTTTAAGTTTTATTATTTATGTGTGTGTGCTAAGATAGGTTTTGAGTTGTTTTTCGAATTGAAATGTGCCTTTAATTGACTTTAGTTGGTTGGGGAGATGGTTCCATAATTTAATAGCGTAAACGAGGAATTGTCTGTCAGAGCTTGCAAGTCTTGTGCGTATACTAATAATATTGTTCGTCCGTTGGGAGGAAGAAAATCTGATTATGTCAAACAAATACTCAGGTTGCTTTGATATTATAATTTTTTGAAAGAATATTAAAATCCTGAAATCAATCCAGGTACGAACATTTAGGTTAAATATGTTGTTAGCGCTTTCGGTTACGTGGTCCGTTCTTCTCAAATTGTAAATGTATCGTGCAACATTGTTGAATGTCACCTTAATCTTTTGCTGACTTATTGCGTCACAATTTCCAAATATTTCAAGCCCATAAAAAAGTGTGGGCATGATCAGAGTTTTGGCAATTAATAGTTGGTTAATTTCAGCTTTTTGACATATCTCCACAATGAAGACGATTTAAGGCATGCATTAACTTCATCGGCAGCCGTAGATTTCGGGATGACGGGAAGCGTTTGACGAAAATCTCCGGACAGCAATA
Source organism: Drosophila rufa (assembly GCA_018153105.1). Lineage (NCBI taxonomy): Eukaryota > Metazoa > Arthropoda > Insecta > Diptera > Drosophilidae > Drosophila > Drosophila rufa. The sequence continues at coordinate 1,583,190 of JAECXS010000003.1, read as the reverse complement.
TCAAAGACCCACCAAATAGTTTCGAATCACCGCGTAAATCTTTCATCGTTCGGTCAACTGCCTCCAAAGCTCGCTTATGCGCCATCGTGCATTCATCCCAAATGATGATTTTGCATTCTCGCATCAATTTCGCTGTCGCCGAATTCTTGCTTATTGTGCATGTTGGCTTGTCAACCGTGAGAAGATTCATGGGCAGCTTCAAAGCGGAATGTGCAGTTCGACCACCTTCCAACAACGTGGCAGCAATGCCAGATGATGCAACAGCCAACGCAATTTGAGATCTTGATCGAATCGTTGCCAGAATCAACGAAATGACAAATGTCTTGCCTGTCCCACCAGGAGCATCGATAAAGTATAAGCCTCCCGATCCATCGTCAACAACCTTCATTATCGAATCGTACACGTTCTTCTGCTCGGCATTCAAAAACGGCACATTGGTTCGGACTCTTTCGGCCAAGTTATCTTGGTTATAGTGTTGCTCCCGTTGAAATTCGCGATTGAAAGCATCGTGCACTGAACGATGTGGCGTTGGCATTCCCAATGTCGACAGTAGACTGCCGCACATAAGCATACACATGTCTTCGATCCGTATTAAAGCTTCGTTGTGCATTTCTCCGTTAATGGCAAGAGTGAAATTCATAGTTGTCCTGCGAACGTCTATTAAAATGTCGTCAGCCATATCGTCCTTGTACTTTTCCCACAGTGCGGTCGGGTTCGACGGATGACATGTGGCTATGATTATTGCAAATAATGCACGAATTTGATTTGATCCAGAAGGAGAAACAGTGGCATCAGCGAGCGTTGAGTCTTAATGTGTGTCGTTTTCAAGCAAATTTAAACGTTGGCAAGCCTCCCGAAAAGTGGCGCACAGCACACCATCCACAGTACGCAGGGACTTGAAGGATGTAGGGCCTCTTATGTTCACCAAAAGCAAGCGAATATAAAAGAATTCGTCTTGGCGTGGATGAACTGTGTATATTCGTCCGAGAGCATCAGTCGAATAGATATCAGCGAAACCAACAGCATCGCCTCTTTTTCGGCGTTGAAACTTTTTCGATGCAGCGTTCCATGTATAATAGCGTGGCATTTCCGAATAGAGTAAAGTCCTTGCGAACGGATCGCTTTCGCATGTAGAAAAGAAATTTGTCAACGTTGTCGCTGGTGGCCGTTCTGCTCTTTGCGCTGCATTCGCGTCCGTAAAGTAGACACGCTGGCCGTTTTCCAAGTGAACAGATAAGTGTACGACCGTCGGATGACGTTCATGAATCGGAAATGAAAACAGACGCCAAATGGCCTCGTTACAACTTACGTAACGTCCAAGTTGAAATTTCGTCACCTCGTCGTTTGCATTCGGATCAGCAATGGCAAACACCGCCATGTCGCTCCCTTTGTTCACATATTTGCAAATGTATTTGATTGATTTTATTGAGTTGCAGTACTCAACATTGCAGTGCGTTGAAAACGTTTTCGACAAAAGCGGACAATATGGAACGATCCAGCGGTTATCGACGACGTAGGACGTTGAGAAATTGTATGCAAATGCAGCGCGATTCAAGTCTGTTCTTGGTACTCTTTGTGTAGAGCGAATCTGTGCTAAACGGGTTCGTCTCGATTCATTTCTTTCTGCACGTTCGTCTTGCGTTTGACTTTCATGGACATTCCGACTATATGTTGCTCGACGTGTACGTCGTCCAATGTTTGGCCGTCTTATAGCAGGCATTATTCCTACAAATCACAGGAAGAAATTAAACAAATCCGGACGTCTGATAAAAACGAATAAGAAACCGAATAATATTGAAAAGATTTGTTTTTACTTTGACATATATTTCGATACACTACTCTTTTATATAATTTGATATTTTAATTATTTGTTTTTCACCATTACCCTGGAGGATTTTATAAAAATTTTATTACGTTCTGACCTTCTCCTGTTAGTTACCTACAACTGAAAAAAAATTTGAACCAAATCGGCCCAGCCGTTCTCCAGTAGTTTTTTACGACACATTTTTTGGGCTCCATTTATATATATATAGATTTAAATATTGATGGCGTACCCATAGACTATACCGAAAAAGTAAGAAATTTAGGTTTTATTTTTAATAGTCAACTTAATTGGAAAAATATAATAACTCAAGCCACTGCAAAAACATATAGTTTTTTGCGACAATTATCATTGACTCAATTCTTTTTGCCAATAAAAATTCGACTTTTGATAGCCAAAACCTGTCTTGTACCGACATTTCTGTATGGGGTAGAACTCTTTTCGAACTGCGATGTAATGAGTAAACAGAAGCTTAGAGTATGCTTTAATAATATAGCTCGGTATGTTTTTGGACTTCGACGCTCTGACCACATTTCTGACTTTACATACCAGATATTTGACTTACACTTCGAAGACTTGATGATTTATAAAACTTTGACTTACATGCATAAAATTGTGCCTACAGGAGAACCGTCATACTTATATGAAAAACTATGATTTTCTGCTTCAGCACGTACTAGTAATTTAATCACTACTAGATCTAGAACTCTCTACTCACAAAGACAATTTTTGATTTACTCAGTTCGCATCTGGAACGCTTTGCCAAACAACTTAAAAAACATAAATAATACTACAAGTTTTAAATCAAATAAAAACACCTCTTAACGAGGTTAGATTAAAGTGACGATGGCACACTCAACACAAAAAATTTCTGATATCAAATTTTGTGACGATTAATAGTTATTTCAACAAAAATATTTAAAAAGTTTTTAATTAGTTTCAAAATCGGCACGCTGCCTATTTTGCCTTTTTAAATTTTTCAGCTAAGTGCCGATTTTGAAACTAATTAAAAACTTTTTAAATATTTTTGTTTAAATAACTATTAATCGTCACAAAATTTGATATCAGAAATTTTTTGTGTTGAGTGTGCCATCGTCACTTTAATCTAACCTCGTTAAGAGGTGTTTTTATTTGATATCAGAAGTTTTTTAAATGACTTATGTATGTACATACATAGGTCTTCCATTGTTTTTATAAGTTTTTGTTTGAAACTCAAATGGGAAAAATTAACAAACAAAATTCATATAAGAAGTTAGCTATATGGGAGCATTGCTACTAATTTTGATGAGAAAGCAAATTTTCGGAGATATGTGTTGTACCCCGAAATATCTCAAGGGATATACGGCCGGAAGTTACTTTAAAATCGTGAAAGCTATTTAAAAAAAATTTTTAATCTAAAAAAAAAAAAATATTTTTATTCTAAATTCTTAATTATAATATTTAGAAAATTTTTGTCAGGGCAAAGTAATTATCATATCAAAATACTTTTCCAACGACAGATAGCACGTTTCTGTAACTTTAGTCGTTCAGAAGTTATGGGCGCGAGAAATTTCCTGTTTTCCCGCCAAAGTAGTGGAAAAAGCAAAAATTAGATAAAATTAAAAAAAAAAATCAAACGATTTCTTTTAAATGTAAATGATATTAAATTTTTTTTGATGGCTTTAAATTTGATTGCATTGTTCACGTCTCTAAATGACTCTACATGAGTTTTTACATAAATGTATGTATAGTGCATGTAAAAGGTTAGGTATATGGGATCTTTGCTACTAATTTTAATGAGTAATATCTCGAGAAAGCGAATTTTCCCAGATATGTGTTGTATACCAAAAGTTGAGCCATCTCAAGGGCTATCTGGCCTTGAGTGACTATCAAAATCGTTAGAGCCATTTTTAAGAAAACTTCAAAAACTTAAAAAAAAAAATTACTTTTAATTATAAATTCTTTAATATTATATTTAGATAAATAATGTCAAGGCAAAGCTATTATCATTTCCAAATACCTTTCAAACGACATATAGCACGTTTCTGTAGCTTTAGTCGTTTAGAAGTTATGGGCGCGGAAAATCTAGCTTTTTTAGCGGTTTTCCCGCCAAACTAGCGGGAAATCGAAAAAGTTGTAGAACAAAAAATGTTCAGCTCGAGCTGTTTAACAAAATAAAAGTAGTTCCAGGACTTTAAAACAAAAAAATCAGACAAACAGACAAACAGACAGACAGACAAACAACAGGACAAACGTTTTCATTTCGGAAAGGCCGTTGAAATCTTGTTTATTGAATATCTTTTGAACGGAGTATCGGATCAGGATGATCGAGGTGTCATTCGACGCGTATTTAAAGCTAGATCACAACAACATTAAAAATTTTGGGATTTTTGCTCCACCGGCCCCAATGGCTCCCATTTTCAAAATTTTCAATTTCGCACTTTCACTCTAATTTCTCCCAAACTAATCCGTTTTTGAAAAATCCTAGTATGCAGTTTCAAAGAGGTTTACAATACCTTTCGATTAAGATATAAATGGTTCTGATCGGACTATCGTAGCAGATTTTCAATTCTACGGCTGTATATAGTAGTCTCCTTGCGCACCACAGTCTCGGTGCTCATCGTCACTACGTGGACTGCCGTCCACAGTGATTAAAATTAAAGAAACACCTTCAGGAAAGGAACTCTCAAAATGAGTAATAAAATTAAATTTAAACTGTACAAAATAAGCAAAACTAAAAACAATCTAAATAACACTAAAGGAACTTAATTGTTAGAGTAAGGAACATCAAATTGTAATAAAATAAAATGAAATGTTAGTTTTTAAGAAGATATTAATAACAATTCTATAAACAATAATTTGTGACTTGTGTCATAAATATAAGCCTATAGCTTGTAACACAAAGAAAAGCGAAACAAACAAATAAATAAATAAATATTCAACAATACAATTCGGCATTTCAAATTACTTCTTTTGGTGCTACTAAAATTATTACAGATCATTTTATGCCGACGTTTAAGGTAAATATTTCAATAGGAATGTCTCATCTTTATATGATAAAGTATTCAATTCAATAGTTCTGATCTAACATCCACCTTAAATTTCATACATGTTACAGATCCAGGGCCAGATTGGTAATTTTCTAGGGGGTGCTTCAACTTACATTTGGGTATAAAAATTATGTTGGGGACGCTCTTAGTTTAGTCACAATAAATCTTTAAAGTTTAGCCTAATTCCCATAGAAAATGTGTAGCAAACACGCACACAGACAAATGATGAATACACAAAATTCAAGCGCCTGTCTGTGTATCGTCGCGGTACAGTGGGCTGTGCAGTTTAAAATTTTTGTTAAATTGTGCTTGGCGTAAATACTATATACGAGTATGTCGACATTTTGCACACTTTGAATACATTTATGCGAGAAATATAAATAAAACAAAAAGTTGACAAAGTAAAATACGTAGTAATTAACGACTTTTCAATATTAAGACGTACATTTAAGAATACAAATTATAAGGAGAATTTTATAGTAAAGAGCATACAGTTTGATGAGGTAAGAGAAAAGTATTGCTGTGATCATTAGCAGCGTAAAGCAGCGATGAAGACGAAAAATTAAAAAAAAAAAAAAAACGCGAGCGCGTTTTTTTTTTTCAAAAAAATTTCGGCTGTGACACTACTTTAAGTAATCCTAATAAATTCCTTTTTTTTTAACCTATGTTATTTTGCACAGCCAATTTTTGCTTTTGACATTAAATAAAAATAAGGACATGGAAGGTCCTTTATAATTTTATATATAATATAATCTTAATATTGAAATACAAAAAAAAAATGGCATTAAAAAGTTAATTACTACGTATTTCACGTTGTCAAATTGTTGTTTTATTTATATTTCCCGCATAAATGTATTCAAAGTGTGCAAAGTGTCGACATATATAGTATTTACGCTAAGCACAATTTGACAAACATTTTAAGCTTCACAGCCCACTGTATTTTGTATGGGAATTAGGCTAAACTTTAAAGATTTATTGTGATTAAACTAAGAGCATCCCCAACATAATTTTTATACCCAAATGTAAGTTGAAGCACCCCCTATCTATGTTTTTTTTTTTTTTAATTTTTTGGAAGGGGCCCGTTTAATAGACAATTACCGCCAGATTTATCAAGCTGATTCGTTTTTGCTGATCATAAATTTTTGCAAATTTATTTTATTGGTGTTGAAAATTGTGAATTGGATCTACGCTGTGCTATTGTTTCGAATACAAGACGTGAAATTATTCGTGAGCTAAAAAGTTTTTTTTATCAGCATAACGCATAAGTTCAGTTGTTCAAAATTGCTATCGATCGTATGCCATCTGATAACACTAGTTTACACTCAAAATGCTCCAAGCCTGTTGATGCGAAATTCTGGTAGAGTTGAGTCCCCAGATCACGAAAATGGCTTTATATTTTTTTTTATGGATACGTTTTTATTAAAAGATTTTTTAAAGTTTTACACAAAAAAATCTACTCATTTTACGTTTATCATTTTATTGCGCAAGTTATAGCCAACCAGTGTTGCCAAATCAGATTTTTTCCCGTAATTTTCAGCTTTATTTATACTTGACTAGCGGGCATATTTTAGAAACAGGGGGAAGCGGCAATTATGGCTGTTTTTAATGTGAAATCAGCTTTTTTCCAGCTTTTTTTATATCGAAAGTTTTTAAACAAAAATGTCGAGATGCTTGGCTTCAGCATCCTGATTTTAAGACATGGCTTCGCAAAGACGATACTGATGCCTCCAGAGTCTTCTGCAGTTATTGTAAGTGCACACTAACTAACACTAACAGGAATGCTAAAATCAGACTAACAAGTTGAGTTTCTTCAAATTGCCAAATAAAACAATAGAACAGCTTCGTAGCTGCGTTGTACCTGTTAGTAGCACAACACACAGCTATTGCTCAAATCGACCACCTTAGTAGTTTGTGCACTAGTCAATTTGGAGATAGTGCAACTGCAGGCCAGATCAGGCTGCATAGAACAAAGTGTACAGGCACTCGTTAATACTCGTTAAATACTCGTTAATACTAAAAAAAACATTATTTTGTACTCATTTTAACAGAAAGCTAAGGGAAAAAACTAATGCGCTTTTTTTTTTAGCTTTTTGTCGAAAAATACAGATATTTTTCTTTTGTTTCAAAGCAAAATATGTATGAAAATCTTTGCGCCCTTTTTTCAGCTTTTTTTTTCGAAAAAAAAAAGACATTTTTCTTTTGTTTAAGAGCAAAAATTTGTATGTAAATCGTTGCGCTTTTTTTCAGCTTTTTTTTTTTAAAAATGCAGCTTTTTTTCGACCATTGTCCCGCCGAAAACAGTTTTTTTTTCTCAGCAGTAGTTGGTAACACTGTAGCCAACCAACTTAGCCGTCGAATGTTTTATTTTAAGGTCCGTACTCAGACACGCGAACAGCGTTTTTAAGCAGTGAGAGAGAGCGAGAGGTCAATAGTCGAGAAACGGTGTTTGGCAGCGCTGTTTTAAAGGCCGGTACGCAGACGAACGAACGAAATACCAGAAACATACCAGAAAATACCAGGTGGCGCGAAGGAAGACTTTTGGTATTTCTAGAGCGGGGTGACGAACAGAATAAAAAATTTAATGAAACGGTCGTTCTCGACTATTGGTCTCTCACTCTTTCTTACTGCTTCTTCACACAATTCAAAAATATAGATCCCACCAAACACAATAATGTATTCAAAAGCCCAGTCCAGATGTTTATAATAGCAGATAAAGTTATAATAATTAAATTGGTAGAGACCAATTCAATGATAAGGGATGTGAGCAATATTAAACATTTGCATAAATAAAGGCCTGGAAGGAAATAGGTCCCTCGATGACTGAGATGAAGGGGTCAGAGGCGACGGCCACCGCCCGCTGCTGCTTAGAGCAGTGTCTGGCTGGAAAAATCCTTCGTTGTCGAGCTCGAGAAGTACATACAGAGGCCGCAGCTGCTGAGAGCAGTGTCTTTGGTGGACAAAACCTTCATTGCCAAGCTGGAAAAGGACATGTACAGCAATGGACAGGGCGCAGGAGCAGTACCAACTCTAACCAAATGTATGGCAGCAAGGATATGGTGTACAATCAGAGTCTCGCATCCATCAGAACGAAGTAACTTTGAATCATTTCACCAGTCCAACAATTTAGTGGCAGCAGGAGTAGCTGCGGCAGCCACCGCCACCACCCAGATGGTGGTAAGAACAGAATCACCAGCCGGTAGAGCAGCCCTTGTCCTGGTCGTCGATCCAGGAAAGAATGTTGATTGTGCATGGTCGAGAGAATCTGGGCGACGGCGTTGTGCGCAAATTAGCTATTCCATGCGAATTGTCTTTCAAATATAAAATAAATAATTGTAAATATAAAACAGCTGATTTAAGATTGGTATGACCGCATCATTTACCTCCCAAAAATGCCGAAGAGCGTTTTATAAAGCGGTCACACTGGAAAAAGATTAAATCTTTTTCGGGTTGCGAACTGTTTTACTGTCTGCGTACTAGGCTTTATAGGTAATCAACTAACCTTTCGATTTTAAAACACTTTATGTATATTTGATAAGTACTTTGTGTGTTATAGCTCGATAAACTTGAAAAAAGTGTAAATTTCAATCTACTTGAAAGGTACAGTGTTGGACAACGCCTTTAGATGGTCTGTTAACTTTGCTAGATGTGCTGAACACTCGGATTTATCTTTGAAAAAAGTTAAGTTTTGTTAAATAAACAACAATTTACAAAATTAAGTTGAAGTAAGATACAAATTAAATAATCGCCTTTAAATACATACATAGACAATGTATTAATTTGATTTGGGTCATTGGTACCACTAAGGGGTTATGCGGCCTCGCGGCCATAAAACGTGGTATAAAAACAAACCTTGAAATGAAACCCTTGAAATGAAAAAACCGATTTCCCAATTTAATGAATAGGTTAAGATCTTGATTTGAAGGGGGCGCTCTTATACAGAATACTCGTGCTACAGTTTTTCTGCAGAAAAAAGCGTTTTTTTTTATACCACGTTTTATGGCCGCGAGACCTTATAACCCCTTAATGGTACCAATGACCCAAATCAAATTAATACATTGTCTATGTACGAGTATGTATATAACGGCGATTATTTAATTTTTATCTTAACTTAACTTAATTGTGTACATTTTTGTTTATTTAACAAAACTTAGCTTTCTTTCATAGCTAAATCCGACCTGTCATCACATCTAGCAAAGTTAACAGACCATCTGAAGGCGTACCTTTAGTCTAGTAGACATTCGGCCAACAATTTAAAAAAAATTCGCATTTTACTTAACTTTGAAAATCTACGATCAATCTATTTTTCAACGGATTTTTTGAGTTGTAGGCCTGTTTGATACTTAGGGCGATCAACTTTATAAAAAAACACGTTTTGATTTTCCAACGGATTTTTAGGATGCTAGCAGCATGCTAACATTTGAGTTAATGGATTGAAATTTCCACTTTTTTCAAGTTTATCGAGCTATAGCACACAAAGTACTTATCAAATATACATAAAGTGTTTTAAAATCGAAAGGTTAGTTCATTACCTAGAAAATAAAACATTCGACGTCTAAATTGGTTGGCTACAACTCGAGCAATGAAATGATAAACGTAAAATGAGCAGATTTTTTTGTGTAAAACTTAAAAAAATCTTTTAATAAAAACGTATCCATAGAAACAAAATTTAAAGCCATTTTCGTGATCTAGGGATTCAACTCTACCAGAATATCGCATCAACAGGATTGGAGGTTTTTTTTTTTTTTCGTAAACTGGTGTAATCACGAAATCGTAATAAGGGCTGATAGAACACCTTTTGGAGAGCATGCAATGCGATTTAATGCACCGACAATTGATGAGGTTGCAATTGTAATTCTTGGTGATCAGTTTCGATCTCGTGATATTGTACTTCATTGCAGAAATGAGCAATTGCAACGTGTTTCGGAACTTCATCGTAGTTACGGTGCATTACAATATTGCATCGGAAAAGTGCCGATAGCTAATATATCAATATACCAATTATCGATCCAAGCACAGGTAAAAATGTACCAATTTTCCATGTGTTGACATTTCATTTGTATAATTTTCTAAAGTCACATTTTGGACTTATTTTCAGGTCTGCATGTGCAGAAAAAAATTAGTGCCATGAATTTTTATTCGTATAGATTGATGGTTCGTCCACAAGAACAAAAATTTTTCTTAAGATGTGGTAAACTGTTTCATCAGTACATCGTTGATATGTATGCCAAAAATTAATTATGTACTCCATCGAATGGCAAAAAAGGGGATTGCCGTACCCACATATATTCATTTGGCTGGTACATAAAATAAGTCCGGATCAAATCGATTACATTATATTGGCTGAAATTCCTAATCAAACTGTTGATCCTGAGTTATTTCACGTTGTTGTTAAAAACATGATACATGGTCCGTGCGGTGAACTAAATATGAATTCACCATGTATGATTGATGGAAAGTGTTCGAAACGATACTCAAGACAGTTGACTTCAGAAACCATAACGGGCAATGACGAATATCCGTTGTATCGACATAGATCACGTAATAATAATGGCAGAACGGCAACCATTAGAATTCGTAGCCAAGACGTTAAAGTTGATAATCGTTGGGTGGTTCCGTATTGTCCATTATTTTCGAAAATGTTCAATCTATCTATATATATATATATATATATATAAAAATGGAGCCCAAAAAATGTGTCGTAAAAAACTACTGGAGAACGGCTGGGCCGATTTGGCTCAAATTTTTTTTCAGTTGTAGGTAACTAACAGGAGAAGGTCAGAACATAATAAAATTTTTAGAAAATCCTCCAGGGTAATGGTGAAAAACAAATAATTAAAATATCAAATTATATAAAAGAGTAGTGTATCGAAATATATGTCAAAGTAAAAACAAATCGTTTCAATATTATTCGGTTTCTTATTCGTTTTTATCAGACGTCCGGATTTGTTTAATTTCTTCCTATGATTTGTAGGAATAGTGCCTGCTATAAGACGGCCAAACATTGGACGACGTACACGTCGAGCAACATATAGTCGGAATGTCCATGAAAGTCAAACGCAAGACGAACGTGCAGAAAGAAATGAATCGAGACGAACCCGTTTAGCACAGATTCGCTCTACACAAAGAGTACCAAGAACAGACTTGAATCGCGCTGCATTTGCATACAATTTCTCAACGTCCTACAAAGACCATAGCTGCGTTGTTATCGGTTCATTGTCTGTGGTATGTCAGCACTGCAATGCACTGAAGTTTCGATTGGAAGCTCCCGGCTTATGCTGCGCAGGTGGCAAGGTAAAATTGCCGGTTTTGACTCATCCACCAGAGCCATTGTATTCGCTTCTATATGGGAATACAAGCAAATCAAACCATTTCCTGTTGCACGCACAAAAATATAACGGATGTTTTCAAATGAGGTCATTTGGAGCAGAGGTTGTTCAACAACCAGGCTACAATCCGAGTTATAAGGTAATAGCGTCACTCTTTTATCAACATGAACAACTATAATTTTTCACGAAATTGCATCACAAAATTCAGATTCAAGGGCAAATTCACCATCGAGCGGGCGCTTTGTTACCACCACCAAACCAAGATAATAAATTCCTTCAGATCTATTTCGTTGGTGATTCGGCAGTTGAACTTAATCAGCGTTGTGCAATTTTCACTGCAACTAAACGTGAAATAATAGAACAATTGCAAAATCTTCTGCATGAGCATAATGAATTTGTCAGATTGTTCATAACAGCATTGGATACAATGCATTCTGACGACAAAAAAATCTTTATTAGAGCAGATACAAAAAGACCAGCTGGAAGCCATTCAAGACAATTCAATGCGTCGCAGTGGTGACTATTGGCGAGAATGTAGAATGCGCGTTTATCAATATCCGTTGATGTTCTGTCGTGGAGAAGATGGATATCACCTCAACATAAAGATGATCAATCCAACGACAGGTTTGTTTAATCACTTATTTTTCTTTCTGCACGTAAATTCGAATTCATATTACAGGAGAAGAACAGAATAAGAAAGCTCAATGAATTTGTATGCATATCAATTTATGATTCGACTAGATGTTGAGATACCGCCGTTTGTGTACTGTACTGTGTCGACATGTATGTAAAAGTAGAAACGGAGTGTTTTTCAATCGTTTCATTCGTTTCAATCAGTCAAAGTTACGATCTGATGAGTACATCCACTTGCGTGACGCCATCGCTACTGATGAACACGCGGCAAACATTGGTTGTTTGACCATTTTCCCAGTTACTTATGTTGGGAGCCCGCCCCACATGCATGAGTACGCTTAAAATGCGATGACGTACGTGAGGAATTACAGACGACCTGATTTATATATTCTGGATTACATCGTTAATCAGAAGGTTTTTGGCGTAGTTCGTTGTTGGATGTACTCGGTTCAATGGCAGAAGCGTGGCTTACTATATGAGCACATTTTGCTTTGGATGTTCGACAAGAACATATTGATTCGATTATTTCTGCCGATATACCAGATCCAGAAACTGATCCGGAGCTGCATTCCGTTGTGAAAACGAGTATGATCCATGGGCCTTGCGGAGTCCACAACCCAGAATCACCATGAATGGAAAACGGAAACTGCACACAACGTCCGTTGTGTCCGTCCGTTGGTGGCTGAAACAATCAGTGGAAACGATGGATATCCATTCTACAGGCGTCGTTCTCCAGATGACAACGGCAGATGGATCGATATGATGGTGAAAAATAACAAAGTCGTCGTCGATAACCGCTGGATCGTCCCATACTGTCCGCTTTTGTCGAAAATGTTTTCAACGCACTGCAATGTTGAGTACTGCAACTCTATAAAATCAATAGATTTGCAAATAAGTGAACCAAGGGAGCGACATGGCGTTTGGCATAGCTGATCCGAATGCAAACGATAAAGTGACGAAATTTTAACTTGGACGTTACGTAAGTCGTAAAGACTTAGAGTTTTCATTTCCGATTCATGAACGTCATCCGACTGTCGTACACTTATTTGTTCACTTGGAAAACGGCCAGCGTGTCTACTCTACGGACGCGAATGAACGCAGAGCAGAATGGCCACCAGCGATAACGTTCTTTTTTTACATGCAAAATCAATCCTATCGCAAGGACTATACTCTATTTGGAAATGCCACGTTATTATACATGGAACGCTGCATCGAAGAAGTTGGGGTTATATAAAGGCGTCGAATTAGGGCGAGGCAAAGTTCGCCGGGTCCGCTAGTGATCATATAAATGTGGAGTACTGTAATTCAGTAAAATCCATTAAATATATTTGCAAGTATGTAAATAAAGGAAGCGATATGGCTGTTGTTGGTGTTGATGGTGATAATAGACATGACAGGGTGTGGCACGACGGCCTTCTTTCTAAACTCAAAACCCTGCTCAACCCACAGCTGTTTGAAACGCTCAAATCATTTCTATCTGACAGGACGTTTCGTGTGATCCAAGAAGGAATAATGTCCACTGAGAGGCGGATCAGTGCAGGTGTACCACAGGGTAGCGTTCTTGGACCTACACTGTACAGCCTGTACACTCATGACATGCCAAAGCCTCCAGTACACTCCCGTAACATGATGCTGGCCACTTTTGCGGATGACACAGCGGCAGCGTGCAGATCATCTTGCATATCCACAGCCACTGACAGGCTTCAGTTATACCTCAAGAAATTTGAAAACTGGGCCTGTCGGTGGAACATCTCTGTAAACCCCTCAAAGTGTGCAGTAGTGACACACACACTCAGGAAGGACAATTGCCCAGGATTATTTTTACACGGAGAGCTACTGGAACAGAAAAGGAAACACAAATACCTGGGTGTGACCCTCGACAGAAGATTAACACTAGCAAAGCACACTACAAATGTCAAAAACTTACTCGAAGCCAAGGCTAAGAAGCTTTCTTGGCTGTTAAAACCAAACAATCACCTTAACCTAACAAACAAAATCAAAATTTACAAAACCATACTTGCCCCCACATGGAGATACGCCATACAAGTATACGGTATTGCTGCCAAAAGCAACTTAAACAAAATCATACTATTCCAAAGCAAGACACTACGCAGACTTTCAGGAGCTGAGTGGTACATACGGAACATTGACCTGGCCAGGGACTTCAAAGTCCCTCTTGTTGGGGACGTTATCAACTCTCAAGCGGAAACATACTTCAAGAAACTGACAAACCATCCGAATATACTCGCCAGAAGACTCACGGAACATAGAACCAGAAGAAGACTCAAAAGAACCCATCCCATCGATCTACCACACAGAACTTTTTAAAAAAATCCCCCACATGACCTAAAACACTCCACAAATTCGTAACCCATAACACTTTTCTACTACTACAAATATTTTAAAATCCATTGAACACCTGCCTACACTATTGTAAAAGTTACTATATATAGTAACAGTATACAATATAAACTGTGTAGGATTGGTATTAATGAGTACTCTTGATATCGATCTATGTCAGGATCTAGTATATTGTAATTATAAGGTAGTTTAAGGTTAAGCGAAAATGGGAAAGGAAGAGGCGGTCACACTGATATAAGAGCAAGAGCAGAGTACAGTCAAAGCGGGTAACAAGAATAAGAGACAATAAGAAAACGTGTTTAAAATATAAGTGTTAAGTTAAGAACTGCAGACTAAGAACTAAATTTGTAGCGATCTCATTAAAGATAAATCAAACCCTACAACTGTGTAAATTAACACAGTAATAAATCACAAAAATTAAAGGTAAAAAACGTTATATCGGCTAAAATTTCTGATCAAACTATTGGTCCTATGTTATTTCACTTTATGATACATGATATACATATGATATGATACATGGTCCGTGCGGTGAACTAAATATGAATTCACCATGTACTATATGATTGATGGAAAGTGTTCGTTACGATACCCAAGACAATTGACTTCAGAAACCATAACGGGCAATGACGAATATCCGTTGTATCGACGTAGATCACCTAATAATAATGGAAAAACGGCAACCATTAGAATTCGTAGCCAGGACGTTTAAGTTTATAATCGTTGCGTGGTTCCGTATTGTCCATTATTTTTGAAAATATTCAATGCTCATATAAATGTGGAGTACTGTAATTCAGTAAAATCCATTAAATATATTTACAAGTATGTAAATAAAGGAAGCGATTTGGCTGTTTTTGGTGTTGCTGGTGATAATAGACATGATGAAATTACTCAAATTTGTTATCTTATTACACTTGGAATGTGTCTTCGAAAAAATTTCAAAGACGTAAACAAGGAACACCACTCGATGGGCATCCTGGCATTTTTCAAACAGATGCATTTGGAAGAATATGTACTGTACATCCTAACAATGCTGAGTGTTTTTATTTGCGATTGTTATTAGTTAACTTCACTGGCCCAAGAATTAAGAACAGTCAACGGTTATTTGTTGATTACCTTGAAAATGTACAACGAAGCTTTGATAATAATTAAAGATATGAGTCTAACGATTGCAAATAAAGAATTAGGACAACTGGGTATGACCGCACCAAATCGTGAGATGAATGATTTTTTTGACCGTGAATTCCAACGTGATCAGGAATTTAATTCTAATGACTTGCCTTTATTTGTACAATCGAATATATTATATATATTTCTTGGATGCACCTGTTGGTACAGGCAAAACGTTCGGCAATAAAATTGCCATTGATTGTACAGATGAATGAAACTCTGACTTACAATATTTCGAGAAATTCCGCTATGGCCAAAGTTTTGCGATTAACGTCAATTATTTTATGGGATGAGTGTAAGCTCAGCATTTAATCGAAGAATTCAAAATTTACGTGGTAATCAACAGCTTTTTAGAGGTGCTTTGATATTACTGTCAGGGGATTTTCGTCAAACATTGCCGGTCATTCCTAGATCAACTCCTGCTGATGAAATAAATGCCTGTTTGAAATCATCAGTTCTTTGGAGATATGTAAAAAAATTGACACTGAACATTAATATGCGTATTCACAACAAAAGGATCCAGCTGCCCGTGAGTTTTCAAACAATTGTTAGAAATTGGTGATGGCAAAATATTGCACATCAATAGATTAATTAATTGAATATGTTTTTCCCAATATTCTTCAAAATTACAGAAATCATGATTGGTTGAGAGAACACGCCATTTTAGCACCAAAGAACATTCATAAAAATTCAAGCGAAACTGCCAGGTGTAGTCACGACATATAAATAAATTGACAGTGTTATGAATCAATATGATGCATCAAATTTTCCAGTTAAATTTTTAAATTCATTGAAAACTGGTGGTATGCCACTACATGGCTTGAATCTAAAAGTTGGTTCTTTGATTATATTATGCAAAATATTAATCCACCAAAACTTTGTAATGGCACCAGATTGGCAGTGAAAAAGTTAGTGCCAAATTTGATTGAAGCTACTATCTTATCAGATAAATCAAAAGGAGAAGTTTGTTTCATACCACATATCCCTATGATTCCAACTAATATGCTATTTGAGTTCAAACGATTGCAATATCATGTGAGGTTATCATTTGCGATGTCTATCAACAAGGCCCAAGGCAAACACTTAACGTTTGCGGTGTGAATTTGGAAGAGTCGTGTTTTTCACTTGGCCAACTTTATGTTGCATGTTCCAGAGTCGGTACCCCCAGCCGTTGGTTTATTTATAGTATACTCTAAATGGAAAAACAAAAAATATGGTTTATCCAAATGATTTGGATTATATTTTAAAATAGCTAGCATTTAATAAACTTTTTGTTGCTTAAACAAGTGAATTTATATTTTATAAGATACGTAGCGAAGCACGTACCGAGCCGCTAGTATCTTTATAATTTAACCCCTACTGCTGAATCTTTATGACGTTCTTACTTAAATAATCGTTCTCAATCTCGTTCTCAGTCATGACGTTGTCAAATTCAGTTCTACCCTTAAGATGTGGAGTACCTTAAGGATCGGTTCTTGGGCCCTTATTGTACTCGTGCTATGTGAATGATCTACCAGATGTCCTTTCTGAATGTAACGTCCATATGTATGCCGATGATGTACAAATGTATACTTGTAGTCCATTGTCAAGAATAGCTGAATGTATTAGTGTAACCAACAGAGAATTAGTTAAGGTGAATGAGTGATCAAGAAAATGGTCTTGGTCTGAACACATCCAAATCTAAGTGTATAGTTATTTTCAAAAAGACCTTGAAACTCTACATTTTGAAAAAATTAAAATTGAAAACAGCACAATTGAATATATTGATAAAGTAGCCAACCTAGGTATAATATTTAATAAAACTCTCTCTTGGAGTGACCACATAAATAAATTTGTAGGAGGACATACGCAGCATTACGGCTCTTGTACTTGACTCAGCACCTATTACCAGTTGAAGTTAAGCTCCTTATTGCAAAGATTTAGATTTAGATTTATTTTATTTAGTATCCTGACGCTACAAGTATAATACTTTTAAATTATTGCGTCAGTCACAAAAATATTTCATAACTTATTAAATATATCTTAATACTAATATGATTTATTTGACTTATTGAACTAATGATTTAGAAGACATACTTGATACCCGCTCTCTTTTATGGAGTTGAAATCTTCCAAAACCCTGACTCTGCAAGCAAACCAAAACTTAATGTTGGTTTTAATAATATAGCATGGTTTGTTTTCAACTTGAAAAGAAGAGATCACGTTTCCAGCTACTCCCTGAAAATATTTAATTTAAATCTAAATAATTGGATCAAGCTCAGAGCACTGATATTACTACACAAAATTTTAATGACTAAGGAACCGAGATATCTTTATAATAAGTTGGTTTTTTCAACATCAGATCGTACAAACAATATTACAGATATACGATATCGGCTATCAGTATCTGAAAAGCAATTTTTCATATACACTGTTCGCCTATGGAACAACCTCCCTCATAATCTTAAGTCCATTCGATGCGCACCACAATTTAAATCAACCCTATTTGAGCACCTTCAAAATAGCACATAAATCTTAAAAAAAAAACAAATGAGAATGTAAATTAAAAATGATTGAGAAAATTAATTAATGTTAATTGAATTAATTATTTAATTTCCTGTCATGTTTCATATTATTTAATTTGCTTCCCTTACATTTTAGCTATGCTTAATGTTAATTAAATGTTTGGTTTTCTATCTATGTTAAAACTACCGATTACACCCATTGTGACTAGTGCCTAGATTTTAAGTTTTCTTATTCAACTTGCAGCGCTAGGATGTTCATATTAAATAAGTTAAATTAATAAAATTAATAATAATAAGCGAAATTATAAAATGAAATCGAGGAAAGGAAGAATAATAGAAATTATTAACAAATTTAAGAAAGAAACTATAATGGCCCCTTAACAAATTATTAAGAACAAAACAAACGAGAAATAAAGCTAACTTCGGTACGCCGAAGTTTGTATACCCTTGCACATTTTATATTTTACATGTAAAATTTGACATTTTCATATAAATCGACAGATCGCTTCTATGGCAACTATGTATATGATATAGTTGTTCGATCTTAATGAAATTAAACCCGTAATTCTAACACCGTAAAACTGTTATATCTCAAAATTTATTAAAATACGTTTAAAAACAGAGAAGTTACAATTTTTTTGCATCAACTTCGCCATCATTCCTATGGCACTTATAGGATATAGTAGTCCGATTTCGGCCGTTCCGACATATATACTGCGTGCTAAATAAGACTATGCTGAACATTTCAGCTCGATAGCTCAAAAACTGAGAGACTAGTTCGCGTAGAAACCGACAGACGGACATGGCTAGATCGACTCGGCTGGTGTTGCTGATCAAGAATATATATACTTTATGGGGTCGGAGATGCCTCCTTCACTGCGTAGCAAATATCATGGCAAAATTATAATACCCTCTGCAAGGGTATAAAAACAAGTCGTAAGCAGCGTGACCGCGCCGATAACGATAAAAAATAATTTTTGGCTCAACAATAAATACCATACCATACCATTTCAATTTCACGAAATACCATAAAATTTACCATCACTAAAATTTTTTTCAAGGCTTAATTTTTAATAAAATAAATATTTTATTTATTGTTTCTCTTTATTACCATCTACAAAAAAAGATGAACACTTTGTTTTAGTTCCATATAATATTATTTTTTCATATTATAAGAGTCTTTGTGTGAGAACAGTCTTCATTTGATATGTATTATATGAAATATGTATTTATTAAAATTATTTAATAGTTTTTATTGAACTAAAAAATAATATTACTTAAAAAATAAAAATTATATGAACAAGGATCTTATTTTATATTGTCAAAATTTATTTTTTAGATAGCAATGAAGAGTTTGGCTGATAACACTGGTCGACAAAAAAAAACCCGGCGAATAAACGCTATTGATTCTGAAAGATCTTAACCGGTACATTGCTAGTCCGAAACTGAAAAGTTTCCATCACGTACCAATTTTTGAGAAAATCGCGGTCAAAGTATCATGCACTGCTTGAATTGACAGTTTTCAAGAACGATAACTCCCAAGCCCTACGTAGCCTAGAGCTGGTATTAGGCTAAAAAGAAGCGTTAGCCTTTCTACTTCAATATTAAACAACAACTACGGTACATCGAAAAACTTACGCCAACCAGTACAAAGCATCCTTTGTGGAGGGCTCACCCAAATCTAAGCTCTCCAATTGAAACCGTCACCCCGATAAGAAACTCTTCAGGTTGCTGGGCCCGCAGCGACGAAGATAGAGCCGAAACATTTGCTTCACATCTCCGAAGCGTCTTCCAGCCCAACCAGGCCACTAGTCCATTTGTCCTACCACAAACCGAAACTAATACTATGTCTTTACCATCATTGTTTCAGCCGAATGAGATCGCAAAAGTCATTGGGGAACTGAAACCAAAAAAAGGCTCCGGGCGGTGACTTAATAACTCCAAAAATGATAATTGAACTTCCAAACTCAGCTATTGAAGTCATCTGCAAAATCTTCAATGGGATTATATGCCTTGGCTACTACCCAAGGAAATGGAAAAAATCTATCATCATAATGATACCGAAACCCGGAAAAGACCACACAATCCCGTCATCCTACAGACCAATAAGTTTATTATCGTGTCTGTCCAAACTGTTCGAGAAATGCCTTCTAAAACACATAATACCATACCTGGAAGCACACAATATCCCAGCTCATCAATTTGGCTTCCGTCGAAACCATGGCACGATCGAACAAGACAACAGAATAACATCAGAGATACGCACAGCCTTCGAGCATCGGGAATACTGCAGCGCAGTATTTCTCGATGTATCTCAAGCTTTCGATAGAGTCTGGTTAAATGGCCTCATGCATAAAATCAAAACACACTTGCCTACATACACTCATAAGCTACTTGAATCGTATCTTTACAACAGAGTCTTTGCAGTAAGGTGCAACGCAACAACATCTGACGAGTACACTATCGAAGCCGGAGTTCCACAAGGCAGCGCACTGGGGCCCACCCTGTTCGTCCTTTATACAGCGGATATACCTACGAACGAGCGGCTAACAACATCCACGTTCGCTGACGACACTGCGATCCTAAGTCGCTCGAAGTGCCCAAACCGAGCAACATCCCAACTAGCAAGTCACCTCATGGTAGCTGAGAAGTGGCTATCTGACTGGCGTATTAAAATAAACGAACAAAAATGTAAACACATAACTTTTACCCTTAACAGGCAAACATGCTCCCCAGTATCCTTGAATAGTACGCAGATTCCCCAATTCAACGAAGTAACGTATCTCGGCGTCCACCTCGACAGACGACTAACCTGGCGAAGACACATCGAATGCAAGAAACTACATCTAAAACTAAAAGCTAGCAGCCTCCACTGGATTTTAAACGCCCGATCGCCACTGCGTCTGGACTACAAGGTCCTGCTCTACAACTCCACGCTAAAGCCTATCTGGACATATGGCTCCCAGCTGTGGGGAAACGCGAGCAGCAGCAATATAGACATCATACAGCGCGCGCAATCAAAAATCCTGAGAACTATCACTGGGGCACCATGGTATATTCGCAACCAAAACATCCATAGGGATCTCGGCATTCTTGCAGTAAAAGATGAAATAGACAAGCAAAAGGCAACCTATAATAAAAAACTTACTGTGCACCCTAATCATCTGGCAAGAGGCTTGACTCGGGCTTCCAGCAGAACCCGCCTACAACGAAACGACCTTCCAACCCAGCAATAATTGTCAGGGCCATACAACTCTGTGCCAGTCATATGACTGTTAGTTAGGTTATTAATATAAGATTTGACACACTTATTGTTAGTCTCTAAATGGAGAAGATTCAATAAATAACAGCAAAGTATAAATAAAAAAAAAAAATATTAAACAAGAATATCTATTGGGGGACCTCTGGTTCTATATTTATAGTGAATTTTACAATTTTAATTTTGTCACAAATTTTTGCTATGTTGGAGCCTTGGTATTTATAAAAAACTTGTCTGTCTCGTCTATAGGTTGGAAACATCGATCATTGGAAGAAACATCAATGTTTCGAACCCAGAGCCGAGACTCTAACAAAATTTTTAAAATAGCAGGGCTACCACATAGCAAAAATGTGTGACAAAATTAAAATTGTAAAAATGCATATAACAAAAGAACCAGAGGTACCCCAATGGATGTTATTATTTGTTATCGAATTAGATCAACAATTTTTTAAAACTTAATACCAGCTCTGGGGTACGTCTGGTGCTATAGCAAGCAGTGCATGATAACTACTTTGACCGCGATTTTCTCACAATTGGTATGTGATGGAAACTTTCAGATATTTCAGAATCAATAGCTTTTATTCGCCGGGTAGAAAAAAGTTCTAATCGAGAAGTTTTTTTTATTTCCGAGTAGCTGCGTGCTGTTTAAGCGAAGCAATCCTCCTCAGTACCGTGCGTTGACACACTTTGAATTAGGCCTCGTCTGTTCTTTTGCAAATTTCTAGCCATAAGTGCAGTGTTTCCAGTCTTTTCTGTACTTTTGCTTGCTCGTTTTGACCGATTGCACTTGTTTGAGATCTCCAAAAAGTAACCAGATCAAAAAAATACCACTTAATACCATGAGAATAGTCGTAAATACCAGTAAAATAAATACTTTTCACCCGATTTTGGTTTCGAAAAATACCATAGTTGTGTATAATATACCATAAACGGTCACGCTGATTGAAATGCATTAAAGTGGCATATATTTTATTTTGAAAACCCTAAAATGTGATTTATTCACTTTGCTTTTGCTTCTACATCTAATTATACAAAAACATACAAATTTAGTTATTTAATTTTTATACCCGATACCCAAAGGGTACAACGGTATTATAAGTTAGTGCCAACCGAGAATGTAGGTAACAGGCAGAAGGAGAAATCTCTGACCCTATAAAGTATATATATTCTTGCTCAGCACCACCAGCCGAGTCGATTTAGCCATGACCGTCTGTCCGTCTGTCCCTGTGAAACAACAGATCTCAGAGACTATAAAAGCTAGACTTACCAAATTTGGTGACAACATTGGAATCTGTTGCACGCAGATCAAGTTTGTTTTAATATTTGGCCACGCCCACTTCCGCTCTCAAAAATTATAAAAAAAAGTAAAATAAGCTATACTCGTTATTTTCGGGTTAAAATTAATAGATACAATAAGGAATAGGCTTGAGCGGACGTTTTCTAAAAATTTAAGTAAAATGGGATGATAAACATGGCAGATATTAGCAATAAGGTTAGAATTTTAACACAGCCCTCTAAGGCACTGCTGTTGCAAGCTGTAGCCGACAGGTGGCGCATTCGAGCCTTGGCCGCACGATATAATGGCGCCAACTGCAGAAGTATAGACAAAAGAATAGAGCAAGAAATGACAAAAAAAAAACATAATTAATTTTTTGGCGCCGCACACTGGGGTAACAGAGCCAATTTCGGCGCTTATGTTAAAAAAAATTTAAGATTTCGCCAAAATGTTTCATGCCAACTTAAAGTACATAAAATGCCCTTTTAATTTCGATTTTTTTTTCATTAATTTCGCCAGGTTTATTTAAAATCTTTGTAAAAAGTACAATTAGGTATTTGAGCCGGCTATCGGAACAATCAAAGATTTCAAGGCAAGCATTTACCTGAAACCGAATTCCGTCCCCAAATTTTATAAAAGCCGACCAATTCCGTTTTCCCAATTGGAAAAATTCAAGGAGGATCGCCTTTAGTACTATCACCTTTGGGTCTCTTCCAATACCAACGCTTACCCTATGGAATCGCTAGCGCTCCAGCTATATTCCAGTGCCATCTTGAACAACTTCTAAGTGGTATGGAAGGTTGTGGGAACTATCTTGACGAAATTCTCATATCGGCTCCAACAGTGGATCAACATCTTGCTAGAGTCGAACAAATTGTATGCATTCTACAGGCGAATGGCATAAAATGTAAGAAAGAAAAATGCTTGTTTTGAATAAGGACCTACCGCTCGTTCTAGCCACTGATGCATCCTCGTTCGGCATTGGTGTAGTTTTGTCTCACATTCATCCTAATGGCAAAGAAAGGCCAATAGCATTTGCATCAAAAACCTTAGATGTACACTAAGTTAGATACAGCCAAATTGAAAAGAAAGAAGAAAAGGTAAAGAAATTTGACCAGTATTTATATGGCAGGAAATTCACTCTAATAACTGATCTCAAGCCGTCGGTCACTATATTCAATCCAACCAAACATTTATCGATAATGACTTCCAACCGACTTCAGCGTTGGGCAATTATATTGATGCCCTAGAATTTTGAAATTAAATATAGCTCAACAACCGCTCATGGAAATGCAGACGCCCTCTCACATTTTCCAATTGCGTCACATGCCAATATCGATAGGGAAGAGGCGTGCTATAACGTTGTCGACAGATCCTGTCCCATAAATGCTGATGAAATAAAATAAAATCTGAAAATCGACCGTATATTGCAAAGGGTCTATCAGTTTGTACATCAGAACATCAGAACGATCTAGATATATTGCCATGCTTCATTCGGAGATTTGCTCTAACGATCAACAACAACCTGCTTTGTCTTCATTATCATTCCCCGAAAGCTTCGGAATAAAATTCTTAGCCTCCTTCACTACGGTCACTGGGGAATAGTTCGGATGAAGCAGTTAGCACGTCAACATGTTTGGTGGCCAGGTATCGACGAAGATATTGCACAACTGGCAAAAAGTTGCAGCGTTTGTAAGATTGGCAGTCCAGCCCCAGTCAAAGAATATCAAAGCTGGCCAAAAGCTACATCAGCCTGGGAAAGGATACACATTGATTTTGCTGGTCCTATTTTTGACTCAATGTGGTTAATATGCCTCGATGCTTATTCTCAGTTCCCATTTATAAATCAAATGTCATCGACCATAGCAGCACTTACAGCCGTATTTGCCATCGAAGGCTATCCCAAAACGTTAGTCAACGGACCGCAACTCACAGATGACTCTTTTAAGGATTTTGGCTTTCGGCATGGAATTAATCACCTGACTACAGCCCCATTTTACCCAGCATCAAATGGACTTTCTGAGCGTTTTGTCCATCCACAGGTTTCATCATGCGCCACATTAACCAGATCAAACCACAATGCGATTTAGATGAAAACAACAGCAGCTCCAACGATGCCAACAGCCCGTTTTGGTGGATGCCCGACTCTCCAAATCCAACTACTACAATGTCCAACTCCAGAAGTCAAGAAGATGAATTGTCTAGTTCACCGCAGCATCTTCAACCCATCCCCGGTTCCAACGAAGTACCAGCAGCATCCCGGGAAGTTGTCAGGCTCCACAGCCCCGCCGATCATCTATTCCAATCCGAACCAGTACTCGTTCACACCAAGAAGTCAACCGTTTCCAGACTTCAGATTTCAGAAAGCGTAAAACTAATAACAAAATGTAATTTTAGGGGAGAGATGTGATATGTATCGTAACTTCTAAAATTATTTCATCATCCTTATTTTCTTTTAAAGCCATATTTCACAACTTATATTAGTAATGCATCATCTTTAATAACGGATTATAACATATTCAGAATGTAAATCAAATTGCTAACAGAGCAGAATAAATCAGTTGAATATTAAACCTCAACCCGATCGTGTCGCTCTTCTCTCTTTTAATCGGAAAACAACAGAAATACCAAGAGTAAAAACACGAAAGGAAGCTAACTTCCGTAATCCGAATTTTATATACTCCTTCAGTTTGCATTAGAACGTTGAAAATCGATCCATTTTGATCAAATTGAAAAATAACGCAATTATGTACAATTTCATAACATTTACCAAGACATTTTACATTTGACATGTAGATTTTTACATTTTTTCCATGGCAGCTTTATAATAAACTTGTCCTATCCTAATCAAATTAAAACCGTATATTTTAAACCGCTTAAAATAGTTATATCTTTTTTTTTTTTAGAGATACCTTGATAAACACAAAAGTTATAATTTTTGCCATTAATTTTCCGATCGTTACTATGGTGCTTTTATATTATATAGTCCGATTTTGGCCGTTCTGACATATATACTAACTGCAATATAAATAAGACTATTCTAGAAGTTTTAACCCAATAGCTCAAAAACTGAGAGACTAGTTTGGGTAGCAACGAACAAACGGACATGGCTAAATTGATTCGTCTAGTGATGCTGGTCAAGAATATAAATACTTGCGGGGTCGAAAATGCTTCCCTCACTGCATTGCAAAGTTCTCGTCAAAATTATAATATCCTGCAAGGATATAAAAAAGAACCATGAAAATAATATTATTATTTAAAACCCACGTGTGTTGAAACTTCTATCACTGCATAGCGGACTAGATTCGTCGCATACATGTCTGTTTGTACCCGGTACCCATAGGGTACAACCGAGAATGTATGTAACAGGCAGAAGGAGGCATCTCCGACCCCATAAAGTATATATATTCTTGATCAGCACCACCAGCCGAGTCGATTTAGCCATGTCCATCTGTCCGTCTGTCCGTCCGTGTAAAACAGATACTCTACTATGATACTTCTTAAAATAAATCGCTTCTCGAAATAGCTCCCGACCTAAACAATTTAATGTCATACTTAAATATGAATGATACATTTTGTAAGGACGCATAAAAGCACGCTCGATCGGCACACACTGGGGTAACAGAGACAATTTCGGCGATCAAATCAAACAAGTGTGATAGAGGAGCCATTGTAATTTTTTCTTATCGAGTTTAATTTACTTATAAAAAAAAACATGGTTACCAAAATTTTTTTTTTTAATATTTAAAATTAGCTTTTTTTTTAATTATGTAAAAATTAGATTACGCTATAATTGTACTATTTTACGATATATTTGCTAAAAATTAGTTAGCCTTTAGTAGTTTAAACTCATTTTTAGAATACAAAATATAAATTTAAAAAAATGGGAAAATAAAAACATTTTTTAATTTCATAATACATTTTTAAAGCAGATTTTAATCAAAATAAATTTACAGGGAGCTTAACATATGGTAAATTAATATAATATGATATGTTTACACAAAACGAAAGAGGACCTCGTTCATTCTTCTTCTTCTTAAGCTTCTCAATTTCGATAAATTAATATCGATACAAGGCAGTGCGATTACTATTTGCTATTCAAATAATATTTTAAACTTTGAAGTAGGTATTCACCAGTTTTTGCCCGAATGTTAAAGTTTTTTGTGTATTTATAACTTAACCTATTAAGAAAGCAACATTTTAAGCTCCAATTGATTGAAATTAATTAAGTTTTTTACTCACAGGAGCTACTTTGGTAAGGGACTCTTAGTTTCTTATACATATGCGAATAACTCATAAACTATAAAAGCAAAGCAAAAAAATTGACAGATTCGAATTCCTCGACCAATAATCAATTAGAAAACGATTTAAGTTTGCTAGATTATCTTTGTAAATGGTAAATATCAGATTAAAAACGTTTCGGGAAAATTCGTCTTTTTTGAGGTTAGGAAACTGTAAATCTATTTTCTTAAAAAAGGCACAAAAGGGCACCTCTATTTTTACATATATGAAAGTTTATATCAATAAGTATTATTCACTAAAATATATAGACTGCCAAACCCGGCACTTTCGAGAATTCTCTATAGTTCAGTAGAAATAAAGCTTAATTTAAGGTTTAACAAAAATATTTTTTAAAAATATAATATATTAATATTTAAACATTATATGATAATTCTAAATTAGTTTATACTTCAGATATTTCGATGGAATACCAAAATTTTTATTTATTTATACAGGTTTTTTGAAACACATATTTAAAAATGAAGAAAATGTGTTGTATTTATTTTCAACTACAATTTGGAAAAAAAAGTATATCTTTGGGAAAGGATTGTGGTGGTCATGTAAAATATAAATCAAAATGCTTTACAGAAATTAAAAGGGCATTTTATGTACTTTAAGTTGGCATGAAACATTTTGGCGAAATCTTAAATTTTTTTAACATAAGCGCCGAAATTGGCTCTGTTACCCCAGTGTGCGGCGCCAAAAAATTAATTATGTTTTTTTTTTGTCATTTCTTGCTCTATTCTTTTGTCTATACTTCTGCAGTTGGCGCCATTATATCGTGCGGCCAAGGCTCGAATGCGCCACCTGTCGGCTACAGCTTGCAACAGCAGTGCCTTAGAGGGCTGTGTTAAAATTCTAACCTTATTGCTAATATCTGCCATGTTTATCATCCCATTTTACTTAAATTTTTAGAAAACGTCCGCTCAAGCCTATTCCTTATTGTATCTATTAATTTTAACCCGAAAATAACGAGTATAGCTTATTTTACTTTTTTTTATAATTTTTGAGAGCGGAAGTGGGCGTGGCCAAATATTAAAACAAACTTGATCTGCGTGCAACAGATTCCAATGTTGTCACCAAATTTGGTAAGTCTAGCTTTTATAGTCTCTGAGATCTGTTGTTTCACAGGGACAGACGGACAGACGGTCATGGCTAAATCGACTCGGCTGGTGGTGCTGAGCAAGAATATATATACTTTATAGGGTCAGAGATTTCTCCTTCTGCCTGTTACCTACATTCTCGGTTGGCACTAACTTATAATACCGTTGTACCCTTTGGGTATCGGGTATAAAAATTAAATAACTAAATTTGTATGTTTTTGTATAATTAGATGTAGAAGCAAAAGCAAAGTGAATAAATCACATTTTAGGGTTTTCAAAATAAAATATATGCCACTTTAATGCATTTCAATCAGCGTGACCGTTTATGGTATATTATACACACCTATGGTATTTTTCGAAACCAAAATCGGGTGAAAAGTATTTATTTTACTGGTATTTACGACTATTCTCATGGTATTTAGTGGTATTTTTTTGATCTGGTTACTTTTTGGAGATCTCAAACAAGTGCAATCGGTCAAAACGAGCAAGCAAAAGTACAGAAAAGACTGGAAACACTGCACTTATGGCTAGAAATTTGCAAAAGAACAGACGAGGCCTAATTCAAAGTGTGTCAACGCACGGTACTGAGGAGGATTGCTTCGCTTAAACAGCACGCAGCTACTCGGAAATAAAAAAAACTTCTCGATTAGAACTTTTTTCTACCCGGCGAATAAAAGCTATTGATTCTGAAATATCTGAAAGTTTCCATCACATACCAATTGTGAGAAAATCGCGGTCAAAGTAGTTATCATGCACTGCTTGCTATAGCACCAGACGTACCCCAGAGCTGGTATTAAGTTTTAAAAAATTGTTGATCTAATTCGATAACAAATAATAACATCCATTGGGGTACCTCTGGTTCTTTTGTTATAATGCATTTTACAATTTTAATTTTGTCACACATTTTTGCTATGTGGTAGCCCTGCTATTTTAAAAATTTTGTTAGAGTCTCGGCTCTGGGTTCGAAACATTGATGTTTCTTCCAATGATCGATGTTTCCAACCTATAGACGAGACAGACAAGTTTTTTATAAATACCAAGGCTCCAACATAGCAAAAATTTGTGACAAAATTAAAATTGTAAAATTCACTATAAATATAGAACCAGAGGTCCCCCAATAGATATTCTTGTTTAATATTTTTTTTTTTTTTATTTATACTTTGCTGTTATTTATTGAATCTTCTCCATTTAGAGACTAACAATAAGTGTGTCAAATCTTATATTAATAACCTAACTAACAGTCATATGACTGGCACAGAGTTGTATGGCCCTGACAATTATTGCTGGGTTGGAAGGTCGTTTCGTTGTAGGCGGGTTCTGCTGGAAGCCCGAGTCAAGCCTCTTGCCAGATGATTAGGGTGCACAGTAAGTTTTTTATTATAGGTTGCCTTTTGCTTGTCTATTTCATCTTTTACTGCAAGAATGCCGAGATCCCTATGGATGTTTTGGTTGCGAATATACCATGGTGCCCCAGTGATAGTTCTCAGGATTTTTGATTGCGCGCGCTGTATGATGTCTATATTGCTGCTGCTCGCGTTTCCCCACAGCTGGGAGCCATATGTCCAGATAGGCTTTAGCGTGGAGTTGTAGAGCAGGACCTTGTAGTCCAGACGCAGTGGCGATCGGGCGTTTAAAATCCAGTGGAGGCTGCTAGCTTTTAGTTTTAGATGTAGTTTCTTGCATTCGATGTGTCTTCGCCAGGTTAGTCGTCTGTCGAGGTGGACGCCGAGATACGTTACTTCGTTGAATTGGGGAATCTGCGTACTATTCAAGGATACTGGGGAGCATGTTTGCCTGTTAAGGGTAAAAGTTATGTGTTTACATTTTTGTTCGTTTATTTTAATACGCCAGTCAGATAGCCACTTCTCAGCTACCATGAGGTGACTTGCTAGTTGGGATGTTGCTCGGTTTGGGCACTTCGAGCGACTTAGGATCGCAGTGTCGTCAGCGAACGTGGATGTTGTTAGCCGCTCGTTCGTAGGTATATCCGCTGTATAAAGGACGAACAGGGTGGGCTCCAGTGCGCTGCCTTGTGGAACTCCGGCTTCGATAGTGTACTCGTCAGATGTTGTTGCGTTGCACCTTACTGCAAAGACTCTGTTGTAAAGATACGATTCAAGTAGCTTATGAGTGTATGTAGGCAAGTGTGTTTTGATTTTATGCATGAGGCCATTTAACCAGACTCTATCGAAAGCTTGAGATACATCGAGAAATACTGCGCTGCAGTATTCCCGATGCTCGAAGGCTGTGCGTATCTCTGATGTTATTCTGTTGTCTTGTTCGATCGTGCCATGGTTTCGACGGAAGCCAAATTGATGAGCTGGGATATTGTGTGCTTCCAGGTATGGTATTATGTGTTTTAGAAGGCATTTCTCGAACAGTTTGGACAGACACGATAATAAACTTATTGGTCTGTAGGATGACGGGATTGTGTGGTCTTTTCCGGGTTTCGGTATCATTATGATGATAGATTTTTTCCATTTCCTTGGGTAGTAGCCAAGGCATATAATCCCATTGAAGATTTTGCAGATGACTTCAATAGCTGAGTTTGGAAGTTCAATTATCATTTTTGGAGTTATTAAGTCACCGCCCGGAGCCTTTTTTGGTTTCAGTTCCCCAATGACTTTTGCGATCTCATTCGGCTGAAACAATGATGGTAAAGACATAGTATTAGTTTCGGTTTGTGGTAGGACAAATGGACTAGTGGCCTGGTTGGGCTGGAAGACGCTTCGGAGATGTGAAGCAAATGTTTCGGCTCTATCTTCGTCGCTGCGGGCCCAGCAACCTGAAGAGTTTCTTATCGGGGTGACGGTTTCAATTGGAGAGCTTAGATTTGGGTGAGCCCTCCACAAAGGATGCTTTGTACTGGTTGGCGTAAGTTTTTCGATGTACCGTAGTTGTTGTTTAATATTGAAGTAGAAAGGCTAACGCTTCTTTTTAGCCTAATACCAGCTCTAGGCTACGTAGGGCTTGGGAGTTATCGTTCTTGAAAACTGCCAATTCAAATTCAGTGCATGATACTTTGACCGCGATTTTCTCAAAATTGGTACGTGATGGAAACTTTTCAGTTTCGGACAAGCAATGTACCGGTTAAGATCTTTCAGAATCAATAGCGTTTATTTGCCGGGTTTTTTTTGTCGACTAGTGTTATCAGCCAAACTCTTCATTGCTATCTAAAAAAATTAATTTTGACAATATAAAATAAGATCCTTGTTCATATAATTTTTATTTTTTAAGTAATATTATTTTTTAGTTCAATAAAAACTATTAAATAATTTTAATAAATACATATTTCATATAATACATATCAAATGAAGACTGTTCTCACACAAAGACTCTTATAATATGAAAAAATAATATTATATGGAACTAAAACAAAGTGTTCATCTTTTTTTGTAGATGGTAATAAAGAGAAACAATAAATAAAATATTTATTTTATTAAAAATTAAGCCTTGAAAAAAATTTTAGTGATGGTAAATTTTATGGTATTTCGTGAAATTGAAATGGTATGGTATGGTATTTATTGTTGAGCCAAAAATTATTTTTTATCGTTATCGGCGCGGTCACGCTGCTTACGACTTGTTTTTATACCCTTGCAGAGGGTATTATAATTTTGCCATGATATTTGCTACGCAGTGAAGGAGGCATCTCCGACCCCATAAAGTATATATATTCTTGATCAGCAACACCAGCCGAGTCGATCTAGCCATGTCCGTCTGTCGGTTTCTACGCGAACTAGTCTCTCAGTTTTTGAGCTATCGAGCTGAAATGTTCAGCATAGTCTTATTTAGCACGCAGTATATATGTCGGAACGGCCGAAATCGGACTACTATATCCTATAAGTGCCATAGGAATGATGGCGAAGTTGATGCAAAAAAATTGTAACTTCTCTGTTTTTAAACGTTTTTCTATAAATTTTAAGATATAGTAGTTTTTTATGGTTCTAGAATTACGGTTTTAATTTTTTTAAGATCGGACCACTATATCATATAGCTGCCATTAAAGCGATCGGTCGATTTATATGAAAACGTAAAATTCTACATGTAAAATGTAAAATGTACAAAATTCGATATTTTTTCAACATTACTAAAATGGTTCGATTTTCAATGATCCAATTGCAGACTGCAAGGGTATACCAACTTCGGTTTACCGAAGTTAGCTTTCTTTCTCGTTTTTCCTTACGCTCGTGTTGGTTTTGTATGTCCTGTCTTTACTATATAAGGTTTTTGAACGATCCTCCAGCAGCTTTAAATTTTTCAAAACCTGGTATGACGAACTTGTATGGGGTGGAATTTAAAGCACTGTGTTGGCAAAATCGCAAGGAATTTTACTAATATTTTCATCCCAATTGGTTTGGTTAGGATGAATGTACGCCTTAATACCAGAAATTACAGATCTATTTACATGTTCCGGAGAGCTCCATTGTAGAGCGTAAGCGGCAGTATAGGCGTGAGATATACCATAAGTAGTATATAAACCGGGTTTTCGGGACCTTTGATGTCGCTAAGCGGGGTCAAAAATTAGCTTCATTAGGGTCACCTGTCAAATTTTAATAGGATTTTAGTAATAAAAATGCAATTACTTAGGGTCAACTGTCAATTTTAAAAGGACTTTACTAATAAAAATGCAATTAATTAGGGTCAGCTGTCAATTTTACCAGGATTTTTGAAATAAAACTGCAATTTATTAGGGTTAGCTCTGAAAGGATAAGTGGAGGGATTGAGGAGCCAATTGAGAAGGGTGCATGCAAATTGATCCTGCACGATCTTGTCCCGTCGAAGGACACTCAACCTCCCTCAATTTAATAGTTTACACCGCTACATGAAAGGGTGCGCGTGCGAGGGATCGATCCCGCACGATCATGTTCCAACGGAGCGCACAAGCAATCCCACACTCAGCCGTCCCCCACTTGAAAAGGTCGCGCACAAGCGATCCCACACTCACCCGTACCCCACTTGAAAAGCCCGCGCACAAGCGATCCCACACTGACCCACCAGATAATTGGTGGGATCGAGGAGACACTTGAGAATGGTGGATGCAAATTGATTCTTCAGGATCGAGTTCCATCGCAGGACACTCAACCTTCCCCAACATGAAATGGTGCGCGTGCGAGGGAGCGATCGCACACTCACCCGCCTCCCACTTAAAAAGGTCACACACACATGCGAACAAGGCTCACCATCCCGCAAGTGAGTGCTGTGGGAAAAAAACGAGTGCTGTGGGAATAAGCGAACAAGTGTCAACGAAAACGCTCTCCCACACACGCACACCACCCGTCCCATCCGACCGTTACTAGGCGATCTCAAAGAAGTCTCCTTCCAGATCAAAAAAAAGTACGTTAAAAAATCGGATCCTGAGAGAAGAAACTAGGAAGGCGAAAGGGAAGAAACTGGGACGGGGGTTACAAACGATTGTGGGTGGAATTTGAGCGATCGGGCGGTCAGTCTGTCCACTTTAAGTCTAACGGAAAAATCGAGTCTCAAATTTGTATAATTTGAATGTATTTGTTCTTCGATTTTATGAGTCAAAGGCTAATCTCGTGGAGCCTTAAGGATCACATCTAGTTTGTGTTTCAAACGATTCGGTGTGCATTTATCAAAGTTACAGTGTTCAAAATTATTTAAAAAAATAAACAAAGTAAAAACATTATTAATTCATCATCATCAAAATTAACAACAATACCAACTACACTTTCAACATGGATGCTATTTTCTGCAACTCCTGCCAGCAATACCTCCCCCCAAATATGCAATGGCATCACCATGTCCGCACCGAACAGCATAAAAACTGTGCGATGCGCCCTGTTAATGGACAAGTTAAGCAGATTATTGATGGATACAAGGGACGTATCCTTCAGTTTATGTTTTTAAATGAGAGAGCTGCTCTTAGGATGCCTGATGAATTCCTGAATGAAGCTACTCCTTCATATTGAGAGAGTACTAAGCTTCCATACAGCTTCAAAAATAAATTTTGAACTGTTTGCTGAGTACATGTTAATAAAAGGACATAATACACAAACCGATATAAAATCGATCCAGAGTAAGATGAGTCTGGTTACGATAGGATCCGATTTATCAGAACTCTATGATTCCCATTCATGTATCATAAAAACCAAGATGACCGAATTCCAGGAAAAGGATTTCGGATGGACATTGACACGAATTATTCGAGTGGAGTTGAACATGCTCCAATGTGTTCCTCTGAAAGGATCAGCACATTTTCAGCTGACAAGGAAACTTAAAAATAGAAGAGCATTCATCAGTGTGCAGAACGACGATGTCTTTTGCTTCAAGTGGGCTATAATATCCGAGAAAAAGGAGAACGGTGCAGTGGTTATGGAGTGGATATATCTTCACCCATAATCCACACCAAC
This sequence comes from Drosophila rufa, assembly GCA_018153105.1. Taxonomy (NCBI): domain Eukaryota; kingdom Metazoa; phylum Arthropoda; class Insecta; order Diptera; family Drosophilidae; genus Drosophila; species Drosophila rufa. The sequence continues at coordinate 1,549,055 of JAECXS010000003.1, read as the reverse complement.
AACCTCACAGTCGACTTCACTGGATTATCGCTTCCAATGAAAATTTCAAAAATAAATGAGTTTACATCACGAAACCCACACATAAGCATAAATATGAAGAGTATAGTCCCATTACAAATGAGCACACAGGACTCATTTGATTTTGATGAGGCTCTTAATTGCCACATTTGTAAGGGGGTCTTAGCTAAAGACAGAGTGAGAGACCATTGCCATTTCACTGGACAATTTAGAGGGGCAGCACATAGTGAGTGCAACCTTAAATTTAAGACTGGACATTTTATCCCAGTCTTCTTCCATAATTTTTCAAAATATGACGCTCACTTATTTGTCAAAGAACTTGGTGAGATTGAAATGGAAATTAAAGTAATTCCTTTGAATAAAGAATTATATATCTCAATTTCAAAGTATATCCCTCTAGGAAAGAATAAACTAGAATTTCGATTTTTGGATACTTTCCGTTTTATGCCCTCTAGTCTAGACACTCTAGCAGCTAATTTGAATGAAGGTGATTTTAAAGTTTTAAAAAAGGAATATCCGAATACATCAGATTTTACTTCACTTCGTAGGAAAGGAGTACTCCCCTATGAATACTTAGATTTTATACAAAAACTATCAGAAACTTGTCTCCCACCAAGGAGCAAGTTTTATAGTAAGTTAACAGACTCTGAATGTTCTGAAGTCGATTGCGCCCACGCATCTCAAGTGTGGAATCATTTCAAGTATCAAACTCTTCAAGACTACTTGAAGTTGTATATGAAAACTGATGTTTTATTATTAACAGACGTTTTTCAAAATGTTAGATCAATTTGTTCAAACATTTATGAACTTGATCCTGCCCATTATTATACAACTCCAGGCTTATTATGGGATGCAATGCTAAAGACTACAGAAATTACTCTCGAATTACTCACAGATATTGACATGATAACATATATTCAGAGTGGAATCCGAGGTGGGCTGGTGCAATGTAGTTATAGACATACAAAAACAAACCACAAATATCTGTAAGCTTTTGATAGCACCAAGAAATCTGAATATCTCTATTATGTCGATATGAATAATCTCTATGGTTGGAGTATGTCTGAAGCTTTACCATACGGAAGCTTTAAATGGCTAGAACAAGAAGAAATTAATTTATTTAATCTAGAAAATATTTCAGAAAATAGTGAATATGGATATATTCTAGAAGTTGACTTGGAATATCCATACTCTCTTCACGACTCTCATAATGACCTACCCTTTTGTCCAGCCAACAAGCTCCCTTCAAAAGATTCTAAAGTTAAAAAATTGATAGCCGATCTTCGTGATAAATACATTATTAGAAATACATTATTTATTACAAATCATTAAAACAGTGTTTGAAGTATGGTCTAAGGCTTAAAAAAATGCACACCATCTTAGAGTATAAGCAGAAAGCCTGGCTCTAGGGCAACTAGGGCAAAAAGTAATTTTGAACGTGATTTTTTAAAATTATTAAATAATAATATTTATGGCAAGTGTATTGAAGATGGTAGGAAACGCGTCGACTTAAAGTTAGTTACAGAATGAGAAGCCCAACCCATAGGTCGACGAAGTGGTCGCCCCAGATTATGTGCGAGGGAGTTAATAGCCAGATCAAATTTTCACAGCGCATCAAAGTTTAGTGAAAATCTGTATGCAATCCAAATGAATCGAATGCATAACGTTGGTAATATACCTGTATACATAGGTTTTGTAGTATTGGCTAGATCGACTCGACTGGTGATGCTGATCAAGAATATACATACTTTATGATGTCGGAGATGCCTCCTTCACTGCGTTGCAAACATCTGGTCAAAATTATAATACCCTCTGTAAGGGTATAAAAATTTTAACTTCTCTGTTTTTCAAGATAGAGAGATATAGCAGTTTTTTATGGTTCTAGAATTACGGTTTTAATTTCATTAAGATCGGACCACTATGTCATATAGCTGCCATAGAAGCGATCGGTCGACTTATATGAAAATGTTAAATTCTACATGTAAAATGTAAAATTTACAAAATTCGATATTTTTTCAACATTACTAAAATGGTTCGATTTTCAATGATCCAATTGCAGACTGCAAGGGTATACCAACTTCGGTTTACCGAAGTAAGCTTTCTTTCTCGTTTTTTTTGTTATTATTTACAAGTTCATTTAAGGGCTGTGTTATAGGCTTAAATGTTTCTTCCAAACCAATAATATTCAGGCTTTTGAGTTGTTTTAATTCATGAAATTTTTTTTAGTGCATTTCGAGATTTGTTTAATTGTGCTAAAATATTTTGATTCATTGTGATGAAATAATACAAATCGAAAAAATTGAAGTGGTTATTACACTCTTAAGGTTAAGAATGCACTGTGAAATAATTCTTCTCTCACAATCATATATAGCTAATCAAATCAGACCTGATCAGATAATCAGACCTGTTAATCAGACCTTTTAATCAGACCTGTTAATCAGGCCTGTTAATCAGAGCTGTTAAATAGCCTGTTCAGTTAAACAGCTAGCTGATAGAAAATTTACATATTACATATTTTACAACTTAAAATTATGGTTATAATTATTTGATAAACCCCATTTCCCATTTCCCATTAAAAAGTAATTTATTATTTTGTATTTATTTATTTATTTTTATTAATATATTTATTATTATTATTAATAATATTATTATTTTATTTTTTTAAGCTAAAAACCATTTGTGGACAAACAAAAATCCCCATTTCCCATTAACAAAATTTATATTTTGTATTTTTTAATATTTTTTTTTATTTATTCTATTTTTAATTTTATTGTTATTATTATTAATTTTTTTTTTTTTGTAAGCTGAAAACAATTGCTGAAAAAAAATATCCCCCAATTTCCCATTTTTTTTTTTTTTTTAATAATTTTTTTTATTTATTCTATTTTTAATTTTACACTCTACTTCCAAAATCAATGTTCCCATCATCCCTTTTGATTAGAAAATATTTGTTTTCTGAAAACAAATTGAAATAATCGTTATTTATATTTCTGTACCTGTCTGGCAGGTATACATATTTGTTTAGGAGCTCCATCTTGATTCTGGAACCATATTGCCCCTGTACCCTCGTGGCCGACAAAATGTCGAAATCCATATTTGATGGAAGGTCCTTTAATGGTAATGTCCTCTTCAGTCTGCATGCGTTTAGAGCCGTCATTAGCGGATCCTCCTCAATATCCCTCAATAGGGCATGGAGATCGTCCTGCGTCACTCCAGCAGGCAAATTGGTGGTCGGGATGGGTACGGTGGTGGAGGTTGATGAAGAAGTGGTCTTCGAATTCATTTTGATGGTGGTGTTGATGATTGTGTTGGAGCTGGTGGAGCTGATGGAGAGGTGGTGGAGAGCTGAAGTCGCTGGTGGTGCTGGTGGAGCTGTTGTCGAGCTGGTGGTGCTGGAGCTGTTTGGAGATCTGCTGGTGCGGTTGATGTTGCAGATGATGCTGATGCGGCTACTAGTTGCTGTTGCTGCAGTTGAGACGACGATGTGAATGATATTTTCCTAGTCGCGCTAGCAGATTTTATATCCGTCAGAGAGCACATTTCTCCTACCACTAATAACCACATGTGGTGTGTATAGGGATTTAAGGGATACATCCTCTTGTGAATGTAAACACTCAGATTACATTCACAATGTTAAGTAGATAGAACATTGGTCGTATTGCAGTCCAACAAAAATTGAAGACACAAATGACCACAATTGACTGTCCTGAATTTTTGAAATTGATTATAATTATATCTGATGTTTTTTCCTAAGTATTTAACTACTTCTAATGGTGGATTTAAGTGGCCTAAGCTGTCATAGTACAAGCTCTTAGATACGCTTTTATTGTAATAGTACGCTACCCAATGCGTTCCTTTTGAAGATGAGTCTGCTAAATTAATTATTCCACACTCCAACTTTCGTGGATATTTTGGTAACTCGTCTTTCATAAAAACTCCTCGAAAATGTGGAATATTTTGAAGCGCAAACTTCAATAAATCAATATTAGATAGCGCTCGTTTGGGCAGCATACTTATTAGTTTTTTGATTGCGTTTTTGTTTTGTTTTAGTTTTTGAAAATGATATACCATAACCTTTTTTATATGGTTGTAGATACAATCCCTCTCCTAACGCTACCGATTCCATTTTTCTATTGTGTCTCTGATTTTCCTGAAGTTGTGCCTTTGCGTTCTTTGCGTTATTGATAGTCTTAACTATTGCTGCACTTCCAGACGCTAAACTGCCGACAGCACTAAGTGCAGTTAAATTAGGGACCAGTGGTAAGAAACCTCCAATTTTGGGGACGGTTATAACCCGTGGAATTACAACATTTTTCCTACATCCCATTGATTTATTTACTGCTTTGCGAGCAACTTTAACTGCATTCATTATGTCAAGCGGCTTGTGCTTTTTTAATTCAGTGGTAGCCTGTTTGATTATTGAAGCAAGAGATTTTTTTACTGCTTTCTTTTTCTGTTGCTTTATTCCCATCCCAAACTTTTTCTTTAGCTTTATCATATTTGTCACCAAGAATGCAGCTGCTTTCTCACCAATGCTAGCATTCGCCGATCTGACACGGTTCCAAGCGGATTGAATTAAAATCGAATCTGCTTTATGTCGTTCAACTAAGTCCTTACTATTTGAATAGGCAATGTCATGTAATCTGCACGCCTCATCTAGATCATTAATCCCACGATCACCGCGTGCTAATCGTTTCTCTAGCTTTGTACCTGGTCCACAATAATTGTAACCAGGTAAATGAGCCGCAAATGGTTAGAGCGTTTATTATATTATTTACTTGACCAGCACCCTTCCTGGCATTTGCTTTATGTATTATATAAATGCTGAATGTATTATATAAATGTTTTCCCATTTTATATCAACCTCAATTATCGAATGAATGTCAATGAATGAACTCTTAACTCTATAACATGCGTTTATTAAGGTAAAATAAAACCATTATAGTAAGAAACATTGAAGGTGGTGGGTGTTAGCAGCGTACATCGCTTGTCTTAGGTGCAGCTCGTACCGCTCCGTTCGACTGGCAACTTATACCGCTAACCGCCGAGTCCCTAGTCAAAACACATCAGCATTTCGTTAGGAACTGATTCTTTATTTGGCGCTCACGCCTTTTTATAGCGGTTTTCACTTATATACTAGTTACAGATTCCTTATGTATAATCCTTCATGATAAATACATTATTAGAAATACATTATTTATTACAAATCATTAAAACAGTGTTTGAAGTATGGTCTAAGGCTTAAAAAAATGCACACCATCTTAGAGTATAAGCAGAAAGCCTGGCTCTAGGGCAACTAGGGCAAAAAGTAATTTTGAACGTGATTTTTTAAAATTATTAAATAATAATATTTATGGCAAGTGTATTGAAGATGGTAGGAAACGCGTCGACTTAAAGTTAGTTACAGAATGAGAAGCCCAACCCATAGGTCGACGAAGTGGTCGCCCCAGATTATGTGCGAGGGAGTTAATAGCCAGATCAAATTTTCACAGCGCATCAAAGTTTAGTGAAAATCTGTATGCAATCCAAATGAATCGAATGCATAACGTTGGTAATATACCTGTATACATAGGTTTTGTAGTATTGGCTAGATCGACTCGACTGGTGATGCTGATCAAGAATATACATACTTTATGATGTCGGAGATGCCTCCTTCACTGCGTTGCAAACATCTGGTCAAAATTATAATACCCTCTGTAAGGGTATAAAAATTTTAACTTCTCTGTTTTTCAAGATAGAGAGATATAGCAGTTTTTTATGGTTCTAGAATTACGGTTTTAATTTCATTAAGATCGGACCACTATGTCATATAGCTGCCATAGAAGCGATCGGTCGACTTATATGAAAATGTTAAATTCTACATGTAAAATGTAAAATTTACAAAATTCGATATTTTTTCAACATTACTAAAATGGTTCGATTTTCAATGATCCAATTGCAGACTGCAAGGGTATACCAACTTCGGTTTACCGAAGTAAGCTTTCTTTCTCGTTTTTTTTGTTATTATTTACAAGTTCATTTAAGGGCTGTGTTATAGGCTTAAATGTTTCTTCCAAACCAATAATATTCAGGCTTTTGAGTTGTTTTAATTCATGAAATTTTTTTTTAGTGCATTTCGAGATTTGTTTAATTGTGCTAAAATATTTTGATTCATTGTGATGAAATAATACAAATCGAAAAAATTGAAGTGGTTATTACACTCTTAAGGTTAAGAATGCACTGTGAAATAATTCTTCTTTCACAATCATATATAGCTAATCAAATCAGACCTGCTCAGATAATCAGACCTGTTAATCAGACCTTTTAATCAGATCTGTTAATCAGGCCTGTTAATCAGAGCTGTTAAATAGCCTGTTCAGTTAAACAGCTAGCTGATAGAAAATTTACATATTACATATTTTACAACTTAAAATTATGGTTATAATTATTTGATAAACCCCATTTCCCATTTCCCATTAAAAAGTAATTTATTATTTTGTATTTATTTATTTATTTTTATTAATATATTTATTATTATTATTAATAATATTATTATTTTATTTTTTTAAGCTAAAAACCATTTGTGGACAAACAAAAATCCCCATTTCCCATTAACAAAATTTATATTTTGTATTTTTTAATATTTTTTTTATTTATTCTATTTTTAATTTTATTGTTATTATTATTATTATTATTAATTTTTTTTTTTTTGTAAGCTGAAAACAATTGCTGAAAAAAAAATATCCCCCAATTTCCCATTTTTTTTTTTTTTTTTAATAATTTTTTTTATTTATTCTATTTTTAATTTTACACTCTACTTCCAAAATCAATGTTCCCATCATCCCTTTTGATTGGTGAGAAATGCAGCTGCTTTCTCACCAATGCTAGCATTCGCCGATCTGACACGGTTCCAAGCGGATTGAATTAAAATCGAATCTGCTTTATGTCGTTCAACTAAGTCCTTACTATTTGAATAGGCAATGTCATGTAATCTGCACGCCTCATCTAGATCATTAATCCCACGATCACCGCGTGCTAATCGTTTCTCTAGCTTTGTACCTGGTCCACAATAATTGTAACCAGGTAAATGAGCCGCAAATGGTTAGAGCGTTTATTATATTATTTACTTGACCAGCACCCTTCCTGGCATTTGCTTTATGTATTATATAAATGCTGAATGTATTATATAAATGTTTTCCCATTTTATATCAACCTCAATTATCGAATGAATGTCAATGAATGAACTCTTAACTCTATAACATGCGTTTATTAAGGTAAAATAAAACCATTATAGTAAGAAACATTGAAGGTGGTGGGTGTTAGCAGCGTACATCGCTTGTCTTAGGTGCAGCTCGTACCGCTCCGTTCGACTGGCAACTTATACCGCTAACCGCCGAGTCCCTAGTCAAAACACATCAGCATTTCGTTAGGAACTGATTCTTTATTTGGCGCTCACGCCTTTTTATAGCGGTTTTCACTTATATACTAGTTACAGATTCCTTATGTATAATCCCAGCTTGGGGTTATCTATGCTAGATAGTTTTTGGACATTCTTAGACTTTCCAGGGGTTCACAAGAGGATCTTGTGTATTCTTAGATCGGTGCTGCTGTTACACTTGATTACATGTATATATGTATATATGTTGACAAAGGCGCAGATGCTAGCGCATTTGTATACTTTATAAATCTTATATATTAGTGTGTGTATTCTTCTCACATTAGTTCTTACTGATAGGCGGCGTGTATATAATTAGACTACTTGAGCCCTTGATCTGCCTGTGATTTCCAGCGGTTCTTTGGGTGCGGACAATTATGCATGTTCACCTTTTTGAACATTCTGCGCGGGGCCTTATTGCCTTTAATTTTACTGTATTTATTTATAGCTTGCATTCTAAATTGATTTGCTCTTTACCATTTTAACATTCAACTTTTTAGGTTGATTTAACTTGTTACAGTTATTACTATTACATATAATATTGCAGACCTATGCATGCTAGCATTATCATTATTAATATCCATTCATTAAACATTATCTTTTCATAAGTTGACTAATAATTTTAAGTACGTCATTTGAAATATTTATTCATGTTGAACCCATTAGATTAATTTTTCTTTCATACCAGTAACAACTATTTATAATTAGTGACGCCACAGGATCCTGATAATCGTCTTCTGTCGTGATCTCGTGCGCAGCTGTTAGGAGAATGAGGGCGGTGCGTTTGCTGCGTAGGCTCCGTAATCCTTGTACTCAGATTTTCGTGACCTGGCAGTGATGACTTCCGCATGTCCATTCTAAGACCGGATCATTGAAGACATGTTGGCAATGGCTTTGTTTTAGCACCGATGACTCATTAAAATCCCGGGCCAAGTTCTCTCGGCGTTGCTGTCGTATCTCCATCATATAAATTCCAGTCGCTGAACCCGGTAGTTGGACGCTTCGTGATAGTTTCTCCTTCCATTTCGGACAGAGATGCGTCTTAATTTTTGTTGCGTTTTCCTGGAGGAACTTTCCTGAATCTTTCCAAATTCCTCCAACGTGAGGACTTGCCGGGGAAATTTCCTGGAGCGATTTTCTTCCAGCTTCCCTTTTTCCTCCAATGTGAGGACTTGCCGGGCAATCAAGTGCAAATGTATGCATTTGTGCATCATTTGTTCTTTTCCGAGCCGCTTCCAACATATTTTTCTTCTTTAGGTTCATATCCGTTACGGATGCCGTCTCAGGAACTCCAGGCTTATTATGGGATGCAATGCTAAAGACTACAGAAATTACTGACAGATATTGACATGATAACATATATTCAGAGTGGAATCCGAGGTGGGCTGGTGCAATGTAGTTATAGACATACAAAAACAAACCACAAATATCTGTAAGCTTTTGATAGCACCAAGAAATCTGAATATCTCTATTATGTCGATATGAATAATCTCTATGGTTGGAGTATGTCTGAAGCTTTACCATACGGAAGCTTTAAATGGCTAGAACAAGAAGAAATTAATTTATTTAATCTAGAAAATATTTCAGAAAATAGTGAATATGGATATATTCTAGAAGTTGACTTGGAATATCCATACTCTCTTCACGACTCTCATAATGACCTACCCTTTTGTCCAGCCAACAAGCTCCCTTCAAAAGGTTCTAAAGTTAAAAAATTGATAGCCGATCTTCGTGATAAATACATTATTAGAAATACATTATTTATTACAAATCATTAAAACAGTGTTTGAAGTATGGTCTAAGGCTTAAAAAAATGCACACCATCTTAGAGTATAAGCAGAAAGCCTGGCTCTAGGGCAACTAGGGCAAAAAGTAATTTTTAACGTGATTTTTTAAAATTATTAAATAATAATATTTATGGCAAGTGTATTGAAGATGGTAGGAAACGCGTCGACTTAAAGTTAGTTACAGAATGAGAAGCCCAACCCATAGGTCGACGAGGTGGTCGCCCCAGATTATGTGCGAGGGAGTTAATAGCCAGATCAAATTTTCACAGCGCATCAAAGTTTAGTGAAAATCTGTATGCAATCCAAATGAATCGAATGCATAACGTTGGTAATATACCTGTATACATAGGTTTTGTAGTATTGGCTAGATCGACTCGACTGGTGATGCTGATCAAGAATATACATACTTTATGATGTCGGAGATGCCTCCTTCACTGCGTTGCAAACATCTGGTCAAAATTATAATACCCTCTGTAAGGGTATAAAAATTTTAACTTCTCTGTTTTTCAAGATAGAGAGATATAGCAGTTTTTAATGGTTCTAGAATTACGGTTTTAATTTCATTAAGATCGGACCACTATGTCATATAGCTGCCATAGAAGCGATCGGTCGACTTATATGAAAATGTTAAATTCTACATGTAAAATGTAAAATTTACAAAATTCGATATTTTTTCAACATTACTAAAATGGTTCGATTTTCAATGATCCAATTGCAGACTGCAAGGGTATACCAACTTCGGTTTACCGAAGTAAGCTTTCTTTCTCGTTTTTTTTGTTATTATTTACAAGTTCATTTAAGGGCTGTGTTATAGGCTTAAATGTTTCTTCCAAACCAATAATATTCAGGCTTTTGAGTTGTTTTAATTCATGAAATTTTTTTTTAGTGCATTTCGAGATTTGTTTAATTGTGCTAAAATATTTTGATTCATTGTGATGAAATAATACAAATCGAAAAAATTGAAGTGGTTATTACACTCTTAAGGTTAAGAATGCACTGTGAAATAATTCTTCTTTCACAATCATATATAGCTAATCAAATCAGACCTGATCAGATAATCAGACCTGTTAATCAGACCTTTTAATCAGACCTGTTAATCAGGCCTGTTAATCAGAGCTGTTAAATAGCCTGTTCAGTTAAACAGCTAGCTGATAGAAAATTTACATATTACATATTTTACAACTTAAAATTATGGTTATAATTATTTGATAAACCCCATTTCCCATTTCCCATTAAAAAGTAATTTATTATTTTGTATTTATTTATTTATTTTTATTAATATATTTATTATTATTATTAATAATATTATTATTTTATTTTTTAAGCTAAAAACCATTTGTGGAAAAACAAAAATCCCCATTTCCCATTAACAAAATTTATATTTTGTATTTTTTAATATTTTTTTTATTTATTCTATTTTTAATTTTATTGTTATTATTATTATTAATTTTTTTTTTTGTAAGCTGAAAACAATTGCTGAAAAAAAAATATCCCCCAATTTTCCATTATTTTTTTTTTTATTTTTTAATAATTTTTTTTATTTATTCTATTTTTAATTTTACACTCTACTTCCAAAATCAATGTTCCCATCATCCCTTTTGATTAGAAAATATTTGTTTTCTGAAAACAAATTGAAATAATCGTTATTTATATTTCTATACCTGTCTGGCAGGTATACATATTTGTTTAGGAGCTCCATCTTGATTCTGGAACCATATTGCCCCTGTACCCTCGTGGCCGACAAAATGTCGAAATCCATATTTGATGGAAGGTCCTTTAATGGTAATGTCCTCTTCAGTCTGCATGCGTTTAGAGCCGTCATTAGCGGATCCTCCTCAATATCCCTCAATAGGGCATCGAGATCGTCCTGCGTCACTCCAGCAGGCAAATTGGTGGTCGGGATGGGTACGGTGGTGGAGGTTGATGAAGAAGTGGTCTTCGAATTCATTTTGATGGTGGTGTTGATGATTGTGTTGGAGCTGGTGGAGCTGATGGAGAGGTGGTGGAGAGCTGAAGTCGCTGGTGGTGCTGGTGGAGCTGTTGTCGAGCTGGTGGTGCTGGAGCTGTTTGGAGATCTGCTGGTGCGGTTGATGTTGCAGATGATGCTGATGCGGCTACTAGTTGCTGTTGCTGCAGTTGAGACGACGATGTGAATGATATTTTCCTAGTCGCGCTAGCAGATTTTATACCCGTCAGAAAGCACATTTCTCCTACCACTAATAACCACATGTGGTGTGTATAGGGATTTAAGGGATACATCCTCTTGTGAATGTAAACACTCAGATTACATTCACAATGTTAAGTAGATAGAACATTGGTCGTATTGCAGTCCAACAAAAATTGAAGACACAAATGACCACAATTGACTGTCCCGAATTTTTGAAATTGATTATAATTATATCTGATGTTTTTTCCTAAGTATTTAACTACTTCTAATGGTGGATTTAAGTTGCCAAAGCTGTCATAGTACAAGCTATTAGATAACCTTTTATTGTAATAGTACGCTACCCAATGCGTTCCATTTGAAGATGAGTCTGCTAAATTAATTATTCCACACTCCAGCTTTCGTGGATATTTTGGTAACTCGACTCTCATAAAAACACCTCGAAAATGTGGAATATTTTTAATCGCAAACTTCAATATATCAATATTAGATAGCGCTCGTTTGGGCAGCATACTTATTCGTTTTTTTGATTGCGTTTTTGTTTGGTTTTATTTTTTGAAAATGATATACCATAACCTTTTTTATATGGTTGTAGATACAATCCCTCTCCTAACGCTACCGATTCCATTTTTCTATTGTGTCTCTGATTTTCCTGAAGTTATGCCTTTGCGTTCTTTGCGTTATTGATAGTCTTAACTATTGCTGCACTTCCAGACGCTAAACTGCCGACAGCACTAAGAGCAGTTAAATTAGGGACCAGTGGTAAGAAACCTCCAATTTTGGGGACGGTTATAACCCGTGGAATTACAACATTTTTCCTACATCCCATTGATTTATTTACTGCTTTGCGAGCAACTTTAACTGCATTCATTATGTCAAGCGGCTTGTGCTTTTTTAATTCAGTGGTAGCCTGTTTGATTATTGAAGCAAGAGATTTTTTTACTGCTTTCTTTTTCTGTTGCTTTATTCCCATCCCAAACTTTTTCATTAGCTTTATCATATTTGTCACCAAGAATGCAGCTGCTTTCTCACCAATGCTAGCATTCGCCGATCTGACACGGTTCCAAGCGGATTGAATTAAAATCGAATCTGCTTTATGTCGTTCAACTAAGTCCTTACTATTTGAATAGGCAATGTCATGTAATCTGCACGCCTCATCTAGATCATTAATCCCACGATCACCGCGTGCTAATCGTTTCTCTAGCTTTGTACCTGGTCCACAATAATTGTAACCAGGTAAATGAGCCGCAAATGGTTAGAGCGTTTATTATATTATTTACTTGACCAGCACCCTTCCTGGCATTTGCTTTATGACTGAATGTATTATATAAATGTTTTCCCATTTTATATCAACCTCAATTATCAAATGAATGTCAATGAATGAACTCTCTATAACATGCGTTTATTAAGGTAAAATAAAACCATTATAGTAAGAAACATTGAAGGTGGTGGGTGTTAGCAGCGTACATCGCTTGTCTTAGGTGCAGCTCGTACCGCTCCCTTCGACTGGCAACTTATACCGCTAACCGCCGAGTCCCTAGCCAAAACACATCAGCATTTCGTTAGGAACTGATTCTTTATTTGGCGCTCACGCCTTTTTATAGCGGTTTTCACTTATATACTAGTTACAGATTCCTTATGTATAATCCCAGCTTGGGGTTATCTATGCTAGATAGTTTTTGGACATTCTTAGACTTTCCAGGGGTTCACAAGAGGATCTTGTGTATTCTTAGATCGGTATATATGTGCGTGCTGTTACACTTGATTACGTGTATATATGTATATATGTTGACAAAGGCGCAGATGCTAGCGCATTTGTATACTTTATAAATCTTATATATTAGTGTGTGTATTCTTCTCACATTAGTTCTTACTGATAGGCGGCATGTATATAATTAGACTACTTGAGCCCTTGATCTGCCTGTGATTTCCAGCGGTTCTTTGGGTGCGGACAATTATGCATGTTCACCTTTTTGAACATTCTGCGCGGGGCCTTATTGCCTTTAATTTTACTGTATTTATTTATAGCTTGCATTCTAAATTGATTTGCTCTTTACCATTTTAACATTCAACTTTTTAGGTTGATTTAACTTGTTACAATTATTACTATTACATATAATATTGCAGACCTATGCATGCTAGCATTATCATTATTAATATCCATTCATTCTTTCATCTTTTCATAAGTTGACTAATAATTTTAAGTACGTCATTTGAAATATTTATTCATGTTGAACCCATTAGATTAATTTTTCTTTCATACCAGTAACAACTATTTATAATTAGTGACGCCACAGGATCCTTATAATCGTCTTCTGTCGTGATCTCTTGCGCAGCTGTTAGGAGAATGAGGGCGGTGCGTTTGCTGCGTAGGCTCCGTAATCCTTGTACTCAGATTTTCGTGACCTGGCAGTGATGACTTGCGCATGTCCATTCTAAGACCGGATCATTGAAGACATGTTGGCAATGGCTTTGTTTTAGCACCGATGACTCATTAAAATCCCGGGCCAAGTTCTCTCGGCGTTGCTGTCGTATCTCCATCATATAAATTCCAGTCGCTGAACCCGGTAGTTGGACGCTTCGTGATAGTTTCTCCTTCCATTTCGGACAGAGATGCGTCTTAATTTTTGTTGCGTTTTCCTGGAGGAACTTTCCTGAATCTTTCCAAATTCCTCCAACGTGAGGACTTGCCGGGGAAATTTCCTGGAGCGATTTTCTTCCAGCTTCCCTTTTTCCTCCAATGTGGAGACTTGCCGGGCAATCAAGTGCAAATGTATGCATTCATTTGTTCTTTTCCGAGCCGCTTCCAACATATTTTTCTTCTTTAGGTTCATATCCGTTACGGATGCCGTCTCAGGAACTTCTTCTAGCATGGTAATTGCTGATAGAATGTGTTTTCTACCAGGAGTTTGTACGATTCCCGATAGTATCCATCCCAGCTTAGTACATTGCCCAATCATGGTTTCATCCTGTTTCAATCCTTGTGTAATAATTTCGGCCAATAAATCTCCACCGATCAGCACATCAACCTTACTGCGTTTATTAAAGGTTGGATCCGCTAATATATCATCTTTCCATTTTAGTGAGTCATACTTAAATGACATTGATGGCGTCGCATTTAATAATTTCGATAAAACTACTGCTTCGGTCTCAAATCGATCTTTACTTTTAAATCTTGGACGAATTTTTAGCTGTATTGATGCCTCAGATGATCCAACTAGACTGTCTCCTAGTCCATAAATTTGGGTATCCCTTTTCTTCTTATGTACTCCCAACCTTTGAACTGCTTCTTCAGATACAACTGTCATCTGAGATCCTTGGTCGATTAACGCTCGGAGTTTTTTCCATTTTCCATTGGCATCTTGCACTTCAATCTGTGGCCAACAAGGTTTTTCCCGTTTTAAATTTATTAGTTGATTTCGGTTCTTTTTTTCTGTGTAGCAATATGTGGTGGGGTCTATCATAAATTCCAAAATGTTCTCTTTCGCTTTGACAGTCCTTGTGTGGTGTAAATTTGTGGCACAAGCACTTGAAACATAATCTTTCTTGACATGCGAATTTCCACTTCTCCCTGATCGAGAGATGACTGAATTTGATGCAATTGGGTAATTTGTGTTTTAGATTTCTACAATAAGGGCAGTTCCCACTCATAACCGCAGTCAACACTTTTGGATTTTCCTGTGTCCCATGCCTTGGTTGCGCTACTGCTTTAATGGCTTGCAGATGTTTTTCCAAAAATTCCAACACATTTTGAAGTGTCTGGACTTCCTTTGTCGCCTTTGACGTGTGCTCGTAATTTTGTTGTCCTTGACGATCAAATTTCCTTAATAGTATTCCAGCAATGAATACGTCTGTGCCGTCTAATGGGATGCCCATACCCTGTATAGCATGAGTGCATTTTTGTGCCGTGTCCAGCATGTTCTGAACACTCCTCTCTGATTCGCTGTTCATCATAGGCAAATCCAGAATCTTATTATAATTTATCATAAAGGCTGACGCCTGTTCTCGTATCGATTTCTTAAGATGTCTAAAGCTAATTTGTAATTTTCATCCGTTATCATCAAATGCTTTATTAAATTTGAAGCTTCGCCCTTTACAACCTCCTTCAGTCGCATAAACTTTATTTTGGGCTTCATGTGTTCATCATTGTCTATAATTTCTTTAAACATATCGAAAAATCCCGACCATGCCGAAATGTTTCCAAAAAATGCAGGGATCTCCATCTCCCTTACAGATATCCGACGTTCCTCGAATATATTCTGGTGCATCAAAATTTCTTTCTCCCTTCTTTCCATCCTTATTTTCTCATACCCATCTAAAACCGTCTGGGTAAGTTGTCCATTTACTTTTAGTTCCTTGAAACTATCCGTAAGTCGTTGAAAATCTTCTTCTATATATTTCATATATATCCTTTGTAATTTCGGGTCTTGTCCCGCATTGACCAAAGTTCCTTGAAGCGCAATTCTTGCTTGATGGTACTCGCGTAATCGCATTTCCTGTTCTTCCATTTGGTTTAATATTGATTGGCCAGCCGCCAGGGCATTAAGTGAATCGTTTTTTGATCCCATTTTAATAATATAACAATTCTTTTTTTCAAAATATTCTCATGTTCACAATTATATTTTTAATTTGTTGCCTCGTATTTTATTTATTCGTCTATTAAATTCTATCTCAGATAAACCTTTCTTTTATAAGCGTTTTCCTTGACTATTTTTCAACCTTCACACGCCTTTCGTGGACCTTCCACGCCGATGTATTTGCGCTTCCGACTCAAACCTCCACTGGCACTTTTGTAGAAGCCGTGGTCCGACGCTTGATCCTTGCTGCTATTTCGTGGACCTCCCACGCCGTTGTAGATACTCGATCCTTTTAATTTCGTGGACATCCCACGCCGCTGTAGATTCTTAGGGTTAAAAACCTCCGCTGTCGCTTTAATGTAAGTCGCGGTCCGATACTTGCTCCTAGTAATTTCGTGGACCTCCCACGCCAATATATTTCTTGATATTTCAAGCCTCCATTGGCTTGATCCCTGCCGAGTTCATAAACGTCCGACGCCGTTTTAACCGTGAGCTCTCTCCGCTGTCGCTCCAAATAACCGATTCTCAATCGTTCTTAAAATCGTGGACCTCCCACGCCGTTGTAGATTCCTCTGGATTCAAGCCTCCGCTGTCGCTTTAACATAAAACGCGGTCCGATACTTGATCCTTTGTTATTTCGTGAACCTCCCACACCAATTTCTATTACTGAAGTAAAAGCCTCCACTGGCGCTTTTTCATTAGCCGTGGTCCGACGCTTGGTCCTTACAGTTTTCCGTGGATCTCCCACGTCGATATATTTCTTTGATAATTCAAGCCTCCATTGGCTTGACCTTGCCGAGTTCGTGGACCTCCCACGCCGACATAGCCGTTAGCTATCTCCGCTGTCGCTCCAAAAAGCCGCGTTGTGATTTTTGATCATTTTTAAAATCGTGGTCCTCCCACGCCGTTGTAGCTCCTCTCAAGTCCTAAGCTACCGTTTTAACTATACATTTAGCCGCGGTCAGGACCTGAACCTGTCTGTTCTCTCGTGGACCTTCCACGTCGCTGTTTGTATGTATTCCAGATATCCGCTGTCACCTCCTCATAAGCCGCGGACCGTCGCTTGCCTTATATCCTTTTTGTTTTCCTCCCACGTCGACCACCAGTCCTGTCCATCGCAGCATTCTCAGGACGTCACTGTAATTTTGTTATTGTTTCCCTGATCTTGCCGTAGTGCACTCAGTTAGGTGCGCCTTGCGGACTTTTCTACCGTGGATACCGATAAAAGTATGCCGATCGGTTTGGCAGTCTTCGTGAGCAAAAATTTCTTTATGCTCGAAGGACCATATGTTAGCAGCGTACATCGCTTGTCTTAGGTGCAGCTCGTACCGCTCCGTTCGACTGGCAACTTATACCGCTAACCGCCGAGTCCCTAGTCAAAACACATCAGCATTTCGTTAGGAACTGATTCTTTATTTGGCGCTCACGCCTTTTTATAGCGGTTTTCACTTATATACTAGTTACAGATTCCTTATGTATAATCCCAGCTTGGGGTTATCTATGCTAGATAGTTTTTGGACATTCTTAGACTTTCCAGGGGTTCACAAGAGGATCTTGTGTATTCTTAGATCGGTGCTGCTGTTACACTTGATTACATGTATATATGTATATATGTTGACAAAGGCGCAGATGCTAGCGCATTTGTATACTTTATAAATCTTATATATTAGTGTGTGTATTCTTCTCACATTAGTTCTTACTGATAGGCGGCGTGTATATAATTAGACTACTTGAGCCCTTGATCTGCCTGTGATTTCCAGCGGTTCTTTGGGTGCGGACAATTATGCATGTTCACCTTTTTGAACAGTGGGCATGGTGATAAAAAACATCTGCGACACAGCTTCTTGTTACCGAACACAATTAGAGCATTAATTGTCGGTCCATCTAATTGTGGAAAAACAAACGTGATGTTAAGTTTAATTGAAAGTCCCAATGGTCTCAAATTTGAAAATATTTATATATTTTCAAAGAGCTTATATCAACCGAAATATGAATATTTGGAAAAACTTATTAAGCCTATAAAAGGGATGGGATATTTCAGCAAATGATACAGTTTTTTCACCACAGGAAGCTAAAAATAACTCCGTTTTCATTTTTGATGATATCGCGTGTGAAAAACAGGAGAATATTAGAAACTTTTTCTGTATGGGACGTCATAAAAATATAGATTCATTTTATTTGTCACAAACGTATTCACATATTCCAAAACATTTAATACGTGATAATGCGAATTTTTTTATTATATTTAAACAAGACGATTTAAACTTGCGGCACATATATCGAGATCACGTAAATAGTGACATGGATTATAATACATTTATGAATATTTCACGAAAGTGTTGGGAAAATAAATTTGGATTTTTAATAATCTCTAAGGATGATGAAATGAAAACTGGACGATATAGAAAGGGATTTGATCAATTCATTGTACTCGATTAAATATTTATATAAGTATAATAAGATGAATGACAAAAAAGACAGTCCACTCTCAAGCTTCATACGTAATGAATACATCATTAACAATTGCATTAACTGGAAACACATCAGTTATAACTGAAAACTTTTTCCCTCAATTAGAGCTAAAACATAATTATGAGTGTGCTTTGATTGACTTTTATACATTCAATTCTATATCGTATGTTGATAATATGAATAATCTCTTTCATATTGGAAATAAAGTCATAGAAATACCTGTGGGTTCATATGAGCTCGAAGATATTACAAAATATATTATTAATAAGCTTAAGGAGTATGAACTTCATAACACTATAAAAATTGAATGCAACATCAACGCCTTTCAAGTTCAAGTTTCCACTAAAAATGAAATAGTTTATTTTAATCATGAGCGATCTATTGGACAGCTATTCGGATTTAATAAACGAAAATTAAGGCCACATGATAAAGAAATTTATACCTCAGATAATCCTGTAAATATTTTTAAAATAAATTCTGTCAGATTGGAATGTTACATCATTAGTGGGTCATATGTGGGGAATAGACCAAGTCACGTGCTTCATGAATTTGGAATCAATGTCCCCCCCCTGGCTATAAAATGAATATTACACCACAAAATTTGATTTATTGACCTGTCAACACCAGGCAAATAAACACGCTCGAAGTACGGATAACTGATCAGAACGGAGACTTAGTTAATTTGCGTGGAGAAACTGTTTCAATTCGGCTTCACTTGCGACCAAGAGAATGATTTTTTATAATAAAAAGCCTTCATCGCTCCAATGATGACACTATCAAATCTAAAACTGAAGTGAAAACATCGACATCATCATCTCGAGGAGCTTCACATAAACGACCTGCTCTAACATTAAAAAATAAATTGATTTTAAAATCGCTGGGATTTAATATTAAATAAAGTTTAAAAACTAATATTCAAATGAATGAAATTTTTTATGTTCAAGAAAAGCCTGTCAATGATCAAAGCATTGTCAAGAAAGAATATCACAGCTATTATCCATATACACAAAACTTCCAAACAAATGATGAAGTTCGTATCACAATACAGAACCAAGATTTATATGGTTTTCCATCGGAAAGTTTTCTCCACTTTGAAGGAACACTTAGCAAAATTATTGACACAAATACAGGAGCAAGCAGCACTAATAATGTCAATGGGATGCTCAAAAATAATTGCATGGCTCATTTTATTGACGAGATCCGTTATAAACGGGTTTGAATTAGACAAATCAAGGTTTACAGGGATTACATCGACAATTAAGAACTTTCTCTCAGTGGGACAACAGGAAGGAGTACATTATCGTAATGCTGGGTGGAGTGGCGGAGACAATATTCCTTCAAGAGGACATTTCAGATTTTCAGTACCATTGAAAACGCTGTTGGGATTTGCTGAAGACTACAAGAAAGTAATAATGAATTGTAAACATGAGCTCATTATATTGTTTGCTAAAAATACTGATGCCATGTATGTTAAAAGTGTTGACGGTAAAACTCATAAACTTGCCATACATAGCATAAGTTGGAAGATCCCCCACATCGTTCCAAGTGATGCTACTAAAATTAAATTGTTAAATGTAATTAAAATTGAAGCTACCCTTCCACTAGCATTCAGGAGTTGGGATTGTTATATAAACCCGACATTGGTACAGGGAACACATCATATCTGGAATGTCAAGCTTTCGGCAAACAGGGAACAACCACGCTTCGCTATCCTTGCCTTTACATTAAATGGACAATTAATTACAAACAACTTAAGAAATGCAAAAGTATATTTAAATTCAGAAGTCTATCCCTATGAGGATTTGAATATTAAATATCATGAAAACCGTTTTGGTGTCTTGTATGATATGTATGCAAGATTCCAAGAGAGCTACTACAATCGGGAGGCACGAGCTCTTCTTTCTCCAAAGGAATTCATTGCGAAGGCACCGTTGGTGGTTATAGATCTGTCTCATCAAAATGAGACCGTAACATCGGGACCGATTGACGTTAAAATATCCACTGAGCTAACTGCAGCAAGTGAGGTGAATACAAAGGTATATTGCCTTCTCATTCATGACCGACTTGTGGAATATACCCCATTAACGGGCCTTATTCAACGTATGGTGTAACAATTTGAGAAGGATTTCCTCATTCAAATTTTAAAATTTGGCGCAAGTAGACGTTCACGGAATCAACTAAAATGATGTCGTTCAATAACAAAGTCAGCAGCAGCAGCTCATCAACAATCAAACACCTTGTAATCAGAATAAATAATTTCATGAAAATATATAAAGATCAAATTTTTCCTGAACATATGGAATATCTGGACGAGTCATTAAAATATTTTAATAAGAGGATGGCTGATACACCGCTGGTTTCGAATGCACATGGTCAACATTTCACAAGTTGTTGTTGGGCGCATAATGATGTCACCAATGGTGTTGATACATGTGCCTGCCATTTCTATGCAGTGCGCTCACAAAAATCTCTTAAAATTATAAAAATGTATGTAAAATTGGAACACTGGTTCTAATCTTTGTACTTGAAAAATAAAATTATATTATACTCAAAAATAAAATGTGTGCATTATGTAGGATTGGTATTAATGAGTACCCCTGATATCGATCTATATCAGGATCTAGTATATTGTAATAATAAGGTAGTTTAAGGTTAAGCGAAAATGGAAAAGGAAGAGGCGGTCACACTGGTAGAAGAGTAAGACGAGAGTACAGTTGAAGCGGGGAACAAGAATCAGAGACAATAAGTAATGAAAAGTGTTTAAAATATAAGATATGAAAAGTGTTAAATTAACAACGCCAGATTAAGAACTAAATTTGTAGCTATCTCATTAAAGATAAATTAAACCCTACAAATATTGGGGGCTCGTCCGGGAAATAATCCGATTAAATAAAAAATCTGGAAAGTTCTTTTCGCGACTCGTCAAAGTTGCACACAATTACACGTTTTCATATATGTATGTGTATATTGGTGGCGTACATGTGAACATTTGAAAAGTGCGTGTGGCTCTGAGAAAACCGTTTTAGTAAAGGAAAACCGAAAACTACCGAAAGGAAACAGCAGAAAACCGTAGAAAAAACGAGACACCGTTGGCGATATTTCGAGGAAAAACGAGTGTGCAGTTTCTTCGAGTGGCAAGAAACGCGCATTTCTGGCGTCACACATACATACAGATCTCCAGCAGCCAAGCTGTAATCTGTGTTTAGTGAGCAAGAACGGACAAGCGGAAACCAACGAGGGAGCGAGACAGCGATATTTTGCGAAAAACAAGTGAGCAGTTTCCGAGGTAGGCAACGACCGCGCATTTTGGGCATCACACATACACATACGTTTCCTGAGGAGGGATTGAGCACAAAAGGAGACAGGAACACGCACTGAGGAAGCGAGACAGCATTGGCGAAACTTCGAGAAAACGAATGAGAAGTTTTCGTCGAGTAGCAGGAGCCGCGCCTTTTGAGCATCACACATACAGACAGACACAGCAGGCAAGCTGTACTCTGTGTGTGTTGAGAAAGTGAGACGGCGGCGAGGGAGTTGCAGTCAAGGAACGCCAAATACGGTGGCAGGCTGCAACAACAACAACAACAGTAAGCAGTGAGACGGCTGCGAGGGAGTTGCAGTCAAGGAACGCCAAATACGGTGGCAGGCTGCAACAACAACAACAGTAAGCAGTATGAAGGCTGCGAGGGAGTTGCAGTCGAAGAGCGCCAGAGCAGTGCGATACAGGCTGCAACAACAACAACAGTAAGCAGTGAGACGGCTGCGAGGGAGTTGCAGTCAAGGAACGCCAAATACGGTGGCAGGCTGCAACAACAACAACAACAGTAAGCAGTGAGACGGCTGCGAGGGAGTTGCAGTCAAGGAACGCCAAATACGGTGGCAGGCTGCAACAACAACAATAACAGTAAGCAGTGAGCCGGCTGCGAGAGAGTTGCAGTCAAGGAACGACAAATACGGTGGCAGGCTGCAACAACAACAACAACAGTAAGCAGTGAGACGGCTGCGAGGGAGTTGCAGTCAAGGAACGCCAAATATGGTGGCAGGCTGCAACAACAACAACAACAGTAAGCAGTGAGGCGGCTGCGAGGGAGTTGCAGTCAAGGAGCGCCAAATACGGTGGCAGGCTGCAACAACAACAACAACAGTAAGCAGTGAGACGGCTGCGAGGGAGTTGCAATCAAGGAACGCCAAATACGGTGGCAGGCTGCAACAACAACAACAACAGTAAGCAGTGAGACGGCTGCGAGGGAGTTGTAGTCGAGGAACGCCAACCACTTCGGCAGGCTACAACAACAAATACAATAGGCAAGCAGTGCACAGATAAGCACTGGTCGGTAAAGCAGTTTAAGCTGAGAAGGTTGAACATTCGTGAGTCTGACGAAACCATTTTTCTATTGTAAAACAATTTGATAGACTAACAGTAACTAGTTATAAGTCTGTGGTGTGTGGGCATAACTTAGCTGTTAAATATGGAGGCAAGAACAATATTGTCCTTAAATGTGCAGGGGTTACGGCAACAGTTGAGGGCGTTAAACTTGGATTCGACTGGTAGAAAAGCAGTGTTGCAAGATAGACTGTTAGAGCATTTCAATGTAAAAGAAGATGTGGAGGCAGATGAGGAAGAGCAAGATGCGCGTTCGATAAAGTCCAGTGAATACCAAGAAGCAGAAACAGAGCGTTTCAGAAGTGCTTCACGGTTTACTTTTAAAGATGTACAAGATAGTGTTTCACATTTCTCAGGATTAGAACAACCAGATATCATCCAGTGGATATCGGAATTTGAAGATTGTGTTGCAACAGTAGGATGGGATAGCTTACAGAAGTATATTTACGGGAAGCAATTATTGCAAGGAGCAGCGAAGTTGTATGTAAGAGGTTTAACAGGGGTTAAAGGTTGGGAACAATTAAAAGCAAAGCTGACAGCAGAGTTCGGTAAAACAATGTGTGCAGCTGAAGTACATAAACAACTTAAAAACAGAGTTAACCCGAATTTACCCAGAACTATTTTTTTTTTAGATTTTCTTTAAAATTTCTGTATTAATGTAATTCGACCTCATGAGCACGAAAATGAAGTCAGTTTTCTGATACACATTGTAGTTTTTCCGGAAAATGCGAAAAACAAGCGTTACCATATGGTCACCGTGGGACTGGTAGGGTACAGGTTTTTAAAGAGAACATCAACTGTGGTCGGCCTTTTTTTTTTTAATAAAAAGTATTTAATAAAGTTGTTTTAGGATACTTTTATGAATATAATATATAGTGATGCACATTTTTTTTGAAAAAACAAAGGATTATATTATTATTTGGTATGATAACTGGCAAAACAGTTGACACAAAGTCCAACGTTGCATTTTCCACACGCCATTCGTCCTGTTACTTTACATCCTTCTCCAGCACAACGTCTACGATTAGATGGCACTACAAAATGATCAGTTTTATCAAAGCGAAGAGCGTAATCAACTCGGCCCGGTTGCTGCGCATGTCTATGGCAAGGCATCGGACCAACTGACTTGGCTTTTGAGCCGTAGTGCTTGCAGTAAAATACAGCCAACTGTCGTCGAAATTCAAGTTGTGTCATCGCCGGCTGCACTTTACGATGAAGCTGCCAAGCATTTTGAACACAGGCATCTATAAGCCAGGTAAAAATGACAGACCACCATTTTTTTCCCCTGTATGCAATGCGGTAGTGGGCCAAGTTTTGGTCAAATCGGTCTACTCCGCACATATATTTGTTGTATTCTGTAATAGCACATGGTCGAGGTACTTGTATTCTAGCTCTTTTTTCTCTTGAATAACGCTGAGCCATTGATTTGGGATTTTCTCCAAAGCTCGAAGATAACATACAGACAACATTATTGTCTTTCCACTTTACCAAATGAATACCAGTGCTCTTCATAGTAATTGATTCTGAGTAGCCTCTATTTTCCGATTTCAATTCTTTTTGTGAACAAGTGGGCAGCTTACTGGAATACGATTCTCGCGAATCGTTCCTGTAGCGTTGTATCCGCACGATTTTAAATAGGCTACGAGAGGATAGCTTGTAAAAAGGTTGTCAAAATAAAATGAAAATGGTAGACCTTTTAATATGTCAGGAAAATCATCAATCATACTGACCAAAGGAGCAGCACATTTTCCAAACTTTGCTTCATAGTCTTCATTTGAGCGAGGATTTTTTCCTTGGTATACTTCAAAGTTCAACATGTAGCCTGATGGCGTGCAAAGAGACCAAACTTTGTATCCAAATCGTATGGGTTTGCCTTTTATAAACTGCTTGCAGCCGTGTCTGCCAAAATAGGATATCATACTTTCATCATAGGAAAGATTTTGTTCGGCATGAAAATTTTCTATCATTTTTGCTTTTAAATGATCTGTGATTGGACGCAATTTCCACATTTTGTCTGGATTTGCACCGGTTTTTGATGAGGCTTTGGAATTGTCTTCAAAGTGAAGATTTTGTAAAATTTCTTGAAATCTATTTCGACGCATCGTGTCACTTACAAGATTGTTACGAATGTCTTCATCTTGACTCCATAAATTTTTGAAACTGGCGTGGTAATTGTAGCCAGTAATGAGCAATATGCCGATAAATGCCCGAAGCTCGCCAACTACTATATTTGGGTTAGGTCTATTTTGTCCAACCGCGTAGACTGCGCTTTGCTCACAAATGTGTTTTAAAAGTGTATCATCGAAAAACTTTTCGAATTGCTGGTAAGGTGAAAGTTCACGGCAATCTTCGTAATTTGCGGTTGGGAATATTGGAATATATGATGGCGCTTCATTCTTTACCCATTCAAATGTTGTGTTTTTGTTTCCTGGTGGTAAAGGAATGTTTGAAGTCCTCGGCTGCACTCTGCATAGTCGTTTTTTCTCTGGTGATGGTGGATCCTCCGCACATGTATTCTCAGCAAAAATAGCGGGCAGATCTTTTATATTTGGAGCTACAAAAAAAGTAATATTTATTCAATGCAAAAAGGATAATCCTCATCAAGCTTACCACCGATATCATCTTCTTCATTTATAAACTTTTGAAAATGTTGCCCACTAGCCATTACAACTTCACAGCCACTTTTAAGCTGGGCTGGGCAAACATTGTCGGGGATGCCTTCGTACTCATTATCAGCATCATCTTCTCCAGATATGTTGCCATCGATAGGAGGTTCTATGTAAATTGTAGTGGGGTGATCGTTTTCTTCATTCTGATCTGTTTCATCAAGCTCTTGAATATAATCAAGCATTTCTTGCAAAGATAAACCCCTGATAATGGGAAGATATATTAAAGGCAATAAAAAATCAATTAATGTGATAAAAGCAAGCGTTTGAAAATACATAAAAATTAAAGCGAAGTCAAAACAAACACAAAAATAATTACTTTGAACGGTAAAAAAAACCTGTACCCTATCGACGCCACGGTTACCATATGGTAACGCCATTTTTTAAATGCAAATAAATGATAAATAATATTATTTTGTGCATAAAACTTTATGTTTATATCATAGTTTAATTCATTATCTTTCGATTGGTGCGTGTATTATTAGTATTGGAATAATAATAAGTCTTATTTTAGTGTACTTACCGACGTGCCATGACAAAAAACCGTTTTTTTCACTTTTTTTTTTTTTGCTTCACTTTAACCTGCTGTCACTGCACTTGCTAAACTCCGAATGACAAAAACGAACATGTCTTCACAAGCGACACGCGTCGCGCGTAAAATACAGTTACTTTTTTGTGGTTCTGTTTTGTAGCTTTTGAAATAATAACGTAAATGTAGCGACGACTTTTGTGTGATCATATGGTCACCGTGATATCGATCTATATCAGGATCTAGTATATTGTAATAAGAAGGTAGTTTAAGGTTAAACGAAAATGGAAAAGGAAGAGGCGGTCACACTGGTAGAAGAGTAAGACGAGAGTACAGTTGACAATAGACAATAGACAGACAATAAGTAATGAAAAGTGTTTAAAATATAAGATATGAAAAGTGTTAAATTAAGAACGCCAGATTAAGAACTAAATTTGTAGCTATCTCATTAAAGATAAATTAAACCCTACAATTATTTTAATAGAAATGGAAGGAAGGGGATTTGTTTTCCATTTTTTTTTTTTTTTTTTTTTGATGGATGCTTTTGGATGCTGGAATATAGAATTTTTTCCATAGCATTCACTTGAGGGAGTGTGAGAGTCCCTTTTGACACCCGATCGCTCAAATTCCACTCACAATCGTTTGGTTACAAACGTCCAATTTCCTTCCCATTCGCCTTCCTAGTTTCTTCTCTCAGTATCAAGTTTTAGAACGTACTTTTTTGATCTGGAAGGAGACTTCTTTGATATCGCCTCGTAACGGTCGGATGGGACGGGTGGTGTGCGTGTGTGGGAGATCGTTTACGTTGACACTTGTTCGTTTATTCCCACAGCACTCACTTGCCTTGATCTTTTTAAGTGGGAGGCGGGTGAGTGTGCGATCGCTCCCTCGCACGCGCACCATTTCATGTGGCGGCGTAACCTATTCAATTGGGGGAGGTTGAGTGTCCTGCGATGGGACCCGATCCTGGAGGATCAATTTGCATCCACCCTTCTCAAGTGTCTCCTCGATCCCACCGATCAAGTGGGGGACGGGTGAGTGTGGGATCGCTTGTGCGCGACCTTTTCAAGTGGGGGGCGGCTGAGTGTGGGATTGCTTGTGCGCTCCGTTGGAACATGATCGTGCGGGATCGATCCCTTGTACGCGCACCCTTTCATGTAGCGGTGTAAACTATTAAATTGGGGGAGGTTGAGTGTCCTTCGACGGGACAAGATCGTGCAGGATCAATTTGCATGCACCCTTCTCAAGTGGCTCCTCGATCCCTCCACTTATCCTTTCAGTGCTAACCCTAATAAATTGCAGTTTTATTTCAAAAATCCTGATAAAATTGACAGCTGACCCTAATTAATTGCATTTTTATTAGTAAAGTCCTTTTAAAATTGACAGTTGACCATAATTTTTCGGGTACCCCTAAGCAGTGAAAACGGTCTTGTTCTAAGAACGACAGTATAGTTGTCGCACTATATACATATCTTCAACACATTTGCTCTAAAAAGCGGCATTATTTTTAGAATACAGTGCAGCAAATAAATGGAGGAGAGCCAATCGCTTTCATTCGTTGGCTGCAGTCCAGCGAGTGCTGGTGCGTCGTCGACTATTCGGATATTAAGCTTAAATAGTTTAGTTCTTTATACGCTTGCAGGGTTTTATAATTTTGTCCAGAAGCTTGCAACTCAGTGAAGGAAGCATCTCTGACCCCATAAAGCATATATATTCTTGATCAGCATCAGCAGCCGAGTCGATTTAGCCATGTCCGTCTGTCTGTCTGTCTGTTGCTACAAAATCTAGTCTCTAGTCTCTCAGTTGAGTTTCTGAATGAAACTTTGCAGATAGTCTTTTTCCTATTGCAGTTCTATTTATGTCGGAACGGAATCGGAAAAAAATTATAACATCTCTGTTTTTCAATGTATTTTTATAAAATTCGAGATATAGCTGTTTTTTACGGTTTTAGAATTAGGATTTTAATTTCATTAATATCAGACAACTATATCATATAGCTGCCATAGAAACGATCGGTTAATTTATATGAATATGTTAAATTCTGTATATAAAATGAAAAATGTGTAAGTAATTTTCCAAACTTCGATATTTTTTAAGTTTACCAAAATGGATCGATTTTTAATGACTCAATTGCAGACTGTAAATGTATACAAACTTCGGCTTGCCGAAGTTAGCTTCCATTCTTGTTTAAATTCGACAGAGTGTTTGTTCGGGATGTGAAAGTTTGGGTACGCACACTTGACTGTAGTTTTCTTACTTCCCTGCAGTTCCAAAAGTAACATTTCCTTCACGAATCACCGTCGACAGAGAATAGAGCACGAGTGACGCACAGGTGACATATCATATTGACATTTTGTATGGAATGTCCGGCCCCGTCCCATGGTGACACTTCATATGACATTTTCATCGAAGTCCCTCATGATTTCACCGATCAGTTATACGTCTCAGGCGTATGTGAGGTCACCAATGATACGCCCTATATGAAGTAAACTGTGACACACCTGAATGTGTCCCATATGAAATCAACAATGACGTTCTAGATATGACTGCTTGCAGCCGTGTCTGCCAAAATAGGATATCATACTTTCATCATAGGAAAGATTTTGTTCGGCATGAAAATTTTCTATCATTTTTGCTTTTAAATGATCTGTGATTGGACGCAATTTCCACATTTTGTCTGGATTTGCACCGGTTTTTGATGAGGCTTTGGAATTGTCTTCAAAGTGAAGATTTTGTAAAATTTCTTGAAATCTATTTCGACGCATCGTGTCACTTACAAGATTGTTACGAATGTCTTCATCTTGACTCCATAAATTTTGAAACTGGCGTGGTAATTGTAGCCAGTAATGAGCAATATGCCGATAAATGCCCGAAGCTCGCCAACTACTATATTTGGGTTAGGTCTATTTTGTCCAACCGCGTAGACTGCGCTTTGCTCACAAATGTGTTTTAAAAGTGTATCATCGAAAAACTTTTCGAATTGCTGGTAAGGTGAAAGTTCACGGCAATCTTCGTAATTTGCGGTTGGGAATATTGGAATATATGATGGCGCTTCATTCTTTACCCATTCAAATGTTGTGTTTTTGTTTCCTGGTGGTAAAGGAATGTTTGAAGTCCTCGGCTGCACTCTGCATAGTCGTTTTTTCTCTGGTGATGGTGGATCCTCCGCACATGTATTCTCAGCAAAAATAACGGGCAGATCTTTTATATTTGGAGCTACAAAAAAAGTAATATTTATTCAATGCAAAAAGGATAATCCTCATCAAGCTTACCTCCGATATCATCTTCTTCATTTATAAACTTTTGAAAATGTTGCCCACTAGAATTATTATTATTATTAGAATTGGAATAATAATAAGTCTTATTTTAGTGTACTTACCGACGTGCCATGACAAAAAACCGTTTTTTCACTTTTTTTTTTTTGCTTCACTTTAACCTGCTGTCACTGCACTTGCTAAACTCCGAATGACAAAAACGAACATGTCTTCACAAGCGACACGCGTCGCGCGTAAAATACAGTTACTTTTTTGTGGTTCTGTTTTGTAGCTTTTGAAATAATAACGTAAATGTAGCGACGACTTTTGTGTGATCATATGGTCACCGTGATATCGATCTATATCAGGATCTAGTATATTGTAATAAGAAGGTAGTTTAAGGTTAAACGAAAATGGAAAAGGAAGAGGCGGTCACACTGGTAGAAGAGTAAGACGAGAGTACAGTTGACAATAGACAATAGACAGACAATAAGTAATGAAAAGTGTTTAAAATATAAGATATGAAAAGTGTTAAATTAAGAACGCCAGATTAAGAACTAAATTTGTAGCTATCTCATTAAAGATAAATTAAACCCTACAATTATTTTAATAGAAATGGAAGGAAGGGGATTTGTTTTCCATTTTTTTTTTTTTTTTTTTTGATGGATGCTTTTGGATGCTGGAATATAGCATTTTTCCCATAGCACTCACGTGAGGGAGTGTGAGAGTCCCTTTTGACCCCCGATCGCTCAAATTCCACTCACAATCGTTTGGTTACAAACGTCCCCCGTCCCAGTTTCTTCCCTTTCACCTTCCTAGTTTCTTCTCTCAGGATCAGATTTTTTAACGTACTTTTTTTTGATCTGGAAGGAGACTTCTTTGAGATCGCCTCGTAACGGTCGGATGGGACGGGTGGTGTGCGTGTGTGGGAGAGCGTTTACGTTGTCACTTGTTCGTTTATTCCCACAGCACTCACTTGCCTTGGCCTTTTTAAGTGGGAGGCGGGTGAGTGTGCGATCGCTCCCTCGCACGCGCACCATTTCATGGGGCGGCGTAACCTATTCAATTGGGGGAGGTTGAGTGTCCTGCGATTGTACCCGATCCTGGAGGATCAATTTGCATCCACCCTTCTCAAGTGTCTCCTCGATCCCACCGATCAAGTGGGGGACGGGTGAGTGTGGGATCGCTTGTGCGCGACCTTTTCAAGTGGGGGACGGCTGAGTGTGGGATTGCTTGTGCGCTCCGTTGGAACATGATCGTGCGGGATCGATCCCTTGTACGCGCACCCTTTCATGTAGCGGTGTAAACTATTAAATTGGGGGAGGTTGAGTGTCCTTCGACGGGACAAGATCGTGCAGGATCAATTTGCATGCACCCTTCTCAAGTGGCTCCTCGATCCCTCCACTTATCCTTTCAGTGCTAACCCTAATAAATTGCAGTTTTATTTCAAAAATCCTGATAAAATTGACAGCTGACCCTAATTAATTGCATTTTTATTAGTAAAGTCCTTTTAAAATTGACAGTTGACCATAATTTTTCGGGTACCCCTAAGCAGTGAAAACGGTCTTGTTCTAAGAACGACAGTATAGTTGTCGCACTATATACATATCTTCAACACATTTGCTCTAAAAAGCGGCATTATTTTTAGAATACAGTGCAGCAAATAAATGGAGGAGAGCCAATCGCTTTCATTCGTTGGCTGCAGTCCAGCGAGTGCTGGTGCGTCGTCGACTATTCGGATATTAAGCTTAAATAGTTTAGTTCTTTATACGCTTGCAGGGTTTTATAATTTTGTCCAGAAGCTTGCAACTCAGTGAAGGAAGCATCTCTGACCCCATAAAGCATATATATTCTTGATCAGCATCAGCAGCCGAGTCGATTTAGCCATGTCCGTCTGTCTGTCTGTCTGTTGCTACAAAATCTAGTCTCTAGTCTCTCAGTTGAGTTTCTGAATGAAACTTTGCAGATAGTCTTTTTCCTATTGCAGTTCTATTTATGTCGGAACGGAATCGGAAAAAAATTATAACATCTCTGTTTTTCAATGTATTTTTATAAAATTCGAGATATAGCTGTTTTTTACGGTTTTAGAATTAGGATTTTAATTTCATTAATATCAGACAACTATATCATATAGCTGCCATAGAAACGATCGGTTAATTTATATGAATATGTAAAATTCTGTATATAAAATGAAAAATGTGTAAGTAATTTTCCAAACTTCGATATTTTTTAAGTTTACCAAAATGGATCGATTTTTAATGACTCAATTGCAGACTGTAAATGTATACAAACTTCGGCTTGCCGAAGTTAGCTTCCATTCTTGTTTAAATTCGACAGAGTGTTTGTTCGGGATGTGAAAGTTTGGGTACGCACACTTGACTGTAGTTTTCTTACTTCCCTGCAGTTCCAAAAGTAACATTTCCTTCACGAATCACCGTCGACAGAGAATAGAGCACGAGTGACGCACAGGTGACATATCATATTGACATTTTGTATGGAATGTCCGGCCCCGTCCCATGGTGACACTTCATATGACATTTTCATCGAAGTCCCTCATGATTTCACCGATCAGTTATACGTCTCAGGCGTATGTGAGGTCACCAATGACCTATATGAAGTAAACTGTGACACACCTGAATGTGTCCCATATGAAATCAACAATGACGTTCTAGATATGATAGAATTTTGGTCAATTCTCCTGAAAAAATATATGAAAAAGTATTTCAAGCATATTGCTTTACTTGTATATTTGATTACAAGTATATACCTTTGTGAGGAGTTGTATTTTAACTCCCCACAAAACAGTGTGCAGTGGATGCACACTGCCGAGGGCAGCAGCCGCTTGGCAACCAAGCGGGGCAAGGGGACGGGGGAGGGCAGCCCAGGAGATCTGCCTAGCAACAGGCAGGCAGTGCCGACGCAGGTGTCCGCCACAAAGAAGACGCCGCTAATATAGCGGGACTTAGGCGGACATTGGACCCGGTGGCGTGATCGGCGGCCCTGGACTTTGGCCGCCAAGGAGGAGACGCCGATAAATAACGGGACATTGGCCGGACTTTGGACTCGGTCACGCGACAATTGTCGGACTTTGGACCGGGTGGCGTGACCGATGCCGGCAGAAGTAACGGGACTGGCGGAGCCTATAAAAGGCCGAGGACGCATGCGCACAGGGACCAGTACGAGTGCGAGGATTCAAGCGAGTGCGTCAACGGAGCCAGTGAAAGTAACCCAAGTAACCAAGATCAAGAAGCAAAGTCGAGAAGTTCGGAGCTTGAAGTGGCAAGCCTTCCGAGCAGAGACTTCAAAGCTGAGATCTGTCGCGTTCAGAGGGTACGGTCACGGAGTCAAGGAGCCGAGGAATCAAGGAGTCAAGGAGCCGAGGAATCAAGGAGTCAAGGAGTCAACAGCCCAAGGAACAGCGAGGTCCTGTGGCAAGGACCAATTGGAGAAATCAACGGTCGAGTGGAGTCAAGTTGTGGGAGTTGCGCGCGTGGCTAGGCTTTGCCGGGCGATACACCGTGTCGACGATATCCCAGACCAAGGCGCAGAGCGGGCGATAAGGGTGGCTAGGCTTTGCCGGGCGATACATCCTGCTAGCTCAGTGCATGAAGCTGCAAAGCGGGCGTTCGGAGTGGCTAGGCTTCGGCTGGGCGATACACTCTGCTAGCTTTGTAGTGAGGTCGCGAAGTGGGCGTTCGGGGTGGCTAGGTTTCGGCTGGGCGACACACCCTGCTAGCTTCGGCAGCGAGACAACCAAGCGATCGGCGAGAAAGGAGTGGAGCCGCACCCGGGAGGAGCAGGATGCAGTGGAAATTGTATTACAAATATCCCATCGAAGGGCAATAAACACCTGAATATCAAATTAACCCAAAGCGTTCTCTCTGGGCGGGCATTCACGTATAATATAAATTTGGTGGGACGAGCACACGATCTCGACTGAGCTAGCCGCACATAATCGTTGCGAGCTAAACCAAAGAAATCAGCTCGTTACAAGGGGTATTCAATTGGAACGTGAGTAAAAAGAGGCGGTCACTCCTTGTAAATTCAGTCGTCGCCAGCATCTCGTGAATCGCACAACCTTTCAAAAAAACGTACCTACGCTTTTGTTAGTGTTAAGAACCAACGTCGAATTTGAATAAACAATATCTACAAAGCCGGTGTTACAACTTTACTTTAAAGAGGACACTGCATATATTATGTGTACATTTCAAATTAAATAAAATACACCTGTTCAACGGCCGGGAGAATTTTCAGTCTCAGCATATGTATATGCAATAACAAAAAGGTAGCAATATAAGGTCAAGCGCTTGTGCATATTCTGCTGACATAAATAAGGCGAATTGGGCAACGTTTCCAGTTCCGGAAAGATTATCATACACAGTAAACCACATTTCTCTTTACACACAATTTCGTTGGCACAAGCATATTCTATATACTTTGTTTAGCTATAAATACCGTTAAGTTTCCTCAATACAGTCAGTTATTGTTTTGACCACAATGCAAGCGTTACTCATTTAGCTGCATTGAACAGAGGCTGTCGCTGAGACCCTTATGTGCAGCATCCATAGTCTAACTGGTTCATGTTCTAGTTGGGGCGACACAAGGCAGATAGTTTATGTACTATCTGTAGTTTATGCTGGTAAAAAAAAAATGAAAAAAAAATTACAAAATACAGGAAGCGGCCATTTTTATACTAAGTATGTTTCGACAACTCTAGACCTAATTTGGGTAGAACGGAAATAAAATGTATTAACTGAATAAAAAGAAAAACTGAAAAGGCCAGTAAATAACAATTTAAAAAAATATATATCCTTGGATTTTGCAGGATCTGAACTCCGACTAGAGAAATGAAACGTGGCACGATGGGCGTCCGCATGTTCGTGTTTGAGAGTGAGCTTTACTGTTCCTTAAAATATAATAGGCACGATAAAACACGACGCGAATACTATTTTCGATAATCCGGAACTATTATCATTGAATTTCTGTGATTCAGCAAATAACGGCTTAAATTTATACATAACACTAGTTTACACTCAAAATGCTCCAAGCCTGTTAATGCGAAATTCTGGTAGAGTTGAACCCCCAGATCCCGAAAATGGCTTTAATTTTTTTTTCTATGGATACGTTTTTTTTAAAGATTTTTTAAAGTTTTACACAAAAAAAAATTTCTCAGTTTACGTTTATCATTTCATAGCTCGAGTTTTAGCCAACCAATTTACCTGTCGAATGTTTTATTTTACAGGTAATGAACTAACCTTTCGATTTTAAAACATTTTATGTATATTGGATAAGTACTTTGTGTGCTATAGCTCGATAAACTTGAAAAAAGTGGAAATTTCAATCCGTTAACTCAAATGTTAACGTGCTGCTAGCATCCTAAAAACTCGGAAAAAATCCGTTGGAAAATCAAAACGTGTTTTTTTACAAAAATGATCGCCCAAAGTATCAAACAGGCCTATAACTCCAGAAATCCGTTGAAGAATAGATTTATCGTGGATTTTCAAAGTTAAGAAAATTTAGAAATTTTTTCAAATTTTTGGACGGGTGTCTACTAGATTAAATGTACAGTGTTGGACAACACCTTTAGATGACCTGTTAACTGTGCTAGATGTGATGAACAGTCGGATTTAGCTATAAAAAATAGCTAAGTTTTGTTAAATAATCAAAAATTTACAAAATTATGTTGAAGTAAGATAAAAATTAACCTATAGCCTTTATATACATACAGCTATTGTGAACTAATTAGAAAGATGACTATAGTGGTGGTTGAAGTAAGATAAAAATTAAATAATCGTCTTTATATTTGATTTGGGTCATTGGTACCATTAAGAGGTTATGCGGCCTCGCGGCTATAAAACGTGGTATAAAAACAAACTTTTTTCTGCATTCTGTACAAGAGCGCCCCCTTCAAATCGATATTACTCCCGATTTTTAGTTGAAATGTGGTCAGGATTTTAACCTATTCATTTAATTAGGAAATCGGTTTTTTTCATTTCAAGGGCGGCGGGAATCCTTAAGTCTTATGTTCTGTCAAATTTGCTATTTTTTCTGTATTCGAATTTGAATATTTGCAATGGATACATCGAAAAAGTTGACCTGTTTAAATGATCCAAACATAGCCATCTTTCTAATTAGTTCACAATAACTGTATGTATATAAAGGCTATAGGTTAATTTTTATCTTACTTCAACATAATTTTGTAAATTTTTGATTATTTAACAAAACTTAGCTATTTTTTTATAGCTAAATCCGACTGTTCATCACATCTAGAACAGTTAACAGGCCATCTAAAGGTGTTGTCCAACACTGTACATTTAATCTAGTAGGCATCCGCCCAAAAATTTGAAAAAAATTATCGATTTTCTTAACTTTGAAAATCCACGATAAATTTATTCTTCAACGGATTTCTGGAGTTATAGGCCTGTTTGATACTTTGGGCGATCATCTTTGTAAAAAAACACGTTTTGATTTTCCAACGGATTTTTTCCGAGTTTTTATGATGCTAGCAGCACTTTAACATTTGAGTTAACGGATTGAAA
This sequence comes from Drosophila rufa, assembly GCA_018153105.1. Taxonomy (NCBI): domain Eukaryota; kingdom Metazoa; phylum Arthropoda; class Insecta; order Diptera; family Drosophilidae; genus Drosophila; species Drosophila rufa. The sequence goes on along the minus strand of JAECXS010000003.1, from coordinate 1,513,251 downwards.
TTTCCACTTTTTTCAGGTTTATGGAGCTATAGCACACAAAGTACTTATCCAATATACATAAAGTGTTTTAAAATCGAAAGGTTAGTTCATTACCTGTAAAATAAAACATTCGACAGGTAAATTGGTTGGCTACAACTCGAGCTATGAAATAATAAACGTAAACTGAGCAAATTTTTTTGTGTAAAACTTTAAAAAAATTTAAAAAAACGTATCCATAGGAAAAAAATTAAAGCCATTTTCGTGATCTGGGGGTTCAACTCTACCAGAATTTCACATCAACAGGCTTGGAGCATTTTGAGTGTAAACTAGTGTATTAGAAGTTTTTAAAATGACATATGTACATATATAGGTCTCCCATTGTTAGTGTTAATAAGTATAGCTCAATACCATGTCCGTTCATATACGACATAGATATTATTAAAATATTATAACACATAGTTCTGACTCATGATATTAGCTGAACGCCGGATATCGTACAAAAAATTGGTACCTTGTTAAGAGGTGTTTTTTGAGTGATATCAGAAGTTTTTGTTTAAAACTCAAATGGGAAAAATTAACAAAAAATCCATGTAAGTAGTTAGCTATATGGGATCATTGTTATTAATTTTGATGAGAAAGCAACTTTTCGGTGATATGTGTTGTACACCAAAAGGTAAGCAGTAATATCAAGGGCTATACGGCCTGAAGTGACTATCAAAATCGTAGAAGCCAATTTAAAAAAAATAAAAATATGAAATCTTAAAAAAATAATAATTTTCATTTCAAATTATAAATATTTAAAATTTTGTCAAGGCAAAATAAATATCATATAAAAATACCTTTCCAACGACATATAGCACGCTTCTGTAATTTGACTCGTTCAGAAGTTATGGGCGCTAGAAATCGATTTTTTTTTTTCCCGCCAAAGTAGTGGGAATCGCAAAAATTAGATTAGATTAAAAAAAAAAAAAAAAACATCAAAATCGTTAGAGCCATTTTTGAAAAAATTACAAAAACTAAAAACAAAAAATTTATTTTAATTATAAATTTTTAAATATTATATTTAGATAAATTATGGCAAGGCAAAGCTATTATCATTTCAAATTACCTTTCTAACGACATCTAGCACGTTTCTGTAGCTCGAGCTGATTAATAAAATAAAAGTGGTTCCAGGACTCTAAAACAAAAAAATAGACACATAGACAGACAGACAGACAACAGGACAATCGTTCTCATTTCGGAAAGGCCGTTAAAATCTTGTGTATTAAATATCTTTTGAACGGAGTATCGGATCGGGATGATTGAGGTGTCATTCGACGTGTATTTGAAGCTAGATCACAACAACATTAAAAATTTGTTGAGTTTTGCTCCACCGGCCCCAACAGCTCCAATATTCAAAATTTTCAATTTCGCACTTTGACTCCCATTTCTCCTGACTAATCTGTTTTTGAAAAATCTTAGTATGCAGTTTCAAAGAGGTTAACAATACCTTTTGATCAAGATATAAATGGTTCCGATCGGACTGTCGTAGCAGATTTTCAATTCTACGGCTCTATATAGTAGTCTCCTTGCGCACCACAGTCTCGGTGCTCATCGTCACTATGTAGACTGCCGTCCACAGTGATAAAGAAACTTGAAAGCCAAATCAAAATTTTCTTAAAAGAATGGTTCTATAGCATATCTTAGTGTTTTCATGTAAAAATCGGCCTTATAGCTAAAAACAAACTAAAATTTTATAAATTAATTATTTTGCATACAGAACATACCTTTTGAAATATATTGAGATGAAAATAATTGTTTTTTTTCAAGGAAATTAAAAAGAAAAAGAAGAAAAACGTGAGGTAAAAACATATGGAAATCTTGTACCGGTCGTGATGTACCGTTAAAATCAAAAATAAGCTTGGAAAATAAATAAAATGATAGTAATAATCAAAAATAACTTTTATAATTGGAAAGCTGCATTATTTTATTGAGGCTTAAGAGTTTTTCTTTTAAATAACTCGTCACATTTTGCCTTGGCGTAACCCCAGACCGCCGACTTTGCTGAAAGGGGCAGCAAGGGCGAAGCTTGAAAAAATGAATTGGCTCATTCGTCATTCGTCCTATTTCTCCAGGCCAAGGTGCAGCCCATTAAAGCCATGATCCTTACGACTCTGAGCTGGGGAATTACATGCTGGGGAACCGCTTGTGATTCTTTGTTAAAAAGGGTGCAAGCGTACATAACAAAGGCTCTGAGAAGGATGCTGGGAGTGAAGTGGCACCACTACGGAGAAATTCACACATTATTTTAAGACACGGGAATACCTACAGCACTAGAGACAATTTATCTGTACGTAAAACGATACAAACGTTTGGCTGGATATCTTGCCACACCGTTAGGTTGAGGTCGTTTGCGCACACCCTGCGGACCTACGAATATAGACATAGATATAGACATATACGACTATCATAACATAAAATTATCAAAAGTGGTGCCCCTTCCCACCTATAGAGTCCGGGACCTATAGATACTATTTTTAAAGAACACGAAAACAAGAGCTATGCTTTTGTAGCGTCATACTAAACTAGCCGAAAAAAATACGCATTGCGCAGACTTCCGCCCTCAAAAATCATAAAAAACTTTAAATAAGCTATACTCGTTATTTTCGGATTAAAGTTAATAAATACAATATATAAATAAAATAAAATGGACGTTTCCTGAAAATTTCAGTAAAATCGGATGATAAACATGGGAGATATTAGCAATAAGGTTAGAATTTTAACACACCGCCCTAAGGCACTGCTGTTGCAAGCTGTAGCCGACAGGTGGCGCATTCAAGCCTTGGCCGTGTGATATAATGGTGCCAGCTGCAGAAGAAATGACAAAAGAATATAGCATGTTTTTATGTTTTCCTATTAAATGTATCATTCATATTTAAGTATGACATTAAATTGTTAAGGTCGGGAGCTAATTCAAGAGGCGATTTATTTTAAGAAGTATCGAAGTAGACTTGCCTCCTAGTGCGAAGCGCAAACGTTTAGGTACCGGGTATCTCACAGTCAAGCACAGTCGACTGTAGCTTTCTTACTTGTTTCTATGGTTCGCGATGCATTGTTTTCTTCAAATAATTTCGATTCCCACAAAGCTTGTATTTTATCGTGCAAAAAACAATCCAGAAAATATTAACTTTGTCATCATTTGTCCCACTTTATGCCGTACGAATGTGCCGATCGCCATCCTGGAAATGTCCGTATATAATTACTCTTACTACACGATCCCTCGTTGGATTAAAATTCGAATTAAGATTTAAAATCCTATGGCGTTACGCATATTAATATTCGTATTATCTTTATTATTATTATAATTATTATTATAAATCCTTAGTACTATATATGGAGAATTTCAGAATGATAAGACACAGACATAATATTAAGCTTTAAGTTTACTTTAAGATAAGCTTAAGCATTCCGAAATTCTCTCATCAAAAACTGTTCTCGAAGCTTTATCTTGTTTAGCGACCTTAAACCGTTACTTTGCGCTTGGAAAGTGCTTTTTTGATGGTCTTGAAAACGTTTCATAATGCCTCAAAACTAGAGGCAGGTGCTCGCAGACTCCATTGGCTAACCAAAGCGAAATCGAAACTCAGCCTGGTAAATAAGAAAAAGATCTACACTGCTATACTGGCGCCAATTTGGCACTATGGGCTGGCCATTTATAGAGTGGCGGCCAAAACACATCTCAACAAGGTCAGAGCTTTCCAGGCTAAGTTCCTGAGACACATCTCTCAAGCTGAATGGTACATCAGAAACACAGATATACACAAGGATCTTGAAATTGAAATGGTCGGTGACACAATAAACCGGATGGCAAGGCCCACAAAACCCGCCTTAAAGCTCACCCCAACCGCCTTGCAAGGAGAGCTACCAAATCAACAACAAGAAGAAGATTAAAACGAACAACATTCGGGCAACTGCCGTCCCGCACCCTCCAATAACCAGTCAACATAACCCTCCCCTAACTAAACTATCTTAGGGCTGCTGCCCCTAAACACACAAACTAACACATCTGTACATAACACACATTCACCTCTAAATACAAATTGTATATAAACAGTAGATTTAGATTAGATTTAAGCAGCAAAAATCACGTACCAAAATAAAATAAATGTAAATGTAAATAAGCTATTTTTTTAAAGCTAAATCCGACTGTTCATCACATCTAGTACAGTTAACAGGCCATCTAAAGGTATTGTCCAACACTGTACATTTGATCTAGTAGACATCCGTCCAAAAATTTGAAAAAATTTCTAAATTTTCTTAACTTTGAAAATCCACGATAAATCTATTCTTCAACGGATTTCTGGAGTTATAGGCCTGTTTGATACTTTGGGCGATCATCTTTGTAAAAAAACACGTTTTTATTTTCCAACGGATTTTTTCCGAGTTTTTAGGATGCTAGCAGCACGTTAACATTTGAGTTAACGGATTGAAATTTCCACTTTTTTCAAGTTTATCGAGCTATAGCACACAAAGTACTTATCCAATATACATAAAATGTTTTAAAATCGAAAGGTTAGTTCATTACCTGTAAAATAAAACATTCGACAGGTAAATTGGTTGGCTAAAACTCGAGCTATGAAATGATAAACGTAAACTGAGAAATTTTTTTTTGTGTAAAACTTTAAAAAATCTTTTAAAAAAAACGTATCCATAGAAAAAAAAATTAAAGCCATTTTCGTGATCTGGGGGTTCAACTCTACCAGAATTTCGCATCAACAGGCTTGGAGCATTTTTTTTTTTTTCATTTTGTAAACTGGTGTAATCAATGAAAAAGAAAACAATTCAGCAAGCGACTTACGAAAAAGACTAAATATTCCAACGAGCTCAGCAACAAGCGAGAAAGTCTTTTTGATGTCTGACCAAATCTTAAACGAGCGCCGTACTCGCTTATTAAGCTCAAATTTGGATAAGTTCTTGTTCCTGTATAAACATAAATTTAAAAAATTAAAAAAAACATTTTTTTAATATTTCGTGTTGGGCCGTGTTGGATCGTGATCAAACCAACTATTGCCGTGCGTGTTCGGGCGTGCTGAAAATTTTTATTTTCGTGTCGGGCTGGGTCGTACCGAAAAATTACAGAACATGCACTTCGTTTGCCCAGCGCTAAGACCTCTGGCTATACCGTATATTACGTAATTGACAGCGATTGTCACATCTAATAGCTTCCACGTTTTCTTAATGACTTTTCATTGAATTGACTTTTTATGGTATTAGAGATGCACAAGCAAGTGTGTGTGAAAGAGAAAAGAGATCGACTGTTGACCAAAAAATTGCGCAAAATCTGCTGAACAGATAGAGCGTGAGCAATTAATGATAAAAAGTAACAAAATTCACTTTCATAACCCAACTTTGACAGAACTGATATACAAAATGTATTATATGAATAGAGTAGAAAAAATATATAAGAATTTTAAATAATTTTTTTTTAATAATTCCTAAACTTGGCGGGGTTTAAACTCAGACCTTTCTTGCATAAAAAACGTTTGCCCAGCGCTGCGACCTCTAGGCTATGCCTGGGAGCTTTTTCGAGTGGCGATTTATTTTAAGAAGTGTCGAAGTAGTTTTTAAGTACGACGGTTAGGGCCGACGTGAAACATCCGATTGACACGGAAGAAAATCAAGAAGAGCCAATGCGCTAGTGCGCTAAAAAAATTAGCACTGGCAAGATTGCACAGAAATTTGGCTCTGGCAGATGACACCGCCTAAACTCGCCAAATTGGGCCATTCAATTACGGTGATTCCTAGGCGAAACTTGGCACAATTGTAACATCGGCAGGAGAAAAACGATAGGTTCGAGACTCGGTGGAGCTATCGATAGGCGAAAGGAACTAGATCTCGATTGTGACTCCAAGGAATAATGTTGCCCAACGTCCAATAGGTCTTATGGTTCTCAGAGAGAGCTTAGAGAGCGAGAAAATTAGAAAGCGTGAATGAAACCGCGTGGAGTTTAAGTTCTTTCCATTTTCGATCGCCAAAGGCAGCACACGTTTAGAGTTGCACCAACGTTACGGCCTGCCCCATTTGAAGGGAAAAAGGTCAATTGGAACGGAAAAGTGATTTAAACCAAGTGAATTGGAAAGCAACTTAAGGAGCTGCAAGGCAGTGGCACAGCCATTTTTAGAGTATGGATGGACTCCGCACACTCCAAACTCCTGCGAAAGACAGACTTGGAGACAGAAAATCCAACTGGCTGAACTTCGGGCGAGGCCACAGCCAGATATCCTCAAGACTGGGTTAGAAAGGGAGGATAATGGTGGGAGGTTTCTATTGCCCCCCTACGGTCGGAAGGGGTCTCAGGGTAGTATACTGGGGCAATTTCGAGGGCTCTACCGCTCGAATCTGACAGACGGAACGACGGGGAAGGTTATTACCATTCCCTGCACAGGATATATACCGCGATCGAGGGCTTTACCACTTGATTACGGGAAGGTGCACGGCCAGGAAGGATAGAACCAATCCTCTACGGGGAAGACAAGGAAATTCCGAGGGCTTCACCGCTCGACTACCAGGATAATAATGCTCGGGAAGGATAAAACCGTTCCCTTATGAGGATTTGGGAGAGCTACGGAACTCCTTTTTTTTTTACTACTATTTTTTTTTTTGCGTAACTCGTTTACTTTTTATTCAATTTGTATTTCAGGCTAGAGTGCCATTAACTTCATGTTTTATCATTATTTATTATGTCCACTGCACCGTTTACCCATTACTCCACACTGACCTTAATATTTCCTTGATTTTTCCTTCCCCAATTCACTTTTTATTTTTTCACTCCCGTAACCCGACCGTCGCGTTCGAAAACCTCCAGAAAACATACCGCTGCTGATCTCGTACGGTTATCTCCTCGTTTCCGCTTCCTCTCGGTCTTTTTTTAGTACCTCCAGGTTTCTGCGATTTTGTTTTCTATATTCCAGTATTTTCCTGTCCCTCTTACGTAGTTTAGAACTTGGCTTACGCGTGTCTGGTCTCACATCGACTCACTTCGTAGCGTTCCAGCGGAAATTGGTTTAAGACTCTGCTTACGTAGATCTCGTCATAAGCCAAGCCACACTGTTTTCTGGTATTTCATCGGGATGGGTTCGGAACTTGGATCCCGAAGATATGGTCCCACCACGGCCTATCGGGAAATCTGGTATTTTCCCCAAAGTGGATTTGGAAATTAAATCTCGATGATATGGCCTCTCGCCGAATTTCTAGTATTTCCTAGGCCGTGGGTTTGGAACTCGGTTACCTTGAGTGTGGTTTCCTACCGGCTTAAGATATTTTCCTATCGGAGGTGGCTCTCTGGTGATCTTTTGACGGTTCGGGACTAAGAAATACATCGAATATTGAATCATATATTGAACTAAAAGAACCCATTTTAAATCTTCATTATATTGTCTTTAACTTATACATATATACATTTTCCTTATAAATTTACCAACTATAGCTAAGTCCTATTGTGACGGTTACAAGGGCAAGAGGCGGCCCAAATTTGAGAGAGTTTGAGAGAGCGTTTAGCTGTGTTTATTTTCGAAAAGACAACCTTGCAGTTGTCCATACATTTCTTTTCCAACAGGTATACACCCATGGAAGCGCTTTCAACGGCTGCACGAGGAGAAAAAGGGCGAGTTGGTAGTTGAAAGATTGTTACCCCTAATGGATGTTAATGTGTGTGAGCTCAGCCTGCAGTCTATTGTCAAGCCTCTAGATCAAGATCGTGGCATCTATTTCCAAATGTCAAGCGCATAGTGCCATCTTTTCTTTTCCCTTGTATAATATCTCGCAGACCATAATTCCAGCCAATATATGCTGACCAGAAAAATGAAATTTGGATGTCTATCCAATTTACCGTTACATTTCCCAAGCGGAGTAATACGTCTTCGGCGCGCTCTAGATACGCTTTCCGGATACAATAAGCATTTTTGCCGCGTTTTTAAAAGTATTAATGTGCTTATAGGATGCACTTACATAATACTCATTAAGAATATTTAATATTTTCCGCTTATTTGTTATTATATTATGGATATCCACTCATATTTTCCACGCTGTTACTAGCTTTACGGTAGACAATAAGAATAAATTCCTTCTCAATTCATACATAGTAATAGTAAATCATTCCTACTGATAGGTTAAGATCCAATTAGGTAGATAGTAGCAAGAGTAATAAGTAAGAGACATGAAGAGGGAAGTTTGTGAATACGAATAAATTGTTTATAATGGAGTAAGAGATCCGCTGTCTTGTCTAATGCGTTGCCGCCATGCCCCATATTCGTTCCGGGAAGATCCGCAATTGAATCTGTGTCGGAGGAGAGATGAACGACATATACATGTCTTTAGGTTTTAACACGCTTTATATTACGATAACTATGACAACCCGACATTGCATCGCGGAGAGAGGAAAGAGTTTTGGGAACCCACCCACTAGCCGACGAGGTCTAGACCGGCAATCGCGTGCACCTCGCTCACACAAGTGGTGCAGTCCTTTAAGGGAAGCAGATATCCTGAGGACAATTGACCGGTTTACAACATCCCGTCGAACAGAGCCTCATACCATGTGAATCCTAATGGACCTACTTTAACAATACTACGAGTAAAACAATCTGCCGCGTCCAAATGTAAGCCCTGAAGGACATTTTGAATTTTTTGCAATAAACTGTGAAATCTTAATTCATCAACAACAAAACCAATCAACAACATCATACAAACCTGAAGGATGTCTCTGACAGCCAAGTTATTGAGGAGCATTGACCTGCATGAAGGAGCATCCAATTCACCAACAACAAAGATGACCAAAAGTTCAATAACGACATAACATAATCAATCCGACAACAAATATATAAAACCAAAGCAGCAACAACAATTTCCTGAACATATAAACACATTTCTCAACACCAATACACTTCATATATATTTTTTTAAATGTTTTTTTTTTTAAATTATTTAGTAAAAATGTTGTGATTTAGTGAATTTATAGCACCAAAATATAGCATATTTTTATTATATATATATACATATATGCTTAATTTTACTTAACTTTTACAACAAATAAAACCTCAACTCCGGAACGAGAGCTCTCAACGATGGAATAACAGAGGGTAAATCAACGAGACATTTTTCCCCATATTGTCTGAAAGATGTATACTATATATATATAGTCGTGCCCCATATACAAGCTATCCAACCCAAGATCCCAGGCTCCTTACCCAGTTTGTAAGAAACTTCTAGCTGGGAACTTATTACTCAGCTTTCTCACTCCATTAAGAATTCATTATTAAGTTCCAATTGCGCCACGGTCCTTCTACTGTAAACTATCAGCTTTCCAACTAAATCCAGAGGTCTTAATTATCTTCCCCACTCTAATAAGAATTCATTATTAAGTTCCAATGGCGTCGCGGTCCTTCTACTGTAAACTAAGTCGGGTCTCTCAAATGTAAACATTAGCATCCGGTCGCCACCCAGCGAGGCCCAAAATTGCAGAGTAATCTGTTTAATCACATTGCACAATCAAGCCAATAATTTCATCATCCTATTTCTTCCGACTCTCTTGAGTTCATCTCTTGCCCAACTCTTAACGAGTCCCTAGATTCTCATAAACCGAGGTTTGCTTATCAGATAATCGGCCCTTGGCCAGTCAGTCCGTTTTGGGATCCGAAAAGATCAGTTGATTGACAGAGTGTTGTGAGCAGTGATAAATAATTAGTTCGATGCTAAGATAGTTATGTAAACTGGTGAATAATAAAAGAAAAAAATAAAAATAAAGTTGTTTTTATCTAATTCGCTAAGCGGTTTATTAATTAAAATACATACCATATGATAAAATATTAGTTTCCAAAGATACAATTACATACTTAAATACACCTAAATATTATGTACACTAATTCAGAATATCATTTGCAATACCAAACACATTTCAATACACTTTAATGTCCAATCCACTATTGACCAACCTTCATAATAAACTTGTAATGTGAACATGAACCAACAAAAATACATTGTTGAAACCCATTTAAGGGGGGCATTGGTACAACTGGAAGACTGGGTCAAGAAAATGACATAACTTTTGACGAACGACATCAACAAAAGGGGATCGTATTGTATGGCCCGCGACGATCCAAAGGCGCACAAAGGATGCGAATGGGGAGGGAAAACGGACCAAAACACTGCCGATCGGATTTCTGATCAAGCTTTCATGGAGCGGTGCGGACAGAAAGACTGACGAACGATCTCTTCTATTTTTCAGGCACGTAAATAATTGTTCTGTTTACGTTTGGAGAGGAGAGTGGCGTCCAAAGAATCCTCCGCAAATTCGGCGAGCTCAGCTGCACAAATCGTGTGCTATCGGGCGGACACTCCCTCAGCCCTATGTCCTTTAAGGACACCGACGTAACAGAAATGGCGCCCAACTCAGGCAATATCCTTGCATCCTTTATTGCCAAAAACTTATTTTGTTGTCGAGAAATGAGTATTCAGATAAACATTTTTGTAATGCTTTCTTAAGAATTTAGAGCCATCAGAGAGGATCACATTGGTGTAAAAATTAGCTAACAATGTTTATAGGGGTTTGAAAGAAAAGTTGTTAGAAAATTTCGCCTCCGCCTGGAATCGAACCCTCGACTTGGTCGGCAACACGCAGCTTCGCAACAAGCTTAGGTGCCTGGTAGATCCGATCCTTAAATTCCCACTTTATTCCAAGTTTATAATCTGATTTCACTCAAACTTTCAGAAAACGACCGCACTATCCTATTTGTTTAGGTAATGTATTTTTTTTACGACTATAACGTTTTTAAAGCTAACAAAGTTTATAGAATTTTCTTTGAATTTGATCTTTAATATATACATTATGTTCCTTTAAAGTCACCAAGTATGAAATCCTAATACTTGAACTTAGCTCCTTAAAATAAATAATACCATAATAAAAGTGCAGACCTTTTTTGAAATGTTTAACTCAAAGAAACTTAGCTGTGCTTTCTGGCCGACGCTATCTATTGTACTAGGCTAAGCCAGGTCTCTCGCAAGGTTCGAGTCCAGGAAGAGCAGGGTCGCAAGTGAATAACGGCGCACCACCAACCGGTCTTAATAGTATCCAGTCATCGCCATAATATAGCCGCCATCATCGGTTGGGGTAGCGGTTCGTCATCGTTTGTCGATCCAGTACTGAAGGGGATTTAAAGCCATGTGGTCTGTGATTACTTTAAAATGGTACCCCTCCAGGTATGGTCGCAGCTTGCGTACTGCCCACACTATCGCCAAACACTCCTTCTCCGTGGTCGAATAGTTCTTCTCGGCGGCATTCAGCGTCCTACTGGAATAGGATATCACTTTTTCTCCTTCCTTCGTGTTCTGTGTGAGAATTGCTCCTAGCCTCCGTCTGTAGCAGGAACATTTCGCCAAAATCTGGACACGCCAGGATTGGGTCTGCTACCAGCTTCGCTTTTACCTCTCGAACGCGCCTTGGTGTTTTTGGGACCATTCCCATTTCGTGCCCTTGCGCAGCAGTTCGTTTAAAGGCATCACGATTTTTGCGAAATCTGGGACGAATCTCCTGTACCACGACGCCACCCCCAGGTATTGCCTGAGTTCTCTCACAGTGGATGGCGGTTTTAGCTCTGCGATTGCTGCTACCTTGTCCGGGTCCGTGCCGATTCCTTGTTTCGTTATGCGGTGTCCCAGATAGAGCACTTCCTTTTGGAAAAACTGACACTTTTCCGCCTTAATCCGCAAGTTTGCTTCCTTCAGTCGGCGAAAAACTTCCTTCAGGTTCCTTATGTGTTCCTCCTTCGTTCTTCCGATCACTACGATATCATCTTGATACGCAAATGCATGTGGCGACATTTCGGGCCCTATTACTTTGTCTAGCGCTCGTTGGAATGTGGCTGACGCCGAGTGCAGTCCGAATGGCATCACTTTCCATTGGAACAGACCTTTGCCCGGCACTATAAATGCCGTTAACTGTCTGCTCCGTTCCTCTAGGGGAATTTGCCAGTATCCATCCTTGAGATCCAGGCTGCTGATGTATCGTGCTTCCCTTAGTTGGTCCAAGATGAAATTTATCCGTGGCATGGGATATGCGTCCTTTATTGACTTTGCATTGATCTGCCTAAAATCAACGCATAATCTCCACTTGCCAGTCTTCTTTCTCACCATTACTATGGGGGAGCTATACGGACTTTTCGAATGCTCGATGCATCCCATTTGCAGCAACTCATCCACCTTGGCATTGATTTCTCCTTGTACTTTCGGATTCTTCGGATAATACCTCTGCTTGATCGGTTTGTCGTCCTTCATTGTGATGCTGTGTACGGCTACGTTTGACGGTCCTTTCATCTGCCTGAATTCGGCCAACTCTGCCTCCAGGAATTCCTCCTCTCTTTCGCTGGCTTGCTGAGGCCTTTCGACGACGGCGACGGACAATCTCTCTTCTAGCCATCCATTGTTCCGTCTCCTCGCTGGAATCGCCACCTTGTGTCCTGCGCACTTCACTTCTGCGCCGATGTTGGTGAGAAAGTTCCAACCCAAAACCAGCGCGTCGATTATTCCTGGGAGTATTAGCAGTTGTATTGTCACCGTTTCTGTTCCGAGTCCGATCTGCACTGCCGTCTGCTCGTTGATCTGGACTCGGCTTCCGTCTGCCATATGCTTTTGTCGCTTAATGGGCTTCCTTGTTCCAGCTCGTTGTAGAGTGACCGCCAACGTCTCGCTTATGAAGCTGGCTGTGGCTCCTGTGTCCACCGTTGCTCTGACTTGGATTCCGCCTATCAGCACCGTTGCGGTTAGTTGTGTCTCCTCGGCTGTTAGGTTCCCCATTAGTTTTGCGAGGCGGAGCCTTGCGATCCCTGCTGGCCTCTCACAGGCTGGGATCGCTGAGCGTTTCCCGACGGCTGGCAGCATTCTACCGTCCTTCTTCCGACCCTCCCGCATATCCAGCAGAACACGATCCGCTGATTCCGGCATTCTCTCGCCCAGTGTTCTTGCCCTCCGCACCTCCGGCATGCTTGTGCTGGGTTTTGCACGAATTCCCTTTGGGGCACCGCTGGTCTCCGATTGTGCTGCGCGTTTCCACCTGGGTGATCCTCCTCGTCATGGCATCTTCTGCATACCGCACTCTGCTCTGTCCTTTGTTGTGGATGGGACCTGGCATTGTGGGCAGCGTTTTCCCTCTCGAATTCTTCCCGCTGCTGGTCGAGCTCTTCGAAGTCGTCGGCCAGTGCCATTGCGGCATCGAGGTTTTTGCACTCGTACGGGCGCATAAATATGCGGAGTGCTGGCGTGCTGTTTTCTAGGATTCGTGCCAGTGACTCCCTTCTGGACATTCGCAGTGGCCGCATTAGGGTTTGAATTTCCACCATGTAGTCTTTAAATCTCTCGCCGTATTTCTGTTTGCGCTGCTTTACCTGGTCAGCCAGCTTCTCCATGTAACCTCTCGGCAAGAAGAAGTTTTGGAAGTCGTAGATGAACTCCCCCCAGCTTTGCCATAACTTGTTGTTGGCTATGAACCACTTCAACGCCTTGCCTTGTAGGAGTTCTGGCATCGCTCTGGGGATCAGGTTAAGGTCGAGGCCGTATGTTGCGACATACCATTCCACTTGCTCCAGGAACTCCAGAGGCTTGTCGTTTCCGTCATACTTGAAGCTCCACTCGCGCACTTGTTTTGCGACCTTCGCGTAGTCTGGCTTTTTCGTTTTCTCCTCCGGGCGTCTATCACTGCTCGACTCCCTGCTTCTGCTTGTGTCCTGCATGCTTGTGACATCTAGGCTTGCTATTAGGGCTTCTGGGTCTGCTAGCTGTATTTTTATGCTTGGGATCTTGCTGAATCTTAGCCAACGTTACAGCCACCTCTGGGTCTGTTCCGTGTTCATCTACGAATTCTGATAAGGTTTTCCTCATGGCGTCGACCGAGCCGATGAGCTGGCTGCCCAGCGTCTTTGCCACGCCATCGTACTCTTCCTTTTTTATGTTCTTTATCCAACTTTTCCCCATCTTGCGTTCTTGTTGTTTTTCTCTTTGTTTGGACAATCACGTTTTTGGGCGCCAGATGTAACGAGCTGATTTCCTGGGTTTGGCTCGCAACGATTACGTGCGGCTAGCTCAGTCGAGATCGTGGGCTCGTCCCACCAAATTTATATTAAACGTGATGCCCGCCCAGAGAGAACGCTTCGGGTTAAGTTAATCTTCAGGTGTTTATTGCACTTTAATCGGATATTTCGGATATAATTTTTGCTGCGTCTGCTCCTTCCGGGTGCGGCTGCACTCCTCTCTGGCCCGTCTCTCGGGTATCTCGCTGCCGAAGCTAGCAGGGTGTATCGCCCAGCCGGAGCCTAGCCACCCCGAACGCCCACTTCGCGACCTCACTGCAAAGCTAGCAGAGTGTATCGCCCAGCCGAAGCCTAGCCACTCCGAACGCCCGCTTTGCAGCTTCCAGCACAGAGCTAGCAGGATGTATCGCCCGGCAAAGCCTAGCCACCCTTATCGCCCGCTCTGCGCCCTGGTCTGGGATCTCGTCGACACGGTGTATCGCCCGGCAAAGCCTAGCCACGCGCGCAACTCCCACAACTTGATTTCGGTCGACCGTTAATTCCTCCGATTGGTCCTTGCCACTGGACTTCGCTGTTCCTTGATTGTTGTCGTCCTTCCACGTGTTGGATCTCAGCGTTGAAGTCTCTGTTCGGAAGGCTTGCCACTCCAAGCTCCGAACTTCTTGACTTTGCTTCTTGATCTCTCGCGGCCTCTGGTTTAACTTTGACTGGCTCCGTTGACGCACTCGCTCGGATTCTCGCACTCGTACTAGTTGACGTGCGCCTGCGTCCTCGGCCTTTTATAGGCTCTGCCAGTCCCGTTACTCCTGCACGCATCGGTCACGCGACCCGGTCCAAAGTCCGGCGCAAATCGCGTGACCGGGTCCAAAGTCCGGCCCATGTCCCGTTATTTATCGGCGTCTCCTCCTTGGCGGCCAAAGTCCACGGCCGCCGATCACGCCACCGGGTCCAACGTCCACCAGAGTCCCGCTATATTAGCGGCGTCGCCTTTTTGGGGGACACCTGCATCGGCACTGCCTGTTGCTAGGCAGTCCTCATCCTCCCCCCCCGTACCCTTGCCCCGCTTGGTTGCCAAGCGGCTGCTGCCCTCGGCAGTGTGCATCCACTGCACACTGCATTGTGGGGAGTTTAAATACAACTCCTCACAGTACATATAAGTCAGTTAAATCGACAGAGTGTAGAAGACGGAGTCGAGGATGTTACGGCCAGGGCAGAAGACTCCGACACTCGAGTCAACAACGCGCCACAGCGAGAAGTCTGCAGGGCGCGCGAGGACAACGATGAGGATTTTACCGCAGAGGCAGAGGACTCCAACGACAGAAGCGACGAAGATCAGGATGGTACCGCCATGACGAAGGACTCCATCATCAGTGCCTGTCACACACCACTGCGAAGATCCAGAAGAGTGCGTGAGCGGAACCAAGCGGATGCTATCGCCAGGCGGAGAACTCCAGTACAAAATGAAGAAAACACGAAAGTACAAGGAAAGTTAACGAAGAAAAGGAAATCAAACAAAATCGACGGAAAAAAAAAAAATGTAGTTGGGAAACCCGTCCAGAAATTCGGATGCAAATATCCTACCCACGCAGATGACTCGCAATGGAGGCAACTTCCTGTTGCATCCGAAGAAGGAAAGAGGATGATACGCGGTATCGTAAGCGAGTCAGCTACAACAACAAAAACAAAGAAGCCGGTAGCGGCGGAAGAAGAAGACCCGAACCGGAGGGCAAGGGAGGGGATACGTACCAGCGGGCAATTCGCGATCGAGGTCCCAGGAATCGGCATCGATGACCCTGATCTGCGAAGGCCGGCACAAGCGAAGATCCAGAGGAGTTCTGACGAGGGGCTGCAGCAGGCGCCACCTCAATCCCGCTGTCGCTTCCGCTGCCACCGCAGTCGCAGCGCTGTCCGTCCACTGCCCGGCTGCTGCCGGACAGGTGATCTTCCAGCATTCAAAGGCCTATGTGGCCTAGCGGAGGGAAAAACAACTCCAACTTTCACGGAAAATGCAAATTCACTGGGCGGCAGTGGTGGGGAAAAATGATTGACGGATAAAAATATCGATAGTTGGAGCTATCGATAGTGATCGCAGAGGTCTGGTCACACATACATCTGGTATTTCCCAGGGCTGATCAACACGGGAATATACCAAAATCAAGTGTATGATCGGGAACAGTGTGACCAGGAGAAGTGCGGTATTTAGAACCTCCCAAATGAGAAGTACCCATTTGCTGAATTGATATTTCAAACTGATTTTATTTTGAACGATCTTTGCCTTATATAGAACATCTGAACTCTTATCTATGGTTTACGCAGAGACCCCACATTTGCTTGTCTGAGCGGGGAAGTCTTATCCATTGCTCCCCCGTGGAGTGACCTTTTGTACAGCATGAAAAATTCCTAAGTGATATTTTTGGGATTCCTCAAGAATACAGGTGTGTCTCGGATCCCTCCGAACTTATTTTACGTGGCGTGTTCCACAATGAAGGGATTACAACCACGGCATTCGAATGTACCCACGAGTACATAATGCACGTGTCTGGATTAAGCGCCAGCCAACCGCCCCAGTCTGGAAGCTATAGCAAATACATAGCGACCACCACGGTACAAATTCGAGCACACGCTTGCCGGGCGTGCACTCCCCCTTTGTGAGGGGCAAGATCTATCTAACATCTCTACTGATCTAATGGTCACTGCACCAGGTTGTGTAACGCAACTCCACGTCGGGCCAAAAGGCCCTACCCGCGATTTGGGTGTCAACCACAGCCACCACGATACTCCCACAAGGGGGCCTACCTCAATGAGCAGTCTTGGAGCACTGCTCAACCCGTGGTACCGAAATTACAGGCTCGGTGGGCCTAACCCCTTTAGCTCCGTCAAGCTCGGAGAGGGCACCCCTCCATATTAGTCGCCTCCTACGACAAGCAATGGCGGACTGAGGCAGTATTCTTCGCCGCCAACCACACGGCAAAAGAGCGGTAGGACTAACGTCCCGGCGCCTGCGGTTCATCCCTCGTCGCATTCATCCTTCGCCTCAAAAAGGCAGCGTCGGCAAAAACTCCTAGGAGAGGGGGTCTCGACTACTCCCGTGACAATCCATCTTTCCTGGTCTCGAACGACTCCAAGGGCATCCAGGTCCCGCAGATCGTTGTACAGGCGGCATTCACACAGTATGTGGAGCCAGTCCTCTCTTGCCACGCCACATGAGCATGCGGTCGTGGTGCTGAGGGTCCTGCCCTGCAGAAATGCGTTCATCGACCCGTGTCTTGTCAGCAAGAATCCGGCTTTAAGGGTAAAGACAAATCTTTCCTCTTGTAGACAAACGCTGCCTCTGGGAAGAACTCGCGAGTCACGGAACCGTGTTCCACGCGATCCCATTTGATTTGCCACTCATTTAGTAGACGTTCGTCTAGCAGAGCCATCTTGGCTTTCCAGTCAAACACGGACAAGTCCTGTCCGTGGAGTCAGTCGCTCTCATCCAGGGGAAGATCCTTCCTCAGTTTGAACTTTACTGCAATTCTGTGAGCCGCCAGATCCATTGGAGGGGCACCAGCAAGCACCTGCAGTGTCACCGTGGACACTGTGCGGCCTACCGGTAGGCATCCTAAAAGGATGGACCTCTGGCACGAGTTGATGAGTTGTAGGGACCTACCCCTACTCGCCGCCCTGTACCAGACCGAAGCACCAAAGAGTGCACAGGGGTTCATCATCCGCTGTAGATCGTCCTCTTAGCACGGGAGCTGAGCCCCCAATCGACTCGGAGCACCCGCGCTAGCCCTCCGGCAACTCCAGCCAGCCGATCTCTGAGAGCAGAGATATGCGGGAGAAAACTCAACCGCTCGCCGACTAAGATGCCAAGGTACCGGTATTTGGTGACATAAGGCAGCCTTGCTCCGGCAAACCGTACCGTCGGTCTCCTCGTGTGTGAAAGCTGGCCTTTTAGCAACATTAACCGCCGTCTTACTGGTTGACACGCTCACTCCAACCTCAGCTCCCCAGGCTCCCACGATGTTCATCAACTGCTCGCCCTTCCGGTCCAGATCGGCACGGGAATTCCCGTCGACGAAAAGCAGAAGATCATCTGCAAACGCGCACAGAGCACAATGTGGCTCCAAGCGCTGAAGCAGCACATCCATCAGTAAGTTCCAAATAAATGGACCACTGACGGACCCTTGCGGGCAGCCACGTGTCACCGCAAGGGTATGGCTGCTTCATACCTGCTAATGATGCTTGCGCTACGGCCGGAGAAATAGCTTTTCCACAAGTCTATTTCTCGACAGCCTACGTCGACAAGCCGATCCAGCACCGCACTCCACTCCACGTTGTCGAAAGCTCCCTTGAAATCAACAAAGATTCCAAGGACTCTCCTCTCGCAACTGTTGGCGATGGTGTTTTTGGCGTGCATCCATGCATCCTCCACGCAGCGTCCAGGCCTCCTTGAAGCTCATCTCCTCGAAGTTCTTCTCCTTGAGCTCCATCATAATCTCGTCCGGTCCCACGGAGGTGTCCACATCCTGGACCGTCACGCGGGGCTTCGCAGCAGTATTCCTCGCCACCTTGAGGCCCACTTCGGCGAACTTTGCAGAGGCAACGACTTTCGACATCTCCGCCTGCGAAGGCGTGCGAATAATCGCGCCGCCCCGGAGCTGGCGTTACCTCCTTGTGGATCTTCTCCGCGATCTGCCTGCCTGACAGGGCCGTCACACGTAACGACTGCCGACCAGGTCTCCCAGATCTTCCGCGGTGCAGCTACGGGGGCAAGGGGGGCAACAGGGGCAGCAGGTGAGACAACGTGGTGCGCACCTCTAGCAGCGGTGGCTGCGTATGAGGCGGCCGAGGCGACCGGTGCCTCCCTCCTCAATCGGTCCTCCACCACTCCAATGCGGACCAGCAGGACTCCGACGACCTCCTCGTAGCGGTTTGCCACTAATTGGACCTTGAGGCTCTCAGCAGGGCTTGTGCCATGGGACATCCTCAAGATATCCGCGCGGATGTCACCCATCTCGGCAGCGACGGCACCGTTCCCTCTCCACTCTCTATCCGAGAAGGATTTTTCCGGGCTCGCTGGTGCGACGAAGGTCCCTCCCTTAGCGGCAGCGGCAGGAGCAGGAGCAGGAGCAGGAGCAGCAGCAGGAGCAGATGTAACAGCGGCGACGGAGGTCGCAGGGGAAGGAGCAACAGCGGTGGCAGCAGTAATAGCAGCAAAGGCAGCAGTCAGGGGGGGACAACGGTCTTCCTCATTGCTACCATCAACCTCAATTGATGAGCTATTAATATTTTATCATCTGTTCTTATAGTGCAACCAGATATTATAGTGAGAATTCCTTGCTCAGGAAGATCAATTATTTATTGTGGAAGATTATTACATTGTATCCTAGCCTTTGTTGTTTCTGGAACCTTAAATAGCCAACTACCTTTCTTTTGCAACTCAACCCAGTAAGAATTTTTCTGGGTTGTTTTTTTATAAACACAATTAGAGTGACAATTTTTTTTTTTAAGGAGTAATCTTGCACGTATTATCATTCACGTTGCTCCAAGGCCAGTTTCCCTCACATATTACGTTATTAGCTTTTCATTTTTGACACTGATTTAAAGTAGCTTCCGTCATTAGATGATAGGAATCAATTTCAAAATTGTACACTAAATATTTAGAATTCAACTCTGCAATAATTACATCATTCTTATTTTTCACTGGTATTGGAATTACTCTAAACAGATGGGAGGGGTGTCTTCCAAATAAGGGGATTTTTACATTCAAAATTAGCTTATTATCCACAAAAATTACCTTAGCTGTTAATAAGGTATAAATGTCCTTTAATTCTGTTCCTGCTCTTTTACCTGGTAGTACTAAAGTTTCTAGTAATGCATCCTTAATTCGAGATATTTCGGTTTTCAGTTGCATAGGTTTCAATATATTTGGATTTAATCTACCATGGTTTATATCTATAAGTAGGCTAATTACTCCTGCTTGAACCTTTTCGCACTCCTCAATTAAAGAACTTAGCTGCTTAGTTACCATAAAAAAATTAATTGACTCTTTATAAACATAGTAAATTTCATTCAAAACATGAGTAATATTTTCTATTCTAGCATTCATGCCTCTAAAATTTGCGTTAACATCATCTGTTGTTCTTTTAAGGATATTTAATGTGGACTCTACAACAGATGTGTGCTTTTTTACTAATTCTGCAGTATTCTGCTGATTCTCTAGCAGGTTTTTCATGTTACCCTCTAAATTTTTCCTGTCTTCAGCGTCCATTATACCAAACAGTATGTGATAGAGAGAACCCATAAACTCAAATGGAGCTCGCTTAAATCTCTTCCTATCTTGGGTCATGAAAAGTTTATTATTTTCTTATAAATCTGTAATCTGTCGTTGATTGTTATCAAGAACTGTCGTACATTGATCTTCAAAACCATGAAGTCTTTCACATATTACTCTCATTTTATAATTTAAAAGCCTTTCCCTTTTTTTCATTTCGAAGTAGGGATCCATGTCGTAATACACAATTAGATCCCAAGATGATCCAATGACCTCCACGTTTCCCATCGGATCTAAATAAATTGACGTTGTGTTGTCCAATAGTCCAATGACACTTGGCAGAATAACGATAGGATTAACATTATTGCCATTAATCCAAGCTTATGAATTCCAGGGCTATTTAGAGTCACCCTTGTCGGTCTCAGGGAACTAGGTGATTCGCTTTCTACGGCCTCAATTCCAGTTAAAGGGAAAACTTTCGTAATAGGTCTTAAAATCGAACCATCCTGAAGTTTTACTTTTACTACTCTGACTCGGTCGTCTTTTCCTTTATGTACCTCTTCTACCTTTCCCAAGGCCCATCTAGCGGGGTGACAATTTTCATCTTTTAGTAACACGATGTGACCTTTATTAATATTTATCACACCTATTTTCCATTTATTTCTTTGTTGAAGAGTGTTTAAATAGTCATTCTTCCATTTATTCCAAAATTCCCGTTTCATTTTCTGAATTAGTTTCCATCTATCTAAATTTCCAAGTTTATCCTCTGTAATTGTTTCAATAGGTCCTAAAGTGGGCCTTCCAATCAGAAAATGACCTGGTGTTAAAACTTCTAAATCGTCAATGTCAGTACTGGCTGTATACAAAGATCTATAGTTTAATACCGCTTCAATTTGGCATAATAGAGTTGCCATCTCTTCATAAGTTAGACTATTATCACCTATTATTCTTTTAAGGTGATATTTTACCGATTTTACCCCCGCCTCCCAAATACCTCCAAAATGTGGTCCTGCCGGGGGAATAAAATGCCATTCAATTTGTTTGTTTTCTAATATGGGAATTAGTTTCGTATTTTCGTTTAGTACTTTCTGTAAATCTTCATCCACTTTTCTGGCGGCATCCACAAAATTTGACCCATTATCAGAAAATATTTTCGCACACTTTCCTCTTCTGGAAAAGAATCTTCTTAGCGCCGCCAAAAAAGCATCTGAAGTCAAATCACTAACAACTTCTAAATGGATAGCCTTTGTTGCCATGCAAACAAATACCGCAATGTAACCCTTATAAGATTTTTAGCCTCTATTTTTTGAGCATCTTATCTGATATGGGCCAGCATAGTCCACCCCAGTATTTAAAAACAGGTGGGCCATCGTAATTCGATGCCTTGGTAAATTTCCTATAATTTATTCTGCCGTAATTTGCCTGTATCTTGCACATTTGACACAATGTCTAAGGAATTGCTTCAAGCTTCAATTCCTTAAACCAAATACCCAACATTTTCTTTGGATATAGTTTCGCATCAGATTAGTTCCGCCGTGCAAAGTTTCGCTATGTGCATTTTTGATTATTAGTGAAGTTAAATAGCACTTATCTAAAATTAACGGATGTTTAATATGAAATTCAGCGGTAGACTTCTGTAATCTACCTCCCACTCTTAATAGTCCGTCTTTATCTAAAAATGGATTTAGTCCTAATATTTTGCTCTTCATTCCGATATCTTTTTGGCGCTTTAGGCAACTTATCTCTGAACTAAACTGAATTCCTTGTTGTTCTTTAGTTATTAATACACTTGCTCTCCTTAGTTCCTTCACTGTTAGATAAGCGTTTTCTTTGTTAAAGTAGTACTGACAATAATACAAGTACTATCTGCTGGATCTTCTATTGGCCAGTATTTCTCCGACTTGGCCAACCATTGAGGTCCGTTCCACCAAATTTCACAGTCTTTTAATTTTTCTGGTGTTACTCCCCTTGATGCTACGTCTGCTGGGTTGTCTTCTGATTTAACATGTCTCCACTCGAACTCCATAAACTTTCGTTTGACTTCGTTTGACTTCCAATTGCTGTCCTAACTCTATCTATTAACTTCGAGAGAAGATGTGCAGCACAAAGTTCAAATTTGGGGATGGTTTTTCTTTGGATTAACCTTGCTTTTGCTAGCTATGATCATTGAAGAGGATCCTACCTTAGCATATACAACGGCTGCGAATGCTTTATCGGATGCATAAGAGAATCCATGCATTCTTATACTATCAAGAGACGTTAAATTTTCTTTAAAGGAATTCCATTCATTGGCATCTGGATCCGATAAGTTCTGATCCCATTTTTGCTCTGACAACCAAAGCTTTTCATAAATAATTTTCCTACTATTGTTACTGGAGACAACTAGCCTAAGGGGTCATACATTTTTGCTAGTGTAGATATTACTATTCGCTTATTAATTTTAGTACATGGTTCATTTTTAAAATGGAATTTAAATTGGTTCCCATTGAAGCCCCAATATTTTAATTGATTCATTTTCTTGAATCTCTAATATTTTATTTTCTTCTTTGCTTCCCAGTGCTTCGAATATTTCGGAGACATTTTCTAAGGTTAAAGCCTACTTTTCCTAATTCAAAGGTTATATCTTCAACGTGTTTTTTGGCTTCTTGTACGGAATAAGCACCTGTCATCAGGTCATCCATGTAAAAATAATTTGTATGTCTTTTATTGACAAATTTTTGCATTGATTTGAAATTTCAGCAAGCACTCTTGTGGCTAAATAGGGTGCTGACGCTGTACCATAAGTATCAGTTGTTAACTTATAATCCTTTAATTTCTTACTTGGAGAATCTTTCCAAATAATGTGCAAATAATGTTGATCTTCTTCATCAATGTTTATTTGCTGGTACGTTTTTTCAATGTCCGCCGATGCTACAAATGGCCATTTACGCCATTGACGATGATATCAAAAATATCTTATTGGACTTTTGGTCCAACCCACATTATGTCATTTAGACTTTTGTTATTTGTAATTTTCGCTGAGGCATCGAAAACTACCCTTAATTTTGTTGTAAAGCTGGATTCTCTTACAACACCTTGATGGGGTAAATAATATTTTCCTTCTTTCTTGGTCTCTATCATATGTCCCAAGTTAATATATTCATGCATGAATTTTATATAATTTTGGTTAAGTTTTTCAATTTTATTGAATTTTTTTTCTAAGTTATAAAATTGCGCTATTGCTTGTGCTTTGGAGACTCCTAATTCTATTTCATTTTTCAATTGAATTTTGACCACATATCTCCCATTTTTATCTTTTTTAGTGGTCTCTAAGAAATGTTTCTCACAAAATTTCTTCCTCAATGTCATTATTTTAATTTTTCATTTCCCAAAACCTCTCTAAATCTTCTACTTCCGAAGTAATAGCCACAATTAATTTTGTACCTTTTGATTTTGTACATCCAGATTCAATCCATCCGAATTCAGTGTTCTGTCATAGCAGTCCGTCTATTTTGACTACTCCATTTTTCACTATAAGTGGATATAAATCTACACCTATAATAATACTACCCTACTTGATTTATTAAAGTTAGGGTCCGCTAACGTATATTCCATCCACTTTGACTTGTCCACGTCGAAAGTATTGATTGGTAAAGCTTTCATTAGTTTTGGCAAAATGATCGATTCAATGTTCAGAGGATTTTTTGTATTATCGCGCAGTTTTATACTTAAATTAACCTTATGTTAGTAGTTGGAAAACCTAACTACTGGGCCACTTTATCGCTAATTAGGGTCATAAATTAGATTAATGAGGGTCACCTGTCAACCCTTAGGATTAATGAGGGTCACCTGTCAACCTTTAGGGTCATAAATTAGATTATTGAGGGTTATCTGTCAACCTTTAAAAGGTTGTGATCATAAAATGTAATTAATGAGGGTTCGATGTCAACCTATCAGGTTATTAGTCATGTAAGTACTCGAACTCCCATACTTTACGGTTACGAGTGCGAGTGTGATGGAGACAACCACTCACAGTAAGTGATCCTCACCGGAAGTTTCCCAATCTCAAAAAGGTCATTTTTCAACAATCCCACTAATAATATACAGATACATCACTTAAGTACACGCTAATTGATCCCTAATGCGCGAGCCACCTGTCAAAAAGGTCACTTGTGTGCAAAATCAGGTGCGCAAGTGCACCCTAATTGATTCTTTAAGCTACAATCTTACACAAGCACTTACCCATATACAGATGCCGCACTTAAGTGCACCCTAATTGATCCCTAATTCGCGACTCTCACCGGAAGTTTCCCTATCTCAAAAAGGTCATTTCTCAACAATCCGCAAGTGCATCCTAATTGAGGATCAAGCTTAAAAATGTTGTTTTTCACGGAACCATATACAGATACCTCACTTAAGTGCACGCTAATTGATACCTATTGCGCGAGCCATCTGTCAAAAAGGTCGTTTGTGTGTAAAATCAGGTGCGCAAGTGCACCCTAATTGATCCCTAGTGCGCGACCCATCTGTCAAAAAGGTCGTTGTGAACAAAATCAGGTGCGCAAGTGCACCCTAATTGATCCTTGAAGGGTCAACCTTAAAAAGGTTGTTTTTACACGGAACCATATACAGATACCGCACTTAAGTGCACCCTAATTGACTGCCGATTTTTGTTTTACCCATATACAGATACCGCAGCTAAGTGAATGCTAATTGATTCCTAATGCACGACCCTCACATTCGATTTTCCCTTTGTCAAAAGGAGTATGCAGATAACGCAAGCAACCACATTTCGATAGTTTGTCTGAAAATAACACAATTTCCCATTTCTACTAAAAATGAATACATATTTATATATTTTGTTGTATTTATTTTATAATTTTATTTTTTCATCTAGAAGCGATGTTCTAAATTAAGATACATTTTTATAATTTTTAGAGATTTGTGTTTGCGTACACTAAAGAAATGACAGGCGCAGGTATCTGTCACAATACTTTCATCCATATGCGCCCAACTACAAGTTGTGAAATGTTCTCCATATACATTGGAAACCAGCGGTGTATCACCCATTCTCATATTAAAATATTTTAATGAGTCCTCCAGATATTCCATATGTTCGGGGAAAATTTGATCCTTAAATAATTTAATGAAATTATTTATTCTGACAACAAGCTGTTGGATTGTAATTGGTGTTGTGCTGTTGAGTTTGTTATTTAGTGAGAACATTTTAAATTATTTTCGGATCCGTGCACGTCTACTTCTTATGATTTCCAAAATTTGAATGACCAAAGTTTTTTGAAAGTTGTTACACAACACGTTGAACTAATCCAGTCAATGGTGTGTATTCAACAAGACGATCATGAATGAGAAGGCAATATACTTTTGTATTCTTCTCACTTGCTGTAGTTAGTTCCGTGGAAATTTTAACATCAATCGGTCCTGATTTGACTGACTCATTCTGGTATGAGAGATCCACAACAACAATGGGAGCCTTCGTCATGAATTCCATCGGAGATAGAAGTGGACGAGACTCCCGATTGTAGTAGCTTTCTTGAAATCTCACATACATGTCATACATGACTGCAAACCGATTTTCATTGTATTTAATATTCAAATCCTCATAGGGATAGACATCAGAGTTTAAATATACTTTGGCATTTCTCAAATTATTTGTTATTAGTTTTCCATCCAATGTAAACGCAATCACAGCGAACCGTGGACGTTCTCTATTCGCCGACAACTTAACATTCCACACATGATGGGTACCCTGCACTAGTGTAGGATTTATGTAACAGTCCCAGCTGCGGAATGAGAGTGGTAGGGTAGCCCCACTTTTTACAACATTAAACATTTTAATTTTAGCACTATCACTTGGAACAATATGTGGTACTTTCCAGCTAATACTATGTATATCAATTTTATGGTGTTTACCTTCAACTGTTTTAACATACATGCCATCAGTATTTTTAGTTAGTAACAGAATGATTTCATGTTTACAATTTAAAACCACTTTCTTATAGTCTTCAGCGAATCCCATTAACATTTTTAATGGAACGGAAAAGCTGAAATGTCCTCCGCAAGTGATATTCTCTCCACCACTCCATCCAGCATTGCGATAAAGGAGTCCCTCCTGTTGACCAACGGAGAGGAAGTTCTTGAGAGTTGATGTGATCCCAGTGAAGCGTGTTTTGTCCACCTCACATCCGTTTATATCGTATCTGATCTCATCGAGAAAATAGGCCATGCAATTATTTTTGAGCAACCCGTTAACACCATTCGTGCTAGTAGTTCCTGTATTTCCATCAATAGTTTTGCTAAGTGTGCCTTCAAAATGGAGAAAACTTTCATTTGGAAGGACATAAAGATCTTGGTTTTGTATTGTGATGCGAACTTCATCATTTGATTTGAAGTTCTGTTGATACGGATAATAAGTGTGGTACTCTTTCTTAATGATACTATCATCATTGGTAGGCTTGTCTTGAACATAAAAAATTTCATTCATTTGAAAGTCAGTCATTTAACTTTATTGAATATTTAATCCAAGCGATTTTAAAAACAATTTATTTTTTAAAGATAGTGCTCGTCGATGATGTGAATCTCCTTGAGAGCTTTTCGCTTACTAATGTGGGGTATCGGGTGATGTGATGGCTTTTTATTGTAAATAATCATTCTGTTGCTCGTAAGTGTAGACGAATTGATACAGGTTCTCCACGCAAATTGATTAAGTCTCCGTTCTGATCCGTTATCCGTACTTCGAGTGTGCTTATTTCTCTGGTGTTGATTGGTAAATAAATCAAATTTCGAGGTGTAATATTCATTTTATATCCTGGGGGGACATTAATTCCAAATTCATGAAGCACATGATTTGGTCTATTCCCCACATATGAGCCACTGATAATATTACATTCCAATCTAATTGAATTTATTTTTAAAATGTTTACTGGATTATCTGAGATGTAAATTTCATTATCATGTGGTCTTAATTTACGTTTATTAAATCCAAATAACCGTCCAATTGATCTTTCATGATTAAAATATACTGTTTCACTTTTAGTTGAAACTTGAATTTGTAATGTGTTAATGTTACATTCAATTTTTATAGTGTTATGAAGTCCATACTCCTTGAGCCTGTTAATAATATATTTTATTATATCATCAACCTCATATGAACCCATTGGTATTTCGATGACTTTATTTCCAATATGGAAGAGATTGTTACCCATATCAACATTTGGTATAGAATTGAATGTATAAAAGTCAATTAATGCACACTCATAATTACGTTTTAACTCAATTTGTGGGAAAAAATTTGCAGTTATAACTGATGTGTTTCCATTTAAGGTGATTGTTAATGATGTAGACATTATGAAGGTTGAGTCTGAACAATATTATTTCTCAAACAACACATTATACTTATACAAACATTTATTTAAGTATAATAAATTGATCAAATCCCTTTCTAAATCGTCCAGTTTTAATTTCATCATCTTTTGAAATTACCAAAAATCCAAATTTATCTTCCCAACATTTCTGTGAAATATTCATAAATGTATTAAAATCCATATCACAATTTGCATGATCTCTCCATATATACTTCATGTTTAATCCATCTTGTTTAAAAACAATTATAAAATTCGCATTATCACGTATTAAATGTTTTGGAATATGGGTATACGTTTGAGATAAATAGAATGAGTCTATATTTCGATGACGCCCCATACAGAAAAAGCTCCTAACGTTATCTTGCTTTTCACATGCGATATCGTCAAATATCATAATCGAATTATTTTTAGCTTCCTGGGGTGACAAAACTTCGTCATTAGCTGAGAATGTGAAATATCCCATTCCTTTTATTGGTTTAATAAGTTTTTCCAAATATTCATATTTCGGTTGGTATAAGCTCTTTGAAAAAACATAAATATTTTCAAATTTAAGACCATTTGGACTTTCAATTAAACTTATCATCACATTAGTTTTTCCACAATTGGATGGACCCACAATTAATGCTCTGATTGTGTTTGGTAACAAAGTTCGTACTATAATGCTTTTGGATTGTCTTAATAATCGCATGTTAATTGAAAATGAACTTCATTCGATGACAATCTCTCGATGATTAAGGTGTATATAAAATGGGAAAACATTTTTATAATATAATTAGTCGCAAATCGAATGCCAAGGTTGGAAGTGGTTTTATCAATAATATAATAAACACATTACCCTTTGAAGCTCATATACCTGGATACAATTATTGTGGACCAGGCACTAAGCTTCAGAAACGATTAACGCGTGGTGATCGTGGAATCAATGCTTTGGATGAAGCTTGTAGGGAACACGATATTGCTTATTCAAATAGTACAGACTTGAGTGAACGTCATAAAGCAGACACTATTTTAATTGAAAGGGCGTGGGATCGATCAAAAGCATCAAATAGTAGTTTTGGAGAGAAAGCAGCAGCATATTTTGTAAAAAATATAATGCAAGCAAAGAAAAAATTGGGATGGGGACAAAGGTAGTAAAAAAGAAAGTTACAAAAAAATCTCTTGCCTCAATAATCAAACAAGCTTCAAAAGAATTGAGAAAGAATAAACCTCTTGATATTTTGAATGCAATTAAAGTTGCACGCAAAGCAGTATCTAACTCAATAGGATGTAGAAAAAATGTTGTAATTCCACGAGTTATAACCGTCCCCAAAGTGGGTGGGTTCTTGCCGCTTGTTCCAATTCTTACAGCTTTAAGCGCTGTGGGTAGCTTAGCCTCAGGTAGCGCAGCGATTGTAAAAACTATTAATAATGCGAAAATGGCAAAACAACAACTTGAAGAGCAAAGGAGATATAACAAACGAATGGAAACTGTAGCGTTGGGGGCAGGACTGTATTTACACCCATACAAAAAGGGATATGGATTATCATTTTCAAAAAATATTAAAAATAAAACAAGGAATCCAAAAAACTACTAAGCATGCTACCCAAAAGAGCGCTATCTAATATTGATATATTAAAGTATGCAATTAAAAATATTCCATATTTTCGAGGTGTGTATATGAAGGATGAGTTACCAAAATACCCAAATAACCTCGAATCAGGAATAATAAATCTAGCAAACTCAACATCAAAAGGTACGCATTGGATAGCATATTTTAAAAGAGGATTATCATCATATTATTTCGATAGTTTTGGAAACTTAAAACCACCATTAGAAGTAGTTAGATATTTAGGAAAAAACATTAGCTACAATTATAATCGATACCAAAAATTTGGGACTGTGAACTGCGGACATTTGTGTCTTGAGTTTTTGAGTGTAATTACCAGAAGCGCACCGACAACAATGCTCTAAGTGATATAGATTGTATCACCCCTACCTAAGTGGAAACATGTACTTACTGAAGCTTCCTATCAGTCTCACCTAAACGAAAACATGCACTTACCTGAAGCTCCCTACCAGTCTTATCAAGCGGAAATATGCACTTACCTAAAGGTTCATATCTGTCTCTGTAACCTTTCGCACACAACATGAGTGGGGCTTACTTGCTTTGTAACCTTTATCCAACAACATAAGTGTACAAATTGAAGTGGTGGGAGGAGAAATGTGTTCTTGCCTGCTATAAAATCAGACCGTGTCTCGAGGAAAAATATCATTCGACCAGAAGCAGTCTCAGCAACACAACCAGCAGGAACTTCAACCAGCAGCAACATCAACCACCTCCAGCACTCTCACCGTCAGCAGGACAACCAGCACTCCCACCGATCACCATCAGCAGGAGCAACACCACCCTCACAGAACACCTCCAGCAGCTCAACCACCACCAGCAGTCGCCCCCCACACCATCAGCGGCAACATCAGCACCAGATTGAAGACTTAAAAATGGTACCAAACACTAACAACACCACATCACCCAAAATCAACGAATTACCCGTAGGGGTAACTCAGGAGGATCTCAATGCCCTAATGAGGGATATTGAGGAGGATCCTCTTAACTCATGCACTATTAAGAGTAAGATACCATTTAAAGATTTGGGAATAAATATCCCATACACAATCGTTTCAGCCAAACGAGTAAAAGGAAAGTATGGATTTAGTATTAAAGTAGAATTGCTTAGAAATATTGTATACATTCCAGACAGATATAGTCACATAGATGATCGTAGTTTTGATTTATTCTCTGTAAAAACCTATCTTTTAACTAAAAAAGATGATGGAAACATTTACTTTGAGTTAAAACTATAAATTGTATTTTATTATAAATATAAATAAAAGAACATTTTAAAATTAAAAAAAAAATCAAATTTTTATTGGGAAATGGGAATTTCAACTTTTATTTTCAGCATCCAAATAAGAACAAAATTTTAATGGAAAATTCCAAACAGACCAGCACTATTAATAGATCTGATTATCAGATCAGCTCTATTAATAGATCTGGTTATTAGACCAGCTCTGTTAATAGGTCTGGTTATTAGAGCAGCTCTGTTAATAGATCTGGTTATCAGAACAGGGTATCACTCAAACTTTGTGTACTTAATATAAATATAGATATATATATATCCATGATTCGTGAATTACTTCACAGTATATTTTCAACCACAAGGCTGTAATAACTGATTACATTCTGTCAAATCAAGTGAATTAAAAATATGAAGCAGAATATTTTAACTCAATTGACAAAAACTCGAGATGCACTAAAAAGAAAATTTTCACAGCTAAAACATCTCAAAAACCAGAATATTATTGGGTTGGAGGAAACGTTTAAGCCTATAACTGAACCTTTACATGAACTTGTTAATGAAAACAAAAAATTACAAAACACCATACCTAACGAATATAAAAATGTTAAGTCTGAAATAAAAAATAAACAATACTATAGTCCAATAGACATTAGGTATAGTACACCTCTCGTAAAAAAGAAGAAACTCTCATTTTACACTGCAAATAATGCAAATAAGAAGGCTAAATATGGTGATGATTATACTACATTGGATTCAAGGTTGAAGAGTGATGAAGATGATGATGATGATCAAGATGATCAATACTATTCTCAACCAGCTATAGAGGACTCATCATTCATGCTAGCAGATCAACACATAGCTCACACATCGAGTGAATTACCGACCCTAACCTCTCCCTCTTCACAACAAGTTTTACAAAACCAATTCTCTCCCCATTCATGGATTGAATCACCGAGTCTTCCTTCTCATCATTCATCAACAATAGCTCATCACTCACCGGAACATGAAGAGAGTTCAAAAAATTTAAATATTAGTGAGCTCGCGCGAAATCACCTTTTAGACAAGACATATGGTCCATATAAAAATAAGAATGGTGAATTAATGTTGGGAAATAGTCTCATTAATGTATCCAACAATAAAATTGAATTTGATAATGGTCAGAACTGGCATCTCACTAGTGGACTTTATTCTCTAATATTCCACAATTTACCACAAAATTATAATACAAATGAGTTAGAAATATATCGAGAAATTGTATTAAAAACAAATTTATATCGAAGAAACTTTCAATCAAAAGGACAGGTGAAAGGAACGAGGGCAGTAAAATATAGAAATATTATAAAACCACTTTTATCAAAATCATCGAATGTTGAGTCTACTCCCAAAACCACCAACTCAATTGTATCTGGATCTGGATTCATGAAACTTGATATGAGGAAACCAAGCTATGTTTATTGGGATGATCCGAATGAGCTAGTAGAACGACTACAACTCTTAATTGCCTCTCAATCTGCGGGACATACTAATCACACAAATGAAATTACATCGATAATTGAAGAATTGAGAGAGGCTCAAATTATAGATTAAGTTAGTATATATTTACGTGTTTATTTTCAAATGAGATTATAATCATCATGTCCGTTGACAAGTTTGGACATTATATAAGTGATAAGCAGAATTCTAACCACTTAAAACAATATGAAAAAACTATTTCAGGACTCTTCATTGATACTGATGGGAACTTTAATATACAACAAAAACGAATAAAGAATGGTGTCAATCCTAAAGAGAACACAGATCTAGTAATCAAAGAATATGTTGACAACTCCATAAAAAATTTTAGAGATTCAATGTTGAGTGAAATAGTTGTTACAACACCTGATGTCAAAACTGTGGATATTGAAGAAAGATTAGACAGACTTGAGGTAGTTGTCTCAACAATTATCGAAAAATTTGCTCGTTCTAAATAATTTTAGTATATTAAGAAAATCACTATAATAAAGTATTCCCAAACCATAACTTATATTTTTATTATTATTTTTGTACATCTTTTATTTATTTTATTATTAATAATATTATTATTATTATTTTTTTTTTTTTGTTCTTTTATACATAAGTATGGGTAGACGGGGAATTATTAATGAATTACACGCTCCCTCTTTTAAACATTTTACACGACGAAGAGTAATTACAAAAGGAATTAATGACTTATGGCAAGCCGACTTGGTTGAAATGGGGAAGTATGCCCCATCAAATAATGGATATCGCTACCTACTAACAGTAATAGACATTCTCAAAATTTGCTTGGGGGAAGCTATAAAATCTAAAAAGGCAACAGACGTTGCTCTCGCGATGGATAGAATATTAAAATCAGGGGGTGGTGTTCCTAAACATATACAAACCGATGATGGAAGTGAGTTTTTCAATACTATTTTTAATGGGTTAATGAAACGAAATGGAATCAACCACTATTCATCATTTAGCACTCTAAAGGCGTCAATTGTAGAACGATTCAACAGATCATTAAAAGAACTCATGTGGAAAGAGTTTTCTTACAATGGGACTTATAAATGGATTGATATGTACAAAGAGTTAATTAATGTTTACAACAACAGAGTACACCGAACAATTAAAATGGCTCCCTCCAATGTTAACAGCGAAAATGAGAATAAAATCTTGAAAACCGTCTATAATAATATTAAAATGTTTACTGGTAGCAAACTGAAGATTGGAGATAATGTTCGAATCAGTAAATACAAACACGTCTTTGAAAAAGGTTACACTCCGAATTGGACAACTGAAATTTTTAGAATAATCAAAGTACAGAATACTTATCCAACAACATACTTACTGGAAGATTTAAACGGAAATCCCATTAAGGGATCCTTCTATAAACAAGAAGTGAAAAAAACCAATTTTCCACACACATATCTAGTTGAAAAAGTACTAAAAAAGAAAGGAAATAAGGCTCTAGTACGATGGTTGGGTTTTCCCAAATCCGATGATAGTTGGATTGATAAATCTGAAATTTTTTAATTAAATAAGTACAAGAACATCAATTTTGTGTTTTCTTTTTCTTTATTTAACATAACAACTTTATTCTTAAATTAGTATTATATACATTAGCTTTAATTTATTTAATTTATTTAATCATCTTATAATTAAACAAATTTTAATACATTTTAAAATAATAAATTATATTACAATGTTAAAATGATTGTCTTATTTTTTTATGAACAACATCTATTAGCATGTAATGCATAATTAATTCCCCCGTATGAATGTCGAGCGCACTTTCATTAAATTCTAATTTTCTCTTAATTGAATTAATCTTGCTGACTGTACTTTGAGTACCTGGTAAGTTTTCCAACTCAATCATTTGGTTGTGCCACACTCTTGATTGTGCTTCCAGACTAGACAATGAAGACTCAATCTCATTTTGAATCGTTTTATAATGACCTATTGCAAGAGTTGAAACTCCATCTTCACATATTTTTCTCTTATCATCTTTGTTATCTAATGTGACTTTTGTTAATTTTATTGTGCTTATTTCATGCCCTCTAGATCTAAACATGTACATACTATCACTTTTTTGTTGTCCTGTGAACAAACAATTTTTATATGCTTCAAAAGTAATTTTTTCCAAACAACTTCTCTTAACTCCCTTGTTCCTCTTTACACACTTATCGAGTTCACTAGATGAAATTTGAGATGTGTAGGCATACATTTTGGATAGTAGTCCAACAAACTCACTCATCGATCTACCCTGTAATTCATCCTTAAAATAACCTAATCGCTTTTTATTACACCTGTTAAAATTATATAGTGTAGCCAATTCATCTGGATACTCAGATGTGTCAAATTTGGAATCGACATCATCTCGAATGTCTGCATATAAATCATTCGTTTTTATTGAGTAAATAAATGAATCAGTGTCCATATAATTTAACTTCAATGCATCCTTAAATTTTGGTTTCATGTATGCATAATGAAAATCATACATTTTCCACTTCGATAACTCCAAGACTATGAAACCTAAGTACGTTGGTTTATCATAAACATTGGATAATCTATTCATTTGAATAGCATACATGTGTTCACTAAATTTTGTGGCACTGTGAAAATTTGATTTTGCTATTAAGTTTTTGGCACATAATCGAGGACGTCCACCTCTTGGACCTACAGGTGGGGCTTCCCATTCCGTAACTATGTGAACGTCTAAGCGTTTGGAAGAGTCCTCAAGACATTTTCCATAAACAGCATTGTTTAATAATTAAAAAAAATCTTTTTCAAAATTGTTCTTAGCCCTTGTTCTATGTTCGGTGTTTAAATCAATATACTTTTTAAGCCATGCCTCCTGTTTAAATTGTAAAATGGTGTGAATTTTTTTTACTTTTAACCCATTCATCATACATTGTTGTAATGATCTAATGTGAATTATATATTTTTCTTTATCACGGAGATCGGCTATTAACTTTTGAACTTTTGAATTTGTTGATGGAAGTTTGTTGGCTGGACAGAAAGGTAGATCATTATGTAAGTGGTGCAGCGAGTATGGATACTCCAAGTCAACCTCAAGAATATATCCATACTCGCTGCTTTCTGAAATATTTTCTACATTAAATGAATTTACTTCTGTTTGCTCTAACCATTTGAACTCCCCATATGGAAGCTTTTCTGACATAGCCCACCCATATAGATTATTAGCATCTACATATAATAAAAATTCTGATTGTTTAGTTGGATCAAAATCTTTAAGGTATTTGTGATTGGCTTTTGTATACCTATGACTACTTTGAACCAATCCCCCTCGAATACCACTCTGAATATAATTAATCATATCAATATCTGAGAGTATTTCGAGGTTTATTGCTGTTGTTTTTAACATTGCATCCCATGATAAACCTGGAGTTGTATAGTAATGAGCTGGATCGAGCTCATATATATTTATACAAATTTTTCTAAAGTTTTGGAAAACGTCTGTTAGTAATAAAACATCAGTTTTCAAATATAGCTCCAAATAATCTTTAAGTGTTTGACAATTGAAATGACTCCACACTTGAGATGCGTGGGTGTATTCCGCTTCAGAACATTCAGTCTCTGTCAAATTGCTATAAAAACTGGTTCTTGGTGGGAGACAAGTTTCCTCTAGTTTTTGAGTAGAATCCAAATATTCATAAGGAAATACACCTTTTCTACGAAGTAGAGTGAAATCGGTGATATTTGAAAATTGTGATTTCAACACATTAAAATTATCTTCATTTAAATTACTTGCAAGTGTGTCTAGACTAGAGGGCATGAATCTGAGAGTGTCTAAAAATCTTATTTCAAATTTATTTGCACCCATAGGAATATATTTTGAAATGGAAATATATAATTCCTTATTCAAAGGAATTACTTTAATTTCCCCTTCGGTCTCTCCCAGTTCTTTCACAAATAAATGGGCATCATACTTTGAAAAGTTGTGAAAGAACACGGGAATAAAATTATTTCTTTTCAATTTGAGATTGCACTCATTATGAGCTGCACCTCGAAATCTACCTGTGAAGTGGCAATGGTCTCTGACTCTATCATTTCTCAAAATACCCTTGCAGATGTGGCAATTGAGAGCCTCATCAAAATCGTGTAAGTCTTGTGTACTCATTTGGATTGGAAGCACATCCTTCATGTGATTTTCATATAACTCAGACAAATCGGACGTTAGACTATCAACAAAAGTGCGGCTCACATTCCCCCCCGTTTTCGTTACATACTTATCTAAACCTGAGTCAAATGTACACTTTATATAGTATCCAAATGCTACAGGTATATGCTTATTAATAATTTGTGATCTATCACTTACATTAGTCGTAGTGGGTTCTAGCATACACTCAAAATCAGCGTAAACAATAAAAGGCACCTCCAGCTGTCGATGATAGTTTGAGAAGTCGAGCACCATCTTATCTGGATTGGGGGGGTTCGTTGTCACCTTAGCACATCTCTCTCCATGTCGCTCAAATCTCTCTGAACTGGTTGAGGAATTGAGACATTTGTTGCAGAACCAACGTTTCACACGCTGATTTCCCATTTGTTTTGAAAGTAGGCTGTAATTAAAGAAATCGAATTAGTTCTCTTTGCATTGGAAAGATCAGTCCAGTGAAATCGAGTTTGATGTTGTCTCCAATAAAAATTATAGGTGATGTGATATCCACTCTGTATGTTGAACATCTCTGAGGCTTCGATGAAGTTGAGAAGGATGATAATATTGCCCACTTAAAGCAGAAGACGTCATCATTCTCAACATTTATGACTGCCTTTCTCGCTTGTAGCTTCGATGGTAGCTTAAAGTGTTCAGATCCTTTCAAGGGATCACACTTTAAAACATTCAATTCCACTCTGATTATCCGGATCAGTGTCCATCCACTATCCATCTCCTGGAACTCATCCATTCTTGTTTTTATGATGGTGACATGCGAATCATAAAGTTCCTCTAAATTAGATCCTATCGTAACCAGATTCATTTTAGACTGGAACGATTTTGTGTCTATTTGAGTACCATGTTCTTTAACTAACATGTACTCAGCAAAAAGTTCGAAATTGACTTTTGATGATGTGTGGGCGCTCAATACCCTTTCCAAATGAGGGAGCAGTGCTTGACCCGCTTCATTTAAAAATTCATTAGGAAATCTTACAGCGGCTCCCTCATTCATAAACATATAGTGAAGGATACGTCCTTTGAATCCTTCACTTATCTGTTTTACCGCACCATTCACCGGTTGGATTGCACACCTTTTATGTGCTTCGGATCGCACATGTGTGTGCCATTGCACACCTGAAGGTAAATAAAAATTGCAGGAGTTGCAGAAAACGGAGTTGGTGTTGTTGATATTCATGATGATGATGTTGATGTTGTTGTTGATGTATTAATTTGATTTATTTTATATTGTTTTGATTGTTTATATGTTGTATGTATATGTATATTTATATTATAAATAACATTCACTTTTCAACTCGGGTTTTTTATTTTAAATTTGGTTTAAACTCTGCGGCGATTTTAAGTGCTTTAGGTAAATGTATATATTTATTTTATATTTATATTTATTATTTGTTTATTTTGAATGTTTATATTATAAGCACATTTCACTTTGTAACTTTATGTTAAAATTTGGCTTAAACTCTGCGACGGTTTTATGTGTTTTAGGTATATGTATATGTATATATTTGTGTTTTATTTTTTGTTTATTTTGAATGTTTATATTATAACCAAAATTCACTTTGTAACTTTATGTTAAAATTTGGTTTATATATGATTGTGTTTTAGTTTTTGTTTATTTGAATGTTTATATTATAAACAAATTTCACTTAGTATCTTTGGGTATATTGTTATTGTTTTATTTTTTTTGTTAACTCTGCGACGATTTTTAGAACTGCGGTGCGACGGTATTGTTTGGCGGACAAACTAGAAGTGAATGGTAAAACTCATGGACTCTGGTCACCGCACTTGACCAGCTAATTGTTTACCATTTGGGATTCGGATTTTGCATACAACGTAAACCGCATTGAGATACACTTTTATCGGATTGAGCCATTTAACTAAAAGGTATCCCAGCGCGAGTCTTGACTGTGATAATTGTTTGACCTTTTTCGGTGATTGTGGCTCGTGTGCTTGTGTAGGGTGTCACAAAGGGAAAGTCAATTGAAGGGTCGCGCATTAGGGAACAATTAGCGTGTACTTGGGAGCGGTATCTGTACATGGTTCCGTGTAAACGATCCTTTAAGGATCAATTAGGGAGCAGTTGTGCATCTGTGTTTGCACACAAACGACCTTTTTGACAGATGGCTCGCGCATTAGGGATCAATTAGGGTGCACTTAAGTGCGGTATCTGTATATGGTTCCGTGTAAAAACAACCTTTTTAAGGTTGATCCTCAATTATGGTGCACTTGCGGATTGTTGAGAAATGACCTTTTTGAGATAGGGAAACTTCCGGTGAGCCTCGCGAATTAGGGATCAATTAGCGTGCACTTAAGTGCGGTATCTGTATATGGGTAAGTGCTTGTGTAAGATTGTAGCTTAAGGAATCAACTAGGAAGGTTGACCCTTCAAGGATCAATTAGGGTGCACTTGCACACCTGATTTTGCACACAAACGACCTTTTTGACAGATGGCTCGCGCACTAGGGATCAATTAGGGTGCACTTGCGCACCTGATTTTGTACACAAACGACCTTTTTGACAGATGGCTCGCGCACTAGGGATCAATTAGGGTGCACTTGCGCACCTGATTTTGTACACAAACGACCTTTTTGAGAGATGGCTCGCGCATTAGGGATCAATTAGCGTGCACTTAAGTGCGGTATCTGTATATGGTTCCGTGTAAAAACAACCTTTTTAAGGTTGATCCTCAATTAGGGTGCACTTGCGGATTGATGAGAAATGACCTTTTTGAGATAGGGAAACTTCCGGTGAGGGTCGCGAATTAGGAATCAATTAGCGTGCACTTAAGTGGGGAGATTGTAGCTTAAGGAATCAATTAGGAAGGTTGACCCTTCAAGGATCAATTAGGGTGCACTTGCGCACCTGATTTTGCACACAAACGACCTTTTTGACAGATGGCTCGCGCACTAGGGATCAATTAGGGTGCACTTGCGCACCTGATTTTGCACACAAACGACCTTTTTGAAAGATGGGTCGCGCATTAGGGATCAATTAGCGTGTACTTAAGTGCGGTATCTATATATTGGTAAGTGTTTGTGTAAGATTGTAGCTTAAAGAATCAATTAGGGTGCACTTGCGCGTCTATTTGTTTGCACACATACGACCTTTTTGAGATAGGGCAACTTCCGGTGAGGATCACTTACTGTGAGTGGTTGTCTCCATCACACTCGCACTCGTAACCGTATCGTATGGGAGTTCGAGTACTTACATGACTAATAGGCTGATAGGTTGACATCGAACCCTCATTAATTACATTTTATGATCACAACCTTTTAAAGGTTGACAGATAACCCTCAATAATCTAATTTATGACCCTAAAGGTTGACAGGTGACCCTCATTAATCCTAAGGGTTGACAGGTGACCCTCATTAATCTAATTTATGACCCTAATTAGCGATAAAGTGGCCCAGTAGTTAGGTTTTCCAACTACTTATGTTTTGAAGTACAAGTGTCGGAACAGGACACTCCACTTACTTCAGTGATCATTTTTCTGCGTGATAAATTTAAGAATTGTGCAGCTTCTTCTGATATAATAGTGCATTGTGATCCACTGTCAATTAATGCTCTTAGGTTTTCATAACCACCTTTATTTGATTTTACCTTAATCAATGCTGTAGCTAGAAACGCTTACTCTTTTGTAACGCAAGTATTTACTCTTTCCCTTTTTTCAGTTGGGACATGGATCATAGTATGATGTGGTTTTTTGCAAATTGAACATTAAGATTTATTCAGATTTACACTTACTAAAAGAAGAATGCTTAAAACATCTATTGCACAAACGCTGTTTTCGGATAAATTCCCCTCGTTCTGTCGAACTCATTCCTTTAAACTTGTAACAATTGGTTACAAAGTGTCCAACAATTTTACACAGAAGACAGCCTTCTTTAACAGTGGTATTTACTACTTTTTTATAAGGTTTCTTTTCATAATTTTGTGATGAGCCAAGAGAACTGAAGCGTTGTTCTAAAAAGTCATCGTTTAGTAATTGGATTTCTTTAGTTTTCTTTATATGCGTATCATATAATTGAAGCGCATCCCTATTGAATTTTCGGATTATGATGTGTGCGAAAATCACATCAACATCCTCATTCAAATTGGCTTTTGACTTAATCAAATGATTTGATTAATTTATCGAGTCAACAAACCATTTAATTTGCTTTGCTGAATCGTTGTCGAGAATGGGCAAATTGATCAAACGATTCAGCTGATCAGAGAATATTTTTCTCTTATTTTCATACGGCTTGGTTAATAGATCCCAAGCGGCATTATAATTCTCTGCAGAACCTGTTAGCAAGTGAGCCACCATACTCCTTGCTTCGCCTTTGAGAGCGGTTTTTAAATAATTAAATTTTAGAGATGTGCTCAGATCATCTCTAACATGAATTATTTCTTTGAATAATTCAGAAAATAAGTCACACTCTTTCCAATCTCCAGAAATGGTGGGAACTTGTATTTTTGGTAATACAGGAAGATCATCTAATCTATCCTTTACCAATACCCCATTATTACTTCCTGTTATTATCTCGGAAGATTTCATCCTTTCCTCTAGGATGGCTAAAATGTTTTTGACGTCAAATTCTAATTCTTCGACAGTTTCGTCGAAGGATATGCTTCTCTCATATTTTGTATAGAACTCCTGAATTTTGTTGTTAGTTCTACTCCATAAAAATTTTATTTTATTAGCTCTAAATAGATATCGCTCCCGGCTAGTGTCACTGAGCTCCTGTACTGTTTCATTTAAATATTATTTTAATTGATCGA
This sequence comes from Drosophila rufa, assembly GCA_018153105.1. NCBI lineage: Eukaryota > Metazoa > Arthropoda > Insecta > Diptera > Drosophilidae > Drosophila > Drosophila rufa. The sequence continues at coordinate 1,472,304 of JAECXS010000003.1, read as the reverse complement.
CATTTTTGTCGAACACCTCGGCCAACTTTTTCGGGTCATTATCAATCATCTTTTTAACCTGGGTTCCAGAAACAACTTCCAACTTTACTTTTTAGGGTTTCAATAACCCTACATATTTCCTCAAACCTTTTATTGTTGAAGTAGTCATGATCGACTACTCCACATTTTATCAATGACGTATGGTTTAATGACAATTTATTTTTAAGGCTATCTAACCTGACGATCGCTTCACTGGTTATTTCATTAGCTTCAATTATTCTAACTTCTTTCGTCAAGCTTGCTAGTGCTTCTAGCAGCTTGATTATCGTTTCGGGCAACATTTTTCTTAAAATATTATATTCGCAATAAAAAATTAAAATTATTAATGCTAACTTATCTGCTGCTTCTTGAGTTTTGTCTTCGTGGTGATCGCTCCGACTTCGTCTTAGGCTTGATGTCTTTTAGTTTTCATTTCGACTTTTTTTTTTTTTTTTTTTTTTATTATTTCAAGTTCGGTTTTTGATTTTTAGTGTTTTACTTTTTGTTTCTTTAACACACTTTAACACTGCACCGAACACGAGGATTTTACATATAATTATATATATACATATTTATTTTAAAAAATATTTACCAATGTTTTCTGGTCTTGGTAACGCCAACGTCACGCAACAAACCCGGGTATTTTTAATGAATTCTATGCCCGTTTGGCATATATATTTTTTTTCTAACAAGTTGTTTACTTGTATTATTGTGGTCTCTTACCAATGGCGGGGGAAAACACGAGCTTTATTTATTATTTTTTGCTGCCTGTAGCTGATCGTGCGCTCGCAACAAATCAGACTCGAAGGCGCTGGTTTAAAAAACTCTGAGCTTCTTACCACTGGTGGGGGAAAACTGCAGAGTGCCTCGAAGGACCATAAATGTTAGAACCTCCCAAATGAGAAGTCTACAGTCTGAGTTGATATTTCAAACTGATTTTATTTTGAACGAACTTTGCCTTATATAGAACATTTGAACTCTTATCTATGGTCTACGCAGAGACCGCACATTTGCTTGTCTGAGCGGGGAAGTCTTATTCATTGCTCCCCCGTATAGCGACTTTTTGTACAGCATGGAAAATTCCGGCAACTTAGTACGAGTGCGAGATCCCAAGCGAGTGCGTCAAGCAGCCAGTCAAAGTTACCAACCGAGTCCGCGAGAAGATCGAGAAGCAAAGTCGAAAAGTTCGGAGCTTGAAGTGGCAAGCCTTCCGAGCAGAGACTTCAACGCTGAGATCCATCGCGTGCAAGGACGATCAAAGAGTCAAGGAGATTCGAGGAGTCAAAGATCAAGCGACAAGTCGAGGAACAGCGAGGTCCTGCGCCAAGGACCAGCCAAGGAAAACCCAGGTCGAGGGAGTCAACTGTGGGAGTTGCGCGCGTGACTAGGCTTAGGCCGGGCGATACACCAGCGATACACCGATATCCCAGGCCAAGGCGCAGACCAGGCGATAAGGGTGGCTAGGCGTATGCCGTACGAAACATTCTGCTAGCTCTGTGCTTGAAGCTGCAAAGCGGGCGTTCGGAGTGGCTAGGCTTCGGCTGGCCGATACACTCTGCTAGCTTTGTAGTGAGGTCGCGAAGTGGGCGTTCGGAGTGGCTAGGCTTCGGCAGGGCGATACACTCTGCTATCTTCGGCGGCAAGACTACCGACGATCCGCGAGGAAGGAGTGCAGCCGTAGCTGTGGATGATCAGGACACAGCTGCAAGAATTGACATACGAAAAACCTATTGAAGTGGAATAAACAACCTGAACAATCTATTAACCCCAAAGCGTTCTCTCTGGGCGGGCAATCACGCAATATAAATTTGGTGGGACGAGCACACGAACTCGGCTGAGCTAGCCGCACATTCGTTTGCGAGCCAAACATAGAAAATCAGCTCGTTACAGTATTTTTTAAAGGGAGAGAAACAGAGACTAGTAGGTGAGACCGCTTCTGGTGGGTCTGGCCACTCCACTACCTTTGCCGGATCCCATATTTATATACTCGTACTTTATGGTACGGAGATGCCTCTTTCACTGCATTGCAAATATCTTGGCAAAATTATAATACCTTCTTCAAGGGTATAAAAGGGATGAAAAAAAAGGACGACCACGGGTTTGAATCGAACACTGGCTCTCTCGGTCGCAAGCTTAAGAAAAAACTTGTGCCGGCCAATCACTCGATGCCGAGTATCCATCACGCTATCGATATTCCTACTATCGATAGATAGAATTGCAAGCTTCTTGGCGGGGCTCACATATACTCCAGAGATAGTTTTCAGCTTCGTTTAAGCATCACTCTTCGTTTAAGCATCACTCCCTCAAACGTAGGTTCTGCGGTCGGCTTACTTCCACTGGAGCTGTCAAGGAGGAAGTGATAAGGCGTGAGGGCCTTCTTGTTCTCGTTTTCCAAAGGGATTTAAGTAAGCGGTCGTGAGTTAACGATCATCTCCACCTCCATGAGAGCACCTCTGAGCAGGTCATCTAAAGGTCGCACGCTCGACAGAATACCGTTCAAAGCCACCTTTACCGAGCGCACTAGGCGTTCCCAGTCCCCACCCATGTGAGCAATGCAGGCGGGATGAACTTCCACTTCATATCGTGACCGGTGGCCAGGCCTTCCTAGCTCTGTATTGGCTGCTGTACCATTGTCATCCAGAGCTCGATTGGACTGCCGCCTGCCGCCTGCTGGCTTTGCACAGTTGGAAAGTTCGGCTTACTTGGGCAGTAGTTGGTCTCAACTAGGGTACCTAATATTTTTGCCGCAGCTCGTTGATTAAAGTCTCGTGATTGACTGGAAAATGTTTCTTGTGGAGTCCCGCGATTATTAGTAGAGTGATGCGTCTTCCACAAGGCAGCACCACTCGATCCTGGCCGCTACCCATCTTAGTGCGTTCTTGAAGTCGGAGCAGTTTATACAGCAAGCTCTTCCTTGTCAGAGGTTGTTCCTTGCGCAGCAACGCCATCTCGTCCGGGTATTGTTCGGCCTGAGCGTCTGACCACAGAATGCTTTCGGCAATCAAGAGATCCCTTTGAGAGATTGAGTCCTTGGCCTCCGATTTGGTCAGCGCTTTCGCTCTTCAGCGTCGTAAGCTCCATATCACTGTCGCCTTACTACGCAGCAGCATCTTCCAGGATAAGAAGCATGTTGGCTCAATAAGCTGGTCAGCCCTCGTAGTTTCATCGCCCGCGCACATTCCAATGAATTCCGCTTTTAACTCAGCGTCAGCAAAGTTATCCTTTGTGACCTGGTGAGGCGGCCAGACTTCTGGTTCCTGCCAGAGGAACTTCGGTCCATTCAGTCAGCTTCCGCTACTGAAGTCCGGGTTTCGGGTCCATTTAGTAGCCTCGTCTGCCACATTTTGGTTAGTCGGAATCCAACGCCAGTCCTCCTGAGTCGTAATCACCACAACTTCGCTTAACCGAAATGCTACGAACTTCATGTACTTTCTCTAATCCGAGCGCAGCCAGCTTAGCACTGTCCTTGAGTCGGTCCAGAATGTCCACCTGCTAACTTGGTGAGTGACCGTTTTATTGGATAAGCCAGTCTGGCCCCAAGTGTGGCTCCCATCAACTCCAGGCGGGGAATAGACATCTGCTTTAGAGGGCCTACCTCTGTCTTGCTGTCCACCAAGCAACATTGTATATCGGGACAACGGCAGAAGCGTAGGTACACGTAAGAGACGGCTGCGAGTCCGTTTCCCTGGTGTCTGCGAAAGTGTGCATCTCCACCTGAGGCTCGGACAGCGTTTAAGGCAGGTAGCACCTGGGTATGCACATCTCCTCGATGTCCGGACGTGTTGAAGCCAACTCCTCCATTAGAGGCATTCCTCTTCGAAAATCGGGACGTTCCGGCCAATTTGGCGTACATCACGTAGAATGAAATGAGACTTAATGGGTCGTATATGGATATCATCATGCTCAGGAATCTGCGCTTGGTGGGGCGTCACTTCCCTTGAAGTAATTCTCCTTTTCGGTATCGTGGTAATACACGGTTTCTAATCGTATTCGCCTTTGAATCCCACCACATACCAAGCACTTTCTCTTGGTCTTGGCCAGATTAACTGCTTCTTCTTCTGTGTCGACGCTATCCAACATAACATCGACGTAGTGATTCTCCAGTATGCATTTTACGGCCCGTGAAATCTGGTGCTCAAATACTTTAACATTTTGGTTCTTCACGAACTGCGCGCAGTTTGGCGAGCAACTAGCCCCAAAGGTCATTACTTGCATGACGTTCTCAGCGTCGGAGAAGCCAGTCAACTGCTCGTATGTGGCCAGAAACAAATGCCAGTCCTCAGGCTTTCCGGAAATCTTTTTCAACTCAGCTACGTTCGTTTTCGGCGCAGCCAGCTGTTCCGTTGATATTCTGACTGCTGGTCGGCCTGGGGTCGTAGTGGGTTCCCGCTCCCCACCGGTATTCAACATCCACGGGAATGACGGCGGCCTCCCACAGTTGGTGGGTTGTACATCCCACGGTGTACTGGCGGTGGTTTGGGGCTTTTGACCAGCATAAGTACTGCAGGCAGTAGGCACCCTTTCAATTCAACTGGAGTCAGGATCCGTTCCAGAGATTCTCGCCAGAAGCTCCTTCCGTTTCTGTAGCAGTTCCTGACTCAGTATAACTGAGACACCTGGTCTTCTTCTTCCAGCAACCTTAGCTCAGCGTTTAGGTGCATCGTGAAGCTCCTTGGTTAGGGCGGATGCTCCTCTGGTGCCGACCTCAGTCTGGTCGGCACCTATACACACGTGGTTGTGAGCCAACCAAGATATTGCTTCGCTCAGTTTTTTTGATCTGATCGTCATACGCTTCTCTGCGTGAGCTGCGTCAATGTTGAACTCCATCACGTCGGCGCAACTAGGGTGACGCCCTCGTTGTCCTTTTGACATGAGCAGTCCTTCCGTGGCCGGTGAGTGGCGTAGGCGTAATCATGACAAATATAGCACGTCCCAGTGAAATTTATTTCCGATAAAAGAAATTTAGGAATGTTGCGGGAGTTCAAAATGGTGCCAGCGCCGCATATAAATCATGCTTACGTAAGTTGTTTGTTTACGTTTTATTAGTGCAAGCCTTCCTGGCGAGCACTTAAATTTTCTGTAGGTTACAATGATTAAGGTTCAGGTTTCTAAGCTACGTTTACAAAATGACCAAAACTTTCCAGGTGTCTAAGCTTAAGGAAACTATTGCCGGGCAATCATTCGATGCTGGGTATCGATCACGCTATCGATTAACGTGCATCTTTAACAAAGAGCAAAGCATTAAAAAAAAAAAAAAATCATGTCGATAGGTATAAGCCACCTAGCCAGTGTTCGCTGTGCCATTGTTTGCTGTTCATTGTGTCCGTGGTTCGTAGGGCCGTTGGAACTGTAGGCAAAGCGTGGGTCACAGGTGGGCGTGGCTTATTGAAGATGGTTTGAGGTTAAAATAACTTCATAGAGAATCCAAAAGTTTCGGTTTTACAATGTTAGCAGAATGCTGCTATGAGGACATTGCTGTTGCTAAATTGAATAAATAACGCCGGAAGCCTACCCTCAGATCTATGGCAGCGTCGCCGAGGACTATGAGACCAGATTCCCGGCGGCAGTAACAGAGCCCACTCCAAACGTCAAAATTGCACCAACGTTGCGGTCCTATATTTAATTACCAGTCCCACGGTTTTCGGGCAGTTTTACTGACTGGCCTTCCTTTTACGACAGTTTTTTACAACTCATTCACTAGAACGCTTCCCTCTCCAATGTACAGAAAATTTACTTTTTAAAGCAGGCTTGTCTGTCACATGGCGCTGAACGACAATGAATATGTCATTGCCTGGAAATTGGTGATCACTCAGTACAACAATTTACTCACTCTACGGAACCTGTTTATAAGGAGGTGGCCAACGGTCTGTGGTAAACCTGGCCAGCGTCTATATCAGCGACTTTCGACACTTAAAAATAAAAATCGATTCTTGCGATCACTGGCTAGTGCAAAAATTGCTAAAGAAACTGCACAACAAAGCAGGCTTGGGAGCACTCGTTGGGAAGTTCGGTCGAAATTCCTACATTCTCGATGTTGAAGAAGTTCCTACTTGAGCAGCTCGTCACCATCGACTTAATCGAGAGTAGAAACCAATCGGTACCCCCTCGCCCGACCGCAGTGCCATCACACAAACCACGGGCTCAAGGTATAGCATCCGGCAGTGCTTTCACCAGGAACCACAGCTTCCATGTCGGGAACAGGTACCTCGACATTCGCTCGTATCGACATTTACAAGAATTGCAGCGAGACGATCACACTTTTGCACGATTTGAACGTATCAATCTACTTGATCTTATTCCACAAGTGCTGCTTCCAGGTCTTCGAAAAGGCACAACGAAGAAACCAATGGCCCAGAACACGCTCCTGTCTTCGGGCCAGTAATGAACTCGAGGGTACACACAATAACCATTCATTCTTTCGAATTGGATCACGTTCCCGCGATGGAATGGTTTTGCTGCTTAAAACCATATTCGACCCATCACAAGTTTTAGGCCGCTCGAAACATATGGCTTTAAATCGTTTTCATGCCTTAGAACGAAAGCTCCAGTACGACAAAGAATTTCGTCAGCAGTATACACACGCAATCGAAGAATATTTTGAATTTAATCAGATGGAAAAAATTACGTCTAGCGCGGACAACCATACTCAACTTACTTGTAATGGAAAGTAAGCCGTTTCCTGTAGCACGACTCCGCATGATGCAGTTAACAAGGAAGACAGCATCACAGCTAAACTCCGTATAGTTTACGACGCATCCTGTAAAAGCTCAAATGGAAGGATGCTGAACGACATTTTGTGGACTGGTCCAGCTATACAGAAAGATTTGGGGGCGTGATCCTAAATTGGCGTTTTCATTGGTACGTATTCGTGGCGGATATCCAAAAAAAAGAAATAGAGATGTATCGAGATGCACTCAGAAGACTCGCTATATCAGCGTATTTGGTAGCGTGTCAGCCAAGGAGAGTTGAAGGAGTTTCGCTTCACAACACACTGCTATTCGCGTAATTCACCAGAAGGCTCAGGATGAACGCAGTAGATATCCTCTGGCAAAAAAGGTACTCCAGCGAGAGATATATGTAAACTATGTTCAGAGTGAACTCGAAACCACGGACGGTGCAATACGAATTTGAAACGATGTTATAGCAGCCATCAGTTCTGCTGGGATGGATTTTAGGAAATGGGCAGCGAGCTATCCAATCCATTTTACCGAATCCATATTTCTGATCCATATTTCTGATCCACATTTCCGAAGCAGATCTCTGCAACAAATCGATCTTCGAAATGGACAATGGTCTCTACTGGCAGCCAAGCAACGACAACTACGGTTTTCAAATCAAATTCACAGTCAGTCCTTCAATTTCTAGAAGATTTATTTTATTCACAGTGGCACGACTCTTCGCCCCTTGGGTTTTGTAGCACCTGTGATCATCACTTTGAAGCTTCTCCTCAAGGCGCTATGGAATTTCCGCGTGCAGCAGAGTGATGATTCTCCCCGAGCACTAGATTGGGACGATCGTTTAACAGATGCCCCCCAGTGGCATTATGTTTCAACCCATGATAACCCTGCCGACTGTGCAACGCATGACTTAAACCCTTCACAGCTGTTGCAGCATAAGCTCTGGTGGACCAGCCCAGACTGGCTTAAAGAATCTGAAGACCACTGGCCCCATGTCAAGCTGATAGCTCCAGATCCTGACAAACTATCCATGGAACAGGCTGGATTTATTCGTACAGTCCTTCTCATCATATAATCGACTCATATTCTGGATCGCCAATATTCAAAGGCTCGCCAAAAACGCTTGATGCTAAGACATTTATCGGAACGATCAACGTGCCAGAATTCACACAGGCTTAATTTAGTTGAGTTCGCTTAGAGGCCGGGAGTCAAAAAACGCCCGTACATGCCGACCCTAATGCCCAAACGAAATGAGATGCTTGCCTTGGGATATGTTTAATACAAAGTGCTTGCTTCATGTCTGCCCCTTTGCTAGGAGTATTTTCCGTGTAGTTTAGGATTGGTAAGCGGCAAATATTAGATACGTATCTCTTATAAGTGCCCGCAGCCGTGTTAATGGTCGCAACTCGCACCACTCCGTTGTCTTCCGGAGGTAGTTCGGTGACACGTCCTAGTTTCCAATCGGTGGGACCTGTCCGCTCGTTCTTTATGATGACGAAGTCATTGTGTTGAAAGTTATTCTCTTCCTTCTCCCACTTTTCGCCCATAGTCCTCCGAAATTCGGACCGTTTGGAGCGTTGTCGAGATGGGATTGGGCAATGCTGAAAGCATGTCACGCACTGGCGAAGGATCCCTTTTACAGCTTGTTTGCCATTAACGATCCAGGACTGCTGCTAAGTGATCGCCCAAGTAAGTTGTACTCCTCCATGCAGGGTGTTTAGGTGAGCATTTCTAATGACCAGATCCATAAGATGATGCGATCTGGGAATGATGATTGCCGTGCGTTGCTGAGTGGTGAGCTGCAGAGCGTTCGTCACCCGGCCTCTAAACGAACTAAACTAAATAAAGCTTGTGTTAATTCTGACACGTTGATCGTTCCGGTAAATTCTCTTCGCCTTTGCATCGAGAATTGTTGGCGAACCTTTGAATATAGGCGGTGCAGAATATGAGTCGACTCCACAGGTCGACAAAAATCGAACTTTTTTCTACCCGGCGAATAAACGCTTTTGATTCTGAAAGATCTTAACCGGTTCATTACTAATCCGAAACTGAAAAGTTTCCATCACGTAAAAATTTTGAGAAAACCGCGGTCAAAGTATCATGCACTGCTTCCTTTAGCACTTTTCAACCTTTTAACTTTTAACCCCGAAACCAGACATACCCCAGAGCTGGTTTGGCTTAAAAAAATTGTTGGTCTTTCTACTTCACTAATAAATAAAACATATATTGGGGGACCTCTGGCTCTTTAGTTATAATGCATTTTACAATTTTAGTGTTGTCACAAATTTTTCATATGTTGTACCCCTGACATTTGAAAAATTTTGTTAGAGTCTTGGTTCTGAGTTCAAAACATTTAGGCTTCTTCTAACGATTTTACATTGATGTTCCCAACCTATAGCCGAGACAGACAAGTTTTTTTTGTAAATACAAAGGCTCGAACATAGCACAAATTTGTGGCAACATTAAAATTGTAAAATATATTATAACCAAAGAACGAGAGGTCCCCCATTGGATATTTTTGTTTAGTATTGAAGTAGAAAACTGCCAATTCAAACAGTGCATGATACTTTGACCGCGATTTTCTCAAAATGGGTACGTGATGGAAACTCTTCAGTTTCGGACTAGCAATGTAGCGGATAAGATTTTTCGGAATCAATAGCGTTTATTCGCCGTGCTTTTTATACCCAGTACCCATAGGGTACAATGGTATTATAAGTTAGTGCCAACCGAGAATGTATGTAACAGGCAGAAGGAGAAATCTCCGACCCCATAAAATATATATATTCTTGAGCATCACCAGGCGAGTCGATTTAGCCATGTCCGTCTGTCCGTCTTTCTGTCCGTGTAAAACAATAGATCTCAGAGACTATAAGAGCAAGAGCTACCAAATTTGGTGACAACATTAAAATCTGTTGCATCTGTTTTAAAATTTGGCCACGCCCACTTTCGCCCCTAAAAATCATAAAAAAAGGTGTGTAAGTTATACTAGTAATTTTTGGCTAAAAGTAAATAGATATAATAAATAAGTAGGCTTTCGCGGACTTGTTCTGAATATTTGAGTAAAATCGGATGGTAAGCATGGAAGTTATTAAACAGTAAACTTTCTGTGTATGCCTATTCTTCTTCTCTCTTTCAAAATCTAAGAACTCAGACATTCGGAAAGGGTTCCGTAGCATTGAGTCAAAACAAGAGGTCAATAGTCACCCTCTCGCTCTATCGCACTGCTCAGGAATACTTTCCGGGTGTCTGAGCACATAGCTCTTGAGAGAGAGTACCAGTGCGTGTTGCGCAGCATGACCCTAGCCACATTTGTCTTTTTTGGGTGTTGCTCAACAAGTTTATAGCGACTTTTGTCTTCATTTCTGTTTTTTTTTTTTTTCCATGTTCATGTCTAATTTAATTTAACCCACAAAGCTTTGGGTACCGGGTATCTCACAGTCGGTCACACTCGACTGTAGCTTTTCCACTTGTTTTGTTTTCCTAGTGTTACATGATGAGAAGGAATCCGCAGCTGAGCAATGTGTGCTTTGATGATTATGGATGCCTGTTCCACAGATAGTTTAGATCTAGAGCTATCAGCTTGACATGGGGCCAGTGGTCTTCAGATTCTTTAAGCCAGTCTGGGCCGGTCCACCAGATAAGCTCTGCTGCGACAGCTGTGATGGGTTTAAGCCACGCGTTTCACAGTCTGCAGGGTTATCATGGGTTGAAACATGATGCCACTGGGGGGCATTTGTGAAAGTGTTTTAATGGTGACTTTGTTGTCAATTTCAAAGATCGATTTGTTGCAGAGATATAATATGGAATATGGATTAGGAGCGCTGGATAGCTCGCTGCCCATTTCCTGATATCCATCCCAGCAGAACTGAGGGCTGCTATAACATCGCAATCGAATTCGAATTCGTATTGCACCGTCCGTGGTTTCTGGACATCGTTTACATAAATCTCTCGCTGCAGTACCTTTTCTGCCAGAGGATATATACTGCGTTCATCTTAAGCCTTCTGGTGAATTACGCGAATGAGGTTGTGAGGCGAAACTTCTTCAACTCTCCTTTGCTGACATGCCACCAAAAACGCTGATATTGCGAGTCTTCTGAGTGAATCTTGATACATCCCTATTTTTTTTTTTAGGATATTCACCACGAATACGTACCAGTGAAAACGCCAATTTAGGATCACGCCCCCAAATCTTTTTGTAAATCTAGATCAGTGCACAAAATGTCGTTCAGCAACCTTCAAATTGTGCTTTTACAGGATGCGTCGTAAACTATACGGAGTTTAGTTGTGATGCTATCTTCCTTGTTAACTGCATGATGTGGAGTCGTGCTACAGGAATCGGCTTACTTTCTATTACAAGTAAGTTGAGTATGGATGTCCTCGCTGGACGTAATTTCTTCCATCTGATTAAATTCAAAATATTCTTCGATTGCGTGTGTATACTGCTGAAAAAAATCTTCGTGGTGATGGAGCTTTCGCTCTAAAGGCTAGTACTAAAATGAACGAAATCCGTGAGCGAATTTATTTATGATTTATTTCGTTCGAGAACCAGTGTGACCAAGAAAAATAAAGAATATGGACGGAATCGGTACAAATTGGTCAAAGTCGGTCACTCTGCCTTGTATTTTCAGCTGTGTTATGTAAACAAACAAACAAATTTTATAAAGTGAAACGAAAATGAAATCAGACGGATTAGATGAAGCCATAATAGTTATGTATTATGCCGCTATGGAGCTGAAGGAAAATAATCGAAGGCGCCATCGCCGCCCAACAACAGATTATTTGCGTCAGAGAAACATAAAGGGGAGATTTGCAATTTTAATAATATTAAAACAAGACTAACACTTATGTTTTACAGTTCGAAGATATGATAAAAACGTCGACAGTGTTCTTTGAAAACTTCCATATATCGAGCAGCAATTTTGAATCCACATTTCATATTCTAAGTACCTCACATGCGGAACATTGCAACGCCATGTTGCCTCATGCTCTCACATCAGTAAGGAACATGTGGGCCTTACTATTAGCCAAGTTTGCCATGCGATAAGTGTGGCGTTATTTAAAGAAGTGTAAGCGTAGGATGTTGTTACGTCGGTGGTGTCGTTGTGCCTCAGTCCTTGGAGCTGAGTCCGTGCAGCTGAGCTCGCCCGATTTGAGGTGGGTTCTTTGGACGCCACTATCCTTCCAAACGTAATCAGAACAATTATATTATAAAACAGAAGAAATCGTTCGTCAGTCTGTCTTTCTGTCCGCATTGCCCTGCAAGCAGATTTAAGCTTGATCGTGAAAACGATCGGGCTATGTTTTGGCCGTTTTCCCTCCCCATTCGCAAACTTCGTGCGCCTTTGGATCGTCGCGGGCCGTGCAATACGATCCCCTTTTGTTCATGTCGTTCGTCAAAAGTTATATCATTTTCTTAACCCAGTCTTCCATTCGTACCAATGCCCCACTTTTAATGGGTTTCTACTAATGCATTTTTCTTGGTTCAAGTTCACATTATAACTTTATAAGAAAGGATGGTCAATTGTGTATTGGACATTTAAGTGTGTCAAATGGTGTGTTATATGGGGCACGATTATATATATATAAATATGTCTGATAATATTGGGAAAACTGTCCTGTTGACTCACCCTCTGTTATTCCATCGTTGAGAGCTCTCGTTCCGGAGTTGAGGTTTTATTTGTTGGAAAAGTGAAGTAGAATTATCCACATATATATATATAATATCATGCTGTGTTTTGGTGTTATAAATTCACTAAATACACAAAATTGTTCTTAATGATTTAAAAAAAACATTAAAAATATATAAGAAGTGTATTGGTGTTGAGAAATGATTTCATATGTTCAAAAATTATTGTGGGGGCTTCGCTTTTATATGTTTGTTGTCGGATTGTTCATGTTGGTCGATGCTCCTCAATTACTTGTTCGATCACTTTGCTATCAGAGACATCCTTTAGGTTTTGATGATGCTTTAGATTTGGGTTGTTGTTGACGGATTTAGGCTACGTCTAGTGACACGGGTAGTTGCCCAGTTTATTGCAAAATGTCCTTCAGGATTCACTTTTGGACGCGGCAGGTTGTTTTACTCGTAGTATTGTTAAAAATGGTAAATCAGGATTCACTCGACAGTCCTCAGGATATCTGATTCACTTTGATTCACTTCAAGGACCGCATAGCACATTTACCGCGGCCGCGACAAGCTATCCGACCTTTAAACTAAACTTCTCGCCTTGTACGCATTCAATTTAGTCTTGGGGGATTTCTAGTCTTTCCGAACAGACTTCCCGTCCCTAGCTCTAACTTCGACTACTCCAGTACGGCTATATTGGGGTCTTTTATATCCAAAGACTGTGCCAAGTATTGCCTAGGAATCTCCGGAATTGAACACAAAAGTTTTCTCAGCTAGTGTCAACCATTCCCCTCTTCTCACCTATTGGCTACAGTTCGATTTGGGTCGTCTTTGTTCTAGTTCCGCAAAATCAGCAGTGTTGGGTTGCCGGTGATTGCATGGCCTACTTTTGCGAGTTTAAGCGGTGTCTTCTGATAGAACCAAATTTTTGTGCAATCTTGCCAGTGATTCTCTTCCGTGTTACCCGTATGAATCACATCGCCCTAACCGGCGTACGTAACAAGGAAGCTTCAATGACAAAAAGGGCTAATGATTTTAAAAAAGAATGGCAGTTCCCGAATTGTATTGGTGCTGTGGACGGCAAGCATATTGCTATAAAAGCTCCACCAAATGGTGGTAACGCTTTCTATAATTAAAAGGTAATCTCATAGGTCTTAAGAAGCTAACATACAAATAATAATCTCCACATTTACAGGGTTTTCACTCCATATTTTTATTAGCGGTAAGCGATGCAGCCTGCAAAGTTGCTTTTATTGATATTGGTGCATATGGATGCGAAGGAGATATGAAAGCATTCTCCAAGTCCTGAATTGGAAAAGAGCTACTTGACAATAGTATGGAGTTTCCTGAAGACACAATGCTCGGCGAAGTAAAGACTCCATACTTTTTAGTAGCATATGATGACAAGAGGATTATGAAGCCAGACGGCTCCCGCAACCTCACTCAGGAAGAAAGGATATTTAACTACCGATTGAGTCGAGCGCGACGGTGCATTGAGAATGCTTTTGGAATACTTAGTTGGAGGTGGGCGGCTGTGCAGCGCATTTTGCTGTGCCATCCTGAAAGAGCCCAAAAAATAGTGTGCGCAGCCTGTGTGCTGCATAATTTTTGCATGCGGACCGACAGGGGAAACTACGAGATGCCTGTGTTGACGTCGGGGATCAGGGATTTTGAATTCAACCATGGTCGGCCTCGTGACTATTCAAAATATGTACGCAATAACATTGAAAATTATGTAAATTCGGACATGGAATCCGTGAGCTGGCAAAACGAATATGCAATTCTATCAGAGAGAGTAAATTACAAGTTATTATATATTTACATGGGCCGGATTCTCTACTAACATAGGTATAGGAACTAGAACTCTCCAACTCCTGCTCCTTCTCCATCTCCTGCAGCGACTTCTCCAACTCCAGATCCTGATCCAGCTCATGCTGCTCGTACGTGCTGTGCTCAATTGAGCTGCTTGGTATGTCATCGTTGAGGAATTCGGCAAACAAATCCTCTGAGTCTACTTTGGTTGACGCCTTGGACGATTTTTTTGGCAGCTGTGTAGTTTTGTATGGTAAAAAAATGAATTTAAATGCCTTACGAATTTGTTGCTGATCCAAACTTACCGTCTCTGCTCTGAGAGGTCCAGCAAGAAAGCCATATGTGACCCAAAGCTCCAGTCGACTTCATTCTTGGCCTTCGGGGCGCTAAGATCGCAGCCGCCAGCACTACCACTTTTTTTTCGACTTTGAGATTTTTTAATAGTAGCAATGACCTTCATGTGCTTCTGCAGTCCTTCACTGTAAAACAGTTTCATTAAGGTAATAGATTTGGATAAATATGAATTACTTGCCTTCTATGTGCAATTCGGCGGCTATGGCTTCACAGGCGTTGCAGGTGAAAATGGAATTAATATTACCTTTGTGGGTTAAATCCCATATAATTGGCATCGCCTTTACGGAATTTATCAGGCCTACCTTTTCCTTAAAATTGGATAAGCGTTTCTTGCGCGCGAATATATGCAATTCATTTATTTCGCTTACGGAATATTGGTGTGATCTGGCAACCTTTTTAGCCGGTTCGCTCACGAAATTCCGTTCATCTTAGTACCCAACCAAACGAAATCTCACAAAATTCTTCTTGCTCTTTTCGTTCTTTTTTATACCCTTGCAGAGGGTATTATAATTTTGCCATGATATTTGCAACTCAATGAAGAAGGCATCTCCGACCCCATAAAGTATATATATTCTTGATCAGCATAACCAGCCGAGTCGATCTAGCCATGTCCGTCTGTCTATCTGTCTGTCTGTCCGTCTGTCTGTCCGTCTGTCCGTCTGTCCGTCTGTCGGTTTCTACGCGAAATAGTTTCTCAGTTTTTGAACTGAAATTTTCAGCATAGTCTTATTTCTTTAGCACGCAGTATATATGTCGGAACGTCCGAAATCGGACTACTACGTGTATACTAGACTATACTACCTATAGCTGCCATAGGAATGATGGCGAATGATGTAAAACAAATTTAACTGCTCTGTTTTTAAACGAATTTCTATAAATTTTGAGATATAGCAGTTTTTCATGGTTCTAGAATTACGGTTTTCACTTTTTTAAGATCGGACAACTATATCATATAGCTACCATAGAAGCGATCGGCCGATTTATATGAAAATGTAAAATTATATATATATGTTTCGAGCGGCCAGGAACTTGTGATGGGTCGAATATTATTTTAGGCGGCAAACGGACCAAATATTTTTTGTTGAGCATTTGAACATGGGTTTTCACGAAATATTCTTCACACCATCGCTCTTCTGGGGTGAGGACGGGGTCCAAGGTCTGACTCATTGTTGTCGGCCTTGATTGGCACAGGGTAGCAGGACTAACAATCGACGCCGATTCACACAGGGTAGCAGAGGATGGTTCAAGTAACCACCACCGCACAGCACAGGGTATCAAAGCGCGGTTTGAGTAACCGCCATTCTAAGTACCACAGGGTCAAAGGTCTGGCTCATGCTAGCCGGCCTTGACAGACACAGGGTATCAGAGCGGTTCCAGTAACTGACACGACGAGACACAGGATATCAGACTAGGTGCGAGCCATCCGGGCAACGAGTAACGGGTATTACGGTGCGAGTAGAGACGAGAGCCGATCATCCCAGACCAAGTCTCCTGGACTCCGCCGTAGCAATATGGACCCTCTCCACAGGAGAGGAAAACCCGCGCATAACTTAAATAAAAGCATACACTTGAAAAACCTATACTTCATTTAACTCTTTCCTTCTTTCCTTCAACACTCCAATAAATAAGACCGGCAGATGTCAGCATCAGAGAAACTGACCAGTGGATGGGTGAGCTTCATAGCCAAGGCTTAACTGGAAACATACGTGAGATATTTCGGAATGGAACCTGAAGCACAATCAGAAGATCTTAGACGACAACTTTCGGACTTCATAAAAAATGGAGACCACGACGAAGAAACGACAAACGACACAAACATGCAAGGAGCTTATCACCCAATCCCGGAGCAGGACTAAACATGGAGATAACAAGGGTCGAGAAACAAGAATCAAAAATACACGGAATAACAAATCCAACTACGACTATCGGGTCAAGGAAATGCGAATGTACCTCGAAGGATACCACTTTGCAGTGATAACAGATCAAGAGATCACAATCACCATTGAGATTCCCTCCGGACGAGTGGCAAGATATGCACTAGCACTACAAACATACTCATTTGAAATAAGGTATCAGACGGGAAAACTAAATATAGTGGCAGACACACTATCAAGACAACCGAACGAAGAAGCTTGAAGAGCAGAGATCGAAAAATACAAATGGATCCGGGAAAAAATAATAACTGTCCGGAAAAACCCAGAGATATTGCCGGATTACTGCATCGAAGGATGCATTCTTGGGCGGCAGGCGAAGACATATAGTCATGGAAGCTCTGCGTTGGAAAAGGCGAAAGATCAAGAGTGCTCGAGGAAAACCACATCCAGGCCTCAGCAGGACTAGGGATCCGGAAAACAATACACAGAATAGCAACAATAATATAAACTTCCAGAGCGAACGGACGTGTTTACATCTTGCCCGCAGTTTCTATTGGAATCTAATCTAACTTTATTCACAAAATACCAATTTTTGTCGAATACGATAAACTTTCATAAGTACTATTAGTGGCAGTATAATCGCGGCTGCTTCAATCAAATTATAAACCTAAAAAGACATTTATTCAACTGGTCTGCAGACATTGTTGTTGCCTGTGCCCTTGCAACTTCTCCATACATGGAACACTGACTTCAAACTTCTACACACTCTCAGAAAAAGTCACAATTATAACGGCACCAGCTCGAATCACACAGCAAAACAATATATAACGCACAGCTGGAAAATACACTGAAACAAAAATTATAATGGGTTTCACTGCACCGCCGACAAAGCGCACCCGGAACAACGCTGGGACTTCTAGCGACCGCGTCTACGATGCCCATTCACCACAGCTGTTGTATCTGCTCAAGGTTCGTTTCCAGGAGCAAACGGCACAAATCGCGATCCGCGTCATGGAGGCCGAGCAGAGCATCCTCGTGGTCGATCTTCGATCCCAAAGGCATCGACGCAGTGACCGAGTGGAGCGGCTGGACCAGGATGAGGCTGATCTGAGAGAAATGGGTGAGCGAGTGGGTCGCCTGGAGGCAAAACAGGCAGCCCGACACATGACCACCAGCGCGTGCGAGCCGCATCCACGGTGTCCCCTTCGTGGAGGGAGAACGTTAGAACTTTGTATAACAAGCTTTGTTTCAATCTCCAGCTAACTCCACCACCAATAATGTGCGATATTTTCCGAGCCCGAAAATAGCGACAAACGCGCGTAGATCCAGTAATAATTCTTGGAATGGAAAACATCCGCGAGAAGATCTTCCTTCTTAGCAAAATTGGGTTGTACCGCCGAGAGCACAAAAAACAACTCAGCTTGCAATTATTGGGTCTCAACTACGATGCTGTGCTATATGTAAATTGCTCATTTAAGAGGAAACTACGAAATTTTTAAAGAAGCCATGTGTATGAAGAAGCACAGAAGTCTCTCAGGTGTATTTTCATAAATATAATAATCATTCTCAATAAAGGCACAGAAAGGAGCAGACGCTCCAAAAACCAAACGATCAATCATATTAATTATACATATACCATGGCGACCGTGACAAAAGTCATAAGCTGCAGTCTAGTTGTGCGAAGTGCATAATGGCATAATGCCAAGTTAAAAAGGCAAAATAACAAGTTCAAGAGACAAATTATGTAAAATTCGAAAGTGAACTGTCTGATAATATAAAAAAAAAAAATGATATAATGTGCAAATGAAAACAAACTCAAACCTAAATGAACAGCTAAGTAAGTCACTAAAATGTCCTACAATATTGTCTGCTCAACTTAAACCTGCCAAAAGGTTATTTCTAATAATGACGCTATTATCGGTTGCTGGCTTTGTTGTGCACGCCAAGTGCATTGATTGCAAAGTCAAGGCGGCCGAGATTATTAAAAGCACAAAAGGACTGCGCTATTGCTGTGAGGCTTGTCGCGAAGTTGAAAGGGAAATGATGGCTTTTATGAGGCAAACCAAAAATGGTTTCAAAGAGCTACTTGTTAGTTTTCGTAAAACTAATGAGGTGCTCATGGCGCTGTTTAATGGCCTTAAGGTATTAAACGAGTCCCCAAAGCGCAAGAAAACCACGGTTTGCACACCGCACTTGGCCACTGCCCTGCAACTCGACGCAGGTTCTCAACAGCTGACTCCCACGGCACAGCCCCCGTCCCCAATATATCTAACTTCAATTGTATTTGTATTTGTAATTGGTATTGAGGTCGGGTGCGAGAAAAGATTCGGCCTCCGAATGTGCCGCGTTAGGGACCGCAGCTCCGGTGATTTCCGTTGAGTCCGCTCAAATTAACGACCCCTCAGATCCCCGTCACGAATGCTCCCCAGGGTGACAGGCCTGGATTACCGGCCGAAATTGGAAATAAAGCCAACCAATCTATGTTGCCAAAAGCCCTAATTGCAGTACCACCAACGAGGCAGATATTTGTCTATCGGATTCACCCATCTCAATCATCTGAAGATGTTACTGTCTATATTAAAGACAGAACCAAATCCGATCATATTAAGGTGGAACAATTTAAATTTTCTTATGCGAGGGATATTTCATCTTTCAAAATAAATGTCCCTGACGAGCTCTTTAACACAATATGCTCTGCCGATTTCTGGCCTCAGTATGTTGTCGTTAAGGAGTACGAAGCTAAGAAAAATAAAAGACGGCCTGAAGGAATTAGTCTACCCAGGCCGGACAAACCTCTACGTCCGCTCCAAAAAACTAACCAATTCTCTCCTTCTTTCCTATCAGAATGCAAGAGGCTTACATAGTAAGCTTCCTAAATTGTATTCTGAAAGTGTATCCTTCGCATCCCAGGTGATTGTGTTCACAGAAACCTGGTTAAAGCAGGAGATCCTAAGCTCTGAACTTTTTCCAGCTGTGTACACAACGTACAGGCTTGATCGGCCTTCCAGGCGAGGGGGCGGGGTCCTCATTGCGGTTGACTCCAATCTCACGTCTGAATTATTAGCTTTCGAGGAATGCAACGATGTTGAATTCCTTTGTGTGAAGCTATCATTTAATGGTTGTTTTACTTATATTACTTGTTCCTACATTCCCCCCTTGTCGGAACTTCCTATTTATTGGAACCACCTTTCCGCTATCCAGCCGGTCTCCAATCGACTTTCGGATAGGGACCATTTAATTGTTCTAGGTGATTTTAACATTTCTGGAGCTATTTGGTCCACAACAGAATCCTCTAACACACTTTTAACTACGGCACGTCACGATTTTATTGATGGTTTGTTTGACATTTCATTGTCTCAAGTCAACCATGTACGGAAATTCTTAAATCGCCTGCTCGATCTCTGCTTTGTCTCTGATCCGGCAAGAGTCAGTTTGGTTAGGGTCCCGCCCTTAACGCAACCCGGAGAATAAGTCTGATCGGCCAGCGAAGAAAGTCCAGTAAGTATTCCTTTTTACTGAATGTGTTCCGCAATACTATACGTCAATCTCAAATAAACCTCCCTGGTTTTGTAAGGAGTTGACTCGCCTCAAAAACATTAAGTCCAATCTCTACTCTAAATTTAAATTCTCGCTATTTAGCGGCTCGATCTAAGTTCACCGTGCTTAACGCGCACTGTTATAAAAACTATCTGACTCGTTGTAAGGTTCAGTTCGCGGTGGACCCAAAACAGTTTTACATTTTGTCAGCACTAAACGTAAGCCAATTACACAACCTTCCTCGCTCTCATTTGAAAATACGACAGCAAACAATGATCAGGCAATCGCCGATCTTTTTGCTCAGTTTTTTTAAACTACTCATTCTCCGTCATCCGATACAAACCAGACCTATTCTTATAACATGCCCAAATCGAACCTAATTTGTAGTCCTAGCTTAACAGAAAGCTCCCTTCTTTTGGATCTTCAACATGTCAAGCCGGTTTATTCGCCAGGTCCCGACGGAATACCGGTCTGTGTGCTTAGGTATTGTGCCGAGGGAAGGAATCAACGTCATTCCTCTCCACAAAAAAGGTTGCAAAGTGGATGCTAAAAACTATAGAGGAATCTCTAAGTTGTCAGCCATCCCAAAACTTTTCGAAAACGTAATTACTCCCCATTTGCAGCACCTGTGGGGCTCAGTAATTTCTCCATGCCAACATGGATTTTTTAAACGAAGATCAACGACAACTAACCTTCTGGAGCTCACTTCTTTTATTATAAGGGGCTTTCCTCAAAATTTACAGACAGATGTCATCTATACTGATTTCAGTAAAACATTTGACTCCGTTAATTATTCCCTTCTTATTAGGAAACTCGACTTAATGGGTTTTCCTGTCGATCTTCTTAGATAGATCTCAAGTTATCTGAATGGCAGGATGCAAAAGGTTCTTTTTAAAAACAACTTGTCGAATGTTCTCCGGGTGACCTCTGGTGTCCCGCAAGGGAGCCACCTTGGTCCCTTACTTTTTACATTATTTATTAACGACTTGACTAAAGTTTTGACGCGTAAACTTTGTGTGCAATATAAGGACGGCGCTAGCCAATCAGATTTACAAACAGATCTTAATAACTTTCAAAAATGGAGCACTGCAAACTTATTTAACCTAAATGGCTCCAAATGAAAGCTGATGACATCCTCACGTGTCCCTCCCAAGCATGCGACCTATATGCTAAACTGCCGCTCTATGGAAAGGATCACTCTAGTTGACGATTTGGGTATCCGCTTGGATCCTAAACTGGAGTGTATTGATCATATCTCGAGCATTGTGAATAAAGCCAGGGGTGTGCTTGGATTTATTAAACGGTGGTCGAAAGAATTCGATGACCCCTACGTCACGAAGAACTTATATATTTCAAAAGAACTTTTTACTTTTCGCTCTTCGTGGCTTAAATTGGGATGCAAACATTAGGTTGCCCTCTTATTCTAATAGACTTCTCCTAATTAACCTACCCTCTTTAGAAAACCGTAGAACGATGCTAGGCATTGTCTTTATGTATAACCTGATTCGGGGTGACGTGGAAAGCAGCGATCTATTGGGTCAGTTGAATTTCCACGTACCATGTAGAACCACTAGATCCTACTTGCCTTTAGTTTTGCACCACTGCAGAACATCATATGAAATGCATGAACCCTTTAGAGTACTATGTGCAAATTATAATTTGTACAAAATAACCTCATCTGTAGATAGCCTTCCTAAACTAAAAACATTAATCTTATCCCACTTAGTACACATGCAAGATAGCAATCGAGCTGCCTGATAGTAGTCTATATTCCTCGCATTCTTTTACCTATACTTTTCTTTCGCGTCTATTAACACCTAACCCTAACCAGCACGTGCCGGGTTTCGAAGGGCCACTTGAGTGTACTGACCGTAGTGCATCAACGTCTAAATAAAAAAAAAAGAACAACAGCAGCCATAAAAAAAACAAAAAAAAAAAGGAACACACTACGCACAACATTGATGGCAGAGGAGCCCAACTTCGAGACAGCTGTTCCCATTGAACAAAGGGATTTGCCGACGTTGTAAGAGGCTTTGCAGACAAATCCAGCCGATGCACCACGTCCACTCACAATAGCTGTGTACCGGGCTCGACAGGAAAAAAAAGTGATACGAAAACACTAAAGAAGTGGACGGAGAGGGAAACTCCTGCAGCAACGGCGACTGGTAAAGTAAATGATCCAGACAACGCTGCACAGAGCGTTTTTAACACCTATATGAGCAGCTTCGCATTGGTGTGAAACAACGCAAGCGGGCTGCATAATTGCCAATGCCTCAATTTGCCTTAAAATTAAGTACTAATTTTTAGCCGCTGTGTGAAACTACTGCTTGAAAAAATACGACAACTTTCGGACTTCATCAAAAATGGAGACCACGACGAAGAAACGACACAACGGAAACATGCAAGGAGCTTATCACCCAATCCCGGAGCAGGATTAAACATAGAGATAACAAGGGACGAGAAATATGAATCAAAAATACACGGAATAACAAATCAGACTACAACTAGCGGGTCAAGGATCAACCCATTTACCCCAAAAGAAGACAAACAAGAAACAAGGAAGTACGGAATGGCAGAACGGGCAGCAGCCCGCAAACGATTATGGCACACAGCTCGACCACGTAGCAGCAGCAATGGTGTTCCTACTGAAGGGAGCGGCACAGATTTGGACACATTTAAAACCCACCATCGGGCTATCAGGAAAGAACATTTGAACGAATCATGCAACGCCACCAGTATAGAGGCGATTCGGCCAAGCAGTACGTTAGCGAATTGAGGAAAATAATGCTCTTCATCACACTGAGCGAAGAACAAAAGACATATAGAATCAGCATATGCAAAGCGCCGAGAAATTGAATCCCTAAGAGATTATCTCAGACTGAAGGAAGAATTCGAGTCACTGGAGCCAAGACAACCACCGCGAACGCAAGAGTTGCAACAAAGAACAACCACAGGGAACTAAAACATGGCAGGAGCGTTTAACATGAACAAAAAAAGGACATCGGCAGCATTGACTGCTGCCGAAACAAGGAGAGATACGAAAGAGGTACTGGGCTACAGGCGGAAACCTCAGCGCCACAGAATTATAATCGCCAGAGACAATGGTAAAATTGGATGGCCAGAGGATCGCCGCACAAGTACGGGTAGGGGAAACACATTAACAAGGCATAATCGACAGGTGTTACCAGATGCTCTTTTTTTTCTGTTGGACGTTGATGCACTACGGTCACTACACTCAAGTGGCCCTTCGAAACCACGCACATGTTTGTTAGGGTTAGGTGTTAATAGGCGCGAATATAGACTACTATCGGGCAGCTCGATTTCTACCCTGCATGTGTGCTAAGTAAGTTAAGATTAATTTTTTTAGTTTAGGAAGGCTATCTACAGATGAGGTTATTTTGTACAAATCATTATAATTTGCACATAATACTTTAAAGGGTTCATGCATTTCATATGATGTTCTGCAGTGGTGCAAAACTAAAGGCAGGTAGGATCTAGTGGTTCTACATGGAACGTGGAAATTCAACTGACTCAATAGATCGCTGCTTACCACGTCACCACGGATCATAAAGACAATGACTAGCATCGTTCTATGGTTTGCTAAATAAGGTAGGTTAATTAGGAGAAGTCTACTAGAATAAGATGACAACCTAAGGTTTGCATCCCACTTTAAGCCACGAAGAGCGAAAAGTAAAAAGTTCTTTTGAACTGACTCAATGCGTTTGCTGTGGCAGTCCCACTGGGGACTCCAAACGCAAGATCCATATTCTAAAATAGGACGAACTAATGAAATGTATAAATTCTTCGTGACGTAGGGGTAATCGAATTCTTTCGACCACCGTTTAATAAATCCAAGCCCACCCCTGGCTTTATTGACAATGCACGAAAAATGATTAGTATATTTACGTTGATGCACTACGGTCAGTACACTCAAGTGGCCCTTCGAAACCAAGCACGTGCTTGTTAGGTGTTAATAGGCGCGAAAGAAAAGTATAGGTAAAAGAATGCGAGGAAAGTACCCTCCACCATATAGACTAATAGCGCGCAGCTCGATTGCTATCTTGCATGTGTACTAAGTGGGTTAAGATTAATGTTTTTAGTTTAGGAAGGCTATCTACAGATGAGGTTATTTTGTACAAATCATTATAATTTGCACATAGTACTCTAAAGGGTTCATGCATTTCATACGAGGTTCTACAATGGTGCAAAACTAAAGGCAAGTAGGATCTGGTGGTTCTACATGGTACGTGGAAATTCAACTGCCCCAAAAGATCGGTGCTTTCCACGTGACCACGGATCAGGTTATACATAAAAACAATGCCTAGCATTGTCCTACGGTTTGCTAAGGAAGGTAGGTTAATTAGGAGAAGTCTACTAGAATAAGATGGCAACCTATGGTTTGCATCCCAGTTTAAGCCACGAAGTGCAAAAAGTAAAAAATTCTTTTGAACTGACTCAATGCGTTTGCTGTAGACGTCCCACTGGGGACTCCAAACGCAAGATCCATATTCTAAAATAGGACGAACTAACGAAATGTATAAATTCTTCGTGACGTAGGGGTCATCGAATTCTTTCGACCACCGTTTAATAAATCCAAGCACACCCCTGGCTATATTTACAATGGACGAAATATGATCAATAAACTCCAGTTTAGAATCTAGGCGGATACCCAAATCGTCAACTAGAGTGATCCTTTCCAGAGAGCAGCAGTTCAGCGTATAAGTCGCAAGCTTGGGAGAGGCACGTGAGAATGACATGAGCTTGCATTTGGTGTCATTTAGGTTTAATAAGTTTGCAGTACACCATTTTTGAAAGTTATTAAGATCTGTTTGTAAATCTGACTGGCTAGCGCCGTCCTTATATTAAACGCAAAGTTTAACATCGTCAGCGTACATGAGTACTCTGGAGCTAGTCAAAACTTTGGTCAAGTCGTTAATAAATAATGTAAAAAGTAAGGGACCCAGGTGGCTCCCTTGCGGGACACCAGAGGTCACCCGGAGAACATTTGACAAGTTGTTTTTAAAGAGGACCTTTTGCGGCCTACCATTCAGATAACTTAAGATCCACCTAAAAAGATGGACAGGAAAACCCATTAAGTCGAGTTTCCTAACAAGAAGGGAATGATTTACAGAGTCAAATGCTTTACTGAAATCAGTATAGATCACATCTGTCTGCATGTTTTGTGGAAAGCCCCTTATAATGGAAGAAGTGAGCTCCAGAAGGTTAGTTGTCGTTAATCTTCGTTTAACAAATCCATGTTGGCATGGCGAAATTACTGATCTTATTCCTACTCTCTTTTATGGAATCGAAGTTTTCGGCCATTGCGATGCGCGGGACTTGCAAACTTTAGTGGTCGCTTTGCACTGAATTGTGTTTAATTTAAGACGCTATGACCATGTATCACACCTATCTTGTAAAATTCTTGACCTTAACTTGACCACCTGGATAGATTATAGAACTTTAATATATTTTCATAAAATTTTGACGACCAAAGAACCTATATATCTCTACGAAAAACTTTCTCCTGCGACTTTGCTTAGGACAAACAATTATATATGCCCTCGAACTCTAACGCTTTGCTCGAAGAGGCAGTTCCTTATTAATGGTATCTGATTGTAGAACAATCTCCCTCATCAATACAAATCAATTAGGAGCGCAACTCTATTTTCTGATAAAATAAAAAATTTCTTGAAAAACGATATGAATTAAATTCATTAAAACTAGTTAATACAATATAATATAAAATATAAAAACTTTAACAATAATAAGAAATCTTCAAATAAAAAAAACAAAATAAAGTAAATTACATGTTAGCTTTATAAATAAATGTTTCTACTTAAGTATAAGTTTTAAGCAAAACTGTATGGAACCTAAAGTTACTAGCGCAATAATAATAAGTGTAAACTTGCAGCGCTGGGCTAAAAAATAAAAATAAACTATAAACTATAAACAGGTGCTGCAAATGGGAAGTAATTACGTTTTCGAAAAGTTTTGGGATGGCTGACAACTTAGAGATTCCTCTATAGTTTTTAGCATCCACTTTGCTCCCTGTTTTGTGGAGAGGAATGACGAATGATTCCTTCCAAATAAGGGGAAATTGGGATGTTTCTAAGGATAAGGTAAACAATTTTAGAAGGGGACAGCACAGGGCCTCGGCACAATACCTAAGCACACAGCCTGGTATTCCATCGGGACCTGGCGAATAAACTGGCTTGACACGTTGAAGATCCAAAAGAAGGGAGCTTTTGGTTAAGCTAGGACTGAAGATTAGGTTTGAGTTGGGTATGTTATAAGAATAGGTCTGGTTTGAATCGGATGACGGAGAATAAGTAGTTTGAAAAAACTGAGCAAAATGATCGGCGATTGCCTGATCATTGTTTGCTGCAGTATTTTCAAATGAAAGCGAGGAAGGATGTGTAATAGGCTTACGTTTAGTGTTGACCAAATTATAAAACTGTTTTGGGTCCACCGCGAACTGAACCCTACAACGCGTCAGATAGTTTTTATAACACTGCGCGTTAAGCTCGGTGAACTTAGACCGAGCCGCTAAATAACGAGAATGGACAGCTTGAGAACCGTTACGTTTAAATTTAGAATAGAGGTTGGACTTAATGTTTTTGAGGCGAGTCAACTCTTTACAAAACCAGGGAGGCTTATTTGAGATTGACGGATCGTATTGCGGAACACAATCATTAAAAAAGGAATTCATAGCATTGTAAAAAATATCCATGGCATCAACCATGTCAGTGCACATGTAGAGATCGGACCAATCAAAGTCAGATATGAAATTATTCAGCCGTCGAAAATCCGCCTTGCGAAAGCAGTGGACTTTCTGGCCGATCAGACTTATTCTCCATAACAGTCCCAATATCGATAGTCTCATCAAAAGTAGGATGGTATGGATCTTCGGGTTGGGACCCTAACCAAACTGACTCTTGCCGGATCAGAGACAAAGCAGAGATCGAGCAAGCGATCTAAGGAATTTCGTACATGGTTGACTTGAGACAGCGAAATGTCAAACAAGCCATCAATAAAGTCATGCCGTGCTGTAGTTAAAAGAGTATTTGAAGATTCATTTGTGGACCAAATAGCCCCAGGAATGTTAAAATCACCTAGAACAATTAAATGGTCCCTATCCGAAAGTCTATTGGAGACCGCCTGAATAGCGGAAAGGTGGTTCCAATAAATAGGAAGTTCCGACAAGGGCGGAATGTAGGAACAAGTAATATAAGTAAAACTACCATTAAATGATAGCTTCACACAAAGGAATTCAACATCGTTGCATTCCTCGAAAGCTAATAATTCAGACGTGAGGTTGGAGTCAACCGCAATGAGAACCCCGCCCCCTCGCCTGGAAGGCCGATCAAGCCTGTACGTTGTGTACACAGCTGGAAAAACTTCGGAGCTTAGAATCTCCGGCTTTAACCAGGTTTCTGTGAACACAATCACCTGGTATGCAAACGATAAACTATCAAAATATAATTTAGGAAGCTTACTACGTAAGCCTCTTGCGTTCTGATAGGAAAGAAGAAGAGAATTTGTTAGGTTTTTGAAGCGGACGAGGTAGATGGCACAATGGATTTTCCGGCCTAGGTAAACTAACTCCAACAGGCCGTCTTTTCTTTTTCTTAGCTTCGTACTCCTTAACAACAATGTGCTTTGGCCAGAAGTTCTCAGAGCACATTGTTTTAAAAAGTTCGTCAGGGACATCTATTTTGAAAGATGAAATATCCCTAGCATAAGAAAATTTGCATTTTTTCACCTTAATCTTAGATTTTCGGCTTTAATACGACCTAGAATGTAGGTACTTACATCATCAGATGTTTGATCAGGGGAAGCCGCGAAACAAACATCTGTTTAGTTGGTGGAATAGCAATCAGGGCTTTTGGCAATACATTTGTAGTGCCAATTTCGGCCGGTATTCCGGGCCTGTTACCCTGGGGAGTTTTCTGGATGGGGTTCTGTGGGGTCATTAATTGTGACCCCTCAGCGGACTCAACGGATATAATTGGAGTCGCTTCCCCTCCCGCGGCACATTCGGAGGCCGAATCTTTTCTCGCCCCCTATCTTAATATCATTGGAGTTAGAAATATTGGAGTCGGGGACTGTGCCGAGGGAGCGAGCGGTTGAGATCCCGCCGCGAGTTGTTGGGATCCGCCCAAATGCGGTGTGCCAACCGTGGTTTTTTGCGCTTAGGGGACTCATTTAATAGCTTAAGGCCATTAAACTGGGAGTCCAGCGCAAGGAGCACCTCATTAGTTTTACGAAAACTAACAAGTAGCTCCCTAAAACCATTTTTGGTTTGCCGCATAAAAGACCTGATTTCCTTTTCAACCTCGCGACAAGTTTCACAGCAGTAGCGCATTTCACTGTTTTTAATAATTTCAGCCGCCCGGCCTGTGCGATCCAGGTACTTGGCGTGCACAACATCATCACACAGCCAGCAGCCAATATCAGGGTAATCATTTGAAATTACCTTCTTGCAGGTTTTAATAGCGCAGACAATATTACAGGTCATTATAGTAACTTACCACTGTACCAATCAGAAGTTAAGAGAAAATAAGAAAAGAAGCACTAAGAGAGAGAGAGAGCGAGCAAGAGAGCGAGAGTTAGGGAGCTTAAGCCGTCAAGCTGTAATATCGGCGTAACGAATAAAGCACAAAGAGGAATGCAAAAATGAAGATAAGCAATTGCTGCACCAAACTAATTTGCAATTAATATAGTTATTAATATACAAAAACAGCCGCATGCACACGCGAAGTGAAACGGTGAATTATTATTGAACACAAGATAAAAGTTTCAAATAAAACCCCGGTGGTTTATAGCAAAGAATTTACACAAATACGAGGCGCAAAACAAAAACACGACCGTTCACTTTGAAAGAGGAAACGAATACGAATATGAATATAATAAACTCCAATTTAGGATCTAGGCGGATACCCAAATCGTCAAATAGAGTGATCCTTTCCAAAGACCAGCAATTCAACGTATAGGTCGCAAGCTTGGGAGAGACACGTGAGAATGTCATCAGCTTGCATTTAGGTTTAATAAGTTTGCAGCGCACCATTTTTGAAAGTTAATAGATCTGCTTGTAAATCCGACTGGCTAGCGCCGTCCTTGTATTGCACGCAGAGTTTAACGTCGACCGCGTACATGAGTACTCTTGAGTTAGTCAAAACTTTCGGCAAATAGTTAATAAATAAAACGCGCCTAAATGTAAGGGAAGAAGGTGGCTCTCTTGCGGGACACCAGAGGTCACCCGGAGAATATTCGACACGTTGTTTTTAAAGAGGACCTGAATAGGACGTGAAGGCACTATTCCAAACACTGTTTTTTTCACTTCAACTGACCCCATCGCCCATTTTTTTTTTTTTTTTTTTTTGTATACTTTGCTGTTATTTATTGAATCTTCTCCATTTAGAGACTAACAATAAGTGTGTCAAATCTTATATTAATAACCTTACTAACAGTCATATGACTTGCACAGAGTTGTATGGCCCTGACAATTATTGCTGGGTTGGAAGGTCGTTTCGTTGTAGGCGGGTTCTGCTGGAAGCCCGAGTTTTTTTGTATAGGTCGCCTTTTGCTTGTCTATTTCATCTTTTACTGCAAGAATGCCGAGATCCCTATGGATGTTTTGGTTGCGAATATACCATGGTGCCCCAGTGATAGTTCTCAGGATTTTTGATTGCGCGCGCTGTATGATGTCTATATTGCTGCTGCTCGCGTTTCCCCACAGCTGGAGCCATATGTCCAGATAGGCTTTAGCGTGGAGTTGTAGAGCAGGACCTTGTAGTCCAGACGCAGTGGCGATCGGGCGTTTAAAATCCAGTGGAGGCTGCTAGCTTTTAGTTTTAGATGTAGTTTCTTGCATTCGATGTGTCTTCGCCAGGTTAGTCGTCTGTCGAGGTGGACGCCGAGATACGTTACTTCGTTGAATTGGGGAATCTGCGTACTATTCAAGGATACTGGGGAGCATGTTTGCCTGTTAAGAGTAAAAGTTATGTGTTTACATTTTTGTTCGTTTATTTTAATACGCCAGTCAGATAGCCACTTCTCAACTACCATGAGGTGACTTGCTAGTTGGGTTTGTTGCTCGGTTTGGGCACTTCGAGCGACTTAGGATCGCAGTGTCGTCAGCGAACGTGGATGTTGTTAGCCGCTCGTTCGTAGGTATATCCGCTGTATAAAGGACGAACAGGGTGGGCCTCAGTGCGCTTCCTTGTGGAACTCCGGCTTCGATAGTGTACTCGTCAGATGTTGTTGCGTTGCACCTTACTGCAAAGACTCTGTTGTAAAGATACGATTCAAGTAGCTTATGAGTGTATGTAGGCAAGTGTGTTTTGATTTTATGCATGAGGCCATTTAACCAGACTCTATCGAAAGCTTGAGATACATCGAGAAATACTGCGCTGCAGTATTCCCGATGCTCGAAGGCTGTGCGTATCTCTGATGTTATTCTGTTGACTTGTTCGATTGTGCCATGGTTTCGACGGAAGCCAAATTGATGAGCCGGGATAACATTGTGTGCTTCCAGGTATGGTATTATGTGTTTTAGAAGGCATTTCTCGAACAGTTTGGACAGACACGATAATAAACTTATTGGTCTGTAGGATGACGGGATTGTGTGGTCTTTTCCGGGTTTCGGTATCATTATGATGATCGATTTTTTCCATTTCCTTGGGTAGTAGCCAAGGCATATAATCCCATTGAAGATTTTGCAAATGACCTCAATAGCTGAGTTTGGAAGTTCAATTATCATTTTTGGAGTTATTAAGTCACCGCCCGGAGCCTTTTTTGGTTTCAGTTCCCCAATGACTTTTGCGATCTCATTCGGCTGAAACAATGTTAGTAAAGACATAGTATTAGTTTTGGTTTGTGGTAGGACAAATGGACTAGTGGCCTGGTTGGGCTGGAAGACGCTTCGGAGATGTGAAGCAAATGTTTCGGCTCTATCTTCGTCGCTGCGGGCCCAGCAACCTGAAGAGTTTCTTATCGGGGTGACGGTTTCAATTGGAGAGCTTAGATTTGGGTGAGCCCTCCACAAAGGATGCTTTGTGCTGGTTGGCGTAAGTTTTTCGATGTACCGTAGTTGTGCCTTTTCAGCGTCTTGTTTCAGAGCTCGGTTTAGTAAGCGAGTGACTTGCTTAAGACGTTGTTTTGAAGATGGCGATCTGTTGCTTTGCCAAGCACGTCGCAGACTCCTTTTTTCCAGGACAAGCTGTTCAATTTGTTGATTAGTTTTGAATTTGTTGGGTTGTACGTCCTTCCCTTGTGGTGTTGAGATAGTGGCTGCTGCAGTGAGTACGTCCTCAAGAGCATCAGTAGAGCAGTCGATATCCGCTTCGATGTTGAGCTGCGGGGTTAGTTCAATGTGGGAACTTACATATTTCTTATATTTAAGCCAGTTAGTTCTGTGCGACGTCAGCCTTTGGGGTTGATCTGTAGTTTCTGGGCTTTGAAGAAGAGTTATTAGTACTGGCGAATGGTCTGATGAAAGATCCGAAAGCGCTTTGGCACATATAATGTTGCGTGAGATATTTTTTGTCATTTTTTTTTTTTGTCTATTAAGTCTGGTATCTTTCTGGGGTCTGCTGGCCAATATGTGGGGCTACCAGGGGAAACATAGTCCAATTTGTTTCTCAAGTTTATGATTGCATTATATAATTGCCTTCCTTTGGGAGTCACGAGACGCGATCCCCAGTGCGTATGCTTGGCATTATAGTCTCCTGCAGCTATGAAGCGATCTCCAAGTGAGTTGTAAAAATCCATGAATTGTCCTTCCGAGATTGTAAAGCGAGGCGGGCAGTAGACAGCGGCTATGGAAAGGTTGCTGTTACCTGACTGCAGTTTAATAGACGTAGCCTGCAAGTAATTAGTTGAATACCTTTGGTGAAAGTGGTGCTTTATGCGTTCTCTGACTAGGACGCCGGTTCCGCCGTGGGCTTTACCATCTGGATGATCTGTGCGGTAGAAGGCGTAACCTCTTATTTGGAAGTTGTATTTTCTTGTGAGGTGCGTCTCTCCAAGCAGCATAACGTCGATATGATTTTCATTCAGGAACTGTGTTATTTCAAGTTTATGCCGTGAAACGCCATTGGCGTTCCACATAATTATTCTTAGACTAGACATCAGTTATTTGGACTGCTGAGCTACAAGCAACTGTATCACCATGTTCTGGTTTTGAACAAGTGTTTGCATGGTGGTTTTCATGAAGGACATTAATTCTGTTAGACTTTGTTGCATGGTAAGCATCATAGCTTCCATTGTGCTTTGTGGCTGTCCTGGGGCTTTCTGAGCATTTTCTAGATTAGACTGGACGGGGTTCTCCATACCTGTTCGGAGGGCATCAGCGTAGGAGAAGCCCTTCTGGGTATTTAGCGGACCAAATGAGGATCTTGCGGCCTTGGCAAAGAATACTTCCGGCGTCGTTTGTGATCTAGTGTACACGTTTCGTGTATTCTGATTGCGCGTTGCCGTCACTCTTCTCATGCGCCTCTTCAACTCCTTGAAAACCACACAGCCCCTGTAGTTTGCGGTATGGTTTACTCCGCAGTTCCCACATTTCTTCTTGTGGGGGTCTTCCTTGTTAGCAGGGCAGTTAGCGGAATTGTGAAAGTCTCCGCAAACTACACAGACTGATCGAAGTGTGCAGTATGTCCTGGTGTGTCCATACTCCTGGCAGTTTGTGCATTGCACTGGGCCGTTTCTTTTATGTGGCTCTTCCACCGGAATTCTTCGGTGCAAGAGGAATTGCAAGTTGTAAATGGGGTGGACTTCGTTTTCTTCAAGGCTCTGCTGTCTGGCTCCAGCTCGACCTTGAAGAGTGGTTGCGGTTGTCTGTTTTTATTTATGATGTTGCTGACGTTCTTTGCATAAAAACCCTTTTCTTTAAGGGCATCTATAATTTCGTTTTGGGTTACATCGGGCTCGATTCCTTTTAGTACCACTTGCAGGCCCTTGCTGCTTTTTAATTGGTACGTGTAATAATTTTTTTTTGATTCGTCCAGGTATTTCGACACAGCTCGGAAGTGTTCTTCCGATTTCGTTTGCACTTTGGTTTCGTGAATATTCCCTTTAGTAAGAGGAACTACATGAAAATTTCCGTCCCCGACCAGCGCAACAATTTTGTTGACCAGGGCGTTCGAGCTTTTCTCCCTTATGTAGATTGGTGGGGGCTTTGATTTCTTTTGGGTCTCTTGACCCATTTCCGGTAAATCATCCGCTAAAAGGGCAAATCTGTTGCTGTTAGATCTCCTGGGTTGATCATTTTCTCCTTGGACACGGTTTATCTTTGGCTTGTTACCGACCGCGCTGTTCTGCGGGCTAAGCTTACGCTTGATTTGGATGTAGCGATCCATGCCGGTCTGTATGGCCGGGGCCGCCTGTTGAATATTGCCGATTTTGGCTTTGGAGCTTGCAGTTCTTGTTGTTATTGTATTTGGCGCTGCAGTTGATGACATCGCAGTCGTTTCCGCGATATTGGTCGTTGCTGTAGTTGTGGCTGTTGCTTTTCCCGCCGTTACTGTAGTTGTTGCTGTTGCTTTTGCTGCAGTTGCAGAAATTTTGTCACAGCTTGTTGTTGGGGTTTTACACTGAGAACTCCATGATGTAGGTGTAGGAGTGGGTAGAGCGGGTGAGCAAGAACGTGCTCTTTGGCTATCGACCGCCAGACGGTTGCTCTTTGTCGCCGTTTCGTTGCTGTCGCGAGTTGAGAAATACGAGAAATAACCGTTACTTGGGCTCACGGAGCTTCTACGCTCTTTCTTTTGTTCGTCGCTCATTGAGCTATTTCGCGTGGCACTTATTATTTTATAAAATAATTATGCACTTGTTTTAATCATATCACTAGTTTTGAGTCGAAAACTATATATTTTTCTGATTTAGCGTCTTTTCGCTTATCTTGGAATTCCAGTATTATATACTTTATTTTATTTTTTGTCTTAAAATCATCCACTTTCTATAACTTTTTCCCGGAGCTCACGCGAAACACGTCCGCTCTCTACGGCTTGCGATTAACGATCGCCCAAATTGCGATCCATTTTTAGGGTGCGACCTTCGGCTCAATCGATTGTGGACCCAATTTTTATAATTAAATTAGAAAACGTGCACGAAGCTACTAGTTCTGGAGCCCTAAACTAATTCTTTTCGCGCCTAAATGTAAATGCTTACATCCAAAACGGTCAAATAGTCATTCACTTTTACGGATACTTGGAAAGCAGAATACTGGCTTAAACGTATGTCATATAAATGCTCAAAGTCTCCCTCGAAAAATTGAAGAATTTAGATACCTCTTTATTAACTCATACGTCTGTCATACTTCGAATGCAGTAAGCATTCGAATTCATACTACAACATGCTTTACTTTTACATAAGCTGCCACCTTTTCTGCTAGTATACCTTCAAAATCGCCAACTTCGAATCGAGCAAGTAGTTAATTAGCCGAGCACACTTCGTGCTGTATTACCGTCCTATATACTGTTGCTTATAGGATTGTAATGCAGATGCTTTAATGGCTGGTATACCACGTATATAGGATCGTAATGCAGATTAAACCAGCTCGATATAGTTTTTTATTCCTAGCAAAAAAAAAGATATTCCGCAAAAAGTTTTTTCAATATTTTGTATATATTAATTTTTAATTAAAACTAAACAGAAGAACAAAACTTATAAACGTATTTTAAAAATAACTTAAATGGATCTTCTTAGGATATGGGATTACATATCCACTTTTACTTGCAAAAAGTAAAGTGACAGATGACAAGACAAAGTATTATATGAAAAAAAAAATTACACAAACAACAAGCCGTGGAAATACAAACTTAAAAAAAAAACACACACAGCCGCAAGTGCCGAACACAGAAATAGTATAACAAAGCAAAATAACATAAGCCGAACGATTGCCGAAGCTTTGACAGGCAGGAACAAAAACAACTTCCCATTACAGTCCTGTGTTCTAACAGCTGGAGAAACGATTGATTACGAATGTACCTTTGACGATGCATCTTGTAGAATTACCATATTCGGTCGTAGCAGGGTTGCGCCACTGGGATGTGTATCTGAAAATTGATTTGTCTCAAATGTATGTAATGTGTTAGTTAAATGTGATGGTTACAAATTATATCGTTCTGATCGTGATAGTCATGGCGAAGGGGTTGCTATATATGTAAATATGTCAAAAATGTAAACATTCGACTACCAGTGCAATTCAATATTTAGTTGTAGAAATTAAATGTCAAAAACATGCTACAAATTTGTTAATATGATGCATATATCGACCAAATTCCCGGATAAATTATGATTAAATTTTAAATATACTCCCTGAAATTACATTAAACTTTACAGACGTCATTATAAGAGGAGATTTTAATAGCGATATTGATTTTATATAAACTATATATAAAAACATAATAACATATATAAATAGTAAAAACACTTTAATTGTCGTTTTAGTTAATTTTTATTTTTCACAACCGCACGCTCTCGTTGTCTGCAAGCAAGTGGCAAGGGTACGCATGTGCATACAAAAAGGAAACAAAAACGTTCTTAGAAACAGAGGGAGAGAACAAAGACAGGAGAGGGCTTTGCCTCTCTCTGAGATCTTCATTGTTCATCGCCTTCCCACACACACACAATGTGTATGTGTACAAGTGTGACTTTTGGTATTCTCAACACGCCACCTCAAAAGTTACACTGATACAAATTAAGGAATAACAAAAGATATTTTTCAGACGAGTGTGTGCATATTCAAATGGTTGTAATATTTTTCTTCTCTGGGGACTCTTTTTTTCTGATCCAGCATTTGCTGCAAAGAATTGGGGAAACCCAGTATAACTCAATCAGATCAATCAAAAACATAAATTAACAAGATTCGCTTATTTAAACAGTAATGGTTAGACTAGAAATTATTTTGGTTTGATTATTTTTTTATATATATATTCCAAGAGATCCAGTTTTTCTTGGCTTTAAGGTGAATTATCAATTAACAAAAACTCCATATAAAGGTTCAGGGTGAAGGTCCAGTTAGCCCCAGTTGGTCTCGCAGTGCAGTGAATCTAGCTGTTGGTAGTGGCTTCGTTAAAATATCAGCCAATTGGGAATCTGTGGAAATACTACTGTGGGCAAAAAGTAAGGTGAATTTTCAATTTAAAATTCGCGGGCTTAAGATGGCGGACTAGTTTTTTTTTTTTTTTTGTTGGTAGGACTGTTGATGACATCTGGCGGTAATTTCATGTCAATGTCATTTATTTTATTTACCCTTGTGTTTACCAAACGATCAAGAGTGCATTTGTCGATTTTTACAATGTCTGATTTAATTGAGCAGAGAAGTGCCATCAGATTTTGTTTGCGGAATGAAATTTCGGCTGCGGAAACGTTGAGGATGTTGCGGAAGGCCTTTGGTGATTCTACCATGTCCCAGAAAAATGTTTATAAGTGGTACAAAAAGTTCAAAGAGGTCCGGGAACGTGTTGATGACTTGGAGCGCTCCGGACGACCATCGACGTTAACAGATGACCAACACGTCAATAGAGTGAAGGATAATTCCTTCACTAATGTGCTCAAAAATCGGCGGCCAGACCGAAAAGAGCACTACAAAGTCGTTCAAAAATCAAGGTTATAATGACAGTTTTTTCCGATTTTCATGGTGTGGTGCACTATGAATTCCTTCCACCTGGCCAAACTGTTAATAAGGAATATTATTTGAGCGTTATGCGTCGTTTGCGTGAAGCAATTCGTCGAAAAAGACCAGATTTATGGCCAACAACTCTTGGTTTTTGCTTCACGATAATGCACCGTCGCACACTACACTCGTTCTTCGTGACCATTTCGCCAAGAATTCGACGCATATCGTTCCGCAACCACCGTATTCTCCTGATTTGGCTCCGTGGAACTTCTGGCTATTTCCAAAACTCAAGAGACCACTCCGGGGAACGCATTTCGAGTCGATTGAAGAGATAAAAGCGGAATCGACGAGAGCGCTCATGGCTATACCGGAAAGGGACTATTTGGCCAGTTTCGAGGATTTGAAGAAACGTTGGCATAAGTGTATTTTATCGGGAGGGGATTACTTTGAAGGGGATGAAATTGATTCAGGAGAATAAATAAAGAATTTTCACTTTACAAACAAATACACCTTACTTTTTGCCCACAGTAGTATACTTGACGCAGATTAGTTTATTTTCAATTTTTTCCCTGGTAAAATGATATTTAATATCTATGTGCTTAGTTCTCTTGGCAAGTAGGATTATTGGCTATACTAATACAACCTTGGTTGTCTTCAAAAATATCTATTGGGCCATTTAATTTTAATTTCATTTCATTTATTAATGACTTTAGCCATAATGCTTCTCTAAAACCTTCGAATAAGGCCATATATTCGGCTTCGGTAGATGAAGCAGCAACTGATTTTTGTTTCATAGTACTCCAGGAAATTGAACAATTTCCAAACATTTTAAATATATATCCTGTAGTACTTATCCTATCAGTCTCATTTCCAGCCCAATCAGAATCGACATAACCTATAAGAATATTATCCACTTTATTATTCCTTTTGAACGATAACTTTAAGTCAACAGTTCCTTTTAGGTATCTTAAAACTCGTTTAAGACATTGCCATAATTCTTTGTTATAATTATTAGTACGTGTATACAGGCTTAAGATACTTATTTATGTACTTAAGTCCGGACGTGTACACAACATTATGTACATTAAACAGCCAATTAAATTCCTACATGGTGCTTCACATGATTCTTCAGTTTGCAAGTCCTCATAATTTAGTTTTCTTGGAAGAGGGGTACTAACAGGATTACAATCTTCCATATTGAATTTCTTTAAAACATTTTTAATATATGCAGATTGACTAATACAAATTTGATCATCTTTTCGATCAATTTTTATACCAAGGAAATGTTGTATTTCACATAAGTCAGTCATTTGAAACGTACTTGAAAGATAAGTTTTAAATTTAGACATACTTTCGGAATTACTGGTGGCAATTACCACATCGTCAACATATAGTAATACAAGTAAATATATATTTTTACCAATATCTCCCTTATTTAAAATATATATACATCAGTCAACTTCTAGATTCTGAAATCCAAATTTTTCAAAATTTCAAAAACCTCAAACCTGCATCGTGCAGCCTGCTTAAGGCCATAAAGAGCTTTATTTAGTTTACATACTTTATTTCCATCATACTGGTTTAAACCTTTTGGAATCTTCATATAAATTTCATCCTTTAAAGTTCCATTTAAAAATTCTGTTTTTACATTCATATGATGGATCAGTAAATTATATTGATTAGAAAATGCTAAAAGAAATCTGAAACTAAAAATACGTGCAACAGGTGCAAAGGTCTCATCATAATCCATCATATATTCTTGGGTGAAGCCCCTTGCTACCAGTCTTGCCTTATATTTTAGAAAATTACCATTTTCGTCTTGCTTTAAACTAAAAACCCAATTGCAATCTACTATGCCTTTGCACTAAGCACCATGTACTATTTACAAAATGAGAATTTAGTTCATCTTGAATGGCTTCCTCCCACAAGGTTCTGTCATCGCGAAATTTAATTTCCTCATATGTATTGGGAATATCACTTAAACACAATTGGGTATTCATAAGACATTTTTCTAAAAATCTACAATCTACACTTAACTGAAAAATTTAAAAAGGCAAAATAGGCAGCGCGCCGATTTTGAAACTAATTAAAAACTTTTTAAATATTTTTGTTTAAATAACTATTAATCGTCACAAAATTTGGAATCAGAAATTTGTGGAGTTGAATGTGCCATCGTCACTTTAATCTCACCTCGTTAAGAGGTGTTTTTATTTGATATCAGAAGTTTTTTAAATGACATACGTGTATGTATGTACATACATAGGTCTTCCATTGTTGTTATAAGTTTTTGTTTGAAACTTAAATGGGAAAAATTAACAAACAAAAAAATGCATATACGAAGTTAGCTATATGGGAACATTGCTACTAATTTTGATGAGAAAGCGAATTTTCGGAGATATGTGTTATACCCCGAAATATCTCAAGGTCTATACGGCCTGAAGTGACTATAAAAATCGTAAAAGCCATTAAAAAAAAAAAAATAATTTTAAAAAGAAAAATTATTTTAATTATAATATTTAGAAAATCAGGGCTAAGTAATTATCATATCAAAATACTTCTCCAACGACATATGGCACGTTTCTGTAACTTAAGTCGTTCAGAAGTTATGGGCGCGAGAAATTTTCTGTTTTCCCGCCAAAGTAGTGGAAAAAGCAAAAATTAGATTAAATTAAAAAAAAAAAATTAACGATTTCTTTTAAATTTAAATTATATTAAATTTTCTTTGATGGCTTTAAATTGTATTGCATTGTGCACGTCTCTATATGACTCTACATGAGTTTTTACATAAATGTATGTAAAGTGCATGTAAAAGGTTAGGTTTATGAGATCTTTGCTACTAATTTTAATGAGTAATATCTCGAGAAAGCGAATTTTCCTAGGTATGTGTTATATACCAAAAGTTGAGCAATTTCAAGGGCTATATGGCTTTGAGTGACTATCAAAATCGTAGGAGCCATTTTTAAAAAAACTTAAAAAAATTAAAAAAAATTAATTTGATTAGAAATTCTTAAATATTATATTTAGATAAATTATGTCAAGGCAAAGCTATTATCATTTCAAAATACCTTTCAAAGGACATAAAGCACGATTCTGTAGCTTTAGTCGTTTAGAAGTTATGGGCGCGGGAAATCTGGCTTTTTTAACTGTTTTCCCGCCAAACTAGCGGGAAACCCAAAAAGTCGTAAAACACAAAAATGTTCAGCTCAAGCAGTTAATTAAAATAAAAGTGGTTCCAGGACTCTAAAACAAAAAAAACGACACACAGACAGACAGACAGACATACAACAGGACAAACGTTCTCATTTCGGAAAGGCCGGTAAAATCTTGTTTATTGAATATCTTTTGAACGGATTATCGGATCAGATTGATCGAGGTGTCATTCGACGCATATTTAAAGCTAGATTACAACAGCATTAAAAATTTTAGTATTTTTGCTCCACCGCCCCCAATAGCTCCAATTTTCAACATTTTCAATTTCGCACTTTCACTCCCATTTCTCCTAAACTAATCCGTTTTTGAAAAATCTTAGTATGCAGTTTCAAAGAGGTTTATAATACCCTTCGATCAAGATATAAACGGTTCTGATTGGACTATCGTAGCAGATTTTCAATTCTACGGCTGTATATAGTAGTCTCCTTGCGCACCACAGTCTCGGTGCTCATCGTCACTACGTGGACTGCCGTCCACAGTGATTATCACCAGTTTCAATTACTGGATCGGTATTCTCGAGACAAATGAAATTTTCATTTAAGTTTTCACCAGACTTTGAATCCATTGATTCATTCATTTCCTGTGATGGAAAATCTAACTCTTCATTCTCTTAAATTGGAGAATCATGACTTCTGCTAACATCAGTATATGTTTTACCACAGAGTCATTTTCATTTAAAGTCATAGATTTTATGCTTTTTTCGTCCACCACTACATCTCTAGCTATCATAAATTTTCTCGATTCCTCATTCCACAATTTATAGTCATTTGGCTCATACCCGACGAGTATAGTCTTGATCGATTTCTCATCAAATTTTCGCTTACGCACTTTATTTAGTGCGTATACAGTCGGTCCAAATATTTTCAAATATTTTAATATTGGCTTCCTTTTATGCCACATCTCATATGGTTTTTTTCTTATATTTTACAAAGCTCTACTTGGGGACCTATTAACTAAATAAGTTGCTGTTAAAACAGCTTCACCCCAAAAACTTTTATTAAGTTTAGTACAGTTAATCATAGAGCGAGCTTTTTCGGTGATTGTCCTAATCATCCGCTCTGCAACACCATTCAATTGTGGGGTATGAGGAACCGATAAGTGATAGCTGATACCTTTTTCGACACAAAATTCACTCATTTCATTAGAGAGGTATTCCCTGCCATTATCAATATATAGATTTACAATTTTTAAGTTCAAATGAGCCTCACTTTTCGCCACAAAGTCTTTGAATACAAAAAACACGTCTGATTTATAAGTTATTAAATATGTCACACAGCAATGTGTAAACTGATCAATAAATACTACATAGTAGTTTTTGTTATCAATAGTTGAGGGCTTAATCGTACCACATACATCAGAATGAACTACAAACAATGGGCGGTCAATATTTTCTTTGTTTTTAGATTTTTCAAATTTTAGCCTAGATTGTTTTCCGTTAATACATGCCTCACACAATTCATTTCTATTTAGCTGTACGTTTTTTATTAGTTCAACATCTTCAAACAAGCTGTTTCGTTTTTCTAAGAATTTTCCTACACTACTATGGCCTAACCTTTCATGCCACAAGCGATATTCTGCATAATTTAAAATTTTTGATATATATACTTTACTATTTAAATAAAATTTCACAATCGGTACATTATACTTACATATCCCTTCAAATGCCAAGTTACCATTTTTGATTACTTTTATACCATCCGGATTAAATTCGACGGACATTCCAGCATCTAGCATCTTCTTCACGGATAGTAAATTTCCTTGCAATACAGCACGTTTTGTAATGTAATTTTTTTCCCAGAACTGTTAAGACTATCTAGTCCTTTCGCAGTAGCATACACGAATTCTCCACGCTTTGCAATCTCAATCGCCACACTTGGATTTATATTTTCATACTCGGAAAATAAAGTTATGTCGTTTACTATGTGATCTGACGCCCCTGAATCTAATATAAAATCTACGCAATCTATCTTTTCACTGGAATTAGCTAATTTCATCATAAATGCAAAAGCACAGTCCGGCTGCGTTGCTGCCATCTGAGTCTGTCTCTCTCTAACCGCTACGTTCATCATAAATGCAAACGAGCGTTCTGGCTGCGTTGCTGTTGCCATCTGAGCCTGTCTCTGTCTATCATTACTCTGGACATGAACATTTTGGTTGCCACCTGCCTGCCTTTTTAAGAAGAAACAGTCTTTCTTCATATGGCCTAATTTGCCACAATGAAAACACTTCAACTTAGGCTTTGACTTATTCTGAAATGGTTTCTTCACAAATTTTGTTATTTTGTTTTTGTATGTGTTATCCCTAGGCTCTCGATTGCCTATAGCCTGCAACACTTTTGCACTTGTGTCCTTGCCAACTCCTTTTAGTTTAATTTCATGATCTAGAAGCCGAGTCTTTACAAAGGCTAATGTTAAATTGCTCTCAGAGAGAGTTTCTATCGCTGTTATTACTCCATCATAGTTAGTTGGAAGTGTTAGAAGCAAATGAGACACTTTGTCCATTTCATCTATCTTGGCTCCCGCCGCAACTAACTCAGTAACCAATTCATCAAATAAATGAAAGTGGTTTACTAGCGGAGTATCACCCTTCAATTTTAAAGACAATAGTTGTTTGCGTAATGAAAGTTGAGATGCCAGACTTTTACGCTCGTAAATAGTATCCAAATTTTCAAAAATCTCCTTAGCCGAGTTCCCATTGTTGGCAAACACTAAAAAAGAGTCACTCAAATATTCAATTATAAGACTCTTTGCATTTCTCTCTGCTCGCTTCACTTCCTCACTTTCCTTATCACCTGGTTCCTCATCAATTACTTTTATCAATTCGTTTTCCTCTAACAAAGCCCTGACTCTAAATTTCCATATGGAATACTTTTCCCCGTTAAAAGGCGTTATGTTTCCTTTCATTTTTCCATCTTCCGAGAATAACTGTTCTTCTTTTCAATTGTTATGCGCTTCTCAGAATTTTTTTGCTAGTCTGCTCTAACACTCGCACTGAAAATGAAAAATGTGCGCCAATTTGGTGCGTCGTTATACATATATGTATATGTACGTTGTTCACTTATCAAATAAAAACACATCTTAACGAGGTGATATTAAAGTAACGATGGCACATTCAACTCAAAAAATTTCTGATACCAAATTTTGTGACGATTAACAGTTATTTAAACAAAAATAATTAAAAAGTTTTTAATTAGTTTCAAAATCGGCACTTAGCTGAAAAATTAAAAAACCAAAACAGGCAGCGTGCCGATTTTGAAACTAGTTAAAAACTATTTAAATATTTTTGTTTAAATAACTATTAATCGTCACAAAATTTGGTACCCAAATTTATTTTTGTTGAATGTGTCATCTTCACTTTAATCTCACCTCGTTAAGAGGTGTTTTATTTTGATTTTAATAAGCAACCGTTTTAAAATGTTAAAAAATGGTTTGGGTTTCCAAAGATACATATTTTGTGAAGTATATAGCGAAAAAAACCAAACAGAAATCGCTTTCCAAGAAAAGTTACAGACAAAAATATAAAACTAAACCGTTTTGTATGCACACTAAAGTATTCGTTGCACATATATATTTTTTCGTATTTTTTGGGGCTGGGCACTATTTTTTTTTTTACAATTTGGGTTGTTTTTCTATTTTAAAAACTGAATTCGGGGAAAATCACAATCTTTTGGCGTCATTCTTGGTGTAAATCCCTAACAAAATCCCAAAGAGTCAATAAGGTTCGATCGACTGAATATATTTGTGGGATGTTCGATAGAAGTCCTTCGAACATAAGGAGTGTAATTTCTCGACTGAAATCCAGAAGTTTCCTGGAAATCGACCCCGTTCTGGCCGTCCGAAATCATTGCTTGGTAGAGAACAGAGGAAAATCCTTAAAGAAAACAGGGAAAAGCCACACTTATCGGCTCCAAAAATTAATACCGCCATATCCACATCCCTAGGTACAAACTTATCCACCAAATCTGCCCGAAGAGTGCCTAAAAGCCATGATTTGCATGGGAGATGGCTAGAAAAAAAACCTTGCTCTCATGCATCAATATATCAAAGCGGCTTTCTTTTGCATATTTAATGTATTCGGATCTGATGGGGAAGGAATAGTATGGGAAAAACCTGGAAAAAAACGTAAAAAAGCCGCTTAAATTTTATTGCATTGTGCACGTCTCTATATGACTCTACATTATTTTTTACATAAATGTATGTATAGTGCATGTAAAAGGTTATAAGGGTATATGGGATCTTTGCTATTAATTTTAATGAGTAATATCTCGCGAAAGCAAATTTTTCCAGATATGTGTTATATACCAAAAGTTTGAGCAATCTCAGGAGCTATATGTCCTTGAAGAACTATCAAAATCGTTAGAGCCATTTTTAAGAAAACTTAAGAAACTTAAAAAAAAAAAATTTATTTTAATTATAAATTTTTAAATATTATATTTAGATAAATTATGTCAAGGCAAAGCTATTATCGTTTCAAAATACCTTCCAAACGACATATAACACGTTTCTGTAGCTTTAGTCGTTTAGAAGTTATGGGCGCGGGAAATCTGGCTTTTTTAGCTGTTTTCCCGCTAAACTAGCGGGAAACCCAAAAAGTCGTAGAACAAAAAATGTTCAGCTCGAGCTGTTTAATAAAATAAAAGTAGTTTTAGGACTCTAAAACAAAAAAATCGACAGACACATAGACAAACAACAGGATAAACGTTTTCATTTCAAGTGGCACT
This sequence comes from Drosophila rufa, assembly GCA_018153105.1. Taxonomy (NCBI): domain Eukaryota; kingdom Metazoa; phylum Arthropoda; class Insecta; order Diptera; family Drosophilidae; genus Drosophila; species Drosophila rufa. Next base: position 1,427,852 of record JAECXS010000003.1, on the reverse strand, counting down.
TCGAAACCAAGCACGTGCTTGTTAGGGTTAGGTGTTAATAGACGCAAAAGAAAAGTATAGGTAAAAGAATGCGAGGAATATAGACTACTATCAGGCAGCTCGATTGCTATCTTGCATGTGTACTAAGTGGGATAGGATTAATGTTTTTAGTTTAGGAAGACTATCTACAGATGAGGTAATTTTGTACAAATCATTATAATTTGCACATAATACTCTAAAGGGCTCATGCATTTCATATGATGTTCTGCAGTGGTGGAAAACTAAAGGCACATCTGTCTGTAAATTTTGAGGAAAGCTCCTTATAATAAAAGAAGTAAGCCCCAGAAGGTTAGTTGTCGTTGATCTTCCTTTAACAAATCCATGTTGGCATGGAGAAATTACTTATTTACACAGGTGCTGCAAATGGGGAGTAATTACGTTTTCGAAAAGTTTTGGGATGGCTGACAACTTAGAGATTCCTCTATAGTTTTTAGCATCCACTTTGCTCCCTGTTTTGTGGAGAGGAATGACGAATGATTCCTTCCAAATAAGGGGAAATTGCGATGTTTCTAAGGATAAGGTAAACAATTTTAGAAGGTGACCGCACAGGGCCTCGGCACAATACCTAAGCACACAGCTGGTATTCCGTCGGGACCTGGCGAAAAAACCGGCTTGACATGTTGAAGATCCAAAAGAAGGGCGCTTTCGATTAAGCTAGGACTGATAATTAGGTTTGATTTGGGCATGTTATAAGAATAGGTCTGGCTTGAATCGGATGACGGAGAATAAGTAGTTTGAAAAACAGAGCAAAAAGATCGGCGATTGCCTGTTCATTGTTTGCTGTCGTATTTTCAAATGAAAGCGAGGAAGGTTGTGTAATTGGCTTACGTTTAGTGTTGACAAAATTATAAAACTGTTTTGGTTCCTGTGCGAACTGAACCTTACAACGAGTCAGATAGTTTTTATAACACTGCGCGTTAAGCACGGTGAACTTAGACCGAGCCGCTAAATAGCGAGAATGGACAGCTTGAGAACCATTACGTTTAAATTTAGAGTAGAGATTGAACTTAATGTTTTTGAGGCAAGTCAACTCTTAACTAAACCAGAGAGGCTTATTTGAGATTGACGGATAGTATAGCGGAACACAATCATTAAAAAAGGAATTCATAGCACTGTAAAAAATATCCATGGCATCCACCATGTCAGTGCACATGTAGAGATCGGACCAATCAAATTCAGATATGAAAATATTTAGCCGTCGAAAATCCGCCTTGCGAAAGCATTGGACTTTCTGTGCTGGCCGATCAGACTTATTCTCCATAACAGTCCCAATATCGATAGTCACATCGAAAGTAGGATGGTATGGATCTTCGGGTTGCGTCAAGGCCGGGACCCTAACCAAACCGACTCTTGCCGGATCAGAGACAAAGCAGAGATCGAGCAGGCGATCTAAGGAATTCCGTACATGGTTGACTTGAGACAACAAAATGTCAAACAAGCCATCAATAAAATCGTGACGTGCCGTAGTTAAAAGTGTGTTAGAGGATTCAATTGTGGACCAAATAGCTCCAGGAATGTTAAAATCACCTAGAACAATTAAATGGTCCCTATCCGAAAGTCTATTGGAGACCGCCTGAATAGCGGAAAGGTGGTTCCAATAAATAGGAAGTTCCGACAAGGGCGGAATGTAGGAACAAGTAATATAAGTAAAACTACCATTAAATGATAGCTTCACACAAAGGAATTCAACATCGTTGCATTCCTCGAAAGCTAATAATTCAGACGTGAGGTTGGAGTCAACCGCAATGAGAACCCCGCCCCCTCGCCTGGAAGGCCGATCAAGCCTGTACGTTGTGTACACAGCTGGAAAAAGTTCAGAGCTTAGGATCTCCTGCTTTAACCAGGTTTCAATTATTTGTTCACATAAATAGCGACACCACCAGATATTCTAAAACGGTCTGCACGATAAACAACATAATTATCACACGCATAGACAGATCACTAAAATCGGATAAGGACCAAGTTTCAGTCACGCAAATAACATCAACATTACACTTAACAAACCAATATCTAAATTCTTCAATTTTCTTCATAAGACTCTGTGCATTTTAATTCTAATCAAACTCGCAGCTATTGAACTTTCTATATCAATCTGGTCGAACATATTGAGGACCTAATGGGAAGCGCGCCTTAGTAAAAATGAGTATTTTAAAAGACAAAGAGATAGTTGCAAACTTTTGACAATTAACAATGATTAAAAATAGATAAAATAACAATATAGATAAATATATAAATAAATATAACAAAAAAAGGTTCAAGCGAAAGCAGATCAAGTTTGTTTTAAAATTTGGCCATGCCCACTTGCGCCCTCAAAAATCATAAAAAACGTTAAACAAGCTAAACGCGTTATTTTCGGGTTAAAATTAATAGATACAAAAGGATAGAACAATTTCAGTAAAATCGGATGATAAACATAGGAGATATTAGCAATAAGGTTAGAATTTTAACACACCGCCCTAAGGCACTGCTCTTGCAAGCTGTAGCCGACAGGTGGCGCATGCGAGCCTTGGCCGTGCGATATAATGGCGCCAACTGCAGAAGAAATGACAAAAGAATCTAGCAAGAAATGACAGAAAAATAACATAATTCATTTTTTGACGCCGATCGAGCAGGTTTTTATGTGTTCCTATAAAATGTATCAATAATATTTAAGTATGACATTAAATTGTTTAGATAGGTTAGCTAATTCGAGAGGCAATTTATTTTAAGAAGTATCGAAGTAGACTATTATAATGTATGTACAATTTTAAATTGCCTTTTAGTGTGAAGCGCAAACGTTTAGGTACCGGGTATCTCATAGTCGAGCACAGTCGACTGTAGCTTTCTTACTTGTTAAAATTTATTTTTGCAAAATCAAATCCCCTACGAAAATTCGGTCCCCCTTTTTGAGCGCTCATAGGGGGAAGGACCCAAAAATCGTTATATATCTATATGTGGGAGAGTCTAAAAGTCCAAGACTATCAGATTGTTTTTTTGTATTATTTATTAAACATTTTAAGTCGGGGTTGTCCATCGTGATAAGAATCATATACGGTGTTAAAGATAATTATGGATTAAAACATTAAGAGCAAATTAATATGAAGTTGATTTAAATAAGGAAGGGAAAGAAGGAACATGTGTGTTAGGGTAAAAATAGGTGTGTGTTAGTTATTTAGGGGCAGCTGCAAAAATAATTCTACAAGCAGACTGCAATGGTCGGGAAAGGAGATGTAGTCGAGCTCGAAAATAATCTAGAACCTCCAAGATGACGGTGTTTCGTGTAGATGTGGCAGTTGGTTTTGAATGTTTGTTTGAATTTGAATTGTAAACTAACTGTGCAGTGTATAGTGTTGTCGTGGAGTTTTCGTCAGTGTGAATTCTATCCCTGCAGTACCTGTCATCGTTGTTGATTCATCATCCTTTCATCAACATTTCATTAATGATTCATCAACATTTTATCAACATTTCAGCAAAATTTCATCGATGATTCATCAACATAATTTTTGAAGAGAGAAATTGAGCGAGAGAGGATTGACAGCGAGAGAGTCGGTTTCTGTTTTTTCAACACTTTGTATGGAATTTCATCGATGATTCATCAACAACAACAAAGTTTTTTTAATGAATCGTTGATGAAACGTTGATGACAGGTACTGCAAGGTATCCACGACCCAAACCAATGAGCTAGCCGAGACATGGCCCAAGCCGACCAGTGTTGGTCATAACAACTGGTATAGCCCCTTAAAGTATTCAGTGCCGTTTTAAGCTCAAACTTCCAAAGCGTGGAAACTATAAGGAATAATGAAATAAACAAGGTACCAAAATAAAAATAACATTTCTAAAATAACATAACAAATTCATTTTATGTCAAAAATTGCCAAAACTAGGAAAAAACTGAATATGACAAAAATACTGCTGCCTATTTGTACCTCACAGCTTTTTTTATGCAACCTCAAAGAGATTTACAAAATTATGAAAAACACAATATATTTAACAAAATTAATAGGATGTGGTAGTTAATGTTGTTAAACACATCCTTAAGCCTTTTTGGTATTGATTCAACTAATGTTTAAGTGGGTTTTGGTATCACTGTGGACGACAGTCCGCGTAGTGACGATGAGCACCGAGACAGTGGTGCACGCGAAGACTACTATATAGAGCCGTAGAATTGAAAATCTACTACGATAGCCCGATCAGAACCATTTATGTCTTGATCGAAAGGTATTGCAAAGCTCTTTGAAAAAGCATTCTATGATTTTTCAAAAACGGATTAGTTCAGGAGAAATGGCAGTGAAAGTGCAAAGATCATTTTTAAAATAATCTCGGATAATTCGCTTTCTCGAGATATTACTCATCAAAATTAGTAGCAATGATCCCATATAGTTAACTTTTTAACTGTATTTTTTTGTTAATTTATCCGATTTGAGTTTTGAACAAAAACCTATGATATCAATCAAAAACACCTAACGAGGTACCCAATTTTCTGACGATAACCGACGTTCAACTAAGATCAGGAGTCATAACTATGTGTTGTAGTTTTTTAATAATAGCTAAGTCATATATGAACGTCCTCTGCATATGTTATTGAGGTATACCAATTAACACTAACAATGGGAGACCTACATACATATGTAATTTTAAAAACTTCTGAAAAACGTCTCTTAACGGAGTGAGATAAGTATACCCATATCGAATATTATGTTCCAAAATTGACCATACGTTTTTGAAGATTTTAAGTATCCTGAATCTGTACCGATTGATCCACTATCTGCGTGCAAATACAGACTAGCTAAGACCACACAATGCCAACCTAGTGCTTGAAATCATTACCTTGGTACTACCGAAATATGGGTTTTTTGCCAAGAACATTCGAGATTTTAGATCAAACAAAGGAACATTGTCTTATTCCTAGCAGATTCAATAAAAACTAGTTTCCCAGGACCGGCCGAAATACAGGCCCAAACTATTACGCTGCAGCGCGCTGCGACCGCCTTACCTTACAATGGTATTCATATTCTCCGGTTTAAGCTCAGTAAAGGACATTTGCCAAACATTTTACAGTAATTTCGCAAACAAGTCTAACTTTTATATTTTTGGATAGGATAAAATTGCACAGGTATGGTGAATGTCCTTGAGAGTAAAACAAGAAGAAAGTCGCAAAACTGAGAGCTCTCTGATATTCGGCTTAAATCGCAATACAACCGCTTAATAAATAATCAAATAGCGAAATAGAACCGTGAAACCCTGCGCGTTCAACCGATTCTGTGCATATGAAACATTTGGACTTCAAATATACAAATTAAACTACATTTTCTAGAAGCGAGATATAAATAACAAAAGGACCACTTAGAAGACCACAAGTAATATAGAAAGAAATAACAGTAAGACAGTCAAGCGCAAAAGAAACAGAATGAAATCACTCAAAAAATCACTTAACTCTCCCAAAAACATAAAAAAAAAGAAACAAGAAAGAAAGAAAGCTAACCGAAAGCACCGGTATGCCGAAGTTTGTATACATTTTGGTAAAATTGAAAAAATATCACTGTTTGTAAATTTGTATAATATTTACCTACATATTTTACATTTGACATGTCGAATTTTACATTTTAATATAAATCCGATCGCTTCTTTGGCTATGTGATATAGTTGTTTGATCTTATTTTTTTTTTTTTAATTATTTTTTTGCCATTAATCCTATACTGCCTGCAAAAGAAAGAAGACTATGCTGAAAATGATAATTTCAGCTCGGTAGCTCAAAAAATGAGAGACTAGTTCCCGTACAAACCGGCCGACGGACAGAGGGACAATACAAATGGGGTGGGAGATGCTTCCTTCACTGCGTTGCAAACTTCTGATCAAAATGATAATACCCTGCAAGGGTATAACAACAACATGTCGGCAAACAAACGTGTGCGGGATGCAACAAGCCCTGATCAGAATGTGACCTGCCTGTCAGATGCATCATCCGTCAAGATGCTCCAACTGATCGATACCAGATTTAATAGGCAGATAAATATCTTGGGCAAGGAAATCTCTGCAGGAGAGATTATGATGAGCCGAAGCAGCAGATCCACGACTTGGGCGGCAAATGGGCGGCACGAAACACCCCTGGGGGTTTGATAGATCAGCTGAAGCAGCTGGTTGGCAACTAGAAGCGGTGTAAAAGAGCTAAGATTGTTTAAATAGGGTTCAACTTTTTTTCATGTTATCTATTAGGTAGTGTTCGGTAAATACTGCTCATTTAGGTGAACAAGTTGACTTGATCTTTATTATACCCTTGCAGGATATTTTAATTTTGTCCAGAAGTTTGGAACGCAGTGAAGGAAGCATCTCCGACCCCATAAAGTATATAACCAGCCGAGTCGATTTAGCCATGTCCGTCTGTCCGTCTGTCTGTTTGTCAGTCCGTCTGTCTGTCCATCTGCTTGTCCGTTGCTACGCAAACTAGTCTCTCAGTTTTTGATCTGAATGAGACTTTGCAGATATTCTTCTTCCTATTGCAGTTACTATACGAGTATAAATATGTCGTAACCATAGGAATGATCGGAAAGTGAATGGAAAAAAATATATAACTTCTCTATTTTTTAACGTATTTTTATAGATAACATATAGCTGTTTTTAGCGGTTTTAGAACTACGGTTTTAATTTGTTTATGATCGGAAAACTATATCACATAGCTGCCATAGAAAAGATCGGTTGATTTATTTGAAAATGTAAAGTTCTACATGTAAAATATAAAATGTGTAAGTAAATTTTATACAAATTTAGAAACTTCGATCATTTTTAAAGTTTACCCAAATGGATAGATTTTTAATGATTCAATTGCAGACTGCAAGGGTATACGAACTTCGACTTAAAGAAGATAGCATTCTTTCTTGTTTAAGAGTCAATCCACTCATATTGCTCACTTGTTCATTGATCAGTTGCTAACTAGTTCACTTCTCATGGCTCAGTTGCTCTGTCGCTCACTCTAATTTCTAATTTCAAATTAGACACGCTGGTCTTTAGTTTCAAGGCTAGGTGTTTGGGAACGAGACACCCTGTTTCTTTTCTCTTCCCTTTCCTATCGGGCTTTTGCCTAGTTCTTTTCCATTAACTTCTAACTGTAACTTGTTTACATCTTTGAGCTTCATAATCGAATGATTTGTACGCGGCTTAAGCTTAAGTCAGTCACATTTTTGCTCTCGGTGCAACCACGCGCATAGCGGTCGAATCAATCAAATTCGAATGTCTGAAATTATCCAATAAATTAACTAAACAGTAACCCTGCCGGTTTTATTCATAAACATAAAAATATTTGTCCTTCGAGCCGGATCGCCGGTAGCGCAAACAATAACCAAAGTCAAATGTCCGAAAGAAACATTTGACTTTGATTATTGCTTGTTTTGTAAACGGTGATCTATAGATTCCTAGATCGTATAGAATTGTTCCCTTATCTCGATCGACATGCGGAGTGTGATTCACCAGCGGGGCTTCTGCAAATTACTCGTGCGCATAATAATGCCATAAAGTTCGTGGAAGACATTCAATCAGTGCAAACACTAGTGGTTCGCCTAGCGCAACTCCAAGAAAACTATTTGCGGTTTGTGCTGCTCTCGGAAGAGCTGTACGCCTTTCAGTCTGAACCAGATTAGGAAAACCCTGACGACATTTTTGATATACATGAGGAAAAATATTACGCTACACACGCTATTTTAAGCAACACTCTGGACGACTTAAGAGCTGAAGTCACGTCAAACAGTACACCTGCCACTGTTCAAGCACCAAATACTTCGCAGAGAAACCATGTGGATATTCAATTCGAGCGAATCAAACTCCCAACCTTCTCCGGTAACTATGAGGACTGGAAACATTTTTCAGACATGTTTACTGGATCGATTGCTTCCAATGGAAGCCTGACGGATTGCCAACGATTTCATTATTTAAGATCGTACCTTTCTTTAGACGCGCTCACGTTAGTTAAACATATTCCGGTCACCAATGAAAATTATCGAGAAGCGTGGGAGAGGCTGCACAGTGGTTGCTCCCATAGGCCAAAAACAAAAAAACTGATAACGGCAAAAATGTACGAAAAGTAAACAAATCGCCTCTAAAATGTCCAAGCTTCTTCATGGCAAACCAGATTTTTCTAGAAATCTAACGGGATTTTCTAAAAATAGAATTGAAGATGTGAACAGTTGCTCATTTGTAAAGCGCAGCTGCGCGCATCGCGAATATTTCACAAGTAAACCGAACTTTGAAGTGGTCAGATCATTATTTACGTGTTCAAATTAAAATTATTTGTAATGGATTTTGAAGTTGAAGGTATTTTCTATAAAATGAGATATAATTTGATATATTAATAATAATTATTGTTATTATTATATTAATGTGAACTAATACATGTTTTTTGCCTATATTTTGAACGTCTTTTTCATGTTTAGCTGAAGTTTTAGTAGTGATCCCACAAAATTCCACAATTTGTTTATATACCAATGTGTTTGTCGGTCTCCAAAGGTAACAAATGTGTAAAAAGTTTCTGCCAGAATTTGCCAATGTGCCTAATATCGTAAAAATACTAACACCATCTTAACTTTTTCAGGGTCAGTTTTGCCGTTTATTTACTTGTTATGCTGTTGCTCTGTCTTCGTGTGTCATGCTTGTGTTTACCTTTCCAAAACTGTTTGTTCATTTACTAATAGTTTTTATTTTGTTTGATATTCCCTTGCACTAAATTTCAATAGGTTCTTCTTATAAGTGTGTGTTTGCACGATCTTATATTTTTAATTTATGGTGCGGCGAAAAGGGAAGCGCCGCAGAAAGACAACAAAATTTGATTGAAGGCCTAGAAGCGACCATCATAAAAAACGGCTATATTGCTGACATGAGTGAACTAGCAAAGCGAATTGGATACATATGTAAAAGGATTGTTACGTTTTGGTTAAAATACAATCGTACGAAAGCTTTAATTCTCCAAAGTCAATCTGATTGGCTGAAGGAAAAGGAAACAATTCTGTTAAGCTGTGCCCCATCCACATCCAAAAGTTCTGACCGTGGACGACCGAAAATAGATTTTATGGAAGCTTTTAAACGGACAAAACGACGAAGAATTGCTGAGCTATCACAAGGTGACGAATCTATGGCTGCTGTATTACGCTCATGCAACTCATCTCAACCAACGTTTACCGAATTTAATGTGGATGAAGTCTTGTCACTCTTTCTTGATACAAATATGAGTAAACATCAATATTTGCTTTTTCGTAGTTTTGTTAATAGTAAGACTTCCTTTAATTTACTACCAAGTTACGAAAAACTTCTGGCGGCCAAGGCTTTAACTTATCCCGAAAATATCAGTGTCAGCGAGTCCGAAGCCGAAGTTGAGCTGCAAAGCTTGTTGGATCACACGGCGTTACGAATTATAGAACTTCAAGCTGATGTCCTTGAGAGCATTGATGATGATAGCGTGGTTGACTTGATTTTAATTGGCAAGTGGGGATTTGACGGCAGTTCTAGTCATTCCGAATATAAACAGAAAGCATTGAACAGTAACATTGATGATTCGAATATGTTTGTGACTTCGTATGTACCACTGCAACTAATTACTCAGGAAAGCGATCCCCAGAAACACAAAGTAATTTGGAAAAATCCACGACCGTCATCCACACGTTACTGCAGACCAATACGATTCCAATTCCAAAAAGAAACAACACAATTGACTTTAGATGAAGCCAAATACTTTAGGAACAAAATATCTGCGCTGGAGCCATATACATGTAAAGCACTAACCAAAAATATTACAATTACACATCGTTTGCAGTTGACAATGGTTGACGGTAAAGTCTGTAGTGCTTTAAGTGAAACATCAACTTGTAAATGCTACATATGTGACGCAAAGCCGAGCGAAATGAATGACTTGGAAAAATGCTTAAGCAAAAAAGTTCACGAAGAACATTATGAGTTTGGATTGTCTCCGTTACACTCATATATTCGATTTTTTGAATATTTCTTGCATTTGGCATATAGATTGCATTTGAAAACTTGGCGAATTTGTACCCCAGAAGATAAAAAAGCCATTAAGGATAGGAAAACACAAATTCAAGCAGACTTTCGCATCCAAATGGGATTACATGTCGACCAACCAAGAAGTGGAGGTAGTGGAACTTCAAATGACGGTAATACGGCAAGAAGGTTTTTTAGCGATACAAAATTGTCTGCTGATATAACAGGATTGGATGAACATGTTTTAAATAGGTGTGCAACATTACTGCAATGCATGGCATCTGGATATAAAATAAATACCGAAAAATTTGGAAGCTTTGCGCTTGACACCGCAAAAATGCTAATTAAATTATACCCATGGTATTACCTTCCACCTTCAGTGCATAAAGTTTTAGTCCACGGTCCGGAAATTATAAATTATGCGCTTGTTTCGATAGGAGAGTTATCTGAAGAAGCTGCCGAATCCAAAAATAAAGACATAAAAAAATTTAGAGAGTATCATACTAGGAAAATGTCACGAGTTGACACAAATAGGGATTTATTTAATAGATTGCTCTTAAGTTCAGACCCTTTCATAACTGGGCAAAGAAAACTGCCATGCACAAAAAAAACAAAATTGTTAAGCGGTGTGCATTTGTTGCTAGATGAATAAAATACTTTTTATATGAATTCGTGATTGTTTTTACTTTTGGAGACTAAGATTTCACCAGCGTTCTCATTTACAGGTCAAATATTAAATATAGGCCTTGGAAAAAAACAATTTTTTTAAAAGTTGCACCATCTTTTTGTATGGGAGCTATAAAATATAGTTCTCTGATTTTAACCAAATTTGGTAAGGATATATAAACCTGCTCCAAACATATAATCTGAAAGATTGGTTAAGATACTTTAAAAAACAAAAAAGTTTTTCATACTAAATGCTGATTTTTAACCGATTGTTCCTATGGCAGCTATATGATATAGACGTCCTATATGACCAATTTTTTTATCATATACTTAGAATATTTTTTTAGATTTTTGGTATTAATTTCATAACGATATATTTACTAGAAGTATTTTTGGCCGCGTCTCCATACAAGCCCAACCACTGTGGGCTGGAACAGCGCTATAACATACAATCACTAATTGTCCGCTCATTCTCAACAGTTTTATGACGCTTCCTAGTGTTACAACCCCTTATATCAGCACCGTGCGTAAACTGGCCGATGGTGCAGACGAAGTTATTCGTGGATTACGAGCACTTAAGTGCGAAGAGCGAGATCCCTGGCTATTTTTCATATTGTTGTCAAAATTAGATACCGACAAGCTTGGGCTCAGTGCGCAGACTCCGAAGAAAAGGGTGTGACCATCAACCAATTTCTTAAATTTCTCACTTCATGTTGCGACACTTTGGAAGCTGTTCACTTAGTTCGACCAACTCAAGCTCGACGCGCAGCTACAACGCATCTTGCAGATACGCACTCGACATCGCATCTCGCAGGGAACTCCTCAAGTCAAGAAAACTCTGTTTCAATTGCCTCAGCCCAACTTATATGGCAAGCAACTGTACATCGAAACATACGTGTCGGATCTGCCGCCGCAAGCATCATACTTTGGTTCATGGCTCGTCGCAACCAATTGAAATGGTAACTACGTTGAGGAAGCCAGCATGGACAGCAGCGAGCTTCCATCAATCTCAGAAGCGGCATCTACAAGCACACCCAGGCAACCGCTAATTCATGAAGATCATAATTTGGGGAGTGTTCCTCCCACGGGAAACAACTTTACGCATCATACACCGGAAAACCTTCCGGTTACTCTGTTGGACGTTGATGCACTATGGTCAGTACACTCAAGTGACCCTTCGAAACCAAGCACGTGCTTGTTAGGGTTAGGTGGTAATAGACGCGAAAGAAAAGTATAGCTAAAAGAATGCGAGGAATATAGACTACTATCAAGCAGCTCGATTGCTATCTTGCGTGTGTACTAAGTGGGATAGGACTAATGTTTTTAGTTTAGGAAGACTATCTACAGATGAAGTAATTTTGTACAAATCATTATAATTTGCCCATAATACTCTAAAGGGCTCATGCATTTCATATGATGTTCTGCAGTGGTGCAAAACTAAAGGCAGGTAGGATCTAGTGGTTCTACATGGTACGGGGAAATTCAACTGACCCAATAGATCGCTGCTTTCCACGTCACCCCGAATCAGGTTATACATAAAGACAATGCCTAGCATGGTTCTACGGTTTGCTAAGGAGGGAGAAGTCTATTAGAATAAGAGGGCAATCTAAGGTTTGCATCCCAGTTCGAGACACGAAGAGCGAACAGTAAAAAGTTCTTCTGAACTGACTCAATGCGTTTGCTGTGGACTTCCCACTGGGGACTCCAAACTCAAGATCCATATTCTAAAATAGGACGAACTAATGAAATGTATAAATTCTTCGTGACGTAGGGGTCATCGAATTCTTTCGACCACCGTTTAATAAATCCAAGCACACCTATGGCTTTACTCACAATCCTCGAGATATAATCAATAAACTCCAGTTTAGGATCCAAGCGGATACCCAAATCGTCAACTAGAGTGATCCTTTCCAGAGAGCGGCAGTTCAGCATATAGGTCGCAAGCTTGGGAGGGACACGTGAGAATGTCATCAGCTTGCATTGGGAGCCATTTAGGTTTAATAAGTTTGCAGTGCACCATTTTTGAAAGTTATTAAGATATGTTTGTAAATCTGACTGGCTGGCGCCGTCCTTATATTGCACGCAAAGTTTAACGTCGTCAGCGTACATGAGTACTCTTGAGTTAGTCAAAACTTTGGGCAAGTGGTTAATAAATAATGTAAAAAGTAAGGGACCAAGGTGGCTCCCTTGCGTGACACCAGAGGTCACCCTTGAGATCCATCTAAAAGATCGACAGGAAAACCCATTAAGTCGAGTTCCCTAATAAGAAGGGAATGATTAACGGAGTCAATTGCTTTACTGAAATCAGTATAGATCACATCTGTCTGTAAATTTTGGGGAAAGCTCCTTATAATAAAAGAAGTAAGCCCCAGAAGGTTAGTTGTCGTTGATCTTCCTTTAACAAATCCATGTTGGCATGGAGAAATTACTTATTTACACAGGTGCTGCAAATGGGGAGTAATTACGTTTTCGAAAAGTTTTGGAATGGCTGACAACTTAGAGATTCCTCTATAGTTTTTAGCATCCACTTTGCTCCCTGTTTTGTGGAGAGGAATGACGAATGATTCCTTCCAAATAAGGGGAAATTGGGATGTTTCTAAGGATAAGGTAAACAATTTTAGAAGGGGACTGCACAGGGCCTCGGCACAATACCTAAGCGCACAGTTGGTTTCCGTCGGGACCTGCCGAAAAAACCGGCTTGACATGTTGAAGATCCAAAAGAAGGGCGCTTTCGGTTAAGCTAGGACTGATAATTAGGTTTGATTTGGGCATGTTATAAGAATAGGTCTGGCTTGAATCGGATGACGGAGAATAAGTAGTTTGAAAAAACTGAGCAAAAAGATCGGCGATTGCCTGTTCATTGTTTGCTGTCGTATTTTCAAATGAAAGCGAGGAAGGTTGTGTAATTGGCTTACGTTTAGTGTTGACAAAATTATAAAACTGTTTTGGTTCCTGTGCGAACTGAACCTTACAACGAGTCAGATAGTTTTTATAACACTGCGCGTTAAGCACGGTGAACTTAGACCGAGCCGCTAAATAGCGAGAATGGACAGCTTGAGAACCATTACGTTTAAATTTAGAGTAGAGATTGAACTTAATGTTTTTGAGGCGAGTCAACTCTTAACTAAACCAGAGAGGCTTATTTGAGATTGACGGATAGTATAGCGGAACACATTCATTAAAAAAGGAATTCATAGCATTGTAAAAAATATCCATGGCATCCACCATGTCAGTGCACATGTAGAGATCGGACCAATCAAATTCAGATATGAAAATATTCAGCCGTCGAAAATCCGCCTTGCGAAAGCAGTGGACTTTCTTAGCTGGCCGATCAGACTTATTCTCCATAACAGTCCCAATATCGATCGTCACATCTAATGTAGGATGGTATGGATCTTCGGGTTGCGTCAAGGCCGGGACCCTAACCAAACCGACTCTTGCCGAATCAGAGACAAAGCAGAGATCGAGCAGGCGATCTAAGGAATTCCGTACATGGTTGACTTGAGACAACGAAATGTCAAACAAGCCATCAATAAAATCGTGACGTGCCGTAGTTAAAAGTGTGTTAGAGGATTCAATTGTGGACCAAATAGCTCCAGGAATGTTAAAATCACCTAGAACAATTAAATGGTCCCTATCCGAAAGTCTATTGGAGACCGCCTGAATAGCGGAAAGGTGGTTTCAATAAATAGGAAGTTCCGACAAGGGCGGAATGTAGGAACAAGTTATATAAGTAAAACTACCATTAAATGATTGATTCACACAAAGGAATTCAATATCGTTGCATTCCTCGAAAGCTAATAATTCAGACGTGAGGTTGGGGTCGCCTGGAAGGCCGATCAAGCCTGTACGTTGTGTACACAGCTGGAAAAAGTTCAAAGCTTAGGATCTAATTCTTTAACCAGGTTTCTGTGAACACAATCACCTGGGATGCAAAGGAAACACTATCAGAATACAATTTAGGAAGCTTACTACGTAAGCCTCGTTTAGGAAAGAATGAGAGAATTGAATCGTTTTTTGGAGCGGACGTAGCCTGGGTAGAGTAATTCCTACAGGCCAGAAAGATTAAATATCCCTAGCATAAGAAAATTTAAATTGTTTCACCTTAATAAGATCGGATTTGGTTCTGTCTTGAATATAGACAGTAACATCTTCAGATGTTTGAGATGGGTGAATCCGAGAGACAAATATCTGCCTCGTTGGTGGAACTGCAATTATGGCTTTTGGCAACACAGATTGGTTGGCTGTATTACCAATTTCGGCTGGTAATCCAGGCCTGTCACCCTGGGGGGCATTCGGGACGGGGATCTGAGGGGTCGTTAATTTTGATTTTGACCCCCAGCGGACTCAACGGAAATCACTGGAGCTGCGGTCCCTAACGCGGCACATTCGGAAGCCGAATCTTTTCTCGCACTCGACCTCAATACCATAGGAGTTAGATATATTGGGGACGGGGGCTGTGCCGTGGTAGTCAGCTGTTGAGAACTTGCGTCGCGTTGCAGGGCAGCGGCCAAATGCTGTGAAAGAGATAACGGAATGAAACGGTTCGAAAACTCTGTTGCCCACCATTCTCGCAGACGTCAGCGACGCTTGGAGTAACAAAACAATAACTTTGGCACCGGAGTCATTTATCCAGCGGATAGGCGAGCGTCGCACGCACGCACGGATCTCCGTTCTCGGTCTCACAGCCAACAGCGCGGGCGTTACCCGAGGACGGCGCTCTCGTTATTCGGACCCAACTATCGAATTTGTTTCATTCATTCTCCAGCCCAAGCTATTGACACCTCTTCTTATACAAGGTGAGTTCCAAAGTAAACAGGACTTTTTTAATCTAGCGCCCTCTAGTGGCGCCATCTATATGTCAACTGGTGCGTTAGAATCTGCTATCGTTTATCGACTATTGCGTTTTAAGTGTCAGTATGTTTTTGTCATCGGTGCAAAAATGAGCTTCGAACAAAGAGCCAACATTAAATTTTGTTTTAAAATTGGTAAAACTTTTACCGAAACGTTTCAATTGATGAAACAAGTTTATGGCGATGATTGCCTATCCCGTAGCAGAGTGCACGAGTGGTTTCAATATTTTCAAAGTGGTCGTGAGGACATAAATGACGAGAACATGTGGGCCAACCAAAATCCGTGATCACCGAAAATTCCTGAAAAAATCAGCCGAAATCAATATTGAAATTCATGGAAATAGAATTGAACATCTCCAAAACATCGATTTATCGCATTTTGACCGAACATTTGGGCTTACAAAAGGTGTGTGCACGGTTTGTTCCTCACAAATTGACTGACGTCCAAAAATTGCTCAGAATTCAACATTCGAAGGACATCATTAAAGAGGCAAAAAAAGACCCGAACTACCTTTACAAGATTGTGACTGGTGACGAAACGTGGTGTTTTCAATATGATCCCGAAACGAAACGCCAGACTGCTGAATGGAAGGCGCCGGACGAGCCGAAACCCAAAAAATCGCGCCTGGAGAAGTCAAAAGTGAAGACAATGCTGATTTGTTTTTATGATAGGGTATTGTTCACAAAGAATTTGTTCCACCCGGCCAAAACGTTAATGCGGTATTCTACCTTGGAGTTTTGAAGCGTTTGGTGCGCCGTATTCGAAGTGTTCGGCCCGAATATCGCGAAGATAGAAGTTGGCGTTTCTTGCCCGATAATGCGCCGTCTCATCGATCGACGCTTGTGTCCGACTATTTGACCAAAAATCACATTTTAACCATCAACCACTCCCCATATTCACCTGATATGGCACCGTGCGACATCTACCCTTTCGGAAAAATGCATTTGCCGATGAAAGGAACGCGTTATGCAGACGTAGAGGCCATTCAAAAGGCTTGCACCGGCATACTGGCGGCCATACCGCGCAACGAGCTAAAACACTCATTCGACATGCTTTTGGACCGTGCAAAACGCTGTATTAAAGCAGAAGGAGACTATTTTGAATAAAATAAATTGATTTTGCCGAAAAAACTATTTGTTTTGACTTCCTGTTTACTTTGGAACTCACCTTGTACGTGGAAGCAAATCTGCAAGCTTCCTATAGCAGATCAAACGATCTGCACACCATGATCAATCGATGTCATCGTTGGATCAGATCAACTTTGGTCTCTCTATACTGGAGATAGAAAATGTTTTGGTAACGACTTTCCTATCGCTTTCAATACTGTTTTTGGTTGGATTATTGCAGGCTCTTACAACGCATGCGATGATCACCTGACTTCTGCCGTTACACAATGGTTCGCTCATTCATGGAGGTTGGCAGTCTACAGCCTAGCCAGGCTCTCTTGGATGCCAACGATCCCACAGAACGTCATTTTGCGGCCACACAAAGAATGGCCACACAAAGAATGCGCAAAGAATGGGGTTTACGTCGTCGAGTACCCATTCAAGGAGAGGCCACCTCCTATTGAGTCAACTTTACCGCAGGCTACCAACCCCTTATTCGCACATGAACGCAAATTTCGGAAATCTCCGGAACTCAAGCAGCAGTACGAAGCAGTACGTAAGTCGAGTTTCCTAATAAGAAGGGAATGATTAACGGAGTCAATTGCTTTACTGAAATCAGTATAGATCACATCTGTCTGTAAATTTTGGGGAAAGCTCCTTATAATAAAAGAAGTAAGCCCCAGAAGGTTAGTTGTCGTTGATCTTCCTTTAACAAATCCATGTTGGCATGGAGAAATTACTTATTTACACAGGTGCTGCAAATGGGGAGTAATTACGTTTTCGAAAAGTTTTGGAATGGCTGACAACTTAGAGATTCCTCTATAGTTTTTAGCATCCACTTTGCTACCTTTTTTGTGGAGAGGAATGACGAATGATTCCTTCCAAATAAGGGGAAATTGGGATGTTTCTAAGGATAAGGTAAACAATTTTAGAAGGGGACTGCACAGGGCCTCGGCACAATACCTAAGCGCACAGTTGGTTTCCGTCGGGACCTGCCGAAAAAACCGGCTTGACATGTTGAAGATCCAAAAGAAGGGCGCTTTCGGTTAAGCTAGGACTGATAATTAGGTTTGATTTGGGCATGTTATAAGAATAGGTCTGGCTTGAATCGGATGACGGAGAATAAGTAGTTTGAAAAAACTGAGCAAAAAGATCGGCGATTGCCTGATCATTGTTTGCTGTCGTATTTTCAAATGAAAGCGAGGAAGGTTGTGTAATTGGCTTACGTTTAGTGTTGACAAAATTATAAAACTGTTTTGGTTCCTGTGCGAACTGAACCTTACAACGAGTCAGATAGTTTTTATAACACTGCGCGTTAAGCACGGTGAACTTAGACCGAGCCGCTAAATAGCGAGAATGGACAGCTTGAGAACCATTACGTTTAAATTTAGAGTAGAGATTGAACTTAATGTTTTTGAGGCGAGTCAACTCTTAACTAAACCAGAGAGGCTTATTTGAGATTGACGGATAGTATAGCGGAACACAATCATTAAAAAAGGAATTCATAGCATTGTAAAAAATATCCATGGCATCCACCATGTCAGTGCACATGTAGAGATCGGACCAATCAAATTCAGATATGAAAATATTCAGCCGTCGAAAATCCGCCTTGCGAAAGCATTGGACTTTCTGTGCTGGCCGATCAGACTTATTCTCCATAACAGTCCCAATATCGATAGTCACATCGAAAGTAGGATGGTATGGATCTTCGGGTTGCGTCAAGGCCGGGACCCTAACCAAACCGACTCTTGCCGAATCAGAGACAAAGCAGAGATCGAGCAGGCGATCTAAGGAATTCCGTACATGGTTGACTTGAGACAACGAAATGTCAAACAAGCCATCAATAAAATCGTGACGTGCCGTAGTTAAAAGTGTGTTAGAGGATTCAATTGTGGACCAAATAGCTCCAGGAATGTTAAAATCACCTAGAACAATTAAATGGTCCCTATCCGAAAGTCTATTGGAGACCGCCTGAATAGCGGAAAGGTGGTTTCAATAAATAGGAAGTTCCGACAAGGGCGGAATGTAGGAACAAGTAATATAAGTAAAACTACCATTAAATGATAGCTTCACACAAAGGAATTCAACATCGTTGCATTCCTCGAAAGCTAATAATTCAGACGTGAGGTTGGAGTCAACCGCAATGAGAACCCCGCCCCCTCGCCTGGAAGGCCGATCAAGCCTGTACGTTGTGTACACAGCTGGAAAAAGTTCAGAGCTTAGGATCTCCTGCTTTAACCAGGTTTCTGTGAACACAATCACCTGGGATGCGAAGGATACACAATCAGAATACAATTTAGGAAGCTTATTACATAAGCCTCTTGCATTCTGATAGGAAAGAAGGAGAGAATTGGTTAGTTTTTTTGGAGCGGACGTAGCCTGGGTAGAGTAATTCCTACAGGCCAGAAAGATTAAATATCCCTAGCATAAGAAAATTTAAATTGTTTCACCTTAATAAGATCGGATTTGGTTCTGTCTTGAATATAGACAGTAACATCTTCAGATGTTTGAGATGGGTGAATCCGAGAGACAAATATCTGCCTCGTTGGTGGAACTGCAATTATGGCTTTTGGCAACACAGATTGGTTGGCTGTATTACCAATTTCGGCTGGTAATCCAGGCCTGTCACCCTGGGGGCATTCGGGACGGGGATCTGAGGGGTCGTTAATTTTGATTTTGACCCCCAGCGGACTCAACGGAAATCACTGGAGCTGCGGTCCCTAACGCGGCACATTCGGAAGCCGAATCTTTTCTCGCACTCGACCTCAATACCATAGGAGTTAGATATATTGGGGACGGGGGCTGTGCCGTGGTAGTCAGCTGTTGAGAACTTGCGTCGCGTTGCAGGGCAGCGGCCAAATGCTGTGAAAGAGATAACGGAATGAAACGGTTCGAAAACTCTGTTGCCCACCATTCTCGCAGACGTCAGCGACGCTTGGAGTAACAAAACAATAACTTTGGCACCGGAGTCATTTATCCAGCGGATAGGCGAGCGTCGCACGCACGCACGGATCTCCGTTCTCGGTCTCACAGCCAACAGCGCGGGCGTTACCCGAGGACGGCGCTCTCGTTATTCGGACCCAACTATCGAATTTGTTTCATTCATTCTCCAGCCCAAGCTATTGACACCTCTTCTTATACAAGGTGAGTTCCAAAGTAAACAGGACTTTTTTAATCTAGCGCCCTCTAGTGGCGCCATCTATATGTCAACTGGTGCGTTAGAATCTGCTATCGTTTATCGACTATTGCGTTTTAAGTGTCAGTATGTTTTTGTCATCGGTGCAAAAATGAGCTTCGAACAAAGAGCCAACATTAAATTTTGTTTTAAAATTGGTAAAACTTTTACCGAAACGTTTCAATTGATGAAACAAGTTTATGGCGATGATTGCCTATCCCGTAGCAGAGTGCACGAGTGGTTTCAATATTTTCAAAGTGGTCGTGAGGACATAAATGACGAGAACATGTGGGCCAACCAAAATCCGTGATCACCGAAAATTCCTGAAAAAATCAGCCGAAATCAATATTGAAATTCATGGAAATAGAATTGAACATCTCCAAAACATCGATTTATCGCATTTTGACCGAACATTTGGGCTTACAAAAGGTGTGTGCACGGTTTGTTCCTCACAAATTGACTGACGTCCAAAAATTGCTCAGAATTCAACATTCGAAGGACATCATTAAAGAGGCAAAAAAAGACCCGAACTTCCTTTACAAGATTGTGACTGGTGACGAAACGTGGTGTTTTCAATATGATCCCGAAACGAAACGCCAGACTGCTGAATGGAAGGCGCCGGACGAGCCGAAACCCAAAAAATCGCGCCTGGAGAAGTCAAAAGTGAAGACAATGCTGATTTGTTTTTATGATAGGGTATTGTTCACAAAGAATTTGTTCCACCCGGCCAAAACGTTAATGCGGTATTCTACCTTGGAGTTTTGAAGCGTTTGGTGCGCCGTATTCGAAGTGTTCGGCCCGAATATCGCGAAGATAGAAGTTGGCGTTTCTTGCCCGATAATGCGCCGTCTCATCGATCGACGCTTGTGTCCGACTATTTGACCAAAAATCACATTTTAACCATCAACCACTCCCCATATTCACCTGATATGGCACCGTGCGACATCTACCCTTTCGGAAAAATGCATTTGCCGATGAAAGGAACGCGTTATGCAGACGTAGAGGCCATTCAAAAGGCTTGCACCGGCATACTGGCGGCCATACCGCGCAACGAGCTAAAACACTCATTCGACATGCTTTTGGACCGTGCAAAACGCTGTATTAAAGCAGAAGGAGACTATTTTGAATAAAATAAATTGATTTTGCCGAAAAAACTATTTGTTTTGACTTCCTGTTTACTTTGGAACTCACCTTGTACGTGGAAGCAAATCTGCAAGCTTCCTATAGCAGATCAAACGATCTGCACACCATGATCAATCGATGTCATCGTTGGATCAGATCAACTTTGGTCTCTCTATACTGGAGATAGAAAATGTTTTGGTAACGACTTTCCTATCGCTTTCAATACTGTTTTTGGTTGGATTATTGCAGGCTCTTACAACGCATGCGATGATCACCTGACTTCTGCCGTTACACAATGGTTCGCTCATTCATGGAGGTTGGCAGTCTACAGCCTAGCCAGGCTCTCTTGGATGCCAACGATCCCACAGAACGTCATTTTGCGGCCACACAAAGAATGGCCACACAAAGAATGCGCAAAGAATGGGGTTTACGTCGTCGAGTACCCATTCAAGGAGAGGCCACCTCCTATTGAGTCAACTTTACCGCAGGCTACCAACCCCTTATTCGCACATGAACGCAAATTTCGGAAATCTCCGGAACTCAAGCAGCAGTACGAAGCTTTCCTAGATGACTACTTGCAGCGAGGCCATTTGGAACAGCTAAAATCAGCTCAAGTTGCCGAGTCCTCAGAGACTTGCTTTTATTTACCGCACCACGCTGTCATCAAACTGGACAGTTTGACTACCAAATGTCGCGTAGTTTTCGATGGATCGGGAAAGGACAGCTCTGGAATTTCACTGAATGACAGACTTCATGTTGGTCCCCCGATTCAGCGCGACCTTCTCGGCGTTTGTTTACGTTTCCGACAACACCGATACTTTTTATGCGCGGATATCGAGAAGATGTTCAGAGGAATCAAACCCCACACCAATTTTCAGCGCATTGTTTGGCGCAAGAATGAGAATGAACCACTGCTTCATTTTCACCTTTTGACGGTTATCTATGGGTTGACACCGTCCCCTTTTCTGGCAACTAGCCGAAGATCACCGCCAAGAGTTTCCCGCATGTGGCCTATGTGGACGATATTCCAACAGAATGCAACTCAATCGAGTAAATCATGAGTCTCAAAACCAAGCTAATTGGACTCTTGGACAAGGCGTTCCAATTGTTGGCGCCATTTAGAATCACTGCCAGAAGAAGATAGAAGTTTTGAACCCATACAGCTTCTCAACAAATTAGGTGCGGAACTACCAGTCAAAATTCTTGGTATCCAATGGAACCCTGGAAAGGATGTCCTGTATCTCAATATCAAGGACTGCGATTCGAGCATATCTCCAACCAAAAGAGAACTTCTATCGCAACTATCAAAAATCTACGATCCCCTTGGGCTGGTAGCGCCGGTCATTGTATTACTCAAGCTTATATTTCAAGAGAGTTGGACAAGCGTACTGCAATGGGAAGACCCAATTCCTGAAGCCCTACGCACGCGCTGGAGAGCTTTGGTGGAGGACCTGCCTTCACTTACAAAATGTCAAGTACCACGATATATTGCCTCACCTTTCCGAGACGCTCAACTACACGGATTCGCCGACGCATCCACGCTCGCCTATGGTACGGTTGTCTACACTTGTGTAGCAGTTGGAAACAGTTTCCAAATAACCCTCGTTGCCGCAAAAACTAGTGTGGCACCTATCAAGCCCGTCTCTATCCCGCGCTTGGAACTGAATGCTGCATTACTTCTTACCCGATTGCTTACCGCTGTCAAAAAATCACTAACAATTCCTATTTTCAGCACCAGCTGCTAACAGATTCAGAAATTGTGCTACATTGGCTTTCAGCTCCACCACGTCACTGGAACACATACGTTTGCAACAGAACGGCTGAAATCCTTAATGAATTTCCACGCAGCTGCTGGAATCATGTTCGCACGGAGGACAATCCAGCCAACTGTGCTTCTGGAGGACTTCATCCGTCTAAGCTTCTGGACCATCAACTTTGGTGGAATAGTCCATCGTGGCTGGACAAATCGAAGGATGATTGGCCACCCTCTACAAAGAAGTTCAGGATCTCTTCAAGTTTCGATGTCAACACCGAAGAACGAGTGATCAAGCCAACAACTTTACATAACTTTCCTGATGAAAGTATCAACGAGTTGCTCATCCACAAATTCTCAACCTGGACCCGTCTTATACGGGTATCTAGCTACTGTTATCGCTTTTTTCATCTTCGATCTCATCACAGGAATAATTCACCATTCCTTATCCCCAATCTTCGTCAACAGTACTGGATTCTGGGTGCCCGCAATCTCGTCAGAATGGCTGTATTTGAATATAAGCGCTGATTTCTCCAAAGCAAGGGTACCAGTAACCAGATCATTGGAGAGCTACCAATTCCTCGAGTTCAAGCTAGCCGCTTGATTGCCGATCGCAATCAAGGAATCAAAGGGACAAACCCCACGGATCGGGAAGGCTTGGTTCTCTATTTTTGTATGCCTAACTACAAAGGCGCTCCACATCGAGGTTGTTAGCGACCTAACGACAAATGCTTTCATCGCTGCATTTCATTGATTCATTGCCTGAAGATCCAAGCCTACTGACCTTTATTCGGACAACGGAACCACATCTCTTGGCAGCAAGCAAACTTTGGACGACATGAGACGTCTGGCCATCGAACAAGCCAAAGATGAGGAATTAGTTGAATTTTTCGCCAACGAAGGGATTTCTTGGCACTTCATACCCTCTTCTGTTCCCCATTTTGGTGGGACGTGGGAAGCCGGAGTCCGCTCTATCAAACTACATATGCGACGGATACTTGGATTCAAGGAGCTTTCTACTTTTTTGTCGCAAATTGAAGCCATTTTAAACTCACGCCCGCTGTGTCCAAATGGGGACCATTCGTTGGATCCTCTGACGCCTGCTCACTTTCTGACTGCTGCCCCTTATACCGCACTGCCTGAACCCTGCCGCTTCAAGCCATGGTCCAAGGGTTTTGGACCCGGTGGCATATGGAGTACATGACATCATTCACGAGCGCACTAAATGGCATCTGAAAGCCGAGAATTTGAAGGTCGACACCCTGGTGGTACTCAAGGAGCCCAATCTACCACCCTCTAAATGGATACTTGGACGCATCACCGAGGTGCACGCAGGATTAGACGACAAGGTCCAAGTTGTAACGGTGAAAACTCCCCACGGATCCTATAAACGCCCAATTACTAATATTGTTGTACTGCCTCTGTGCTGAACAATCGTTCAGGGGGGCCGGAATGTTTGGGAACGAGCAACCCTGTTTCTTTTCTCTTCCCCTTCCTATTTGACCATCCGCTCTCGTTTACTCGGCGCGCGAGCTTTTGCCTAGTACTTTTCCATTAACTTCTAATTGTAACTTGTTTACATCTTTAAGCATCGTAATCGAATGATTTGTACGCGGCTTAAGCTTAAGTCAGTCACATTTTTGCTCTCGATTCAACAACGCGCATAGCGGTCGAATCAATCAAATTTGGATGTCTAAAATTAACCAATAAATTAACTAAACAGTAACACTGGCGGTTTCATTCATAAACACTAGGTATTTACAGCTTAGGGCCGAAAACGAAACTAGTTGAATTATTTGTAATTTATTTTTGTTAACGTTACTATTAATAATATAATAATAATATTAGTATATCTCAATACCATATCCGGAGGTCGTTCCTATATGACTTAGCTATTATTAAACAAGTTAAAAGCATTCTCTCTTAAATGGGATTTATCGAAAAAAAATTCCCTCTTTCTCGTCCAGCAAGGGATATTTTCATGCGTTTCGTTCCGTTTGTTTCGTGGTTTTGTTATCTGGAAAGGAAGCTTGTGCTTATTGTTTGCATAATGGACGCTCGTTAGCGGGGGTGAACTCCTTTAAAAAGCAGTCCTGCAATCGATGGGGTGCGGGATCGAGAAAAAACAAGTGAGAAAGCTACAGTCGAGGGTGACCGACTATGAGATACCTGGTACCCAAAGCATTGTGCGTGAAATTAAATAGCACACGGACATGGAAAAAACAAAATGTTGACAAATGAAGGCAAAAGTTTGTTACGTACGCCGGTTAGGGCCGACGTGAGTCATGTAGTTAACGCGGAAGAAAATAAAGAAAAGCCAATGCACTGATGGTCAGAAAAATCAACACGGGCAAGATTGCACAAAGGTTTGGCTCTGGCAGATGACACCGCCTAAAGTCACCAAATTGGCCATGCAATCACCTGCAACCCAGCACCGCCTATTTTGCTGAACTATCAAAACTTAGAACAAAGACGACCCACATATAACTCCAGCAAATAGGCGAAAAGAGGGGAATGGATGACACTAGGTGAGAACACTTTTGTGTTTCATTCCGGAGATTCCTAGGCAATACTTGGCACAGTCTTTGGATATAAAAGACCCCAATATAGCCGTACTTAGATAGTCGAAGTCAGAGTTAAGGACGGGAAGTCTGGTCCGAAAGAGTCGAAGTCCCCCAAGACCAAAGTGAATGCGCACAAAGCGCATAAGTTTAAAAGTCGGATAGCTTTTCGCGACCGCGAAAAAAGTGTCGATGCAGTCAGTTACAACATCCCGTCGAACAGTGCCGCGGACCATGTGAATCCTGAAGGACATTCAACATTTTGCAATAAACTGTGCAACCTTCAACCACAACCCTAATTTTCAACATCATAAAACCCTGAAGGATGTCTCGGATAGCCAAGAGATCGGACAAGTAATTGAGGAGCCTCGACCAACATGAAGGAGCAACCAATTCACCAACAAACATGTTCCTGGTTCAACAACGACCTAACATAAACAATCCGACAACAAAACAAGTAAGAAAGCTACAGTCGACTGCGCTCGACTGTGAGATACCCGGTACCTAAACGTTTGCGCTTCACACTAAAAGGCAATTAAAAAATGTACATACACCACATTGTACATATATATGTACATTGGCGCCATTATATCGCACGGCCAAGGCTCGGATGCGCCACCTGTCGGCTACAGCTTGCAACAGCAGTGCCTTAGGGCGGTGTGTTAAAATTCTAGCCTTATTGCTAATATCTCCCATGTTTATCATCCGATTTTACTGAAATTTTCAGGAAACGTCCGCTCTATTTTATTCATTTTTTGTATTTATTAACTTTTACCCGAAAAATAACGAGTATAGCTTATTTAACGTTTTTTATGATTTTTGAGGGCGGAAGTGGGCGTGGCCAATTTTTAAAACAAACTTGATCTGCGTGCAACAGATTCCAATGTTGTCACCAAATTTGGTAACTCTAGCTCTTATAGTCTCTGAGATCTGTTGTTTCACACGGACGGACAGACGGACAGACGGACACGGCTAAATCGCCTCGGCTGGTGATACTGATCAAGAATATATATACTTTATGGGGTCGGAGATGCCTCCTTCTGCCTGTTACATACATTCTCGGTTGGCACAAACTTATAATACCCTTGTACCCTATGGGTACCGGGTATAAATATAAAAGCAAAGCCGCCTCAACCATTTTCTGAACATATAAACTCCTTTCTCGAAACAAAACACTTCCTTTTTTTTTTATCATTAAGTAAAAAGTTTGTGCATTTAGTGAATTTATTACCCCAAAAACAAAGCACGATATTATATATATATATATATTATTAATTCTGCCTAACCTTCCAACAAATTAAAACCTCAACTCCGGAACGAGTGTTCTCAACGATGGAATAACAGAGGGTGAGTCAACGGGACATTTTACCCAATATTACCAGACTTATTTATATATATATATATATATAATCGTGCCCCATATACACGATATACCATATGACAAAATATTAGCTTCCCAAAATACACTATATTTTAAATACACATAAATATTAATTACACACACTTTAACACACTTTAATGTCCAATACACGCTTGCACAACCTTTATAATAAACTTGTAATGTGAACTTAAAACAACAAAAATGCATTGGTAGAAACCCATTAAAAGGGGGGGCATTGGTACAACTGGAAGACTGGGTCAAGAAAATGACATAACTTTTGACGAACGACATCAACAAAAGGGGATCGTATTGCATGGCCCGCGACGATCCAAAGGCGCACGAAGTTTGCGAATGGGGAGGGAAAACGGCCAAAACATAGCCCGATCGTTTTCACGATCAAGCATAAATATGCTTGTGTGGCAATGTGGTCAGAAAGACAGACTGACGAACGATTTCTTCTATTTTTCAGGCACGTAAATAATTGTTCTGATTACGTTTGGAGAGGATAGTGGCGTCCAAAGAACCCACCCCAAATCCGGCGAGCTCAGCTGCACAAATCGTGTCTGCTATCCGGGAGGCCACTTCCTCAGCCCTATGTCCCCCAAGGACTGAGGCACCACGACAACACCGACGTAACAGAAATGGCGCCCAACTCAGGCAATATCCTTTCATCCTTATTGCCAAAAACTTATTTTCTTTGATGAGCGATACCTTAGTATTCAGATAAACCATTTTTAGTACTGTTTCAAGAATTTAGAGATATCAGAGCGGATCCCTTTGGTGTCAAAATTAGCTAACGATCTTCATAACATTTTTTTTAGGAATTTAATCAATACATCAAATAGGACTTTTCTATATGTTCTTTTAAAGTCACCAACTTCTCAGACAGATAGTTCTAGAAGCGGAAAGGCCATCCGATCTGACACTTGAAGTTTTAGAATTGGCATTTGACTTTGAAGACCCTTTTAAATTTTAAATATTTAATCCTAATAGTTCTTCGTTAAAAGAAATAATACCATAATAACTTCTTTATAAAAGTGCAGACCATTTTTAAAAATATTTAACGTAACCAAACTTAGCTGCGCTTCCTGGCCGACGCTATCCATTGTACTAGGCTAAGCCAGGTCTCTCGCGAGGTTCGAGTCCAGGAAGAGCAGGGTCGCAAGTGAATAACAGCGCACCACCAACCGGTCTTAATAGTATCCAGTCATCGCCATAATATAGCCGCCATCATCGGTTGGGGTAGCGGTTCGTCATCGTTTGTCGATCCAGTACTGAAGGGGGTGGGGGAATGACCGTATCCGTACAGCCGACGCTATCCATTGTACTAGGCTATGCCAGGTCTCTTGCGAGGTTCGAGTCTGTACGGTTACCACGACTTACGGGCGGGACGACAGTATTTATCTCAGAACCAGGTCTCTCGCGAGGTTCGAGTCCAGAGAGAGAGGAGCAGGGAGGCAATTCCTTTCGCCTGTCTGGAATAAAGCTCCATCCGTCTGCATGTGAGTGAGTCTACCTGTCTCCGACGACAGGGGGGAGGGGGTTCGGACAGAGCCTTCCTGTGGGTGAGCAGCAGTCCAATGTACTGTGTTTTCCAGGGAAGAGGTCAAGTGGGCGCAGAAGGAACTGATCACTCCGGTGGAGGGCAGTTGAATCCATTCCGCGAATTCACTTGAATAGGGCTTATTGAAATTTTATTTGGGGGCTTAATTTCGGACGATTCTTGACCTATACCAATACCCAGGAGTACCAGCGCACCCCGTTTTGAATTACACAAGTTTTATTCGTCATAAAAACTTTTGCTGCCAAGCTAAAATATTGAAGCACACGAAAACAAAAGAAAAAAAAAACTTAACAAAAGCCAACAACGCGCAAACACGTATAACTATATCGTATTACAAATAGTTAAATAAACAAACGCAAATAAAGAAGTACCGCGGCAGGGTGGTCGATCGGGTATATATACAATATTTTAACATATGGCAGGAGATAAGAAGAAGAAGAGGGTTACACTTAGTCTACCTCCGGTGAGAACATTCCGAGCATCAACACTGGCGGCTAGAGAAGCCAGACAAACCAGAACCGAAACACCAGCAAGAGCTAGCGTATCGCCAGTTGACGAACACAACCAGTCGATAAGCTTTAATAGCAAACTAAACAACTTCGGAAGTTTAGCAGATTGCAGCAGCGTCATCATGGACGATTCCGAAGGAGGAGGGGAGGGGAGGGGAACACCTCGATTTAGGACTACCACAAGGGCGGTCCAGTATCCGAATGCGAATGCTTTCCGCATTGATTGTGTCAAATAATGAGATGAAGGCAACCATGACAACGAGAATGGCCGAAATGCAGGAGGAAGTCATCAGCCTGCGGCGCCAAGTAACCGAACTGTCCGCACAGCCAAGGGAGAGCCCAATACCCAGAGGAAACCCCGAGGTCAGTTCGACGCCTCAGAGACACGGAGCCGCGCAACAACAAACCAACCAATACCGAGTCCTAGAGAGGTAGCCGCTGAAAACCAGCACTATCCCAGCGCTGGAGGCAACGAAACACAGCTTAGCAGCTATACAGGAACTCGACCAACACGCCTGGACAAATGGAACCTTAAGTTTGACGGGTCCAGTAGGGGAATGTCGGTGGAGAGTTTTCTGTTCCGAGTGAGCCGCTTAACGGAAATGAACGGGTACACTGTTGATCAGATATTTAAAGAATTTCACTGTTTATTGAGTGGTACCGCAGCCAAATGGTACTGGCAGTTGATGGAGGACCGAGCCGATGATTTTGAATTCGGATACTATGACTTAACTAGCGAAATGACCAAGGCGTTCTCAACGTCCGAAAACGACTACGTGACCATTAAAGAACTTATGAAACGGCGTCAAGGATACAATGAGAGTTTTGATGATTTTATTGCAGCCATGCATAGCTTGCAATTCAAATTGAAGAACAAGATTCCGGAAGATAACTTCGTCGGAATATTGAAGGAGAATCTTAACTCACAAGTGGGGGCATTCCTACTCACATCACCAATAAATACGTTGGCGGCGTTTAAGAAAGAGGGAATCCGAGTCGAGAAATGGATCCGAGAGAGACCGTCAACTCAACGTAAAGCAGCAGCAGTACATATCTTTTTACACTCAACAATCTAATTACAATAAACATTCCAATACTTCACAATAGCCCAAAATCAATATACAAATGTCAGCCCGGCTAGTTCAGTCGATAGAGCAAGAGACTCTTAACCTCAGGGAATGGGTCGAGGCCCACGTTGGGCGCGTAAAACAGCATAACCGTCCGCACGTCGATTTTTTTTACGGGATCATTCCATGCTGATCAGCATCGACGACCCCGAGCCTGTTACGTACGCCGGTTAGGGCCGACGTGAGTCATGTAGTTAACGCGGAAGAAAATAAAGAAAAGCCAATGCACTGATGGTCCAGAAAAATCAACACGGGCAAGATTGCACAAAGGTTTGGCTCTGGCAGATGACACCGCCTAAAGTCACCAAATTGGGCCATGAAATCACCTGCAACCCAGCACCGCCGATTTTGCTGAACTTTCAAAACTTAGAACAAAGACGACCCACATATAACTCCAGCCAATAGGCGAAAAGAGGGGAATGGATGACACTAGGTGAGAACACTTTTGTGTTCCATTCCGGAGATTCCTAGGCAATACTTGGCACAGTCTTTGGATATAAAAGACCCCAATATAGCCGTACTTAGATAGTCGAAGTCAGAGTTAAGGACGGGAAGTCTGGTCCGAAAGAGTCGAAGTCCCCCAAGACCAAAGTGAATGCGCACAAAGCGCATAAGTTTAAAAGTCGGATAGCTTTTCGCGACCGCGAAAAAATGTGCGATGCAGTCAGTTACAACATCCCGTCGAACAGTGCCGCGGACCATGTGAATCCTGAAGGACATTCAACATTTTGCAATAAACTGTGCAACCTTCAACCACAACCCCAATTTTCAACATCATAAAACCCTGAACGATGTCTCGGATAGCCAAGAGATCGGACAAGTAATTGAGGAGCCTCGACCAACATGAAGGAGCAACCAATTCACCAACAAAGATGATCCTGGTTCAAAAACGACCTAACATAAACAATCCGACAACAAAAATATCAAAGCAAAGCCGCCTCAACCATTTCCTGAACATATAAACTCCTTTCTCAACATCAATCCACTTCCTTTTCTTTTTATCATTAAGTAAAAAGTTTGTGCATTTAGTGAATTTATTACCCCAAAAACAAAGCACGATGTTATATATATATATATATATATTATTAATTCTGCCTAACCTTCCAACAAATTAAAACCTCAACTCCGGAACGAGTGCTCTCAACGATGGAATAACAGAGGGTGAGTCAACGGGACATTTTACCCAAAATTACCAGACTTATTTATATATATATATATATAATCATGCCCCATATACACGTTATACCATATGACAAAATATTAGCTTCCCAAAATACACTATATTTTAAATACACATAAATATTAATTACACACACTTTAATGTCCAATACACGCTTGCACAACCTTTATAATAAACTTGTAATGTGAACTTAAAACAACAAAAATGCATTGGTAGAAACCCATTAAAAGGGGGGGCATTGGTACAACTGGAAGACTGGGTCAAGAAAATGACATAACTTTTGACGAACGACATCAACAAAAGGGGATCGTATTGCATGGCCCGCGACGATCCAAAGGCGCACGAAGTTTGCGAATGGGGAGGGAAAACGGCCAAAACATAGCCCGATCGTTTTCACGATCAAGCATAAATATGCTTGTGGGGCAATGTGGACAGAAAGACAGACTGACGAACGATTTCTTCTATTTTTCAGGCACGTAAATAATTGTTCTGATTACGTTTGGAGAGGATAGTGGCGTCCAAAGAACCCACCCCAAATCCGGCGAGCTCAGCTGCACAAATCGTGTCTGCTATCCGGGAGGCCACTTCCTCAGCCCTATGTCCCCCAAGGACTGAGGCACCACGACAACACCGACGTAACAAGTTGTTAGGGACATGTTGAGCAACACGCCTTGTTGTGTCAACAGTAGAAGAAAAAGCATAATCAGAAAATTTACTGTTTAATAACTTCCATGATTATAATCCGATTTTACTCAAATTTTCAGAAAGCGTCCGCCAATGCCTACTTACAAGGTGAGTTCCAAAGTAAACAGGACTTAAAAAAAAAAGACAGAACAAATAGTTTTTTCGGCAAAATCAATTTATTTTATTCAAAATAGTCTCCTTCTGCTTTAATACAGCGTTTTGCACGGTCCAAAAGCATGTCGAACGAGTGTTTAAGCTCGTTGCCCGGTATGGCCGCCAGTATGCCGGTGCAAGCCTTTTGAATGGCCTCTACATCTGCACAACGCTTTCCTTTCATCGGCAAATGCATTTTTCCGAAAAGGTATAAGTCGAACGGTGCCATATCAGGTGAATACGGGGAGTGTTTGATGGTTAAAATGTGATTTTTGGTCAAATAGTCGGACACAAACTTTGATCGATGAGACGGCGCATTATCGTGCAACAAACGCCAACTTCCATCTTCGCGATATTCGGGCCGAACACGTCGAATACGGCGCACCAAACGCTTCAAAACTCCAAGGTAGAATACCGCATTAACGTTTTGGTCGGGTGGAACAAATTATTTGTGGACAATAGCCTTGGAATCATAAAAACAAATCAGCATTGTCTTCACTTTTGACTTCTCCAGGCGCGATTTTTTGCGTTTCGGCTCGTCCGGCGCCTTCCATTCAGCACTCTGGCGTTTCGTTTCGGGATCATATTGAAAACACCACGTTTCGTCACCAGTCACAATCTTGTAAAGGAAGTTCGGGTCTTTTTTTGCCGCTTTAATGATGTCCTTCGAATGTTGAATTCTGAGCAATTTTTGGACGTCAGTCAATTTGTGAGGAACAAACCGTGCACACACCTTTTAAAAGCCCAAATGTTCGGTCAAAATGCGATAAATCGATGTTTTGGAGATGTTCAATTCTATTTACATGACTTTCAATGATGATTTCGGCTGATTTTTTATGAATTCACGCGCAGTTTCGATGGAATTTTCGGTGATCACGGATTTTGGTTGGCCCACATGTTCATCGTCATTTATGTCCTCACGACCACTTTGAAAACGTTGAAACCACTCATGCACTCTGCTACGGGATAAGCAATTTGTTTTAAAACAAAATTTAATGTTGGCTCTTTGTTTGAAGCTCATTTTCGCACCGATAACAAAAACATACTGACACTTAAAACGCAATAACCTCACTCCAATAGATGAAATGTCATTAAATTTTTACTGGAAGTCAATAAACGATAGCAGATTCTAACGCACCAGTTGACATATAGATGGCGCCACTAGAGGGCGCTAGATTAAAAAAGTCCTGTTTACTTTGGAACTCACCTTGTATATATTTGATCTATTTACTTTAAGCCAAAAACTCCGCTATAGCTTAAATAAAGTTTTTTACGATTTTCGGTGGCGGAAGTGGGCGTGGCCAAATTTTAAAACTAACTGGATCTGCGTGCAACAGATTCCAATGTTGTCACAAAATTTTGTAACTCTAGCTCCTATAGACTCTGAGATCTGTTTACCAACACGGACGGACGGACAGACTGACATGGCCAAAACGACTCAGCTGGTGATGCTGATCAATAATAGATATACTGTATGGGGTCGGAGATGCCTCCTTTTCCCTGTTAACATACATACATTCTCAATTGGCACTAATTTATTATACCCTTGTACCCTATGGGTACCGGGTAAAAAAATTATAACACATAGTTATGACCCCTGATATAAGCTGAACGCCGGATATCGTCAAAAAAAATTTTATCTCGTTAAGAGGTGTTTTTGAGTGATATCAGAAAAAATCAATGTAAAAAGTTAGCTATATGGCATCCGTTCTACTAATTTTGATGAGAAAGCGAATTTTCGGAGATATCTCAAGGGCTATACGGCCTGAAGTGACTATCAATATCGTAAAAACCATTTAAAAAAAAAAATGTACATTTAAAAAAAATTCAAGAGAAAGTTATTATCATATCAAAATACCTAACCAACGACATATATCACGTTTCTGTAACTTTAGTCGTTCAGAAGTTATGGGCGCGAGAAATCGATTATTTTCCTGTTTTCCCGCCAAAGTTGCGGGAAATTCAAAAATTAGATCACATTATTTAAAAAAATCGGAAACGTGTTTTCAAATTAAAAATATTTAAAGTTTCGTTTGATGGTTTTAAAATTGATTGCAATTGTGCACGTCTTTATATGACTCATATGTGTTTTCACATAAATGTAGTGTAGTGCATGTAAAAGGTTGGCTACATATATGGGATCTTTGCTACTAATTTTAATGAGTAATATCTCGAGAAAGCGAATTTTCACAGATATGTATTATATACCAAAAGTTGAGCAATCTCAGTAGCTATATGTCCTTGAGTAACTATCAAAATCGTTAAATCCATTTTTGAAAATATTTAAAAAACCTAAAAACAAAAAATTAATTTGAATTATAAATTCTTAAATATTATATTAAGATAAATTAAGTCAAGGCAAAGCTTCTATCATTTCAAAATACCTTTTTAACGACATATAGCACGTTTCTGTAGCTTTAGTCGTTTAGAAGTTATGGGCGCGGTAAATCTAGATTTTTTAGCTGTTCTCGCGCCAAACTAGGGGGAAAAGAAAAAGTGGTAGAACAAAAGTTGTACAGCTCAAGCTGTTAAATAGAATAAAAGTGGTTCCAAGACTCTAAAAAAAAATCGACAGACAAACAAACAACAGGACAAACGTATTTTCGGAAAGGACAGCCAAATCTTGTTTTTTGAATATCTTTTGAACGGAATATCGGATCGGGATGATAGAGGTGTCATTCGTCGCGATCACAACATTAAACATTTTTGGATTTTGCTACACCGGCCCCAACAGCTTCAATATTCAAAATTTTAAATTTCGCACTTTCACTCCCATTTATACTGAACTAATCCCTTTTTGAAAAATCTGCAGTTTCAAAGAGGTTTATAATACCTTTCGATCAAGATATAAATGGCTCTGATCGGACTATCGTTGCAGATCTTCAAATCTACGGCTCTATATAGTATCATCGTCACTACATGGACTGCTATCCACAGTGATTCCAGCATCGATGAAACATTTATGCTTTCTATCAAAAACATATTCACCTCTAGATCAGCAGTGTGAATTTAAAATAAAGCAAACGCAAAGATGAGAGAACCTTAACAAAAAAAATAAAGAGTTACTGAACAAAAAAGATTAACTGACAAAATTGAACATCTGAATAATAATAAGCACGACTGAACAAGTGTGCCAAAATGACCAAGTGATCAAATAAGAACAAATAGGAAGGAATATGTTCACTCACCCAGTTAAGTTAACAACTCTTTAAATGTTTACTCACTCATGAGCAACCCGACACTACTATTAGGTATTTAGTTTTATATTACCGCTTTTTTATACCCTTGCAGGGTATTATAATTTAGTCAGAAGCTTACAACGCACATCGGGCCCATTAACTCGAGTAAATGAATATATATCTTAATATGACATTGTACTTACAGTTTTTAACCCATTTTACGCAAATCCTCTAAATTTCAGTGTCCTACCTTAGGTATTTCCTACAGCTCCCATACGAATGTTATAAAAATCTTATACATACAGTATAAATTGGCGATATTTTTTTTAATTGTTCAGTATTAGTTAAATTTTTTTAATTTTAACAAATTAATATAACATTTAATCGAAATTGGAATAATCAGAATCATTATTAATATTTTGAAAATTGATAAGCAGTCCAGCAGTTCAAGCCACATGGGAAAAAGTATACGCTTAGGGGTCTGACATTTCACCTTAAAAATGCAACAGACTTAAGAGTTGGACGTAGTTGTTTATTATTTTGGACATTTTCACACCACAAGGACTCACACTTTGCATAAATACTAAAATTAGCTTGAATACGATTGAAGAACGTTAATTACAGTCCAATAAACACAGAAAACTGCTCAAAAGCAATTCTTGCAAAAGCTACTTACAAATAGCATATTATTTAGCTAGACATGGAAAGACACGTCACGAACATAAAATTTATATTTTCTACGTACCTTATATGAAGGGACACAAAAGTTATTTTATTTAATAAACCAAAATGTATTGCTTTTTTTATACTTAAAGCCGGATCCCATACAGCCTTAAATCCCTGCGTGATCACGTGCTGAAAATAGGTTAGTTTCAAAGCCCGCATCCGATCAGGTTTGCATTTAAAAACTCATTCAACATATATTTTGAGCTTTGCAAAGTGCTAACAATTAAATAAAAACAAAACTTAACGTATTTAGTTAAAAATCTTCTTTTATTCCGCTAGATGTTTCATTGGATCCACTGTGCAACGCATTTTTGTTCTCCTATTTTTTTTTTTCGATTTTAAATCGATTTAATCGATCTTTTTTAGAATTGAATCGCAAAGAATCGATTCACAAAAATTAGAATTGTTCCCAGCTCTACCCGACCACATAAAGTTTTTATATTCTTGAGCAGCATCAGCAGACGAGTCGATCTTACCATGTCGGTCTGTCCTAGAGCTGGGAAAAAATCGATTCCAATATCGAGACTATTAATTTTTTTTGGTCCAACATCGATTCTATTTTGGCAGAATCGATGTATCTGAACCTTTCATCTTTTGGATCATCAATGGCTTTTGAAAATGAAATCATTTGGGGTAGGGTATTTAATTTTTTTCGCCACTTTTTTTAAATAGTTTTTTATATGAATCCCTAACATCTGAAGAACATAAAGAACATAAAATCGAAACATAAAAATAAGGAAGTAATGGTAATGGAAGTATGGGCAGTCAAAACTTTAAAGCGCTTCCCTGAAAAGTGCCATTTTCAAAGTCGGTGTTCACGATTACTAAAAATCTGCTTGGCCAATCGTTTTTTGCACACAGCTTCTGCAACTAATTCTCCAGGTATCACCGTCGTGTTTTTTCTAAATTTATTTTTTATTATATTTTTTATTAAATAATACATTTTTTTTTTTAGTCAAGAATTGAATCTTTGATTTCAAACTTTCATGAAAAATTGAAAAAAAATTAAAAAAAGAAAAAATCCACGGTGATACTTCCAGCCAATTATTCTTTAACTAATGCATATTTTGGTTTTCATATCGGACGATTCTGTGGACAGTAAAGATGTACACCGCAAATCAACTTTATTTAGAGGGGCCTCAGGAGATTCCCTATAACTCCTATACATGTGCATATTTTTCCATAAAACATTTTTAGAAAAAAAATTTAGACAACTAAATGTTACCTTATTATATGTAATTTAAATAAATAAATTAGATTTAGCCGTTTCGCCAAAATTTTTTTTTGAAAAGTGGCACGTTTTGCACCGAATTAAGGCGGAAGTGGGCGTGGCCAAATTTTAAAACAAATTTGATCTGCGTGCAACAAATTCCAATGTTGTCACCAAATTTGGTAACTCTAGCTCTTATAGCCTCTGAGATCTGTTGTTTCACACGGACGGCCAGACTGACAGACGGACATGGCTAAATCGACTCGGCTGGTGGTGCTGAACAAGAATATATATACTTTATGGGGTCGGAGAAGCCTCCTTCTGCCTGCTACATACATTCTCGGTTGGCACTAACACATAATACCCTTGTACCCTGTGGGTAACGGATATAATAATTATATTTTAATTTTTATTTAAAAATAAGAAAAAAAGTTATTTTTGATTTTTATTATAAAAATCAAACATCAAGAGTTATTTTTTATTTTTATTATATAAAAATCAAAAATTAAAATCAAATTGGAATATCTCATTAACGGAAGATCCAACAGAATATATCGACCTATATATATGATCTACTCTTCAATACCTTTTTAGTTGATGTATAATGCGTATGTATCCAAGGACCTCAACTTGCTTCATAGCGATCTTGGGGTGGGTAAGTTGGCTACATATATGCACAATACATATATCAACGGAAAGGTATTGAAGAGTAGAATATATATATAGAGCTATACATTCTGTATGATCCGTTCAAGATATATTCCAATTTGATTTTTATAAAAAAAAAAAAACTTATTTTTTGATTTTTATAATAATATATATATAATTAAGAATAACTTTTATTTTTGATTTTTAAATTAAAATTAAAATATAATTATTATATTTGATTTTTATTTTTAAAATAAATTTTAAAAGTTATAATTGATTTGTATAATTAAAATTTAAAAATAACTTTTATTTTTTGATTTTTATAATAAAACTTATAATAATTACGATCCCTGAAAAAAATCGATGTTCTGAGAATCTATTTTTTCCCAGCTCTAGTCTGTCCTTCTGTCCGTCAATTCCTCTATCCGTTTCTACGCTGGGGATGTCGGGAATATATCAATATCGATACATCGATATTTTTCCTATAAAAAAATATATTTTTTCTGCATTTAAAAAATGTCACCGACAAAATCATTAAACAGATGGTAAGAAATAAACAAACAAAAAAACTGGCTTCTTTTGAAGCAGAAATGGATTGCTGAGAACAGGACATGGTCGCATTAAGCGTACAGGAAAGTTTTCTAGATCTGCACAACAAGACCATAGAACTCCGTGACTGTAATCCAGAGGCCCAAACAAATGGAAATGCAACTTTTTTTCAGTATGCCATTTTGTATTTGGGAGACAAATCCTTTGGAATTCTGGATCTCACAAATATCAACTATGCCCAAGATAGCGAAGGTGGCATTATGTTAAGTCTGATTACGCCTGGTAGTTCGGTTTCATCTGAACGGTAGTTCGGTTTCTTTTGAACGGTAGTTCGGTTTCATCTGAACGGCTGGCTTCTGCTATAAAGTGTGTTGTTTGTGACTCCAGTAGTCGTATGACAGACCAGCATGTTACCGAACGAGGATTTCTAATATCATTAAATACAGATTTGTTTTCCAATTAATAATTAAAATCATTAAGTACAAATTCGAATTCCATTTAATTATAATTAATACCCTATTACATATATCAAATTAAATAAAATTGAACTCAATGGGCTGTGTTCTATACAATATCCTTCATAATTTTGTTATTATTT
Organism: Drosophila rufa; assembly: GCA_018153105.1. Classification (NCBI taxonomy): domain Eukaryota; kingdom Metazoa; phylum Arthropoda; class Insecta; order Diptera; family Drosophilidae; genus Drosophila; species Drosophila rufa. Next base: position 1,389,114 of record JAECXS010000003.1, on the reverse strand, counting down.
TGTATACCTGGTACCCATAGGGTACATGGGAATTATAAGTTAGTGCCAACCGAGAATGTATGTAACAGACAGAAGGAGAAATCTCTGACCCTTTCAAATATATATATTCTTGATCAGCATCACCAGCCGAGTGGATCTAGCCATGTCCGTCTGTCCGTCTGTCCGTTGCTACGCAACCTAGTCTCTCAGTTATTGAGCTATCTGAATGAAACTTTGCAGATAGTCTTTCTATTGCAGCTAGTATATATGTTACATATGAGTAGTATATAAACCGGGTTTTCGGGACCTTTGATGTCGCTAAGTGGGGTCATAAATTAGATTAATTAGGGTCAACTGTCAATTTTAAAAGGACTTTAGTAATACAAGGATTTTAGTAATAAAACTGCAATTTATTAGGGTTAGCTCTGAAAGGATAAGTGGAGGGATCGAGGAGCCACTTGAGAAGGGTGCATGCAAATTGATCCTGCGTGATCTTGTCCCGTCGAAGGACACTCAACCTCCCCCAATTTAATAGTTTACACCGCCACATGAAAGGGTGCGCGTGCGAGCGATCAATCCAGCACGATCATGTTCCAACGGAGCACACAAGCAATCCCACACTCAGCCGTCCCCCACTTGAAAAGGTCGCGCACAAGCAATCCCACACTCACCCGTCCACAGCGATCGCTGCGAGGCAGCGATCGCACACTCACCCGCCTCCCACTTAAAAAGGTCACACACACACATGTGAACAAGGCTCACCATCCCGCAAGTGAGTGCTGTGGGAAAAAAACGAGTGCTGTGGGAATAAACGAACAAGTGTCAACGTAAACGCTCTCCCACACACGCACACCAGCCGTCCCATCCGACCGTTACGAGGTGATCTCAAAGAAGTCGCCGTCCAGATCAAAAAGTACGTTAAAAAATCGGATCCTCAGAGAAGAAACTAGGAAGGCGAAAGGGAAGGAAATGGAGTGGAATTTGAGCGATCGGGGGTCAAAAGGACACTATACACTACCCTCAGTCTGTCCACTTAAAGTCTAACGGAAAAATCGAGTCTCACATTTGTATAATTTTCTTCGATTTTATAAGTCAAAGGCTAGTCTCCTGGAGCCTTAAGGATCACATCTAGTTTGTGTTTAAAACGATTCGGTCTGCATTTATCAAAGTTACAGTGCTCAAAATTATTAAAAAAAGTTAAACAAAGTAAAAACATAAACAAATCTTCTTCAACAAAAGAAAACAATTGAAAAAATAAAAATCAATTCTGTAACTTAAAAAGTGAAAAGTGAAATATAAAAATAAAAAACCGAAGACACTTGAAAAAATTAAACAAAGTTAAAACATTATTAATTCATCTTCATCAAAATGAACAACAACACCAACTACACTTTCAACATGGATGCTATTTTCTGCAACTCCTGCCAGCAATACCTTCCCCAAAATATGCAATGGCATCACCATGTCCGCACCGAACAGCATAAAAACTGTGCGATGCGCCCTGTTAATGGACAAGTTTAGCAGATTATTGATGGATACAAGGGACGTATCCTTCAGTATATGTTTTTAAATGCTGCTCTAAGGATGCCTGATGAATTCCTGAATGAAGCAGGCCTAGCGCTACTCCCTCATATTGAGAGAGTACTAAGCTTCCATACAGCTTCAAAAATAAATTTTGAACTGTTTGCAGAGTACATGTTAATTAAAGAACATGATACACAAACCGATATAAAATCGTTCCAGAGTAAGATGAGTCTAGTTACGATAGGATCCGATTTATCAGATCTATATGATTCCCATTCATGTATCATAAAATCCAAAATGTCCCAGTTCCAAGAAAAAGACTCCGGATGGACATTGACACGAATTATTCGAGTGGAGTTGAACATGCTCCAATGTGTTCCTCTGAAGGGATCAGCACATTTTCAGCTGCCAAGGAAACTTAAAAATAGAAGAGCAGTCATCAATGTGCAGAACGACGATGTCTTTTGCTTCAAGTGGGCTATAATATCCGCCCTTAACCCGAGAGAAAAAGGAGAACGGTGCAGTGGTTATGGAGTGGATATATCTTCACCCATAATCCACACCAACAACATCACAGTCGACTTCACTGGATTATCGTTTCCAATGAAAATTTCAAAAATAAATGAGTTTATATCACGAAACCCACACATTAGCATTAATGTGTTTGGGTATGATGAGGAAAACGACAATGTATTTGGTCCACTCTTTTGCAATGGAATTGAAAAGGAGCAACATATAAATTTGATGTACATCGATGGACCAACCGCAGACATTCATGGACACTATATGTGGCTAAAAAATATTTCAGCGTGAGTATTTTTTTTTTTTTTTTTTTTTTTTTTTTTCAGTCTTCTTTCATCTCAATTGGGAAAGAAAAGTGTGAAACGATTCTTTTGCAACAAATGCCTATCCTACTCAACGAGTGAGGGTAGGTTCAAGCGCCATGCGGAAAGATGCAGCAACGTTGTGACTGAGCGACCGAAAGAGGGTGCGACTGAGATAAAATTCTCAAATCCTCAACGTCAGCTGGAGATACCATTCGCTGTATATGCAGACTTTGAATGCATACTAGAGCCCTCTTCATTAAATGTAAGTGACAGGACACAATTAGTAAATAAGCATGTTCCTATAGCATTTGCATACTACATAAAGTGTGCATTTGATTCAAGTCTAGATAAGTTTGTAAGCAAGACGGGGGGAAATGTCGGGCGCACTTTTGTTAGTAATTTATCGTCCGATTTGTCCGAAATTCATGAAAACTATATGAAGTGTATATGTAGTTCCATTACAAATGAGCACACAGGACTCATTTGATTTTGATGAGGCTCTTAATTGCCACATTTGTAAGGGAGTCTTAGGTAATGACAGAGTGAGAGACCATTGCCATTTCACTGGGCAATTTAGAGGGGCAGCACATAGTGAGTGCAACCTTAAGTTTAAGACTGGGAACTTTATCCCAGTTTTCTTCCACAATTTTTCAAAATATGACGCTCACTTATTTGTTAAAGAACTTGGTGAGATTGAAGGGGAAATTAAAGTAATTCCTTTGAATAAAGAATTATATATCTCAATTTCAAAGTATATCCCTCTAGGAAAGAATAAACTAGAAATTAGATTTTTGGATACTTTCCGTTTTATGCCCTCTAGTCTAGACACTCTAGCAGCTAATTTGAATGAAGGTGATTTTAAAGTTTTAAAAAAGGAATATCCGATTACATCAGATTTTACTTCACTTCGTAGGAAAGGAGTATTCCCCTATGAATACTTAGATTGTATACAAAAACTATCAGAAACTTGTCTCCCACCAAGGAGCAAGTTTTATAGTAAGTTAACAGACTCTGAATGTTCTGAAGCCGATTACACCCACGCATCTCAAGTGTGGAATCATTTCAAGTGTCAAACACTTAAAGACTACTTGGAGTTGTATTTGAAAACGGATGTTTTATTGTTAACAGACGTTTATCAAAATTTTAGATCAATTTGTTCAAACATTTATGAACTTGATCCTGCCCATTATTATACAACTCCAGGCTTATCATGGGATGCAATGCTAAAGACTACAGAAATTACTCTTGAATTACTCACAGATATTGACATGATAACATATATTCAGAGTGGAATTCGGGGTGGGTTGGTGCAATGTAGTCATAGACATACAAAAGCAAACCACAAATATCTGAAAGCTTTTGATAGCACCAAGGAATCAGAATATCTCTAGTATGTCGATATGAACAATCTCTATGGTTGGAGCATGTCTGAAGCTTTACCATACGGAAGCTTTAAATGGCTAGAACAAGAGGAAATTAATTTATTTAATCTAGAAAATAATTCAGAAAATAGTGAATATGGATATATTCTCGAAGTTGACTTGGAATATCCATACTCGCTTCACGACTCTCATAATGACCTACCCTTTTGTCCAGCCAACAAGCTCCCTTCAAAAGATTCGAAAGTTAAAAAATTGATAGCCGATCTTCGTGATAAGGAGAAATACATTATTTATTACAAATCATTAAAACAGTGTTTGAAGTATGGTCAAAAAAATTCACACAATCTTAGAGTTTAAGCAGAAAGCTTGGCTCAAAAAGTATATTGACATAAACACTGAATACAGAACTAGGGCAAAAAGTAATTTTGAACGTGATTTTTTTAAATTATTAAATAATAGTATTTATGGCAAGTGTATTGAATGAAGATGGTAGGAAACACGTCGATGTAAAGTTAGTTACAGAATGGGAAGCCCCACCCATAGGTCCACGAGGCGGTCGCCCCAGATTATGTGCGAGGGAGTTAATAGCCAGATCAAATTTCCACAGCGCATCAAGTTTAGTGAAAATCTGTATGCCTGTATACATTGGTTTTGTAGTATTGGAATTATCCAAATGGAAAATGTATGATTTTCACTACGCTTATATGAAGCCAAAATTCAAAGATGCACAGAAATTAAATTATATGGATACAGATTCATTTATATACTCTATAAAAACAATTGATTTATATAATGACATTCGTGCTGATGTTGATTCAAAATTTGATACATCTGAGTATTCAGATGAAATGGCAAGGCTTTACAATTTCCCCAAGTGTAATAAGAAGCGGCTGGGTTTTATGAAAGACGAACTACATGGGAACTCTATGCTAGAATTTGTTGGCCTGCGTTCAAAAATGTATGCCTACACATCACAAAATTCTGATAGTGGCCACGAAAAATGTGTCAAGAAAAATAAGGGGGTGAAGCGAAGTTGTTTAGAAAATATTACGTTTAATAATTATAAAAATTGTTTGTTTACAGGAGAGCAAGAAAGTGATAGTATGTACATGTTTAGGTCTAGAGGGCATGAAATTAGTACATTAAAAATAACAAAGATTATATTAGACAACAAAGATGACAAGAGAAAAATTTGTGAAGACGGAGTCTCAACTCTGGCAATAGGACATTATAAAACAATCCAAAATTAAATTGAGGGTACATTGTCTAGTCTAGATGCACAGTCAAGGGTTTGGCGTAGACAAATGATAAGGCTAGAAAACTCACAAGGTACTCAAGGTGTTGTGAGTAAAATAAATTCACTTAAGAGGAAATTAGAGTCTAATGAAAGTGCGCTCGACATTCACACGGGGGAATTAATTATGCATTACATGGTAGTAGATGAGATCCATAAAAAAATAAAACGATAATTTTAATTTTAAAGTGTATTTTGTTTATTTAAAAAAATGTATAATGTATATAAATTTAAAAAAAAATTTATGATGTATATAAATTTAATTTAAGAATAAAGTTGTTACAAATATTTTAAATAAATAAATTAAAAAAGAAAAAGGATTGATGTTGTACTTATTTTATTACAAAATTTCAGACTTATCTATCCATCTGTCATCAGATTTGGGAAAGCCCAACCACCGTACAAGAACCCTTTTCCCTTTCCTTTTCAACACTTTTTCAACTAGATAAGTATTTGGAAAACGAGATTTTTTTAATTCTTCTTTATAGAAACCACCTTTAACTGGATTTCCATTTAAATCTTCTATTAAATATGTCGTTGGATACGTATTTTGAACTTTGGCTTTTTTACAAATCTCAACATGCCAGGACGGCGTATACGACTTTTCAAATACCCTCCTGTACTTCGAAATTCGAACATAGTCTGCAATCTTCAGCTTGCTCCCCATATACATTTTAATATTATTGTAGGCAGTTTCCAGGATATGCTTCTCATTGTCACTGTTTACGTTGATTGGAGCCATTTTTATAGTCCTGTGTACTTTGTTATTGTGCAAGTAAATTAACTCTTGGTACATATCAATCCATTTATAGGTTCCATTAAAAGAAAACTCCTTCCACATGAGTTCTTTTAATGTTCTGTTGAATCGTTCAACAATTGAAGCCTTTAAGGAACTAAATGTTGAATAGTGGTTGATTTTATAACGATTCATCAATCCCTTAAATTGAGCATTGAAGAACTCTTTTCCGTCATCCGTCTGAAGATTCCTAGGTACTCGACGACCAGACTTGAATATTTTCTCCATCGCCTCAGCAACATCCTTCGCAGTCTTAGATTTAATTGCCTCACCCCACGCGAATTTGAAAAACGTATCAACAGTAAGCAGGTACCGGAACCCATTATTCGTGGAAGCATAATTTCCCATCTCGACCAGCTTGAAATAAATCGTTTATTCCCTTTGTAATGACTCTACGGCGTAAAAAATGTTTACGCGCGGGACCGTGGATTTCATTAATAATATCACGTCTAGTCATTTTTTTAGAAGGTTACTTAAACACAAAAAGATAGTTTTTACAATATTTTAATTTAATTAATGCAATTTTAAACCAGATGCAAATTTTTCAATAATTCTTGAGACAACCACCTCAAGTCTTTCTAATCTGGCTTCAATATCGTTAGTTTTGAAATCAGGTGTGCTTACAACCACCTCACCCAAAATTGAATCTCTAAGATTTAATATAGAGTTGTCCACATACTCTTTGATTGCTAAGTCGGTGCTTTCTTTTGGAATAACACCATTTTTTAAGCGTTTTTGTTGAATATTAAAGTTTCCATCTGCATCAATAAAGAGTCCTGGAATAGTTTTGTCATATCGTTTTGAATGATTAGAGTTCTCCTTATCGCTTATATAATGTCCAAACTTGTCAACGGACATGATGAATATAACTAATTTCAATATTGTTCCATAAATATATACTAAATTAGCGTATAATTTGAGCCTCTGTCAATTCCTCAATAATTGAGATCAATTCATTTTCGTGATTTAAATTTCCAGCAGATTGAGAAGCTATTAAGAGTTGAAGACGTTCCACCAACTCGTTTGGATCGTTCCAATAAATATAATTTTTATTCGATTGCAGTGTCATGAATCCTTTTCCACTTACAATTTCTTTGATACGATTGGGAGTGGACTCGGCGACCGGTGAGTTAGTCGTTAAAAGTGGTTTTATAATCTTAGTATATTTCACTGCCCTTGTTCCCTTCACCTGTCCATTCGGATGAAAATTTCTTCGGAACACATTTGTTTTTTGTAAAATTTCTTTGTATATTTCCAGATCATTTGTATTGTAATTTTTTGGAAGATGGTGGAAAATTAAGGAATACACGTATATACCACTAGTGAGACGCCAGTTTTGTCCATCATCAAATTCAATTTTATTATTTGAAACATTTATTTTATTATTTCCCATCATTAATTGACCACTATTATTTTTAAATGGTCCGTAAGTCTTATCTAGGGCGTGCCCTCGTGAAAGTTCACTAATGCTCAAATTTTTTGAACTCTCTTCAAGCAATTGTGATTGATTTGATATTATTGGTGTTGAATGGGGTTGACTCGGTATCACAGATGTCACTTGAGTTGTTAATGTGGGAGATGAGGGATGACTCCGTATTACATTCGATGTGTGAGACAAGTCTTGATCCGATAGCATTAATGATGAGTCATCTATAGCTGGTTGAGAGTAGAATTGGTCATCATCATCATCATCGTCATCTTCATTGATGTCATCTCTTTTCAAGCTCCAATCTAACGGCTTCTTATCATCATATTTACGGTTTGAGTTTTGATTACTCGCACTGTAAAAAAGTTTCCTCTTTTTCTTATTTGATGTGAATTCATCATTGTCTAATTCAGTTTTAATTTTTTTGTTATTATTTACAAGTTCATTTAAGGGCTGTGTTATAGGCTTAAATGTTTCTTCCAAACCAATAATATTCTGGCTTTTGAATTGTTTTAATTCATGAAATTTTTTTAGTGCATTTCGAGTTTTGTTTAATTGTGCTAAAATATTTTGTTTCATTGTGATGAAATAATACAAATCGAAAAAATTGAAGTGGTTATTACACCCTTGAGGTTAAGAATGCACTGTGAAATAATTCTTCATTCACAATCATATATAGCTAATCAAATCAGACCTGATCAGATAATCAGACCTGTTAATCAGACCTGTTAATCAGACCTGTTAATAAGACCTGTTAATCAGACCTGTTAATCAGAGCTATTAAATAGCCTGTTCAGTTAAACAGCTAGCTGATAGAAAATTTACATATTTCATATTTTACAACTTAAAAGTAATTTATTATTTTGTATTTATTTATTCATTTTTATTTATATATATATTTATTATTATTATTAATAATATTATTATTTTATTTATTTCTTTTTTTATTCTTTTTTAAGCTGAAAACAATTGCTGAAAAATAAAATTATCCCCATTTCCTATTAAAAAATGTATATTTTGTATTTTTTTATATATATATTTTTTTATTTATTTTTATGCTGAAAACAATTGCTGAAAATATCCCCATTTCCCATTAAAAAATTTATATTTTTTATTTTTTAATAATTTTTTTTTTTATTCCATCTTTAATTTTATACTCTACTTCCAAAATCAATGTTCCCATCATCCCTTTTTATTAGAAAGTATTTGTTTTCTGAAAACAAATTGAAATACTCATTATTTATATTTGTATACCTGTCTGGCAGGTATACATATTTGTTAAGCAGCTCCATCTTGATTCTGGAACCATATTGTCCCACAACCCTCCTCGCCGACAAAATGTCGAAATCCATATTAGATGGAAGATCCTTTAATGCTAAAGTCCTCTTTAGTCTGCATCCGTTTAGTGCCGTCATAAGCGGATCCTCCTCAATATCCCTCAATAGGGCATTGAGATCGTCCTGCGTCACTCCAGCAGGCAAATTGGTGGTCGGGATGGGTACGGTGGTGGAGGTTGATGAAGAATTGGTCTTCGTATTCATTTTGGTTGTATTGAGCTGGTGGAGCTGATGGAGAGGTGGTGGAGAGCTGATGTCGCTGGTGGTGCTGGTGGAGCTGTTGTAGAGCTGGTGGTGCTGTTGTAGAGCTGGAGCTGATTGAAGATCTGCTGGTGCGGTTGATGTTGCAGATGGTGCTGATGCGGCTACTTGTTGCTGTTGCTGCAGTTGAGACGGCGATGTGAATGATATTTTCCTAGTCGCGCTAGCAGATTTTATACCCGTCAGAGAGCACATTTCTCCTACCACTAAGAACCACATGTGGTGTGTGTACGGATTTAAGGGATACATCCTCTTGTGAGTGTTAACACTCAGATTACATTCACAAGGTTAAGTAGATAGAACATTGGTCGTTTTGCAGTCCAACAAAAATTGAAGACACAAATGACCACAATTGACTGTCCCGAATTTTTGAAATTGATTATAATTATATCTGAAGTTTTTTCCCAAGTATTTAACTACTTCTAATGGTGGATTTAAGTTGCCAAAGCTGTCATAGTACAAGCTATTAGATAACCTTTTATTGTAATAGTACGCTACCCAATGCGTTCCATTTGAAGATGAGTCTGCTAAATTAATTATTCCACACTCCAGCTTTCGCGGATATTTTGGTAACTCGTCTCTCATAAAAACAGCTCGAAAATGTGGAATATTTTTAATCGCAAACTTCAATATATCAATATTAGATAGCGCTCGTTTGGGTAGCATACTTATTAGTTTTTTTGATTGCGTTTTTGTTTGGTTTTATTTTTTGAAAATGATATACCATAACCTTTTTTATATGGTTGTAGATACAATCCCTCTCCTAGCGCTACCGATTCCATTTTTCTATTGTGTCTCTGGTTTTCCTGAAGTTGTGCCTTTGCGTTCTTTGCGTTATTGATAGTCTTAACTATTGCTGCACTTCCAGACGCTAAACTGCCGACAGCACTAAGGGCAGTTAAAATAGGGACCAGTGGTAAGAAACCTCCAATTTTTGGGACGGTTATAACCCGTGTAATTACAACATTTTTCCTACATCCCATTGATTTATTTACTGCTTTGCGTGCAACTTTAACTGCATTCATTATGTCAAGCGGCTTGTGCTTTTTTAATTCAGTGGTAGCCTGTTTGATTATTGAAGCAAGAGATTTTTTTTTTACTACTTTCTTTTTCTGTTGCTTTATTCTCATACCAAACTTTTTCTTTAGCTTTATCATATTTGTCACCAAGAATGCAGCTGCTTTCTCACCAATGCTAGCATTCGCCGATCTGACACGGTTCCAAGCGGATTGAATTAAAATCGAATCTGCTTTATGTCGTTCAACTAAGTCCTTACTATTTGAATAGGCAATGTCATGTAATCTGCACGCCTCATCTAGATCATTAATCCCACGATCACCGCGTGCTAATCGTTTCTCTAGCTTTGTACCTGGTCCACAATAATTGTAACCAGGTAAATGAGCCTCAAATGGTAGAGCGTTTATTATATTATTTACTAGACCAGCACCCTTCCTGGCATTTGCTTTATGACTGAATGTATTATATAAATGTTTTCCCATTTTATATCAACCTCAATTATCGAATGAATGTCAATGAATGAAGACTTAACTCTATAACATGCGTTTATTAAGGCAAAATAAAACCATTATAGTAAGAAAAATTGAAGGTGGTGGGCATGGTGATAAAAAACATCTGCGGCACAGCTCCTTGTTACCGAACACAATTAGAGCATTAATTGTCGGTCCATCTAATTGTGGAAAAACAAACGTGATGTTAAGTTTAATTGAAAGTCCCAATGGTCTCAAATTTGAAAATATTTATATATTTTCAAAGAGCTTATATCAACCGAAATATGAATATTTGGAAAAACTTATTAAGCCTATAAAAGGGATGGGATATTTCACATTCTCAGCAAATGATACAGTTTTTTCACCACAGGAAGCTAAAAATAACTCCGTTTTCATTTTTGATGATATCGCGTGTGAAAAACAGGAGAATATTAGAAACTTTTTCTGTATGGGACGTCATAAAAATATAGATTCATTTTATTTGTCACAAACGTATTCACATATTCCAAAACATTTAATACGTGATAATGCGAATTTTTTGATTATATTTAAACAAGACGATTTAAACTTGCGACACATATATCGAGATCACGTAAATAGTGACATGGATTATAATACATTTATGAAAATTTCACGAAAGTGTTGGGAAAATAAATTTTGATTTTTAACAATCTCGAAAGATGATGAAATGAAAACTGGACGATATAGAAAGGGATTTGATCAATTCATTGTACTCGATTAAATATTTATATAAGTATAATAAGATGAATAACAAAAAACACAGTCCACTCCCAAGCTTCATAATGAATACATCATTAACAATTGCATTAACTGGAAACACATCAGTTATAAGTGAGAACTTTTTCCCTCAATTAGAGCTAAAACATAATTATGAGTGTGCTTTGATTGACTTTTATACATTCAATTCTATACCGAATGTTGACAACATGAATAATCTCTTTCATATTGGAAATAAAGTCATAGAAATACCTGTGGGTTCATATGAGTTCGAAGATATTACAAAATATATTATTAATAAGCTTAAGGAGTATGAACTTCATAACACTATAAAAATTGAATGCAACATCAACACCTTTCAAGTTCAAGTTTCCACTAAAAATGAAACAGTTTATTTTAATCATGAGCGGTCTATTGGACAGCTATTCGGATTTAATAAACGAAAATTAAGGCCACATGATAAAGAAATTTATATCTCAGATACTCCAGTAAATATTTTAAAAATAAATTATGTCAGATTGGAATGTAACATCATTAGTGGGTCATATGTGGGGAATAGACCAAATCACGTGCTTCATGAATTTGGAATCAATGTCCCCCCTGGCTATAAAATGAATATTACACCACGAAACTTGATTTATTTACCTGTCAACACCAGACAAATAAACACGCTCGAAGTACGGATAACTGATCATAACGGAGATTTAGTTAATTTGCGTGGAGAAACTGTTTCAATTCGCCTTCACTTGCGACCAACAGAATGATTACACGTATTTATAATAAAAAGCCTTCACATCGCTCCAATGATGACACAATCAAATCTAAAGCTGAAGTGAAAACATCGACATCGACATCATCATCTCGAGGAGCTTCACATAAACGACCTTCTCTAACAAATAAATTGATTTTAAAATGGCTGGGATTTAATATTAAATAAAAATTATTATAAATTAAAAAATATAAAAAACTAATATTCAAATGAATGAAATTTTTTATGTTCAAGAAAAGCCTGTCAATGATCAAAGCATTGTCAAGAAAGAATATCACAGCTATTATCCATATACACAAAACTTCCAAACAAATGATGAAGTTCGTATCACAATACAGAATCAAGATTTATATGTGCTTCCTTCGGAAAGTTTTCTTCACTTCGAGGGGACACTTAGCAAAATTATTGATACAAATACAGGAGCAAGCAGCACTAATAATGTCAATGGGATGCTCAAAAATAATTGCATGGCTCATTTTATCGACGAACTTCGTTATGACTTAAACGCTTTTGAAATAGACCGTTCAAGATTTACAGGGATTACATCGACAATTAAGAATTTTCTCTCAGTGGGACAACAGGAAGGAGTACATTATCGTAATGCTGGGTGGAGTGGCGGTGACAATATTCCTTCAGGTGGACATTTCAGTTTTTCAGTATCATTGAAAATGCTGTTGGGATTTGCTGAAGACTACAAGAAAGTAATAATGAACTGGAAGCATGAGCTCATTATATTGCTTGCTAAAAATACTGATGCCATGTATGTTAAAAGTGTTGACGGGAAAACTCATAAACTTTCCATAAATAGCATAAGTTGGAAGATCCCCCACATCGTTCCAAGTGATGCTACTAAAATTGAATTGTTTAATGTAATTAAAAGTGAAGCTAGCCTTCCACTAGCATTCAGGAGTTGGGATTGTTATATAAACCCGACATTGGTACAGGGAACACATCATATCTGGAATGTCAAGCTTTCGGCAAACAGGGAACGACCACGCTTCGCTATCCTTGCCTTTACATTAAATGGACAATTAATTACAAACAACTTGAGAAATGCAAAAGTATATTTAAATTCAGAAGTCTATCCCTATGAGGATTTGAATATTAAATATCATGAAAACCGTTTTGCTGTCTTGTATGATATGTATGCAAGATTCCAAGAGAGCTACTACAATCGGGATGCACGAGCTCTTCTTTCTCCAAAGGAATTCATTGCGAAGGCACCGTTGGTGGTTATAGATCTGTCTCATCAAAATGAGACAGTAACATCTGGACCAATTGACGTTAAAATTTCCACTGAGCTAACTGCAGCAAGTGAGGTGAATACAAAAGTATATTGCCTTCTCATTCATGACCGACTTGTGGAATACACCCCATTAACGGGCCTTATTCAACGTATTGTGTAACAATTTGAGAAGGATTTCCTCATTCAAATTTTAAAATTTACCGCAAGTAGACGTTCACGGAATCAACTAAAATGATGTCGTTCAATAACAAAGCCTGCAGCAGCAGCTCATCAACAATCAAACACCTTGTAATCAGAATAAATAATTTCATGAAAATGTATAAAGATCAAATTTTCCCTGAACATATGGAATATCTGGAGGAGTCATTAAAATATTTTAATAAGAGGATGGCTGATACACCGCTGGTTTCGAATGCACATGGTCAACATTTCACAAGTTGTTGTTGGGCGCATAATGATGTCACAAATGGTGTTGATACATGTGCATGCCATTTCTTTGCAGTGCGCTCACAAAAATCACTTAAAATTATAAAAATGTATGTAAACTTGGAACACGGGTTCTAATCTTTGTACTTGAAAAATAAAATTATATTATACTCAAAAATAAAATGTATTCATTATTTTAATGGAAATGGAATGAAGGAAGGGGATTTGTTTTCCAGTTTTCCAGTTTTTTTTTTTTCCATAGCACTCACTTGAGGGAGTGTGAGAGTCCTTTTGACCCCCGATCGCTCAAATTCCACCCACAATCGTTTGTAATCGTTTCTTCTCTCAGGATCCGTTTTTTTAACGTACTTTTTTATCTGGACGGCGACTTCTTTGAGATCACCTCGTAACGGTCGGATGGGACGGCTGGTGTGCGTGTGTGGGAGAGCGTTTACGTTGACACTTGTTCGTTTATTCCCACAGCACTCGTTTTTTCCCACAGCACTCACTTGCGGGATGGTGAGCCTTGTTCACATGTGTGTGTGTGACCTTTTTAAGTGGGAGGCGGGTGAGTGTGCGATCGCTGCCTCGCACACGCACAATTTCACGTGGCGGCGTAACCTATTCAATTGGGGTAGGTTGAGTGTCCTGCGATGGGACCCGATCCTGGAGGATCAATTTGCATGCACCCTTCTCAAGTGTCTCCTCGATCCCACCAATTATCTGGTGGGTCAGTGTGGGATCGCTTGTGCGCGGCCTTTTCAAGTGGGGGACGGGTGAGTGTGGGATTGCTTGTGCGCGACCTTTTCAAGTGGGGGACGGCTGAGTGTGGGATTGCTTGTGTGCTCCGTTGGAACATGATCGTGCTGGATTGATCGCTCGCACGCGCACCCTTTCATGTGGCGGTGTAAACTATTAAATTGGGGGAGGTTGAGTGTCCTTCGACGGGACAAGATCATGCAGGATCAATTTGCATGCACCCTTCTCAAGTGGCTCCTCGATCCCTCCGCTTATCCTTTCAGAGCTAACCCTAATAAATTGCAGTTTAATTACTAAAATCCTTGTAAAATTAACGGCTGACCCTAATTAATTGCATTTTTATTACTAAAGTCCTTTTAAAATTGACAGTTGACCCTAATTAATCTAATTTATGACTCCACTTAGCGACATCAAAGGTCCCGAAAACTCGGTTTATATACTACTCATATGTATATATTTTTATAAATTTCGAGATATAGCTGTTTTTTCAGGACTGCAAGGGCATACAAACTTCGGCTTACCGAAATTAGCTTCCTTTCTTGTTTTAATTTGAAATTATACTTTTTACCGTTTTTGTAATTCTTTAATCATATTCTTAACAAGTGGAAAAGCTACAGTCGTGTGTGACAGACTGTGAGATACCCGGTACCCAAAGCATTGTGGGTTAAATTAAGTTAGACATGAACATGGAAAAAAGAAAATGTTGAGAAATGAAGACAAAAGTTGCTAGAAACGTGTTGAGCAACATCCAAATAAGACAAATGTGCGCAACACGCACTGGCACCCTCTCTCAAAAGCTATGTGCTCAGACACTGAGCAGTGCGATAGAGCGAGAGGGTGACTATTGACCTCTTGTTTTGACTCAATGCTACGGAACCCTTTTCGAGTGTCTGAGTTCTTAGCTTTTGAGAGAGAGAAGAATAAGCATACACAGAAACTTTATTGTTTAATAACTTCCATGTTTACCAATCGATTTTACTCAAATTTTCAAAAACACGCTCGCGAATGCCTACTTATTAATTATATCTATATCTATTTTAGCTTATATACAGTTTTTATGATTTTCGGGGGCGGAAGTGGGCGTGGCCAAATTTTAAAACACACTTGATCTGCGTGCAACAGATTCCAATGTTGTCACCAAATTTGGTAGCTCTAGCTCTTATAGTCTCTGAGATCTGTTGTTTCACACGGACAGACAGACGGACAGACGGACATGGCTAAATCGACTCGGCTGGTGACGCTGATCAAGAATATATATACTTTATGGGGTCGGAGATGCCTCCTACTGTCTGTTACATACATTCTCGGTTGGCACTAACTTATAATACTCTTGTACCCTATGGGTACCGGGTATAAAAACTAGGTGACAAAGAAAAAGAAAAAAGTGTTGCCTATAAAAGCTTGACATTCTAAGAAACGGTATAAGTGCATTATAAGACAATTTGAACTTTTATTTTTTGCTTGTTGGCCTGTGCCAATTTCACCACTAACCATACAACATATAGACTACTCATTTCATACAACGAAAATGGACACAAAAATTTCTTAGCGACAGGCACCAGCAGGGTGACCGTTTATGGAATTTTTTACAATGTAAAAACCGCTCTCGCTGTCCCTAAACGAACTATTCTGTTCAGAACTTTATTTAATTTTATCAGTAGCATGGTGCCGAAGTAAATAAAGTTAAATTTTTAACAAAATAATGCATTTATGGAGAGCGAGAGCGATTTTTACATTGTAAAAAATACCATAAACGGTCACGCTGGGCACCAGGCCTGTTAGCGGCGGGCCCCGTCGCTCTCTCGCGGCTCTCTCTCTCTCTTTGCTCTCGTATTCTTATGCCGCACACTGATTGCGAGAGTTCGCTCGTTCAGTCGCAGAGTGGCGCATCTTAAAGAAGGTTGATCTGCGCTTGAATTCTTCTTTATATGTATGCGTGCTCATGCATTCACGTACACGGGTGCATGTGTGCGATCATTTCATTTCGGCCCAGCAAGAATATTTGGTCTTTTGCTACTTTTCATACTAGGTACCCTAACAATATGGGCATATTCACTATTGGGTTAATGGTAAAAATAAGAATGTTATATGTTATAATATATTATATATATTATTTAAATAAAAAATGAAGATTTGTATATTGTTCCATTTACCTTTACAAAAATATAAAAAGTATTTTAGAAATTTAATTTAAATTAATTTTTTTAAGTTTTGAAAAAGTCTAAAAACTACTGTTTAACAAAGGTGTATATATGTATGTATATGTGTGTATATTTATCGGTAACTAATTCGAGCGGCGACTTTTAAATAAAAAAAATATTTAAATATATATTATTTAAAAAAACATACATAAAAATATATACAAATAGATCATTAAATAACAACAATAAACCAAATTCATAGCAAGTGTCCGGAAAAAATATAAAAAAAAAAATTAAACAAAACAAAGCCAATCAGCTGTTCTGTTTTTAGACTTTTTCAAAACTTAAAAAAAAATAATTTAGAATAAATTCCTAAAATACTTTTTATATTTTTGTAAAGGTAAATGGAATAATATACATATCTTCATTTTTTATTTAAATAATATATATAATATATTATAACATATAACATTCTTATTTTTACCATTAACCCAATAGTGAATATGCCCATATTGTCAGGGTACCTAGTATGAAAAGTAGCAAAAGACCAAATATTCTTGCTGGGCCGAAATGAAATGATCGCACACATGCACCCGTGTACGTGAATGCATGAGCACGCATACATATAAAGAAGAATTCAAGCGCAGATCAACCTTCTTCAAAATGCGCGACTCTGCGACTGAACGAGCGAACTCTCGCAATCAGTGTGCGGCATAAGAATGAGAGAGCGAAGAGAGAGAGAGCCGCGAGAGAGCGACGGGGCCCGCCGCTAACAGGCCTGGTGCCTGTCGCTAAGAAATTTTTGTGTCCATTTTCGTTGTATGAAATGAGTAGTCTATATGTTGTATGGTTAGTGATTTCACCCACAATGCTTTGGGTACCGGGTATCTCACAGTCGGTTACACTCGACTGTAGCTTTCCTAAATAATAGCTAAGCCATATAAGATCGACCTCTGGATATGGTATGGAGGTACGAAGTATACTAATTAAAACTAACAATGGGAGATCTACATATGTACATATGTCATTTTAAAAACTTCTGATATCAAAAATAAAAACACCTTTTAACGAGGTGAGATAAAAGTGACGATCGCACATTTAACTCACAAAATTTCTGATACCAAATTTTCTGTTAATATAGTTAGTTAAAAAAAAGAAGTAACAAATGAGTTAATTAGTTTCTAAATCGGTAAGCTGCTTTAAATTTCCTCCTTAATTACAATGTTTACATTTTTTCAGCTAAGTGCCGAATTATCGAAGAAAAGTTGATGAACCATTAATGAAATAGGTGATGAATCATCGATGAAATGTCGATTAAGCTGCTGATGAAAAAAGCCTGTTTTGTCGATGAAAAGTTTATGAATCACCGATGAATTTGTCCCTGATGACGCCCTAGGACATGCCAATGTTAATCTTATTAGTAATTCATAGTCCATATGAATCCGATGATTCATCAACAACACCGAAGTTATTTTTGATGACTTAATGAATTGTTGAAGACTAGTACTGCAGGGTATATATATACATACGTACATATGTATATATGTATGTACATATGTATGTATTTTTCTCTGATAACGCAAATAAAATTAAGGCGCAGCTCCAGTGAAGGAATATCTTGGTTTATTCCCTGAATGATCGGAATATTCTGATTTATCTTCCTTTCTTTCTGTTGCTAACCCTTTTCCGCAGACAGAGAATCTTCCGAAACTTGTACCTTTCGTAACAAGCTAAACTCATTACACCCAATCTGGCATCTCCAAGTGGTTTTGTTATTGTCAACTTCCAGCCTATGTATGTATATATTTCCAAGTTCTCATTCCCTACGTGGAGAGAATGGCGCAGAGCTTTTCCATTCCCTTAAGTTGACCAGAGCGATCACCGAGCGAAACTTTAATTGTCTCTTGTGTCTTAAATGAAATAACGTGGTGTTGATAAATCGCTGCGGATTAGTACATATGTATGTACATATACATACATATTTCCCCCACCTATTTTATTTTTAAAAACGTAATTTTTTACAATTGTATACATACATATGCGCGTTTTTGAGTCTTGTTTATATTTGTCTATCCCTCATTATTCGTTTAATCTAAAGTACTGCTAGCATTGCATCAAATTTGATTGTTAATATTAACTTTTAACCGCAATTTGCCGGTGCCTTAAGTTAACGTTATTATGTACATCTGTAAGTATTAATTACTAATTTACAGTGGCGGTAAGAAATATTTTATGTATGTACATATGTATGTATATTATATACGTAATATGTATTACATATGTAGATATTAGTCCTATTTTCTATTGATTATTTATTTTGCGCAACAATTTCTTACATGACCTAAATATTTATTTGACCTCCCCAAGCCGTTCACCCGTTCCCCACAGCTTAAGCTAAATATTAGTTTAAAAAAGTTTATAGTTTTTAATTTGTAAGTATGTACATACATATGTATGCACCTGCATTTATACATATGTATGTATATATGTATGTACATATGTATGTATGTATGTATTTTCCTTTATAGCAGTAATCATAAAGCTGTGAGGAACCTAACCTATCTTTTGAATATACATACATACATACATATGTACACGAATACAAATGTACATATATACATTCTTTTATTTTAATATACATATGTACGTTTGTACAAATATGTATGTCAATGTGTGGAAGCACTTGTTTCATATGTATAAACTCTTTACTGTGCCTGTGCAAGTAAATTAAAAATTATTAATTAATAATAATTTAGGTGGACATCTGAAGCCGTAATTGGAAAGCCGAAAGATAACATGGGAGAACGATTATATAGGTATGTACAGATGTATGTAATATATACATATACACATACATATGTATATGTTAATATACATACATACATACATATTTATTTATTTATTTATTGTATTTATTTGTTATTATTAAATGCATACAAACATACATACATATGTATGTACATACATACATACATATAAATATATATTTACATATATTATTGATCACCACAGTAAGAATGATATATGTACATATGTATGTATGTATGTATGCATATATGTATGTACGTATGTATGTATACATAGAATGTACATACATATGTATGTACACAATTGCAAGTATAATGATTTGATTCGAATCAGAAGACCATAACATACATACATACATACATACATACATATGTACATATATACATATGTGTGTACATACAGTGACTCACAGCTTATTTCGTGCAGATGGAACAACCAATCTTTAATGTCGCGTAGCACATAAACTATATGAAATTTCAACAACATTTTAATGCAGTTTTGTAGTATTTTAAGATATATAAACTTTTTTTTTTGTTTTTTAACTTATATGTATATATGTATATACACTTAATATATTTACATCTTCAATGTCACAGCTTATTTCGTGCAAGAACTTTAGGTAAATGTATTTCGTGAGTTGTCATCCCAGGCAAACTTTCTTATGGAATCTTTTTGAACACAATATTAGCAATTTTTTTAAATTTAACTTTTTTTTAGATACACTGGAAAAAAGTTGTATTTCATTTTAGAGGAATCAGCCCCTGTTCAACAATTGAACAGCGGTAATTGGTCCTAAAATATTTAAAAAACAAATAAGAAAGCTACAGTCGACTGTGCTCGACTGTGAGATACCCGGTACTTAAACGTTTGCGCTTTACACTAAAAGGCAATTTAAAAATGTACATACACTACATTGTACATACATACATTGGCGCCATTATATCGCACGGCCAAGGCTCGAATGCGCCACCTGTCGGCTACAGCTTGCAACAGCAGTGCCTTAGGGCGGTGTGTTAAAGTTCTAACCTTATTGCTAATATCTCCCATGTTTATCATCCGATTTTACTGAAATTTTCAGGAAACGTCCATTTTATTTTATTTATTTATTGTATCTATAAACTTTAACCCCAAAATAACGAGTATAGCTTAATAACGTTTTTTATGATTTATGAGGGCGCAAGTGGGCGTGGCCAAATTTTAAAACAAACTTGATCTGCGTGCAACAGATTCCAATGTTGTCACCAAATTTGGTAGCTCTAGCTCTTATAGTCCTTGAGATCTGTTGTTTCACACGGACGGACAGACGGACAGACGGACATGGCTAAATCGACTCGGCTGGTGACGCTGATCTAGAATATATATACCTTATAGGGTCGGAGATTTCTCCTTCTGCCTGTTACATACATTCTCGGTTGGCACTAACTTTAATACCCTTGTACACGTACCCTATGGGTACCGGGTTTAACAAACTTTAAGTTCTACCATTTGTATGCAATTTAGAGGTTGAGTTACATTTTTAAAGTTTAAAATTCTAAAAAAAATGTTGATTAACTTTTTAGTTTGGATTTTATTACCAATGAAATTTCCAACAAAATGAGGTATTAACCATTAAAATTGGACAATGGGTTTTGTATGTATATACAGTGGGGAGCAAAAGTGATTCCACGTTCGATATTTTCGTGTTCGAGAGCTCATAAAACCTGAACGAATGAAGTTAATGAAACAAACTTTTTTTCCTCGATTACTTATTCAATTTGGAACAAATAGACGTAAATAGAAAAATAATATAAGAAGCAATGTAATAGTTATAAACAAAAAACCAAAACAAAAGACATGTACTCAGTTTTGCACCTTATATGAAAAAATCAATGGAAATTCCATATTAATATTAGGTCCAAAGACAATTCTTGTCTTTATAATTTTTTATGTAGTTTGGCATCTTTTCAACCCATTTGTCAATAATTCCATTTAGAATTTGATTCCACGCCAGTTTTACACGCATCTAAGGACCGCCTACGTTGCATTAAACTGATTGATATCGCCCGAGATATATGATCATGATTGACCATAGGTTTTCAATCAGATTGAGGTCGGGACTTTGAGTCAATTACTCAATCGACATACAAATTTGATTTTCCACACATTTCTTACACATTTTCGCAGTGTACTTAGGATACCTTTCTTGTTCAAAAGTACATTTTCCTTCATAGAAGCCACATTTGTCCAGAAAATATTTAAAATAGTCTTCTTTACTCATAATTCCATCAATTTTGTGCAAAGGCTCAACTTGCCACGATGTAAAGCTATTATATTTCCTCCTCCATGCTATACGGCTTGCTCACATATTGTCTTTGAAGCTTGTTACTGGACCTACGCGAACAATACTACATCCTATTCGACTGGAAATGGTTAAACATGGATTCTTTTGACCAAATATCACATTTCCAATCTTATACTGTCTAATTTTTGTGTGTCCATGCGAATTTAAATCGAACTTTAACACTTTCCTAGGAGAGAGCTGGTTTATTTTTTTTCCCCCAATTGCGGCATTTTCAGTTCTACCCAATGGTACCGAGTTCTCCGTTGAACTTTTTCACAAAATTGTTTAAATTATAAAAAGGGAAGACTATTTTAAATATTTTCCAAGCCCATTTTTAATATTTTTTTGAGCATTTTGGCTTTAATTAGGGAAAATTCACTTTTCAACTAGATGGAGATCCAAAGTACACTGTGAAAATTCTTAAGAAACGGGTAGAAAACCCACATTTTATCTTGTTGGAGTGGAAAGCTGAAAGTCCCGACCACAATCCGATTTAAAATCTGTGGTCAATCATGACCATATATCTTGGGCCGTATAAATCAGTCCAATGCAACGTAGTTTG
The DNA here is from genome assembly GCA_018153105.1 of Drosophila rufa. Classification (NCBI taxonomy): domain Eukaryota; kingdom Metazoa; phylum Arthropoda; class Insecta; order Diptera; family Drosophilidae; genus Drosophila; species Drosophila rufa. The sequence continues at coordinate 1,367,011 of JAECXS010000003.1, read as the reverse complement.
TCCTTGGAGGCATGTGGAACTGAAGTGGATTCAACTTCTGAATGGAATTGTTGAGAAATGGGTTAAAAAGATGTCAAAATACATAAAAAATTATAAAGAAACGAATTATCTTTGGACAAAATACACGGAATATACGGAATTTCTTTAGATTTTTTCATATAAGGTGCAAAACTGAGTACATGTCATTTGTTTTGGTTTTTTATTTCTTACTATATTATTTTACTATTTACGTCAATTTGATCCAAATTGAATAAGGAATCGAGAAAAAAAAAGTTTGTTTCATTAACTTCATTCGTTCAGGTTTTATGAGGGCTCGAACACGAAAATGTTGAACGTGGAATCACTTTTGCTCCCCACTGTACATAAATACTTTAGTTAATGTTTGTATCCAAAAATTTGTTTGAAAAAAAAAAAGCCATATTTTTCTCCTTCTTACATTTTTTAAACTCAAATGTACGTCTTAATATTGGAAAGGCGTTAATTACTACGTATTTTACGTTGTCAAATTTTTGTTTTATTTATATTTCACGCATGAATGTATTCAAAGTGTGCATTGTGTCGACATATATAGTATTTACGCTAAGCACAATTTGACAAAAATTGTAAGCTTCACAGACCACTTTACCGCGACGATCACACAGACAGGCGCTTGGATTTTGTGTATTCATCATTTGTCAGTGTGCGTGTTTGCTACGCATTTTCTATGGAAATTAGGCTAAACTTCAAAGATGGATTGCGACTCAACTAAGAGCGTCCCCAACATAATTTGTATACCCAAATGTACGTTGAAACACCCCCTATCTATGTTTTTTTTTAATTGTTTGAAGGGGGCCCGATTAACAGAAATTTATTAAATCCTTTATTGTTTTTCAATTTCATTCAATAATATTTAAATTTAAAAACTACTTCAAATATTGACTTCTTCAATGTCACAGCTTATTTCGTGCAAGAACTTTAGGTAAATGTATTTCGTGAATTGTGATCTCTAACGTAATTGTTCTTATTGAATTTTTTTCAACACAATATCAGCTAATTTTTTTAACATTAAACTTTTTTTTGGCTACACTCAAACAAAAAGATTGTTCGTTTTAGAAGAATCAGCCCCTGTTCAACTATTGAACAGCGGGAATCGGTCCTTATATGTTTTACAAATAAAACAACTAAGCGGAATATTGATAAAATGGTAAATTGAGGGCTTAGCAAAATAAAAAATTAAAAATAAAAAATAATATGTGGCTGATAAGGGCTAAAATGCTCCATATAATATTGTTCAGTGAGCATGAAGATACTCGATTTATCCTTAAAAGTACACTTAATCCGAAGATATCAGCACCAAACAAGCAGTATATATTGAGAATAAACCGGCAAAAATTGTTCCGTGAAACCGACTACCGAATATTGCGAGAACATAACTTTAATGGCCAAGTAACTTTGAAGAATCCCTTTATAAGGAAGAAAATTCAACTATGCCTACTTAAATTTGCTAGGGAGCACACAAATTTTCAAAAACAAGTTTAAGTTTAATTTATTTGGATATTTTTTTGCCATATGTTTGAGCGGGGTCGGCATACAGAGCTACATCATTTGCACCTGATAGCTACAGATGAACATGCTGGTGAAAACTCCAGTGTTTTGGCTTTCAAGGATGTTTTAGGCGTTGGATACCTCGTCTTCATCGAAGGGATTATATATTAGCTCATTATATCTCAAACTTTTGGGGAAAAAAAAATGCTTCAAAACGTCAAAAAACTAGACCAGAGGGTAGTTTTAGAGTTTTTTTTTTTTTTTTTTTTTTTTAAGAATATAAAGTTCAAATTTGACGTCGATTGGAGCAAAAATAACGAAGTAATGGGTAGTTGAACGGAGGTCATTCTATATTCGATGTATGGGGAGCCAAAACTTTAAAGCGCTCTCCTGCAAAGTGCCATCTTCAAAGTCGGTGTACACGGTTACTAAAAATCTACTTGACCAATCGTTTTGAAATTTTGCACACAGATTCTGCAAGTATCACCAACGGGGTTTTTTAATTTTATTTTTTTATTATATTTTTTATTTAACAATTAAACTTTGTTTTTAGTCAAGAATTAAATTTTTGACTTCAAACTTTCATGAAAAATCGAAAAAAAAAAAATAAAAAAAGAAAAACTCCACGGTGATACCTCCGGACAATTATCCTTTAACTAATCCATATTCTGGTTTCCATATCGGACGATTCTGTGGACCGTTAGGATGTATACACCGCAAATCAACTTTTTTTTCGAGGGGCCACGGGAGATTCCCTATAACTTATATACCTGCACATATTTTTCAATGAAACATTTTTAGAAAAATTGTCTAAATGTTACGTTATTAAATGTCATTTAAATTAATAAACTAGCTCAAGCCACAAAAAAAAGTGGCCCGTTTTGCACCTAATCAACCCTACCCCCCCCTTAGCCTAAAGTTCTTGCACGAAATAAGCTGTGACATTGAAAAGGTCATTATTTTAATTTTATTGTAAATTTAAATATTATTGAATAAAATTAAAAAAAAAAAAAAAAAAAATGTTTATATTTTATATTAGAATACTACTTTAAAAAACTGCATATAAATTTTGTTGATGTCCCATATAGTATATGTGCTACACGACTTTAAAGTTTGGTTGTACCTCTGCACGAAATAAGCTGTGAGCAACTCTATGTATGTATACTCGTTCTTTTACAAATCGTAGTCATATAACTATAACTCACATTAACCACTGCAAAATAAACAGATACACTTTTTTAATTGCGAGTAAAAGAAAGCCCTTTGGCTTGGTGAAGCTGACATTGTCCCAAAAGTCGTTTGGCTTAGCTTAATATTGTTTTTCTTAGAATAAACGCGACTTTTGGTTGACTTTTAAAATACATACATAAGTGGTTTTTATACCCGGTACCCATTGGGTACAAGGGTATTATAAATTAGTGCCAACCGAGAATATATGTAACAGGCAGAAGGAAAAGTCTCCGACCCTATAAAGTCGGATCAGCACCACCAGCCGATTCGATCTAGCCATGTCCGTCTGTCCGTCTGTCCGTGTGAAACAACAGATCTCAGAGTCTATAAGAGCTAGAGCTACCTAATTTGGTGACAACATTGGAATCTGTTTAACGCAGATCAAGTTTGTTTAAAAATTTTGCCACTCCCACTTCCGCCCCCGAAAATCATAAAAATCGGTATATGAGCTATGTCGTAAATTTCGGCTTAAAGTAAATAAATAAAATAAATAAGTAGGCCTTCGCGGGACGTGTTCTAAAAATTTGAGTAAAATCGGATGATAAACATGGAAGTTATTAAACAATAAAGTTTATGTGTATGACGAAGCATACATACATAGAAAGAGAGAGAGGGAGATATGTTGAGAGCGCCTAGTAACATTGTTCCTAGCAACGTTTGTCTTTGTTGGGTGTTGCGCAAAATGTTCCTAGCAATATTTGACTCTTTTGAGTGTTGCTCAGCATGTTTCTAGCAACTAACAACTAGCAATTTGGTCTCATTTGTCAACATATTCTTTTTTCCATGTTCATGTGCTATTTAATTTAACCCACAATGGTTTGGGTATCTCACAGTCGTTCACACTCGAATGTAGCTTTCCAACTTGTCTTTTAGTTAGCTTAAGGCAGTGTCCTCCGAATATCCATGCGATGTTCGGGTTCACTTTCTCCTCTCTGATGATCGATCAATGCTTTGTGTACTTAGCACTCTCCAACTTTGAGGATTTTTTAAAACGCTATACAAAAAAAGGTTCTATCCATAATTTCTCTAGTCTCAGGATACGATTTGCCCTGATTATGCAAATATAAAAGTATTTTCAATATAGATTAGGCTGTTTCCTTTTCTTAACCGCTTATTTTGTTAAAATATAACATTTTTATACCCGGTACCCATAGGGTACAAGGGTATTATAAGTTTGTGCCAACCGAGAATGTATGTAACAGGCAGAAGGAGGCATCTCCGACCCCATAAAGTATATATATTCTTGATCAGTATCACCAGCCGAGTCGATTTAGCCATGTCCGTCTGTCCGTCTGTCCGTCCGTGTGAAACAACAGATCTCAGAGACTATAAGAGCTAGAGTTACCAAATTTGGTGACAACATTGGAATCTGTTGCACGCAGATCAAGTTTGTTTTAAAATTTGGCCACGCCCACTTCCGCCCTCAAAAATCATAAAAAACGTTAAATAAGCTATACTCGTTTTTTTTGGGTAAAAGTTAATACATACAAAAAATGAATAAAATAGAGCGGATATTTGCTGAAAATTTCAGTAAAATCGGATGATAAACATGGGAGATATTAGCAATAAGGTTAGAATTTTAACACACCGCCCTAAGGCACTGCTGTTGCAAGCTGTAGCCGACAGGTGGCGCATTCGAGCCTTGGCCGTGCGATATAATGGCGCCAATGTACATATGTATGTACAATGTAGTGTATGTACATTTTTAAATTGCCTTTTAGTGTGAAGCGCAAACGTTTAGGTACCGGGTATCTCACAGTCGAGCACAGTCGACTGTAGCTTACTTACTTGTTTGCGTAGAAAAAGAGCACAAAGAAAAAATCAGCCACATCGGTTAAATTTTGCCAATATAGTTTATAGTGTACGAATAATTTTGTCCAGGGAGAATCAGCTGTTTTATTTTTTTATGTGCATACAATAATGTACTATTAAATTAAAAAAATATTTTTTTATTTTTCATTTTACACAGATGTTCGAACGAGTTCGCAGGATTTGATTCGGAGAAAAAATCAATTGGTATCTTCTGTCATAATTTAATTAGAATCGGATTCTGTATGGAGTGGGGATATTTATGAGTGGAATCCAACAATGAGTGGTGCTACTTAGTAGGAAGCTTTCAGTTCGAGTTGTAATGTTTATTTAAGCCAAGTAACAAAAGTTTTTTATTTAATAAGGCTGCGCTCATTGGTTGGATAGCTCCCATCTTTCTAACTTGAATCGTACTGGTTCATTTTGAAGTGGTTTGATTAAATGTTTAAATATTAACAGTGTAATGAACCTTCGCTCACCGTTTTTCTTGCCAATAACTGTTACAGCTTGCTATCTCTCCGATTTTCTTGACGATCCTGACTCGGTTTTACTCGGTCCCCGAAAATCCATGACGCGCCTAAAGAAGTTTCACTTCAAAAATCCTCCTTTTGATTTACCAGTTAAGATCGCAGCTTCAATCAAATTTGCCAATAGTTTTTTAACTGCCAATCTGTTGCCATTATTCGCTTGAAATTGAAAATGAATGGCATTCCTATTAATGTTCTTCAGTGCTAAAATGGCAGTTATCTCAACCAATCAGAACTTTTGCCATAGCAGCCATGCCATGAAGTACATATGGCAACGAACTTCTCCAAATATACATAATTTCACAATTAATTTCACAAATTAAGTGCTTTACATTAAAAAAAATAGTCATCCCACTGCGGATTACATGTAAATGTAATATACAGTAATTTAATGATTTCGTACATAAGACATTGCGTCTGAGTGTTGTAATTAAAAACAGCACAAATCATTTTATGTCAAAGCAGTACGACGAATTCGTGATCGCCGTGCAAGATTCAGTAAAGGGACATGGCCACCAGAAGAAGAGAATAAATAGCTATTTTCTTTTTAAAAGAGAGCTAATGTTTCTTGCCGTTATAGCTGTCATTAATTGCGTTATGGGATTTATTTGGAGCTATGTTGCCCTTAATGCACACGAGAATTAGTTTCTATTTTACCCGTGCAAAGCAGGGACGGGTCTCTAGTGAAGTATATATATTCTTGATCAGCATCACCTGCCAAGTCGATCTAGCCATATCCGTTTGTCTGTCTGTCGGTTTCTACGCAAACTAATCTCTCAGTTTTTGAGCTATCGGACTGAAATTTTCAGCATAGTATTATTTCTTTTGGAAAAAGTATATATGTCGGAACATCCGAAATCGGACCACTATATCTTATAGCTGGAAGATCTTGGATCTGGATATAGAAATGATGGCGAAATTAATGTAAAAAAATGTAACTTCTTTCTTTTTTAACGTACCTATGTCTATAAATTTCTAGACATTGTTTTTTTTACGGTTTTGGAATTCATTAATTTTTATTTTCGTTTTTTCCTGGTCCTACAAGCTAAGTCAAGCTTTTAAGTTATGGAACCTGTCACTATGGGTACAATACATTTTAAATTAAACATTTTGTCTAACATACTAACATTATAAAATCTCTCACACTAAACATAAACCAGCGAATTTTTGATATAATGAAATAAATGGATAGAAAATTTGAAAAAATCTGCATTCAAATAGTAAAAAACATCGGAATCACTGTGGACGGCAGTCCACTTAGTGACGATGAGCACCGAGACTATGGTGAGCAAGAAGACTACTATATAGAGCCGTAGAATTGAAAATCTGCTAAGATAGTCCGATCAGAACTATTTATATCTTGATCGAAAGGTATTCTAAACCTCTTTCAAACTCCAAACTAAGATTTTTTAAAAACGGGTTAGTTCAGAAGAAATGGGAGTGAAAGTGCTAAAAAAGAAATTTTGAAAATTTGAGCAGTTTGGGTCGGTTAAGCAAAAATCCAAAAAAATGTAATGTTATTGTTAATGTTGTTGTGATCTAGCTTTAAGTACGCGTCGAATGACACTTCAATTATCACGATCCGATACTCCGTTCAAAAGATATTCAATAAACAAGATTTTGACGGACTTTCAGAACTGAGAATTTATTTATTTATTTATCTAAAGCTAACATTTGGTATAAAACTAAAAGCTAACTTAAAGTTAGGAGCATTAGCTGCTAAGGCCTACCGCTCGCCTGGGTGTATTTACATTTATTTAAGTATAGGTTATTATGAGTTTATGTGTCTATATTCTATGTACAAGTTTGGCTTTGTGGAGGAAGGAGATGATTTTTATTGCATTTTCTGTTGTTGGGTTGGCTAGGAGTTGGATTGGGTTTTCGTGGGAGAAGGTTAAGGTTCTGAGTTGGGAAAGGGTAGTGCAGTTTATTAAGATGTGGTTAATGTCTATTGTAGCATTATTGCAGAGGGGGCAGGTACCTTGGAGAGATCTGTCCATGTAATGTGCGTTAGTGAGTAGAGTGTGTCCTAGGCGTAGCCTGTTAATTATTATTTGTTGTTGTCTGTTGAGATTTGTGTTTTTAAGTGTGAAGTTTGCGGGGGTGTTTTGTGAGATCTGTTTGTACCAGTGGGAAGTTTGGTTTTGCAGATCTCTTTGTTTGTTGTTGTAGTGCTTCTTAATGTGTTGTGTGATGTCTTTGGTGTTGTAGTTTGCTGTGTAGGTGAGTGGATAGTTGTGGGTTTCCCTAGCTGCTCTGTCAGCTCTCTCATTGCCTTTTATCCCGATGTGGCTCGGGATCCATATCAACTTGATTTTCGGGAAGTGCTTGGAGACTAGATTTCTTATTGTTGAGGGGTAGTAGGAGTGGTTGTTGGAGTTTTTTATGGAGGATAGGGAGGATAGGGAGTCTGAGCATATAGCGTATTTGCCTGAGTTTTTGCTGCAGTGTTTGACGGCTTCGAGAATAGCAATAATTTCGCTTGAAAGGACGGAGGAGTACTGGGGTAGGAGTCCGGATTTTATAGTGTTTGTGTCGCTAGTGAAGCAGTAGCTGATTATATCGTTTGCTTTTGAGCCGTCTGTGTAAATAAATTGGTGGTTATGGAGGGAATTTTTAAGAGAATGGAAAAGCTGGTTATAGACTATTGATGGAGTGGAAGTTTTGTTGAATTGGGATAGGGTTGTGTTTGTGGCTTTTAGGATTGTTTCTGGGCTGTATTTCTTGGATGGGTAGTTTTTGATTGGGGAGTATGGGAGGGAAAGGGTTTTGCTGGTCTCAATGATCCTGTCTATTGTGCTAGGGTATCTGTAATTTCGCTTTTTAGGTTTTATTAGTTTGCCTATTGGGGTGTCGTGGGAAAGTATTAGTTTGGTTGCCAGTTTGCCTGTTAGGAGTTCGCGTCTGTTATCTATTGTGTTAATTTTTGACTCAACCAGTAGGTTGTTTGTGGGTGTTGTTCTGAAAGCCCCAAGGGCTGATCTTATTGCGGAGTTTTGGATGGATTTTAGGCGGTTCATGATAGAGCGGGAAGCTATTCCGTAGATGGGTAGGCAGTAGTCAATTTTTGAAATAAGGATGGAATTTACTATGTGTATGAGGGAGTTTGTGTTGCAGTTGTATTTACGGGAGGAGAGATGTTTGATTATGTTGAGGGGTTTGGCGAGGGATGTTTTGAGGTTGTTGATGTGTGAGTTCCAGTTATATCTTTGGTTTATCGTAAGTCCTAGTATTTTTGTTTTGTCAGTGGGTGGTATATTGAAGGAGCCTGTTGTTATTTTTGCATTGCAAGTTCTCTTTCGGCATATGTGGAGTACCTGGCATTTTTCTAGTGAGAGTGAGGATCCAGAGTAGGAGCACCAATCTCCAATTTGTTGGAAAAGGGTACTCAGGTTTATTTGGGGATTTTTGTGTTTGTTGTGTTCTATTATGAGGTGGAAGTCGTCTGCGTAGGCAGTGAATTTGAGTTCTTTTGGTAGGGATATTATGTTTGTTAGGGAGTTGTAGGCAGTTAGGAAGAGGATGACAGATATTGGGGAACCTTGAGGGATACCGTTTTCGAGTGGGAAACTGTAGGAGAGAGATGTGCCGTTTTTTACAATAATTTTCCGATTTGTCATGAAATTCCAAATGTATTTGATTATGCGGGGTCCAAGTTGCCATTGTTCTAGTTGGTTTATGAGGGAGTGGATACCTATTTTGTCGAAAGCCTTGGCGAAGTCGAGGGAAATTACAGATAAGTGTTTTTTTTGAGACAGGGATCTGGTTGCAAGGTGGTCTACGTATAGTAGACTGTCTTGAACAGATTTGCCTCTTTTAAAACCAAACTGATTGTTATGAATGAGTTTGTTGGTTAAAACAAACCACCATAACCTTTTAGCAATAATTTTATCTAGGACTTTAGCTATGCATGGGTTGAGGGAGATGGGGCGGTAGGAGTTAGGATTGGTTTGGGGCTTATTAGGTTTTAGGATTGGAAGTACTAGACTTAGTTTATAGACTTGGGGGATGTGGGAGTCAAGGATGTTGTTGAAGTGCTGTAGGATTTTGAATTTGAAGGAGATGGGGGTGTTTTTTATCATGGTGTAGGAGATGCGGTCTAGTCCTGGTGTGTGTCCTTTTAGAGAGTTTATGGCAGATACAAGTTCTAGTAGGGATATGTTTTTTTCAATTTCTAGGGCTGTTGATGATGGGGCATGGTTATTAGGGAGGTTGAGAAGGGTCTTGTTGGTGCGGAAGTCTGCGGTGAAGTTTGAGTCTTCTGCCTGTTTTGACCATAGGTCACCAAATGTGTTACCTATTTCTGTAGGGTCTATTGTTGGTGTTTGAGTTGTGGGATTGGTGATGCTGTGTACGTGTTTTGTGGGATACATTCCACAAAGTCTTTTGATATTTGCCCACATTTTTGAAGGGTCGGTATTCGGGTGGATTTCGGAGGTGAAGTTTTGTATTGAGGTCTTTTTTGCTTCCCTGATAGATCTTTTGAACTTGGCATTAGCTTTTCTGTATTCTATCATGTTTTCAGTGTTGATGTTGTTTTTAAGTGTCTTCCACTTGTGGTTTTTATACTTTTTGAGGGTTGCTAAGTCTTTGTTCCACCAGGGGACAGTACGAGGTTGGGAGAATGTTGTATTTTGAGGTATAGATAAGTGGGCACTTTGTATTATGATTTTTTTAATGATAGCTGCTTCTCTGTTTGTGTTGTTGCTGGGTTGGGTTAGAGCGGATTGTTTAGTAATGTGTTCCTTAAAGAGGTCCCAGTTGGCGTTCTTGAGTTTGAAGGAGGGCTTGCTTGTGAGAGTTGGGAGTGAAGGGTTAGGAAATATGGAAATTAGGATTGGGAAGTGATCACTTCCGTTGAGGTCATCTAGCACTTTCCAAGAGATTTCTGGGGATATGTTGGCTGTGGCAAGTGAGAGGTCGATGTGAGTGAGTGTGTTGTGGGTTGTGTAGTGTGTTGGAGATTTGTCGTTCAGTAGGGTGTATTGCGATCTATCTATGAATTTGGCGATTGTGTTGCCCCTAGCGTTAGCTCTAGGGGAGCCCCAGTATGGGTGCCAGCTGTTAAAGTCCCCCATTACGATAGTAGGGGAGGACGATGGGGTTAGAACGTTTTCTAGATTTTTTAAATTAAATTGTTTGGAGGGGGAAATATATGTAGATATGAGATCTATTTTTGTCTTTGAGCTTATTGATATACCTGTAGCTTCAAAGTCTTCGTTTAGAGTTATTGGGGAGTGTGAGATTGAGTTGTGTACAAGGAGGGCTGCGCCTCCGAATGCATTCGTGGTAAAACTGCAGTATAGGGAGAAGTTTATCGGAATCGGTAGGGAAATTGTATTGGTAAGGTGGGTTTCTTGTAGTGCTATGATTTGAGGGTGATAATGTTTAATAAGTATTTGTAGTTCTGGGTAGTTATTCCTGTAGCCTTTAATATTCCATTGAATAATTTTAATCATTATTTAAATGTAATAAGGAACCTGTACTTTGTTGATGTTTAGTTGATGTCCATTTCCCCTGAGTCGCTTGAGACGTCAGAATTATGTTTGTTGTTGTTTGTTTTGGGTTTTTTGGCGTCTTTTTTCATGGATGATAAGATGCGTTTTGATGTGTTCAGAGGTAGTATTTTTATTGATTTGGTGGGGGACTTTTTGGATGTTTGTGGCGTGTAATTGTTGGTTAAGTTGCTGTTGGTGTTTGGGTAGAGGTCGGCGTAGGATGTAGGCTGTGGTCTGGATGCGGAGTCTTCTTGGATGGTGGGTCCTTTGTGTTGTTGAGGTCCTGGTGTTTTGTTGAATTGTTGAGGTGGGTGCAGGTTCTTGGTGACTGAAGAGTATGAGTGGGGTGTTTTGTCTGAGGATCGTGATTTTAGGATTGTATGGGCTGTTTTATTGTCGCATTTGTGTGTAGTTTTGATAGCTTGGAGTTCTTGCTGAGTAAGAAATGTAGGGCATTTCCTACTGGTGGAGTTGTGTGGATTTGTAGTTTGATCGAGGTGGCAGTTGGTGCATTTTTGGGGTTTTGTGCATTTTTCGTTGGTTGATGGGTCCGTGTGCTGATCTTCTCCGCAGTTGAAACAGATTTTGTTATTTTTACAGAATTTATGGAGGTGGCCGAATTTGAAGCAGTTGTTGCATCTGATCGGCAGAGGGATATAAACTCTGACTGCCGTTCTTTGGTAGCCAATCATTAAGTAATCGGGGAGGTTGTGCGTGTCAAATGAAATGATTAAGAGACCAGTCTCCTTAAGAGCGCCGTTGTCTCTTTTAAGAATTTTGCGTACTTCGGTTACTTGTTGGGCTGCTAATTCTTGTACTATTACGCTCTCTTCGATACCTCTTAGGTCGTTCGAGTAGATAACGCCTTTGGTTGTATTGAGGGAGTTGTGTACGGAGACGGAGACGTTAATGTTAGCAGCGAAAGCTTTCAGTTGCATCAGCTTAAAAGCTTGCATGCTTGTTTTTGTTTTTATTAGTAGAGTACCATTGCGGAGTTTCTTGCACTCTTCGATCTCGCCTCCACAGACAAAATCGATTTGTTTTTTAACTAGGAATGGGTTGATATTGTTAAGGTCGAGTCCGGGGTCCGTTCTAGAGATGACGAGATATTTCGGTCCTGTGGATTTTAGGAGTTGTGCCGAGGAGGTTTGTGTAGCAGTTGCGGGGCCACGATCGGGGGGGTCCCCCATCTCGCCGTCTCTGTGTTGAACCGTTGGTTGGTTGTTTGCTTTTCACTTGCACTTGCAGTTACCGGTGGATCGGGACAGTTGTTGGTAGTTTATGTTGATTGTTTTCTAGTTTGTTTTGTGGTTGCGAAGCTGAGTTGATCGGAGGAGGGCACGTCTGTTCTCTATGAGAGTTAGATTGACATTGTCAGAACTGAGAATGTTTGTCCTGTTATTTGTCTGTCGATTTTTTTGTTTTAGAGTCCTGACACCATTTTTATTTTATTTAACAGCTCGAGCTGAACAACTTTCGTTCTACCACTTTTTGGTTTTCCCGCTAGTTTGGCGGGAGCCGTCTAGCCCTTGAGATTGCTGCTCACCTTTTGGGGTACAACACATACATATCTCCGAATATTCGCCCTCTCACCAAAATTAGTAGCAATGATCCCATAAAACTAAGTCTTACATGTATTTTTTTTGTTAATTTTTCCCATTTTAGTTTTAGACAAAAGCTCCTGATATTACTCAAAAACACCTCTTAACGAGGTACCAAATTTTGTGACGATATGCGACGTTCAGCTAATATCAGGGGTCATAGCTATGGCAGACCTACATACATATGTCATTTAAAAAATTTTTGATATCAAACTAAAACACCTCTTAACGAGGTGAGATAAAAGTTATAATGGCACCTTCAACTTCAAAATTTTCGGATATTAAATTTTGTGACTATTAATACAAAAAAAAAATAGTTTTTTCGGCCAAATCAATTTATTTTATTCAAAATAGTCTCCTTCTGCTTTAATACAGCGTTTTGCACGGTCCAAAAGCATGTCGAACGAGTGTTTTAGCTCGTTGCCCGGTATGGCCGCCAGTATGCCGGTGCAAGCCTTTTGAATGGCCTCTACGTCTGCATAACGCTTTCCTTTCATCGGCAAATGCATTTTTCCGAAAGTGTAGAAGTCGCACATATCAGGTGAATACGGGGAGTCGTTGAGGGTTAAAATGTGATTTTTGGTCGGACACAAACGTCGATCGATGAGACGGCGCATTATCGTGCAACAAACGCCAACTTCCATCTTCGCGATATTCGGGCCGAACACGTCGAATACGGCGCACCAAACGCTTCAAAACTCCAAGGTAGAATACCGCATTAACGTTTTGGTCGGGTGGAACAAATTCTTTGTGGACAATACCCTTGGAATCATAAAAACAAATCAGCATTGTCTTCACTTTTGACTTCTCCAGGCGCGATTTTTTGATTCCGGCTCGTCGTCATTTATGTCCGCACGACCACTTTGAAAACGTTGAAACCACTCGTGCACTCTGCTACGGGATAGGCAATCATCGCCATAAACTTGTTTCATCAATTGAAACGCTTCGGTAAAAGTTTTACCAATTTTAAAACAAAATTTAATGTTGGCTCTTTGTTTGAAGCTCATTTTCGCACCGATGACAAAAACATACTGACACTTAAAACGCAATAACCTCACTTCCAATAGATGAAATGTCATGAAATTTTTACTGGAAGTCGATAAACGATAGCAGATTCTAACGCACCAGTTGACAAATAGATAGCGCCACTAGAGGGCGCTAGATTAAAAAAGTCCTGTTTACTTTGGAATTCACCTTGTAGTAACGTTAACAAAAATAAATTACAAATAATTCAACTAGTTTCTTTTTCGGCACTAAGCTGTAAAATACCTAGCCTTGATACTAAAGAGCAGCGTGTGAAATTATAAACTAATTCCAATAGCGAACTTTTTTAATAAAGAAATGTTTCTCGGCCTTTGCTAGTTTAATCTTTTTGCAAATTATATTATTTTGTCCTAGGGGATGTAGACATTTGCAAGAGATCCATTAGGTATTGTGACTCATTTCTGGATAATACTCTGTGTAGAATAAAAGAGTTCTTAACTTTATCCACGACTCAAAGCCTAGTTCGAAGATCTTAAATGCATAGCCTGTAGCGTGCTCTCTGCGATCTATGTTTAAAATGTAACGCGGTATTAAACACGTTTTGGCCCTAACATCCTGCGAAATTCCTATCCTGCGAAATAAACTTTTGAGTCAGTGAGCATACCGTACATGAACATACCGATATTTTTCCAGTGACCTTGGTAATATGATATGGTCAATAGAGTCAAAAGCTTTGCTGAAGTCAAGTAGGGTTAATAGAGTCACTTTGCTGTCGTCAATCCGTTGTCCTATATCTTCCGAAATCTTTAAATTACATTTTATCCTTTAACTAATTTTTTATATATCGGACGATTCTGTGGACAGTTAGAATGTACACCGCAAATCCATTTTTTTTGAGGGTAGGGAGATTCCCTATAACTCGTATACACATAAAATTGAAAATATTATCACAGATGATTGCCGAGTTCAGGTACATATTTTGATGGGGACTATGAATATTGAAGTGCGCCAACTTTTCATTAAGGAAATCCACATCCAGGTCTGCCCTGCCAGTCTGATTTTGTTTGCCTAAACCCATACTCTTTAGCTCCTTCCAAACCTGGCCTGAAGTTTTTGCATTGCCAAATTTATTATGGTTAAATCCTTGTTTGGAAACTGATATCCTTTCCAGCGTTTATAGGTTGTTACCAGCAATTGAATTAGTCCTTTAATCTCTAAAGTAAACCAGGGCTGATCTGCTGGGTTCACAGTTGTTGTTCGCACTGGAACACAATGGTCAAATATATATATCACTAACTTGTGAAGTGGGTAGGTATGTGACTGTTGACTAATTCTAGTCCAAGTGTTCAGTGATCATATTGCAGTTGAGGTCCCCTGCTATGATTTTTTAAACCCAATTTTTAAACCCAAAGGATATCTCTGAAAGAAACTTCATAACATCCTCAATATATACAGCATATGAGAGCTATGGTCTTCTATGTACGGTCGGCACTTTCAATTTGGTTGGTTTGAATAAGCTTAGATGTGAATTTTTTGCTAACATATATGGCTACGCCACCGGCATGGCCCACCCGACCAGCCCTAAAAGGGACATCACTAAAGCCATTGACAAACCAAGTTTCTGATACAAAAACTACATCAACATGAGATCCAACAAATAACTCTCTAAGCTCATCCATTTTCCTTACTAGTGTTCGGCCGTTTATGTGGACAATCTTAAGCCCCTTTCTTTGTTTACACAAAATATTTAAGAGACTGCTCGCTATTATATTATTTGAAAAGAGGTGCATTAGAATGGACATTGATGAATATTTGGAACGCACACAAAGACATTTTAAAGGCACACACTAATTTTGAAAGATATAGTATTTCGAGAAACCTAACTGGATTTCTCTTAAAAACTATTTTTAGAATGATTATAGGCGTATACAAGAAATTAGTTTCGAAAATTATTGTTCTGATTCGCCGGAGGAGTACCTTCAGCGGGCGGAGAGTGAGAAGCACAGCGAGAGACGGATTCAGAGGCAGTGATCTATGCAAACTCGTTGAATTGCTGGATGTAGGGATCGTCGTCGCCCCTGTGGACTTCACGTGCACGATCCCACGTCGTGTGAATACCGCAGGGAGAGCATTTTGCTTTTTAAGGCGCCTAGCTTCGTTGAAGATAATAAAGTTATCTTTCGTAAGCTGATCATTGACATAGAGCACAGCCGGAGAGTCAAGCCTACCAGGTGTATGCTCAGTTGTTGGTTATTAGCCCGCCGGTATGCACCCAGTGCGCGTAGTTCCGCTTTTTCATTCATGGTCTCCAGCTTTACAGTTATTGGAGGAGCAACAGGAATATTTTGGGATTTGCGGGCCGTAAAGATATCACGAACTCAAACATAGTTGGTTAAAAAGGGATCGAAGTTTTTCCCCATCAACAAACGGAACGACGAGCACGCCTCGCTTTCCACACGCTGCGCCTGAAGTTTCCCTTCAACCGTCCCTACTTTGGCTCTCAGGGAACGAGGCTCTTCCACCTCCCGCTCCAATTTATCCAGACGATTGGCCGTTTTTAGTTACAGTTCTCTTCCACAGCTCTAGATAGTTGGATAAGATTAACGTCGAATTTCTGTTAAATTTCGTCTGATAACGCCTTCAGCAACCTTTCTTCTGCCGCTCGCGAAGTGGTGTTGATGATCTCGGTCAGCTCGACGAAGCGGGAATTGATAAGCGCTGCTAGTTGGGTGTCTATTAACTCTAGCAGTTGGTGAAATATATCATCTGAGGTGCGACTTTTTTTTCGCAGATCTCAACTCCAGAGATGAGTCAGACATAAAGATGAACACACACTGACACCCTAAACAGTTTAGATTTTTGCTTAAATTGGTGTGTTTTTTTTTAGCACAAACTTTGCTAGGCACTTGTTTTCAAGTCCCGACGAAGGTAGAACAATTGCTGAAAATTATTTTCGGCGAAAACTTTGATTTTTTTCGGAGGTCCAAGAAACACGTCTGCTTGGTAGTTCAGTTTGTTGTATTGGTTGTTGGTTGTTATATTGCAATTACGGTTTTAATTTCAATAATATCGGACAACTATATCATATAGCTGTCATACAAGCGATAGGTTGATTTATATGAAAATGTAAAATTCTACATGTAAAATGTGAAATGTTTTGGTAACTGTTATATAAATCAAACAAAATACTGTCGAATGTGACCGACTGTAAGATACCCGGTACCCAAAGCATTGGTTGTGAAATTAAATAGCACATGAACATGTTGACAAGTGAAGACAAAAGTAGCTAGAAACATGTTGAGCAGCACGCACTGCACTATCAACATCTCTCTCTCTCTCAAAAGCTACCCAGACACACGAAAAGTGTTCCTAACCAGGGCGATAGAGCGACAGGGTGACTATTGACCTCTCTGTTTGACTCAATGCTTCGGAACACTTTTCGATTTTATTCAAATTATCAGAACACGTCCGCGAATGCCTACTTATTTATTTTATCTATTTACTTTAAGCCCAAAGTTACGACTATAGCTTATATAGCTACAACAGATTCCAACGATTTCACCACTCGGCTGGTGACGCTGATCAAGAATAAATATACTTTATAGTGGCGGAGATTTCTCCTTCTGCCTGTTACATACATTCTCAGTTGGCACTAACTTATAAACGTTCAAATTACCATTTCTAATTAGTTTGTAAGATTAAACTCATCTTTAATACACCTAGCGATTTGAGTCAAAGTGGAATGAGCTCTTTAAATTTGTCCATTCGATTTACTATGCCTTCGATCAGCATATATTTAAACCACACTATCTGCGAATGCTCTAAATTGAGCTGACGTGAAAATTGGTTCATTGTCCGTCATGATTGCTTTATTTTGGAGAATTTGCAGAATTTTTCTTTACATATTTTGTTTGTTTTCAATTTCTTTTACTACAAGAAATTTTGAGGTAGCGTCGATGCAAGTTATAAATATTTGATTATGAGCATAATATATAAGGATGTGCACCGATCAGAATTTTCATTGGGTGCCTATTGAATTTATTTTGGTTACAGATTGTGCTATTTTTATATACTAGGTGTGTTCAAAAAGTATCGCGAATTTGGGTTTTTTCAAAAATTATTTATTTATTCATGAATATCTATTTTGTCCCCTTCAAAGTAATCCCCATGAGATACTATACACTTGTACCAACGGTTTTTCCGATCTTCGAAGCACTTAAAAAAAACATTTTTTTATATTGTTCAGCTCCTCCTTCGATGCCGTCTTTATCTGGTCAAGCGTAGCGTAACGTCGTCCTTTCATGGGCCTCTTCAGTTTAGGGAACAAGAAAAGTCACAGGGGGCCAGATCTGGGGAATAAGGTGGCTGCGGCATCATTAGTGTGTTGTATTTGACCAAAAAGTCGCGGACAAGCAACGATGATAAGCAGGGTCGTTATCATGGTGCAAAAGCCAATTTTTGTTCTTTTCGGCCTTTCTTCTCGGACTTCTGAGAACATTTTGTACCACCGATTAACGTTGCTTCGGTCCAAGGTAGCTTCTTCGTATGCCACAGTCAACATTCGGAATGCATCTGCGCACTTAATTTCGGTTTTCACACAAAATTTGATACAGTTTTTGATCCTTTGATCCATTTTTTTGAATAGGTAAAAATCGAAGACGATCCAAAACACGTGCAAGCAAAGCAGGTGTCAACAATTAAGTAAACATTCATGAGTACCAATATAACGCCAAAAAAAAATCGAAATTCGAGTATACGTAACCCGCGAACCGCACTTGACCCAATGGGATCAGAACTAGAACCAAACGGTATTGTATGTAACATAAATGGTCCACTGATTTACATTTGTGAGCTTATGGTATAAGAATTAGAACCCAACGGGAATTTTTGTTACACAAATGGTAAAATGGTATCGCTGTGAGAACATGGTCTCAAAATACTAGAAGTTTCACTTCTGTCGTGCGTAGGCTTGACACACCCTTTTTTTTATAGTAAGTTTTATCGAATACGATAATTGATTCATGAATTGTGAATCTTTCTCTAGAAATCAATAATTTTACTTTAAACTGATTTATAGTGGCTTACTATTTTCGTCAATAACGCTTTCGAAACTGCTCTCTGCAAAGCGAAAAAGTATTATGCTCAAATTCGGGTTCAGCTGAAATATCACTATCAGACAATTTATTAATCTGTGTTCTCGATAAAGCGTTTGCAACTACATTAGTCGTACCAGGCTTATAAATTACCTTTGGTGTAAAACTTTCTATAAAACTAGCGGACCCGGCGAACTTTGTCTCGCCCTAATTCGACGCCATTATATAACCCCAGGGTAATAGTCAAACACTGCATTTCTTTATTTAGTATAGAGCGATATGATATACTATGTTTTTTGTTTTATTTTCCGGCGCAAAAACAAACAATGAAGACGGCTTACCAACACGCGAACATGCAACGTACAGCTGGCCGTGCGAAAAACAGGGAAATTCTAGATTTATCCCGCAGACTTCTAACGATTGGCCTTGCGAGATGTTGATTGTCATCGCAAATGCCAATCGGACGGGGAACTGAATCCTCTTGAATTGGAATGGTAGATCAGTTGGAATAATCGGAATTCGTAGTATAAGGACTACCTCTCCTTTAAATGTTCCCTTGATGATCGTCGCCTGAATCACGTTATTCATCAGTTTCTTGACGGACAACCGCGTACCGTTGCACAATTTCGGATGATTTAGATTCCGCAGCATTATAATAATTGATCCCACCTTCAGTTGCAAATTATGCGGTGGAGTTCCTGGCACATCTAGCGAGTTCAAAAATTCTGTCGGATAGTTCGTCGCTTCATCCTCGTCGGTCACGCTGTCAACGGATCTGTATGAATGCAGTTCTCCATCGATTTGATTTTGAATAATGTAATTCAAATTATCTACGTCCTTGTTCTTCGCTGCTAGTATTGCCCGTTCACTAATCCAGTCGATATTTTTATAATTTTGCGCAATGTCGGGGAACACTTTGTTAATGAGTTCCTCCTTTGACGATGTGAACACGCAAAAATTTGCCGGAAACGATATTGATGCAGTCGAAACATCAACAGGAATTTCGCCATTGCCAAGTGCCAGCAGTTGTCTCGAGAATTCAGCAGCGGACGGGTCATTCTGCAATGTGACTCATGTTCGTGGTTAATTTCAGCTTTTTGACATATCTCCACAATGAAGACGATTTAAGGCATGCATTAACTTCATCGGCAGCCGTAGATTTCGGGATGACGGGAAGCGTTTGACGAAAATCTCCGGACAGCAATATCAAAGACCCACCAAATAGTTTCGAATCACCGCGTAAAACATCTAGTCGAATCATCAAATCGATATGCATAAAAATTCATTGAGCTGACTTTCTTATTCGTTTCTTCTCCTGTAATATGAATTCGAATTTACGTGCAGAATGAAAAAGAAGTGATTAAACAAACCTGTCGTTGGATTGACCATCTTTATGTTGAAGTGATAGCCATCTTCTCCACGACAGAACATCAACGGATATTGACCGATGAGTCTCATAAACGCGTTGCAATTGTCCATCATCCCGACGCTTGAGAACAATATCGCGTGATTCCACATTCTCGCCAACAATCACCACTGCGACTTCATTGATAGTGGGCGCATTGAATTGTCTTGAATGGCTTCCTGCTGGTCTTTTATCTGCTCTGATAATGATTTTGTGGTCGTCAGAATGCATTGTATCCAAAGCTGTTTTGAACAATCTGACCAATTCATTACACTCATGAAGAAGATTTTGCAATTGTTGTATTATTTCACGTTTAGTTGCAGTGAAAATTGCACAACGCTGATTAAGTTCAACTGCCGAATCACCAACGAAATAGATCTGAAGGAATTTATGATCTTTGTTTGGTGGTGGTAACAAAGCGCCCGCTCGATGGTGAATTTGCCCTTGAATCTGAATTTTGTGATCAATTTCGTGAAAAATTATAGTTGTTCATGTTGATAAAAGAGTGACGCTATTACCTTATAACTCGGATTGTAGCCTGGTTGTTGAACAACCTCTGCTCCAAATGACGTCATTTGAAAACATCCGTTATATTTTTGTGCGTGCAACAGGAAATGGTTTGATTTGCTTGTATTTCCATATAGAAGCGAATACAATGGCTCTGGTGGATGAGTCAAAACCGGCAATTTTACCTTGCCACCTGCGCAGCATAAGCCGGGAGCTTCCAATCGAAACTTCAGTGCATTGCAGTGCTGACACACCACAGACAATTAACCGATAACAACGCAGCTATGGTCTTTGTAGGACGTTGAGAAATTGTATGCAAATGCAGCGCGATTCAAGTCTGTTCTTGGTACTCTTTGTGTAGAGCGAATCTGTGCTAAACGGGTTCGTCTCGATTCATTTCTTTCTGCACGTTCGTCTTGCGTTTGACTTTCATGGACATTCCGACTATATGTTGCTCGACGTGTACGTCGTCCAATGTTTGGCCGTCTTATAGCAGGCATTATTCCTACAAATCACAGGAAGAAATTAAACAAATTCGGACGTCTGATAAAAACGAATAAGAAACCGAATAATATTGAAACGATTTGTTTTTACTTTGACATATATTTCGATACACTACTCTTTTATATAATTTGATATTTTAATTATTTGTTTTTCACCATTACCCTGGAGGATTTTCTAAAAATTTTATTACGTTCTGACCTTCTCCTGTTAGTTACCTACAACTGAAAAAAAATTTGAACCAAATCGGCCCAGCCGTTCTCCAGTAGTTTTTTACGACACATTTTTTGGGCTCCATTTTTATATATATATATATATATATATAGATATATATAGATATAGATATATAGATAGATAGATAGAAGATAGTACCAACGTTTCATTTCGATTTGAGATCTTTGTCTGAGACTGCAAAGGAAAGTGGTTGGTTTTCCGTTTGGATATCTATTCCAATAACCCCGTACAAATAATTTTAAAGGATTTTTAGATCCCAAATAATGGCTAATAATTCCTTCTTATTTGTTAAATAAACCTGTTCGATTTTACTTAGAGTTTTGAATATAAAACTTAAAAGCTTTCGATTATTGGCTTTCATTATGGCTACGTCAAAGGTAACTATGGCCAAGGTAAACTTTTATACCCGGTTCCCATAGGGTACAATTGTATTATATCTTTGTGCAAGCCGAGAATGTACTACTGTGGGAAAAAAGTAAGGTGAATTTTCAATTTAAAATTCGCGGGCCTAAGATGGCGGACTAGTTTTTTTTTTTGAGTTGGTAGGACTGTTGATGACATCTGGCGGTAATTTCATGTCAATGTCAGTATCAGTACTATATTTACGCTATTAATTGAGCAGAGAAGTGCCATCAAATTTTGTTTGCGGAATGAAATTTCGGCTGCGGAAACGTTGAGGATGTTGCGGAAGGCCTTTGGTGATTCTACCATCGATGTCAATGGAGTGAAGGAATTAGGGCTTAAAAATCGGCGGTTGACTGTTAGAGACCTTACTAATATGATCGGAATATCAGAAGGATCTGTGAAAACCATTTTGAAAGATCATTTGGGCCTACGAAAAGTCAAATCTCGTTTGGTACCGAAAACGCTCAATTTCATGCAAAAAAGTCATCGCGTTGATGTGTGTGAAACAATGCTTTCTGACTATCAGGACAGCTCAAATGCATAATCTCGGGCGATGAGACTTGGATTTATGCTTACGACCCTGAAACAACAGACCAATCAAGCGAATATCGTCGTTAAACTCGTTCAAAAGTCAAGGTTATGATGACAGTTTTTTTCGATTTTCGTGGTGTGGTGCACTATGAATTCCTTCCACCTGGCCAAACTGTTAATAAGGAATATTATTTGAGCATTATGCGTCGTTTGCGTGAAGCAATTCGTCGAAAAAGACCAGAATTATGGGCCAACAAGTCCATTTCGCCAAGAATTCGACGCATATCGTTCCGCAACCACCGTATTCTCCTGATTTGGCTCCGTGTGACTCCTGGCTATTCCCAAAACTCAAGAGACCACTCCGGGGAACTCGTTTCGAGTGGATTGAACAGATAAAAGCGGAATCGACGAGGGCGCTCATGGCTATACCGGAAAGGGACTATTATATGGCCTGTTTCGAGGGTTTGAAGAAACGTTGGCATAAGTGTATTTTATCGGGAGGGGATTACTTTGAAGGGGATGAAATTGATTCAGGAGAATAAATAAAGAATTTTCACTTTACAAACAAATTCACCTTACTTTTTGCCCACAGAAGTCTGTAACAGGCAGGAGGCATCTCCGACCCTATTAAGTATATATATTATTGATCAGTATCACCAGCCAAGTCGATTTAGCCATGTCCGTCTGTCCGTACGTCCGTGAGACTATAAGAGCTAGAGCCACCAAATTTGTTCGTTTCAAATTTGGCCACGCCCTCTTCCGCCCTCGAAAATCATAAAAAACGTTATATAAGCTAAGTAGAACTCAGAATTGTAGGAAATGGCGTTTTATTGCCTAAATATTTCTTTTTAGATTGCCTAAAAATCCATATTTTTAGGTCAAACATTTTAGGAATTGTAGGTCTAATATTAAGGCAACAACTGAAAGCTAACAATTACATGTTTAGGGAATGGGTTACCTAAATTTTAGGTAATGGGATACCTGAAAATTGTTCTTTCGCGTGTGTGCATTCAATTCCCAACTGGTTCTAACATCCTTGGCATGAACTGACGGCAATAACTATTGGTCACTTATTATAAAAAAAAAAATTTAGTTTTGACAATCATTGCCTATGTAGGCTTCTAGTGCCTAAAGATCAAGTTTTAAGCTTACATTGCCTAAAATTTAAGTTTCGAGCACCGTATTGCCTAAAAATATTTTAAAAAAAGATGGCCTAAAAGTTTAGTTGTTTCTCTAATGATTATGGTTTATCCTTATCGTTTTCAATGTCCTATAGAAATACTTTTGTATAGAGAAATTTGTTGGTAAAATTAACACTACTTATCGGAGACCTCATACATATTTCATATTTAAAACTTCTACTATGAAACAAAAACACCTCTAAACGAGGTAGGCAAAAGTTTCTGATATTAAATTTTGTGACGATTATAATCGTCAACAAAAATAACAGAGATACCCACTGGTCTGTTAGTCAAAACATAGCTATGTAGCAAATAAATGATGGTTCTATAGAAATTTGTATGGACGTCATGGTTAGCACTGAAGCAGTAGCCCATTGATTTACAAATCAGTTAGTATCTTTGTTATCCTTTCTCCAATTGAAATGAGTGATATTTTTTATTATTATTATTATTATTTATTATTTTATTATTATTTATTATGCAAGGGTGCAGAGGGTATTATAATTTTGCCATGACATTTGCAACGCAGTGAAGGAGGCATCTCCGACCCCATAAAGTATATATATATTCTTGATCAGCATCACCAGCCGCGTCGATCTAGCCATGTCCGTCTGTCTGACCGTCTGTCTGACCGTCTGTCTGACCGTCTGTCTGACCGTCTGTCTGACCGTCTGTCTGACCGTCTGTCTGACCGTCTGTCTGACCGTCTGTCTGACCGTCTGTCTGACCGTCTGTCTGACCGTCTGTCTGTCCGTCTGTCTATCCGTCTGTCTGTCCGTCTGTCGGTTTCTACGCGAACTAGACTCTCAGTTTTTGAGCTATCAAGCTGAAATTTTTAGCATAGTCTTATTTCTTTAGCACGCAGTATATATGTTAGAACGGCCGAAATCGGACCACTATATCTTATAGCTGCCATAGGATGGCGAATTTAATATAAGCAAAATTTTAACTTCTCTGTTTTTAAACGTATTACTATAATATTATTTTGAGATATAGCAGTTTTTTATGGTTCTAGAATTACGGTTTTAATTTTTTTAGGATCGGACAACTATATCATATAGCTGCCATAGAAGCGATCGGTCGATTTATATGAAAATGTAAAATCCTACATGTAAAATGTAAAACTTACAAAACTCGATATTTTTCAACATTACTAAAATGGTTCGATTTTCAATGAATCAATTGCAGACTGCAAGGGTATACCAACTTCGGTTTACCGAAGTTAGCTTTCTTTCTCGTTGTAAATTTCATTGGCAATACAACATTAAAACTTAAGTAAAATATTTTTTTATTTTATTATAAACTAAAAAATAAGAATATAACCTCAAAAATATACCAACTTTTGTTGCGGCTTTTCGCTGTTTTTTTTTTGACATGAAATAACATTTTGAGGAACTCTTTGTACAGATGAGTGTTCTCTACCAGTAATGCTACCAATTTCCCAAAGCGTTTTGCCCTCACCACGAAGTTAAATGTAAATTTGCTCAGATTTGTTTCCATCCTAAAATTTCACGTGTTGTCACAAGATACATGTACAAAAAATTGGTAAGCAAAAATGATAATATATGTAAAAACTATGTAGTTATGTAATTAACAATTCTGCTTTTTTAAATTAGTATATGAAATATTATTAATTGTGGTTGTACCATTATAGGTTATTAAGAACGACCCGTTTAAATAGGAGTTCCGTATTGGATGATGTCTATTTTTTTAATTGTTTCTACATTTTTTTGAAAATTGATTTCTTGCTATTTAATGATCGGGTATTGCTGTTTTTTTTCCTTACTTAAAATGCAGTTATTATTAAAGAGTTGTTTCTTAAATTTAGACATTTCATAATATGTACTTTCGCATTTGGCGACATGGTTGATTAGTACTGGATTTTCATTGCTCTGGGAAATAGCTGTAGCGTAGTATACGAGTATTTCACATCTGTTTTTATACCCTTGCAGAGGGTATTATAATTTTGCCATGATATTTGCAACGCAGTGAAGGAGGCATCTCCGACCCCATAAAGTATATATATTCTTGATCAGCATCACCAGCCGAGTCGATCTAGCCATGTCCGTCTGTCTGTCTGTCCGTCTGTCTGTCCGTCTGTCGGTTTCTACGTGAACTAGGCTCTCAGTTTTTGAGCTATCGAGCTGAAATTTTCAGCATAGTCTTATTTCTTTAGCACGCAGTATATATGTCGGAACGGCCGAAATCGGACTACTATATCCTATAGCTGCCATAGGAATGATGCCGAAATTAATGTACAAAAAATTTTAACTTCTCTGTTTTTAATCGTATTTCTATAAATTTTTAGATATAGCAGTTTTTTATGGTTCTAGAATTACGGTTTTAATTTTTTTAAGACAACTATATCAACTATTTTTCATCACCCTAAATTTTAAAGGGTGATTCACCAATAATTTTTGTATTTTATTTTTTCGACAACATTTTTTGTTTTTATTTTTTTATGGCACAGCATAATATTCTATCTACAAATCCGCAATAGCGTTTCTAGGGCGCAATCGAATATAATAATTTTAGTACTATAAACTCTTACTCTTAATAATTTCAATTTCCTTTAATGACGATTTGTTTCAATTTGAAATTTGATCTCCCGGCCTCGCCGGACAATAACTTATCAACTATGCAGTCTGCAATTGGATCATTGAAAATCGATCCATTTTGGTAATGTTAAAAAAATATCGAAATTTGTAAATGTTGTAAATTTTACATTTTAGATGTAGAATTTTACATTTTTATATAAATCTGCGGATCGCTTCTATGGCAGCTATATGATATAGTAGTCGGATCTTAATGAAATTAAAACCGTAATTCTAAAAACGGATATATTTCGAAATTTTTAAAAATACGTTGAAAAACAGATAACTTAAATTTTTTTTACATTGATTTTGCCATCATTCCTATGGCAGCTATAGGATATAGTGGATTAAGATTAAGATTATCCTGCAAATTTCAGCCTGATAGCTTAAAAACTGAGAGACTAGTTCGCGTAAAAACCGTCAGACAGACGGACATGGCTAGATCAACTCGGCTGGTGATGCTGATCAAGAATTTATATACTTAATGGAGTCGGAGATGCCTCCTTCACTGCGTTGCAAATATCATGGCAAAATTATAATACTCGCTGTACATTCAATTCATGCTTCCAAATGACATCGTTTGGAGCAACAGAAATAGTTAACAATATTGCTGCAAACGGTCAACAATTTAATTCCACGTTCAAAATGAATCTGCCGAAACTTTCTCTAAACAACTGTTAGATATTGGCGATGGGAAAGTTGCTGTACATGAAAATACTGGATGTATAAAATTACAAACGGACTTCTGAACAATCATCGACTCGCAAAATACTCTTATCGATCGCATATTTCCCGATGTACACACACAATATCAAAATCATATGTGGTTGACAGAAAGAGCGATTTTGTCAGCAAAAAATGCGGACGTCAATGCATTAAATTTAAAAATACAACAGTTGTTGCCTGGGGACTTGGTATCATACAAGTCTATCGATGCAGTTTGTGATACCAACGATCAATTATCCAATTGAGTTTTTAAATTCATTGGATTTGCCA
Organism: Drosophila rufa; assembly: GCA_018153105.1. Taxonomy (NCBI): domain Eukaryota; kingdom Metazoa; phylum Arthropoda; class Insecta; order Diptera; family Drosophilidae; genus Drosophila; species Drosophila rufa. The sequence continues at coordinate 1,340,391 of JAECXS010000003.1, read as the reverse complement.
GGCATGCTCCGATAATTCTACTTCGTAACTTGAACCCACCACGGCTGTGTAATGGTACATGATTAGTAATTAAGAAATTAATGAAAAATGTCATTGAAGCCATCATTTTGAATGGGAAGTTTCGAGGCGAAAATGTGTTGCTGCCACGAATCCATACGATTCCTACATATGTGCCAATTGAATTCAAACGCACTCAATTTCCAATTAGATTGGCATTCGCTATGAGGATCAATAAGTCACAAGGCCAAACAAGTAATTTAAAAGATATACTTTAAGTTAATAAAGATTCATTTATTAACCTAAATTAAGAATACTTTAATTATTAACAACGCCTTCGATTATAAGTACATCCCCGCCCACTTATAGTAAATAGTTTTTTTTATTGAACTATAAAAATGCTTTCTAAAAAAAATATACGTCTATAAAGGTGTTGAATTTGGGCGAGACAAAGTTCGCCGGGTCCGCTAGTTTCTTTATAAAACCTTAAATTAGATACGTGGAATAAATTATTGTTGGATTTAAAAGTAAGAACATCCTTTTTATCCTTGAAGAGGAAAATGTTGTTGTTTTGAGTAGTCAATTATTTCTGAACTAGCCAGTATTATGATTAATATAAGAGGCATTAGAAAATTCATTTTCTGTAAATTAAAAAAAAAAGTGTCCCGATAAAACTTAATATTATGTTTGTGAATTATTTTGTTGTTATTGTTAATTACTACTTTATTTGGAAGATTCTTTTACCGTCAGTTTTTTCTACCTTGAATTTAGTTTATTGCGTTTACCATGCTTCTTTTCCTATATTACCTCACCTACGGCTTTTTTATCTTTGTTATGAGTAATAAGCATATTTGTTTGAGCTTGCTTAAGCAGTTTGTGAACATCGTCATGCCTTATTTTGTTGTAGAGTATTTCAAAAGGTTTTTCTTTGGTTACTGAATGAATGCTGTGAATGTATTTCGGCGCTGCTCTTATTACCAAGACTCGATCATGCTTTCGTGGAGTGCAGACGCGTATTTGCATTACTGCAAAATTCTTTGTTCATAGTCTATGGACAAGTCCACCTTCGTGGCAAAATTTCTTGTTTTTGTGAGCCTAGCGACTAAAGTCGCGGTGTCAGTGATCCCACTCACCGTTAGTTTTGCCCTTTCGCGAAAACAAGTGAACTAAAAACAGCAGCTGCAAATCGCAATAAACTCAATTATTCTGTTGCATAAAAACATAAATAAAATATTAACTTCTCACCTGGCCTTCGCCACTCGGCCACTACCGCCTTTATGGAGTCTATCCAAAGGGGCATTGGGAACCGGAAGTCGGCAAAGCAGTATAAAGCAGTTCAAACCCTCAGCTATATCCGAATTTGATTTAGACATAGCAGCAACAGTGGCTGCGTCTCAAAAGAAAATAACATCTGCGTTACATTCATCATTAAAGCAATTTAGTGCTCTTTATGCCTCGTCCTCTATAAAAGCTCGACCCATATAACCTCAAGGCCTACATCCTGAGCTGGAAGCCATGGCTGACGACGACGATTGGTGGACCCCACATACCACTAATAACAAACGACGTTTAGAATCAAGCTCTCCCAATTCAAATTTTAAAGTTATAAGAAACTCAAATAGTCCTAAGCCAAATGTATCTGCCAATCGGTTCTCAGAGCTGTCGGATATGGACACAGACGATGAAGTTATCGATTCTGAAACCTTGTTGTGGATCAACAACTCAGATCAAGCCAGTACCAGCACCATCAACGACAACGACAACCACGTTAAAAATTGGTTAAAAATTGTGAAAATCTGAGCGGACTTATCAAATCCACTGATAAAATCGTTCACCCAACGATATATTCCCAGAAATGCCACCCAGACAATTCCGTTACAATCATGGCGCAGACTCAGAAACGTACAGAGCCATTTCAAAATCACTTACCCTAAAAATGGTATACTATTTCATACCTGGCAACTGAAAGAGGAAAGATCATACCGCATAGTCATCCGAGCAGTGATGTCATTTCCGCTTTTTTACCGTCAAATTCGGTTTTTTTTCAAGTGTGATTGCAAGAAAAATTTGAAAACAGCGGACAGCGGGAATTTCAGTTTTTTTTATAGAAAATTTAAGCAGCTTTTTTTTATTTTACTTTTACTACATTTAAAGTGGTGTTTTATTTGAGTTTGACGGTTAAAATGGTAAAAATGTATTTCTTTCGGAACATTATCCATATTTACCTATATAATTTCCCTCAAATGTCCACACCAAAATTTGAGCGTCTTACACCGCTAAAATTGTGAAATTCATTTGTAAAACCGAGAAAAATACATATATAAATTGACGATGCCAAAAGAGGCTTACAAACAAAAGGTCGAGTTTTCAGCCAAGTAAATTCGATAAAAACGAAAAGCGTTGAAACATTAAACGCTATTTTAAGTATATTACTCTGTTTATACTAGGTCCGCAACAGCAACAGCTCGAAAAAATTGCAATATCGACTTTTCGCCCCATAAGCTGCGCATGTGCTAGAAAGAGACAGGAAAGAGTCGCAACAGCGAGTTGTTGTGTGTTTGACTTACTATATTTGTGTAATATTGTGAACTTTGTGTAATATTTAGGTAATTTTTGCTTGTGCAAAAATTTTTTGTGGCGAAACGGCTTGAGCTAGTTTATTAATTTATATGACATGGAATAACGTTACATTTGGACAATTTTTCTAAAAATATGTACATTGAAAAATATGTGCAAGTATAAAAGTTGTAGAAAATCTCCCGTGGCTCCTCAAAAAAAAAAAGTTGAATTGCGGTGTACATCCTAACGGTCCACAGAATCGTCCGATATGATAACTAGAATATGCATTTGTTAAAGGATAATTTCATTAAAGTTTGAAGTCAAAAATGCAATTCCTGACTAAAAAAATACCTGGAGAATTATTTGCAGAAGCTGTGTGCAGAATTTCAAAATGATTAGTGAAGTAGATTTTGAGTAATCGAGTTCGCCGACTTTGAAAATGGCACACGTTACATCGAACATAGAGTGACCTCCGTTCAACTCCACACTACAACTATTTAATATAAAATATCTATGAGTTTAATTTGTTTTTCTTTTGGTTGTGTCTTTTTCCATTTCTTGTTTCTTTTCTTTAAAAAATAATATTCAAAAAATCAGCTTTTTTCTTAGCTTTTTCTCCCTGGAATTCCGCTTTTTTTTAGCTGTTTCATTTTGTCAATCCAGCTTTTTTTGGTCAGAAAAAAATGGCATCACTGCATCCGAGGAGTACATCACTCCATCCCGGATGAGCACATTAGGGACAGCCTAACCTTACTTGTTCGGTTTATTAATAGGCCCAGAAGCCGGTTCGATAAAACAAAGCTCGTCAACCTAATCTCTGTTGAATAAGAGCCAGCCGCCACCAACAAAGAAATCCATGAGCTTCTGTCGACAACAGATCCAAGTCGAACTTCCTTACAAAACGGTCGATGTTGTGCAGTGTTATCGGTGCCAGTCGTATATTCACACAAAAATAGCTGCACACAAAAAAAAAAAAAAAAAAGTTTCCGTTCTATACTAATCTGACATCAATATGAAACTATTGAGTTGAAAGAACTTTTTCATACGATCCTTGTCAATTTGATACTTTCAAAATTATCAAAATTATACTTTCGAAGTTGATACTACACAAAATATCAAGATAAAACTACCTGCCATCAAATTACTAGATTGAATTCGATACTATTTCGTATTAAAGCCTAATACTCACCAGCGCTAAACCTTAGCTAGCTAAAACTGATTCATAATTCTAGTGTGACCGGTTTTATGGTGTTCACCGAAAATCCATACGAAACGGCCAAACGGCCATACTGTCAGCTGTGTTTGTTTTCAATTCAAATTAAACGCGGGCAAACGAACAAATTACTTAAATGATGCTTCAGATCCAGCTGCGAAGTGTTGACCCGAGGCATCTTTGTGTGTCTTATCTCTTCCGTCTGCTGCTCCACCTCCTTGTCCAGTTGGCCGCTAGTGGGTCTCTCCGCATTGTAGTCGTAGAACACCTGCGAAGTGTCGCCCTGCCCATTGTCATCGTTGACACATCCGCGTCCACGACGACTGCTGCTACGAAATTGGCGCTTAAGTAGCCGCGTCATGATCTCTATCCATGAGTTCTCCACGGAATCCCTGTTTATGCGTATCTAGGGCGGGGGCTGCTTGCCCAGTCGTCCCGGGCCATTACCATTCCCGTTGCCACTACCCGAGGACAGGCAGCTCTTGTTCTCCTTCTTGTACTCCTCGTATGCTCTGAAGCAGCAGCATTTTGGGTTGGCAGCCAACTAAGAAGAGGATCCCAATAAGTGACCACTGGTCATGGACTAGCAATGAATGTAGATAGTTTGTCCATAAATTTTAAAATTCTGATTTTGGCCTTTTTATATTGCCCCAGCAGTGGCAGTAGCAGCAGCTGCAGGGCCAGGAGCAGCGCGTCCTCGTCGGCGGCATCGGGAGCTGGCCCCGCGGCTTTGGATATCATAATTTAGGTAATTTGTTCGATTGATTTGCTTATTTCCCTGTAAAATCACATATTTTAAGACTTCATTTTGTTTAAATATTTTGTATTTTATGGTCAAGATCCCATATAATTGGATCTTCTTTAATTGTATTGTAAATAAATTAATTTTTCCCCGCTGGAAAGTCCCGCCATAGGGTTTTGTTTCCAATTGCCTGTCTCAATTTCGCAAGGGTCGCGGCGAATTATCAGATATTTCCTTCCTCTCGCGCCACCCTTGCGAAGACTCAGCCGATTTAAAATATCTAGCGCGAAGTTCATTCTAGTATATTCTAGTATTTCTCTTAGCTCATCTGCGTACCGACCTTGCTAAGAGGGGCCGAAAAAGTGTATTTGCCTCTCGCTCGCACTCATTTGGTTGCTAAATTTTAGCGCTGGTGAGTACGTAGCTTAAGCCCTAAGTTTCAATAAAAGATGGTATCAATTTAATACTTAATAGTATCTATACGAAACTACTTATTATCTAACTTATTATCTAATAAATAGTTTCAATTCGGTACTATTTCTTATTAAGGGGGCCCTAAGTTTCAATAAAAGATAGTATCAATTTAATCATAAATAGTATCTATAAGAAACTAATTATCACCAAATAAACAGTTTCAATTCGAAACTAGTTCGTATTAAAGGGAAACCAAAGTTTCAATAAAAGGTAGTATCAATTTGCTATTGGTTTCAAAATAATGCTGTATTAATTTTTAATTTACTAGCCCACATATGGATGTAATGTTGTTTACATAAATTACATTTATCTTATTATTTTATTTATATAATATTAAATGTTATTTTAATTAAGATATGTATACAAATAACTTATAAATATTTTTGTCTTATAAATAAGTGTCTTGTTGATGTGAGGTGAATACTAATTGGTGGACCCATGAATTCCTTAATATTAGTCATTTTTAAATTTTTAAATTTTCGCCAACTCGATAAGATTGATAATGATAAATTCTAAAACATTAAATTGTTCACTTAAAATAAATATTTCGTTGGTTTCGGTTATGAATATATTCTTTAATTTATGTAAATCTACATGAGAAGCTGTCCTTTTTTTGGTTAACAAATAATCTTCCTTGTACGTAAAGCCTTTATGTTCTAAATTTTCAATTAAAACGTTTTTGAAATTATTTGCTATCTTTTCTACACACACGACACCTACAAAAACTGACGCCTCAATATAATTAATTTTTTTGTTTTTATACCCGGTACCCATAGGGTACAAGGGTATTATAAGTTTGTGCCAACCGAGAATGTATGTAACAGGCAGAATGAGGCATCTCCGACCCCATAAAGTATATATATTCTTGATCAGTATCACCAGCCGAGTCGATTTAGCCATGTCCGTCTGTCCGTCTGTCCGTCCGTGTGAAACAACAGATCTCAGAGACTATAAGAGCTAGAGTTACCAAATTTGGTGACAACATTGGAATCTGTTGCACGCAGATCAAGTTTGTTTTAAAATTTGGCCACGCCCACTTCCGCCCTCAAAAATCATAAAAAACGTTAAATAAGCTATACTCGTTTTTTTTCGGGTAAAAGTTAATAAATACAAAAAATGAATAAAATAGAGCGGACGTTTCCTGAAAGTTTCAGTAAAATCGAATGATAAACATGGGAGATATTAGCAATAAGGTTAGAATTTTAACACACCGCCCTAAGGCACTGCTGTTGCAAGCTGTAGCCGACAGGTGGCGCATTCGAGCCTTGGCCGTGCGATGTAATGGCGCCAATGTACATATGTATGTACAATGTAGTGTATGTACATTTTTAAATTGCCTTTTAGTGTGAAGCGCAAACGTTTAGGTACCGGGTATCTCACAGTCGAGCACAGTCGACTGTAGCTTTCTTACTTGTTTTATATTATATATATTCGGAAATTTATTTTTGTTCTTATATAAAAATGTAAATTTTATAGCAGCTTTCATACTCAATGAATATGATATATTTTTCCGACAACATTTCTCAAATAAGTCTTGGCCTGTCTGTGCTTTGCCTCAAAACTAAAGGTACAGAAGTGTTTCGGAGGGCCATTTCTTTTTATAACCTCTGGGTAATGCATTAAAAAATAGAATTTTGGCATAAGCGGCTTTTTAAATAATCTCACATATTCTTCATTGTGACTTTGAATTAGAACTGATAAATTATCATTAATATCTTCATCAAACTCGTTTTTAAGTAAAATATCAATCATTTTAATCAAATGTATAGTGTATTTCCACACTTTTATCTACTGGAATCAAATCAACAATTATTAAAGTTAAATTATTTATTAAAGATTTTATTTCTGATGCCGATGTTTTAATAGATTTATTTTTAAATTGATTTAATTGATGAAGCTCAAAACCAATGGACATATTGCCAATTTCTGTTTCACCAAAGTCAAACATTTTTCTTTCTATAGTTAAAATGTTCTAACGACAACCTTCGTTCTTCCAAAATATAATGCAGAAGAATATCACAATTGGCATATCGACAAACACCTTTAAATAAGTCGAGCATAATGTCTGCGATAAAATGGTCTGTTACATAAATATACTACAATTTATTAAAAATACAACTTGTTTTAATACCTGTCAGCTTGGTATTGTTTTTTAAAAGCAAGTTTCATAGTTTTTTGGTCCTTAAGTTTTGTGTTACCGCAATCCCTCCCTTGGCATTATCCTCGTTTGAGCATACGCCAAAACGGCATTAATAAGAAGAGTTAAATGAAGTCGTTAATCCCAGAACTTCGTTTTGTCCTAAATTATTACCAAGAATGTTGGTCATTATGAGGTATACCGTTTTGGGACCTGTGTTGGTATTTATGTGTATGCCAACTTTTTCAAGTTTTTTAAATATTTTTACAAAAGGTGGCAAAAAAGAGTGACTTCCATAAATTTTTTTGTTTGTAGTTTTAAAATAGGCTGCAACAAAAATTAAATCTAGTTTTCAGAGTAAATATTGAGGAATTACAGGAAATGTATAATATAGCCCGCAAACGTTGTCTGCGTCAGCATGGCTACCTAAAGGATTATTCACTTCAAATCCATCTATAAACATAAATATACATAAAACTCGTTTAAAATCAAATTTATTGGGTATGATACAACTTTTTAAATTAGCGGGAGCTAGCTTTGGCATATAATTTTTTTGAACTTCATTCATGAATTTCATCATTTACATTAAAAACTATAGGCCTTTCAAAATATTCCTCAGAAGAATGCTACTTGATAGCTTATTAGTGCAAATTCTTTGAAATGGGTAGGAGCAAAATTCGAGAAAATATTTAAGTTGAGGTTGAAAATCGAAAGATATTTTGTTTAAATACATGGACCTAATAGAATCTACTATCACTGAATTTATTTGTTCTATATGTTCTTTTATATACAAAATGTCTTTTCTGCAGAAACTATCTTTTGCATGAAATTTGGTTAAGGTCTGTTGGCATACATTTGAAATTGTATATTTAAAGTTGAGCAAATCCTCTTAAAAAAATAAAGTTTGTTAAAGGATTTTCATTTTCGTTTTGAAAACAAGTGGGTATTTCCTTTTGAGAGCAAATGGGGGTTTCCTCACTGTTATTTTCGAGGTGGGTTATGTTTGAATTTTGAATAATGTTGGAGATTTCAGTTGATTTCAAGTTCATATGTCGTTTAAGGGGTGAGCCTTATATCACAACAAAGAATAATATTGTTGGTAACAATTTTCGTGTACACATTTGTAAATACCTATTTATTTTAACCCGAGCTGTAATTTAAAAAAAGGAATGTCTGGATATTCCCTTTTTTTTTTTTTTTTTTTTTATACTTTGCTGTTATTTATTGAATAAAATAAAAACACCTCTTAACGAGGTGAGATTAAAGTGACGATGACACATTCAACTAAACAAATTTCTGATACCAAATTTTGTGACAATTAATAGTTATTTAAACGAAAATATTTAAAAAGTTTTTAATTAGTTTCAAAATCGGCACTTAGCTGAAAAATTTAAAAAGGCAAAACAGGCAGCGTGCCGATTTTGAAACTAGTTAAAAACTATTTAAATATAATATTTTCATTTCTACGGCTGTATATAGTAGTCTCCTTGCGCACCACAGTCTCGGTGCTCATCGTCACTACGTGGACTGCCGTCCACAGTGATCTTCTCCATTTAGAGACTAACAATAAGTGTGTCAAATCTTATATTAATAACCTAACTAACAGTCATATGACTGGCACAGAGTTGTATGGCCCTGACAGTTATTGCTGGGTTGGAAGGTCGTTTCGTTGTAGGCGGGTTCTGCTGTAAACCCGAGTCAAGCCTCTTGTCAGATGATTAGGGTGCACAGTAAGTTTTTTATTATAGGTTTGCTTGTCTATTTCATCTTTTACTGCGCTGCAGTATTCCCGATGCTCGAAGGCTGTGCGTATCTCTGATGTTATTCGGTTGACTTGTTCGATTGTGCCATGGTTTTGACGGAAGCCAAATTGATGAGCCGGGATAACATTGTGTGCTTCCAGGTATGGTATTACTTGTATGTGTGTTAGAAGGCATTTCTCGAACAGTTTGGACAGACACGATAATAAACTTATTGGTCTGTAGGATCACGGGATTGTGTGGTCTTTTCCCGGGTTTCGGTATCATTATGATGATAGATTTTTTCCATTCCCTTGGATAGTAGCCAAGGCATATAATCCCATTGAAGATTTTACAAATGACCTCAATAGCAGAGTTTGGAAGTTCAATTATCATTTTTGGAGTTATTAAGTCACCGCCCGGAGCCTTTTTATCTTTATCTTTATCTTTATTATTGCTTACTTCCTAGTTCTACAAGTATTATAATATCCTTAATTTAATGCACTAGTCACTCAGCGTTCATTAATTTTCAAAAATTCATTCATTAATTCATTAATTTTCAAAAATTGGTACTTAATACTAATTTAAAATTTAAATTTATATAAAAAAGAAAGACTTTAATAAAATGAATAAATAAAAGAAAAAAAAAAAAATTTGTGATTAACAATTCATTGTACAGTACAGTGTTTGTTTGTATTAAATATTTAAAATATTTTTAAAGTGTTCCATTAAACTAGTTTTAAATTTGTGTGTGCTTGTTATTACTTTTATATGATGTGGTAAATTATTCCAGAGTATTATAGCCTTGTAATAGAAATGCTTTTTAGAACTCTCAAGTTTGCATCTAATATTCTTTAAGTTTTTTGTTCGCCTAGACGATGCAAAGTTCAATAAATCAAATAGGTATGATGGCTGCTTGGTTGATATAACTTTGTGCAAAAGCTTTAATATTTTAAATTGAATCAGGCTTTTATATTGCATATTAAGTAGCTTGTTTGTATAAACGGTAACATGGTCAAATCGTCCTATATTATAAACAAACCTAGATATATTATTAAACGATACTTTTATCTTTTGTTGACTGGCCATATCAGTATTTCCATATATCTCTATACCATATGTCAGTGTTGTTATTAAGAATGATTTTGCTAGCAAATATCTTGTTCTTGCAGGCAGAAAAGCTTTCGTTACTTTAAGTTGCCTCATCAGTCCGCATATTTTACCAGATATTTTATTTACTTGGTCATTCCAGGTTAAAGTCCTATTAAAAGTTATTCCCAGATTATCCGCCTTTTCAACATAGTCAATTGTATGATTGTCTATAATAAGTTTGTCCAAGTGTTCCGTTTGTAACTTTCTTTTATATATTATAAGACACTTCGATTTAGAGGGGCTTATAGCTAAGCCATTGACTTTCGCCCATTCTGAGACACGCGATAGGTCAGCATTACATAAATCAACACAATCATGAATTTTACTTAAAGGACGACTAACATACATTTGTACGTCATCAGCATACATGTGTACATTACATGCTAATAAGGTTTTTGGTAGGTCGTTTGCATTAAGGGAGAATAAAAGCGGTCCTAACACGGATCCCTGCGGGACCCCCCGGCTAATAGATACCAAGTCCGACTCATTCCCATTTGCTACAACAGCCTGCTTTCTGCCAGTCAAGTAGGATCTGATTAATTTGACAGCCGTATTTAAAAAATTACTCAGGGTTTTAAGCTTACTTAAAGGTATTTCGTGGTTAACCGTGTCAAATGCTTTACTGTAGTCAAGGAGTGTTAAAAAAGTTACCTCACTGTTATCTATTTTTTTTCGTATGTCCTCTACTATTTTTAGTATTGCTGTCGTACAACTTCTGTTCTTACGGAAACCAGATTGCCTTGTGTCTAATATTCCGTTTAAGTCAAGAAAGGTGTTTATTTGTTTGGCCATTAATCTCTCAAAACCTTTTGAGAGAAACGGTAGTATGGATATTGGCCTGTACTCATTTCCATTTTTTGGTATTGGGATAATTTTTGCCACTTTCCAGTCATCCGGAAATGTTGAAGTCGTTAGTGCTGTATTTATTATATGTGTGATATGTTTTAATATTTTCGGAAGAATTAATGTCAAAAATTTCGAGTTTAGTTTGTCCATGCCAATTGCATTGGATTTAATATCACAGATTGATTCTAGGACGTCATATTGGCTTACGCAGCCGAATTCAAATAAATTATCACAGTTTACTGGCGATTGAGTTCAGGTATGGGTTGTCTAAGACTTCAGGTACATTAAGTTGCGTAAATTTCTTGTTAAGATAATTAACATCTATATCGGCAGTTATCTTTGGATTGTGTTTTCCTATTCCGATTTCCTTAATATGCTTCCATGTCTGACTAGAGGATATTGCACTATTTAACTTATGTGAAAAGTAGGTACGTTTTGTATTGCAGATGAGATTGTTTACTATACGTCTGTGCCTTGAAAATTCATTGTATAATTGCTGCGTTCTATAACGCTTCCATCGATTATAAGCCCTATTTCTTTCTAGTATTCCGTTTTGTATAGCCGTATTAAACCAGGGTTTGTCGTTTGATCGGATTATTTTACTTCTAGTAGGAACAAACGTATTATATAGGTACTCAATGTTCGACTGAAGCTGATGTACCTGTTCGTTTACGGATAACGTTGAATATATTCAATTCCAGTCACAGTTATTTAACTCAATGTCTAATCCCCTATAATCAATATGTCTAAAGTCCCTATATGTAATAATCTCGTAATTTTTGTCAGGTAATACGTCATAGCTTAAGAAAATGAGGTCATGCTTTGAAAAATTAGGTACAGATATTTGGTCATACAAGAGAATTCCTTTCTGCATTGCTTACAAAAAACACATCCAGAAGTGTACTACTTGTTCCGCTATAATGGGTAGGGACTGCCGTGTTAACTAAATATAAGCCAATGTCTTGCATTTCTCCAGAGAGAGAACGTTCCTGTAACATATTACTGTTCAGATCGCCCGCAATTATAACGTCCGCGTAAGATAGCGCTATATCGGATATTTGATTAATGATATCACTCGTGTCAATATTTTTATGAGGTCTATATACGCAGCCAACTAGAGTCTTACCACTATTTGTATTTAAAAGTTCAAGGAATAAATATTCGATCGGACTATCAAAGGGTTGCTTACACAGTACACGACATTTAATTTAATAATTATTACGTATAATTATTTACGTATATTGCAACTCCGCCAGCACGGCCTAGTCGATCTGACCGGAAAACATTAAAACCGTCACAAGATATTAGCAAATCATTAAAATCAGATTTAAACCATGTTTCCGATACACAAACTACGTCTATGCTTGAATTTACCATAAGATATCTAAATTCATCTATTTTATTTACTAAACTTTGAGCATTTATATGGCAAACCTGCAGGCCGGCTTTCTGACTGCTAAGTATTCTAAGCATACTATGACTATTTTCTCTGGAGCTCACTACATTGCTAAGCATTTAATTTGTTTGTAAGTTTTTAAATAGTTCTGAAAAATACACACACAAACAAAGAATAAAAGAATATTTAGGTATGAAACACTTACTAAGACTAACGTATTAAATTTTAAACATTCAAATAAATTTATGGATTTATTTTGTATTCTACTTGCGAAAGCGCCGATCATCAGCAGTGGTCATCTCAGTTGGCAAAAGGTCTTGCTGGAGTAGTGAAAGCTTTTGCATGCTCTCGACGCAAATTACATCTTCTCTCCCGCTCACTCGTACATGCACCAGTCCACGACGAGAGAATACTGCCGAAAGAAGCTTCTGTCTCTTCATCCGCATTGCCTCTTTGAATATTTCGTAGTTCTCCTTTGACAGTTGTTCGTTGAGGTAGATCGGCGTAGGCGAGCCCATGCCCAGCATATTTAGGCACAGTTGTTGTTTGTGGACTCGCCTGTACTCGCCAGCCGCCCGCTGCAGTGAGATTTTTTCCCGCAAGTGCTCAAATTTTATTATTATGGTCGGGTCAACCACAGTGTTTGTGGGATTTCGCATTTTTACTCTGAATATGTCTTTCAGTTTCGGTGCCGGTGTAACACCCAGTGCAAAGGAAAGTGAATTAAAAATTGTTTTTAACGTCTCCCCTTCAGTAAACGGGACCCCGTGCAGCCGGAGATCACAAGCCACATTTGAATTTTCTTGGTACCCCAACTTCGATTCCAGGCTACCGACATGCTGCTTTAGTTGATCTAGATCAGCAGCATCGCGTTCAAGCTGTTCCACGCGTTCAAGTAGCTGCCGCATATCTTCCGTTATTCCCTTTAGCTTGTCATTGAACACGGAGACGATTCGTTCTTCAGCCTCACTGATCTTGGCTGTTATTAGCTGAGCGTGTTCTTCAAACCGCTGATTTATCAGTAAGAGAAGTTGAGGCTCTGGTACTTCCGATGGCCTTCCGGTCTTGATTTCACCAGAGGTGTTTTCACGCTGTCGTTTGGAAACAGGTGCCATATCGAGGATTAAAAAAATAAAAAATAAAAACGTATTCGTTGTTGAACAGTGTAATTGAGTGTTTTATATTGTGGACTGATTTCTGTTTTCGACTATTGCTTTGTGTTTTCTTTGAGTTATTTTTGTATGAGTATATTGTCAGTGTGACTCTCTTTAGTGTGTGTGGTGTTTTGTATTTCTTTGCACTTTTCCAAGCTTGGCTTGCATAAAATTATGAATTTGCTTGTTATTTAAAAACGCACTGGTATTCTTTCACAAGTTTAGTGTAACGCACAACTTTATGAGGCTATATACAGCAATTTGGTATTTTAATCCAGACTGATTGGCACTCTCAATCGAAAATTTCTTCCTTTCACCTTTCTCCTTTTTTTGGTTTCAGTTCCCCAATGACTTTTGCGATCTCATTCGGCTGAAACGATGTTGGTGAAGACATAGTATTAGTTTCGGTTTGTGGTTGGACAAATGGACTAGTGGCCTGGTTGGGCTGGAAGACGCTTCGGAGATGTGAAGCAAATGTTTCGGCTCGATCTTCGTCGCTGCGGGCCCAGCAACCTGTAGAGTTTCTTATCGGGGTGACGGTTTCGATTGGAGAGCTTAAATTTGGGTGAGCCCTCCACAAAGGATGCTTTGTACTAGTTGGCGTAAGTTTTTCGATGCACCGTAGTTGTGCCTTTTCAGCGTCTTGTTTCAGAGCTTGGTTTAGTAAGAGAGTGACTTGTTTAGGACGTTGTTTTGAAGATGGCGGTGTTTGGTTTGCGAAGCACTTCGCAGACGCCTCTTTTCCAGGACAAGCTGTTCAATTTGTTGATTAGTTTTGAATTTGTTGGGTTGTACGTCCTTCCCTTGTGGTGTTGAAATAGTGGCTGCTGCAGTGAGTACGTCCTGAAGAGCATCAGTAGAGCAGTCGATATCCGCTTCGATGTTGAGCTGCGGGGTTAGTTCAATGTGGGAACTTACAGATTTCTTATATTTAAGCCAGTTAGTTCTGTGGGACGTCAGCCTTTGGGGTTGATCTGTAGTTTCTGGGCTTTGAAAAAGAGTTATTAGTACTGGCAATTGGTCAGATGAAAGATCCGAAAGCGCTTTGGCACATATAATGTTGCGTGTTGTTGGGGTCTGCTGGCAACATAGTCCAATTTGTTGCTCAAGTTAATGATTGCATTATTTAATTGCCTTCCTTTGGGAGTCACGAGACGCGATCCCCAGTGCGTATGATTGGCATTATAGTCTCCTGCAGCTAAAATCCATGAATTGTCCTTCCGAGATTATAAAGCGAGGCGGGCAGTAGACAGTGGCTATGGAGAGGTTGCCGTTACCTGACTGCACTTTAATAGACGTAGCCTGCAAGTAATTAGTTGAATACCTTTGGTGAAAGTGGTGCTTTATGCGTTCTCTGACTAGGACGCCGGTTCCGCCGTGGGCTTTACCATCTGGATGATCTGTAGTAGAAGGAGGTAGAAGGAGTAACCTCTTATTTGGAAGTTGTATTTGCTTGTGAGGTGCGTCTCTCCAAGCAGCATAACGTCGATATGATTTTCATTCAGGAACTGTGTTATTTTAAGTTTATGCCGTGAAACGCCATTGGCGTTCCACATAATTATTCGTAGACTAGACATCAGTTATTTGGACTGCTGAGCTACAAGCAACTGTATCACCATGTTCTGGTTTTGAACAAGTGTTTGCATGGTCGTTTTCATGAAGGACATTAATTCTGTTAGACTTTGTTGCATGTTTACCATGCAAGCTTCCATTGTGCTTTATGGCTGTCCTGGGGTTTTCTGAACGTTTTCTAGATTAGACTGGAGTGGGTTTTCCATACCTGTTCGGAGGGCATCAGCGTAGGAGAAGCCCTTCTGGGTATTCAGCGGACCAAATGAGGATCGTGCGGCCTTGGCAAAGAATACTTCCGGCGTCGTTTGTAAGCTAGTGTACACGTTTCGTGGATTCTGATGGCGCGTTGCTGTCACTCTTCTCATGCGACTCTTCAACTCCTTGTATACCACACAGCCCCTGTAGTTTGCGGTATGGTTTCCTCCGCAGTTCCCACATTTCTTCTTGTGGGGGTCTTCCTTGTTAGCTGGACAGTTAGATTGTGGCAGATTGTGCATTGCACTGGGCCGTTTCTTTTATGTGGCTCTTCCACCGTAATTCAAGAGGAATTGCAGGTTGTAAATGGGGTGCACTTCGTTTTTCTTCAAGGCTCTGCTGTCTGGCTCCAGCTCGACCTTAAAGAGTGGTTGCGGTTGTCTGTTTTTGTTTATGATGTTGCTGACGTTCTTTGCAGAAAACCCCTTTTCCTTAAGGGCATCTATAATTTCGTTTTGAGTTACTTCGGGCTCGATGCCTTTTAGTACCACTTGCAGGCCCTTGCTGCTCTTTAATTGGTACGTGTAATAATTTTTTTTTGATTCGTCCAGGTATTTCGACACAGCTCGGAAGTGTTCTTCAGATTTCGTTTGAACTTTGGTTTCCCTTAAGTAAACGGAACTACATGAAAATTTCCGTCCCCGACCAGCGCAACAATTTTGTTAACCAGGGCGTTCGAGCTTTTCTCTCTTATGTAGATTGGTGGGGGCTTTGATTTCTTTTGGGTATCTTGACCCATTTCCGGTAGATCATCCGCTAAAAGGGCAAATCTGTTGCTGTTAGATCTCCTGGGTTGATCATTTTCTCCTTGTACACGGTTTATCTTTGGCTTGTTACCGACCGCGCTGTTCTGCGGGCTAAGCTTAGGCTTGATTTGGATGTAGCGATCCATGCCGGTCTGTATGGCCGGAGTTTTTGTTGTTATTGTATTTGGCGCTGCAGTCGATGACATCGCAGTCGTTTCCGCGATATTGGTCGTTGCTGTAGTTGTTGCTGTTGCTTTTCCCGCCGTTAATGTAGTTGTTGCTGTTGCTTTTGCTGCAGTTGCAGAAATATTGTCACTGCTTGTTGTTGGGGTTTTACACTGAGAACTCCATGATGTAGGTGTAGGAGTGGGTAGAGCGGGTGAGCAAGACCGTGCTCTTTGGCTATCGACCGCCAGACGGTTGCTCTTTGTCGTCGTTTCGTTGCTGTCGCGCGTTGAGAAATACGAGAAATAACCGTTACTTGGGCTCACGGAGCCTCTACGCTCTTTCTTTTGTTCGTCGCTCATTGAGCTATTTCGCGTGGCACTTATTTTTTTATAAAATAATTAATTAATTAATAATTAATTAAAACTATATATTTTTCTGACTTAGCGTATTTTCGCTTATCTTGGAATACTCCAGTATTATATACTTTATTTTTGTCTTAAAATCATCCACTTTCTATCATTTTTCCCGGAGCTCACGCGAAACACGTCCGCTCTCTACGGCTTGCGAAACTCATGCTGATATTCTGCTGGATATTCCTTATTGCATTTAAAACAAATCATCGTGTGTTATTTAATCTAGTGTTTTACAAAGTGTTATTTAAATTTAAAATCAAGCTCAAGGGTGTTTTAAATCAAATTCGGTATTAATTTCAAAATAGTAATCCTGGGCGAAGCTCCAAACCTTGAGCGATTCCTCAGGGTATTTCAGCGAAAATACATTAAATATTTTAAAGCTTATATCCAAGGCAATTATAAATTAACTAATCTTATAATACCGATTGCCAAAGCATAAGTAAAAATCGCCTATATGTTTATACTTAGTAGTCTACTCCCAAAATAACTATAAACGGCTGTATCGGCGAATTCGAGTTGACAAACTTGTTGTTGCGCAGTTCCAGCTGATTTTGCAAGTCTAAATGTAAAAGTATGCTGCTGACACTATCCTGAATAGTCAATAGAAATAGTCGCAAGCACGAAGGCTTAATGCAGTCTCTTGAATCTAAAAATAATGTTGGAAATGGTATATCGATATAAAAGCCTGTGTTCAAAATACGTACTTTCGTCAATGTTTTTATCCACGGATTCAAGAAGGTTCTTATAAAATTTGTCCTTGATGTTTTGGTCGAATATATGCATCAACCTTTGTAGAGATAATTTCCACTTGTTGGTCAATTTTCAAGCTATACAATTGCTTAGAATTGTGTTCCACCTGATAAATAAATTATTAAATTAAATTATTATTATTATTATTATTATTATTAAAGAAACAGAAAAAGTATGGTTACAAATTTATATCCCTGTTTATACTATGAAAATTCATCTATTACAGTTTCTAATGATACTGGACGCTTTATAAAATTGATTCTATACTCAAATGTGACTGACTGACTTTATTATTTTAAGGGGCCTTCTTACTTCTATGATGGTTGTAAAGTCTGCTAAATAGAATACCACCAGGGTTTTTTCTATTACCATATTTACACCCTATCAAATAAACATCATTTTTTTCTGATTGAAATAATTTAACAATATCTGAAAAGAACGACTAAATAAAAAGACGTCTTCATTTGCTGAGTTAATATTTCAAACTGATTCTTTATTTCAAAGTCCGCGCTTACGTAGCGGTCGTGAGATTCTTAAAACTAGTCTTATCGCTAGACCAACGCAGTGGTTTGTTTAACCCTAACATGGGAAAAATTCTTGAGTGCGATGGGAAAGACACAGCTACCCCGCACTTATCTCTGAAGATATTTTTGTGACCCACGCAGGGCCTTAGATTACATATTCGTCTGTGCTAGGCTCAAGTGGCCGCTGTTTAGAGATACGCGCACATGCGCTCAAGCAGATCACAGCTGCATTGATTTGTATAAGATAAATACATATATGTATATATATATATACACGTATATACGTATATGTAAAAACGTGTTCATGTTTGAACAATATCATTAGCGAATCGTTCAATTTCCGCTAATTTTACGGTTGAGTATCTGTTTGTAGCGGGTTCATAAAAATATTCGGAAATTAGGCAGGCGATTTTGGTTCGGTTTTCTTGCGATAATAAATTTTTAAATTATATTGCTGAATGATTTAGGTGCCAATTTCGATTGTTTTTATTATATCAATTGTGCTCTAGACAATAATATTTGAAACAAATTTGTATTTTTTATTAAATATTTGTTTAGTGTTTACATTACTTACCTTGAGGGATTTTAAAATTGGAGCGGGCTTAACTTCTGAAGTGCTTTCATGAGCGGAGTATGAAGTGGTAAGAGGCTTAACGACACTTAGCCCGGATATATTCTGAATAATTATTAAATTTACTTAAGGTAAAAATGGTAATACAATTACTTTAAAATTTACTAACTTCGAGTTTCCACCTCAAGAATTTCGCCCTGAATTCTGAGCGCAAGGCGGTGTCTATATATATATTTACATGAGTCGTTCTTCGCACAGAATTGGTTAGCATGAAACCTCGGTTTGCGTCTTAGAATTTACAGTTAGTGCATTAGGTGACGCAATCGCATTTGGATGATGTGATCGTCACTTTTTTGTTTATGTTTACATATCTCGGTCTTATTAGATTTTGGGAACATATTGGATTTTCAACTTTTTATGGAATTACGTCATTGTTGACGTTCGGACTTAATCAATTTTCTTTATTTGTTTGCATTGCGGGATCTCAAGCTTCTGTATCGTTTTTTAATCAAAGCCGAAATTGGCGATTCTGTTTGTTTGTGAACGGTTTCGTTCTTTGAACTGGTGGACGTTGAGAAGTCGCAGTGCAGATATGTAACTCCCCCTTCACTTAGACAAAATCATATGGTTATTTATGTGATTTTGGGGTATAGTTTTGGTATTTCTTGTAACTCTTGTGAGTTTTGTAACTCTTGTGTTTCGATTGTTGGGTCGTCACCTTTTGTGTTATTGTATTTAATAAGTATTCTTTTAGGTATTTCTTTAAGTTTATAAAGTAGGTACAGTGATATACTTAATATTAAGAGACCCAGTGTTACAATTACAATTATTTTGTAAATCTGGTTGTCTTTATTGTGTTCAAAAAATATTTCTTTTGCTTCTATGTATGATATTGGGTCTAATTTGGTGCCATTATTTCTTGTGTATATGGTTTGTGTGTAGTCAGAATTATAATTGCTTATGGATAAATCGTTAATTGCAATTGAGCAATTGTGTATTTTGATCATATTGTTTCCTTCAATTACAATTTCATTTTTAATACAATTTTGATTTAGTATAGTTTTTGACAAATTCCATGTAACTATGATATTTGGTTCGACATAATTAATTTGGGTAGTTAATAGCGTTTTTGTGTACCTGCAACTAGTATCTGTTTGATTAACAATACCTAATAGACATGTGTTGGTAACAGGTTTTCTTGTTTCTTTGTTATAGAGACTGTTTCTGTATACGTAAAATTCATGAAACATTTTAATCTTGACTTACTTAAAATAATTTTCACTTTCTTCACCTTCTGTATTGCTTCGAATCATTTCTACCTGTCTTGCGAAATGATTGATTGGTTTTTCAGTAATTGTTATTAGATTTTCATTATCTTCTTCAGCGCTATGTGCTGTTGCTTTGTTACTGCCATAGTATACTTCGTTAATTTTGATTCTTGACAATGCATCGGCTACGTGATTTTGCCTTCCTTCTAAATATTTTATTTCGAAGTCATATTCGCCTAACTTTATCTTCCATCTTTGAAGTTTCATATTAGGTTCTTTGATATTGTTTAGCCAGATTAACGGCTTATGGTCACTTAATATCTCAAATTTTCTTCCGAATAAATAGGGTCTTAAGGTTTTTATCACCCATACTATGGCTAATAATTCTTTTTCAATTGTACTATAGTTTTCTTCATGTGCATTTAGAGTCCTACTAATGTAACTGATTGGTTTGTTATCCTGAGAAAGAACTCCTCCTAATGCAAAATTGCTAGCATCAGTAGTTAATTGAAACTTTTTTTCAAAATCTGGACAAATCAGTATGGGATCGTTTATGATAAGTTGTTTTAATTTATTGAATGCTGCAATAAATGTATCATCTTTGAATGTCACTTTAGAACCAGCTTTCAAACATTTAGTTAAGGGCTTTGAAATGTCTGCGAAGTTTGGAATGAATTTTCTGTAATAACAGCAAAGACCAAGAAATGATTTTATTTCTTTTTGAGTTTTGGGAATTGGAAATTTATTGATTGCCTTGACCTTTTCTGGATTTGGCATTACACCGTTTGGTCCAACTATGTGTCCCAAAAATTCGGTTTCTTTTTTCAAAAATTCACATTTGTCTAGTTGTAATTTTAGATTAGCGTTTTTAAGTTTTTCAAAAACATCGATCGATTAGGGCTGCTCTAAGAGCTGGCCAGTTGTTTACTTGTAGAACTTGCAGAATCCTCTGAGCATCACCGGTGATTTGAAGTTCAATTGCTCCAAATATAACGCTTGTCTGTCGATCATTGGTTGTAGGATACAGACCCAAAAGGTAGTTAACTCTTCTGACAAACGTTCCTAGGGTAGATGGATCTCCTTCAGACATTGGAATATTCCGGATCTGGGCCAAAAGCTGATTTAAGTTTTGCTCCGTCAATGGGTTGGGTGCCACACCAATTTGTGGTTGCCCTTGAGCTGGTGGTTGTACTTGAGCTGGTGGTTGTTGGGCCATTTTACTGCGTTTAATTAAATTTCACTCAACTTAATCACTGACCGAATTGGATTTATTCAGTAGTCGATTGAAATTTAATTTATTATTATATTTTTTTCGTGCTTTGAATTTGCACTTAGGTTCTTTTGCGGATCTCTTTGTTGCACTTCCGAGCTAGTCGATTAAATTGCTTACTTGTGGGCAATTCCACGCGCTGATCTGTATATCCTAGTCGTTTAGAAATATCCTTTTAATTGATCAGTAAGCTCCCGACATCTTTATTTTTCGCAAGGATATTTTTCAAAGAGATCCTACCGACTGCGCCATTTACATGAGTCGTTCTTCGCCCGAATAAAAAATCAGGAGATTTTTTATTTTACTGGTTATTCTTTATTAGAATGCTGGAAAAAGACTAACTGTCTGTTACAGAATTGGTTAGCATGAAACCTCGGTTTGCGTCTTAGAATTTACAGTTAGTGCATTAGGTGACGCAATCGCATTTGGATGATGTGATCGTCACTTTTTTGTTTATGTTTACATATCTCGGTCTTATTAGATTTTGGGAACATATTGGATTTTCAACTTTTTATGGAATTACGTCATTGTTGACGTTCGGACTTAATCAATTTTCTTTATTTGTTTGCATTGCGGGATCTCAAGCTTCTGTATCGTTTTTTAATCAAAGCCGAAATTGGCGATTCTGTTTGTTTGTGAACGGTTTCGTTCTTTGAACTGGTGGACGTTGAGAAGTCGCAGTGCAGATATGTAACTATATATATATATAGAGATATATACATATATAACTTCGGTTTACCGAAGTTAACTTTCTTTCTGGTTTAATAAAAATATTATTTAAACTTTTAACTGGCGCCCGATCAGGGCCTCGTGCCGAGCAGTAAAGAGAATCCTGCCGGTTCGGAAAAATTAATCTGCCTAATCCGTACGAAAAAACCCGACCACCGAAACCCGGAAGTGCCACAATTAAAGTGCCGTTCCAGAAAACGCAACAAAGTGACACTCCTGCAAAAAGGACTTGTACCTGGTGGACATATCAGGCCATTTTTTATCGCTGTGATTCCCTTTAGTATCCGTTCGGAGGGAACGTGCAAAAAAAGGTGTAAAGGAGGTGCCCTAGTAGACCCGCATTCTGGAGAAATCGCTGCAACGTGGGATAAAAAGGAAAAACGCCAAGATTACCGGCACGAGAGCACACCGAGATATTCCAAACAAAAAAGGAAACGATAATTGTCAAGCGACAAGCATATTCCATGAAAAGGAAAAGAATTATAACTATCAAAAAATTAAATTGATAAACAAAAAATCAACGAATTTTTAAAAATTAAAAATTAATTAATTAAATTAAAAATTAAGAAAACACAGAACACTTAAATTCTAAGTTTTAAATCAAACTTTATAATTTTTACAGCACAAAATAATTAATTATTTTCATTCCAAATTCTGAGTAACTATCAAAAAAAATGTAAAATATAAATTCATCCCTTTAATCTACTGTTCAAATATCGTGATCACAAAACATAACTAAAATGCCCGACCAGAAGAAATAATAAAAGGTGTCTTAGAAACCATAATTTGGTTTAGTGATTAGTGAAGGAAATAATTAAACCAAATATACCCAATACGTATACAGATCAAACAATCAAACGAGAACTAGCACACAACCTTAGTGAATTAGATAAAATACCGGACATTGTACGATCGCTTAGAGAATTTTCAGGAAACAAATCTGTATATTCCCCATGGAAAAAAAACGTAGCACGAGTTTTCAAAATCTATGATGGTAGAATTAGTTCACCAAAATATTACGGCATTATTTTAGCAATTTGCAATAAAATTACTGTACAGGTAGACTCAGTTTTAGAATCATACAACACCCCACTATTTCGAAATGCCTAACATCTCATTTTGCCGACAAACGAGACCTTAAAACTTTAGAATACCAGCTCTATGCCCTTGCTCAAGGAAACAATACTATAGTTGAGTTCCACCAAACAGTCTACCAACAGCTATTCCTAATCCTGAACCAAGTTAGTAACCTGGATGTTTCACAGGAGACCATACAATCTTTAAGAACTATGTACAGGGAAAAAGCTTTAGACACTTTTGTTAGAGGCCTAAACGGAAATCTAGCTCAACAAGCAATCAAAGAACCGCACGACTTAGGGCATGCACTACACCTATGCAGTTTGCTTGAGAACCAGACCACTAGAAACAACCAAACACCTAAAAACATTTACTCAGGAAAACCGCCCACACAACCACCAAGAACCCACCAACCGTTCCGAATGGTAGGAGCGAAACAAAATTTTCATCCCCATTTATACTACAACCCTAAACAGATGCAAGTAGTAACCGCAACCGGGAAATTCCCCTTCACACAAACCACCCAACCTAATTATTACAATCAAGCTAATTCGGACCAAGCAAGACAATTAACACCCTATATTTCTCCGACACCGCCCCCCCGACCCCAACCAAAAGCAGTACCTATGGAAGTCGATCAATCAATTCGATCGCGTCATATTAACTATATGAATAAGCCGGCGAACAACGATTATTCTGGGAAACGACCTCTCAGCACTTCTAATGTTCAGAACACTAGCAAGATGCCAAGACAATTTCATATTCAAACCGAGTCCGAAACTACTACACAACAGGAAACGCAAAAAGATACAACTACCGCAGAGCAGGAATATTACGAAATGGCAGAACATAACAACATAGGCGAACTTCAAGAAGAATTTACTTGGCAAACTGATACAGAACAACAAGAATACATTGACATGTCCGAGCTCTATTTTTTAGAATAAATCATTCCTCACTACCTTATTTTAAAGTAACGACGGGGAACGGAAAAATCTTAAAATTCCTAATAGACACAGCTTAAACCAGAATTACATCCAACCCCAACTGGTACCAAACCCAAAACCAAACGAGAAAAACTTTTCAGTCAGTTCTGTGAGAGGCAACAATGAAACTACACAACACACGATTCTTAAACTTCCCAATATCTTAGATAAACCAATGCAATTTTTTTTACTAGATAGACTAAAAACATTCCATGGCATATTAGGCAACGATACAATGAAATTATTAGGCGCAATTATAGATGTCAAAAACGATACATTAATTCTTGAAAATAAAATTAAAATTAAAATTCACCAATTAGCCGCACAAGCCGTTAACACAATAGGACCACAAGTCAGTCATATGACCGAGTCAAAAAAAAAATAATTATAAAAAACCTTGTTCAAAAACTTATTTGCCGACCCAGACACAAAATTAGCATACACAACTAAAGTAGTAGGAGAAATAAGAACTTAATCAGGCTCCCCAGTTTATGGAAAACACTACCCATACACAGCTTCACTAAGACAGGAAGTAGAAAAACAAATAAAATGCTCGAAGATGGCATTATTAGACCTTCACGTTCTCCGTATAATGCACCAGTTTGGGTAGTTCCAAAAAAGTCAGGTCAGTCCGAAGAAAAAAAGTATAGATTGGTAATAGATTACAGGAAATTCAACGACGTCACTATCTCAGATCGGTACCCTATCCCAGAAATTGGCGAAATTATTGCACAGCTAGGGGATAACAAATATTTTTCAGTGTTAGATCTTAAAAGTGGATTTCATCAAATCTTACTAAAAGCCATATCGAAAAAAAACAGCCTTTGCAGTAAACGGTGGAAAATATGAATTCACCAGGCGTCCATTTGGTCTCAAAAACTCACGATCTATATTCCAAAGAGCCTTGGACGACATCCTGAGGGAATACATAGGGAAAATTTGCTGTGTACGTTGACGACATAATCGTTTTTAGCAAAAACGAAATAGAACACTGTCAGAACCTCGAAAAAGTATTTTCAACCCTACAAAACGCAAACATGAGGGTACAAATAGAGAAATGTAATTTTTTCAAAAACGAAGTAGATTTTTTAGGGTATACTAACCATTCTCCACCGAGGAGAGAAGGTCGCATATCAAAAAATAAATCAAGCAGGACAGCTATTAACTTGGACAAAGAAGCAATAAATGTTTTCTCAAAATTAAAAAATACGCTCATCTCCCGAGACGTCACCCTAGCATACCCAGATGTTGGAAAAGAATTTCAGCTTACAACCGACGCGTCAAGTTATGCAATAGGCGCAGTCTTAGAACAAAACCATAGACCAATAACATTTATCTCACGTACACTCTCAAAAACCGAAGAAAATTATGGAACAAACGAAAGAGAAATGTTAGCCATTGTGTGGGCACTTCAAAGCCTAAGACATTATCTTTACGGATATCCGAAAGTGGTAATATACACAGACCACCAGCTCCTAAGTTTTTCAAAAAGTGTCAATAACCATACCGCGAAACTAAAACGATGGAGAGACCTTATTGGCGAATATAATCACGAAATTAAATACAAGCCAGGAGTAGCTAATGTAGTAGCTGACGCACTTTATAGGGCCACGGCCGAAACAAATTCACTCAGCTCCACAGCAACCATTCATAGCAACGAAAGCTCATCTCACAATCTTATATTTTCTGTAGAAGCTCCCATTAATGTTTTCAAAAATCAATTATTCCTACTTATCGACGAAACGGATTCAAATATTTTCTAAATTCCACTCCTAACCTACCATAGACACATAGTAAAAAGAAGAGAGTACACAGAAGAACAAATAATAGCAATCCTAACATGCAAACTAGACCCCAGATTAATAAACGGAATTTTTACTTCCGAAGAGGTAATAGGAAAAATACAAAATATTTATCCCACATATTTCAGTTCATATAAAGTAGGGTTCACGCAAAATCAAGTGGATGACGTCACGTCCGAATTACAACAAAACGAATTAATAACTCTAGAACACAAGAGAGCGCATAGAGATGCGAAAGAAAATAAAATACAAATACTTTAGAATTATTTTTTCCCGCAAGCTCAAAAGAAAATTCAAGCAATAGTTCAATACTGCCAGACCTGTAAAGAATCTAAATAGGCATCCGTTAAACGGTGAAATTCCAAATATCCAGGAGAAATAGACCATGTAGATATTTATATCACAGAAAAAAACAGCGTATTAAAAGGTATTGACAAATTTTCCAAATACGCTCAAGTAAAAATTTTACAGTCAAGGGCAGCTGAAGATATTAAAAACCCCTTAAGAGAAATGCTTATCGCTTTCTGTATGCCAAAATTGATAATAATGGATAACGAACGTTCTTTAAGTTCTGCAGCTATAAAATTCATGCTAGAAGACCAACTTAAAATCTCAGTGCACACCACTGCCCCATTCGCATCAACAAGTAATGGACAAGTAGAAAGGTTCCACTCGACACTATCCGAAATTTTAAGGTGCTTAAAAAAGACAACGGGAGCATAGTATTTGAAAATTTACTTTTCCAAGCGGTCCAGGAATACAACAAATCAATACATTCAGTAACAAGAGAAAAGCCTATAGACATTTTTTTTAGAATCACAATCCCTAATACCCCAGAAGATATAGGAAATCAACGAGAAAAAATTAGGCAAAAAATTCAAAAGAAACAACTTTATGACCTAGAATACCACAATAAAAACAAGAACCTACCAAGAACTTTCAGGCCAGGTGAAATAGTACACGTTAAAATCGATAAAAGATTAGGGTCAAAACTAGCACCTAGGTATAAAAAAGAAAAAGTAGCAGAAAATAAAAACACCACCATTAAAACTCAAAACGGAAAAATAATCCACAAAAATAATATTAAAACATAATTTTTCAGACTATTTTTACCAACCTGCCTCGGTATTACCACGGTCCTCGACTATTCAAACTCCCAACTCATTTCACTTAAAACCGGACTAGCAGCCAAACAAGACGGAACGTTTAAAATCATCCACATTTTCAACTTGACCAGCTAAGAAGAGACATTTGCAACTTTAGAGGAATCATTTAAATCACTTATTTCATCTCACCAGCTTCAACCATATCTTTCGTACGAACTAAAACAAATCAAATCCGATTTACGCAGACTACAAACAAAAAGACCAAAAAGAGCAATAGAAGCAATAGGGACAGCATGGAAGTGGCTGGCAGGATCACCAGATCATCATGATTATGAGGTCGTAGAAAATAAGATAAACGAACAGCTAGAAAATAATAACAGACAAGTAGTTATAAACCGGCTAATTAACGAAAGAATAAATCAACTCAGTAATGTCACAAATGCAATGATAAAATGTACTCAAAACTCGGAAGGAATAATAGACCAAAAAGCCAATATTATAAAATACAAAATACAATTAATTAAAGAAGAAATTATAAACATTCTGTACGCAATAACTGTGGCAAAATCTAACACAGTAAATTCTTTTATTTTCTCAGCAATAGAAACCAACATTGGTGTAAACATTTTTAAAGAAGGAAACAGTTTATTTTTTGACATAAAAGAACTTTTAGAATTTGCTAAGGTCAAACTTGCCACCAATGGCCACGACCTCATTTACATTATTAGCTTACCAACAATTAATAAAGACACTTGCAGAACATTAAAAGTAAAAGCACTAAAAAAAGCCCATATAATAAACGATTTAAAATAAGAAAATCTACTAGAATGTAAGAAACAACTATTTGCAATAACAGAACCTTGCGAGGCACATAACGATAAAACTATTTGTAGTTCCGAAAAATTACTAGACTTAAGTAACGATACTTTCGTAAATGCTCTGCTCAACCTTAAGGAACCAGTATGCAAAATGGTGAACAATCAACATTTTCCCGATTTCGAGGAAATATTACCAGGAACTCTACTGTTGAACGACTTCAGCGGACTTGTGTCGTTAAACGAAAAACGCTTAAAACTACAGGGCTCATTTATAATCCAATACAGAAACTCTACAATAACAATTGGAGAAAACATCTACAAGTCAAATGAAACCAACTTACGATCGTGGGAAAGCTTTAACGCTGGGTGATGAAACCCATCAGTAAGTGCATTTGGCAACAACAATTATTGCCAAATTACATTGACCAATTAGAATATGAAATGGTTAACTGCACCGCGGCAGCAGCAATATCAGCGACAGCGACCAATTATGACCGACTGAATCAGCGACAGCAGCGATGTTCAACGATGGTAGCAGAGAACGTCAGCAGAGGCAGCAGCAGCGGCAGCGGCAGCAGCAGTGGCAGTGGCAGTGGCAGCAGCAGCAAACCAACGACGCATACGTTATTAATCATTAACATAAGAAAAATCAGTTGTAAAATTGCACTCAATAAATAAAGTTTATATTTTTTATACCCTTGCAGAGGGTATTATAATTTTGCCATGATATTTGCAACGCAGTGAAGGAGGCATCTCCGACCCCATAAAGTATTATATTATTATATTATTGATCAGCATCACCTGCCGAGTCTATCTAGCCATGTCCGTCTGTCTTTCTGTCTGTCCGTCTGTCTGTCCGTCTGTCTGTCTGTCCGCCTGTCTGTCCGTCTGTCTGTCTGTCCGTCTGTCTGTCCGTCTGTCGGTTTCTACGCGAACTAGTCTCTCAGTTTTTGGGCTATCGAGCTGAAATTTTCAGCATAGTCTTATTTCTTTGGAACGGCCAAAATCTGACTACTATATCCTATAGCTGCCATAGAAATGATGGCGAAATTAATGTAAAAAAATTTTAACTTCTCTGTTTTTAAACGTATTTCTATAAATTTTGAGATTTAGCAGTTTTTTATAGTTCTAGAATTACGGTTTTAATTTTTTTAAGATCGGACAACTATATCATATAGCTGCCATAGAAGCGATCGGTCAATTTATATGAAAATGTAAAATTTTACATGTAAAATGTTAAATTTACGAAATTCGATATTTCTTCTACATTACTAAAATGGTTCGATTTTCAATGATCCAATTGCAGACTGTAAGGGTATACCAACACCGGTTTATCGAAGTTAGCTATCTTTCTCGTTTTTTTTTTTTTTTTGCATCGGCAGTGTCTTTTGTCTTTTAAATATATCAAACTTACATACGCAAGCATTTGAAAGATAAGAAGAAAATATTTTTTTCTTACTCTTTTGATTTATCACTGTTATTTTTCACAAGATTAACACACCCGGTTCGTCTTGAATCCAATTTTCTTGTGTCACAATGGTAATCGATTGCACGGCACATACATATCGAGTGGACGATATGTTAATATCGATTGATAGTATCAACTATTTAGAATTTTCGGAAAACAAGGGCATGCTTTGAGTATCGAAAAGACACTTTCATGTCTATTTGAAACTATTTAGTATCAAGGTGTAGTTTTTAATACTATTTGGTATCAGTTTGACATATTTCAGTTTCAAATTGATACTCAAATTTTGATGGTAGCTGTAGTTTTAAATTCAACCAGACTTATCAATTTGATACTAAGTGATTTTTTTTTTTTGGTGTGCCACTTAATGATTTTTTTTGGGTTTGCCACTAAGTGATTTTTTTTTTTTGGGTGTGCATAGGGAATGTAATTATATACGAAATGGTCAGCAACATGCCTTTGAAGCCTGCCAACGAAATGTGCATCCAGTCAAATGCTTCAACTGTGGCGGTAATCATACAGCGAGTTACAAGGGCTGCATCGGGTACCATCAGACAATAAATCGACGTCGAAGTGCTACAGCCCATCCTAGCCTCCCTCAACAACCACCTATTGGACGACCTACTCTACGAAGAGGCCGGTGGATCTTCAAAAGCACAACAAGCAAGCCCACCTCAAAGAACCAGTCATCAGCAGCAGCAACAATTCCCTCCACTAGGAAATCGGAACCGGAAGCTTAACCAGCAAAGCCAACAAAGGGAACACAACCAACAGCCGCAAAAACCGATGCAGGACACAAACCCCCAACAACAGCACCAATCGCAACAACGAAATTCATCCCTGCAACTGTTTCACAACGATCAGCAATGGCAGCGACAAGAGCAGATACTCATGCGATCTGATGGAAAAATGTCAGTCCTCGTAGCTCAGCTGGACAAGATGTTCCAGATGATGATGTCAATGATGACAGTTATCACTGGCCTCATTTCACAAAACGCGCCAGGAACTGCAAAAGCACTCTTTGGAATTCTCCCAGTTCATACAACCCAACCATGAGTAAATTGGACTCAAAAAGGCACTGGAGCTGGAGCCCCTCGTGCAAAAACCACATTATTGATATTATGTTGGCCAGCGAAACACAATCCTGCACTCGGTCATACAAGCTACATGTGTATGACATTCATCAATCTAATCATTCGGCCGATCGCCACCGTGGGGGCTTTGCAGTCTTGTGTCAAGTACTTCACATTTTTAGCAATGGAACACCAAAGTGCTCAATGAGTCGCAGTTAAAGTTAAAACGGACCAAGGCGAAATTGCCATTGCTTCTATTATTGTCTTCCAAACATCTAGCGCACCAGCGACGACTTCAGCATACTATTTGAGGAACTAGGACCCAAATTTCTAATTTCCGAGGACTGAATTCTACAGCCAGCATAAGAGTATTGGTAGACTGTATCCTTTGTACTAATATCCAAGTCATAATATCCAAGCCCACGCATTACCCGTACAGCCAACGCACACCATCAGCAATCGACTTTGCAATATATGCATATTCTTCCTCAAAACGCCAGAATTCCACGGTTTCAAACACCAATTAACCAGCTTGTTAACCTTAACATAGCTCCCCTAAGCTCCCCTGAAGATATTGACGACGCCACCAAGCTCTTTATCCGAAATATCCACTTCGCTGCCAAGTCCTCAACATGTGGGCATGGCCCAATAAACCCATCGGATCCACCTCATGCTCTTTTAAAACCTGAGGTCCTGGTGAGGTCAAAAAGAGCCTTGTGATCTGGAGTACCACATGGTAGTGGGTCCCGTGCTATACACCATTTACTCCTATGACCTGCCAAACCCCAGAGAACCGGGTGCCCTCCTGGCAACGTATGCTCATGACACTGCTTATATAGCGAACTGGGATTAATCCTAGAGATGCGGCTCACGTGGAGACAGCACACCACTAAGATAGCAGCATGCCGTCCAAATCGAAGGAAGCTAAATTGGGTGCTGAAGTCAACCAGCAAACTGAGCCTCAACAGCAAAGTGTTGCTCTACAGAGCAATTGTAGTCCCTTTAATGATTTATTGCATTCAAATTGGGGTACGGCGCAAACTCAAACATCATGAGAGTGCAAAGGGTCCAAATCCGAACGTATGCGAGGAATGTTGCCATCACAAACGACCTCCACATTCCCTCAGTGAGGTAGCAGATAAATCGTCATTCAAGTCGGTACAACAAACGGCTTCAGGCCCACACTAACCACCTAGCGTCTTCATTGGCTAACCCGATGACCAGACGAAGGCTGAAGAGAAGGCATCCAGAAGACCTTTGGACAAGAGGGAGGCAAAGAAAGCGATTCCTTCACCAATAATCCCAAAAATGTACATATATTTGCAAATTTCTCCATTGTTATCTCTCGTTGCTGTTATGTTACCATGTTATGTTTGTTCCTCTTATTACCATTTCTAATTAGTTTGTAAGATTAAACTCATCTTTAATACACCTAGCGATTTCGATCAAAGTCGAATGAACTCTTTCTTTCAATTTGTCCATTTGATTTACTATCACTTGGATCAGCATAATATGTAGTTAAACCACACTATCTGCGAATGCTCTAAATTAAGCTGACGTGAAACTTGGTTCATTGTCCGTCATGATTGCTTTATTTTGGAGAATTTCCAGAATTTTGCTTTCAATATTTAGTTTGTTGTGATGATTGTGAGCGAGGTGTATTCAAAAAGTACAAGTATCGTGAATTTTGAATTTTCGCGGGTTACCTATATTCGAATTTCGATTTTTTTCTATTCAAAAAAATGGATCAAAGAACCTGTATCAAATTTAGTGTGAAAAACGAAATGAAGTGCGCAGATGCATTCCGATTGTTGACTGTGGCATACGGACGCCCAAGCACTTTAACAACAGACGAAAAAATTAATGAAGTGGAGGAGATGGTATTGGCCAATCGTCGAATCACCGTTAGGGAAGTTGCTGAGGACCTAAACATATCGATTGGCTCGTGCCATTCGATTTATATCAATGATTTGGGCAAGAGACGATTCGCCGCAAAATTCGTACCAAAATTGCTCAATTGCGACCAAAAACAGCATCGCATGAACATTGCTAATAGCATTATGACACTGTATTAAAAACTTCATTAATTGGCGCATTAATTAGAAGCTTGACAGCAACCATAGGGTTTTGCCTAAGTGCGAGCAAGACGACTATACGGCACTTTCAATGAGAGATTTAATACATTAATTGCTCATTACTTGAAAAACTTATCAGTTTACCGAAAAAAATACCAGACAAAAAAATGAGTTCGATAGAATATACCGTCTGTAATTCATTAAATTGTATCTAAAAAGTATATTAATGTCTCATTAGACAAAACGGTCTCACAGAATATATTGGTTTTTACTGAAGGCTTGCCATAATTTTCAGCAACTATACTGCACAAAAGCAAGATAAATACACAAAATAAATAAGTTTTGGGTGGCATGGGTTTTCCGCCGTGAAATTGTGTAATTATTATGAATTAACTAAATCTATGTACACGAGCGGGTGTGATAATCAGTGTAAGGGCTTTCATATTAATTTCTGCAGGAGTGTTTGCACGAGGACTTCAGAAATGGATAATTATGTACTGCGAATTCTGGTCATTGTTATTGTTTACCTTTTAAATTAGTCTGACCGTAGTCGCAGTACGAAAAAAATCCGACCAAAAAAGGCATATAGTTGTATCTTTCAAGGTTCTAATGAAGTAGCTAATTAATAAAACTTGTGCCCTGTATCATAGCCGTATAATGAGATGTTGGACTCTGTCCGCGACGACCCAAATTTAGGCTAGTTTCTAGATACCCGGTACCCAAAGCATTATGGGTGAAATTAAACAGCCCATGACCATGGAAAAATGAAAATGTTAACTAATGAAGACAAATGTTGCTAGAAACATGTTGAGCAACATTCAAAAAGGAAATTTTTATTTTTTTTTTCCTTATTTTGCTATCTACTGAAATTTAATAGTCTCAGGCAAAAAACCCGAAATGACCAGGCCCAGTGGCTGTTGTTTCTTCAGTGGTGGCGGACCTTAGTCCTTAGATGACTTCTTTAGCTTCTTGGCTTGGTCGAAAATTCACTTAAAAAGATTAAAAACTATAGTTAATTAAATGTATTCTTTTATCATTTTTTTTAACTCTTTGTAGAATAGAGTATACATATTCTTGATCAGCATCACCATTTCCGTTTGTCTGTCTGTCAGAAACCGACGCGAACTAGTCTCTCAGTTTTGAGCTATCGGACTGAAATTTTTAACATGGTTTTTTAATTCACTTGCAGACTGCAAGGCTATACAAACTTCGGTTTACCGAAGTTAGCTTTCTTTCATTTTTTTTTTAAATTTATTGTCACACGTTTTGTTGTTTTTTTTATATATATAAGTTAACACCCAGAATGCTAAATGCTCAATCAAAGTAAAAGTATCGCCATACGCGCAGAAATCTAAACCACAAAAAAAAGATTACGAGCGTGAGTAAGGCATAAGCATCGATTGCCCAACATATAAGGTTACTGGCCGGAATGTTTCCCAATATGTCCTCAATAGAGTTCACGAGCCACGTGCGCTGAGGTTGCACTTCCCACTTTACGATCGTTGAAAAGCTTTAACGCTGGGTGATTGAACCCAACAGCGAGTGAATTTGGCAATAACAATTATTGCCAAATTACATTGACCAATTAGCAAACCAACGACGACTAGGTTACATTATTAATCATTAACATAAGAAGAAATCAGTTGTAAAATTGCACTCAATAAATAAAGTTTATATTTTTTTAATAAAAATATTATTTAAACTTTTAACTTATATATATACTGAGGAGCAAAACTGTAACACCATTTTCGATTTCATACTTCAACGGTCTGTATCTTGAGTTCTATATAATGCATGCTGAAGATCTTAAACTTCGTTGGTGACTCATTTGACTATGTTTTTTGAAAATTTGAAAGAATTTGATTGGCCGAAAAAATATTTTAAAGAATGTCAAATGTTACAGATTTTCACCCGAAACGTTTTTTTTTATCTTGAATTTTAAGGTTCGAAACTCAATCACTAGGCTTTGTTTATATTGGATGTGATAGTTTTTGGTTAAATTAGGCAGTAATAATTGCTTAGGTAAATGAAAAACAAACTTAAAGAAAACTTAAGGCAAACTGTTTAGTAAATAGAGTGGTTTACAATTTCTGTTTCTATGAGAATTTGTATGGACGCCTTGGCTAGCACTGGAGCGGTAGCATAAATAGTCTGCCCCGTTGCTTACCTTTGTCCAAATTTAATGGTCAATACCTCATTTTGTTGAAAATTTCATTGGTAATAAAATCAAAACAAAAAAGTTAATCAATATTTTTTTTTTAATTTTAAACTTTAAAAATGTAACTCAACCTCTAAATTGCATACAAATGGTAAAACTTTACGTTTGTTTTTCTTGTACCTACGCAATTATTACTGCCTAATTTAACCGAAAACGATCACAACCAATAAAAACACAACCTAATGGTTGAGTTTCGAACCTTAAATTCAAATTTACAAAAAAAAAGTTTCGGGTGCAAAACTGTAACATTTGACCTTCTTTACATTTGTTTTTGCCATATTTCTTCCGGTCAATCAAATTGTTTAAAATTTTCAGAAAACATAGTCAAATGAGTCACCAACAAAATAAAACTAAGATCTTCAGCATGCATTATATAGGGCTCAAAATACAGACCGTTGAAGTATGAAATCGAACATGGTGTTACAGTTTTGCTCCTCAGTGATATATACATATATCTTCTTCTCTTCTTACACGTATATAAAATAAAGTGGCAATTCTGTGTTGTGTTTTAACTCAAAAAAGGGCTCATCTAGCTAAATCAAATGTGTAGGCTTTGATCGGACTACTTAGGAGATGGGTTTTGTGAAGTTTGCATAAAATTGGTTTAGCGGTTCTTCAGTTATTACATTTGTATACCCGGTACCCATTGGGTACATTATAAGTTAGTGCCAACCGAGAATGTATGTAACAGGCAGAAAGAGGCATCTCCGACCCCATAAAGTATAATATTCTTGATCAGCATCACCAGCCGAGTCGATTTAGCCATGTCCGTCTGTCCGTCTGTCCTTCCGTGTGAAACAACAGATCTCAGAGACTATAAGAGCTAGAGTTACCAAATTTGGTGACAACATTGAAATCTGTTGCACGGAGATCAAGTTTGTTTTAAAATTTGGCCACGCCCACTTGCGCCCTCAAAAATCATAAAAAACGTTAAACAACCTATACTCGTTATTTTCGGGTTAAAGTTAATAGATATAATAAATAAATAAAATAGAGCGAATGTCAGTAAAATCAGTAAAATTCAGTAAAGTAATTTCAGTAAAATCGGACGATAAACATGGGAGATATTAGCAATAAGGTTAGAATTTTAACACACTTCCCTAAGGCACTGCTGTTGCAAGCTGTAGCCGACAGGTTGCGCATTCCTACTTTTGAGGTTATGTACATGGTGCAAAAAATTGTTGTGGTCTGTCTCTCCAGTTACATCATTTAGCACCACTCTTACCCTTTAATTTAAGATTTCAAGATATTACGATTTTTTTTCGCAAAGTTATGGCTATTCGAATTTACGAAATATATCCCTTCGACGGCATTAGCATTTGCATTAAGCCTTCGTAACTTCAAATACCCATAACTTTGCGAAAAAAAATCGTAATTGATATCTTGAAATCTTAAATTAAAGGTGCTAAATGATGTAACTTGAAAGACAGACCACAAAAATTTTTTGCACCATGTACATAACCTCAAAAGTAGGAAAAAACGCCGTTTTTTTGGTACATAACCTCAAATATCTCAAAATCCTGACGTGATGGGCCAATTCTAACCACGGATTCGGATTCTACGCAGCAAAATACTTCGGAAATGACCCTCAGCTTTCCAACAACTAAACCATGTTGACCTGTGTTATTGGAGGATGATGCACATTGGGATTTAACACTTTATGATGCATATATTTCAGCTCATCCACAACAAATACGAATGCTATTTGTCATTATTATATCAACAAGTATGCCATCAAATCCACTTGAATTATGGAACAAATATAAAGATTATATGGCAGAAGATATTTTAATTCGTTTGCGTAATCATGAAAGAGATCCTGATTTGTTGATTACCTTCGAAATGTACAACGAAGCTTTGATAATAATTGAAGATTGTGTCTAACGATTGCAAAAAAAGAATAAGGACAATTGGGATTGACCGCACCAAATCGTGAGATGAATGATTTGTTTGATCATGAATTGCAACGTGAGCAGGAATTTAATTCTAATGACTTGGGTTTATTTGTACAATCGAATATAACCAAATTGAATATTCAGCAAAAACATGTATGACACAGTCATACAAGCCGTTTCCAATAATGCAGGTGGATTATATGTCTTGGATGCACCTGGTGGTACAGGCAAAACGTTCGCTATATCATTGATGTTAGCGACTATTCGATCGGAACAGAAAATTACTGCTACATTATTAGAAGGTGGTCGGACCGCACACTCGGCATTAAAATTGCCATTGAATGTACAGGTGATTGAAACTCCGACTTGCAATATTTCGAGAAATTCCGCTATGGGACGAGTGTACAATTGCGAATAAAAAATTACTAGAAGCATTTAATCGAACAATGCTAGATTTTCGTAGTAACCACAGCTTTTTGGTGGTGCTTTGACATTACTGTCAGGGAAGTTTCGTCAAACATTGCCGGTCATTCCTAGATCAACTCCTGATGATGAAATAAATGCCCGTTTGAAGTCATCAGTTCTTTGGAGATTTGTAAAAAAATTGACACTGAACATTAATATGCGTATTCACCTACAAAATGATCCAGCTGCCCATGAATTTTCAAATCAATTGTTAGAAATTGGTGATGGAAAAATACAAATCGACCGTACCGACGGATTGATCGCTATACTGAACAATTTTTGTACAATTGCACAATCAATAGATGAATTAATTGAATATGTTTTTCCCAATATTCTTCAAAGTTATAGAAATCATGATTGGTTGAAGACGCGCCATTTTAGCACGAAAGAACATTCATATCAATGCCATTAATTTTCAAATTCAAGCGAGACTGCCAGGTGTAGTCACGACAGTGTTATGAATTAAGCTGATGCAACAAATTTTCCAATTCAATTTTTAAATTCGTTGGAACACTTAACGTTTGCGGTGTGAATTTGGATCTAATTCACGATTTTCATCACCAACACAATAAATTTGCAAAAACGAACCAGCTTTATGATAAATCTGGTCCTGGATCTGTAACATGTATGAAATTTTAGGTAGATGTTGGATCAGAACTATTGAATTGAATACTTTATCATAAAAAGATGAGACAATCCTATTGAAATATTTACCTTAAACGTCGGAATAAAATGATCTGATATAATTTTAGTAGCATCAAAGGAAGTCATTTGAAATGCCGAATTGTATTGTTGAATATGACTCAAAAAGTGCTTTGACGTTTAAAATGTCCCACAAATTAATGAATACAATGGTTCGGGTGCAGTTTCTAATGCTGGCAATCTCACTTTGCTATTAGCACAACATAAGCCGGGCGTTTCACCTGAACACTTAGCCCCATCACAATGTGGACATATTGCGTCCATCATTCCAATGTATCCGTACATACTATAATCAATCTGACTATTGTAATTAAAAGCAGCATTCATCATTTCAGCCCAAACAGCACGAGATATTCGTGATCGCCGTGAAAGATTCAGTACAGGTACGGGGTCAACAGATCTATTTCGTGCATTACCTTCATCTGCAGTCCTTGAGTGTCTTTGTAATACCGCATTTGTACCACGCGTTCGCCTACCTATATTTGTTCGTCTAGGTCGTGGCATTTTTTATTCATATAAAAAAAAGAAAATGAGAAAAGTACACGCACATATATAGATGTATTCTAGGCTCACCATTTATACGAACGACAGGAAATATTTGACGAAAATCACAATAATGACAATAATATCAAAGCAGCTGCCCGAAAACATTGCAAAAAATGTAATAACTGAAGAACCGCTAAACCAATTTTATACAAACTTCACAAAACCCATCTACTAAGTAGTCCGATCAAAGACTAAACATTTGATTTAGATGAGACCGTTCTTGAGTTATAACACGACAAAGAATTGGTACTT
Organism: Drosophila rufa; assembly: GCA_018153105.1. Taxonomy (NCBI): domain Eukaryota; kingdom Metazoa; phylum Arthropoda; class Insecta; order Diptera; family Drosophilidae; genus Drosophila; species Drosophila rufa. The sequence goes on along the minus strand of JAECXS010000003.1, from coordinate 1,302,233 downwards.
TATTTTATATAAAAGAAGATATATGGAAGAACAACTTTAAAAGCCAGTAAATAAAAATTTTAAATAAAAATCCTTGGATTTTAACTCAGACCTCTATTGGATAAAAATCGTTTTCAACCGCTGAGACCTCTAGGCTATGCCGTATATTACGTAATTGGCAGAGATTGTCACATCTAATAGCTTTCATATTTTCTTAATGAAAAGACGATTATTTATTGTAATACAGATGCACAAGCAAGTGTGTGTGAAAGAGAAAAGAGATCGACTGTTGACAAAAAAAAAGGAGTCAAAGACGCAAAACAGAAAGAACGTGAGCAAGAAATGACAAATAATAACAAAGTTGACTTCATAACCCAACTTTGACAGAACTGATATAAAATGTATCAATTGAATAAAAAAAATAAAATATGAATAAGAATGGGAAACAATGTCTAAGCGACCGATGCATTTACATTTTGCAAAAATGTCCCAAGTTCAATCCCACACAAAGCAAAATATTTTTATTTTTTGCATATTACTTTACAATTTTTTTTAGTTTTTCTCCGGGTATATTAATAAAAACAAGTAAGAAAGCTACAGTCGACTGTGAGATACCCGGTACCTAAACGTTTGCGCTTCACACTAAAAGGCAATTTAAAAATGTACATACACTACATTGTACATACATATGTACATTGGCGCCATTATATCGCACGGCCAAGGCTCGAATGCGCCACCTGTCGGCTACAGCTTGCAACAGCAGTGCCTTAGGGCGGTGTGTTAAAATTCTAACCTTATTGCTAATATCTCCCATGTTTATCATCCGATTTTATTTTATTAATTTTTTGTATTTATTAACTTTTACCCGAAAAAAAAACGAGTATAGCTTATTTAACGTTTTTTATGATTTTTGAGGGCGTAAGTGGGCGTGGCCAAATTTTAAAACAAACTTGATCTGCGTGCAACAGATTCCAATGTTGTCACCAAATTTGGTAACTCTAGCTCTTATAGTATCTGAGATCTGTTGTTTCACACGGACGGACTGACGGACAGACGGACAGACGGCCATGGCTAAATCGACTCGGCTGGTGATACTGATCAAGAATATATATACTTTATGGGGTCGGAGATGCCTCCTTCTGCCTGTTACATACATTCTCGGTTGGCACAAACTTATAATACCCTTGTACCCTATGGGTACCGGGTATAACAAGAAAGAAAGCGTCGTTCGGTAAACCGAAGTTTGTATACCCTTGCAGTCTGCAATTGGATCATTGACATGAAAGAAAGATAACTTCGGTAAACCGAAGTTTGAATACCCTTGCAGTCTGCAATTGGATCATTGAAAATCGATCCATTTTAGAAATGTTAAAAAATATAGAATTTTGTAAATTTTACATGTTTTATAATTTATAACGAAACAAGTAAGAAAGCTACAGTCGACTGTGCTCGACTGTGAGATATCCGGTACCAAAACGTTTGCGCTTCACACTAAAAGGCAATTAAAAATTGTACATACATTATAATAGTCTACTTCGATACTTCTTAAAATAAATCTCCTCTCGAATTAGCTCCCGACCTTAACAATTTAATGTCATACTTAAATATGAATGATACATTTTAAAGGAAAACATAAAAACCCGCTCGATCGGCGTCAAAAAATGAATTATGTTATTTTTTGTAATTTCTTGCTATATGCTTTTGTCATTTTTTCTGCAGCTGGCGCCATTATATCGCACGGCCAAGGCTCGAATGCGCCACTTGTCGGCTACAGCTTGCAACAGCAGTGCCTTAGAGCGGTGTGTTAAAATTCTAACCTTATTGCTAATATCTCCCAGGTTTATCATCCGATTTTACTGAAATTTTCAGGAAGCGTCCGCTCTATTTAAATCATTGGTTGTATCTATTAACGTTAACCCGAAAAAACGAGTATAGCTTATTTTACGTTTTTTATGATTTTTGAGGGCGGAAGTGGGCGTGGCCAAATTTTAAAACAAACTTGATCTGCGTGCAACAAATTCCAATGTTGTCACCAAATTTGGTAACTCTAGCTCTTAAAGTCTCTGAGATCTGTTGTTTCACACGGACAGACAGACGGACAGACGGACATGGCTAAATCGACTCGGCTGGTGACGCTGATCAAGAATATATACTTTATAGGGTCGGAGATTGGCTCCTTCTGCCTGTTACATACATTCTCGGTTGGCACTAACTTATAATACCCTTGTACCATATGGATACCGGGTATAAAAACACCGAAAAACAAGGCCACAGCCTATTTTAACCAAATAGTTTGCAGCTGTCCAATGCACCGTTAGTTATACAAATGGCGGCTCGTTTTTATACCCGGTACCCATAGGGTACAAGGGTATTATAAGTTTGTGCCAACCGAGAATGTATGTAACAGGCAGAAGGAGGCATCTCCGACCCCATAAAGTATATATATTCTTGATCAGTATCACCAGCCGAGTCGATTTAGCCATGTCCGTCTGTCCGTCTGTCCGTCCTTGTGAAACAACAGATCTCAGAGACTATAAGAGCTAGAGTTACCAAATTTGGTGACAACATTGGAATCTGTTGCACGCAGATCAAGCTTGTTTTAAAATTTGGCCACGCCCACTTCCGCCCTCAAAAATCATAAAAAACGTTAAATAAGCTATACTCGTTTTTTTTCGGGTGAAAGTTAATAAATACAAAAAATGAATAAAATAGAGCGGACGTTTCCTGAAAATTTCAGTAAAATCGGATGATAAAAATGGGAGCTATTAGCAATAAGGTTCGAATTTTAAAACCCCCCCTAAGGCGCTGCTGAGTAGCCTGTAGCCGTCTAGGTCGTGGGTTCGAGCCCCGACCTCGCCAAAACTTTTTATTGTTTTTTTATCTGTTTTTTTTTTCATTTCTTCCTTTTTCCTTTGTTATTATACCCGGAGAACAACTAGAAAAAAATTTTAGAATAAAAATACAAAACAGAAAATATTTTGGTTTTGTGTGGGATTGAGCTCGTGCCAATTTTGCAAAATGTAGATGCACCGGCTGCTTAGACAACTGGGCCATTACATATGGTACATATGAAGCGCCATTTCCATACTAAGTATGCTTCGACAACTGTTAACCTAATTTCGGCAGAACTGAAATAAAATTGCCAGAGATTGTCACATCTAATAGCTTCTACATTTTCTTAATGAAAATATGCTTTTTATTGTCATAGAAAAGTGTGTGTGAAAGAGAAAAGAGATCGACTATTGACCAAAAAAATTGCGCCAACCTACAGAAAAGAACGAGCGTGACCAAGAAATGACAAAAAATAAAAGAAATCACTTTCATAACTCAACTTTGCCGAACTGGTATAATATGTATTAATTGAATAAAAAACAGAAAAAATGAATAAGAATCTGTTACAATAAACAAACCGCCTTGAAAGAGTCTGGAGGCTATTAGAAGTATCAATTGCTGTATATTGCGCAATGAGGAGCATAGCCGAGGCGTCTAAGCGATGGGCCATCGTTTTATTATGCAAGAAGTTCTGAGTTCTAATCCCGCTCATGCCAAATAATTTTTTTACATTTTTATTTAAGATTCTTATTATACCCGGTACCCATAGGGTACAAGGGTATTATAAGTTTGTGCCAACCGAGAATGTATGTAACAGGCAGAAGGAGGCATCCCCGACCCCATAAAGTATATATATTCTTGATCAGCATCACCAGCCGAGTCGATTTAGCCATGTCCGTCTGTCCGTCTGTCCGTCCGTGTGAAACAACAGATCGCAGAGACTATAAGAGCTAGAGTTACCAAATTTGGTGACAACATTGGAATCTGTTGCACGCAGATCAAGTTTGTTTTAAAATTTGGCCACGCCCACTTCCGCCCTCAAAAATCATAAAAAACGTTAAATAAGCTATACTCGTTTTTTCGGGTAAAAGTTAATAAATACAAAAAATCAATAAAATAGAGCGGACGTTTCCTGAAAATTTCAGTAAAATCGGATGATAAAAATGGGAGATATTAGCAATAAGGTTCGAATTTTAAAACCCCCCCTAAGGCGCTGCTGAGTAGCCTGTAGCCGTCTAGGTCGTGGGTTCGAGCCCCGACCTCGCCAAAACTTTTTATTGTTTTTTTCTATGTTTTTTTTGCATTTCTTCCTTTTTCCTTTGTTATTATACCCGGAGAACAACTAGAAAAAAATTTTAGAATAAAAATACAAAACAGAAAATATTTTGGTTTTGTGTGGGATTGAGCTCGTGCCAATTTTGCAAAATGTAGATGCACCGGCTGCTTAGACAACTGGGCCATTACATATGGTACATATGAAGCGCCATTTTCATACTGAGTATGCTTCGACAACTGTTAACTTAATTTCGGCAGAACTGAAATAAAATTGCCAGAGATTGTCACATCTAATAGCTTCTACATTTTCTTAATGAAAATATGCTTTTTATTGTCATAGAAAAGTGTGTGTGAAAGAGAAAAGAGATCGACTATTGACCAAAAAAATTGCGCCAAACTACAGAAAAGAACGAGCGTGACCAAGAAATGACAAAAAATAAAAGAAAACACTTTCATAACTCAACTTTGCCGAACTGGTATAATATGTATTAATTGAATAAAAAACAGAACAAATGAATAAGAATCTGTTACAATAAACAAACCGCCTTGAAAGAGTCTGGAGGCTATTAGAAGTATCAATTGCTGTATATTGCGCAATGAGGAGCATAGCCGAGGCGTCTAAGCGATGGGCCATCGTTTTATTATGCAAGAAGTTCTGAGTTCTACATTTTTTTTTTTTTTTATTTAAGTTTTTTTACATTTTTATTTAAGATTCTTATTATACCCGGTACCCATAGGGTACAAGGGTATTATAAGTTTGTGCCAACCGAGAATGTATGTAACAGGCAGAAGGAGGCATCTCCGACCCCATAAAGTATATATATTCTTGATCAGTATCACCAGCCGTGTCGATTTAGCCATGTCCGTCTGTCCGTCCGTGTGAAACAACAGATCTCAGAGACTATAAGAGCTAGAGTTACCAAATTTGGTGACAACATTGGAATCTGTTGCACGCAGATCAAGTTTATTTTAAAATTTGGTCACGCCCACTTCCGCCCTCAAAAATCATAAAAAACGTTAAATAAGCTATACTCGTTTTTTTCGGGTAAAAGTTAATAAATACAAAAAATCAATAAAATAGAGCGGACGTTTCCTGAAAATTTCAGTAAAATCGGATGATAAAAATGGGAGATATTAGCAATAAGGTTCGAATTTTAAAACCCCCCCTAAGGCGCTGCTGAGTAGCCTGTAGCCGTCTAGGTCGTGGGTTCGAGCCCCGACCTCGCCAAAACTTTTTATTGTTTTTTTCTCTGTTTTTTTTGCATTTCTTCCTTTTTCCTTTGTTATTATACCCGGAGAACAACTAGAAAAAAAATTTATAATAAAAATACAAAACAGAAAATATTTTGGTTTTGTGTGGGATTGAGCTCGTGCCAATTTTGCAAAATGTAGATGCACCGGCTGCTTAGACAACTGGGCCATTACATATGGTACATATGAAGCGCCATTTTCATATGCTTCGACAACTGTTAACCTAATTTTGGCAGAACTGAAATAAAATTGCCAGAGATTGTCACATCTAATAGCTTCTACATTTTCTTAATGAAAATATGCTTTTTATTGTCATAGAAAAGTGTGTGTGAAAGAGAAAAATTCTTTGGCATGAGCGGGATTAGAACTCAGAACTTCTTGCATAATTAAACGATGGATTAGAAGCCTGGGCTGTGCTCCTCATTCCGCAATAGACAGCGATTGATACTTCTAATAGCCTCCAGACTTTTTCAATCAGAAGGCGGTTTGTTTATTGTAACAGAGACGCACAAAACAAGTGTGTGTGAAAGAGAAAAAAGATCGACTGTTGACCAAAAAAATTGCGCAAATTTATTATTAAGTCGGGAGCTAATTCGAGCGGCGATTTAATTTTTAATTAAGGAGTATCTAAACCAACAAACGTCTGGGTACTGGGTATCTCACAGTCGAGCACTCTCGACTGTAGCTTTCTTACTTGTTTTTCTGTGATTTGGTGATTCTATTCGAAGTTGGTTCAAGCTTATGTTGCTAATATTTTAAGAGAGTTTAGTGCGCCAAAAAAATCATTTAGCGAAATGGACCAAGTACAACAATTGAGCAACGAGAACTCGTTCTAAAACATTTTAACGATGGAAATGAAGGCTAATCTTATTACTAAATAGCCAAGTTTATGCAATCTTATCATCTTTAGGCTGTAAAAAAGGTCAACGGAAGCGAAAAAAAGCAAAAACCCTATATAAATTACTTAAATTTTTGAGGTTACGTACCTATTTTTAAGTTTAAATTATTAAAAACAATTATTTGTTTAACTTTTAATTTTGTATTTTATTACCAATGAAATTTCAAACAAAATGAGGTATCAGTCACTTAAATTGGACAAAGGACAACAAAGATAAGTGCTATGTGCTTTGTGATATGTGCTACCGCTTCAGTGCTAACCATAGCGTGTATACAAATTTCTATAGAATCGTCATTTATTAGCCACATGGCAATGTCTTCACTAAGCGACCAGTGGGTATCTCTGCTAATTTTTGTCCAATGGGAACCAGGAACGGCCCTTAAAAGTGTTTATGCTGAGTTTGCATTTAAACACTAGGGTGATCCAATAATGACCCAAGATCTGTATCGACTTATAATTACTCATTAGTGTTAACTACTCTCCCCTTAGAAATATGACCGTCCTCGGTCATCTGGAACTTGTCAACGATTTGTTGAATCTCCCGCGCATCTCGTCTCCTCCTCAGCATCATGATGAGTAGGAAGGAGCAGCTTATGAGGAGGCTGGCTCCCACGCCGACTGCGAACCAGGTGTCGGTAGTTCCAGCCGATTTCACTTCCTCCTTAAGGCTGGCCTGCGTTTCGCATAGTGCAGTACTCCCTGCGTGTAGGCCTCGAGCACAAGTATCGTGGGCCGCTAGCTTGCAAAACGATGCGTAAGTTGTTGGTACGCAATCGGTGACTGCCAGGACGTCGTTGTTGCATTCTGCTACTACGTTCTCCTTTAGTTGCAGAACGGTGTGTTGGTGGGATACAGGGAAAATTGTGACCTTTTTACATGTAGTTTTAATATTAGGGTATGCGATTAACACATGAATGATGCTATCGGACTGAAAGACTTTAATGTTAGACGCCTCTATTAGGCTAATGATGGGCACTTCTGTGGGGTGATCAACAAATACAGACTTCAAATCATTTTGATTAAAAATTGCTGGGTTTATAATGTTAGCTTAAGCAAGTGTGACTGTAAGCATTAAATTTTGAATCTCGGTTATTAATATTCTATTTCTGGCCAAAAGAATCTCCTACAAGTGAGGAGTGTCAACTATGTTATTTTGTCTTGCCTTGATAATCTTGTTAACTGCCACTGTTAATTCATTAATTTTATTTTGCGTTTGCGTATTTATTAGAATTTGCCTGTTATTTGATTCAATTAATCGTGACCCGGACATTTTCAGCATTTCGAAGTCGGCCGCATCAGGGGTGCCCGCTATTACTTTAAGTGCGGTGCCTAGAAAGTCTAGGCTCCTGGCTATCCGATGGTGTACTTTTAATACAGACAATAAACTTCTAATGTGGTCGGTATCGACGTCTAACAATTTTCGCATATGTGACTCTGGGAACAAATCGGACAACCTAGTAGTTTCTTCTATAATCATTGCAAATTCGGACAAATTGCTCGGGTGTCGAAGCTTCTCTGTTCCCACACCAGTGCAACTCCATCCGTAATTGGGATATATTGAGAGTGAGAGTAGTCCGTCACTCTAGCTTTAACTATAGCTAACTTTATCAATATAATTCCCACGATCCTGTAAGAATGTGAAGATTAAATCTACTGTATATAAAATGGGGTAAGTATACGAAAGTGTAGGGTGTATGAAAATGACGTGGAAAAATTGATAGGGACTTTATCTAAGGTTGTCCTTGTGGACCTCTCTCCCCCTAATGAGAACAGACACACAGACAACAGTATCCTCGACTTTTTTATCAATTTTGAGGCATATGGCGATTTCTGCCAGGGTACTGTGAAATCTTTCTACTTGGCCATTGGAGCTACTGTGTAGCGGTGGTGCTTTAATAACATCGATGCTGTATTGGTTTTTGTGATTGTTTCGGCCTCATTGTCGCAGTATATGGTTTTGATATTTGGGTAGAAGTTTACCAATTGGAGAATGGGGGCTCGTACGTCTATTATTGCCCTAGAAACTAGGGGTTGTACGATAGCGAATTTGGACAATTTGTCAATACAGGTTAAGAAGATTTTTTTGTCGGTTGAAAAAATGTCGATATGCAACATTTCTCCAACGTATGAGGGGACAGGCGTCTTTCCTAATTCCTGTTTCTAAGGATGACGGTCGTATTTGGCTTTATTGCAGACTCTGCAATTTGCGACCACTTCGCTAGCTGGTTTATACATGTTCGGGAAGTAATAATCCCGGAGGATTTGTTTTGCGTTCTCCTGCGCAGCCCGATGGGGGCGATTGTGCTCGGTGTTAGTGATTTAAAGCTGTTCATTGGCGTTGGTAATGTCACTGACGAAGGTTTTACAATGCCAAAACTTTGTCGCAGGAAACTCCTGCCTCAAGCCATGTTGAATACGAGCCAAGGTAGGGAAATCACAGTGAATCGCGTTCACAACATTGGCGTTGATGATCTCTTTTACGGATTCAACCAGCGAGTCTTTGTTATTAAAGTTAATGATGTGACGAGTTCTATTTCCGAAGACTATGAAATCTCGCCGAAGCGGTTGACCTGCTTCTTCCAAAATGATTTGGTTTCTGAAGCAGTTCAGGGGCTTGCCTGTGGTTTCTATGGTATACGAGAGCGAAATCTCACTATGCACCGTGGCTGCATCGGACTGGGCCTCAGCCTCTAAGTTGTTGAGGGGTTGTCGAGACAACGCGTCAGCTACCAAGTTTTGTTTTCCGGGTGTGTAGAATACTTTCCCGTTGTGCTCATCAATAAATGCTTTCCATCGCTTGATCTTAGCGTTGGTATTTTTGTCGGATACCGCGTATGTGAGAGGCTGGTGGTCAGTGAAGATCCGTACCTCCTTGGTACCGTATAGGTAATTTTGGAGCTTGCCTATTGCCCAGATTATCGCCATTTAGTTCGCAGTCTTTTAGCGTGCGTGAAATCATGGTAACAGGTATTTTATTTTGGGATAATACCGCGCCTATCCCACTCGCTGAGGCGTCGGTGGTTAAGTCAAATGGTAATTTGAAATCGGGGTATGTCAATATGACATCTTCTGATGCCAAGATGTTACGAAGGTGGTCAAATGCGTTTCGCTGGGTTTCATTAAACCTGACAGCTACTTTGTTCGACATATTCTTGCTGACCGTAAGGGGTCTAGGGGCTGTCCATATATTACGTAATCACGAATTTGATGATTTTCGACCCCCTCCCCCCCTATGTAATCAAGAGTAATCATAGCAGAAACCCCCTCCCCTATGATTACGTAATCATAAACATTTTGTTTCCCCAAAAATTCATAAAAAAATATTTTTTTTAAACATATATTTTGATATAAAATGATTACGTAATCATTGTCCAATAACCCCCCCCCCCATATAATCAAACATAATCATTTCGCTGACCCCCTCCCCCCTATAGGTGATTACGTAATATATGGACAGCCCCCTAGCAATAGAGGCAAAATTTTTTACAAGACTTCTGTAATAGCTTGCCAGGCCAAGGAAGGACCTGAGGCTAAACAGGTTTTCTGGTTCGGGGAACTCTTTTATTGCCCTAACATTTTCTGGATCTGTTTTTGTTCCGCCTCTGGTGACAATGAATCCTAAGAATTCTACGCTCTGTCTAAAGAACTTTGTTTTTTCCCGTGCCACCCTCATGTTGGCATCGAGTAGCCGCTTAAGCACTGTGTCGATGTGCTTAACATGTTCCGTTTCATTTTCGGAAAAAATGATGACGTCGTCAACGTAGACATAACATATTTTGCCGATTTCTTCCCGCAGCACATCGTCGATGGCTCTTTGGAAGATACTCTCTGCGTTTTTTAGGCCGAAGGGTACTCTGCAAAATTCGTACTTCCCACCGTTAACTGAGAACGAGGTCTTTTCTCGGTCCTTTTCAGCCAGGTATATTTGATGATACCCTGACTTTAAGTCTAGGGTGGTGAAGAATTTGGCTTTCCCCAAGTTCGCTAGAATCATGGGTATACTTGGCATGGGGTAACGATCGGCGATGGTTCGTTCATTCAGTTTCCTGAAATCTATGACCAGTCGTTTTTTCTTATTGCCCTCGGCGTCAAGTCCTTTTTTGTGAACAACCCATGTTGGGCTGTTAAATGGTGACCTAGAAGGCCGGATAATGCCGTCTTTTAACAGCTGTTTGATTTCTGCGTTAACAAAATCTGCTGCTCCCATGGGGTACGGATATAGCTTGGAATATATTTATTTATTTCAATAGCAAATTTCTGCTAGTATCACAATACCTCCACCCAATTTGGAGTATCACCTTATCACCTTAAACCCTCCGTCCGGCCTGTTAAGACCTTGGGATACGATTGGCTTTCGCCGGTTGTAGTGGTAGGGTTTTTGACTCGGTTAAATTCACATAATTGTCCCCGACAGCGGCCCACGCCGCAAAGTTGCCATTACGGCCCAACGTTGCTTTTGCTTTGCTTTCATTTCTTCGGCTTTGCTCCAACTTAGATTCTGTCTCAGATAAACCTTTCCTTTGATAAGCGTTTTCTTCAGACCAGAGATTTTTCTCAACTTCTTTTGCTCACATGATGATGTGAATATTTTGACGCATAAACATATGCACAAATCGACTTTAAACTTTTGTTCAAATTTTTGTTTGATTTTTAATGATATGCTCCGACTCACATCAAGTGGGCGGAGGCAAGGATAAATGGGTAATAATATTATTTACATTAAACTCAAGGGACATTTCAACATATAACAAAAAGTACAGATCATTGTACGACGAACATAAAACGCGAAAAGGATCATGAATCTCAAAGTTCGATTTACAAAATTTCAAGGCAATAGGCCGAAAATTACGAGACGGCCTTATAGGTATAGCGAATCGAATTTGGCCAAGAAGGTGAGACGAGTTGATGTGTCCAGTGATCAACTTGTGCAGGAACATCACTCCATGGCAGGTCCGGCGATCCTTAAGCGAGGGCAGGTTCAGTAGGCGCAGTCTGTCAGCGTAGGATGGCAGGTGACGATGATGTTCCCAGTTTAATCCCCGTAAAGCAAACAAAAGGAACTGTTTCTGTACCGATTCGATAAGGTCCTGATATTTTGCATATTGAGGCGACCATACGCAAGAGCAATATTCCAGAATCGGGCGAACCAGCGAAATATAAAGAAGTTTAGTCGTGTAGGGATCCTCAAACTCCTTCGACCATCGCTTGACAAAAGCAAAAACTCCTTTTGCTTTCCCGACAATGATGCCAATGTGATCGGTGAAGTTTAGATTATGGTTAAATAAGACTCCAAGATCTGTCACCGTATAAATGCGCTCAAGCTCGCACGACCCTATAGAGTAATAAGTCAGGAAAAGATTTCTCCTATAAAAGGACATGAAGCTACACTTAGAGTTGTTTAGGAACAGCAAATTTTGGAGGCACTAAGACTGAAGGTTGTCCAAGTCAGACTGTAAAAGTGTATGGGAGTCAGACTGCGTGAGTGGCAAACAAAGTTTTACGTCATCCGCATACATCATTACGTGTGAATGCTGAACTACCTGAGGTAAATCATTTATGAAGAGGCCGAACAGCAGAGGTCCAAGATGGCTCCCTTGAGGAACACCAGAAGTCACAAGGACAAGGTTTAAGAAAGAACCCTTGAAGGCTACCCTCTGCGTTCGGTTCGATAAATAAGTCGAAATCCAATTGATCAGCGTTATTGGGAATCCTAAAAGAATAAGTTTTTTTAACAGTAAATGGTTGTTCATGGAGTCGAAAGCCTTACTGAAGTCTGTAAAAATAACGTCAGTTTGGGCATTCGTTTTAAACGCGTTCCTTATAACAGAAACAAACTCAAAAAGATTTGTAGACGTTGATCTACGTTTCATAAAGCCGTGCTGTGAGGAGGACATTATCGAGCTGCATTGGCGCTGTAGCTGAGCAGTAATTAATAACTCAAATAACTTGGGAATCGCACTGAGTTTTGCTATCCCTCGGTAGTTTTCGATGTTAGCTTTACTTCTCTTTTTATGAAGCGGAATGATAAAAGATTCCTTCCAAACGTCAGGAAAAAATGAGTTCTGAAGGGATAATTGAAAAAGTTTTGCCAGAGGTTTACTCAGAGCTTTAGCGCAATTTTTTAACACGCAGCTTGGTACCAGATCTGGACCAGAGGAGAAGGAGGACTTAATAGTTTGAAGATTTTGAAGAACATCATCTTCACTAATCAATGACATAAAAATACAATTAGAGTGTGTTAGTGAATAAGGATAGCATGAGGTATTGTCAAAACTAATAGACGAATATATAGATTGGAAGAAATTTGCAAATAAATTTGCAATATCGGACTCATTAGAGGCGGAAATAGTATTGAAATGAAGACAAGATGGAAATTGTTGTGACTTACGTTTTAAATTAACGAACGCACAAAACTGTTTAGGGTTATCCTGAAACTCATTCTTACAGCGAATCAGGTAATTTTTGTAGCATTCGGAATTGTGGGTTAAGAAATTTGAACGAGCAGATAAATAATTTGTAAGGTCAACTTGCAGCCCTGTTCTCTTATATTTCTTAAAGAGTCTAGACTTATAGTTTTTTAGATAAGAGAGTCTGCGAGAGAACCAGGGAGGCTTATGGAATACGTTGGATGAGGAAAATGAAGGCACATACATCTCAAAAACCGATTCCAGTATCCGGTAAAACCGTTCTACAATGTTAGATGGGCTTTCAGGTGAATCCATAAAGGACCAGTCCACAGAGGATAAGTAAGCATTCATTTCAATGAAATTGGCTTTGCGAAAGCAACGAAACGTTGCTGGCTCGACTTCAGGGCATGGCAATAATGGAGCTGAAGCTTCTAAAATGATTTCAAGTGTGGGATGATAAGCGTCTTCGGGGCTGGAGAGAGGGTCGATTCTAGAGACATGGGCATTAGCAAACTCTGAAGCAAAAATGAGATCTAAAATTTTACTAGAGCAGTTCCTCACAGCGTTTAATTGTCCCAATGAAAGGTCAATAAGACCATGTACCAGATCGTGGGGTACAGTGGGAATAAGAATATTCGATTCAGATGAGAAATGACAGGCAAATTGAAATCTCCCATAACAATAAGATGGTCATTGTTGCCAAGGGTTGATTGAATACACTGAATTAAAGCTAAATGCTGTTGGTATATGTTGATATCCGACCTAGGTGGAATATATGAACATGAGACGTACACAAAATAATCGTGGACTCTAATTCGGACAGCCACAAACTCTAACATGCACTCCATGCTCATTATGGAAATAGGTTCGGAGACTAAATTGGACTTAACGGCAATAAGGACACCGCCGCCAATACGCGTTGCACGATCACATCTTTAGATAGAGATCAGATCAGAGCCAGAGAAGTTGAGCCACGTTTCCGTAAAGGCAATCACATTGGCATCAAAGGAGACACTATTGACATGCAGCTTACTCAGTTTGCCGAGTAAACTACGAACATTCTGGTAGTGAATGGAAAATGAGTCGCTTAGTTTTTTGGAGCACTAAGTGAAGGAGTCAGAGGCCCGCGAACCTGAGGATTCATCTTGTTTACATATTCGTGAACAATAGCATGCTCCGGCCATACAGAAATATCAAGAACCTTATCAAGGAGAACATCAGAAAGTCCAATCTTAAACGAAGATATATCACGTCTTTGCTCAAAACTGAACTTGGAGACAGAAAATTCGGTGCCAGAAACATTCAGTTTGCTACTCAAATGGGTCTTAACATCAGATTCTGAAGCGTCTGGGTTGAGTCTGGAGACAAACACGAACTTTTTCCGGGCAACGCCAGCTAAAGGTGCAGGCTTCCTTGGTGCCACTCCAGATAATGCTGCATTTGAATTCAGAGGTCCAGACGATGGTGCCGAAATAATGACTGTCGGAGGTAATACGGGGTTGGCATAAACCGAGTTTGGAACGTCAGTAAGATCCGAAGTTGCAGCCGATCGGGCGGGTGCAAGCGAAGCGTTTTTAGATGCAGCGGCTTGCGACGTTGATGGTTGGGCATCGTTTACTGGTTCCAAACTAGGAGACATGCTGGACTCAGTTTGTCTCGAGCTTGGGCCAGCGCTTTGTACGATTCCAGATACATTTGCAACATCGTCTTCGTCATCGGAGCAGTCAGCTACGGTCAAAACATTGTTGGTGGTTCCAATTCCCGGGCTGAACAGCAAATGGGGGGTTGCAGGGTCTGTAACTTATAAATCATTGTTAATACTTATACACCTCTTTATGTTTGATGAGTCACTTAGCAGCTTCAATGTTTTAAAATGAGATTCCGTCGTCTGGAAACGGCTTAATAAATCCTTGAAACCGGCCGCAAGAGACTGAAACTCTAGGTGAGTCTGCCTCATAAAAGCTCTCATTTCCTTTTTTATATGCATGCAGCTCGGGCACGTCCAATCCAAACCGTCATGAGCTCTGACACGATCCGCAACTCGTGCACCGGTATGCCCCATCTCGGCGCATACAGGGTGTGCAACATTGTCGCAGAGCCAGCAATAGACCGTAGATTGCCGCGCGGTAAATTTGCGGCCATTCGTGCAAGTAGGGAAGCAGCAGGTACTCATTTTTCTTGTGTGCAGAAAAATGCAAATCAAATAAATGCAATGGCAGCACAAACGCAAGATATTGGTTAATAATTAAAGAAATTATTTTAAATATTTTGCGGATAAGAACCGAACAAAACAAAAAAGCAGAGAGCGCGACTAAAAGCTTTTGTCCAAGCTCAGAGAAATTACAAGAGCGTGTAGTTGTTCGGCAACAACAACAACCACACGGTACGGTAGTAAGCGGTAAACGCAATGCTCAGCAGGAACCACAACCACACGGTGCAATTTTAAGCAGTAAACGCTGTGCTCAAGAAGAACAGGGCAGCAAAGCGTAATACGAAAGTTATTAAAACTGAGAATAGATTTGCGTGTTTAAAGTCACTGTCTTTGATTAACACGAATCAATTATTTCCGATTGACACAGATCACGGAATCACTGACCGATTGCCAAAAATTTGGGCTTAATATAATAGATTTTCACTGAGAAAACTTTGTATGAAGGTAGAGCGATAAAAGGCACGTCCAACAGCGACAAGTGTAACAGCGACGAATATACGGGTTCGTTAGTCACCGTGCGAATTGTAGCTATGATTGAGGTGTTAAAAGGTAGTGCCTCGTTAGAGTGCGAAAACACTTGTTTCCTCTTAAAAATAATATTTTTAAATTCAGCTTTCACTGAGTTTGGGACTGTTAAGTCATCGATATTTGTGAAGTTCACATAATCGCAGTCGTGGTATTTGAGCTGTTCAGATATGTTTCCATACCTAATTACGCTGTTATGTAGATCTAATGCCGCTCCGACCTGCGTTAGCAAATCGAAACCTATTATGGCATCAAACATGTTAATGGTATCAAGTAAAAAAAATGGAGCCTTTAGGCCGAATATGTGCATTAAGCATTTTTCTTTTACCTTACTGGAGCCATGAATGGAACTCACAGTGAATGGGGAGTCGACAAGCATTATGTTCTTCAGCTCCTTTAGGGGCTTTACATAACTCTTTTTCCCGCTCCAGTGTCTATAAGAATTTTTATAGTTTTCCCCGCCAGCCTTCACTCGATGAAGGGCAAGCGGGACCTTCCTCTACAAAATTGACGAGGTCATTACAGTCAAATGAGTCCCTGTTATCATCAATCGCATTTAGTGCGGCTGCGGCCGCGATTTCATAATCTTGAGTTTCTTCCGCACTTGCGGCTTGCTCAACATTGTTAACCCGCTGGCGCCTTTGGCCAGACATTCTCTCCGAAGAGTTTGGTCTTTTTGGGGCCTGCGAACTTTGGAATTGTGTATGGTTTTCTTGCCTAAAATTCGTAGGATGTCGAAACTTAGAGGATGATGGATCAATGTCCATTGGTTCCTGAGACTGATTTTGTTTACCCTGATCTACCCAGTTGTCCTGTCTACGCCATGAAATGTTGTTTTGGTACTTGTTTGGTTTTTTAAAAAAATTGGGATTTTTTTCTGGGCCGCGATCGGCACCGGGATTTTTCCCTTGTTTCTCAGGCATCCGTTGTAGGCCCTTGTGGAAGTCAGCATTTTGATTTCTCTGCTCGACCGCCTTGGCATACGTGGCCGCGAACATACTTCGTTCAATACTGGTCTCTGCCTCTCTAGCTAATGCGAGTGCTGCTGGCAGATCTTTTGGCTGCGCTGGAAACACAACAGCCCTTAGCCATTTCTTTAGCCCGGAAATGAATACATGTAGTGCGTCAGCCCTTCTGTATTGAGCAATGAAGCTCTTTCGTCGTCATGTGTCATGACAATTTTGTTTGTTATGCAGGTACTGCATTAGGGTTTGGTCACCCTGACGGACCGACTCAAGTCCCTGCCGTAATAGGCGCAAAGATGTTTTGTCTGCGTAGGAGCAATCTAATCTAGCTAAAATGGCTTTAAAATTAAGTACTGTATTGTACGAAACCAGCAGCGCTCGCGCTGGTCCCTTAATTTTGTTCCTAATAATAGTAACGGCTTGGTAATGCGCGCTACTGCCCTGGTAAGATTCGAATAATTCAAAGGCATCGGTGGCGGATAGCCTCCATGCCACGTACTCATCCTGTACCCCGGTAAAATCTGGAATCGACTTCACTATGTGTAACGGTATATCGCACTGTGGAGCTCCCGGTACTACCGCAACCCTCTGGTAGGATTCCTCCTCCGGCGCTTCTATACGCAAACTTTGAAGCTGTTGATTAACGGCACTGATCTGACCCGCGAATTCGGCTCTGAGCCTCTGTTCTTGATTAGTTAATGCGGCCTGAATTAATGCCTCTATTTGTGCAGCGTTCATGGTGACTGTGTTTTTTCCTGCCAATGCCGGTGCTGCTAGGTATCTATGGACTAACTCTTCTTCACTATCACTTTCAATTTCGCGTCTAGTTTCCCTATCAAATAAAAACTCCTCTTAACGAGGTGAGATTAAAGTGACGATGGCACACTCAAAAAATTTCTGATACCAAATTTTGTGACGATTAATAGTTATTTAAACAAAAATATTTAAAAAGTTTTTAATTAGTTTCAAAATCGGCACTTAGCTGAAAAATTTAAAAAGGCAAAATAGGCAGCGTGCCAATATCTCAAGGTCTATACGGCCTGAAGTGACTATAAAAATCGTAAAAGCCATTACAAAAAAAAATTGTATCTTAAAAAGAAAAATTATTTTAGTTATAAATTCTTAATTATAATATTTAGAAAATTTTTGTCAGGGCAAAGTAATTATCATATCAAAATACTTTTCCAACGACATATAGCACGTTTCTGTAACTTTAGTCGTTCAGAAGTTATGGGCGCGAGAAATTTCCTGTTTTCCCGCCAAAGTGTGGAAAAAGCAAAAATTAGATTAAATTAAAAAAAAAAAAATTAACGATTTCTTTTAAATTTAAAATATATTACATTTTCTTTGATGGCTTTAAATTTTATTGCATTGTGCACGTCTCTATATGACTCTACATGAGTTTTTACATAAATGTATGTATAGTGCATGTAAAAGGTTAGGTATATGGGATCTTTGCTACTAATTTTAATGAGTAATATCTCGAGAAAGCGAATTTTCCCAGATATGTGTTATATACCAAAAGTTGAGCCATCTCCAGGGCTATATGGCCTTGAGTGACTATCAAAATCGTTAGAGCCATTTTTAAGAAAACTTCAAAAACTTAAAAAAAAAAAATTACTTTTAATTATAAATTCTTTAATATTATATTTAGATAAATTATGTCAAGGCAAAGCTATTATCATTTCAAAATACCTTTCAAACGACATATAGCACGTTTCTGTAGCTTTAGTCGTTTAGAAGTTATGGGCGCGGAAAATCTAGCTTTTTAGCGGTTTTCCCGCCAAACTAGCGGGAAATCGAAAAAGTTGTAGAACAAAAAATGTTCAGCTCGAGCTGTTTAACAAAATAAAAGTAGTTCCAGGACTTTAAAACAAAAAAATCGACACATACACAGACAGACAGACAAACAACAGGACAAACGTTTTCATTTCGGAAAGGCCGTTGAAATCTTGTTTATTGAATATCTTTTGAACGGAGTATCGGATCAGGATGATCGAGGTGTCATTCGACGCGTATTTAAAGCTAGATCACAACAACATTAAAATTTTTGGGATTTTTGCTCCACCGGCCCCAATGGCTCCAATTTTCAAAATTTTCAATTTCGCACTTTCACTCTAATTTCTCCCAAACTAATCCGTTTTTGAAAATTCTTAGTATGCAGTTTCAAAGAGGTTTACAATACCTTTCGATTAAGATATAAATGGTTCTGATCGGACTATCGTAGCAGATTTTCAATTCTACGGCTGTGTATAGTAGTCTCCTTGCGCACCACAGTCTCGGTGCTCATCGTCACTACGTGGACTGCCGTCCACAGTGATATGGGCCCGGAAAATTCATAGGGCCACTAACTGGTTGACACTAAACACAAGTTGTTGGGAGGCCGAATGTTTTAATTCGACAAAAATAATTTTATTTGTTATTATGTTTATATTAATAACCGGGTGCTTGACGTCCGAAAAAATTTTATTCAGAGACGGCTGATATTAATTCACTTTATTTGTAAGTCACATTTACGATTGCTTCTATTTAAAAATTTTTGGTAAACAATTTTTAGGGATTATTATTTATTTTTTCCCTGTATGTGTAATTGAAGTTGCATGAAATTTGATCAGCCCACTTACATATTTTTGTTTCGTGGATTCGGTATTAAAGTTGGGCGCCAATTAAATATAAGTGTATTTCCCAAGTGTCCCTCGCCGCTGTCCGTTAGGAGGGTGAGGTGACGTCAGCGCCGACGTGGCTGTCTGGACTTCTTGGTTCCTGGTTCCGGGGCGCAGAGAATCTCTTCTCCTGCTGATGAGCTGGCTTCCCTTTGTTCGCGGGATCAGCGCTGAAGTTTTTAAGTTATGTTGGGAGAACTTCTCTCAGTTATTAGCGGCCCTTAAGGCACGGTAACCAATTAAATAAATGACGGCGTTAGCCGGAGTCAAAATTTATGCGATGTGCTCTTTATTATAATCAAAATCAAACGGAAACTTATTCAACTGTACGTAAGCTAAGCGTGGCCGTCAAGCCGACCGCTCGTCCAGCAAAGTGCTGACACTGGCAAAAACAGCATAACTCACCATACCGGGCACCAATAGGAACCAGGAACGGCCCCTAAAAGTGTTTATGCTGAGTTTGCATTTAAACACTAGGGTGATCCAATAATGACCCAAGATCTGTATCGACTTATAATTACTCATTAGTGTTAACTAATACTCTATGGGGTCGGAGATGCCTCCTTCACTGCGTTGCAAATATCATGGCAAAATTATAATACCCTCTGCAAAGGTATAAAAATCGATCCATTTTAGTAATGTTGAAAAATATCGAAATATCGAAATCTTAATAAAATTAAAACCGTAATTCTAAAACCCTAAAAATTCGCTATAACTCGAAATTTAAAGAATTGCGTTTTAAAACCGAGAAATTAAAATTTTTTTAATCTTAATTTCGCCATTGTTCCGATGGCAGCTATAGGATATAGTGGTCCGATTTCGACCGATCCGACATATATACTGCGTGCTAAAGAAATAAGACTATGCTGAAAATTTTAGCTCGATAGCTCAAAAATTGAGCGACTAGTTTGCGTAGAAACCGACAGACGAAAAGACAAACGGACATGGCTAGATCGACTCGGCTGGTGATGCTGATCAAGAATATAAATACTCTATGGGGTCGGAGATGCCTCCTTGACTGCGTTGCAAATATCATGGCAAAATTATAATACCCTCTGCAAGGGTATACAAATTATTCAAATTTAACAAATAAATTAATTATTCCCATTTTAGATGAATATTTAATGATGTGTTTTATGATTTGAAACGCCTCTATAAAAGAAAAAGTTTATATTTTTAATTTATTTATTGAGAAAATCATAGTGTCTTATTATTCTGAAATACACCTTAGTTAGGTAATTAACAGATACACATTTCGTAACATGTATTTTCGCATTTGGCGACTTGGTAGCTTATTACTAGATCAAATAAAAACACCTCTTCACGAGGTGAGATTAAAGTGACGATGGCACATTCAACTCAACAAATTTCTGATACCAAATTTTGCGACGATTAATAGTTATTTAAACAAAAATATTTAAAAAGTTTTTAATTGGTTTCAAAATCGGCACTTAGCTGAAAAATTTAAAAAGGCAAAACCGGCAGCGTGCCATGCTACTAATTTTGATGAGAAAGCGAATTTTCGAAGATATGTGTTGTACCCCGAAATATCTCAAGGGCTATACGGCCTGAAGTGGCTATAAAAATCGTAAAGCCATTACTCAAAAACATTTTTAATCTTAAAAAAAAAACATTTTAATTCTAAATTCTTAATTATAATATTTAGACAAATTTTGTCAGGGCAATGTAATTATCATATCAAAATACTTTTCCAACGACATATAGCACGTTTCCGTAACTTTAGTCGTTCAGAAGTTATGGGCGCGAGAAATTTTCTTTTTTCCCGCCAATGTAGTGAAAAACGCAACAATTAGATTAAATTAAAAAAAAAAAAATTAAAACGATTTCTTTTAAATTTAAATTATATTCGATTTTCTTCGATGGTTTTAAATTTTATTGCATTGTGCACGTCTCTATATGACTCTACATAAGTTTTTACATAAATGTATGTATAGTGTATGTAAAAGGATAGGTATATGGGATCTTTGCTACTAATTTTAATGAGTAATATCTCGAGAATGAAAATTTTCCCAGATATGTGTTACATACCAAAAGTTGAGCAATCTCAAGGGCTATATGGCCTTGAGTGACTATCAATCTATCAACTATCGTTAGAGCCATTTTAAAGAAAACTTCAAAAATTAAAGAAAAATAAAAATTTTAATTATAAATTCTTAAATATTATATTTAGATAAATTATCATTTCAAAATACCTTTCAAACGACATAAAGCACGTTTCTGTAGCTTTAGTCGTTTAGAAGTTATGGGCGCGGGAAATCTGGCTTTTTTAGCTGTTTTCCCGCCGAACTAGCGGGAAACCCAAAAAGTCGTAGAACAAAAAATGTTTAGCTCGAGCTGTTTAATAAAATAAAAGTGGTTCCAGGACTCTAAAACGAAAAAATCGACAGACACACAGACAAACAACAGGACAAACGTTTTCATTTCGGAAAGGCCGTTAAAATTTTGTTTATTGAATATCTTTTGAACGGAGTATCGGATCAGGATGATCGAGGTGTCATTCGACGCGTATTTTGCTTCACCGGCCCCAATAGCTCAAATTTTCAATTTCGCATTTTCACTCCCATTTCTCCTAAACTAATCCGTTTTTAAAAAATCTTAGTATGCAGTTTCAAACAGGTTTACAATACCTTTCGATCAAGATATAAATGGTTCTGATCGGAGCAGATTTTCAATTCTACGGCTGTATATAGTAGTCTCCTTGCGCACCACAGTCTCGGTGCTCATCGTCACTACGTGGACTGCCGTCCACAGTGATTTCCATCAATCTGGGATATGGCTCTCTAACTATATATCGATTTGTTTTTATACCCGGTACCCATAGGGTACAAGGGTATTATAAGTTAGTGCCATCAGAGAATGTATGTAACAGGCAGAAGGAGAAATCTCCGACCCCATAAGGAATAAATGTATATATTCTTGATAAGCGTCACCAGCCGAGTCGATTTATCATGCCGTCTCCCCACCTGTCCGTCCGTCCGTCCCTGTGAAACAAAAGATCTCAGAGACTATAAGAGCTAGAGTTACCAAATTTGGTGACAACATTGGAATCTGTTGCACGAGTTATAGTATCTGCCAGGTCAGTGGTGGTGCAAGGTTCCAGTTATCCGTTGATGAGTCCTCAAAGTTGGTTTTTTGGATTTCAATATTTATAATTTGTTGAAAGTGAATTTCTAGACTTACTTCATATATTGTTCAGCGCTGGCCGAGAAGCCGCCGCTGCCGAAAATGTACATAAAATCTAATATACTATACATAAGGGCTTATACACTAATACGAGATGAAATAAAGAATGTTTATCCAGCAATCCGTTCGAAGTGTGTGCTTGTGTCATATTTCCTGAGGCGAGGAGTCGGGGCATCCTGTTGCGATGTCAGAAAAACGTAAGCGGGGCAACGACTCGAGTGGGTCGTTGCCGGGTTTAAACAATGTTTCAGATTGCAACATAATTGCATCCAAATGTGTGGGTTCAAGTGGTCGCCCAGTCAGCGTACCATTTCTAGGGTAGCTCTGGGAGGTTTGGCCGGAGGCTCGTAACTCCTCCCCTCCTGGATTGAAGTGACGGCCAAAACGAAGGAGTGGACTGGTATGGTAGCGAATACAATCTTCTTTTTTGTATTGATCAAAAGGATGCCAAGACTTTAACTAATAATAATAGACACAGCTCCGGAATTATTATTGAATTGGAAGCATTGATGGATCGTAGAATGAGGTTGTGTAGATTAATATCTTCAATGTGATCGGTGAAGTTAATGTTTTGAATAACCGGAATTGTGGCTTCTATCTTTTCCTCGAATTGTAACAATTCTTTGTCATATGGAATTTGGTTGATATAAACTTCGCAGTTTGTGAACTTGATTAGAGCAGATCCCTTTACAGAAATATTTGTCGTACAATTAGATTCAATGGTAGAGTTAATTGTGTTTTAAAATTAAGATGTGTGCCGGTTCTATTTCTGTATTTACTACTTGGATTCCAACATTTTTGACTTACAATTTGCAGTATTCAACGTGAATATATTATAAAGACATTTGATTTGAAGGTTGTTTTTGGTTGAAAAAGAGTTTTCGCAGATAATATTATTCGTGAAATAATATAAGTCTTTCGCATTATGGGATGCCATATAGTTGGGCAGGATTAAAAATTTGGATCCATTTATAGGTAAAGGAAAAATGTGTGTAAATTGGTAAATATTTTGTTTAAATGTAGGTATTTTAATTCTAAAATTGATCTTAATTCCGATCATAAAACTATCTAATTCTAACATCTCAAGGATGTGTTCGTCAGACATATTGCGCAATTGTGGGTCATTTATCTCTTGCCTGATTACAGTTAATTCTTGTTCGAATAAAATAAAATTTGGGACAATGCACTATGGTCCAGGATCCGTTTTTTTTTTTGACATAAAGTTGATTTTTCTTTGTTAATATATCGTTGTTTTCTTATTTTAATCTTAAAGTAAATTCATCATACATTAAAAAAATAATAATTAAAAGCTTTAAAAGCGCTACGAAAGCTTTTTGATAGCTTTTAAAAGTGAGCTTGCGATCAGCTGATTTCCGAATAGAAATTTGCGCCAAAATATTTAGTTGCTTTATGTTGTGTCACACGCTTTAAATTGGTCCACAAAATTCAACTAAATTATGGAAAGTAATCTTCAAGGTATGTATATTGTTATTTTATGTGTACTAGGAATTTAGTATTGTGTAATGTCCAATTTATGTGTATTTTTTTAGAAAACTAACATGCTTTCTCCGTGTTTCGTGCAATATAACTAATAAGCTGTTCCATGCTGAATGCAACTAATTGGTCGAGATTGTACTTGTGAGTGTTGTCTTTTACCACAAACCAAAAACTCATCCCCGTTCGTCCCCCTTCTCTCACATTTTGGTAATATATAGGCACGTTTGAGTTTAGTCACAGCGAACTTTTCGAAATATGGCGCAGCAGCAATTGAAAAATTCAATGTGTATCGGAGTGGATATACACAAAAATTAATTAAATTAATTAATTTTTTTAGATACATTCATAAATATCTTCCCAAATGTAACTACATGCTTGAACGGTTCATGTCTAAGCATACTGTATGGTTGGCGTCTAAAAAATCAATTACTATTGATGAAACCTGCAAAACACCACACCAAATGGGACATCCAACCTTATCTTATACGAATGCGGGTACAAGATTAAAAAGGAAATTGGCATCTGAGCTCGCAAATTGAAAATAATTGTGACACAAATCTTATTGCACATGCTGCAGCAGTTTCTGCAAAGAAACAAAGCAAGAAGGACAAGGTTTTTGTTTTTAAAAAAACCATAACAACACCCGAATACTCAACTAAATCGAGAAAGCAATTTGATACATAAAAATCCATTCCACTTACACCCGATGAAGGTTTGGCATACCTCCTGGAAAATTCTTTTACAAAACAGCAATACATGAACACTAGACTTATCAATAAAAGTCACCACAGTGACATTTATCCAACCTATAGTCTAATAATGGAATCTAAATTACAATGCCGTCCTGGAGATATAAAAGTTACGGAAACGGCCAGCCAAGTATCATTACGGTACGGATCATACTGCGCACAGAATTATTTAAATGCAAGCCGATGTTTTAAATCAGTTTCCAAACTGTTCTGAAACTAAACTAATATGCAGCTATGGATTTGATGGTTCAACTGGTCATTCAATATACAAGTTCGCTACCACAACACCTGGCGAACAGCTTTCAGCTCACTCCATTTTTGTGACTTCTGTTATACCCATCAAAATTATAGACTCTTTTGATCACAACATATGGAATAATAGAACACCGCAATCTATACGATTTTGCAGACCTCTCTAAATTAAACTAGTAAAAGAAACTACGGCCCACATTATGATGGAAAATAACCTTTTAGATTCTCTAATTAATAATCTTAAACCTTATATTTATAAATTGAATGAAAAGTTATTGATGGCAAAGTGCTAAACGTTTTAACTGTAACTAAATCTACTCAATGTTGTCCAATCTGTGGTGTCACTCCAACAAAAATATTAGAAATAACCGATTTTAATTCTGAACTTTTTGTCCCAAAGCCTGGAGCTTTGCAGTTTGGAGTAAGTCCATTAAATACCTGGATCCGGTTTTTAGAATTTGGCATATAAAGGTGATAATAAGATTGAAATGAGCAAACGGAAAAAATATGTTCAGGAAAAGTTTTGAAACGAAATGGGTCTTCGGATAAGCATACCAAATCAGAATGGAAGCGGCAATACCAATGATGGTAATACGGCTAGGAGAGCTTTTGCCAATACTAAACTATTAGCATCTATTACCAACTTCAAGAAGATCTTTTAAATAAATTTCACGCCATTTTAATCGCCATATCTTCAAATTATTATATAAATTCAGAAAATTGTCGGTCATTTTGTGAAACAACTTTTTCATTATATATGCGTAGCTACCCTTGGTATCCGATATCACCAACAATTCATAAAATATTAGATCAAGGTTACCAGATTAATAATTCGAGCTTGGTTCCACTAGGATCCTTATGCGAAAATGTTTCTGAAGCACGCAACAAAGTTTACGAAAAAGATAGACTGATATGTTTCACAGAGCTATAGATACCTCGGATCCATTATTGTCAAGTGTTTCTCTAAAGGAAAGAGAAAGAAAAAATAAAAAAAAAACTTTTCAAAAGAGGTATTAAGTCTTTTGGACCTTCCGTCTACAGCTGAAAATGAAAACGATCTGCGGTTCTGATGACGAAGAGGCTATTTATAATAATGAATTGGATGAAGAAGAAAATTGCATTCAAAAAATAAGTAAGTAACTAAATAGAACATGAAATAA
This sequence comes from Drosophila rufa, assembly GCA_018153105.1. Taxonomy (NCBI): domain Eukaryota; kingdom Metazoa; phylum Arthropoda; class Insecta; order Diptera; family Drosophilidae; genus Drosophila; species Drosophila rufa. The sequence goes on along the minus strand of JAECXS010000003.1, from coordinate 1,276,364 downwards.
TATATATATATTTTAAATCAACTATCAATCAGTTTGCAGGGGCGGCAAGCGTGGGCGTGGTCGCACACAAATTATTAATGCCATAACAATGAAATGTGCGAAGTTTGAACCATGTAGCTCAATTTTTCGACTTTATGCAAAAAAAAAAAAAAATCGGAATCTGGACCATAGTGCAATGTTTAATTTGGCTAATAACAAGCTTTACTCTATATTACTTAAGTAATTCGACAGTACGTCTACATTCATATTAATTCGGGATATATATTGTATTGTGTGTAGGAGGTGGTGTTCTGAGTTAACAGTTTTGAAGATAGTATTTTTATAGTTGTTCAAGAAGTAGTTAATTATTTGTTGTTCTTTATTACGTGGGCTGCTACATATATTTCTGGCCTAATAATGAAAATACGAATATTTATTAAGGAAAATAGTTTTATTGTTTTTCAAAATATTCTCCATCAAGATTTACACACTTTTGCATGCGCTCAAACCAATTTTCGAAGCACTTTTTCCACTCTGATTGACACACCTCAAAAACATGGTTTTTGAATGCTTCAACAGCATCTTCTGGCGACGAAAATCGTTGACCACGCATTTTCTTCTTGATGTGAGGGAATGAAAAGAAGTCATTTGGTGCCAAGTCAGGACTGTACGGCGGATGACCCATCAATTCGACGTTTTGGCCAGTCAAAAAGGCGCTGGTTTGAGCCGATGTGTGAGAGCTCGCATTGTCATGGTGCACAATGATTCGTCTTCCCTTGTTCGTTTTTCAAATTTCACCGAAGACTTCAGGCAAACAAATGGTGGTGTACCAATCAGAATTGACCGTCCTACGTTGCTCAAGAGGAACAGTAGTCACATGACCAGTTTTTGCGAAGAAACAGGCGACCATTTGCTTCGAAGTGCTTCTTCCACGAACAACTTTCGTTGGATTTGGCTCGTCTTGGAAGACCCACACGGTCGATTGCTGTTTTGTTTCGGGCTCATACGCATAGATCCATGATTCGTCACCTGTGACGATCTTATAAACGTCTTTTGAAGCACCGCGATCGTATTTTTTCAGCATTTCTTTACACCAATCCACACGAGCCTTCTTTTGAGCGATTGTCAAATTGTGCGGGATCCAACGAGAACAAACCTTTTTTACAGCCAGGTGCTCATGCAATATCGAATGTATGCTGGTGGAAGAAATGCCTAGGGATGCCTCTATCTCACGGTATGTCACATGACGGTCTTGCATTATTAGTTCACGTACGCCATCGATGTTTTCTGGCACAACGGCTGTTTTTGGACGACCTTCGCGGAATTCGTCTTTGAGGGAGCGTCGGCCACGATTGAATTCGTTGTACCAGTTTTTCACAGTGCTATAGGATGGTGCTTCATAGTCATACAAAGATTTAAGTTCATCGCTGCACTCTTGTCGTGATAATCCACGCCGAAAGTTGTGAAAAATGATCGCACGAAAATGTTCACGAGTTAATTCCATTTTTTTGCGAAATTGATTTTTTTAAGTAACTGTAAACAACACAAATGATAGTCGTACGTCAAACCGTTCTGAGTACGTTTATGCTTAAAAATGTCGAACTTTTCAATGGAAATGTCAGATTCCACCTAACAACACTTAGTGTTGCCTAGGCCAGAAATATATATAGCAGCCCACGTAATATGATCCGTAATATTGTCAAATCTTGCCTTAATGTCGTTATTAAATATCTCCTGTTTGTTTGCGTTTGCTGTTAGCTCTCTTTGATTTTCTGTAATCGTCTTTAAATTATCATCGATTCTACGTCGGTCAGCGTCGTCTAAATTTCCTGTGACTATCTTAACAAATTTACCTAGTCCATTGATAAGTCCACGTCTTTGTCTCTTTTTAGGTAATAACATTTCTACTATGACTTTTAGTTGAATTTTTAAGTTGGCCTGTTCTAATCTACAAAATACGGAACTTAAATCGGCAATGTGTTCTTGTAAGGAAGGTGAAAAAAACTATAATATCGTCCAAGTACATTAGACAGCAATCTCCGTTGAGATCGGCCAACACGTTATCCATCACTCTTTGGAAAGTCGCTGGAGCGTTTGTAAGACCGAAAGGCATACGAATAAACTCGTAATGCCCTCCTTGTGCCGTGAAGGCCGTCTTAGGCGTGTTTTTAGGTTCCATTTCAATTTGATGGTAACCGCTAGCCAGGATTTTGGCTGTGAAATATTTAGCTCTGCCGATTCTGTCATCAATGATGTTGGGCATGGGATATCTGTCTTTTACTGTTTTCTCATTAAGTTTTCTAAATCAACAACCATCCTCCATTTTTTTAATTTTGACGCATCCAGCTTATTTGAAACCAAGAAAAAACCAAGGCGAATTGCTATGTTTGATTATATTATGGTCTAAGAGTTTGTTTATTTGATTTTGAATTTCGGTCGACTCTGTGGGGCTGAATCTAAAAGGTCTACAGAATACCGGCTTGTCGTCTGTAGTTTTTTTTCATGTTTCACTTGATTAGCGAATGAAAGTTTGTCACCTCCATGAAATACTAAATCAGGAAACTTATTACAAAGTTGGGCCAGTTGTTGCTTTTCTTCCTTATTTAAATGATCTGTACTAATGGTATAAAAGCCTGAAATACGATGTTCATTTTTGTATTTGACATTATTTGGTATAACATTAGTAAGGGCGAAATCGTCTTCTTGAATCTGTTTACCTCTAGTCTTGAATCCAAATAGAACTTTTTAGGTATGGTCGAGAAATTATTAATTTCGAATTTTGATTAACAACTTCGACTCCTCTTCGATCTCATATATATTTCAGAGGAACGATTTGGTCTAATCCTGTTTGCGCTTCGAGGCTTTTGACTGAAAATTTCCTTCTTCGTCAATATTATGTGCTGCCTCGGTCTCGTCTGTCTTACTCTTTGTTTCTATATTAAACATTTTTTGTCCGCTAGACTGAAATCTGTTATTATTTGAGTTTCTTTTAGCTGCAGCATTCGATGTACTGGGTATGTCATCGCTTGCCGTGATAGCCGGGAATCTTTGGTTACGATAATTATTATCGTAGTTCGATCGGTTATAGGTAGATTTGTTATTTCGGTTGTAACGATTATAGTTCCTGTTTTGATTTTGGTTATAATCCCTGCTCTGATACTGATTATTGTCCCAATTTTGGTATTGGTATTGATTTGACCGGAAACGATCGTTTTGCCTAATCGACTGTCTGTATTGCGATCAGTTTGTCGCATTCTCCGCATAGTACAAACTCCTCTCTTTTACGGCCATGTCGTATGGTTCCTCTAACCCTGCAGGCTTAAAGGCTCGGGCTATGCTACTCAGATTTCCTCTAAGTCCCGCAAGGAATGTTGTCAAGCAAGTTTGGGAAAAAATTTCCTGCCTAACTCTAATAGCAAGAGGTTCGGTTTCCTCTGTTTCGATTACTCTGAACAAAGCTAACTTGATCTTAGTAATCTGGTCATAAGATCTTTGTAGAGACAGTTGTTTTTGTTTCAAATTATACAGTTCCGTCATTAGAGTTTCTTCGTCTCTCCTATTCCTACAGTGTCTTATTAGTGCGTCCTTAATGTCGTCCCAAATTAAGTTCGCTCCTGAAGCGATGACTGCCTCATTCGCCTTTCCCTCTATTTTCTGTCTAATAGCTCTAAGCAACATTTGGCCAAACGGAGTCTGATCCTTTCCCCTGATCATCAGAATTATTTCCTCAACGTTGTTGATAAACTCGTTTAGCGTAAATGGGTCCCCTGAGTATGAAGGTAAAAAGCGAATTACGTCTGGGATCGTCATTGAGGCAAACAATTCAGCAGGGTTGACAACCGCCGTGCTGAGGTGGGACAGTGAGAAATTGTTACTAGTGGTCTTAATAATTGGTCTTAGAGTAAGAGAATTTTCCTGAGGTGTGGGTTCGCTAGGAATCTGTTTCTTACTACCGCCTCTAGTAGTAATCTTGTTAGTTGGTAGTAGGCTTTTGACTTTGGAAATATTCGGCATCAAATTAGTTTATTATTACTTCTGGAGAAACAAATCTGATCTTAGTGTCTTGTGTTCTGTGTGTTTGCTTAAATTGATTGTTTGTATAATAATTAGTGTGTTGATGCGTCTTGTGGTGTAGTGTCCATCAGGTGTTGTACTCTTGTTGCAATTACCTGTGAAGGTGGAAAATTTGTATTCTTTTCTCATTTTTTTTTTTAATATCTTTTTAATATATATTCATAAGCAATAATATTTATTTTTGGATATTCAAGACTTTAAGTACCAATTGAAAACAGCTTTCAATAAAATTCACATGAATTTCCTTATTGCTGAACACCCTTTACAAAACACGCCATGGGATTGCAAGGATTGTTTTGTAATTATTGGACACTAAATTGCTTCATTTAATTAGTACTTTTGTTTCTTCTTTTTTTTTAATTTAATTTAGAGTTCATTCAGACATGAAATTTTTTCCTATACCACATTTCCCATAAATTTTGTAACTGACGCTCTTACAAAACACGCGATGGGATTGTATAACTATTTCACTGAATACTTATTCTCTCAATATAGTTGTGTAATTTTTATTTTCAAAATCTTCTTTTTCATTAATTTTTTTATATTCATTTTTCTTTTCCTTTTAAAAAAAAAAAGATCACCAGAGATATATATATATATATTTTTTTTAGTAACACAACATTTTTCTAAAATTATGTTCTGCCGAACGGTACGGGCATTTTAACGTATTTTCTCTTTTGTTTTTTTAATCTTTAACTGCACAATTCTTTCTTTTAAAATGTTTGCACATATATATAGTAACGTATCTGCACTGCGACTTCTCAACGTCCACCAGTTCAAAGAACGAAACCGTTCACAAACAAACAGAATCGCCAATTTCGGCTTTGATTAAAAAACGTTACAGAAGCTTGATATCCCGCAATGCAAACGAATAAAGAAAATTGATTAAGTCCGAACGTCAACAATGAAGTAATTCCATAAAAAGTCGAAAATCCAATATGTTCGCAAAATCTAATAAGACCGAGATATGTAAACATAAACAAAAAAGTGACGATCACATCATCACTAATTGTAAATTCTAAGACGCAAACCGAGGTTTCATGCTAACAAATTCTGTAACATACAGTCAGTCTTTTTCCAGCATTCTAATAAAGAATAACCAGTAAATACAAAATCTCCTGATTTTTATTCGGGAGAGGAACGACTCATGTAAATATATATTTCTTGTTTTCTTTCTTTCACTGTACGGGTCTGATTTTTTTTTTTTTAACGTTCTTTTGCTTGCTTTCCCTTGTTGTATTTGCCTCGGATGTATATTTTTCACGATTTAAAACTTGGCATTTCCGTTTTTGTACTTTAGTTCACAGGAATACTTCACCTTAGTCTGTGTGTGTGTTTTTCTTACAGTGTAATTATCATGATACGATCCATCCTAGTTCGTTGCTCGGCTGCGCCAGTTATAGTATCTGCCAAGTCAGTGGTGGTCCAAGGGGGTTCCAGTTATCCGTTGATGAGTCCTCAGAATTGGTATTTTGGATTTCAATATTTATAATTTGTTAAAAAATAATACGATTTGAATAGAGTAAGAATGTCTTCGTCGATAGAAGTAATTTTCTAGACTGACTTCATATATTGTTCAGCGGTGGCCGAGAAGCCGCCGTTGCCGAAAATGTACATAAAATCTAATATACTATACATAAGGGCTTATACGCTAATACGAGATGAAATAAAGAATGTTTATCCAGCAATCCGTTCGAAGTGTCTGCTTGTGTCATATTTCCTGTGGCGAGGGGTCGGGGCATCCTGTTGCGATGTCAGCAAAACGTAAGCGGGGCAACGACTCGAGTGGGTCGTTGCCGGGTTTAAACAATGTTTCAAGTGGTCGCCGTCAGCGTACCATTTCTAGGGTAACTCTGGGAGGTTTGGCCGGAGGCTCGTTGCCAACCGACTGGTCGGTAACTCACGCAGATCAAGTTTGTTTTAAAATTTGGCAACGCCCACTTCCGTCCCCGAAAATCATAGAAAACGGTATATAAGCTATAATCGTAATTTTTGGCTTAAAGTAAATATATATATTAAATAAGTAGCTATTCGCGGACGTGTTCTGCTTTGGGTACCGGGTGCACACTCGGTCACACTCGACTGTAACCCTCCCACTTGTTATTTTAAAAATTGAAAATAAAAATCTAATTGCTATAACTTTTGAACGGGCCGGTATATTTGAAAGATCGAAAGATGTCTTCAATCTAGGCCTCAGTACCTTTTGTTTGATATACGTATTAATGAATGAATTTGTACCATATGACATATACCATATGTGATAATAATACATACATACATACATTAAACGAAAGGTATTGAGACGTAGATTGAAGATATCTTTCGATCTTTCAAATATACCGGCCCGTTTAACAGTTATAGCGCTATAATTTGTATTTTCAAACTTTAAAACTTTAAAACAACATTTTTTGTTCGATTTTTTATAATAAAAATTACAAATTAGAGTTATGATTTAACTCTTATACAATATTGATTGTATATCCAAATATTTTTGAATATCTGTTTACAATAGTACGTAAATATCGCTCACAACTTTGTGATATCCTAATTAATTACAAAAAGGGGCACTGAAACCTTCAGAAAGGGCACAAAAATCTCTTATTATGAGATTTTCTGTACAATAAAATACTAAAATAATTATAACACATTAATAAATAAAAAAATATATTATTGTAATAAAATTTACCTTGAAATGAATTAGAATATGATTATTTTTTTAATTTTGGCTTTTCTGAGGGTTTTCAGTGCTTCTTTTTGTACTTTAATAAAAGTCTGCAAGGACCCTTTTTCGCTTACAATAGTCCGAGCGAAAGGTATTGTCTTAAAAAGATCGTGTATACTTGGACTTTTGGAAAATCAATTGGTTCAGGAGAAGGTGAATCCACAATATCAAATTATTCTCACATTCTCATTATTCCGTATTCTAGATTTCTTAAGGGGGGTGTATGGTATATAATTTTTTTCGCCACTTTTTTTTTTTATTTTTTTATATGAATGTCTAACATCTGAAAAACATAAAGTCCAAATTTGACATCGATCGGAGCAAAAATAACGAAGTAATGGTTAGTTGAACGGAGGTCATTCTATGTTCGATGTATGGGCAGTCAAAACTTTAAAGCGCTCCCCTGAAAAGTGCCATTTTCAAAGTCGGTGTACACGATTACTCAAAATCTTCTTGACCAATCGTTTTGAAATTTTGCACACAGTTTCTGCAACTAATCCTCCAGGTATCACCGTGGGCTTTTTTTAATTTTATTTTTTATTTTATTTTTTATTTAACAATTAAACTTTTTTTTTTTGTCAAAAATTGCATTTTTGACTTCAAAATTTCATAAAAAAACGAAAAAAAAAAAAAAGGGAAAAAACTCCACAGTGATACCTCGGGACAATTATCCTTTAACTAATGCATTTTCTTTTTTTCATATCGGACGATTCTGTGGACAGCTAGGATGTACACCGCAAAACAACTTTTTTTGAAGGGGCCCCGGGAGGATCCCTATAACTCCAATACCTATACATATTTTTTAATAAAACATTTTTAGAAAAATTGCCTAAGTCTTACTTTATTATATACCATTTAAATCAATAAGCTAGCTCAAACCGTTTCGCCACAACAAATTTTTGAAAAGTGGCCCGTTTTGCACCGAATTAACCACGCCCACTTCCGCCCTTGAAAATCATAAAAAACTTTATATATGCTATAGTCGTAATTTTCAGCTTAAAGTACATAGATAAAAAGAAAAATATATACATTTTTCTGAAAATGTGAGTAAAATCGGATGATAAACATGGAAGTTATTAACAATAAAGTTTCTTTGTACGATTCTTCTTCTTCTGTGCCACTGCGTGTTTCTCAACATGTTCCTCGCAACATTTGTCTTTATTGGGTGTTGCTCAACATGTTACTAGCAACATTTGTCTCTTTTGAGTGTTGCTCAACATGTTTCTATTTGCCTATTTGCCTTCATTTGTCAACATTTTCTTTTTTCCATGTTCATGTGTTATTTAATTTCATCCTCAATGCTTTGGGTACCGGGTATCTCACAGTCGGTCACACTCAACTGTAGGTTTTCCACTTGTTTAATAAAAGCTAAGTCATATAGGAACGACCTCTGGACATGATATATTAACACTAACAATGAGAGACCTACATACATATGTCTTATTTAAAACTTCTACTATAAAACAAAAACACCACTTAACGAATTGGTCAAAAGTTTCTAATATTGGATCCGCCATTTTGAATTCTAAAATCTGACTTCAGATTCGTAATCAGCCCAAAAACCCCCGATTAACAAATTTAAGGCCAATAAAGAAATAAAGAATCGTTGGGTATAACGTCTATTGGCGTAACTGAAACTGTTAATTTCAAAATGTCATACATTTTTTTTTTAATCGTACCATAATTTAAAAAAACGGGTTTTAAAGCTAAAGAGTTTTACTTTTCTATTTAAAAAAAAAACAAGTAAGAAAGCTACAGTCGACTGTACTCGACAGTGAGATACCCGGTACCTAAACGTTTGCGCTTCACACTAAAATTTAAAAATGTGCATACACTACATTGTACATACATACATTGGCGCTATTATATCGCACGGCCAAGGCTACAGCTTGCAGCAGCAGTGCCTTAGGGCGGTGTGTTAAAATTCAAACCTTATTGCTCATATCTCCCATGTTTATCATCCGATTTTACTTAAATTTTCAGGAAACGTCCGCTCTATTTTATTCATTTTTTGTATTTATTAACTTTTACCCGAAAAAAACGAGTATAGCTTATTTAACGTTTTTTTATGATTTTTGAGGGCGGAAGTGGGCGTGGCCAAATTTTAAAACAAACTTGATCTGCGTGCAACAGATTCCAATGTTGTCACCAAATTTGGTAACTCTAGCTCTTATAGTCTCTGAGATCTGTTGTTTCACACGGACGGACAGACGGACAGACGGACATGGCTAAATCGACTCGGCTGGTGATACTGATCAAGAATATACATACTTTATGGGGTCGGAGATGCCTCCTTCTGCCTGTACATACATTCTCAGTTGGCACAAACTTATAATACCCTTGTACCCTATGGGTACCGGGTATAAATATCAAAAATGGCTAAAATTACAATTTTTTGACCTTTTAGGCTTCATTTACCAAAACTCCTTACGTGATGGAGCATTTTGAAGGTCAGATTCGTTTTCAACGCATAAAAAACTACAAGAAACAAGTACACTCATTCTAGAAACTATTTCTTTATTCTATTTCTTTATAAAAACTTAATTTAGTTACCTGGAATAATTAATTGTAGGATTTAAAAGTAAGAACATCCTTGTTATCCTTGAACAGGAAACTTGTTTTTTTAATTAATCAATTATTTCTGAACTAGCCAGTATTATGATTAATATAAGAGGCATTAGAAAATTCATTTTCTGTAAAATAAAAAAAAAGTGTCCCATTAAAACTTAATATTATCTTTGTGAATTATTTTGTTTTTATTGTTAATTACTACTTTATTTGGAAGATTCTTTTACCGTCAGTTTTTTCTACCTTGAAGTTAGTTTATTGCGTTTACCATGCTTCTTTTCCTATATTACCTCACCCACGGCTTTTTTATCTTTGTTATGAGTAATAAGCATATTTTTTGAGCTTCCTTAAGCAGTTTGCGAACATCGTCATGCCTTATTACAGAAGGTGTAAAACTTTCTATAAAATAGTACCAACGTTTCATTTTGATATTGGGATCTTTTTCTGAGACTGCAAAGGAAAGTGGTTGATTTATCACTTTCAATATTTCAAATTCATTTATTTCACAATCGCAAGAGGCACGAGATGACAAAGACAACTACAACGAGGAGAAGCGCGTAGATTCATATTTAATCGGCGTAGAAGAATTGATCAACAACGCCAACAAGTTCATCGAGCATTTACATCAGGGTCATTTCTTCGACTAGCATTGAAGTATGAGCCTGATGTTGAATATTATGCTCATTACAAAGTGATTATTGGTACTTTGGAGAAGGAATGCCTGTGTTGTCATGCACTTAAATATAAAAACAAGAAGGAAAGCTAACTTCGGTAAACCGAAGTTTGTATACTCTCTCAGTCTCTCTCTCTCAGTCTGCAATTGGATCATTGAAAATCAATCCATTTTGGTAATGTTGAAAAAATATCGAAATTTGTAAATGTTGTAAATTTTACATTTTACTTGTAGAATTTTACATTTTCATATAAATCTGCCGATCGCTTCTATGGCAGCTATATGATATAGTTGTCCGATCTTAATGAAATTAAAACCGTAATTCTAAAACCGTTAAAAACTGCTATATTTCGAAATTTTTAAAAATACGTTGAAAAACAGAGAACTTACATTTTTTTGTACATTAATTTTGCCATCATTCCAATGGCAGCTATAGGATATAGTGGTCCCATTTCGGCCGTTCCGACATATATACTGCGTGCTAAAGAAATAAGATTATGCTGAAAATTTCAGCCTGATAGCTTAAAAACTGAAAGACTAGTTCGCGTAGAAACCGTCAGACAGACGAACAGACAGACGGACATGGCTAGATCAACTCGACTGGTGATGCTGATCAAGAATATATATACTTTATGGAGTCGGAGATGCCTCCTTCACTGGGCTGCAAATATCATGGCAAAATTATAATACCCTCTGCAAGGGTATAATGAGCCAGTTGGGATGTGTTGCTCATCAAAAAAAGTACAACTACCCGAAATTAAAACACCAACTGAACCATTGCGCGGCTTACTTCTCGGTACAGATCCAGATTCTAGCCTGTTCCTGAAGTCAATTCGTACATTCAATTCATGCCAAATTCCAAATGACATCGTTTGGAGCAACAGAAATAGTTAACAATATTGCTGCAAACGGTCAACAATTTAATTCCACGTTCAAAATGAATCTGCCGCAACTTTCTCTAAACAACTGTTAGATATTGGCGATGGGAAAGTTGCTGTACATGAAAATACTGGATGTATAAAATTACAAACGGACTTCTGCACAATCATCGACTCGCAAAATACTCTTATCGATCGCATATTTCCCGATGTACACACACAATATCAAAATCATAAGTGGTTGACAGAAAGAGCGTTTTTGTCAGCAAAAAATGCGGACGTCAATGCATTAAATTTAAAAATACAACAGTTGTTGCCTGGGGACTTGGTATCATACAAGTCTATCGATGCAGTTTGTGATACCAACGATCAATTATCCAATTGAGTTTTTAAATTCATTGGATTTGCCAGGCATGCTCCGATAATTCTACTTCGTAACTTGAACCCACCACGGCTGTGTAATGGTACATGATTAGTAATTAAGAAATTAATGAAAAATGTCATTGAAGCCATCATTTTGAATGGGAAGTTTCGAGGCGAAAATGTGTTGCTGCCACGAATCCATACGATTCCTACATATGTGCCAATTGAATTCAAACGCACTCAATTTCCAATTAGATTGGCATTCGCTATGAGGATCAATAAGTCACAAGGCCAAACAAGTAATTTAAAAGATATACTTTAAGTTAATAAAGATTCATTTATTAACCTAAATTAAGAATACTTTAATTATTAGCAACGCCTTCGATTATAAGTACATCCCCGCACACTTATAGTAAATAGTTTTTTTTTTAACTATAAAAATGCTTTCTAGAAAAAATATACATCTATAAAGGTGTTGAATTTGGGCGAGGCAAAGTTCGCCGGGTCCGCTAGTTTCTTTGTAAAAACTTAAATTAGATACGTGGAATAAATTATTGTAGGATTTAAAAGTAAGAACATCCTTGTTATCCTTGAAGAGGAAAATGTTGTTGTTTTGAGTAGTCAATTATTTCTGAACTAGCCAGTATTATGATTAATATAAGAGGCATTATGAAAATTATTTTCTGTAAATTAATAAGAAAATGCACCGTTAAAACTTAATATTATCTTTGTGAATTATTTTATTTCTATTGTTAATTATTTATTTGGAAGATTTTCTTTTCTTTTTTACCTCCTGTTTTTTCTACCTTGAATTTAGTTTATTGCGTATACTTCTTTTCATACTTCTTTTCTTTACCTTACCTACAGCGTTTTATACCCGGTACTCATAGTATACAACATTAGTCTTTTTTGGATGTTACTTAACATGTTTCTAGCAACATTTGTCTTGGTCTATTAAATTTCACCCACTATGCTTTGGGTACCGGGTATATCACAGTTGGCCGCACTCGACTGTAACTTTCTCACTTGTTTATCTTTGTTATGAGTAATAAGCATATTTGTTTGAGCTTGCTTAAGCAGTTTATGAACATCGTTATGCCTTATTTTGTTGTAGAGTATTTAAATGGTTTTTCTTTGGTTACTGAATGAATGTTGTAATTGTATTTCAGCGCTGCTCTAACTAAGAACTATTTTCTTATATTAAACTCATATTAAATACATAAAGTCCATTTGTCCATTTTATTTACTAGGGCTTAAATAAAGCCTAGTACGCAGACAGTTCGCAACCTGAAAAAGATTTATAATTTTTTTCCAGTGACCGCTTCTTAAAACATTCTTCGGCATTTTTGGGAGGTAAATGATGCGGTCCTACCAATCTTAAATCATTATTATATTTATTTCATTTATATTTGAAAGACAATTCGACTTGTAGTTTCGTTTTGGAATATCTAATTTGCGCACAATAACCACCAACGCCGTCGCCCAGATTTTCTCGACCATGCATAACCGCCTCTTTTTCTCCCTATTACTTGTCCAACATTCTTTCCTGGATCGACGACCAGGGCAAGGGCTGCTATACCGGCTGCTGCTGGTGATTCTGTTCTTACCAAATGGAAATAAGCACCATCTGGGTGGTGGCGGTAGTTGCCGCAGATACTCCTGCTGCCACCAAATTGTTGGACTGGTGAAATGATTCAAAGTTACTTCGTTCTTGATGGATGCGAGACTCTGATTGTACACCATATCCTGACTGGCATACATTTGGTTAGAGTTTGTACTGCTCCTGCGCCCGCTTCTGTCCATTGCTGTACATGTCCTTTTTCAGCTTGGCAATGAAGATTTTGTCCACCCAGGCACTGCTCTCAGCAGCTGCGGCCTCTGTATGTACTTCTCGAGCTCGGCAATGAAGGATTTGTCCAGCCAGAAACTGCTCTAAGCGGCAGCGGGCGATGGCCGTCGCCTCTGACCCCTTCATCTCAGTCATCGAGCGTGACATCTCATAGTGCTCATCAAAGTCATAACCAAATATGACATCGAGGGACCTATTTCCTTCCAGACAAATGTTTAATATTGCCCAAATCCCTTATCATTGAATTGGCCTCTACCAATTTAATTATTATAACTTTATCTGCTCTTCTAAACGCCTGGACTGGGCTTTTTAATACATAATTGTGTTTGGCGGGATCTATATTTTTGAATTGTGTGAAGAAACAGTATGAGTGAGTGAGATACCAATAGTTGCGAACGACCTGTTTTATTAAATTTTTTATTCTGTGCGTCACCCCGCTCTAGAAATACAAAAAGTCTCTTTCTGGTATTTTCTAGTATGTTATTCGTTTGTCTGCGTACCGGCCTTTAAAACAGCGCTGCCAAAAAGTGTTTCTCGACTATTGACCTCTCGCTCTCTCTCACTGCTTAGAAACGCTGCACCGCGCTGTTCGCGAGTCTGAGTACGGAGCTTCAGCATAATATGTAGTTAAACCACACTATCTGCGAATGCTCTAAATTAAGCTGACGTGAAACTTGGTTCATTGTCCGTCATGATTGCTTTAACGAGTAGACAATGTTGGAGAATTTCCAGAATTTTGCTTCCAATACTTAGTTTGTTTTTAATTTATTTTACTGCAAGTTAAAAATATTTTATTATGAGCATAATATAAATCAATGTGAAGATTTTCCCCTTCCCTGGTTGGTATAGGAACTTTACCGATCAGAATTTATATTGGGTGCCTAATGTGCAATTTTTTATATATTCTTTCAGTTTGTTAAAACATTTAGGCCAATAATAGAGTCTAGATATATAATTATCATCAAGTCCTCCGTGCGCTTGACTGTGAGTTTCCTCAATGATTATGGCTTTATCTTTATCGTTTTCAACGTCCTGAAAAAATACTTTTGTGTTGAGAAATTTATTGGTGAAAATTTCTATTAAAGGTTTTTGAATTATGCAAAAATCTTCGAGGGTACAATGAATGTCAACAGTGACATTTGGTTGTAGGTATTCTCTGAAAATGAATATCAGGTTTTCTGGAGTGCCGTATGTGCCTGGTTTTATCGAATACGTTAATTGATTCATGAATTCTGCATCTTGCTCTAGAAATCAATAATTTTACTTAAAACTTATTTATCGCTGAGAGCTCTCTTTCCGGAGTTGAGGTTTTTTATTTGTTAGAAGGTTAGGCAGAATTAATAATATATATATATATATATAGATCCCGCGGTGTTTTGGTGTTAGCAATTCACTAATTGTACAAAATTATTCGTATGGCTTTAAAAACAGCACATTAAAAAAAAAATGTAAGAAGTGTGTTAGTGTTTAGGGGTTTTAAATTAAACACAAAAAAAACTTAAAGAAAAAATAAGTTCAAAAGCTAAGCAGCTCAGTGAGCGGAGTGACCGCTGGTCATTGGACGATGGTGTCGTCTTCACTTTGTTTCACTTGCCGACGAGTAGCGAGACGGGGGTACACTTATATGCGCACTTGTATATATATACTTGGAGAAATGGAGTCAGTATCTACTGTTCACATATGGATCGAAGCACAGGTGACATAAGGCAAGTTGACACATTTAGATTTTCATTAATAACTTTTATTGTTTGCTTTCAATGCTGATAGTTTATAATATTGTACACGTATTTGTTGAGTCGGGACATCCTTCGGGCGATTACTTGTGGTCACAGGACCAGTTGTTGGCGAGGGACACTACTTTCTCCAGCTCGTGTCGTTGGTCGCGGCGTCCCTGGATCACCCTCTTGTAGGTGCTAAGTCCTTTGAGTACCAGGAGGACGATCAGCAATCGCGCGATGAGTCGGAGGACTTGGTAGACCTGAGCGATTTCGTCCTTGTGGTCGACCACTTCGATCGTGTTTATTACGTTAGCGGTGCTGTCATCAACTTTGGACGTTTTGGAGCCCATTGTCCTTGTATGTGTCTTCCTTTCAGGACCTGGGTATTGTCGGCTGCAGGATCAACACTTGAACTCCGAATCACCACTTGAACTCCGAATTTGGCTCCGAGACGCGACGCGGTTGCAATAATCTTCCCGAGGGCTTCTGGGTTTTTTCTCTCCTCGGTACTGACAAACCGGTGACTTTTATACCAAAGACTGTGCCAAATTTCGCCTAGGAATCACCGGAATGGAACACAAAAGTGTTCTCACCTAGTATCATCCATTCCCCTCTTTTCGCCTATTGGCTGGAGTTATATGTGGGTCGACTTTGTTCTAATGTTGAATAGTTCAGCAAAATCGGCAGTGCTGGGTTACAGCTGATTGCATGGCCCCATTTGGCGAGTTTGGGCGGTGTCATCTGGTCGAGCCACCTTTTTGTGCAATCTCGCCCGTGTTGATTTTCTAGCGCACTAGTACATTGGCTATTCTTGATTTTCTTCCGGGTTAACCTAATGACTCACGTCGGCCCTAACCGGCGTACGTAACAGGCTCGGGGTCGTCGATGCTGATCAGCATGGAATGATCCCGTAAAAAAAATCAACGTGCAGGCGGTTATGCTCTTTTTACGCGCCCAACGTGGGCCTCGACCCATTCCCTGAGGTTAAGAGTCTCCTGCTCTACTGACTGAGCTAGCCGGGCTGAAAAAGGGCCTTCTTCGGCAACACGACGTCTAAACCTTCGCAAAGGTATATCGAGCTCGAAAGAAAAAAATTTCCTGGAAAGTAAAAATGGAACCTGCTTCCCTCCCGCAAATACAAAAGAATTTTTTTTATTTATTTATTTTATTTTTTTTATGTCGTTTACAGAATGACGAATGTATTATGTATTATATTATTTTAGAAGGAATTGCTCCTTTCTCGCGGCTCCTCGGCGTATTCATCCTCCGGTTCTTCATGCTCCAGGTAGGAGCGTCCTCGCCGTCGAATTCATTAGCTATCACCACCCGGTTGATTAGCTTGCCTGTGGCGGCTAGGCTTAACTGCAACAGGGTGGGCGGTGTTGGCACGGGGAACCCGTCCCAGGCACGTTGATCGTCATCGGCGGTGCGCCGTTCATTTTCCTCGCTCGCCAGCTCATACAGGCGGGCGAAGTCGCCGAGGGCAGCTTGGATGGATGGTTTCGAGAACATGGCTCTTCGACGATCGTTGGCATTATGACTGCCCGATATATGTCTTGGTTTGCCGAGACCTGAGGTGTTGAGTTTTTCAAGCCGCAAACAAGTCTTTAGCATGGTGAATTCCGATACTCTTACCGACTCCATTTCCCAACTCATATAAAGAATTTCCTTTTCTTTGGAGTACGACACAGCGGATCCTGTTAGGTCCTAATTTTGCGTTGTATCCTTCGGCCCGGTTACTTTGCTTATAGTTTTTCCGGTATACAACCTGACCTACAGCAAATTCGACCGGTCGGCAGCGGGTGTTGTATGTCCTTTCCGCTTTTTCGTGAGCTCGGTTTAGTCCTTGTTTCACTTTCTCTCGAATTAGCTCCATTTTATCGGGTAGGTCGATTTGTTTTTCTTCCATTCCTAGACCCCCGAGACGCCTGCGTATTGGATACACACTAGCATGCGTAACCGTGCGTGGCCCAAACATAGCATAATATGGTTCTAACCCCAATGCTTCATGGTGCCCGCTCCTTAGAGCACACGCTATTCGGCTTAGCTGCGAATCCCAGTTTCGCTGGCTTTGGTCAGTTGCTGCCCTAAGCATTTGCAAAACGGATCGGTTTACCCTTTCGGCTGAATTGGCCTGAGGTGAGTAGAATGCCGTTCTTACGGGTTGAACGCCATATTTGGTGAGTAATTCGGCGAAGATATGTGACACGAACTGTTTTCCATTGTCAGAGTGTATGTACTCCGGTACTCCGAACTGATAAAAAATGTTCTTTTCAAGAAAGTCAACGACCCCCGCGGCGGTAGCCTTTCGCATAGGTTGCAACCAAACGAACTTGGTGAAATGATCTATGCACACAAATATTACTGTGTTACGGGACTTTGACCTGGGGTATGGCCCCATAAAATCGATAAATATTCTTTGCAATGGTTGTTCAGTAATACGTTGTTGGCCCATTGGAGGTCTGGTTGTTTTGTTGGAGGTTTTGCTGACTTTGCAAATTTCACAGTCCCTAACTACTTGCTGTACCTCGGTCGTCATAGATGGCCAATAGTAACATTGCCGCAGCCTTGCGAGTGTCTTGTGAAACCCTCCGTGTCCAGCGGTGATGGCATGATGTGATCTCCAAACTAGGTCTGCGCGAAGTTCCGCCGGAACCCAAAGTTTCCATGCCCTGTCATTGTTTATCACATCATGGGTGCTAAATCCCAAGCGTTTGTATACCATGCCCTCAGATATCTGAGTGTCTGCTATTTTCCCCGCATTTTCCTCGATCCGTTTTATCAACATTTTGTACTCCGGAGATTGAAATGCGGCCGACTTGAGGTCTAGCTGTAATTCCATGGCATCAGCTGCAGATGTTTGAACTTCCTCCATGTGCACCCGTGAGAGTGCGTCGGGTACTACATTTAAAGCTCCCTTACGATGCTCTATGGTAAAATCAAATGCCTGTAACTTTAGACTAGTCGCGCTAGTCTCCCGGATAAATCCTTTTGGCCCATTAGCCATTTTAGACTAGCGTGATCGGTAACTACTTTAAACGGCATCCCTTCTACATACGCCCGAAATTTGCTGATACTTATTATCGCCGCATAACATTCCAATTCGGTGATACTATAATTTCGCTGCGCTTTATTTAGCTTAGCGGACACATATGCAATTGGGTGCTTGCCGCCGTCATCGTCAGTTTGAAATAAGACTCCCCCCACTCCCGTTGTAGAGGCGTCGCATTGTATAGTGAACGGTTTCTTGAAATCTGGTGTGAGGAGCACGGGCGCTGACACCATAATCACTTTCAATGCTGCAATTTGTGCATAATTTTGAATAAAGCGCCGATACTACCCAGTCATTCCCAAAAATCTTCGCAGTTGTTTGGCGGAGATAGGTATTGGAAAATCCTGGATAGCTTTGATCTTCGACTGGTCTGTTTTTATGCATCCCCCACCTACGACATATCCCAAGTATTTAGCCTGTTTGTAGCAGAATTTACTTTTCTCTACGTTGATGGTCAGTTTTGCCCGCTTTAGACAATCACTGACCTGTCGCAACATTTCCAAATGTTCTTCAAACGACGGAGAACATACCAAGAGATCATCCAAATATACAAATATATTGTCACGTAGCGCGGCTGGAATTACTTTGTCCATCAGTCGGCACATTCTTTGCGCGGCGTTGCATAAGCCGAATGGCATGACTGTAAATTGATATAAGGGTCTGCCGGGCACAGTAAATGCAGTCTTTTCTCTACTTTTGGCTTCCAGTGGGATCTGCCAGAACGCGTCTTTTAAATCAATTGCCGAAATATAATAAGTTTCCTGCAGTCGACTTAATAGTCCCTCAATATGTGGCAATGGAAATGCGTCTTTAATCGTCCGTGAGTTTACCTTGCGCGCATCTAAACAAAGGCGGTTCTTTGTGCCCTTCTGCACCAAGGTCACTGGAGAACTCCAGCTACTGTTACTTTCTTCAATCACCCCTAATCCAATCATTCTGTCTAGTTCTGCAAACACCAGTTGTTGCTTGGCTGGCGAGATCGGATAGTGACGCTGTTTAATGGGTAGATTTTCTTGTGTTACTTCGATGACATGCTCTTCTAAATCGGTTTTCCCCAAGCCCATGTCTACACAAGATGGAAATGTACTAACTAACTTCTGTAATATTGCCTTTTGCTCCGTTGTCAGTTCATGCGGAGTATACGCTGTCTCCGTTCGTGTCGAAGCTTCCTCGTCTCCCGTTGCCCCTACCTCCAGTTCTGCAACTTTCGCTAAGCGTTGCCCAGGCAACGGCAACTGAAATTCATCCCAGAATTCAATTCCAAAATAAAATTGCTGCTGTAAGGCTGGCACTATTAAAAACTCTAGCGCTTTTGTTTCCCCTTCCCATTCTACAGGCAAGTGAATCATGCCGGTAACTTGAGTCTTTCCTCCGTTAGCTGTTTGTACGTCTTGTCTCTTCAATCTGCGCACCTTATGTTGTCGCCCTTGTAAAAATCTTTCCGCCCCTCTTCCAATGCAATTTGCACTAGCGCCAGTGTCAAGTAGTGCTATTATTTCTTCCCCGTCTACTTTAGTCTTGGCGAACAGTCGGTTATCTTCTTTTAGGCTGATTACTGAAGCTATAATCTTTTTCTTGGTTTTCCTTTCAGCTTCCTGATATTGGTGTAAATATTGAAGTTTTTTGTCTTTCCTGGTTTCGGTTGGCTCTACGTCATTGAATATTCGTTCACGCGCCGCCTCGTATTCTTGTTTTCGCTGATGATACGACTTGTATGGCGAAATTTGTCTCGGGCGCGCGTTACTGTGACTTATTGTGTTGGGGTAGGTCCGGTCTGAGCAGGCTTCCCCGACCCTCCTGTCAGACTCTGCGGTAAAAACGCTGACTCGGTGGAATGATACGAGTCGTTTTTGCCGCAATAGTTGCAGACGGTGTCATGGAATCGCGCTTGGCACCTGGCTCCTTCTGATCCTCCGCGTTTCCGATAGAAATCCGGTGGCTTGTTACAAGTGTAACATAGGTAGGTATGGAAAGGAGACGTACATTCTTTCCCGGAATCTTGTTCCCTCCTATCTGACGATGCGTTACCACCTGGCTTCCTGTCGAATGCGTTTCTTCGCCCAAACGATGATCCTACGTTGTTTTGAGGCGGACGGCTCCTTTGGAATGCCTCGACCGGATATTCTTCAGCTTCCGTGCCGTCTATTTGGTCTTCGGCGATCTCGTTTACATGTCTAGGTCGAGCTCGTTTCTCTCGGATCCATTTCTCGACGCGGATTCCCTCTTTCTTAAATGCCGCCAATGTATTTATTCGTGAGGCCAGTAGGAATGCTCCCATTTGCGCGTTAAGATTTTCTTTTAGTATTTCGACGAAGTTATCTTCCGGAATTTTGTTCTTCAACTTGAATTGCAGGCTATGCATGGCTGCAATAAAATCATCAAAACTCTCATTATATCCCTGACGCCGTTCCATAAGCTCTTTAATGGTCACGTAGTCGTTTTCGGTCGTTGAGAACGCCTTGGTCATTTCGCTAGTCAAGTCATAATATCCGAATTCAAAATCATCGGCTGGGTCCTCCATCAACTGCCAGTACCATTTGGCTGCGGTACCACTCAATAAACAGTGAAATTCTTTAAATATCTGATCAACAGTGTACCCGTTCATTTCCGTTAAGCGGCTCACTCGGAACAGAAAACTCTCCACCGACATTCCCCTACTGGACCCATCAAACTTAAGGTTCCATTTGTCCGGGCGTGTTGGTCGAGTTCCTCTCTAGGACTCGGTATGGGTCGGTTTGCTGCTGCTGATGTCTGTCTTGGTTGGCTCTGCCGCGCGGCTCCGTGTCTCTGAGGCGTCGAACTAACCTCGGGGTTTTCCCTGGGTATTGGGCTCTCCCTTGGCTGTACTGCGGACAGTTCGTTTACTTGGCGCCGCAGGCTGATGACTTCCTCCTGCATTTCGGCCATTCTCGTTGTCATGGTTGCCTTCATCTCATTATTTGACACAATCAATGCGGAAAGCATTCGCTCTGGTCGGTTGTTGTCATCGCTATGTCTGGGCCTAGCTCCCTGATTATTTGGAAGAATACTGGACCGCCCTTGCGGTAGTCCTAAATCGAGGTGTTCCCCTCCTACAGCTCCTTCGGAATCGTCCATGATGACGCTGCTGCAATCTGCTAAACTTCCCAAGTTGTTTAGTTTGCTATTAAAGCTTATCGACTGGTTGGGTTCGTCAACTATACGCTAGCTCTCGCTGGTGTTTCTATTTTGGTTTGTCTGGCTTCTCTCGCCGCCAGTGTTGATGCTCGGAATGTTCTCACCGGAGGTAGATTAAGTGTAACCCTCTTCTTCTTCTTATCTCCTGCCATATGTTTAAATATTGTATAAATACCCAATCGACCACCCTGCCGTGTAATCGCGGTACTTCTTTATTTGCGTTTGTTTATTTAACTATTTGTAATATGATATAATTATCCGTGTTTGCGCGTTGTTGGCTTTTGTTAAGTTTTTTTTTTCGTTTTCGTGTGCTTTAATATTTTTGCTGGGCAGCAAAATTTTTTATGGCGAATAAAAATTGTGTAATTCAAAACGGGGTGCGCTGGTACTCCGGGGTATTGGTATAGGTCAAGAATCTTCCGAAATTAAGACCCCAAATAAAATTTCAAATAAGCCCTATTCAAGTGAATTCGCTGAATGGATTCAACTGCCCTCCACCGGAGTGATCAGTTCCTTCTGCGCCCACTTGACCTCTTCCTAGGAAAACACAGTACATTGGACTGCTGCTCACCCACAGGAAGGTTTTGTCCGAACCCCCTCCCCCCTGTCGTCGGAAACAGGTAGGCTCACTCACTTGCAGACGGATGGAGCTTTATTCCAGACAGGCGAAAGGAATTGCCTCCCTGCTCCTCTCTCTCTGGACTCGAACCTCGCGAGAGACCTGGTTCTGTGCCTAGTACAATGGATAGCGTCGGCCAGAGAGATAAATACTGTCGTCCCGCCCGTAAGTCATGGTAACCGTACAGACTCGAACCTCGCAAGAGACCTGGCATAGCCTAGTACAATGGATAGCGTCGGCTGTACAGATACGGTCATTCCCCCACCCCCTTCCGTACTGGATCGACAAACGATGACGAACCGCTACCCCAACCGATGACTGGATACTATTAAGACCGGTTAGTGGTGCGCCGTTATTCGCTTGCGACCCTGCTCTTCCTGGACTCGAACCTCGCGAGAGACCTGGCTTAGCCTAGTACAATGGATAGCGTCGGCCAGGAAGCGCAGCTAAGTTTGGTTACGTTAAATATTTCAAAAATGGTCTGCACTTTTATAAAGAAGTTATTATGGTATTATTTCTTTTAACGAGTAACTATGGTTCAAGTATTGAATTTAATATTTAAAATTTAAAAAGGGTCTTCAAAGTCAAATGCCAATTAAAAAACTACAAGTGTCAGATCGGAAGGCCTCTTCTGATACTAGTCTGTGAAGTTGGTGACTTTAAAAGCACATACAGAAAAATCATATATATATATATATATTAAAAACCAAATTTAACGAAAATTCTATACAAATTGTTAGCTAATTTTGACACCCAAGTGATCAGCTCTGATGCCTCTAAATTCTTTAAACAGCATAAAAAAGAATGTTTATATGAATACTAAAGTTTTTCTCGTCAACAAAAATAAGTTTTTGGCAATAAGGATGAAAGGATATTGCCTGAGTTGGGCGCCATTTCTGTTACGTCGGTGTTGTCGTGGTGCCTCAGTCCTTGGGGGACATAGGGCTGAGGAAGTGGCCGCCCGGATAGCAGACACGATTTGTGCAGCTGAGCTCGCCGGATTTGGGGTGGGTTCTTTGGACGCCACTATCCTCTCCAAACGTAATCAGAACAATTATTTACGTGCCTGAAAAATAGAAGAAATCGTTTGTCCGTCTGTCTTTCTGTCCACATTGCCCCGCAAGCATATTTATGCTTGATCGTGAAAACGATCGGGCTATGTTTTGGCCGTTTTCCCTCCCCAATCGCAAACTTCGTGCGCCTTTGGATCGTCGCGGGCCATGCAATACGATCCCCTTTTGTTGATGTCGTTCGTCAAAAGTTATGTCATTTTCTTGACCCAGTCTTCCAGTTGTACCAATGCCCCCCTTTTAATGGGTTTCTACCAATGTATTTTGTTGTTTTAAGTTCACATTACAAATTTATTATAAAGGTAGTTCAAACATGTATTGGACATGAAGGTGTGGCAATAAGTGTTGTTATAGCTATTCTGAATTGATTAATATTTTTGAGTGTACTTAGCACTTAGGTGTATTTAAAATATAATGGTTCTTTGGGAAGCTAATATTTTTTTTGTCATATGGTATGTAGTGTATATGGAGGGCACGAGTACATATATATATATAAATATGTCTGACAATATTGGGAAAAATGTCCCGTTGACTTACCCTCTGTTATTCCATCGCTGAGAGCTCTCTTTCCGGAGTTGAGGTTTTTTATTTGTTAGAAGGTTAGGCAGAATTAATAATATATATATATATATAGATCGTGCGGTGTTTTGGTGTTAGCAATTCACTAATTGTACAAAATTATTCGTATGGCTTTAAAAACAGCACATTAAAAAAAAAAATGTAAGAAGTGTGTTAGTGTTTAGGGGTTTTAAATTAAACACAAAAAAAAACTTAAAGAAAAAATAAGTTCAAAAGCTAAGCAGCTCAGTGAGCGGAGTGACCGCTGGTCATTGGACGATGGTGTCGTCTTCACTTTGTTTCACTTGCCGACGAGTAGCGAGACGGGGGTACACTTATATGCGCACTTGTATATATACTTGGAGAAATGGAGTCAGTATCTACTGTTCACATATGGATCGAAGCACAGGTGACATAAGGCAAGTTGACACATTTAGATTTTCATTAATAACTTTTATTGTTTGCTTTCAATGCTGATAGTTTATAATATTGTACACGTATTTGTTGAGTCGGGACATCCTTCGGGCGATTACTTGTGGTCACAGGACCAGTTGTTGGCGAGGGACACTACTTTCTCCAGCTCATTTCGTTGGTCGCGGCGTCCCTGGATCACCCTCTTGTAGGTGCTAAGTCCTTTGAGTACCAGGAGGACGATCAGCAATCCCGCGATGAGTCGGAGGACTTGGTAGACCTGAGCGATTTCGTCCTTGTGGTCGACCACTTCGATCGTGTTTATTACGTTAGCGGTGCTGTCATCAACTTTGGACGTTTTGGAGCCCATTGTCCTTGTATGTGCAGTGCTGGGTTACAGCTGATTGCATGGCCCCATTTGGCGAGTTTGGGCGGTGTCATCTGGTCGAGCCACCTTTCTGTGCAATCTCCCCCGTGTTGATTTTCTAGCGCACTAGTACATTGGCTATTCTTGATTTTCTTCCGGGTTAACCTAATGACTCACGTCGGCCCTAACCGGCGTACGTAACAACTTAGAGTTTTGGATATAAAGGTCATAGAGATTTGGATTATTGGCTGTTGGGATAATACCGTACCTATGGCTACGCCAGAGGTATCTGTGGACAAGGTAAATTTTTATACCACGTACCCATAGTTGCCAAAATATCGCTGTTTTCCACTATCGATTTTTTCGATGCTTTTACTAATGTTTCCTAGGCCATGTATACTTTTTTATTTTCTTAAATGCAAGTATTTGTTTGTTTATTTACAAAATTTATTCATTTCTTTGTGTAGCTTAAAATAACATAAATGGTAATATACATGATATTTTAACATAAAAAAAAAACACTTCATTAGTGGTTACATTTTGTAATGTAGTTAATTAAGAGATCATACTTTATTATTAATGAGCCAATTTTTTCTGCTCATAAAACTCCTTTTACCAGCATTCTTTCTAATAACGATTCCGGTTTTTCTGAAAATGGGCTCGCCTTCAACTGAAGCGGCTGGAATGCATAGAAGTTTTTGCAACACGTCTTTAATTTATTTTTATTTATTTTTAAGCTGGCCTTCCGACAGAAAAGTTGCAACTGCACTTCACATGCACAGCGCTGTCCAACCGCAACTTTATCAACAGCCTCCTTTCAATGTTTTGTCAAGCGCTTCTGTCTTTCCCGATTACAACAACATGACCGGCGCTGGACAACGCTTTTTTAACAACAGTAGTGCGCTTCAATCTTACACTTCAATGTCTGGTATCATTCCTGGAAAATATTTAAGCGGTGTTCATTTGCCGGTGACATCGCAAGCAACACCTATGCATCTTGCCGAACACTTGGAGGTAGCCCATGGTATTAGCAGTAGCTCTTCCTGCTTGGGTCGTAACCGTTATATACCCTATAACTTCAACCGCTACGGTGTGGATCCATCACATAGCAGCCAACATTCCCAACATCAATATCCACATCCGCAGATTGTGTCGGCCTGCACCTCAACATATGCTTACCACTATGCTGGAATCTACCAGCAGCACGGAAACATAGGCGTGAAGCAGACCATGCCTTCGTCAATCTCCCCAGTCGCCCTTAGTGGACCTGTTCTTAGTTCGGTTCCCATCATTCCTTCAGTTAATAACCTCGTAAACCGTGCAATAACCTCCAGTGCGGGGATGCCATGCTTTGGTGCTGCAACCACCGATGTGGCCGGCGGAATTGGCGACGAGAGCGAGGGACGCAATTTTGCCAACGTAACTGATGCCAACGACGCGGTCACTTTGCAGATCACGAACCTGGATTATTCGCTGGACGAGTCCAATTTACGTAGTTTCCTGATGAATCAGCTGAAACCGATTACTCCAGTAGTTTCGCTTGTCTTCGAAGGTAGCTCCTATGCCAAAGTCACTGTGCCTGATCTTTATGTAAGAAATTCGCAATCATTAATTTATTCCGAGTAAAAGATTTAATCGGTCTTTTCTGTATAGTTTGCCAAGCAGGTCGTCTCCAATTTGCATCGCAAAAAAATTGGACACAAGCGTATGTTGGTCAGCTATACGCGCGATTCCTCCACGACCGAGGTCAATACACTTCGTTGTCAGGTAGCCGGGCTGCTAAAGGTAAATTTATATTCATTTAACTGCGTTTATTTAATTTTTTTTACCGTGAATACACACTGTAAATTTAATTTATTCTTTAATTGTACTTCTAATGATTTTTAGGATGTTCCGTACTATACATTGCCAATGTATAAGTTTCGAGAACTCTTCCAGTCGCGCTTTAAAACTTCAATCAGTGTTCTGGATTTGTACAAAATGCAGGATATCTGTACTATCAACTCGGACAACAATGAGGAAAAGTTTATCAGTTTACAGCCGGACCTAGTGAACACATTAGAAAGTTCGCCGTTAATGGAAGGGTTGCAACACAGCGTTCCCTATTGTACGGTTCATTTTAAAAGAGAGCAGCATAAGGGATGGGCCGAGCAGGAAATTGAGCCTCTGCCCAACGTGTGCATGACAATTTCAGAGATCCAGAAACTAATCTATCCGTTAATGAGGATCCACCCTGGAGACATTCCAGTGGCTACCCTTATACATTGCATTGAAGGTCAACTGAAAGTGTCAATAGTGACGAACGAGAGTGGCATCAACCTGGAGCACTTGGTTTGCTGTGTCCATGGAATTCAGGTTCAAGTCAACAACTTTGGCATTAAAATTCTAGGCTGGCTAGAGCTGAACAAAAATGTGCCGTCGTCGATGGAATCTATTAACTGCAGCTATAATAATAATTCAATCAATCTGAGTGTTAGCGATCGGGGTAGCTATTTCAAGAATTCAGCGGCTGATCCGTTATTTCAGATCTCGCGGGAAGTTATTGAGCTGGTGAAGATGTCCCCGAAATCCACAATTAAGTTTAATCGCTTTATTCCGGCATACCACAACCATTTCGGAAAGCAATGTCGAGTGGCTGACTACGGCTATACCAAGCTAATCGAGTTGTTCGAAGCCCTGTCATCTGTTGTACAAATTATGGGCGATGGAGAGAATCGTCAAATCACGCTGACCCACCGAACTCAGATACGTAGATTTACCTCGGATCTGATGCGTGTTTTGCGTGCTAATGGTAACAATTCGTTGCTACTTTCTCAGTTACCTGTTGTTTTTGGCCAAACCCAAAATCGTAATTTCGACGTTACAGATTATGGCGTTTGCGATATTGTGGATATTCTAGATGGTCTCGTCAATTCAAACATTGTCGTCTTGAATCCTGTGCATCATGGAAAAGACATTCTCATATCAATGCCGAAGCGCAAGCAAACGAGCAGTGAATTAGAAAAGACTTTTGTGTTTGCCGGCGAAATGGTGGAGCTTTTTCAAAATGCTCTTCAGTACACCATTCTTTTTCAGAAGTTCGTACGGTCCTACCACTACCATTTTGGCTACCAATGTCGACTCAGTGACTATGGTTTCCTAAAATTGGCGGATCTTATGGATGCTATTCACGGTTTGGTTGACATGGAGATGACCAATGACGAGGACAAGAAGATAATACTCTCGCCGACTATAGCCAGACGTGTCTTTGCGGAGCAATGCGAGAAGCTCATACGTAACTCAACTGGCAACACTACGAACTGCATGAAATTAAATCAAGTGCTAAAGCTACACAAAAAAAAGTACGGCTACCAGATTCAGCCCCTGACTCTTGGGGTATCATCGGATATGGCTAAGGCAGTTGAGATGTTACCTTACGTGGAGGTGAAACATAAAGACCACGACACTTGGCTTATTTGTCACAGTGACAACGTGGAGTTTCGTCTTGCTTGCTACCGAGCATGCAAGTTTCTTCTTCAACAGCAGCAATTTGATGCGGTAAAACCAACTGCCTTGTTAATAAATTCCGATTTTACCAGATCTTGTCCCGTCGCAACATTTTTAAGCGACTTAAATACCAAACATAAATTACGGCTTACCGAATCAGCTCTTTTAGCAATGCGACATTTTATTGATGTAAGTTATTAAATATATAAATATATCTATATTGCACATAACATCCTTTCTAGATATACAATGACACCGATACTGACTTGCAATGTGTTCGTCTTACCGCTTTTACGAAGTTCTTAATGAACATTGTGAGTTTGCTTGAACAGCGTCCCAATATGTATTTGTATGAGATCAAGAGCGCTTTGGAATGTGGCCTCACTACTACATTTGAATTTGGGTATCCTAACCTGTATTCGCTGGTTGCCGCTTATGATGACATCTTCACAATTAACAATGGACCAACTCAAGAAAGAAGCGATGTGACCCTGAATGTCAACTGTGAGCGTAAGTATCATATCATAGTCACAGATGTAAATAACAGTTGACTGCTTTTGGATATACGCTAACCGTATTGTCGCGAGCGAAAATTAAAACAAGAATGAAAGCTAACTTCGGTAAACCGAAGTTTGTATACCCTTGCAGTCTGCAATTGGATCATTGAAAATGGATCAATTTTGGTAATGTTGTAACGATCGGGGGGCGGGACAGCCCAGTCTCATCCAGGATTCGCTGCAACAAATTTATATTGTTAAAAAATAAGAATACGGGGTTTAGATTTAAGTAATATAATATATATTTTGACTGGCATCTCCTCTTTTTCACCACACCTGCCTTAAGCGGGGCACAAGACGCTCTATCTCTAACACTGTTCACTGGTCACTGGCGAATCCACTGCGACATAAACTCCACAACTAACTGCCCCTGAAGTGAGCCTTGGCTCGTTTCCCAAGGAGTCACTTTCCCTAGCACTGGTCACTTCCTATATCCCCTGCGCCGAGAACTCGACTACTAACTGCTCCTGAAGTGATCCTTGGCTCGTTTCCCAAGGAGTCACTTTCACTAGCACTCCGCGGCCACTACTGCCTAAACTCCACAACTGAGTCTCCGCCTCAAGACCTGACTCGCTCTTTTATACCCCCCTGCAGCGCTGCTATTCAGCAGCCCTCTCTCCCGCCAAAACTCTTTGCATCCGTGTCCCGCTATGCGCTGACTAACGGCTCTGCCGAAAGCTTTCTCTCCCTTTCTCTTCTACTGCTTTCTCTTTTGTCGATCCTGCGTTCTCTTAGTGCTTTTGTGAGGGATCTTAACGATTCCTTACAATGTTAAAAAAATATCGAATTTTGTACATTTTACATTATTAATAATTTGCGCCAATTCGAGGTCTATAGTCAACCTGATCTTCATATACATAAATCAGATTTGTTGACCATTAATTGTCAGATACACAGATCGTTTTTGTCAGAAGACAAAAGCAACAGGTTTGTCCATACACCCTGTTTCACTCTTACCAAGGAGATCATCAGGGAACTTTGATGCCGATCGAACTTCAATATTAAATGCGTCATTATATACTAGTGCCTTGCTGAACCCGGACTTGGGAATCTGTAAGACCGTATGCATTAACATCGGCCGCTCTATTACATTTAGAAATGTATATTTTCAAATAAATCGACCTATCTATGAAAGCTATATGATATAGTTGTCCGATCTTAATAAAATTAAAGCCGTAATTATAAAACCGTAAAAAGCTTTTATATCTCGAAATTGAATGAAATACGTTGAAAAACAGAGAATTTATAGTATTTTAAACATTAATATCGGCATCATTCCTATGGCAGCTATAGGATATAGTGGTCCGATTTCGACCGTTCCAACTAACAGCGCGTATACAGCGTGCTAAAAAAATAAGACTATTTCAATTTTCATTTGTAC
The DNA here is from genome assembly GCA_018153105.1 of Drosophila rufa. Classification (NCBI taxonomy): domain Eukaryota; kingdom Metazoa; phylum Arthropoda; class Insecta; order Diptera; family Drosophilidae; genus Drosophila; species Drosophila rufa. The sequence continues at coordinate 1,246,883 of JAECXS010000003.1, read as the reverse complement.
ATCAATGGACGTACAACCATGGCGTGCATACAAATTTCTATGGAACCATCAATTATTATCTTCTTGATTAACAGACCAATGGGTATTTCTGCCTCTGTCCAATTGAAATGTGTGATACTCATTTTGTTGGAAATTTCATTGAAATGAGTAATACCTCATTTTGTTGGATTTTTTTTTTTTTTTTTAATTTTGATTGATTTATTGACTTACATCCTAGCACAACAAGATTAACTTATCTTTAGGGTACTAGTCACATCGATTTTATACATTGAAATTCTTATAAATAACAAATTGATTTTAAGTATAATATTAAATTAACATAAAAGTTTTGTGACATATTATGAGTGTAGTTTTATTTTATAAAAAATTTTATTTATCTATGTATTATAATTATTTATATTTATATTTTTTATTTTTTTAATATTTTTTTTATTATTATTGTTAGTATTATTATTATTATTATTATTATTATATACATTTTTTTATTATTTTATTTTTTTGATTTTATTTTATTTATTTTTTTTATTATAATAATTTCCCAATTGCTTCTGTGTTTATTATTTTAGGTGTTGAAAAAGGAGTTTTTTAAATTGCGTTGCGTTTTTGATCTGCTTGATGTGGTTTGGAAGTCGATTCCAAAGACGAACAGCGTGTATATAAAAGTGTCTTTCTGAACTTGCGAGTTTAAATCTTAAGCAAACTATATCACTTCTTCTTATAGAAGTGGCGAAACGTAATTTTTCGAACAGGTATGATGGCTCTTTAGTAAATATTATTTTGTGTAGCAAAAGTAAAGCCCTTGCGTTTGTCCAGTCATTAAAGTTGAGATTAAATATTTTATACGAAAAAGGAGATACATGATCAGTTCTTTTAAGGTTAAATATATACCTTGCCACACTATTAAAAGCTACTTTTAATTTCTGCTTGCTTATTGCATCACAGTTTCCAAAAACCTCTACTCCATAAAATAAGGTAGGCATTAGATAGGTTTTAGCAATAAGCATTTTTAGTTCAGGAGTTAAAAAGTATTTTGAATTCTGTAGTTGCCTAAGTAAGCCATATGTTTTTCCAACCGCTTTAGCAATATGATCACTCCAGTTCAAAACGGAGTTAAATGTAAAGCCTAGGTTATTGGCAGTGCTTACATATTCAATGGAGGAGTTGCCTATTCGAAGTTTTGGAAGGTCTGCCGTATTTAACGATTTTTTATATATGATTAGACATTTTGACTTGGTGGGATTTATAAGCAACCCATTTTCATTGGCAATAAAATGCAAACTTAAAAGTTAAGTAAACATTTGTTTTTTCATTATTCTGATTTTTCGTGACCTGTGACCATATACAGAAATAAGATTTATTAACTATTAATTTTTGTCACATACACAGATCGTTTTTGTCAGAAGACAAATGCAGCAGGTTGTTCATATAGCCTGTTCTCTACCAGTAATGGCACCAATTACCCGAAGGGGTTTGCCCTTAACACGAAGTTTCCTATTTTTTTTTTTTCGATATTTCCAAAATTGTAAGTGTCGACTCGTTAAATGCTAATAACTTTTCCCATTCTTCACTGCTTAATATAGTTCCACGGTGTATTTGTGAACTTGAGAACTTATTTACTACTGGTGTCTTATCATTATGAAACGTTTTCAAGACCATCAAAAAAGCACTTTCCAAGCGCAAAGTAACGGTTTAAGGTCGCTAAACAAGATAAAGCTTCGAGAACAGTTTTTGATGAGAGAATTTCGGAATGCTTAAGCTTATCTTAAAGTAAACTTAAAGCTTAATATTATGTCTGTGTCTTATCATTCTGAAATTCTCCATATATAGTACTAAGGATTTATAATAATAATTATAATAATAATAAAGATAATACGAATATTAATATGCGTAACGCCATAGGATTTTAAATCTTAATTCGAATTTTAATCCAACGAGGGATCGTGTAGTAAGAGTAATTATATACGGACATTTCCAGGATGGCGATCGGCACATTCGTACGGCATAAAGTGGGACAAATGATGACAAAGTTAATATTTTCTGGATTGTTTTTTGCACGATAAAATACAAGCTTTGTGGGAATCGAAATTATTTGAAGAAAACAATGCATCGCGAACCATAGAAACAAGTAAGAAAGCTACAGTCGACTGTGCTTGACTGTGAGATACCCGGTACCTAAACGTTTGCGCTTCGCACTAGGAGGCAAGTCTACTTCGATACTTCTTAAAATAAATCGCCTCTTGAATTAGCTCCCGACCTTAACAATTTAATGTCATACTTAAATATGAATGATACATTTAATAGGAAAACATAAAAACATGCTATATTCTTTTGTCATTTCTTCTGCAGCTGGCACCATTATATCACACGGCCAAGGCTTGAATGCGCCACCTGTCGGCTACAGCTTGCAACAGCAGTGCCTTAGGGCGGTGTGTTAAAATTCTAACCTTATTGCTAATATCTCCCATGTTTATCATCCGATTTTACTGAAATTTTCAGGAAACGTCCATTTTATTTTATTTATATATTGTATTTATTAACTTTAATCCGAAAATAACGAGTATAGCTTATTTAAAGTTTTTTATGATTTTTGAGGGCGGAAGTCTGCGCAATGCGTATTTTTTTCGGCTAGTTTAGTATGACGCTACAAAAGCATAGCTCTTGTTTTCGTGTTCTTTAAAAATAGTATCTATAGGTCCCGGACTCTATAGGTGGGAAGGGGCACCACTTTTGATAATTTTATGTTATGATAGTCGTCTATGTCTATATCTATGTCTATATTCGTAGGTCCGCAGGGTGTGCGCAAACGACCTCAACCTAACGGTGTGGCAAGATATCCAGCCAAACGTTTGTATCGTTTTACGTACAGATAAATTGTCTCTAGTGCTGTAGGTATTCCCGTGTCTTAAAATAATGTGTGAATTTCTCCGTAGTGGTGCCACTTCACTCCCAGCATCCTTCTCAGAGCCTTTGTTATGTACGCTTGCACCCTTTTTAACAAAGAATCACAAGCGGTTCCCCAGCATGTAATTCCCCAGCTCAGAGTCGTAAGGATCATGGCTTTAATGGGCTGCACCTTGGCCTGGAGAAATAGGACGAATGACGAATGAGCCAATTCATTTTTTCAAGCTTCGCCCTTGCTGCCCCTTTCAGCAAAGTCGGCGGTCTGGGGTTACGCCAAGGCAAAATGTGACGAGTTATTTAAAAGAAAAACTCTTAAGCCTCAATAAAATAATGCAGCTTTCCAATTATAAAAGTTATTTTTGATTATTACTATCATTTTATTTATTTTCCAAGCTTATTTTTGATTTTAACGGTACATCACGACCGGTACAAGATTTCCATATGTTTTTACCTCACGTTTTTCTTCTTTTTTTTTTTAATTTCCTTGAAAAAAAACAATTATTTTCATCTCAATATATTTCAAAAGGTATGTTCTGTATGCAAAATAATTAATTTATAAAATTTTAGTTTGTTTTTAGCTATAAGGCCGATTTTTACATGAAAACACTAAGATATGCTATAGAACCATTCTTTTAAGAAAATTTTGATTTGGCTTTCAAGTTTCTTTATCACTGTGGACGGCAGTCTACATAGTGACGATGAGCACCGAGACTGTGGTGCGCAAGGAGACTACTATATAGAGCCGTAGAATTGAAAATCTGCTACGACAGTCCGATCGGAACCATTTATATCTTGATCAAAAGGTATTGTTAACCTCTTTGAAACTGCATACTAAGATTTTTCAAAAACAGATTAGTCAGGAGAAATGGGAGTCAAAGTGCGAAATTGAAAATTTTGAATATTGGAGCTGTTGGGGCCGGTGGAGCAAAACTCAACAAATTTTTAATGTTGTTGTGATCTAGCTTCAAATACACGTCGAATGACACCTCAATCATCCCGATCCGATACTCCGTTCAAAAGATATTTAATACACAAGATTTTAACGGCCTTTCCGAAATGAGAACGATTGTCCTGTTGTCTGTCTGTCTGTCTATGTGTCTATTTTTTTGTTTTAGAGTCCTGGAACCACTTTTATTTTATTAATCAGCTCGAGCTACAGAAACGTGCTAGATGTCGTTAGAAAGGTAATTTGAAATGATAATAGCTTTGCCTTGCCATAATTTATCTAAATATAATATTTAAAAATTTATAATTAAAATAAATTTTTTGTTTTTAGTTTTTGTAATTTTTTCAAAAATGGCTCTAACGATTTTGATGTTTTTTTTTTTTTTTTTAATCTAATCTAATTTTTGCGATTCCCACTACTTTGGCGGGAAAAAAAAAAATCGATTTCTAGCGCCCATAACTTCTGAACGAGTCAAATTACAGAAGCGTGCTATATGTCGTTGGAAAGGTATTTTTATATGATATTTATTTTGCCTTGACAAAATTTTAAATATTTATAATTTGAAATGAAAATTATTATTTTTTTAAGATTTCATATTTTTATTTTTTTTAATTGGCTTCTACGATTTTGATAGTCACTTCAGGCCGTATAGCCCTTGATATTACTGCTTACCTTTTGGTGTACAACACATATCACCGAAAAGTTGCTTTCTCATCAAAATTAATAACAATGATCCCATATAGCTAACTACTTACATGGATTTTTTGTTAATTTTTCCCATTTGAGTTTTAAACAAAAACTTCTGATATCACTCAAAAAACACCTCTTAACAAGGTACCAATTTTTTGTACGATATCCGGCGTTCAGCTAATATCATGAGTCAGAACTATGTGTTATAATATTTTAATAATATCTATGTCGTATATGAACGGACATGGTATTGAGCTATACTTATTAACACTAACAATGGGAGACCTATATATGTACATATGTCATTTTAAAAACTTCTAATACACTAGTTTACACTCAAAATGCTCCAAGCCTGTTGATGTGAAATTCTGGTAGAGTTGAACCCCCAGATCACGAAAATGGCTTTAATTTTTTTTTCTATGGATACGTTTTTTTTAAAAGATTTTTTAAAGTTTTACACAAAAAAAATTTGCTCAGTTTACGTTTATTATTTCATAGCTCGAGTTGTAGCCAACCAATTTACCTGTCGAATGTTTTATTTTACAGGTAATGAACTAACCTTTCGATTTTAAAACACTTTATGTATATTGGATAAGTACTTTGTGTGCTATAGCTCGATAAACTTAAAAAAAGTGGAAATTTCAATCCGTTAACTCAAATGTTAAAGTGCTGCTAGCATCCTAAAAACTCGGAAAAAATCCGTTGGAAAATCAAAACGTGTTTTTTTACAAAGATGATCGCCCAAAGTATCAAACAGGCCTATAACTCCAGAAATCCGTTGAAGAATAAATTTATCGTGGACTGTTCATCTGTTATCCGACTGTTCATCACATCTAGAACAGTTAACAGGTCATCTAAAGGTGTTGTCCAACACTGTACATTCAATCTAGTAGACATCCGTCCAAAAATTTGAAAAAAATTCTAAATTTTCTTAACTTTGAAAATCCACGATAAATCTATTCTTCAACGGATTTCTAGAGTTGTAGGCCTGTTTGATACTTTGGGCGATCACCTTTGTAAAAAAACACGTTTTGATTTTCCAACGGATTTTTTCCGAGTTTTTAGGATGGTAGCAGCACTTTAACATTTGAGTTAACGGATTGAAATTTCCACTTTTTTTAAGTTTATCGAGCTATAGCACACAAAGTACTTATCCAATATACATAAAGTGTTTTAAAATCGAAAGGTTAGTTCATTACCTGTAAAATAAAACATTCGACAGGTAAATTGGTTGGCTACAACTCGAGCTATGAAATGATAAACGTAAACTGAGCAAATTTTTTTTGTGTAAAACTTTAAAAAGTCTTTAAAGCCATTTTCATGATCTGGGGGTTCAACTCTACCAGAATTTCGCATCAACAGGCTTGGAGCATTTTTATACCCTTGCAGAGGGTATTATAATTTTGACCAGATGTTTGCAACGCAGTGAAGGAGGCATCTCCGACCCCATAAAGTATATATATTCTTGATCAGCATCACCAGTCGAGTCGATCTAGCCATGTCCGTCTGTCTGTCCGTCTGTCTGTCCGTCTGTCCGTCTGTCGGTTTCTACGCGAACTAGTCTCTCAGTTTTTGAGCTATCAAGCTGAAATTTTCAGCATAGTCTTATTTTTTTAGCACGCAGTATATATGTCGAAACGACCGAAATCGGACTACTATATCCTATAGCTGCCATAGGAATGATAGCGAAATTAATGTAAACAAAAATTTAACTTCTCTGTTTTTCAACGTATTTCTATAAATTTTCAGACATAGCAGTTTTTTATGGTTCTAGAATTACGGTTTTAATTTCATTAAGATCGGACAACTATATCATATAGCTGCCATAGAAGCGATCGGTCAATTTATATGAAAATGTAAAATTCTACATGTAAAATGTAAATGTATATATTCAATAAAGATGATTTTACCGTTGTTTTTTTGTGTTATTCTGCCCATAACTTCTAAACGACTTAAGCTACAGAAATAATGTAAGCACCGTTGTCTTCTGTCGTTAAATACGCAGCCAACGATACCACATTCATTCCGATCTGATGCTCCGTTGAAAAGATATTCAATAAAGAATAGATATAGATAGTCAATAAAGATGGTTTTAACGTTGTTGTTTTTATACCCTTGCAGAGGGTATTATAATTTTGACCAGATGTTTGCAACGCAGTGAAGGAGGCATCTCCGACCCCATAAAGTATATATATTCTTGATCAGCATCACCAGTCGAGTCGATCTAGCCATGTCCGTCTGTCTGTCCGTCTGTCTGTCCGTCTGTCTGTCCGTCTGTCTGTCCGTCTGTCCGTCTGTCGGTTTCTACGCGAACTAGTCTCTCAGTTTTTGAGCTATCGGGCTGAAATTTCCAGCATAGTCTTATTTCTTTAGCACGCAGTATATTTGTCGGAATGACCGAAATCGGACTACTATATCCTATAGCTGCCATAGGAATGATGGCGAAATTAATGTAAAAAAAAATTTAACTTCTCTGTTTTTCAACGTATTTCTATAAATTTTCAGACATAGCAGTTTTTTATGGTTCTAGAATTACGGTTTTAATTTCATTAAGATCGGACAACTATATCATATAGCTGCCATAGAAGCGATCGGTCAATTTATATGAAAATGTAAAATTCTACATGTAAAATGTAAATGTATATATTCAATAAAGATGATTTTACCGTTGTTTTTTTGTGTTATTCTGCCCATAACTTCTAAACGACTTAAGCTACAGAAATGACGTAAGCACTGTTGTCTTCTGTCGTTAAATACGCAGCCAACGATACCACATTCATCCCGATCTGATGCTCCGTTTAAAAGATATTCAATAAAGAATAGATATAGATAGTCAATAAAGATGGTTTTAACGTTGTTGTTTTTTTTGTCTTATTCTGCCCATAACTTCTAAACGACTTAAGCTACAGAAATGACGTAAGCACTGTTGTCTTCTGTCGTTAAATACGCAGCCAACGATACCACATTCATCCCGATCTGATGCTCCGTTGAAAAGATATTCAATAAAGAATAGATATAGATAGTCAATAAAGATGGTTTTAACGTTGTTGTTTTTTTTTTCTTATTCTGCCCATAACTTCTAAACGACTTAAGCTACAGAAATGATGTAAGTACTGTTGTCTTCTGTCGTTAAATACGCAGCCAACGACACCACATTCATCGCGATCTGATGCTCCGTTGAAAAGATATTCAATAAAGAATAGATATATATATTCAATAAAGATGATTTTACCGTTGTTTTTTTGTGTTATTCTGCCCATAACTTCTAAACGACTTAAGCTACAGAAATAATGTAAGCACCGTTGTCTTCTGTCGTTAAATACGCAGCCAACGATACCACATTCATTCCGATCTGATGCTCCGTTGAAAAGATATTCAATAAAGAATAGATATAGATAGTCAATAAAGATGGTTTTAACGTTGTTGTTTTTATACCCTTGCAGAGGGTATTATAATTTTGACCAGATGTTTGCAACGCAGTGAAGGAGGCATCTCCGACCCCATAAAGTATATATATTCTTGATCAGCATCACCAGTCGAGTCGATCTAGCCATGTCCGTCTGTCTGTCCGTCTGTCTGTCCGTCTGTCTGTCCGTCTGTCTGTCCGTCTGTCCGTCTGTCGGTTTCTACGCGAACTAGTCTCTCAGTTTTTGAGCTATCGGGCTGAAATTTCCAGCATAGTCTTATTTCTTTAGCACGCAGTATATTTGTCGGAATGACCGAAATCGGACTACTATATCCTATAGCTGCCATAGGAATGATGGCGAAATTAATGTAAAAAAAAATTTAACTTCTCTGTTTTTCAACGTATTTCTATAAATTTTCAGACATAGCAGTTTTTTATGGTTCTAGAATTACGGTTTTAATTTCATTAAGATCGGACTACTATATCATATAGCTGCCATAGAAGCGATCGATCAATTTATATGAAAATGTAAAATTCTACATGTAAAATGTAAAATTTACAAAATTCTATATTTTTTCAACATTACTAAAATGGTTCGATTTTCAATGATCCAATTGCAGACTGCAAGGGTATACCAACTTCGGTTTACCGAAGTTAGCTTTCTTTCTCGTTTTTTTTTCATTTTGCAAACTGGTGATATCAAACAAAAACATAAAAGTTTTTAATTAGTTTCAAAATCGGCATTTAGCTGAAAAATTTAAACAGGCAAAACAGGCGGCGTGCCGATTTTGAAACTAATTAAAAACTTTTTAAATATTTTTGTTTAAATAACTATTAATCGTCACAAAATTTGGTATCAGACATTTTTTGAATTAAATGTGCCTTCGTCACTTATATCTCACCTCGTTAAGAGGTGTTTTTGTTTGATAAATAAACACAAAAAATACGATGATAACGAACATTTTAGTTTTTGCTCCTGGTTGGCCTTTTGTTAGAAATTCCCATATGAATGAATAATAAAATATGAATGAACACTACAGATTGATTAGAATTTCATGGCGAGAAATTCCTTTCGTTTTGAATTCGAATCAATTATAACGCACCGTCGCGTCGACAAGTATCTTCAAAACCGTTGTCTGTGATTTTTATACCCTTGCAGAGGGTATTATAATTTTGCCATGCTATTTGCAACGCATTAAAGGAGGCATCTCCGACCCCATCCTATATCCTATAGCTGCCATAGAAATGATGGCGAAATAAATGTAAACAAACAAAACATCTCTGTTTTTAAACGTATTTCCTTAAATTTCGAGATATAGCTTTTTATTACGGTTTAAGAATTACGGTTTTAATTTTTAAGATTTAAGATCGGCCAACTATATCATATAGCTGCCACAGAAGCGATCGGTCGATTTATATGAAAATGTAAAATTCTACATGTAAAATGTACAAAATTCAAAGTGAACGGTCGTGTTTTTGTTTTGCGCCTCGTATTTGTGTAAATTCTTTGCTATAAACCACCGGGGTTTTTTTGAAACTTCTATCTTGTGTTAAATAATAATTCACCGTTTCACTTCACGTGTGCATGCAGCTGTTTTTGTGTATTAATAACTATATTAATTGCAAATTAGTTTGGTGCAGCAATTGCTTATCTTCATTTTTGCATTCCTCTTTGTGCTTTATCCGTTACGCCGATATTACAGCTTGACGGCTTAAGCTCCCTAACTCTCGCTCTATTGCTCGCTCTCTCTCTCTTAGTGCACTTAACTTCTCTTATTTTCTCTTAACTTCTGATTGGTACAGTGGTAAGTAACTATAATGACCGGTAATATTGTTTGCGCTATTAAAACCTGCAAGAAGGTAATTTCAAATGATGACCCTAATATTGGCTGCTGGCTGTGTGATAATGTTGTGCACGCCAAGTGCCTTGATCGCACAGGCCGGGCGGCTGAAATTATTAAAAACAGTGTAATGCGCTACTGCTGTGAAACTTGTCGCGAGGTTGAAAAGGAAATGAGGTCTTTTATGCGGCATACCAAAAATGGTTTTAGGGAGCTACTTGTTAGTTTTTGTAAAACTAATGAGGTGCTCCTTGCGCTGGACTCCCAGTTTAATGGCCTTAAGCTATTAAATGAGTCCCCTAAGCGCAAAAAAACCACGGTTGGCACACCGCATTTGGGCGGATCCCAACAACTCGCGGCGGGTTCTCAACCGCTCACTCCCTCGGCACAGCCCCCGACTCCAATATATCTAACTCCAATGATATTAAGATCGGGGGCGATAAAAGATTCGGCCTCCGAATGTGCCGCGGGAGGGACAACGCCTCCATTTATATCCGTTGAGTCCGCTGAGGGGTCACAATTAATGACCCCACAGAACCCCATCCAGAAAACTCTCCAGAGTAACAGGCCCGGAATACCGACCGAAATTGGCACTACAAATGTATTGCCAAAAGCCATGATTGCTATTCCACCAACGAAACAGATATTTGTTTCGCGGCTTTCCCCTGATCAAACATCTGATGATGTAAGTACCTACATTCTAGGTCGTATTAAAGCCGATAAATCTAAGATTAAGGTGGAAAAATTAAAATTTTCTTATGCTAGGGATATTTCATCTTTCAAAATAAATGTCCCTGACGAACTTTTTAAGACAATGTGCTCTGAGAACTTCTGGCCAAAGCACATTGTTGTTAAGGAGTACGAAGCTAAGAAAAAGAAAAGACGGCCTGTTGGAGTTAGTTTATCCAGACCGGAAAAAATCCATTGTGCCATCTACCTCGTGCGCTTCAAAAAACTAACAAATTCTCTTCTTCTTTCCTATCAGAATGCAAGAGGCTTACGTAGTAAGCTTCCTAAATTGTATTCTGATAGTTTATCGTTTGGATCCCAGGTGATTGTGTTCACAGAAACCTGGTTAAAGCCGGAGATTCTAAGCTCCGAAGTTTTTCCAGCTGTGTACACAACGTACAGGCTTGATCGGCCTTCCATGCGAGGGGCGGAGTCCTCATTGCGGTTGACTCCAACCTCACGTCTGAAATGTTAACTTTCGAGGAATGCAACGAAGTTGAATTCCTTTGTGTGAAGCTATCATTTAATGGTAGTTTTATTTATATTACATGTTCCTATATTCCCCCCATGTCGGAACTTCCTATTTATTGGAACCACCTTTCCGCTATTCAGGCGGTCTCCAATAGACTTTCGGATAGGGACCATTTAGTAGTTATAGGCGATTTTAACATTCCTGGGGCTATTTGGTCTACAAATGAATCTTCAAAGACTCTTTTAACTACAGCACGGCATGACTTTATTGATGGCTTGTTTGACATTTCGCTGTCTCAAGTCAACCATGTACGAAATTCCTTAGATCGCTTGCTCGACCTCTGCTTTGTCTCTGATCCGGCAAGAGTCAGTTTGGTTAGGGTCCCGCCCTTGACACAACCCGAAGATCCATACCATCCTACTTTTGATGTTACTATCGATATTGGGACTGTTATGGAGAATAAGTCTGATCGGCCAGCTAAGAAAGTCCAATGCTTTCGCAAGGCAGATTTTCGACGGCTGAATAATTTCATATCTGACTTTGATTGGTCCGATCTCTACATGTGCACTGACATGGTGGGTGCCATGGAAATTTTTTACAATGCTATGAATTCCTTTTTTACAGAATGTGTTCCGCTATACTATCCGTCAATCTCAAATAAGCCTCCTTGGTTTAGTAAAGAGTTGACTCGCCTCAAAAATATTAAGTCCAATCTCTATTCTAAATTTAAACGTAACGGTTCTCAAGCTGTCCATTCTCGTTATTTAGCGGCTCGGTCTAAGTTCACCGTGCTTAACGCGCAGTGTTATAAAAACTATCTGACTCGTTGTAGGGTTCAGTTCGCGGTGGACCCAAAACAGTTTTATAATTTTAACAGCACTAAACGTAAGCCTATTACACATCTCGCTTTCATTTGAAAATACTACAGCAAACAATGATCAGGAAATCGCCGATCTTTTTGCTCAGTTTTTCAAACTACTTATTCTCCGTCATCCGATTCAAACCAGACCTATTCTTATAACATGCCCAAATCAAACCTAATCTTCAGTCCTAGCTTAACCGAAAGCTCCCTTCTTCTGGATCTTCAACGTGTCAAGCCAGTTTACTCGCCAGGTCCCGATGGAATACCAGGCTGTGTGCTTAGGTATTGTGCCGAGGCCCTGTGCAGTCCCCTTCTAAAATTGTTTACCTTATCCTTATAAACATCCCAATTTCCCCTTATTTGGAAGGAATCATTCCTCATTCCTCTCCACAAAAAAGGTAGCAAAGTGGATGCTAACAACTATAGAGGAATCTCTAAGTTGTCAGCCATCCCAAAACTTTTCGAAAATGTTATTACTCCCCATTTGCAGCACCAGTGTATATCAGTAATTTCGCCATGCCAACATGGTTTTGTTAAACGAAGATCAACGACAACTAACCTTCTGGAGCTCACTTCTTTTATCATAAAAGGCTTTCCACAAAACTTGCAGACAGATGTGATCTATACTGATTTCAGTAAAGCATTTGACTCTGTAAATCATTCCGTTCATGTTAGAAAACTCGACTTAATCGGTTTTCCTGTAGATCTTCTTAGGTGGATCTCAAGTTATCTGAATGGCAGGACGCAAAAGGTCCTCTTTAAAAACAACATGTCGAATGTTCTCCGGGTGACCTCTGGCGTCCCGCAAGGGAGCCACCTGGGTCCCTTACTTTTTACATTATTTATTAACGACTTGCCCAAAGTTTTGACTAACTCCAGAGTACTCATGTACGCTGACGACGTTAAGCTTTGCGTGCAATATAAGGACTGCGCTAGCCAGTCAGATTTACAAACACTGGGGTTTATGGATCATATTTCGTCCATTGTAAATAAAGCCAGGGGTGTGCTTGGATTTATTAAACGGTGGTCGAAAGAATTCGATGACCCCTACGTCACGAAGAATTTATAAATTTCGTTAGTTCGTCCTATTTCAGAATATGGATCTTGCGTTTGGAGTCCCCAGTGGGACGTCCACAGCAAACGCATTGAGTCAGTTCAAAAGAATTTTTTACTTTTTGCACTTCGTGGCTTAAACTGGGATGCATACCATAGGTTGCCATCTTATCCTAGTAGACTTCTCCTAATTAACCTACCTTCCTTAGCAAACCGTAGGACAATGCTAGGCATTGTTTTTATGTATAACCTGATCCGTGGTGACGTGGAAAGCACCGATCTTTTGGGGCAGTTGAATTTCCACGTACCATGTAGAACCACCAGATTCTACTTGCCTTTAGTTTTGCACCATTGTAGAACCTCGTATGAAATGCATGAACCCTTTAGAGTACTATGTGCAAATTATAATGATTTGTACAAAATAACCTCATCTGTAGATAGCCTTCCTAAACTAAAAACATTAATCTTAACCCACTTAGTACACATGCAAGATAGCAATCGAGCTGCGCGCTATTAGTCTATATGGTGGAGGGTAGTTTCCTCGCATTCTTTTACCTATACTTTTCTTTCGCGCCTATTAACACCTAACCCTAACAAGCACGTGCTTGGTTTCGAAGGGCCACTTGAGTGTACTGACCGCAGTGCATCAATGTCCAATATTAAAAAAAAAAGCGATCGGTTGATTTATATGAAAATGTACAATTCAGCATGTAAAATGTAAAATGTGTCGGGTCTATCTCTACCAAAATTTCGCATCAATAGGCTTGGAGCAATTTTTCTTTTTTTTGTAAACTGGTGTTATTAGCAAAGAACTCAATTGATTCCTTCATTCAGAAAATTTGTATCAAGAATAAAAATACAGACTCTCATTCTTTCTTTCCAATATATTTTGATTCCCATCAGGATTCGTCTTCAGGGATGAAGCACAGTGTCCGTCTCGTCAGCGGTGTTGCAAACTCCAGAGCTAACGAGAAAGAAGGAGATAGGCTGTCTTTTTATTCTTGATAAAATTGAGACCGTTCCATCCTGTATAACTCTAGATGGAAACCATCTAGAATAAATTCAGACACGCGGTGCAGTTGCTCAGGGGTGCCATGCCTGAGTCTGAAGCCGAACTGAAAGCTAGGTAGGGCACTCTTCACATGTGATGTATCCAGCACCCTTCTAAGAATACAGCGTTCAAGCAGCTTGACAAAGGTGGTCAAGGGACTGATGGGACGGTTTTAGGATCATTACTATCCTAGCGTTCTTCCATGACTTAGGATAGTATCCTAGCCTCAGAGGAGCATTGAAGATGAGCACAAGGAATAAAAGTTGTTTGTGAGGCAGGGCTTTTGCGACTCTGTTGTCAATGAGGTCCTCCCCCGGAGCCTTTTTGACCTAGAGTCGCCCAATGTCTCCCTTGACTTCAGGCAAGGTTACTGGTGCCACTGGGAGCTCCATCTGATGCGTCTTGTCAAGTGTCTCCCTCGCAAGCTGTAAGCTTCCAGAGGGCAAAGTTGGAGCTTGCATCAGCTCCCGCGTTTTCTAGTGACCGATCTGTTGTTGCGTCTAACTATTCTTAATTTGTCAACTAGGTATTGGACTCGGAGCACGCTTTGAAATTCGTAAGTTTCTTCCAATATTTTTTAAAACGTTAATTTTGTTTTTGTAATGTTTATGATTAGGTGGTATTAGGTATTCATTCCTCGCGTTTATTGGATTTATTTCAATTCTTTGTCCATTGATTATTCGGATAAGTGGGATTAAACATCCAAATTCTCACCTTCCCTGTACTGAATTTCACTATATTCAAATAAAACCTTCTTAAAATGTTTAATTTCTTCATTATTTAAGTGTTCGAGTCTTAATTCGTTGCATTCTCTTAGCTTATTATTAATAGCTAAATTTACAGAATGATCTTCGTAAGAAGGTGGATATAGGCACTCTGGTGCCTCATTATCTAAATTTAAATGTTTTGGAACCTAATTCCAATTCCAGCGCTGTCAATACATGTACATGTAAGTTGTAAAAACAACTTCGTATATATATGTGTGTGTCTGGGTGCCGACCCCTGCTGTAGAGCGCACTCTCTCTGGCTTTTGAACAAAATTTCAAGCAGCACGAAAAACACGTGTGCAAAAAAATCGTAAGTGCTGGAAAGGAATTTCAGTACTGAAGGGGTTGAAACACATAGAAAAAACCCTATTTTTATACTCTTTTTTGGACTCATAATAACTGTAAATTCCCAAAAAAAAAAAAACCTAAGAAACTGTCAAAAAACGCTCATATTGCTTTCTGACTACTTAGTTTAATTCAGAATATGCCCTGACAAAAGAGCCTTTTATGAGCCCTGGTTGAAAAAAGCACAAAATATACTTCGAAAACGCTCTTAAACTCGACACTTTTCAGACACATATTTATGAGCACTCCTAAAATTGTTGGCTGGGTAGTGGAATTTATGAAGTTTCAACCTAACAGGATATCATAATTGTCAGAAAACATATTGACATATCATGCTGGGTTTTGCTCGTAGTATACACTTTCATTATGTTGATGGAGGATCCTTTACCTTTATATTTATATAGGGATTGGTTCCTCGGTTTTAGAGGTAGTTTGATGAAAATTTACATCGCTTGTTCTTGAATATAACGAAACCGAATCTGAATTTGTGAATTCAGAGGAGTTGTTGGGTAAATTAAATATGAATTATAATTTCTTTGATTTTTGTAAAATATTTTGTTATTACCTTGATATCTATTTACCCTATTCCTATCGTTATTATATGTTTTATTTTGTAAATGTAGCATAGTCCCAATTCCATTGCTGCTTATCTTAATTTTTGAATTGTGGTTATATTTTTACGAGCTAGGGGCATGTGTAAACGGTCAGATAGCTTCCTATCAATGGTTACAGTGATTGTTCTTTGTAGCATTTTTGTATAATTTATTTTATCCGTATGATCAGTTTCTAATTCTAACTTATCAAATATGGTTATATATTGGCTCTCTAATATTTCGATGAACTTACTGATGCTGGCACGGAACTCTGTTTCGTCTAGATGCTTCATAATTGTCTCGTATGGCCTACGGACCTTGAAAAAAACTGTTAGTGCTGCTCTTATTGCACACTGGTTGCTCCGGATGGATCAGCAGCTTCCTGTTCAGGGCCGACGATCGTCTCGCATCCTGAGTTGGATATAATTGCAATAAGTACTCAACTTGTTTTATGAATCCCGAAAGTTTGCCCGGAGTACCATCGAAGTATTCCAATTCTTTTATTTGAGCCAGTAGCTGGTTTAAATGGATTTTCGATAACACTTGAGTTTTCATTTTAAATTATTGTTATT
Organism: Drosophila rufa; assembly: GCA_018153105.1. NCBI lineage: Eukaryota > Metazoa > Arthropoda > Insecta > Diptera > Drosophilidae > Drosophila > Drosophila rufa. The sequence goes on along the minus strand of JAECXS010000003.1, from coordinate 1,230,655 downwards.
TAGATTTTGTATTATTTGTTTTTGCTGAATGGTTTTCAAACCGTAGGTCACGTAGGTCTTACGTCACTAAGTTACACACGTAGATTCTTTTGCGGTTTTCAATTTTAGTTCACTTTATTCAAATCGCTGATCAAGGATTACTAGTCGCTTATCCTTGTAGTTGATCAGTACTGATAAGTACCGAAATATTTTGAAATACCTACCGACTGCGCCAATTAAGATAAGACAATTTTATTGAAGAACACCAACCTAAAGTCTTACACCTTTGAACTTGTCGTATTAGTCTTAGTTATGCTATTTAAGGCCGCTGTTTTGGGGTTTTTCATATATTAAGTGATTTCTAATTGTTCTCAGTGAACTTTCGTTATTTATTTGAGTTACTTTATTTCCGCTTGGATTCAGGTGCAACTGTTTTTAAATATAAGTGAACTTTTTCGGGCGTCGAACTTTCTTTGTCTTCGAGCGTATGAACGAAAAGGCCAAGCTTATAGTTCCTTAGTTATCAGTTTATAGGTTTTTAGGTTGCTTGCTGGCACTATGCATTGGCAAATGTATCCAAGGGGTAATTTCTAAGTGTGTGTATAGACTATTTAGTAGATTAAAAAGTAGATATGTAAACGAATTACTATGGGACTTGTGGATATGGCACTATATGTATTATTATTCTGCATTACCAGCTGAGTTGATTTAGCCATATCCGTTTGTTCGTTTGCCTGTCAGTCTGTCATTTCTACGCAAGCTAGACGCTCAGAATACGATAGCTATGCTTCTCCTATTGTACACACACGTTCGTGAAATGTTAGTTTCTGCAAACAAGAGTTCTCTAATGGTGTTTCACAAAATATCCACTTTACTCTCACTCCTATCACTTTTCACGCAGTTTAAGCGTTTGGGAATTATAACTATATGTAAATTTATAATCCCTCAGATCGTGTAGTGAGAGTAATAATATATCCAGATATTTTTTTACTCGAATTTTTTTGGGTTGGCTTGTTAAAAAGCCTGATATAGCGTTTTAAAACCAGCCACTCTCTTATGTATATATAGTTATGTTATTGCTTTTAGGAATAACTATTTTTATCAAACTTTTATTTAATTGTTCTTTATTGATGTCCTAATGTGTAGTCTCCAAATTATACAATAGGTAAGTATATCTTTCTTGAGTCGTGATCCGCTTAAGACTACTTGCAGATCTAGCTTAAGGTTTTTGGGAAAGCTAACCATAGATCGGAAAACTTACGATAGCTTAATATGAAAGCTCTATTTACGTACATGTATACATAAGGGTTATTATTTATAGTAATTAATGTATGTATAACAAGTATGACACCCCCAGCGCAAGTTTTAAGAATATACAAGTATGTTCTTAAATAACTTATAAGTAAATACAAAAGAGCTTACATATCTAATTTTGACATTTATGTATTCTCTTTACTTGGTCTTTGTAGATTTTTTGATTCGGGTTGCCATTTGATACGAGATAGTTTCCGTCTTGTCTATAATCGTTGATTTGTTTATATTTCGGTTTTGATTTACCAACGGCATTATTTTTTACAAATTCGTTATTGAAATTGGTGTTATTTTCGTTGGTCTGTTTTGAATGATATATGCTTTTATTGTTAGCCAGCTTCTTAGTTAACTCTTCCATATCGCTAGTAGAAAGTAAATAATTTAAGAGGTCAATCGGTCTAGAGTTGATGGCACTGTGTATCGTATTATTGTAACAAATAATAGCTTTTACAACTTTTTCTTGGATAGTATCTATGTTATTGTTGTCAGCATTAAAGAGTCGAATATGCTCATTTAGCGTAAGGTGAAGCCTTTCTATATCCGAATTCCCGGTTTTTTTGTATGGAGTGGTATAATGGATTTCAATTTCATTTTCCCTTAGATATTCTTGAATAGTTAATATTTTAAATTCTTTGTCTGTAACAATTTTATTTGGTTTCCCTAAATATTGTATTCTAGATTTTATTGATCTATCTTTTATATAATTACAAGTCGCGTATTTACTTAGCTTATCGATCGTAGTGAGATACATTATATTTCTTTGAGGATACCAAATATGCATATGAATGATTTCATTTTGTTTTTGTAGCGTTTCGGTTAGACAAAGGTTTTATTTTACAGGATGGCTATCAAATTTTGCTAGATTACATACTGTACAATTATTAATGTATTTTTGTATTTCTTTTAACAGATTAGGGTAATAGTATAATTGCTTAATTTCTAAAAATATTTCTTGTATAGCTCTATTTTGGGTATAAAGTAAGGTCTTTACAGTAAATAGCGACAAGTCCCTGTTCTGGCATTATTTCTTGCATTAGTTTTAACAAGTTTTTTGGATCCCCATTCGATTTAACAAAATTTGTACAAAATTTTTGTGGTTCACGATTCATGTTCTGCAGCTATTATGATTATTTGTGTCTTAAAAATATTTAAGCATTTTTCTGTGATTTTAATAAAGTTACAGTCGTCAGTCTCTTCACTATGAATAGTTTCTAGATCGTATTCGCTGGTAAATAAATTAACGAAGTCTTCTGAGAAGTATTTTTCGGTTTCAATTAAGAATGTATCTGAAACGTGAATGTCGATTGTCTCATTTAAGCTGTTTTCGTCATGTTCGGTGTCTGGTTCTCCAATCCTACTAAGACCGTCTGCTAATGCATTTTCCTTTCCTTTAATAAAAGATAAATCAAAATCGAATGCATTAAGTTGGATTTCCCAGCGTTGCAGTTTTAAATTAGGCTCTTTAAGGTTGTGAAGCCATACCAATGGTTTATGGTCCGTTTTTATTAAACATTTTCTTCCATATATATAGTATCTAAAGTAATTTGTTGCTCAGTAGATTGCCAAGAGTTCCTTTTTAATGGTACTATAATTTAACTCATTGCTTTTTAGTGATCTACTTGCATAGCAAATTACTTTGTTCTTTTGCATTAGTACGGCTCCTAACGCATGGTTGCATGCATCTGTGACGAGCGTAAATTCGGATCGATCGGATCGCTAGTAATTATCAATTTTAGTTTATTAAAAGCTTCTATATAATCATTGTCGCTTGAATTTACCTTGGCATTTTTCTTTAGATATTTAATTAGAGGCTGTGCAATTCTAGCATAATCTTTTATATAGCGTCTTAGATATCCTGTCATGCCCAAGAAATTTTTAATCTGTTTTTGATTTGTAGGCAGTTTTATTATATTTATGGCATCTACTTTTAGTTTGCTAGGTTTCAAACCTTCGGCATTGATTGTGTGTCCTAAAAATTCGATCTCTTCTTTGGCAAACTTGCATTTGTCGATTTGGAGCTTTAGGTTTGCTTTTGTGAAGCAGTCAAAAATTGTGTTAATGTGCTCTACATGTTCTTCTAGAGTTTTTGAAAAAATGAGAACGTCGTCCATGTACACCAAGCATATGATACCAATATGTGGCCTAAGGACATGGTTCATTAAGCGCTGAAAAGTGAATGGGGCATTTCTGCCCATTTGTCGTCGAAAAAGCTGTCTTGTGAATGTCGGCGGGATTCATCTCAATTTGATAGTCTCTTTGTTGATTTTCCGGTAATCGACAACTAGCCACCGCTTTTGCAAATTTGAGGAATCTATCTTTTTTGGACTACCCACAACGGTCTGCTATAAGGGCTTTTCGACTGCCGAATTATGCCGTTTTTGAGCATTTCGATTTGTTTGTTTACCTCATCTTTATGTATTTCTGGGTATCTATAAGATTTTGAATAACATGGGATATCATTCTTTGTGTTAATGCTATGTTTAATTTCACTGGTAAAGCTGAGATCGAATTTTAATAATAATTGTTCCAATGGCCTGCTTATATTCTGATTAATATATTCACTTTGGAAAGTACTATTTATTGCTGGACTGTATGTTTTATTTTGTTCTTCCTGTCAATAAAATGTTAACTGAACATTATTGATTATCAGCTGTTTATTTGGATAATCTATAATTGCATTTAGGTCATTAAGGATGTTTCCACCGATTAAGCCGTCAAAATCATTGTGAAAATTATATTCTAGGAACTCGCACCTGTAATTATCTCGCTTAAACACTTCAAAGCATGGAAATCTACATAGCTTGTTTATTTTTATTTTGTTGCCTACTGCCTTAACTTCAATTTCAATATCAGTTTTCCACTTAGGATTACATACGTTTTTATTAATAATGCTTAACTCTGCACCTGTGTCGATTACAAATAGAAGTGTCCGAATCTTTGTTTTTATTTTTATATAGGGTAGTCGTTTGACCCTTCCATTTGAAAATTTACGCTAAGCTCATTAAGCTAAGTTTGTTGACATTCTTGTATTGGTGCTAGCTGTATAAATGTTGGTTGTCTTGGCCTCTAAAGTTTGGGCTTCTGTACACCTCGGTATATTTGTTAGCCTGCCTAGAAGTAGTTTGCTTATGAGCTTCCTCGTTATGTGGGACGATTGCGAGTTGTTCAGTTGTGTTCTGAGTATCGTCACTGAAATTTGTTCGGTAATTCGGTTTATTAATTCTAGTCTTACGAATCGGCCCACAAACCGTATAGTTTTGTGGTCGTGCGTCTTCGATTATTTTATATGCGTCATCAAGTGTTTGTGGGTCTCTTTGCGAATATCATTGTTTTTGAGGGTTCTGATAGGTTGTCCCTAAATAACCGCAGAGATATTCGGTCGTGTCATTATTGGTCAGTATGCGGTTATGAAGACGATTCGCTATTTCATTTATTTTGTCATAATATTGTTCAATGGTCGAATGAACTCTACATAGTTTTAGCATGTCCTTTAGCGCGTCACTGTTTTCTTTTTCCCCGAAATTCTTAATCAAGATTTCTTTCAATTGATCCCACGATTCGACTACTCCATACCGATGAATACCTGGTCTTGTTAACCCAGTGCATTTATTTCGTATAAAGACAAACTGTATTTTTTTTGTATTATCTTCAAATGCATTGATCATTGGATGAATCGAATTAACCTGGGAGATAAGGTCGGACAGTTGGTTGTGATCGCTACCGTCAAAATGTTGTACATTTTTTAAGCAGTTCAATGTTAAATTAAATGCGTTTATTGAATTTGGGTCCTTTTTTTAATTCGTATATATAATTAAAAAGGTTCTTAAAAAAAAAGTGTCGCACAGTTTACACTTATGTATGCCATTGAGCTGGGAACTTCTGATGTGATCGCCGGTAATTTTCCACTGTCGCTTCCTCTGCTAGAGATCTTCTGCCGTTCTTTGCCAGGTGTACCAAGTTCGTCAGTGCACGTGATGGTTGGTGCAATGATGTTATTTCTTTCTCAAAAATAACTTCTATTTTTTTATCCTCGTCGCCAGTTATGTTATTGCTTTTAGGAATAACTATTTTTATCAAACTTTTATTTAATTGTTCTTTATTGATGTCCTAATGTGTAGTCTCCAAATTATACAATAGGTAAGTATATCTTTCTTGGGTCGTGATCCGCTTAAGGTTTTTAGCAAAGCTAACCATAGATCGGAAAGCTTACGATAGCTTAATATGAAAGCTCTATTTACGTACATGTATAGATAAGGGTTATTATTTATAGTAATTAATGTATGTATATATGACAATATGTGTGATCAAGTATTCTCATGCGTTATAGTTCTGCCTGTATGAACTCATTTTTTACAGTGCTATCGAAATATACTATACCCTTCACTGTGCTATGTAATTTTGAAAGATGTTTGCTCTCAATATTTAAAACTTATATTTTGTATAACAGCATAATATTGTTCATACATGACATTGCAATAATTCCTATTAGGCTAGCGTGTGGCATGTGACAAAGAAGTAAAGAAAACGCCTTATATTTTTAGATTTACTTGCACTTGATGTGTCGACCATGTCGCTATCTATAAATAGTTGTTGAAATAGCGTATATCGGATAGTTCACCTAAAAACAATTAACAGAGACCAAAGAGAAACAAAGAGATACGAAGTGTTCTCTTCAGCCAGAGAGCAAGCGCGAATTGATTTTGTTTAATGTTCGTGTATACTATAGATCCCAAGGCAAAAAGGTCAACGTTTATTTACAATCTCCGATTTATTACTAACCGAATTAATTTTTCTTTATTTTTTCTTGGCAGTACGCCTAAGTAACCTTCAGGATTTGTTTGGCTGTGTAAAGTTTCCATATGAAAAGCAAAGGGCCCAACAGCGCAGTTTCCGTACCATAATGGTAGAGCATAGCCGACCTTCATACAGTCAGGCGCCACCGTCACACAAAATCCACGCTGTAGCTAATGAGGGCGGCACTAGGTCCGTGTCCAACTTGACCATTAAGCCACAAGTAAACAACTTGCAAACGTACGAGGAGTATTTAACCAATACTGCAGGAAAGGTGCCAGCGAGAGATAAATGTTCACCGCCCAGTACCAACTCATCGTTGCTAAGTAGCCTTGAATCCTGCCGCGATAACTGTAGTTTGTATAATACCAACTGCTACAAGGAGAACTCGATTCACAACTCGTCACTAAAGCTTTTCAACAGTTCTTTTAACTCATCTGGTGAGCTAAACGCCAGCTTAGGAGCTGGCGACTTGACCAATATAACTTCGAGCATAGCCATTGTGGCTGACGGAGCATTGGAGGAGCGGTCATCGTCAAAACTCTGGCATCGACGTCAACCTCGCGGTCATAATTCGGGGAGCGACAGTGCAGAACTTTACGAATCGATAAGATCCATCAATGAGTCACAGAAAATCGATACGGCGCTCCCAGAGGTAAGAAGTTACAGTGACTATATTACTGTCAACTTGATGTGACAACTATTGTGCTTACTTGCAGAAAAATACCCTTTTGGATCGATCCTATTTGGAGCAATCGATCAGAGCCCCAGCCAAGCAACAATGTACTCAACATTCGTGTTCCCGAACTTAAATCATCACACAATGTCTTTCCCACAATGCTTCTCTCCCCTTATACCATTTCCAAAAATGAGAATTTAAAGCGTAAGCTATTTAACTTCGATAACCATGATCGTAAAATATCTTAATGTCGCATGATATAAGAGGCTTCTATCTCTCCAAATGTACCCAAGCATAATAAGCTCCTGGAGAGGAATTTGTATGGGACCAGTACGTTGTATTTTCTATGTTATTTTATTAAAAAAATCTATTTTATAATATTTAAATTAAGTGTTGTAATTTGTACTCAAAATAAGTTTTCTAGCAATTATTTTATAATCATGCATTTATTTATTAAATAAAGAACGTTTTTTGTACTGCTATAACATTTTCCAATTACAAAATATTTATTGAACTGCAAAGAGTTAAAACTTTTCATCCGTCGTAAGACGTAGGCTTTCTCAGAATTAATACTTCTAAAAGTCATTAAGCCTGCCGGTTTTCACTCGACTCTTGAGAACTTTAGCTGCCATCGATCTAAAATAGGATTCCAGCCAATTCCTCGAATATAATATTTTTTACGAATGTTCTTATATTTTATACTTTTTATATGTAGGTCAATATATCGTAGCTAAAATAATATAGTCCATTGACTATGTAAGTAAACAAGCAGCTTCTTGTCTTCGGGAAGCCGAAGATTATATACCCTGGGAATCATGCAACCACTATAATCATTACTTAAGGTGTTTGAAACAATTGTGTATAGAACATAGAGGATCAGTCGAATTTTCCAGATTGTTTTATAATTTGCCCAATTGATTCTATGGGAGGTACAGCTGTGAAAAAAAACACAGGAACATTTTTTACCTAAAATCGGCCTAAAAAACTAGCTTTTCGACCGTATTTTTAGAAAATCGCCATAAAAAAGGCGCCAAAGGCTATTCGCCCTTGTTTTAAGAAAAAATTTGTCTTAAAATCAGTAAAAAAATCTTTCTCAAGTGAAGGGCGAATCTTCTTGTTTTTGGGCTGATTTGCCCTAAATATGGGAAAACTATTCTAAAATCAAAAGCCAATGTTTCTTAGATTTAAGGCTATTAGACCGTTATATAAAGACAAATGTGTCTTAATTTGAGAGTAATTTTTTTGCAATAATGGCAAAACACCTTAAGTATAATAAACAAATTTCTAGATTAGGGTAAGAATTTTCTACTTTTAAGGGTTAGTTGTCCAGAATAAATCGATTTTTTTTTTTTTTATTATATGTATATATAACATTTACTATTACTGTTGATGTTAATTTGCCTGATGTCGGATCTAGCTTTATTGGGCGTGGCTTTATCTTGGCTTTATCCTGAAAGAAACAGAAATAAATTTTTAAAAATATAAATTTATAAACACTATTTAACTAACTATTTAAGAAGTCTCCACTTTACAAATTTTGACTAACAAATAACTAGAAATCTAATGCGCTGTGCGACGCATTTGCGAAATACAGAAGGTTAGAGCAGTATGACCAATTTTCTTTTCTTTCGTCCCAAAAAAAAAAAAAAAAAACACAAGTATGCATGCATATATGCAAACACATATGCCTTTGCCTGCATACATAAGTAGCACACAAATATATACTAACTTACTTAATTCCCAGCAAACAATTTAAGGAGTGCTCTTGTCTAAAAAGTGTCGAGTTTAAGAGCGTTTTCGGAGCATATTTTGTGCTTTTTTCAGCCAGAGCTCATAAAAGGCTCTTTTGTTAGAGCATATTCGGAATTAAACTAAGTAGCCAGAAAGCAAAATGAGTAGGTATAAAATGAGAGTTCTGGATCAAGAAGGGTGGGGGAGGCAATTAAGAGGGGTAATAAATTATGTTAAGTTGACAGGTGGGGTCAAAAAGGGTGTAATTAATTAAGAGAAGTTGACAGGTGATCGTGGGAATATGTAAATGTGATCCAGAAATTTTGGTGACGCGAGTGAAGAGGGGTGTTTGTCAGGTGTTGTTAGATGTGGCGTGACGAGCGATCAAGTGGCTGAGCCTTGGGATGGTTGAGAAAGTCGCCCTCAAATTCGCCCCGTTTTGTTTGTCTCAGAAAATAAACACCCTCAACCTAAGGAATCGGTTTGTGATAATCTTCTTTTCAACCAATGGGTGTTGATCATGCATTTTTGAGGGTTTGACTTGTGATCGAAAACGGTGAAAACTGTGAGAATAAAATTTGGCGAAGGTCGAGTGAGGATCAGAATCCTTTGTTTGAGTTGTTTGACTGGAAACAAAATCTTGAAAAAGAAAACCCACCTCAGAATAAGAATTGAATAGAAATATGTTTATTTAGATTTATTGACCGGATTTCTTATACACTAAGTACTAAGCCTCAATATCGATGATTTTTTACAGAAAAAGGAAGCTCCAAATACAACCGAGTTATTATGCAATTTACAAAACGTAAAATTATTACCATAAAGCGTTCTATAAAACATAAACATGTTCCTTGTATCAATGAGATAAATTAAATGGTCCTTAAAAATTTGATCACCAAATTGTGAAGGTGTTCGTCAAACATAAATTCTCCAAATTCTTCCAGGGGTTGAGTGAGGAGTTGGAATGTGTGGGTTATCCGAACCCCAAATTTTCACCTGGGAAATTAGGTGAAGGCGAGGGAGGATCGGGTCCCTTTGTTTACCACGCTTCCTTTTGGCTTGTCTCTGAAAAGAGAAAACGCATCCGGGGTCGATGCGAAACAAAATAGGTGAAGAGTAAGAAGTCGGAATGTGAGGGATTCCCGAATCCCTAATTTTCGCCCTCTAACTTCCTTACTTCCTTACATAGAAAATAGGTTTCTAAAGTTATTTGTTGAATATATTTTCTAGTTATCTTAAAGTTGTTTAATCCATCGATCCAAAAAATTTTAAATTTGACTGAGCTGGTATTGTTGTTGTTATTTATTGTTGTTGTTGTTTATAGTTGTTGACTTTTATAGTTGTTTCTGTATATAGTTCCTATTGTTTATAGTTGCTGTTGTTTATTGTTCTTTTTAGTTGTTGCATTGTTTTTGTTGTTTATTGTTGTTTATTGGTGTTGTGTTGATGGTCTCTGACTGCTGCTGATACACGTATTGAAAAAAACTTGGATTCGTCAAAAACAGACGAGCCACGAGTATTAAGGCTGGTAAGTCTTCAGGTACACGCCGCTAATTAACCGTTCATCAGAATCATTTGAAGGTTAGAAGGTTAGAATTGGCTCATTATATATAAATGATCTTCCTAATTGTTTGTCTGACTGTGATGTACACCTTTATGCAGATGCTGTCCAACTATATGTAAATCGTCCCCTAAACCAAATCGATGAATGTGTAAATATTACCAACCATGAAATCAAAAAAATTAACAACTGGGCGAAGGCGAACGGGCTGCATTTAAATCGTACTAAAACAAAAACCATAATAATTAACAAAACATCGCAAAACCCCAGGTCGCTTCCACAAGTCGTGGTAAATAATGGAGTTATTCCCTATGTTGAACAGGCACAAACCTGGGCATAGAATTGAACTCCACTTTGACATGGGATGATCATATTACCAAGGCCTGTGGGAAAATGTACGGTATGCTCAGGCAGCTATCTCTGACTCAAAAGCTTATTCCACAGAATATCAATATGCTGGTGGCCAAAACGTGCATAATACAAACCCTCTTCTACGGCATTGAAATTTAAGCACCACCGACGCAGCAAGCATGCATAAGCTGAAAGTTGCATTTAACTCAGTAGCGCGTTACATTTTTAACATAGATCACAGTGCACACGTTACAGGCTATGCATTTAAGATCTTAGATCTTAGAACTCTCTTATTTCTACATAGGGTATTATCCAGAAATGAGCCACAATACCCAATAGATCTTTTACAAATGTCTTCATCCGCTAGAACAAATAATATTATCTGCTAAAGGCTAAACTTACAGTGGCTGAGAAGCATTTCTTTATACAGACTGTTCCCTATTGGAATGACGTTCCCAACAATCTAAAAAATATTAGGAACCATACACACTTTAAATCTAAACTATTAATTTATCTTAACTTTAATCTAATCTTAATTTTAAGTAAGATAACTTCCATTATCTCAATTCATATATATGTATTATTCTTTTTTCATATTTTGTATTTGTTTTTTCAAATGATCCCCCGTTTTGTTTCCCAACTGTTTAAATATACTAAACGTTTCTACGTATGTTTAGTGTGAAAGATTTTATAATGTTAGTATTTAAGACAAAATGATTAATGTAAAATGTAATAACACAGAGTGACTGGTGCCATAACTTAAAAGCTTGAATTAGCTTGTAGGACCAGGATAAAAAGAAAATAAAATTTAATGAAATTAAAAAATTAGAATACGTACTACTCAGGCCCGCTCGTATGCCAAATAGCTTACTGATGACCATTACCTTACTGACTAGCTCTAAAGATCTAGTTTAATTAAAATTAGGTAACATAAAAATATCCTTGTAATTTGATATTTTCATAAATGGTTTCTTTTATCTTTATTTTGTGTTACATCAATAATAATTTTATTATCAGGAATTTCTTTTGTTGTAAAATGACCATCACTTTCAGCACCAGTATTAGTATCAACCGTTTTAGACAACTCAATTGTTTTCAATATAACTAACATTTTATTAATGCTACTACTACTAATTACTCCAAAATTATTATTTAATAACTAAATATGAATATAAATAGTATGTATAAATATTATTTCTTTCAAGATAATTATATTTTTAAAACGTATTTACAATACTTTACTTCTAATTAATCTAAATTCTTATCAACATTTTATCATCATTTTTAATTTCATAAGTAGTATTAATATTTCGTTCCATTGATGTGTATGATTATCTTTTAATTTTACATACAATCTCTCACAAACTAATATATTTTAATTATATTAAATTTAAATTATTAATTTAAAAAAAAAAAAAAACTGACTATATATATTATCAAATAAAAACACCTCTTAACGAGGTGAGATTAAAGTGACGATGGCACATTCAACTCAAAAACTTTTTAAATATTTTTGTTTAAATAACTGTTAGTTGTCACAAAATTTGGTATCAGAAATTGTTTGAGTTGAATGTGCCATCGTCACTTTAATCGCACCTCGTTAAGAGGTGTTTTTATTTGATATCAGAAGTTTTTTAAATGACATATGTATGTACTTACATAGGTCTCCCATTGTTGTTATAAGTTTTTGTTTGAAACACAAATGGGAAAAAATCACAAAAAAATGCATATAAGAAATTAGCTATATGGGATCATTGCTACTAATTTTGATGAGAAAGCGAATTTTCGGAGATATGTGTTGTACCCCGAAATATCTCAAGGGCTATACGGCATGAAGTGACTATAAAAATCGTAAAAGCCATTAAACAAAAAAAAAATTTAATCTTAAAAAAAAATTAATTTTAATTCTAAATTCTTAATCATAATATTTAGACAAATTTTGTCAGGGCAAAGTAATTATCATAACTTCTGTAACTTTAGTCGTTCAGAAATTATGGGCGCGAGAAATTTTCTTTTTTCCCGCCAAAGTAGTGAAAAACGCAACAATTAGACTAAAATAAAAAATAAAAAATTTTAAAGATTTCTTTTAAATTTAAATTATATTAGATTTCCTTCGATGGTTTTAAATTTTATTGCATTGTGTACGTCTCTATATGACTCTACATGATTTTTTACATAAATGTATGTATAGTGCATGTAATAGGTTAGGTATATGGGATCTTTGCTACTAATTTTAATGAGTAATATCTCGATAAAGCGAATTTTCCCAGATATGTGTTATATACCAAAAGTTGAGCAATCTCAAGGGCAATATGTCCTTGAGTGACTACCAAAATCGTTAGAGCCATTTTTAAGAAAACTTAAAAAACTTAAACAAAAAAATTAATTTGAATTATAAATTCTTTAATATTACATTTAGATAAATTATGTCAAGGCAAAGCTATTATCATTTCAAAATACCTTTCAAACGACATATAGCTCGTTTTTGTAGCTTTAGTCGTTTAGAAGTTATGGGCGCGGGAAATCTGGCTTTTTTAGCTGTTTTCCCGCCAAACTAGCGGGAAACCCAAAAAGTCGTAGAACAAAATATGTTCAGCTCGAGCTGTTTAATAAAATAAATGTAGTTCCAGGACTCTAAAACAAAAAAATCGGCAGACAGACAGACAAACAACAGGACAATCGTTTTTAGCGTATTTAAAGCTAGATCACAACAACATTAAAATTTTTGGGATTTTTGCTCCACCGGCCCCAATAGCTCAAATTTTCAAAATTTTCAATTTCGCACTTTCACTCTCATTTCTCCTAAACTAATCCGTCTTTGATAAATCTTAGTATGCAGTTTCAAAGAGGTTTTGAATACCTTTCGATCAAGATATAAATGGTCTGTCTGTCGATTTTTTGCGTTTTAGAGTCCTGGAACTACTTTTATTTTATGAAACAGCTCGAGCTGAACATATTTTGTTCTACGACTTTTTGGGTTTCCCGCTAGTTTGGCGGGAAAACAACTAAAAAAGCCAGATTTCCCGCGCCCATAACTTCTAAACGACTAAAGCTACAGAAACGTGCTATATGTCGTTTGAAAGGTATTTTGAAAAGATAATACACTCAGAAAACGAATTCGCCATAGAACTTAGAAAATCGCCATAAAACGAGAGTCACCCTTAAATTTAGAAAAAAATTTTATTTATAAGAAAATATTTCTACTTCATAGAAAAATGTTCTTAATTTCAGAAAATTTTACCCCAAAAAGTAGAAAACAGAACCCTGAAAAATAGGGCGAAACTTTTCACCATTATTTCATATTTTTAAGAAAAATTGCTACATTTTAGAAAGTTATACCCTAAAAAATAGAAAAGTTTTTTCTGAAAACGTGGGATTGACACTGTTTCTGAAAAACGCCAACAAATTCCAAAAAATTGCATTCTGTTTCCTGGAAGAATGCGGTGTTTTAAATATTGTCACATATGGTCACATAATACCGGTCTGTGATATTGATGTAAATTTGGCTGAAAACATCGATGTGCGTGCTCTTATTGTGAAATGCGAATTTAAACAAAATGGAAGAAGTGCTAAAAAAACTGGGTGGCCAAATGTTTGCTGATCTTTTTAAAGGTAAGTCTAAATGAAGTCCATAAGTATGCGCATGTGAAATACATTAAATACGCGCCCATCTTAAATGCGCTTTTTTTATGAAAGATGTATGCATTTAAGTATAAGTGTGATTGTTCGTATGTGTGCATATTGCCTATTGCGCCAGTTGCGCCATGATACAATAAATCAATGAGTGCGAGTGAGAGACGCGTGTCGCGTGTCGACGTGATGTATCATGATTGCAACTTCGGTTACTTGAACTTGCATGTATGTATGTACATATGTATGTATTTAAGATTATTTGTTTTATTTAGATTTACGGTTTTATTTATTTAGAATTACGGTTTTAATTTCATTAAGATCGGACAACTATATCATATACAGTGGCTCGCAGCTTATTTCGTGCAGAGGTACAACCAAACTATAAAGACGTGTAGCATATAAACTATAGAAGATATCAACAAAATTTAAATGCAGCTTTTTAAAGTAGTATTCTAATATATATAAAAATCCTTTATTGTGTTTCAATTCCATTCAATAATGATTAAATTTACAAAAAACTAAAAATATTGACTTCTTCAATGTCGCAGCTTATTTCGTGCAAGAACTTTGGGTAAATGCATTTCGTGAATTGTGATCCCTGACAAACTTTTTTTATGGAATCTTTTTGAACACAATATCAGCTAATTTTGTTAACTATTAACTTTTTTTTAAAAACACTGGAAAAAAAGTTTTTTCTACATTTAAGAAGAATCAGCCCCTGTTTAACAATTGAACAGCGGGAAATGGTCCTTAAATATTTTCAAAATAAAACAACTTAGCGGAATATGATTAAATGGTATATTGAGGGCCTAGTAAAATAAAAAAATTAAAAATAAAAATAATACGCGGCTGATAACAGCCAAAATGCTCCATATGATATTGTTCAGTGAGCATGAAGACACACGAATTATCTTTAAAAGTACACTTAATTTGAAGATATCGGCACCAAACAAGCAGTATATATTAAGAATGAACTGACAAAAAATGTTCCGTGAAAACCGACTACCGAATATTGCGAGAACATATCTTTAATGGCCAAGTAACTTTGAAGAAGCCATTTATAAGACAGAAAATTGAACTATGCCAATTTAAATTTGCCAGGGAGCACGAAAATTGCCCAATATCCTTCTGGAATGAAGGTATTTGCAAAAACGAGACTAATTTTAACATATTTTGATATTTTGAATGCCATATGTTTGGCGTGATCGGCATACAGAGCTACACCATATGCACCTGATAGCTACAGATGAGCATTCTGGTGGTAATTCCAAGGTTTGGGCCTTCAAGGCTGTTTTAGGCGTTGGATACCTCGTCTTCATCGAAGGGATTATATATTAGCTCATGTTATCTTTAACTTTTGAGACAAAAATTGCTTCAAAACGTCAAAAAACTGGGGCGAGAGGGTCGTTTTAGATGTAAGGAGCAATATTATATGAAACGTTTTGATCCCAATCAAGCACAAATTTAGCTTTTTTTAATTTTCGATAGTATTAAACCCTAAATATAGCATTAATTCAATATTCGGCTTAGTTTATTTTTATTTTTTTAATGTTTAAGGACCAATTCCTGCTGTTCAATAGTTGAACAGAGGCTGATTCTTCTAAAATGTCCAAAACTTTTTTCCAGTGTTTTAAAAAAAAGTTAATAGTTAACAAAATTAGCTGATTTTGTGTTCCAAAAGATTCCATAAAAAAAAGTTTGTCAGGGATCACAATTCACGAAATGCATTTACCCAAAGTTCTTGCACGAAATAAGCTGCGACATTGAAGAAGTCAATATTTTTAGTTTTTTGTAAGTTTAAACATTATTGAATGGAATTGAAAAACAATAAATGATTTATATATATATTAGAATACTACTTTAAAAAACTGCATTTAAATTTTGTTGATATCTTCTATAGTTTATATGCTACACGTCTTTATAGTTTGGTTGTACCTCTGCACGAAATAAGCTGCGAGCCACTGTAGCTACCATAGAAGCGATCGGCAGATTTATATGAAAATGTAAAATTCTACATGTAAAATGTAAAATTTACAACATTTACAAATTTCGATATTTTTTCAACTTTACCAAAATGGATTGGTTTTCAATGATCCAATTGCAGACTGAGAGAGAGAGACTGAGAGAGTATACAAACTTCTGTTTACCGAAGTTAGCTTTCCTTCTTGTTTTTATACCCTGTACCCATAGGGTACAAGGGTATTAATTTACCCGGTACCCATAGGGTACAAGGGTATTATAAGTTTGTGCCAACCGAGAATGTATGTAACAGGCGGAAGGAGAAATCTCCGACCCTATAAAGTATATATATTATTGATCAGCGTCACCAGCCAAGTCGATTTAGCCATGTCCGTCTGTCCGTCTGTCCGTCCGTGTGAAACAACAGATCTCAGAGACTATAAGAGCTAGAGTTACCAAATTTGGTGACAACTTTGGAATTTGTTGCACGCAGATCAAGTTTGTTTTAAAATTTGTCCACGTCCACTTCCGCCCCTGAAAATCATAATAACGTTATATTAGCTATATGCGTGATTTTCTGCTTAAAATTAATATATACAATAAATTAATAAAATAGAGATGGACGTTTCCTGAAAACTTCAATAAAATCGGATGATAAACATGGGAGATATTAGCAATAAGGTTTGAATTTTAACACACCGCCCTAAGGCACTGCTGTTGCAAGCTGTAGCCGACAGGTGGCGCATTCGAGCCTTGGCCGTGCGATATAATGGCGCCAATATATGTATGTACAATGTATGTATGTACAATTTTAATTTGCCTTTTAGTGTGAAGCGCAAACGTTTAAGTACCGGGTATTTCACAGTCGAGCACAGTCGACTGTAGCTTTCTTACTTGTTATATTTAAGTGCATGACAACACAGGCATTCCTTTTCCAAAGTACCAATAACCATTTTGAAATGAGCATAATATTCAACATCAGGCTCATACTGGAATGCTAGTCGAAGAAATGACCCTGATGTAAATGCTCGATGAACTTGTTGGCGTTGTTGGTCAATTCTTCTACGCCGATTAAATATGAGTCTACGCGCTTCTCCTCGTTGTAATGCGCCAATTAATGAAGTTTTTAATACAGTGTCATAATGCTATTAGAAGCTTGACAGCAACCATAGGGTTTTGCCTAAGTGCGAGCAAGGCGACTATACGGCACTTTCAATGAGAGATTTAATACATTAATTGCTCATTACTTGAAAAACTTATCAGTTTACCGAAAAAAATACCAGACAAAAAAATGAGTTCGATAGAATATACCGTCTGTAATTCATTAAATTGTATCTAAAAAGTATATTAATGTCTCATTAGACAAAACGGTCTCACAGAATATATTGTTTTTTACTGAAGGCTTGCCATAATTTTCAGCAACTATACTGCACAAAAGCAAGATAAATACACAAAATAAATATGTTTTGGGTGGCATGGGTTTTCCGCCGTGAAATTGTGTAATTATTATGAATTAACTAAATCTATGTACACGAGCGGGTGTGATAATCAGTGTAAGGGCTTTCATATTAATTTCTGCAGGAGTGTTTGCACGAGGACTTCAGAAATTGATAATTATGTACTGCGAATTCTGGTCATTGTTATTGTTTACCTTTTAAATTAGTCTGACCGTAGTCGCAGTATGGGGGTATGGTTAATTCGGTGCAAAACGGGCCACTTTTCAAAAATTTGTTGTGGCGAAACGGTTTGAGCTAGCTTATTGATTTAAATGGTATATAATAAAGTAAGACTTAGGCAATTTTTCTAAAAATGTTTTATTAAAAAATATGTATAGGTATTGGAGTTATAGGGATCCTCCCGGGCCCCTTCAAAAAAAGTTGTTTTGCGGTGTACATCCTAGCTGTCCACAGAATCGTCCGATATGAAAAAAAGAAAATGCATTAGTTAAAGGATAATTGTTCCGAGGTATCACCGTGGAGTTTTTATATGTTTTTTTTTTTTTTCGATTTTTTATGAAATTTTGAAGTCAAAAATGCAATTTTTGACTAAAAAAAAAAGTTTAATTGTTAAATAAAAAATAAAATAAAAAATAAAATTTAAAAAAACCCACGGTGATACCTGGAGGATTAGTTGCAAAAACTGTGTGCAAAATTTCAAAACGATTGGTCAAGTAGATTTTGAGTAATCGTGTACACCGACTTTGAAAATGGCACTTTTCAGGGGAGCGCTTTAAAGTTTTGACTGCCCATACAAAAGTACAAAAAGAAGCACTGAAAACCTTCAGAAAAGCCAAAATTAAAAAAATAAACATATTCTAATTCATTTCAAGGTAAATTTTATTACAATAATATATATTTTTTTTTATTAATGTGTTCTAATTATTTTAGTATTTTATTATACAGAAAATCTCATAATAAGAGATTTTTATGTGCCCTTTCTGAAGGTTTCAGTGCCCCTTTTTGTAATTAATTAAGATATCACAAAGTTGTGAGCGATATTTACGTACTATTGTAAACAGATATTCAAAAATATTTGGATATGCAATCAATATTGTATAAGAGTTAAATCATAACTCTAATTTGTAATTTTTATTATAAAAAATCGAAAAAAAATTTTGTTTTAAAGTTTTAAAGTTTGAAAATACAAATTATAGCGCTATAACTGTTAAACGGGCCGGTATATTTGAAGGATCGAACGATATCTTCAATCTACGTCTCAATACCTTTCGTTTAATGTATGTATGTATGTATTATTATCACATATGGTATATGTCATATGGTACAAATTCATTCATTAATACGTATATCAAACAAAAGGTACTGAGGCCTAGATTGAAGACATCTTTCGATCTTTCAAATATACCGGCCCGTTCAAAAGTTATAGCAATTAGATTTTTATTTTCAATTTTTAAAATAACAAGTGGGAGGGTTACAGTCGAGTGTGACCGAGTGTGAGACACCCGGTACCCAAAGCAGAACACGTCCGCCAATAGCTACTTATTTATTATATATATTTACTTTAAGCCAAAAATTATGATTATAGCTTATATACCGTTTTTTATGATTTTCGGGGACGGAAGTGGGCGTTGCCAAATTTTAAAACAAACTTGATCTGCGTGAGTTACCGACCAGTCGGTTGGCAACGAGCCTCCGGCCAAACCTCCCAGAGCTACCCCAGAAATGGTACGCTGACTGGGCGACCACTTGAAACATTGTTTAAACCCGGCAACGACCCACTCGAGTCGTTGCCCCACTTACGTTTTGCTGACATCGCAACAGGATGCCCCGACCCCTCGCCACAGGAAATATGACACAAGCAGACACTTCGAACGGATTGCTCGATAAACATTCTTTATTTCATCTCGTATTAGCGTATAAGCCCTTATGTATAGTATATTAGATTTTATGTACATTTTCGGCAGCGGCGGCTTCTCGGCCAGCGCTGAACAATATATGAAGTAAGTCTAGAAATTCACTTTCAACAAATTATAAAAATTGAAATCCAAAATACCAACTTTGAGGACTCATCAACGGATAACTGGACCCTTGCACCACCACTGACCTGGCAGATACTATAACTCGTGCAACAGATTCCAATGTTGTCACCAAATTTGGTAACTCTAGCTCTTATAGTCTCTGAGATCTGTTGTTTCACACGGACGGACGGACGGACAGGTGGGGAGACGGCATGCTAAATCGACTCGGCTGGTGACGCTTATCAAGAATATATACATATATTCCTTATGGGGTCGGAGATTTCTCCTTCTGCCTGTTACATACATTCTGTGTTGGCACTAACTTATAATACCCTTGTACCCTATGGGTACCGGGTATAAAAACAAATCGATATATAGTTAGAGAGCCATATCCCAGATTGATGGAAATCACTGTGGACGGCAGTCTACGTAGTGACGATGAGCACCGAGACTGTGGTGCGCAAGGAGACTACTATATACAGCCGTAGAATTGAAAATCTGCTACGATAGTCCGATCAGAACCGATTGTAAACCTGTTTGAAACTGCATACTAAGATTTTTTAAAAACAGATTAGTTTAGGAGAAATGGGAGTGAAAATGCGAAATTGAACATTTTGAAAATTTGAGCTATTGGGGCCGGTGGAGCAAAATACGCGTCGAATGACACCTCGATCCTGATCCGATACTCCGTTCAAAAGATATTCAATAAACAAGATTTTAACGGCCTTTCCGAAATGAAAACGTTTGTCCTGTTGTTTGTCTGTGTGTCTGTCGATTTTTTTGTTTTAGAGTCCTGGAACCACTTTTATTTTATTAAACAGCTCGAGCTAAACATTTTTTGTTCTACGACTTTTTGGGTTTCCCGCTAGTTTGGCGGGAAAACAGCTTAAAAAGCTAGATTTCCCGCGCCCATAACTTCTAAACGACTAAAGCTACAAAAACGAGCTATATGTCGTTTGAAAGGTATTTTGAAATGATAATAGCTTTGCCTGGACATAATTTATCTAAATATAATATTTAAGAATTTATAATTAAAATTAATTTTTTTTTTTAAGTTTTTGAAGTTTTCTTAAAAATGGCTCTAACGATTTTGATAGTCACTGAAGGCCATATAGCCCTTAAGATTGCTCAACTATTGGTATATAACACATATCTGGAAAAAATTCGCTTTATAGAGATATTACTCATTAAAATTAGTAGCAAAGATCCCATATACCTAACCTTTTACATGCACTATACATACATTTATGTAAAAAATCATGTAAAGTCAGAGACGTGCACAATGCAATAAAATTTTAAACCATCGAAGGAAATTTAATATAATTTAAATTTAAAAGAAATCATTTAATTTTTTTTTTTAATTTAATCTAATTGTTGCGTTTTTCACTACTTTGGCGGGAAAAAAGAACATTTCTCGCGCCCATAATTTCTGAACGACTAAAGTTACAGAAACGTGCTATATGTCATTGGAAAAGTATTTTGATATGATAATTACTTTGCCTTGACAAAATTTTTCTAAATATTATAATTTAGAATTTAGAAATAAAATTTTTTTTTTTTTAATTAAAATTTTTTTTGTTTAATGGCTTTTACGATTTTTATAGTCACTTCATGCCGTATAGCCCTTGAGATATATCGGGGTACAACACATATCTCCAAAAAGTTTTATTTCCGGAGTTTTATTTCCCCTACTTCTGTGTTCTTTTTCTGGACTTGTTCCGTTAGAACTCCCATCGGAATTACTCAGCAACGGTTTGTTGGTTTTTAGCATAGGGGCTGTCCATATATTACGTAATCACGATTTTGATGATTTTCGACCCCCTCCCCCCCTATGTAATCAAGAGTAATCATTGGAGAAACCCCCTCCCCTATGATTACGTAATCATAAACATTTTGTTTCCACATAAATTCATAAAAATATATTTTTTTTAAACATATATTTTGATATAAAATGATTACGTAATCATTGTCCAATAACCCCCCTCCCCATATAATCAAACATAATCATTTCGCTGACCCCCTCCCCCCCTATGGGTGATTACGTAATATATGGACAGCCCCATATGTCTTATTGATTGCATATTTTTGGGATTGGTTGATTTTGCATTATTCTAATTCTTTTCCATTAAATTGCTTATTTTTTTTAGTAATAGCCTTTCATTGATTGTAAATTACTTATATGAGAAATACCAACATGAAATAAAGGCTGTTTTTGTATAATAGTTCAATTATAATTTGTAGGAACATCATTAAGCTATACATAAAGCACCTGCATAGTATTTTCGTGGATTATAATTATCAACAATATCTCATTAATTGAATACTTCTTCAATTTGTTGTCGCGTTCAAACTACTATACTATTATACTAACTAGTAACAAAAATATTATTGGTGTTCGTGCAGATCACGAGCAGCCGGTACGGCAATATTTTATTAAATTATTTAAATTAACTTTGAGCAGACAGGTAAATAAGAACTTCTGGACGCCTTGGTTTCCAAATTGAGAGTGTCCCTTCAAATGTATTCAAGCTCTTCTAGAGCCATTACTTGAGTTTAAAATGCAAATAGTGGTTCTCGCGAGTGCAAGAGAGCGAAAGCTTTATCTTAATTCAAGAGCGGAGGTTAAACTTCAAGAGACCTTAGGTTCTAATTATTACAATGCTTAACAAAAGTATAAAGCCACCAAATTGACCGAACATCGGCCGCGTTGACAGCATGAACATATGCTTAAATTAATAGGAATAGGTGCAAGGCGGTGAATAGAGCGTTTATATAAGCCCGAATTGGTTTTGACTACAGCCACGTGAACCTTCCTATCATGTCCTGGAACGACCTCTACGACTACGCCTATTATCCATAGCTGGGGGGAACGTTGTCTTCGTGGATTCCCACCACTGTTCCGATCTGAACATTCTCCACGGCTTTGGTCCATTTCCCTCGCTGCTGCAGGCTCAGAAGATAATCCCTCGACCAGTCGCTCCAAAATCGCTGTTTGATCGCCGAGACGAGCTGCCATCTCTGCAAGTACGTGAGGTTGGCGTCTTCCCTTGGCTGCGCGGATGCGGGCGGCAGAGTTGCTAGCGTTGTGCCGGCGTGACAACCTCTCCCTCGTTGGGACTGCCACTGTCCACGATGAGCGGCCTCGAATTCAGGACGGCTTTTACCTCCACGATAGCTCGTCCTCCTTCAGAATAGCGCTGCCCATAGCCTTGAGAAGAAGATGCTTGGCCGACTTTACGGCCGCCTCCCAAAGGCCGCCTATGTGTGGCGCTCTGGGAGGGATGAATTCGATGGTGAATCGGTGGGCCGCAGCATACGACATGATGTTCTGGTCGTTGGTTTCACCAGGTTCCAAGAGCTCCTTCAGGATTCGAGCAGCTCCCACAAAATTTGTGGCGTTGTCGCAATACAGTTTGACAACAGGACCACGACGGCCCACAAACCTAGATAAGCATAAAATAAATGTATTAGACGTCAAATCTTTTACAATTTCCAAATGTACAGCCTTTGATGCAAAGCAGACAAACACTGCTATGTACATCTTTATTGGCTGCTTTCCACGAATTCCAAGGGAGACTTTAACTGGCCCAAAGTGATCCACCCCGCTTATTTCAAAGGGTATATTTCCATGTAATCGATCTCTTGGTAAATTACCCATGATCTGCGATAGAAGTTTTGGTTTATAGTGAAAACAATGAACGCACTGCCGTACAATGGCACTGCACTCACGACGCGCGTTTATTAGCCAAATCACTTGTCTAAGAAGCCCAACCAACGACCGTGGCCCTGCATGACAGTTAGTTCTATGTAAGTGTCTCAAATATAGGGTCACAAATTTGCAATTTTTTGGCATTAACAAGGGGAACTTAGCATTGTGAGCTATGGGGGCATGTAGAAGACGGCCACCTACTCGCAACATAGAGTATGAAGAAGTGCCAAATTGTTCAACGGATATAAAAGGATTTAACTTTTGAATTCCAGCACGCATATTAGCAGATTTCTTCAGCTTTTCAATTTCTGTCACAAAAGCTGCCTTTTGAACTGCTTCAACTACCATAAGAAATGCAGTTCCGAGCTCGTCTGCTGACGGACAACATGAGCTAAAAGTTATATTTTTTCTTCGGTTAATAAATCGATACATATAAGCCACAATGCGAATTACTTTCAGATACGACGATGACCTTTCTACGATATTTAAAATTGGGTCTAGTTCAACATCGGCCGCGATGAGAGCAACGCGTGATTTTTTTGTTTCTAGTGCTGCGTCTGTTTCTGATAGCTGAAAATGCGCATTTCTTGGCCAGTACTCGGCTTCCTTCTGCAAAAAACTAGGACCATTGAACCAAAATGAGGCATATAGCTCATCAACAGAGCATCCTCGCGAAACTAAATCCGCAGGGTTTTCCTTGGTTGGCACATGCCGCCAAACAACTGATTAGACAATGTCTTGAATATCAGCGATTCGATTGGAGACAAATGTAGCAAGCTGAGATGAGTGCGTTTGAATCCAGTGAAGAACTACTTCCGAATCGGACCAAAGGACAACACTCTCGACAGGAAAGTTAATAATGCTGCGAACTTCTTCCCACAGCTTCGCCAACAAAGGCGCTGCACATAGCTCTAGCCTCGGTATTGTTTTTGTTTTTAAAGTGGCAACCCTAGATTTAGCTGTTAGCAATTGTACAGACACCCTACTTGGCTCAACCACACGAACATAAAGGCAGCACCCATAGGCCCGTATAGAAGCATCAGCGAACCCATGAATTTGACACAATGCTTGTTTGCTTGTCCCAACAAATCTTGGAATAACCAATTTTTTTAAGAGCGCATACTCATTTTTTACTATGTTCCACTTTTTTTTAAAGTCTTGGGGCACAGGGTCATCCCAGCTCAGACTTAAAAGCCAAGCCTCTTGCAGAAATATTTTCGATCTGGTTATTATTGGACATAACAAACCCAAAGGAGAAAACAGAGTGGCAATAAAGGACAAGATTGATCTTTTGGTTACCACCTGATCTGTGGTTACTTTCCTAACTCCGTATTTGAAAACGTCAGTCTGTGGATTCCATGTTAATCCAAGAGTTTTGAGATCCTGAAGATCTCCGTGTAAAATTTCCGCAGTCGATATTTTGCATGTACTTATTTTACAATTAGAAGCCCATTTTGTCAAAACAAAGCCCGTTGGTTCTAGAATCTCAGTAAGCTCTCGACGAAGAACAACCAATTCCTCCTCTGTGTCCGCTCCAGTGAGCAGATCGTCGACGTAGAAATCTGTGCCAAGCGATCTTGCACCCTGAGGATGCGATAGTAAATGAGTATCGCTAAGATACTTTAGGCATCTAACTGCTAGAAAGAGAGCACTTGCTGTTCCATACGTGACAGTGTTTAGCCGATAAGTTTGTAAAGGGCTAGCAGCATTTCTTCTCCATACAATTAATTGAAAATTTCGTTGCGCCTCGTCAACCTCTACTTGACGGTACATTTTAGTTATGTCTGCAACAAGTGCGTATTTGCGACAGCGAAATCTAAGGAGAGTTGAATATAAGCATGGCTGTATTGTTGGACCTACCATGAGCAGGTCATTTAGTGATACTTGCGAAATAGTCTTGCAAGATGCATCAAATAGCACTCTGAGCTTTGTGGATGTGCTTTGTAGACGTTCTACACATTGGTAGGGTATAAAACAATGTGGATCTTTCGGTATTGCACCCTCAATTGCAGTCAAATGTCCGAGAGCCAAATACTCTTCCATGAACTGATTGAACATTAACTGGGTGTTCGGATTTTTAGTTAATCGTCTCTCAAACGCTAAAAAACGTCTTCTTGCCATATCAAATGATGATCCGAGACACTTTGGGCTTGTTTTGAAAGGTAAGGATACTTGCAATCGACCTGAGGGTAAACGAACAATTGTTTCTCGAAAGATTTTCTCACAAAGCATTTCCTCTGGGGTATATAGTTTGTCACCCGAAACGTTTGAAACTTGTTCCATCTCCCAGAACTGTTTAACAAATTTTTCAAGTGGACCAGACTCCTCCACTGTGCTCACCATAGAACACGCTTCAATCCCTTGGGGTTCTTTTGATCTACACCGTCCTGAGACCACCCAACCAAAAATAGTGTTTTGCAAAGTAAGTGCATTTTTTTGTTTAATTTGGCCATTTGATATTTATGAATGCGAGAACTAATTGTTGTTTGCACAACTTGGTGCGCCCAACAAATTAATATCTTTCCTAATCCGCTTTAACTGCAAGCCTCTTGCTAACTCGTCCGTTATAAAATTGACCTGGGAACCCGAATCCAGAAGTACCCTGGCTGGCTGAATCTGACAGGAGCCACCCTTTATATCTACAACTGGCGTCGCCAACACAACTTGCTAGGCAGTGACGGCGTTTGCATGATTCGACGACAACTGGGATGAATGTTCTGCAGCTAGAACTCCTAGATGGCTTGTCGCAGGATCTAAATTTTGTTGCATGGATGCGTCAGCAGTATAGCGATGTAACAATGTATGGTGGGGCTTCGAGCATACCCTGCAGTGAGCTGCCTTGCAGGCGGATACATTATGTCCTTTTTTCAAACAATTTGGCAAATTTAAAGCGAGCTATAACAGAAGCAGCTGAGAAGGATGGACATGTCGTGATAAAATGGTCATTTGACTTGCAGAATAAACATTTAGCTTTTTCAGGGGTTCTACTTGTTTGTGACACTGACAGTGCAGTTTTGCCAAACTGCTTGCTTCTCGATTCTTGTTGTCCCTTCCGACTTTTTGACCGTCCAGTTGTAGCCTCTTCAGCCGACAAATGCTGAAAGCGCTTATTAAGGGCAGCAACACAATCAGACCACAACGGAATTTTTTGATAATCTAGATTCTCTTCCCACCTAGAGCGAGTCTTTCCATCAACCTTTGACATGACAATGTGAATAAAAAGTGAATTTGCAATAACCCTTTCGTCGCCAACGGACAACAAGGACTCATATATTGCCGATACTGTATCAATAAGCGACCGCAATGCGCTTGCTGATGGACTTTGGATAGCCTGTACCTCAAAAAGTCGAGATATGCCATCAAAAAAAATGAGGCACTCATTATCATAAACTTGCTTTAGAGCAGCAAGAGCTTTGGCATAATTCTGATCCGTAACCTGAAAGGCCTTGACAGTACCTAAGGCTTCGCTTTCTAAACAACACAATAAATGGTTAAACTTTTCAACGTTGCTTAGGGATGGGTCTCTATCAATTATGCTTGAAAATAATCCAATGAAGTTTTTGAATTTAGAATAATTCCCACCAAATTTGGGCAATTGCATTCGAGGCAGGTGCCTTGTATGCGATAGAGTTGTATTTAACAATGATTCGTTTAGATTTGTTTGCGGGACTGGGGTTTTTAACGACACTAACAATGCCCTGGTTAACACACATAAATCTTCAAGTTCGGATCGCGATAAAAATTCTGAATCAAAATCCTCAATTTCCAATTGTAAAGAAAACGCTCTATATACGCATCTAAAATACTCAAACGACAATCCAACTGCACAGGGTTTAACGAAATCTTTTTATTTTGCACGACTTTAGCTATCCGATTTATATCCTTTTTAACTGAATCTAATTTTCTAAGAATATTTTCTGCTGTCAGAAGCTTCACGACGCTTAGGCATTTTTGAGAAAATTACAAAAATTGATTTTAAATCTTTTGCAAAGTTATAATTGTCGAAAATGTTCCATTGTAACTCCGAACCAAATCACTCAGATCAATCGAACTTCGTTTGAGTGATCTCAAATTAACTGAGCGCAGTGTTAGTCAAAATAATTTCTGAGTTATTTCACAAAGGTTTAATTACATGTCCAACATGTTCCACTGTCACTCCGAACCAAATCACTCAAGGTAACTGAACTCCGTATGAGCGATCTCCAACTAAATGAGCGCCGTGGAAACAATGAGTGAAAAGCTACAATGCAACTCACTCAACTTATTTTTGGTGTGCGTATATAAGCTGGGCTTAGCTGCGATCAAGGGACTTCAATAACTGTATGCAATTATATAAGTATGCATATGTATATGTGCAGTCACAGAAAAACGAAGTTGGCACAAAGAGAAGACGATAACAAAAGGTACGGTAATTCTTTTACTGTTGCACTTTATTCTCCTTTATGCTGGTACTTGCGAATTAGCGGTAATAGATATGTGGCATTATGTGTGCATATGCCGTTACATGAATTTATTAATTTTTTATTGGGTGATTACCTTATTTGTTTGATGCGAACTATTTTGGTAATATGGCATCTTACTCTTTAAACCACTTTTTTCGATGACTCCAATATATCCAGAGATGATGGGCGGGCCCGGCGTCCAGATATCAGCTCTGACGAAAATTCCAAAATGGCTCCAACTATATGGCTCCAACGAAGATGTCCAACTATATGGCTCCGACGAAATGTCCAACGATGTTTTAGTCCACCCGGGGGCGCCAAAATGTTCGTGCAGATCACGAGCAGCCGGTACGGCAATATTTTATTAAATTATTTAAATTAAGTTTGAGCAGACGGGTAAATAAGAACTTCTGGACGCCTTGGTTTCCAAATTGAGAGTGTCCCTTCAAATGTATTCAAGCTCTTCTAGAGCCATTACTTGAGTTTAAAATGCAAATAGTGGTTCTCGCGAGTGCAAGAGAGCGAAAGCTTTATCTTAATTCAAGAGCGTAGGTTAAACTTCAAGAGACCTTAGGTTCTAATTATTACAATGCTTAACAAAAGTATGTGGCCACCAAATTGACCGAACAATTGGTATTAGTTTAAACAGGACATAAATTACTAGTTGATTGTGAATTGTGAAAATGCATCTCCACCAGTATTATTAATAACAATATTAATACCACATGTTGATTATCGGCTTTATTAAAAAAATTATTCTCTAAATAATTGGGGCAAATTCCAAAGAATTCACCAAAGAAGAATTGTGTTCACCACTTGCAGGTATTTCTGTTGCTGATAAATCTTTTTTAAATCGATCGTAATATTTCAATTTTTAAAATTTTCTAAATATCATAGTTTGGGTGATAGCCACATTTCTGCAGATTAGCATGATATTCATTCAGCCAATCAGTCGCCATTATGGTAGCCGATGGACCTATTATTTGTATCACAGACGCAACGTTACAGTAATTTAAGTCGTAAATAAATTAATATTTTTATTTGTATAGAAAATGTTACCCAATTTATAGGCAAAATTGTTCTAACTTATCAAGATAAAAAATTAAAATTCCAAAAAGTGATCAAAATGGAGCCGTCACATGTGCTGACCATTAGAAGCATATATACCAATCTTTATTTTGATTGTACAACAAGATAAATGCATTATTACCAAATCTATAGGTTTCTGAATTAGTGGAAATAAAAGTGCTAAGTTGTAGTAAATTTAACAAAAATTAAAAACCAAGATATAAATGATCTTGTAGCAATCAATTAACAGGAATGTCAAATGTAAAACAATCAGTTTATCCTAAAACCCAACATCAATTATGTATAGTTCATCTAAAAATACCAAATAATACTCTGAACATGTTTCATAAAAACACTGAAAAAGTGTTTTTACAGATTTAAAACTAATTTAAACTGTATATAGTGAAGATCAAGCAATGCAAGGTAATAATAAGTTTAATGATTTATAGTAGAAATGCTATTGAAACTGTTAATAGTCAAAATATATTAGAATTGAAAATTGTTTTCAAATGATTGAAAATATAACAAAACAAGAAAGGAAGCTAACTTCGGTAAGCGAAACTTGGGTCAAACTAAAAAAAAACTAACGAAGCTATTTACATTTTCATAACATTTACTTATACATTTTACATATGACTTCTACATCTTTCCATTTTCATATAAATATACCTTTTTCTTCTATGGTAGCTATTTGAAAGTGTTCAATTTAGTGAAACCTCTATATTTATGGAAATAGAAAGAAGACTATTTGCAAAGTTTTATTCAGGTTGCTTTAAAACTGAGGGACTAGCTTGCGGAGCTTGATCGACTCGGCTACTGATGCTGATCAAGAATACATATGTATACTTTATAGGGTCGGCGTTGCAAACTTCTGGCTAACATTATAATACTCTGAAAGGGTATACAAATTAAAATTTCAAATACAGCAACTGGTTTTTTAAAGATCAAATTTTGAGATATAATTAATCCAAGCTTGTTAAACAAAGATACACAGAAAACCTCGTAACTAAATTTGATATTAAAAGATTTTTAAGTTCAAGGCCAGATGTTGCATGAGTAGTG
This sequence comes from Drosophila rufa, assembly GCA_018153105.1. Taxonomy (NCBI): domain Eukaryota; kingdom Metazoa; phylum Arthropoda; class Insecta; order Diptera; family Drosophilidae; genus Drosophila; species Drosophila rufa. The sequence goes on along the minus strand of JAECXS010000003.1, from coordinate 1,200,904 downwards.
AATAAGTTTCGAGTATGACTGATAATTTTCATTATTGTACTGCAATTACATCTTTTGCAGCTTCTTGTTTTAAACTAAATAAATTATTATGTAACACTAATATATAAATTAATTTAGTTTAAAACAAGACACTGCAAAAGATTAATTTATAAAATAAAGTAGCAATCCCATAGCAGCTTCGCACGCTGTAAAAAAAAAAAAAATACCCTGAGGAAAGTATTATAAATTTGGTCAGATGTTTATATCCCCTATGATTGACTTAAATCAAATAATCATATTCTATAGCTGGCATATACTTGCACACTGCGCTGCCAAATTTATTAAAACATCAAAATAATCATTTCCGATGCCTGCAATGCATTTTGTGTAGATTGTGTGTCCATTAGTTCACTTTTCTGCTGCACCTTTTGTTTTGGCTGTGTTGGCTGTGTTTGTCAATTCGTCGATAAACCATATTAAATTTAAACGTTTTATTGTAGAATTTGTTTGTTTCGTTCCCCAAAACTGTATAGCACTGATTATTTATACTAATTCTGTGAGAATTTTAGCTGCTTTCTTTATTTTCAATGGTTGGTTATTTTAAACCTAGACGTGAAGGATAGATTTCATTAATCTGCGATGTACCATAAGCAATAAAGCCTGATTTTCATTCGCAATTCTCATTCATTCAGTACTTATTTTTCAAGCTGCTTTCTAATTCCCTTCCAACGTCGCACTGTGGCTCATTTTACGACTCGTTGCAAAAGTCGGATTTCGAGTTGTTGAATTTAGCAAATCTTTTGATACCATTCAATTGGGAATTAATCAAGCTATTCAAAACCAAAATGTTATAATTTACAAAATTTGTTTAGTATTTATAGTCGCTGCTCAAAGTCTGACAATTTTCCTGTAAAAAAACTAGCTAAATCGACAGATTTAAATAATTTTTTTCTAAAAAAGTAGTTAAGTTTAAAGAAAAAAATTTATTTGTCTGCTGTTCGCTCTTCTATTTTATTTAGATTTTAAAAAAAAGTTTTTTTTCCTTATTTTCAATTTTTAGTGGAAAATAAAGAAAAAATGCCATATTTCGCCGAGCTCTAGATAATACTAAAAATTAGTGGAGATATTCAACTAACAAACCAAAAAAAAATAACATTGCTACAATTGTGCGCATTTTGAGATTTTGATAATTGTTCATATCAAACCATGCTACCAAACCGACTTTGTAGTCGGCCAGTAGGGAAAACGGCAAGGCAGCAAAAAGTATAGCTTCGAGTAACGCAGTTGCAAAAAAAAAAAAAACATTTTTTGTCAATTTTTTTTTATGCAATTTTTTTTTTTTTTTTTATATAGAATGAGTATTAAAAAAATATGTTTAATCATTTTTAATTTTTAAGTTCATTGTAATTTTATAAAGAATACCAAATGATTGATTACCACGGATTATTTGTATTTTTGTTTTATTCGAAAAAACTAATTACAAAGATAAATAGAAACATTTGTTAAATTTTACGAGGGCAAGAATTTTACCATTCTTCATCTTCCTTAAGGGTAATTGATGCATTGACACCATAATCTTCAACGTCTGTAATATGTTTTTTTTTTTTTTTTTTTTTTCAATATATTATTATATCCTAATGAGTTATAAAATGAAATATATAAAATAATGATTATTTTTAAAGAGACTAATAAGAAATAAATAATAAAACTCATGAAATAATGATTATTTTCAGATTTGCATTTAATGTTCAAAAATGAAACTACATTTATTATATTCTCCTTAATCTTGGAAATAAGAATACAGATAATGTAAGTTATAAATCTGTGAGTGATAATGGCGCAAAAATGTTGCATATAATGATAATAAAGTAATCATAAAATAATCATAATATTTGATCAAAAATAAAACTTATGAAATAATAATTATTATTAATTATTATTATTCTTATTAAAACTTATTAAATAATAATTATTTTCACAATGAAACATATAACGATTACAGTCCCTGTTAATTACACTCCATCGTATCGTTTTATTATCGTATTATTCTCAAATCACAGACATTCAAACCAGAAACTATAGAATCTATTACAGAATCTACACATACATAGGTCGTACACGATTTTTCCAAGATTTCTTCTCACTTTATCTCGAAGAAGCATTCTTGAAATCGGGAGAAATTTGTTCTCGAATTTGTTATTTCGAGAAGAATCAATCTTGAAGTCGAGAAAAAGTTACTCTTAATCTTGTGCTTTCAGAAGAGGGCGCTGAGAGGGAAAAGAGAGAGAGACAAAAATTGTACTCAGGAAAACTATTTTTGGATTTGGCCACTGCCACACGTATCGTAGTATTGTATTCATGTTTTCGACTCCGTTCTTTCATTTGCCAGTCTGGAGCGTTTGGTAAAGGGTTTGGCTTGCGCGCTTCACAGTCTAGGGTTCGATTCCGAGTCGAGGCGAAACAATTGTGTTGTGAAAATGTGTGAGTACTTATTTAAAAAAAAAAAATTTAAGTATAAAAAAAGTATAACTTTACAAATTACATTTATCTACATACATTTAATATGTACATAATAGGTTTATATACATACAATTTAACATTGCATATCAGATTTCACGTATTAAATTACAGAAAAAATGTAAAATTAAATGTGTGTGTTTCCCTTCCTAAGCTTAAAAAAATATATAATTTTTTTTTTAATTTTTTTATATTTATCGAGTACGATTCGTTCTTGAAAACGATGTGACCTCTCCTTAAATCAAAAATAATTATACTCGAAAAACGGTTCTCAGAGCGAGAATTCTTCTTCTTGATTCTGGTATTTTGGTTTTTGACCTACTTTCGAGAAGAAAAATACCATATTCAAGAACGAAAAGAACGGTTTTTTCCCAAAGTGTAATGCAAATGCTTTGTAATTTTTAATGTTCCATCAATTCCAACAACACCAAAAATATTGGATTTATTACCATCAATCATGGTATCTGTAATTATTTTAAGTAATCTAAATATATATATATATATATATATATATCTGTAACGCTTTTCTGAAGTATTGCTCGCCTAGCTCATACGGTGGGACCTATCGACACGTTTTTTTTTTTTTTTTTTTTTATCCTGTGTTGTTGGTTAAAGATGCACACTAAGAAAGGATTTTCTAATCGGCCTACTAGAAAGTTTGGAACATTCGCATTTCCCCAAAATTTCAAAGTACTCCCCTAATGCAGTTTTGGCCAGCCGTTTCTAACCAAAAGGGGAGAAACTGGGTTCGACCACAGATCAAACCCATTTTATTTTTTTTTCCTACTACACTTTGTTCTGATACGTATGCCTAGAAATATTTTTTTTTTCAAATTCCCTTAAACCAGCCATTGTAAATAAAGAAAGCAGTTAAAATCCTCACAGAATTAGTATAATTAATCAGTGCTATACAGTTTTGGGGAACAAAACAAACAAATTCTACACGTTTAAACGTTTAAATTTAATATGGTTTATCCACGAATTGACAAACACAGCCAAAAGAAAAGGCGCAGCAGAAAAGTGAACTAATGGACACACAATCTACACAAAATGCATTGCAGGCATCGGAAATGATTATTTTGAAGTTTTAATAAATTTGGCAGCGCAGTGTGCAAGTATATGCCAGCTATAGAATATATTTATTTGGTTTAAGTCAATCATAGGGGAAATAAACATCTGACCAAATTTATAATACTTTCCTCAGGGTATTTTTTTTTTGTTTACAGCGGGCGATGCTGCTATGGGATTGCTACTTTATTTTATAAATTAATCTTTTGCAGTGTCTTGTTTTAAACTAAATTAATTTATATATTAGTGTTACATAATAATTTATTTAGTTTAAAACAAGAAGCTGCAAAGGATGTAATTGCAGTACAATAATGAAAATTATCAGTCATACTCGAAACTTATTCACTACTCATGCAACATCTGGCCTTGAACTTAAAAATCTTTTAATATCAAATTTAGTTATGAGGTTTTCTGTGTATCTTTGTTTAACAAGCTTGGATTAATTATATCTCAAAATTTGATCTTTAAAAAACCAGTTGCTGTATTTGAAATTTTAATTTGTATACCCTTTCAGAGTATTATAATGTTAGCCAGAAGTTTGCAACGCCGACCCTATAAAGTATACATATGTATTCTTGATCAGCATCAGTAGCCGAGTCGATCAAGCTCCGCAAGCTAGTCCCTCAGTTTTAAAGCAACCTGAATAAAACTTTGCAAATAGTCTTCTTTCTATTTCCATAAATATAGAGATTTCACTAAATTGAACACTTTCAAATAGCTACCATAGAAGAAAAAGGTATATTTATATGAAAATGGAAAGATGTAGGAGTCATATGTAAAATGTATAAGTAAATGTTATGAAAATGTAAATAGCTTCGTTAGTTTTTTTTTAGTTTGACCCAAGTTTCGCTTACCGAAGTTAGCTTCCTTTCTTGTTTTGTTATATTTTCAATCATTTGAAAACAATTTTCAATTCTAATATATTTTGACTATTAACAGTTTCAATAGCATTTCCACTATAAATCATTAAACTTATTATTACCTTGCATTGCTTGATCTTCACTATATATAGTTTAAATTGGTTTTAAATCTGTAAAAACACTTTTTCAGTGTTTTTATGAAACATGTTCAGAGTATTATTTGGTATTTTTAGATGAACTATACATAATTGATGTTGGGTTTTAGGATAAACTGATTGTTTTACATTTGACATTCCTGTTAATTGATTGCTACAATATCATTTATATCTTGGTTTTTAATTTTTGTTAAATTTACTACAACTTAGCACTTTTATTTCCACTAATTCAGAAACCTATAGATTTGGTAATAATGCATTTATCTTGTTGTACAATCAAAATAAAGATTGGTATATATGCTTCTAATGGTCAGCACATGTGACGGCTCAATTTTGATCACTTTTTGGAATTTTAATTTTTTATCTTGATAAGTTAGAACAATTTTGCCTATAAATTGGGTAACATTTTGTATACAAATAAAAATATTAATTTATTTACGACTTAAATTACTGTAACGTTGCGTCTGTGATACAACTAATATGCGACTGATTGGCTGAATGATTATCATGCTAATCTGCAGATCTGTGGCTATCACCCAAACTATGATATTTAGAAAATTTTAAAAATTGAACTTTTACGAGGTTTTTAAATTAAAAAAGGAAAGAATAAATAATAAATGGTTTTAAAATTTGTTTAACCTATGTTATTGAAAAAAGAAAAAAAATTATTTGTTTTTATTTTTCCCTGAGGTCTTCCATTATTTTCTGTAGTACTTTTTTGATTTAAAAAAGATTTATCAGCAACAGAAATACCTGCAAGTGGTGAACACAATTCTTCTTTGGTGAACAAGGAATTTGCCCCCATAATTTAGAGAACAATTTGTTTAATAAACCTGATAATCAACATGTGGTATTAATATTGTTATTAATAATACTGGTGGATATGCACTAGTAATTTAAGTCCTGTTTAAACTAATATCAATAATATTTTTGTTTCTAGTTAGTATAATAGTATAGTAGTTTGAACGCGACAACAAATTGAAGAAGTATTCAATAAATGAGATATTGTTAATAATTATAATCCACGAAAATACTATGCAGGTGCTTTATGTATAGCTTAATGATGTTCCTACAAATTATAATTGAACTATTATACAAAAACAGCCTTTATTACATGGTGGTATTTCTCATATAAGTAATTTACAATCAATGAATTGCTATTACTAAAAAAAATAAGCAATTTAATGGAAAAGAATTAGAATAATGCAAAATCAACCAATCCCAAAAATATGCATTCAATAAGACATATGCTAAAAACCAACAAACCGTTGCCGAGTAATTCCCAATGGGAGTTCTAACGGAACAAGTCCAGAAAAAGCACACAGAGGTAGGGGAAATAAAACTCCCCCCTTCTGGCCACCAACATTAAGCGCGGCCGACGTTAATGCAGAGGGTCTTACAGATTCCCAAGTCCGGGTTCAGCAAGGCACTAGTATATAATGACGCATTTAATGTTTAAGTTCGATCGGCGTCAATGTTCACTGAGGATCTCCTTGATAAGAGTGAAACAGGCTGTATGAACAAACCTGTTGCATTTGTCTTCTGACAAAAAACGATCTGTGCATCTGGCAATCAGTAGTGAACAAATCTGATTTCTGTATATGAAGATCAGGATGATCTTGAGTTGACGCAAATTATTAATAAGGAAAACCAAATGTTTTAAAACAAAATCATGAAAAGATAAAAACATGAGTATTAATTAGTAAATTTAGTTGCAAATATTGTTAAGCATATAATATATATAGTCAGTATTTTGTTTTAGTAACTAATAATTTAAATGTAATATAATTAAAATATATTAGTTTGTGAGAGATTGTATGTAAAATTAAAAGATAATCATACACATCAACGGAACAAAATATTAATACTACTTATGAAATTAAAAATGCTGTTGATAAGAATTTAAATTAATTAGAAGTAAAGTATTGTAAATACGTTTTATAAATATAATTATCTTGAAAGAAATAGTATTTATACATACTATTTATATTCATATTTAGTTATTAAATAATAATTTTGGAGTAATTAGTAGAAAATCATGATCTTTATCCTGGCATTAATAAAATACTAGTTATATTGAAAACAATTGAGTTGTCTAAAACGGTTGATACTAATACTGGTGCTGAAAGTGATGGTCATTTTACAACAAAAGAAATTCCTGATAATGAAATTATTATTGATGTAACACAAAATAAAAATAAAAGAAACCATTTATAAAAATATCAAATTACAAGGATATTTTTATGTTACCTAAAGTTAGTGTATCATATATATCTATCTATATATATAAAAATGGAGCCCAAAAAATGTGTCGTAAAAAACTACTGGAGAACGGCTGGGCCGATTTGGATCAAATTTTTTTTCAGTTGTAGGTAACTAACAGGAGAAGGTCAGAACGTAATAAAATTTTTAGAAAATCCTCCAGGGTAATGGTGAAAAACAAATAATTAAAATATCAAATTATATAAAAGAGTAGTGTATCGAAATATATGTCAAAGTAAAAACAAATCGTTTCAATATTATTCGGTTTCTTATTCGTTTTTATCAGACGTCCGGATTTGTTTAATTTCTTCCTGTGATTTGTAGGAATAATGCCTGCTATAAGACGGCCAAACATTGGACGACGTACACGTCGACCACAAAATCATTATCAGAGCAGATAAAAGACCAGCAGGAAGCCATTCAAGACAATTCAATGCGCCCACTATCAATGAAGTCGCAGTGGTGATTGTTGGCGAGAATGTGGAATCACGCGATATTGTTCTCAAGCGTTTATGAGACTCATCGGTCATATGATGCACTTCAATATCCGTTGATGTTCTGTCGTGGAGAAGATGGCTATCACTTCAAGATGGTCAATCCAACGACAGGTTTGTTTAATCACTTCTTTTTCATTCTGCACGTAATTTCGAATTCATATTACAGGAGAAGAAACGAATAAGAAAGTCAGCTCAATGAATTTTTATGCATATCGATTGATGATTCGACTAGATGTTGACAATCATCTGTTGAGATACCGCCGTTTGTTTCAGCAGTACTGTGTCGACATGTATGTAAAAGTAGAAACGGAGCGTCTCAATTTCATTCGTTTCAATCAGTCAAAGTTACGATCTAACGAGTACATCCACTTGCGTGACGCCATCGCTACTGATGGACACGCGGCAAACATTGGTTGATTGACCATTCTGCCAGCTACTTATGTTGGGAGCCCGCGCCATATGCATAAGTACGCTCAACATGCGATGACCTACGTGCGGAATTACGGACGACCTGATTTATTTATCACGTTTACATGCAATCCGAAATGGCCCGAAATTACGAATTTGTTGCACCAAGGACAAACATCCAGCGATCGACATGACATCACTGCACGAGTATTCAAGCTAAAGGTAAAAATTCTTATGGATTACATCGTTAAGCAGAAGGTTTTTGGCGTAGTTCGTTGTTGGATGTACTCGGTTGAATGGCAGAAGCGTGGCTTACCACATGCGCACATTTTGCTTTGGATGTTCGACAAGATCCGACCAGAACATATTGATTCGATTATTTCTGCCGAAATACCAGATCCAGAAACTGATCCGGAGCTGCATTCCGTTGTGAAAACGAGTATGATCCATGGCCCTTGCGGAGTCCACAACCCAGAATCACCATGCATGGAAAACGGAAATTGCACAAAACGATTTCCCCGTCCGTTGGTGGCTGAAACAATCAGTGGAAACGATGGATATCCATTGTATAGGCGTCGTTCTCCAGATGACAACGGCAGATGGATCGAAATGATGGTAAAAAATAACAAAGTCATCGTCGATAACCGCTGGATCGTTCCATATTGTGAAAACGTTTTCAACGCACTGCAATGTTGAGTACTGCAACTCAATAAAATCAATCAAATACATTTGCAAATATGTGAACAAAGGGAGCGACATGGCGGTGTTTGGCATTGCTGATCCGAATGCAAACGACGAGGTGACGAAATTTCAACTTGGACGTTACGTAAGTTGTAACGAGGCCATTTGGCGTCTGTTTTCATTTCCGATTCATGAACGTCATCCGACGGTCGTACACTTATCTGTTCACTTGGAAAACGGCCAGCGTGTCTACTTTACGGACGCGAATGCAGCGCAAAGAGCAGAACGGCCACCAGCGACAACGTTGACAAATTTCTTTTCTACATGCGAAAGCGATCCGTTCGCAAGGACTTTACTCTATTCGGAAATGCCACGCTATTATACATGGAACGCTGCATCGAAAAAGTTTCAACGCCGAAAAAGAGGCGATGCTGTTGATGGTTTGGCTGATATCTATTCGACTGATGCTCTCGGACGAATATACACAGTTCATCCACGCCAAGACGAATGCTTTTATATTCGCTTGCTTTTGGTGAACATAAGAGGCCCTACATCCTTCGAGTCCCTGCGTACTGTGGATGGTGTGCTGTGTGCCACTTTTCGGGAGGCTTGCCAACGTTTAAATTTGCTTGAAAACGACACACATTGGGACTCAACGCTCGCTGATGCCACTGTTTCTCTTTCTGGATCAAATCAAATTCGTGCATTATTTGCAATAATCATAGCCACATGTCATCCGTCGAACCCGACCGCACTGTAGGAAAAGTACAAGGACGATATGGCTGACGACATTTTAATAGACGTTCGCAGGACAACTATGAATTTCACTCTTGCCATTAACGGAGAAATGCACAACGAAGCTTTAATACGGATCGAAGACATGTGTATGCTTATGTGCGGCAGTCTACTGTCGAAATTGGGAATGCCAACGCCACATCGTTCAGTGCACGATGCTTTCAATCGCGAATTTCAACGGGAGCAACACTATAACCAAGATAACTTGGCCGAAAGAGTCCGAACCAATGTGCCGTTTTTGAATGCCGAGCAGAAGAACGTGTACGATTCGATAATGAAGGTTGTTGACGATGGATCGGGAGGCTTATACTTTCTCGATGCTCCTGGTGGGACAGGCAAGACATTTGTCATTTCGTTGATTCTGGCAACGATTCGATCAAGATCTCAAATTGCGTTGGCTGTTGCATCATCTGGCATTGCTGCCACGTTGTTGGAAGGCGGTCGAACTGCACATTCCGCTTTGAAGCTGCCCATGAATCTTCTCACGGTTGACAAGCCAACATGCACAATAAGCAAGAATTCGGTGACAGCGAAATTGATGTGAGAATGCAAAATCATCATTTGGGATGAATGCACGATGGCGCATAAGCGAGCTTTGGAGGCAGTTGACCGAACGATGAAAGATTTACGCGGTGATTCGAAACTATTTGGTGGGTCTTTGATATTGCTGTCCGGAGATTTTCGTCAAACGCTTCCCGTCATCCCGAAATCTACGGCTGCCGATGAAGTTAATGCATGAGTTAAATCGTCTTCATTGTGGAGATATGTCAAAAAGCTGAAATTAACCACGAACATGAGAGTCACATTGCAGAATGACCCTTCCGCTGCTGAATTCTCGAGACAACTGCTGGCACTTGGCAATGGCGAAATTCCTGTTGATGTTTCGACTGGATCAATATCGTTTCCGGCAAATTTTTGCGTGTTCACATCGTCAAAGGAAGAACTCATTAACAAAGTGTTCCCCGACATTGCGCAAAATTATAAAAATATCGACTGGATTAGTGAACGGGCAATACTAGCAGCGAAGAACAAGGACGTAGATAATTTGAATTACATTATTCAAAATCAAATCGATGGAGAACTGCATTCATACAGATCCGTTGACAGCGTGACCGACGAGGATGAAGCGACGAACTATCCGACAGAATTTTTGAACTCGCTAGATGTGCCAGGAACTCTACCGCATAATTTGCAACTGAAGGTATGATCAATTATTATAATGCTGCGGAATCTAAATCATCCGAAATTGTGCAACGGTACGCGGTTGTCCGTCAAGAAACTGATGAATAACGTGATTCAGGCGACGATCATCAAGGGAACATTTAAAGGAGAGGTAGTCCTTATACCACGAATTCCGATTATTCCAACTGATCTACCATTCCAATTCAAGAGGATTCAGTTCCCCGTCCGATTGGCATTTGCGATGACAATCAACAAATCGCAAGGCCAATCGTTAGAAGTCTGCGGGATAAATCTAGAATTTCCCTGTTTTTCGCACGGCCAGCTGTACGTTGCATGTTCGCGTGTTGGTAAGCCGTCTTCATTGTTTGTTTTTGCGCCGGAAAATAAAACAAAAAACATAGTATATCATATCGCTCTATACTAAATAAAGAAATGCAGTGTTTGACTATTACCCTGGGGTTATATAATGGCGTCGAATTAGGGCGAGACAAAGTTCGCCGGGTCCGCTAGTATATATATATATATTTTTTTTTTGGATCTCTGAATGTGGTGCTCGTTTTGTTATTTATAAAGTTGTGGTCTAATTTTTTTATTATTATTTTTATATTATATCCTATAGCTGCCATTGGAAATATCAGAAAATTAAATGAATAAATTATAACTTCACTGTTTTTCAACGAATTTCTTCTGCCATATGAAAATGTAAAATTCTTCACGTAACATGTAAAGTGTGTTACACAAATTTACAAACTTCCAAATTTTTTCAATTTTACCAAAATGTATAGATTTTCAATGATCCTTTCTTCCTAATTTGTTAGGATAAAAAATATTTAATGTAGTTTTAGTAATAAAAAAAAAAACTTTTTTAAAAATAGTTTTCAAAAATAGTTTTTTTAATGGTTAATATTTTGAGACTCTCACCCATTTTCCTTTTTTTTTTTTTTTTTGATTTTATAACATACACAAGCATAAAAGTCTTTTTTATTTTAAAAGTTATCATATTTTTTAATTAAACTAGAGCTTTAGAGCTAGTCAGTAAGGTAATGGTCATCAGTAGACATCGGATTTTGCATATTTGCATATTTTAAACGGATTAAGATAGATCAATTCTGATTGCACCAAAGTTCGTTTCATTAAAAAGAGAGTTGAAAACGTCGTGCATATTTACAAATTTGGTGCATATTTGCATAAAATGCATATGCATAGCATATGCTAAATGTATGTAAAATATGCAAGACATATGCAAAATATGCAAAGTATATAAAAAATATGCAAAATATGCAATGTATATACAAAATATGAAAAATATATGCAAAATATGAAAAAAAAAAAAAAAAATATTAACCCAAATGAAGGATAATATAAAGGCGATTTAGAAGTTGTTCATTTTTGATATATATTTAAATTAATTAAGATAATTTGTGTTGCAATAAATAACCATAATTTTTTCTAAATTGGAGATTAGAAGGCGTTGGCGTTTATCTCCGAAAACCATTTTGTACGCAGAAAAACTGCGTTCGACGTCGCAGGATGTAGTTGGAGCAAATTTATACTTTATAAGATTTTCATTTGTAACTGGTTCGATGCCAGAAGTATTCGTAACATTGAGATTTATAATATTATTAATTTTTTTAATAATCTCATAATCGGGATTTCGTCCCAATATTTCATTCCATTTTTTGCTTAAGTCCTTTCCTATGTCTCCAGGTACATTTTGTATAATGTTTTCCGCTTCCTTTAACAAATTCATAGACGTTTCCAGGGCCAGACCCTGGGTTTCCAAGGATGTTATAATTTCGGCTATTCTTCCCAATTTTGATTTTATAAATATAAAGTCACGATGAAGCTCGGGATTTTTGATTAGCTCTTTTGCCTGCATAATAGATGCAGCATCTTCCGGGTTAAGTGTGTCGAGAACCTAAAATAAAAAATTGTTTCTTTACCAAATTGACCACTATGTTATATTTATATTTTTATTTTTTAATTAACGTTGTCTTACCTCTGCTATTCCCTCCATGTTATCCGCATAAAATGATGCCGCATTCATCCATGTACCCCATCGGGTTATAATCGGTTCTGGTGGCAACTCTTTATTCATAATTTGTTTATAGCGATGTACTCTGATCGGAGCTTTTACAAAGATTTTTTTAACGCATGATATAAATGAGTTTGCCACGGGAAACAATGATCTAACTTTTTCACAAATTAAATGTAACCCATGTGCGAAACAAGTAACATGTAACATGTTCGGATAGAAAATCTTCAAATTTTTGCCAGCTTTGATCATATATGCAGCGGCATCCGTTAAGAGCAATAACACTTTTAGCTCGTTTCCTTGAGGCCACAATAATCGAATGCTGTCATTAACAAATCTAGCAATAGTTGCATTATTAACGGCGTCCAACTGTTTGCACGATAATAAAAACGAGCTTGTAGAAAGATTATCAGTCAATGCTCCTATAATTAAATTTGCCACATATCGTCCTTGTTTATCAGTTGTTTCATCTACCGAAATCCAAACGCATTCGTCTTCGATGCTGTCGCGAATTTTTTGAATTGAATTTTGGTATGCCTTATCCAAATAATTTTTCTTATAGAACTTTCATCTGGTATTTGTTGTCCAGAGTATTTTCTTAAAAAATTATTAAATGTTGGATTGTTAAGTACATTCCATGGTATGTTCGCCGCAACCAACGCTTCACATAAATCCATATTGAATTGATTTTTCGAAGTGTGCGCAGTTTCGTCATTGAGGTTTTTAGATGCTTTTGACCTTCGATGAAGGGCAGTAGCAATATGCTGTTGCAATTGAAATTTTTTATCGCATGTTATCTAGAAAACTTAAACCATTAAAACGATTTTATCAAACAAATATTTAAAAATTGTTTTGCATTAGCATAAATACTAAAATTTTACCTTTTTTTCACAAGTTATACAGATAATATTGGCTCCTTCAATTTTAAAGCACTTTTCAGGAATACTTTCCAACCATTTTCCAAGAAAATTTTTCTTATGGTTGGGTATCTTAGCCATTTTAGATTTTTGGGTTTGACGAATTTTCCCAATTTTTTTTTTCACAATCACAAACAACTTTTTGGTCCACTTTGCTTGACAACTAAAACTGCAAAGGCACATATGTTTATGGCCGATTCGTCGTTGTTAAACTGTAAAAGCATAGACACCTTCGATGATTTTAAAGATCTACTAATTAAAGATTAAATTCCCTTGCATATATTTTGCATATTTTGCATATGTTTTGCATATTTTGCATATATTTTGCATATTTTGCATATATTTTGCATATTTTGCATATACCCTGCATATTTTGCATATATTATGCATATTTTTGACATATTCTTTTGCATATCTTTTGCATATATTTTGCATATTTTTGATATGCATTTAAATTTGTTGTATTTGAACGATAAAACGTCTTTATACAAAGTTTGGTATTAATCTGAGGACCTATATGAAAATATGCAAAATCCGAAGTCTAGTCATCAGTAAGCTATTTGGCATACGAGCGGGCCTGAGTAGTACGTATTCTAATTTTTTAATTTAATTTACTTTTATTTTCGTTTTATCCTGGTCCTACAAGCTAATTCAAGCTTTTAAGTTATGGTACCAGTCACTCTGTGTTATTACATTTTACATTAATCATTTTGTCTTAAATTCTAACATTATAAAATCTTTCACACTAAACATACGTAGAAATGTTTAGTATATTTCAACAGTTGGGAAACAAAACGGGGGATCATTTGAAAAACCAAATACAAAAAATGAAAAAAGAATAATAAATATATATGAATTGAGATAATGGAAGTTATCTGACTTAAAATTAAGATTAGATTAAAGTTAAAGTGTGCCTTGAAGATAAATTAATAGTTTAGATTTAAAGTGTGTATGGTTCCTAATATTTTTTAGATTGTTGGGAACGTCATTCCAATAGGAACAGTCTGTATAAAGAAATGCTTCTCAGCCGCTGTAAGTTTAGCCTTTAGCCGATAATATTATTTGTTCTAGCGGATGAAGACATTTGTAAAAGATCTATTGGGTATTGTGGCTCATTTCTGGATAATACCCTGTGTAGAAATAAGAGAGTTCTCTATGTTAAGAATGTAACGCGCTACTGAGTTAAATGCAACTTTCAGCTTATGCATGCTTGCTGCGTCGGTGGTGCTTAAATTTCAATGCCGTAGAAGAGGGTTTGTATTATGCACGTTTTGGCCACCAGCATATTGATATTCTGTGGAATAAGCTTTTGAGTCAGAGATAGCTGCCTGAGCATACCGTACATTTTCCCACAGGCCTTGGTAATATGATCATCCCATGTCAAAGTGGAGTTCAATTCTATGCCCAGGTTTGTGCCTGTTCAACATAGGGAATAACTCCATTATTTACCACGACTTGTGGGAGCGACCTGGGGTTTTGCGATGTTTTGTTAATTATTATGGTTTTTGTTTTAGTACGATTTAAATGCAGCCCGTTCGCCTTCGCCCAGTTGTTAATTTTTTTGATTTCATGGTTGGTAATATTTACACATTCATCGATTTGGTTTAGGGGACGATTTACATATAGTTGGACAGCATCTGCATAAAGGTGTACATCACAGTCAGACAAACAATTAGGAAGATCATTTATAATATAATGAGCCAATTCTAACCTTCTAACCTTCAAATGATTCTGATGAACGGTTAATTAGCGGCGTGTACCTGAAGACTTACCAGCCTTAATACTCGTGGCTCGTCTGTTTTTGACAAATCCAAGTTTTTTTTCAATACGTGTATCAGCAGCAGTCAGAGACCATCAACACAACACCAATAAACAACAATAAACAATAAACAACAAAAACAATGCAACAACTAAAAAGAACAATAAACAACAGCAACTATGAACAATAGGAACTATATACAGCAACAACTATAAAAGTCAACAACTATAAACAACAACAACAATAAATAACAACAACAATACCAACTCAGTCAAATTTAAAATTTTTTGATCGATGGATTAAACAACTTTAAGACAACTAGAAAATATATTCAACAAATAACTTTAGAAGGTTAGGTTAGGTTAGGGCGGCGGCTGACACAAGGTCAGCCCACTTAGGCCATCACTGGCCCATTGTGATACCGCAATGGATCTTTGATACCCTCTTACCACAAAGTTAGAAAGACTCCCAGCCCGTTTCTCTTATGAAGCCTGCTATTTTCTTCGGGGGGACAGCTGCTAGTTCAGCTAGATTGTGGAGAAAATATGCTCCTATGTACTTTTTCCTGCGCCTGATTAGGGCCACACAGGAGCAGAAGAAGTGCTCTACTGATTCTACTTCTTCCTCGTTTTGGCAACTTCTACAGAAGTCGTTGTTGAGGACGTTTAGTCGGGATGCGTGGGCTCCTACGAGCCAGTGGCCTGTGATTGCTCTAATCACAGCTGAGCACTGTGTGCGGTGTAGACTAAAAAGCATTTTTGTGCGTTTGGCGTCAAGTTTAGGCCATGTTTGGCGACTGATGTTGCAGTGTGTGGTATTGTTCCACATTTCTTGTTCAAGGGATCTGAAAACTTCCCTTGTCCTGAGCTTAAAAGTGGCTAGGGGCATTCGGAAGTCCTCTTTGTCTGGAAGGAGAACTGTGGTGGTGCCGCGTCTGGCCAGTTCATCGGCTATTTCGTTCCCCTCCATATTTTGGTGCCCTGGCACCCAGACTAGGGAGATAACGAACTGCTGTGCCATCTCTTGAAGAGATTTGCGGCAGTTGTTCACTATCGTCGAGTTTGAGGATAGCGCGCTAAGTGATTTTATTGCTGCCTGACTGTCTGAGTAAATGTTTATTACTCCGTTTATAAGGCTAGAGTGGTGTAGGCAACTAAGAGCCTCGCTTATGGCGAGAATCTCCGCCTGGAAAACGCTGCAGTGGTCCGGAAGACGGAAATGTATTTTAATACTGAGCTGTTCGCAGAAGACTCCTCCTCCAACTCGATTATCGAGTTTGGAGCCGTCTGTGAAGAAATTTATGCAGTCATTTTGTGCAAAGGGACTTGCCGCCCAGGCCTCCCTGGAGGGAAAGACTGTTTTAAACGTTGTAGAAGTGTGTTCTACGGGTATGCAATAATCTGTTAATTGCTTGCTTGCGCCCATTGATATGATGGATGAGTGCCCATATTGATGGACTGTCCAGCCGTTTGCGTCTCTCAGACCTCGTGCTGTGATGGTGGCGGTTTCTTTTGCCACTAGTAGAATTGGGGATATGCCAGTTATAGCGTTGAGCGCTTCACTAGAGCTTGTTCTAAGAGCTCCTGTCATGCATAGTTGAGCTACTCTCTGCACCTTATTTAGCGCCTTGAGTTTAGAACTATACAGCAGCGCTGGCCACAAAATGGATACCCCATACAGGAGAATATGTCTAACTATAGCGCTGTATAACCAGCTAACTACAGACGGGGACATCCCCCATTTGAGGCCTACTGCCGTTTTGCAAGTGAAGAGTGCAATGTTGGCTTTTCGCACTCTGTCCGCTATATTGAGATTCCAGTTCAGTTTCTTGTCTAGTACAAGCCCCAAGTATTTTGCACTGTCGCTAAACTCTAGAACGGAACCATTTAATTTTGGGGCAGATAACTTTGGGATCTTAGTCCTCCTGGAGAAGAGAATAAGGTCGGTTTTGCTTGGGTTTGCGTTTAACCCACTTTCAGATGCCCATCTTGTCAGTTTTCTTAGTTTAACTGTCATAATGTCACATAGGCTTTGCGGAAATTTTCCCCGCAGCATAACAACCACATCATCCGCATAAGCAACAATCTTGCACCCGCCATCTTCTATGTCGCGTAGCAGCGTGTTTACTGCTAGGTTCCATAGAAGCGGAGAGAGTACCCCCCCTTGAGGAGTACCTCTGCTGACGTGCCTGCACAGAGTAGATGCTCCAAGTGAAGAGGTCACTCTTCTGCTCAGGAGCAGCTGCGTGACTAATCTCACCAGCTGAGCATCTACTCCAAGGCTCAGCATTGCATTGGTTATTGCCCTTGAGTCGATGTTATTGAAAGCTCCTTCTATATCCAAGAAGGCGGCTAGGGTATACTCCTTGTTTTGCAGGGATTTTTCTATACTGGATATGAAAGAGTGATGTGCTGTTTCTGTCGATTTGCCTTTACGGTATGCGTGCTGAGATTCAGATAGCAGAGAGGGATTGATTGATGTTCTCAGGTGTAGCCCTATCAATCTTTCCAAGGTTTTTAGAAGGAAGGAGGATAGGCTTATTGGCCTGAGATCCTTCGGTGTTATGTGTGAGGCTTTGCCGGCCTTGGGTATAAAAACTACTTTGGACGTTAGCCAGAAATCGGGAATTTGGCCTAACGCCATAATGTTTGTGAAGATGGCTTTTAGCCAAGGGACAGCGAGATCTTCCCCTTGCTGCAACTGTGCCGGGAAAATCCCATCAGGGCCTGGAGATTTATAGGGAGCGAAGCTATTTATAGCCCATTTGATGTTGGATTCAGTTATAATGCTATCCAATGATCTAACCGGGTGGTATGGTTGTGGGTCGCTTGTCTGGGGACCTAAGGTGTTTCCTGGAAAATGCGTGTCTAGTAATAGCATCAGTGTTTCTTCACTAGAAGAAGTCCATGAGTCGTCCTGTTTCTTGAGATAACCCAGATTCGACGACTTTGAGAGTACTTTTCGTAATCTTGCAGCTTCCGAAGAGGATTCAATTCCCGAACAGAATTTTCTCCAATCCTCTCTTTTTGCCTGCCTAATGAGCTTTTTTAATTGAGCTAGACTGTGTTTATATTCAGACCAATGTTGTTCACAACTTAGTCTTTTTGCTCTGTTGAAGAATTTCCTGCAATCACCCCTCAGCTTATCTATTTCTTGATTCCACCAGGCTGGTCTCCATTCGCCTCTCGGCTTGCTGATTGGACAGGATGCTTTATATGCACTATTGCAGGCTTCAGTGAAGACTGTCGTGAGAATAGTGAGATGTTCCTCCGATGGAGGAATCTGCTCTGGTGGAGCTGGAAGGGCCTTAGCCAATCTGTTTTTGAAAGCTGGCCAGTTGGTTCTACGGGGGTTTGAGAACGTTACTGGGTCAGGGTTGGGGGCACACAATCTTGTGTCAATATATTTGTGATCCGAGAAGGAGTGTTCTTTAGAAACGCTCCACCCTATAAGCTGGTCATACATGCAGTTAGAAATAAGGGTTAGGTCTATGACCTCCTCCCTGTCCTTTATTACAAAAGTGGGGTCGTTTCCCCTATTGCAGATAAGTAGGTTAGTGGAGAGAAGGTATTCAAAAAGTAACTCACCCCTCTCATTTGTGTTGGTGCTGCCCCACATCTCGTGGTGGTCATTTGCGTCGCATCCGATCAACAGGCCAGTGCCACGATATTCGCAATCCTTAACGAGTTCCCTCAGTTTGCGACCCGGTATTGGGTCCATTTTTTCGTACGCTAAGTATGCTGACACTACACGTAGCGACCTGTCTTGGAGCTCCAGACTTATCGATGTAGTGTCGGCATCGCTGTAATTATAAAGCATAAATGCACTGAGGTGCCTTTAAGCTAAAATGCAAGTACGGGTTTTACCTTCTCCTTGAGCTGCGAGCAGATTATATTTTGGGGTGCTGAGTCCACAAATCCTGTTGCATACAACCCAGGGTTCCTGGATCAGCACCAGATCGGCCTCGTCTCTCGCTAGACGAAGCATTAGGGCAGCGGAAGCTGCTTTACAGTGGTGGAGGTTTATCAGCACGACCGTTAGAGACATCGAGCAGATTTGCCTCTACCACCGTCACGTCAGCATCCAGGTCATCCTCGGGGTCCTCACTCATGGAGTCGGTACCACCATAACCCAGCTTGCTGAAGCCCCGCAGGAAGGATGCGTCGGATATCACCGACTCGTAGTCCTCCTCCTCCTCTTTGCCTGGCTCCTCCACCTCGGTTGCCAGCACCTCTTCAACACCAGGCTCGCTCCTTTGCTTGGTGTCCGACTTATACACCCGGATACGCACCGAGCTAAAACCGAAGTTTAGCTCTCCGTGCATAGCCTCAATGGGTGCGGTTGAGTCCTTGTTCAGGATGAGCAGCACTTGATGCAATGGGCCCTGCGTCTCTTCCACCTTTGCCACCTTCCAGTCGGAGGAAGGCAGGCTAGGGTTGCATCTCTGCAACATCGAGAGGATCTTCTCCGGCTCCTTAAAGGAGGACGGGATCCATATAACGGCTCTTGGCCTACTCGGAATGTCCTTCCAGTCAACAGCGACCAGCTTGGCACCCGGGTAGACCTCACCCAGTCTAGATACGGCTGCTTTCAGTAGCTCTGCCGACCTAGACCCTTCACACGCCATCACCTTGACGTTACCCTGATACCACACTGCATCTTTGCAGATTGGTGGGGGTCCAGGGTCCGCTTCTAGCACCTCGAAGCAGTGTACAGCCAGTGCTGCTTTAACCCACTTCCACTGGTTCCTCGGAATTCTGCCTTCCGTGTCGCCTTGGTCAAGGACACCTAGAAGGATCTTGTCCTTGGCCATTTCTGCGAAACTTTTATTCGCCGCTACTGGCATGTGCGTGCGAATCTTCTTCGGGGCACTTTGAGCCGCACTTTCCTGGGAGCGTTGCCGTTTAGGATTTTTAGGGTCCTCCTTCGGTCTCTCCAATACAAAATTGGGCAACACCGACTTAGCCCAGTCCAACTTCTTGAGCCACTCCGCTGAGGGGGTCGCAATGTTGCTTTTTGGCTGTCTTTTCAGGATGGCCGCGGCGGATTTCCTCTCCTCGTACCTGTCCATCTTGGCCTTGCTTGCGGCAGACCTTCCCTTCACCCCTGCACCTGACTGAGCTGCAGCTGCGCTTGTGGTAGCACCTTGCTGGTCGCTCGAGGTGACAGGAGTGTTGGTCTCGGTCACCACCTTGCCTCTGACCAGGGGGCGATTTAGCCCAGTTGGCTGCTGTTTCGCCGGGGTGGACCTTAGAAAATAGGTTATATGTAAGGAAGTTAGAGGGCGAAAATTTGGGATTCGGGAATCCCTCACATTCCGACTTCTTACTCTTCACCTATTTTGTTTCGCATCGACCTCGGATGCGTTTTCCCTTTTCAGAGACAAGCCAAAAGGAAGCGTGGTAAACAAAGGGACCCGATCCTCCCTCGCCTTCACCTAATTTCCCAGGTGAAAATTTGGGGTTCGGATAACCCACACATTCCAACTCCTCACTCAACCCCTGGAAGAATTTGGAGAATTTATGTTTGACGAACACCTTCACAATTTGGTGATAAAATTTTTAAGGACCATTTAAATTATCTCATTGATACAAGGAACATGTTTATGTTTTATAGAACGCTTTATGGTGATAATTTTACGTTTTGTAAATTGCATAATAACTCGGTTGTATTTGGAGCCTCCTTTTTCTGTAAAAACTCATCGATATTGAGGCTTAGTACTTAGTGTATAAGAAAGCCGGTCAATAAATCTAAATAAACATATTTCTATTCAAATTCCAAGTGTGTTCTTATTCTGGGGTGGGTTTTCTTTTTCAAGATTTTGTTTCCAGTCAAACAACTCAAACAAAGGATTCTGATCCTCACTCGACCTTCGTCAAATTTTATTCTCACAGTTTTCACCGTTATCGCTCACAAGTCAAACCCTCAAAAATTCATGATCCACACCCATTGGTTGAAAAGAAGATCATCACAAACCGATTCCTTAGGTTGAGGGTGTTTATTTTCTGAGACAAACAAATCGGGACGAATTTGAGGGCAACTTTCTCAACTATCCCAAGTCTCAGCCACTCACCCCAAGCTTGATCGCTCGTCACGCCACATCTAACAACACCTGACAAACACCCCTCTTCACTCCCGTCACCAACATATCTGGATCACATTTACATATTCCCACGATCACCAGTCAACTTCTCTTAATTAATTACACCCTTTTTGACCCCACCTGTCAACTTAACATAATTTATTACCCCTCTTAATTGCCTCCCCCACCTCCTCCCCCACCCTTCTTGATCCAGAACTCTCATTTTATACCTACTAAAATTAGCGTTTTTTGACAGTTTCTGAAGTTTTTTTATGGGAATTTAATGTCATTATGAGCCCAAAAAAAGAGTCAAAAAAGGCGTTTTTTTTCCATGTGTTGCAACCTTTTCCGTACTGAAATTCCTTCCCAGCACTTTCCTCGGGTCTTTTTCGAAAAAAAAAAACAACTCCCATCGGCTTCGTCTAGCGAAGTAGTTTTTTTCGAAGTAATTCGGAGCAACGACAGTGACAGCCCGAAAATTAGATAGAGATAGACGAAGGTAAGATAGAGAAACAAAAAATCAGTGTCAATTGGTTTCGTTTTTTTCTCCCAATTCCCTTTGCATTCTAATTCGACTGCAGCTCGCAACAGACTTTTTTTTTGTGTGTTGTGTTGTAGTAGATTGTACTAATCAGGTAATTGCAGTGATTTGTGTAGATTTAAATTCATATGCACAATTGATTTCCAACTCCGGTGGCCCAGCGCATTAGTGAAAATTGTGCCAATTATTTTTGACAGGCATCTGTTCTAGCAAAAATTGTCAAATAAAGTTGTGCAAGATGGTAAACGAGACGAAACGGAATACAACTGTGCAAATGAATTTTAACTTTATGTGTAATGTGTAGAAGTGCAATTTGTGTGCATATTTTGCAAAGCATTGAATGCACTGAAAACAAAATACACTGAATAAAAAATTTAATTAAAAAAAAATAAATAAAATACGCTTATAAAAAAGTCATTAACAGATGCAAATTTTTGAGTCAGGACATACCGTCATCATCATAAAGCAGAATATTTAACTGTTCAGTCTGCTTTAGAAAAACTGGAGTTATAATGGTAACTCAAGTCCCTCTGGATTACATGCACCTTATTGAATTAGGTGTCATGCGAAAATTTTTAAAAATAATGTTTAAAAATAAAATAACACAAGAATATAAAGTTTCCAAACCAAGCCAACACCAAATATCCGATTTTTTACATGCATATCCGAATATCCGAATTTTCCCATTATTTATGGAGAAAGTTTCGTTTCATACTTCATGTAAAAGAGACGATTAACAAAGACGATTTACAAACTCTTAAGAGGTTTGTCAGTAAGCCTAATCAAATTTTGCAACAAATTTATAGAAAGATTGTTGAGGAAGTGAAATTCGGGTGGAAGATGGTGTTATTAAGTTAGTAGGTAGTATTTTGAAGTTGAAGGGATGTACGCTTAGCAAAAAATGGTCAGATAGCTATTGCTATGTAGGAGAACACATCCCGATTGGGGTAGATTCGTTTAAAGAGGATACAGTCAGTTATTCGTAGCTTTTTTGATGGACCTGTATCCTCTTTAGCTCTTGGTATCAAGTGGGAATATGGCACCCGATTTAGAAAGATTTAGTGGTTCAGAGATGGTTAGGAAAGCGATAGCGATGCCATATAAAGGCAAATTGGTGCTAGTACCATTTTTACATTTTTCATAGAAGTTTTCTCCCTTTGCTCATTTTGTTTGCATTTTGTTCGGAGGTATTTTATTGAAATAACTAAAAGAAAAACAACACAAAGAAGTAATTGTATTTTTAAATAGCATAGCAGTCCAATATAACTACCATGATAGGAATGCAAAAATACCTAAATTCAAATACAAGGCAGTTAGCAGAATGCACCCACCAGGTGTCAAAGCTAACTGCCTTGCTGCAAATATTCTTAAAGGGAAAAACATGCGATGCAGTGGATGAAGCTGCGTTTCCAGTCCCTACAATAGAAGATCTCTTACCATTAGAGCTAAAGATAAGCAAAGGGACAAGAGACGACTATGTAAGTAACTATGTAATTTATAGTCAATTTAGCCCGTGCAAATGATTCTGTTTTTTTTTACAGATTACAGCCAAATTTTCTCTGCTAAAGCGCAGCACTTAAATATGTGTTGGTTGAACGACTTCTGTGCGACTTTAACATAGATGGCGTAAATGTGAAGAGGACCCTGAAGGCATTCCCGGAATTTTATTCCGTTTTAATCAGTACGTATTTTTGTGCAAAATATTTAAAATATTTATTTTATTCTAATGTATTTTGTTTGCAGCTAGCATAAATTCGTTGGGGGGCGAGCAACCAGCTGACTAGATACTGGCACACGCCTTAACTTATGCAAAAAAAGCAACGCAAAAAAAAACATAGGTATGCCTTTGACGCCAAGCAGCGCCTGGTCTCGGTGGATGGCTTTGATACCCTGGAGCACGACATGTGCCCTTCGACCCCGGTCGTCAGCGGTAACTGTTGTGGCCACGGCATCTCCTCTGATTTCCAGGGCGACATCATACCGCTAACGATCGACAACTACAACAGCACCTGCCATGAGAGGCGCCCACAACGATCTCGTTTGATCCCCCATTGATCTGCGGCATCATTAAAAAAAAAGTATTAAAAAACATTTGTAATAACATTCCTGGTTATTTCCCGTCCCAGTTCTCACACAGACAGGCAACTTTGAACGATGCCCTTAAGCTCCTTCATTGCACATTAAAAATTCTCTTCTTCGCTGGTAAACAGCCACCAGAAAACGCTTATTTTCGAAACGCTCAGTTAGGTTGTCCCATGCTGAGCGGAAACCATCGTTGGTGAGTGGCGAATTGGAAATTATGGAATTAGCTTCGCCACTAGTCTTGATCCGGTACTGTTCTCGGAGATAATGCGTGGTGTCTTGTGTGTATGTTTGTGCACTAGTCGTTTTCCAATGCAGAATAGCGGAGATACGAGTATATTCGAATTTAGATTTTTTTGTGGCGTTATGGTACTCATGTCTCTCACTTTTGCCGACAAGCTCGGTTCAAGCAATCCGCCAGAAACGCCCGGATTTGTGGAAGAACAAAAATTGGCATTTGCGCCACGATAACGCCCCTGCTCACACATCGTTGCTTGGCCAAAAACAACACACTAATGATGACGCAGCCACCGTATTCCCCAGAATGGCCCCCTGTGACTTTTTCTTGTTCCCTAAACTGAAGAGGCCCATGAAAGGACGACGTTACGCTACGCTTGACGAGATAAAGACGGCATCGAAGGAGGAGCTGAACAAGATAAAAATAATAATTCAAATTTTTAAATTTGTTGTGACTTTTTCTTGTTCCCTAAACTGAAGAGGCCCATGAAAGGACGACGTTACGCTACGCTTGACGAGATAAAGACGGCATCGAAGGAGGAGCTGAACACGATAAAAATAATAATTCAAATTTTTAAATTTGTCGCAAGTTTACGTTCACGGATTAAACTAAAATGATGTCGCTCAATAACAAAGGCAGCAGCAGCAGCAGCTCATCTACAATCAAACACCTTGTAATCAGAATAAATAATTTCATGAAAATGTATAAAGAAAAAATTTTTCCTGAACACATGGAATATCTGGAGGAGTCATTAAAATATTTTAATAAGAGGATGGCTGATACACCGCTGGTTTTGAATGCACATGGCCAAAATTTTACAAGTTGTTCTTGGGCGTATAATGATGTCACCCATGCACAGTGGTTGCTCCCATAGGCCAAAAACAAAAAAACTGATAACGGCAAAAATGTACGAAAAGTAAACAAATCGCCTCTAAAATGTCCAAGCTTCTTCATGGCAAACCAGATTTTTCTAGAAATCTAACGGGATTTTCTAAAAATAGAATTGAAGATGTGAACAGTTGCTCATTTGTAAAGCGCAGCTGCGCGCATCGCGAATATTTCACAAGTAAACCGAACTTTGAAGTGGTCAGATCATTATTTACGTGTTCAAATTAAAATTATTTGTAATGGATTTTGAAGTTGAAGGTATTTTCTATAAAATTAGATATAATTTGATATATTAATAATAATTATTGTTATTATTATATTAATGTGAACTAATACATGTTTTTTGCCTATATTTTGAACGTCTTTTTCATGTTTAGCTGAAGTTTTAGTAGTGATCCCACAAAATTCCACAATTTGTTTATATACCAATGTGTTTGTCGGTCTCCAAAGGTAACAAATGTGTAAAAAGTTTCTGCCAGAATTTGCCAATGTGCCTAATATCGTAAAAATACTAACACCATCTTAACTTTTTCAGGGTCAGTTTTGCCGTTTACTTACTTGTTATGCTGTTGCTCTGTCTTCGTGTGTCATGCTTGTGTTTACCTTTCCAAAACTGTTTGTTCATTTACTAATAGTTTTTATTTTGTTTGATATTCCCTTGCACTAAATTTCAATAGGTTCTTCTTATAAGTGTGTGTTTGCACGATCTTATATTTTTAATTTATGGTGCGGCGAAAAGGGAAGCGCCGCAGAAAGACAACAAAATTTGATTGAAGGCCTAGAAGCGACCATCATAAAAAACGGCTATATTGCTGACATGAGTGAACTAGCAAAGCGAATTGGATACATATGTAAAAGGATTGTTACGTTTTGGTTAAAATACAATCGTACGAAAGCTTTAATTCTCCAAAGTCAATCTGATTGGCTGAAGGAAAAGGAAACAATTCTGTTAAGCTGTGCCCCATCCACATCCAAAAGTTCTGACCGTGGACGACCGAAAATAGATTTTATGGAAGCTTCTAAACGGACAAAACGACGAAGAATTGCTGAGCTATCACAAGGTGACGAATCTATGGCTGCTGTATTACGCTCATGCAACTCATCTCAACCAACGTTTACCGAATTTAATGTGGATGAAGTCTTGTCACTCTTTCTTGATACAAATATGAGTAAACATCAATATTTGCTTTTTCGTAGTTTTGTTAATAGTAAGACTTCCTTTAATTTACTACCAAGTTACGAAAAACTTCTGGCGGCCAAGGCTTTAACTTATCCCGAAAATATCAGTGTCAGCGAGTCCGAAGCCGAAGTTGAGCTGCAAAGCTTGTTGGATCACACGGCGTTACGAATTATAGAACTTCAAGCTGATGTCCTTGAGAGCATTGATGATGATAGCGTGGTTGACTTGATTTTAATTGGCAAGTGGGGATTTGACGGCAGTTCTAGTCATTCCGAATATAAACAGAAAGCATTGAACAGTAACATTGATGATTCGAATATGTTTGTGACTTCGTATGTACCACTGCAACTAATTACTCAGGAAAGCGATCCCCAGAAACACAAAGTAATTTGGAAAAATCCACGACCGTCATCCACACGTTACTGCAGACCAATACGATTCCAATTCCAAAAAGAAACAACACAATTGACTTTAGATGAAGCCAAATACTTTAGGAACAAAATATCTGCGCTGGAGCCATATACATGTAAAGCACTAACCAAAAATATTACAATTACACATCGTTTGCAGTTGACAATGGTTGACGGAAAAGTCTGTAGTGCTTTAAGTGAAACATCAACTTGTAAATGCTACATATGTGACGCAAAGCCGAGCGAAATGAATGACTTGGAAAAATGCTTAGGCAAAAAAGTTCACGAAGAACATTATGAGTTTGGATTGTCTCCGTTACACTCATATATTCGATTTTTTGAATATTTCTTGCATTTGGCATATAGATTGCATTTGAAAACTTGGCGAATTTGTACCCCAGAAGATAAAAAAGCCATTAAGGATAGGAAAACACAAATTCAAGCAGACTTTCGCATCCAAATGGGATTACATGTCGACCAACCAAGAAGTGGAGGTAGTGGAACTTCAAATGACGGTAATACGGCAAGAAGGTTTTTTAGCGATACAAAATTGTCTGCTGATATAACAGGATTGGATGAACATGTTTTAAATAGGTGTGCAACATTACTGCAATGCATTTCATCTGGATATAAAATAAATACCGAAAAATTTGGAAGCTTTGCGCTTGACACCGCAAAAATGCTAATTAAATTATACCCATGGTATTACCTTCCACCTTCAGTGCATAAAGTTTTAGTCCACGGTCCGGAAATTATAAATTATGCGCTTGTTTCGATAGGAGAGTTATCTGAAGAAGCTGCCGAATCCAAAAATAAAGACATAAAAAAATTTAGAGAGTATCATACTAGGAAAATGTCACGAGTTGACACAAATAGGGATTTATTTAATAGATTGCTCTTAAGTTCAGACCCTTTCATAACTGGGCAAAGAAAACTGCCATGCACAAAAAAAACAAAATTGTTAAGCGGTGTGCATTTGTTGCTAGATGAATAAAATACTTTTTATATGAATTCGTGATTGTTTTTACTTTTGGAGACTAAGATTTCACCAGCGTTCTCATTTACAGGTCAAATATTAAATATAGGCCTTGGAAAAAAACAATTTTTTTAAAAGTTGCACCATCTTTTTGTATGGGAGCTATAAAATATAGTTCTCTGATTTTAACCAAATTTGGTAAGGATATATAAACCTGCTCCAAACATATAATCTGAAAGATTGGTTAAGATACTTTAAAAAACAAAAAAGTTTTTCATACTAAATGCTGATTTTTAACCGATTGTTCCTATGGCAGCTATATGATATAGACGTCCTATATGACCAATTTTTTTATCATATACTTAGAATATTTTTTTAGATTTTTGGTATTAATTTCATAACGATATATTTACTAGAAGTATTTTTGGCCGCGTCTCCATACAAGCCCAACCACTGTGCCATGGTGTTGAAACATGTGCCTGCCATTTCTTTGCAGTGCGCTCATAAAAAGCACTTAAAATTAAAATGTATGTAAACTTAGAACACCGGTTCTGATCTTTGTACTTGAAAAATAAAATTATATTATATTCAGAAATAAAATGTATGCATTATTTTAATGGAAATAGAAGAAAAGGGATTTATTTTCCAGTTTTTTTTTTTTTTTTTTTTTTTTTTATGGATGCTTTTTGGATGCTGGAATATACCAATTTTTCCACAGCACTCACTTGAGGGAGTGTGAGAGTCCCTTTTGACCCCCGCTTCCACAAATTCCACCCATTTGGTTACAAACAATTGTGCGTGGAATTTGTGCGAGACTCCCTTTCCATTTCCGTCCCTTTCGCCTTCCTAGTTTCTTCTCTCAGATTCAGTGTTTTGTTTGTTGTTGTCAATCTCATGGAATGGATGTAAAATTTTTAAGTCTAGTGTAAGTTAGTTTACGGCGAAGGCGGGAGCAAAATAAAGCTTTCTCTCGCTCTTTGCGATTTCGCCTTCGCCAACCTTCGTTAAGCTAGGCTCTAAGCATATAGTTGTCAGAATAATATATTGTCGTATAATTGAAGTCGAAGCGCAAACACGTATTTTTTCGTTCTGCCAAATTAAAAAGTAATTTCTTGCCACCAAAGTTTTCGGTTTTTTTTTAATAAACTAATTCTAATAAATTAATTAGAAAATTCAATCAGATTTAATAACGTACTTTTTATGATCTCGAACAAGACTTGTTTGAAATCGCCTCGTAACGGTCGGATGGGACGGGTGAGGGTCCTTCACTTAGCCTTATTCACACTTATGTGTGAGCTTTTCAAGTGGGGGGCGGGTGAGTGTCGGATCGCTCCCTCGCACGCGCACCAT
Source organism: Drosophila rufa (assembly GCA_018153105.1). Lineage (NCBI taxonomy): Eukaryota > Metazoa > Arthropoda > Insecta > Diptera > Drosophilidae > Drosophila > Drosophila rufa. The sequence continues at coordinate 1,172,042 of JAECXS010000003.1, read as the reverse complement.
TTCATGTGGCGGCATAACCTATTCAATTGGGGGAGGTTGAGTGTCCTTCGATGGGACACGATCCTGGAGGATTAATTTGCATGCACCCTTTTCAAGTGTCTCCTCGATCCCACCAATTATCCGGTGGGTCAGTGTAGGATCGCTTGTACGCGGCCTTTTCAAGTGGGGGACGGGTGAGTGTGGGATCGCTTGTGCGCGACCTTTTCAAGTGTGGGACGGGTGAGTGTGGGATTGCTTGTGCGCTCCGTTGGAACATGATCGTGCGGGATCGTTCCCTCGCACGCGCACCCTTTCATATGGCGGTGTAACCTATTAAATTATGGGAGGTTGAGTGTCCTTCGACGGGACACGATCGTGACGGATCAATTTGCTTACACCCTTCTCAAGTGGCTCCTTGATCCCTCCACTTATCCTTTCAGAGCTAACCCTAATTAATTGCATTTGTATTACTAAAATCCTGTTAAAATTGACAGCTGACCCTAATTAATTGCATTTGTATTACTAAAGTCCTTTTAAAATTGACAGTTGACCCTAATAAATTTCATTTTTATTACTAAAGTCCTATTAAAATTTGACAGGTGACCCTAATTAAGCTAATTTATGACCCCGCTTAGCGAGATCAAAGGTCCCGAAAACCCGGTTTATATACTACTAGCAAACCCAGCGAACTTCGTTTCGCCACCAGATGGCTTCGTTTTATGTAACATTTCGTTTGGTGTTCAAAAGATGAAGAACATTTTTTTTTTTTTTTCTAAGTAACTGAAAGTGAATCCAAAGTAAATACTGAATCGAAGCGTTATACGTGTCTTTGGTAAACCACATTTTTTGTTTTTTGGTCTGTCGTTAACACAAAAAAGAGGATGGTTTCCCAACTCGTGAACACGCAACGTATAATTGCCCATGTGAAAAACAATGATTTTCTAAATTTATCCCGCAAACACTAAGCGATTTGCCTTGCGACTTGTTAATTTTCATAGCGAACGCAAGACGAACTATAAAAAGTGCAATCGTTTGAAGTCAAAATCCTTGGTATTCAAGGAATACATACATTTTCACTTGCGTACTTTCCGTTAATAACGGTTGCCTCAATCAAATTCGGCATAAGTCTTTTTACCTAAAGTCCTGGTAGCTCCAGAGAGTTCAAAAACTCCGTTGGATAATTTACATCATCGGGATTTGTTATGGAATCAACGGATTTGTATGTCACCAAATCGCCAGCAATTTTTAATTGAATGGTGACATTCAGTGCGTGTTCATCATTATTCTTTGCGGCAAGAATTGCTCGTTGACTTAACCAAGCCTAATTCTGATAAATCTCACTAATGTTTGGAAAAACATTTTCAATAAAAGCTAATTGAGAGTCTATAAATCGGCAAAAATCGTTGGTAAGATCCAGATGTCGCATTAACTGGGACTTTTCCATTTCCAACAGCTAACAATTGTTTGGAAAATTGTGCAGCACTTTGATCATTTTGAATTAGTGGTTAGCGATGTTTTTACGTTATTCCATAAAGGTGATGCCTTCAGGAAAGCATTCAATTCATCTGCAGGCGTTCCACGAGGAATTACTGGCAACATCTGCCCGAAATCGCCTGCCAAGAATTCATTGAGCCGCCAAAGATGTTGTTATTTGGCCGAAGATCCTTCAGTGTGAAGTTAAGTGCTTCAAGTGATTTATTATGTGCACTTGCACACTCATCCCAAAGAATGAGCTTGCATTGCATCAACAATTTTCCCATTGCACTGGATTGGGAAATATTGCAATTGTGTTTAAATTGATTGGGAACTTAAGCGCGGAATGTGCAGTACGACCGCCATCTAGAAGAGTCGCCACCATTCTAGATGATGCTAACGCTGTTCATTCAGCAACGTCATCGATTTGGCGCAATCATTCCTACTTCAATCAGTAGCTTGTTTGCAATCAATGCTTATTGATCCTCAATCAGAATCAATCCTTCATTGTAGATTTCATCGGTTATTTGGTTGTCGGGATTATTAGTTTGAATGCGCAAGCGATGCAAGATATCTTCACATATGTCGCCTTTGTATTTATTCCATAACTGAATTGGTTGTAAAGAAAAAAATGTGGTGATGATAATTGCGAACAGCGTTCGCATTTGGTACGAATTTGATGAAACAACGGAATCCGAAAGTGTTAAATCCCAATGAGAATCGTTCTCAAGCAAACCCAATAGTTGACATGCTTCTCTATATGTTAGGCATTGGTGGCCATTCACAGTTTTCAAATGCGCAAATGATTTTGGTCCACGTACCACGTTCTACGTTACTACCTAGTGCATCAGTGGAAAACACCTGTGGCCAATCTGGAAGTGGGGTTCCTGTTTGCGACGTTGGAATTTCTTTGTTGATTGATTCCAAGTGTAATACTTGGGCATTTCAACGTACACACATTGCAAAGAAGCTAGTCAATGTTGTCGATGGTTGTCTCTCAGCTCGTTGTGCCGCATTAGCCTCAGTGAAGTAAACTCTTTGGCCGTTTTCTAAATGCACTGCTAAATGTACAACTGTGGAATATCTTTCGTGAATTTGAAATGATAATAATCGCCATAGTGCTTCATTAGTACTGACGTATCTGCCCATTTGGAAGTTGCTGATTTCGTCATTCGCATTTTCCGACGCAATACCAAAAACAGCCATGTCGATTGTTGATTGATTCCAAGTGTAATACTTGGGCATTTCAACGTACACACATTGCAAAGAAGCTAGTCAATGTTGTCGATGGTTGTCTCTCAGCTCGTTGTGCCGCATTAGCCTCAGTGAAGTAAACTCTTTGGCCGTTTTCTAAATGCACTGCTAAATGTACAACTGTGGAATATCTTTCGTGAATTTGAAATGATAATAATCGCCATAGTGCTTCATTAGTACTGACGTATCTGCCCATTTGGAAGTTGCTGATTTCGTCATTCGCATTTTCCGACGCAATACCAAAAACAGCCATGTCGCTTCCTTTTGTGACGTACGTTTGCATGTATTTCGAAAATTCGTGATAGCAGCGGGCAATAAGGTACAACAAACTCATTTCCGATCTCAATCTCTTGATTTTGAACTTTAACTTTGATAGTTCGACCATTATCTTCTTTTGAACGCCGACGATAAACTGGAAATCCATCGTTCCCTGCGACTGTTTCAGCAACTAACGGTCGCGGATATCGTTTTGTGCACTTTTCATCAGCCATGCAAGGCGATAATAGATTTAATGCACCGCACGGTCCATGCACCATCTGTGTCGTCACAATGTCGTGTAGATGGGGATCAGTGACTGGATCAGGAATTTCAGCTGATATGATGTCATCCACTTCATTTGAATGTAATTTGTTCAGCAACCAAATTAGGATATGAGCATGCGGTAGTCCACGCTTCTGCCATTCCACCAAGTATATAAACAACGTGTGTCACAAAAAACTCGATACTTAGTAAGCACATCCATCATAACCTTTAGTTTTTGCTGAAATACTCTGGCGATTATGTCATGGCGATCTTGCGGTTTTTGGCCCGGTTCCAACTCACGTTGGATATTGTAACGCATCGTATAAATGATGTGTCTCGTTTACACAATGCATAATTGTAGGAATATCCCTATTAAAATAGTGATGAGTCAAAAGAAACAAAGATATCGTTTGTGTTTACTTTTACCACCTCTAGCTTCTCTCCCTTCTTTTGTGAACTGTCGCGCGTCATATGGAGTTGCCTTTAACAGCTACCCCACAACAGTAGCCCAATCGAAAAGAGACGATTTCAGCAAGGGTACAACCCGCGATAGTGGGTGTAAGACAACCGTTTTATTCTGAAACAATCCAAAGTTAAGTTAACCTCACATAAGTAATTTAATCTAACTAAGTAGAGCTCACCGCAGTGTGTCCTCCTACTTTTCGCGCGACAATGAAAGCACATTTTTCAACAGCGCAACTTACATGGCGCTCAAGTATGGCCATATCATTATCCGGGCCTAAATCCATACATTTTCGGACTAACTTATAAAAAATACTAGATCTCACTTAAATATCGATTAAGCCTATCGAGATCCACTATCGACCGTCGACATCCCCGACCCCGTGAAGAACCGCTTCACTCAAATCCAAAACTGCAAGTTTTGAGACGGGTCGCATCATAGTCCGAGATAGGCCGTTGTCGTTCACGCGCACTGTTGCGCGTCTGACGACTCCATCAGCTCCATTGTAGACCTCCTCCACGATGCCCTTGCACCACTCTCGTCTGGGCAAGGCTGGATCGCAGACGAAGACCATATCGCCCTGGCGGATGTGCTCCGTTCTTCGGCACCACTTCTCACGGCGCACAAGCGTAGGCAGGTACTCCAAGACCCACCTCCTCCAGAAACGGTCTCGCAACATGCGAGCAATCCTCCACTGCTTTCGTGTGGCGCACTCCTTGGGCAGCTCCACATCCTCTCCAGGCGTATCCGGCAGGTTAGCTGCTCCCTTGAGCAGATCATTCGGCGTCAGAGGAGCCTCTTGGTCCGCATCCACCGGCAAATGGGTGAGCGGACGCGAATTCACAATGTTTTCCGCCTCGATCAGAAAACTCTCCAACACGTGATCCCGTGGCGCGACCTCCTTCAGGGTGTGACGCAGTACTCTCTTGACGCACTGCACCATGCGTTCCCATACTCCGCCTTCAGACGGATTCACTGGGCAATTGAAAACCCACTCTATGCTTCTACTCGATAGCTCACCCTGAATCCTCTCCATCTCGAACACGTCACCAAAGCGTCTGGCTTCCCTGTCAGCTCCCACGAAGTTCTTGCCGTTGTCGCTGCGCAGTCTATGTACTGGCCCTCGGCGGCAGACGAAGTTCCTGATCGTAATTATGCAGGAATGCGTAGACAGGTCATGCGCCAACTCCAGATGAATCGCCCTTGTCGTCAAACACGTAAACAAGGCGACCCAACGCTTCTCCCTGTGACGGGAAACAGTCACCAGCAGTGGCCCAAAATAGTCCAAACCAGTGTACTTGAATGGCCATCCACCCGCTTCCAGTCGATCTCCTGGTAGGGGTGCCATTATCGGCGGCTTCGGCCGCGCTCGCTGCAACTTGCACACGTTGCACGCTGAGATCTTCTGCAGCACTCGTCTCAGCTTCGTAACCCAGAATCTGCTTCGCATCTCAGCAATCGTAGCATCCACATTTTGATGCTTCATCTTGGCGTGGAAGTGTCCCACAATCATCTCCGTAAGACTGTGCCTATGTGACAGAATTACGGGCCTCCTCGCACTGTACGGTATGCACAATGCGGCATCAACTCTGCCGTAAGCTCGCAGAACTCCGTGCTCATCCACGTAGGGCACCAGCCCTCTGATATCGCTCGAACTAGCGACATCCTTGCGATGCTCCGCTGATCGCATCTCGTTGGGAAATGCCTCCAATTGGGCCTGTCTGACCAACAGGTACTCCGCGGCCTCACACTCTTCTGCAGGGAGGCCGTATTCCTCGAGCTCGCTTCTCTGTTTACGGCACCATCTCGTAAACCTTAAAACCCAGGCCGTGGTCCTCACCAGCCGACTGTAGCTCGAGAATCTCTGAAATGAAATAACAAAATCGTGTGCCGCAACCAACGCAAACTCACTAGGCATCTCCTCGTCAAGGTCATCTGGAACACGATTAGTTCCTTCCTCAGACGCTGGCTAACTGCTCGCTGGCTGCCTCAAAAATGCTGGTCCGCTTAGCCAACGTGACTTCTCGCTAAGGTCCACTCCGCACTGCGACCGAGTCGCATCATCCGCAATATTGTCGGCTGAAGCTACCCAACGCCATTGGGAAACCTTCGACGACTCCAATATCTCCGCCACTCGGTTGCCAATAAACTACTTATACCGAGGGTGGGTGCTTCCAATCCATCTCAGCACCGTTTTGGAGTCCGTCCATAACACCAAGTCACTGATGACCACACTGTGCTCCTCCTTGGCAGTGTTCATCAGTCTGGTTCCAAGAACTGCTGCCTGCAGCTCCAACCGTGGGATCGACATCGTTCTCATCGGGGCGCACTTCGTCTTAGCACACACGAAGCTCACCAGCACGCCGTCGTCCTCATAAGTGACCCTCCAGTAGGCCACTGCCGCAAATGCAGATTGGCTAGCATCTACGAAGACGTGCATCTCTATCGCCCGTACGATTCCACGCCCAAAGTAATGGCGAGGACATCGGAACTGTCCCACGGCGTCCATCTCCTTGCGCCAATTCGCAAAGGCTCTGTTTATATCCTCCGGAAGTGGCTCGTCCCACTGGACCTTCTGCCTCCATATCTCTCGTAGCAGCAGCTTCGCTGTTATCATCAAACAGCACAGAAATCCCAATGGATCAAATGTCGACATCACCAAGCTGAAATATTCCCTCTTCGTAAGTACTCGATCTCCATTCAAAACGCAGCTTGGGACTCGACTATACTTCACGTTGAACCTGAAGTCATCCGTGGCTACCTGCCAACTCATTCCAAGTATTTTCTCCTCAGCCTCACCCCATACGACGCTCTTGATTTTTCCAGGTGGTCCTAACGCCGTCTCAACAGTGGGTGAGCTGGATGAAAACTGGCATAACTCGAATCCAGCTTCCGCATGTATCTCCTTCACTCGGGTAGATACGCTGATAGTTTCACGCTCTGAAGTCGACGATTGCCTTGACCGCTCTCGGGTCCAAATGCCAAAACTGCAGGGCATTCACTGTCTTTACGTAATGCGCAGCACATGGCGAGCATGCTGCTCCAAACGTCATTACGTTCATCTCGTAGATCTCCGGATCCTTTCCGTCATCGCCATCTCTCCAAAGGAATCGTTGAGAACATCTATCCTCGGGTCGGATCAGCACTTGGTGGAACATCTCCTTAATGTCACCGCAGACTCCGACTGCTCCCTCTCTGAAATGAAAGAGCACGGCTGGCAAGGGCTTATAATGCTGTGGCCCTTTGGCCAGTGCCGAATTTAGCGACGTTCCTCCTACTTTGGCTGCAGCGTCAAACACAAGTCGAATCTTACCCGGCTTGTTCGGGTTTTCGACACCAAAGTGTGGCAAGTACCATATCCTGTCGCTCTTCACCGCGACCTCATCAGGGTGCAACCGCCTCGCGTATCCCTTTGATACGTAATCCTTGATGATCCTTCTGTATTCCAGCGCCAACCGCTCGTTGCGCTTCATCTTCTTCTCGACGTTGACCAGCCGCTTGTACGCCATCTCATAACTCTGTGGCAGCACAACGTGGTCGTCCTTCCAGAGTAATCCCGTCTGGTAGCGACGCCCCAATCTCACCGTGGTATCTTCGAGTATCCTTTGTGCCCGCACATCGTAGCCGGCTGCGACCGGTGGCGCGAGCTTCACTCCAAAGTTCTCGATATCGAAGTAGTCCTCCACCATCTTCTCCATCGTATCATCAATTGACACGGCAAGTAGGCAGGACCTCGGTGATGGCGTAGTCGATTGCCCACTTATAGGCCCAAACACAACCCAGCCCAGCTCGGTCGCGGCCGCATACGGTCCCTCTCTGGCAAACCGTCTCGTTCTAAGTGACAATCCAAGATGTCCATGATCCAGTCCGATGAGCAACTTTGGCACTACGTTGCCGTAAGGCCTCATCGGTAAGCGAGCATCCTTGTGCACGCCCTGGACATCCCGTCGATTCAGTTCTGCATCGGTAAACTCAAACTCGAAACGGCATACACGTTTCTCAATACATGGCGAGTGGGCTTTCCAACTCCACTTATATACAGACTAACCACGCTGGTAGGCTCTCTGGTTGCCCTACCTCCAAACCATTGAATATTCAGCTGTCGACGCTCACCTTGCACTCCCAGCTCTCTCCGTAGCTCATCGTCGATCATCGTGACCGAGGATCCTTCAGCGTTACTGGCAGTATACGGAACAGAAGGCGGCCTCCATCGGCGTCGACACAGCTTAAATTTCTTTGCACGGGCGCCTCCGCTGCTTGCGGAGCCCCTATATCCAGGCTATTATTTCTGGGAACTGCCGACTGCTGGTTCCCCTCATAGTGGCCCCTGTAGCCACCTCTATCCAGGCTGTTTCTGGGAACTGCCAACTGCTCGTTCCCCTGGCCCCTGTAGCCACTTCGATGCGGAGATCTCCTGGTCACGCTGCGTCCTTCATTGTGGCGACTGAAACCACCTCGCTGCAGCGGCCATCTACGCTCGTCGTCCGCACCATGTAGCAGACGGTGATGCAACTTACTGCATCCATTAATCTGACACTCACCTTGCTCGTAGCAGGATCTAGTCGTGTGACCACTTTCTAGGCATATAAAGCACAGTCGATGCCTCTTCACATACCTCCACCTGTCTGGTGGCGAAGCTCCTTTAAACTCTCTGCAGTCCGTAATTGCGTGTTGTCCTCCACAGATTAGACAACCTCTGTGCCGATCATCCTGTTGATCGCATCCGTTCTGGTCGATGCTGGCATGTAGCACCCGACGCCTCTGCTCCTTTCCCTCGACGTCCATAATCGTACACACAACATTCGCGTACTCCGTCAGCCACGCACTAAAATGCACGATTGTTGGGAAAGGCAAAATTGTGGCAGCATGCCTGGCCCAGTCCACTCGCTTGCTCGTAGGAAGCTTGATCACAAGTTCCTCCAGTAGGGTTGGGTTCCCCAGATGCTGCTCCGCCTTCGCTGACTGCAAGAAGGCCGTTAGATTACTCACTCGAGTTGCGAAGGGAACGATCTTCGCCAGATTGTGTTCCGAAATCGGCGACACCTCTCGATCGTTGCTCAGCTGGCTGCGTATAACCTAAAGCGCAGCTGCTCCATCACGGCGCTGACGTTCCCTGGATGAATTAATAGCGACTTCACTGTCTCACGGGCTTCATCCTTCAGCGCCTTTAGCAACCGTTGATTGTTCTCCAAATCCGTGCAGTTGTATGCTCTCGTCGTCTCCGTAAACGCACAGATGAAAATCGGCCACTCCTCGGGCTGCCCTCCAAATATAGGCAGATCCGGAAGCTTTCGTGGCCCATACGATCCTTGGATTCCATTCGGCGTCATCGAGGCGTGGGATCCATCAAGTGGTGTTGCCACATTGTGGATGCTCACACCCGGTAGCACGAATCCATGCGCTGTCTGCGAACAGCTTGTAGCACACAGTGGTTCCACAAAATGGCTGCTACTCGTTAGCAATGGCGGTCCACTCCAAGATGGCGGCAGCGTGCAGGCCGCACTGCTCGCACCGACACCGCTAGGGGGCACCGACCCGACCCCGTAATACGGGATCTCGCCGTTAGATGTGGTTAATGGCGGCCCGCTCCAAGATGGCGGCCGCCCTGACGCTCCACTGTCGACGCCGACTGCGCTCGTTGTTACGCAATCGGCGGTGCTCACACTTCTCAGGGCCTTTACCTGCTCCAGCTCCCTTTCCAACGCTGCGATCCTCTTCAAGAGATCTATCGTGATGGACTGGTTACTCTTCTTCGGCACTGAACTCGCAGCTGTGGCGGCAGTACTCCTAGGTTGGGAAGCTACTGTCGTCACCGTAGTGGCCGGGCTAGGAACTGGCGCCGCCGTTGTGGCGATCCCTCGCGACCGAGTTCCTGCTCCACTACTCACTGGCTGCTGATCCACACTTGTTGTTCTAGGGGTGGCTTCCCCTTCGTTCAGGCGGGCACTTCTTCTGGGAGAATGCTGCATCATTCCCAGTTCCACTAGCCTACGCCGTGCGCGTTACTAGAAAATGGCGTTCCTTCGCCTCCTCGCCGCTGTCTGCGGCGTCAATACTCGACGCTGGATGCGTCTTTTCCAAGTCGCCCTGTACGACTTGATCCGGATCCCGGCTACGGCGCTGTTGCGCTCCTTACGTCGCTCCTTGCGACACTGCCGTTCCGTAGTGCGCTGACTGCGCTTCCTTACCGCTCCCTGCGGCACCAATACTCAACGCTGACTGCGTCTCCTCCAAGTCGCCCTGTACGACTTGGTCCGGATCCCGGCTTTCGGCGCTGACTGCGCTCCATAACGTCGCAGGCTGCGACTATGCCGTTCCGTAGTGCGCTCCCTGCGCTACTGACAACTCTCTAGCTGGCCGTCACCGTCATCCAGCACAAGTTGCCCTTGCAGTCGCCCTCTAGGACTGCGAATAAAAGAACCTGTCGCGCGTCATATGGAGTTGCCTTTAACAGCTGCCCCACAACAGTAGCCCAATCGAAAAGAGACGATTTCAGCAAGGGTACAACCCGCGATAGTGGGTGTAAGTTTTATTCCGTTTTATTCTGAAACAATCCAAAGTTAACTAACCTCACATAAGTAAATTAATCTAACTAAGTAGAGCTCACCGTAGTGTGTCCTCCTACTTTTCGCGCGACAATGAAAGCACATTTTTCAACAGCGCAACTTACATGGCGCTCAAGTATGGCCATATCATTATCCGGGCCCAAATCCATACATTTTCGGACTAACTTATAAAAAATACTAGATCTCACTTAAATATCGATTAAGCCTATCGAGATCCACTATCGACCGTCGACAGTGAACCTTTGCATATTGAAAACAGAATTAAAAAGTAAAATCTAAATCAAAGTGTTTTATTATATTGGGCTGGTTTCAGAACAGGTTATGGGCCCAGTCACCAATATAAAATAAGAAGGAAAAATAAAATGAAAGTGAAACTACGAATTTAACACACATATACTGAAGTGAAATAAAGTGTGTGTCTGTGCGGAAAAACTTCTAGAAATCTTCCTGTTCGTAAAAAAAAAATTCTTAGAAAATAAAAATTCTGAGAAATCTACAAGTATGTGTGTCTGTACACGAAATCAAACGCGACTTTAAAAACTGTGTGTGTGTGTCTCAACAAGAAAAGTGAATCGAAATTCTTAGAAGTCTGGCATTTCCAGGAACTATGCTTCCAAGAACTTGTTTATTTGGTTTTTTTTTTTTTTTTTTTTCTAATTTATCTGAACACGCGCTACAAAACGATATTTAATAAAACTATTAATATGGATAAAATTAAAAGAAATATAAGGCCTTTCGATGGCAAAAATTTTTCGATATGGAAATTTAGGGCCGAGAATGATGTTCTTTGTGTAATAGAAAAAGAAAAGTCAGTTGATGAAAGTGAACAGTGGGAGAAAGCAGAAAGTGTTGCAAAAAGTTTGCTAATAGAATTTTTGGGTGATTCCTTCTTAAGTTTCGCCACAACAGGCTGTACCGCAAAATAAATTTTTGAAAATTTGGATAGCATATATGAGCGCAAAAGTTTGGCGTCTCAACTTTCAATTAGAAAACAACTCTTATCATTAAAGCTTAAACCTAATTCGTCTCTTATGAACCACTTTAACACATTTGATGATCTAATTACTGATCTTGTTTCATCGGGTGCTAAAATTGATGAGATGGATAAAGTGTCACATCTTCTACTAACTCTTCCTTCTTCCTACGACGGAATTATAACTGCAGTGGAAACTTTATCGCAGGAAAACCTAACTTTAGCTTTCATTAAGAATCGACTATTAGATTAGGAAATCAAATTGAGAAGTGCAAACAATGAGACAAGCTTTAAAGTGCTACAAGCTGTGCGAAATAATAGGCAATTTGATAATAAAATAAACTCAAACAACAACTACAAAAACAAAAACAGTTTTAAAATCAAAATAAATAAAAGAGCCAATTTAAAATGTCATCACTGTAATAAAATCGGTCATATAAAGAAAGATTGCTTCATTTTTAAAAAGTATCAAAACCAAAATAATTATAATAACAATAACAATTATAATAAAATCAATGAAAGTGAAAAGCAAGCACAGTCGGCTACTGCACAATCCAATAATGGTTTTGCTTTTATGCTCAAAAGAAAAATTAACACAACAAATAAAAGTTCGGTCAGTATTTCGTTTATATTGGACTCGGGTGCTTCGGATCACATGGTAAATGATAAAAATCTTTTACTTAACTGCACTGAGTTGGAACAACCAATTGAAATCGCCATTGCCAAATGCGATGAATACATACATGCAACAGCTAAGGGTATCATGGAGGTCCAGAGTGGCTGTCAATCAAAGATCACTCTTGAGAACGTATTGTTCTGCGAGCATATACCACAAAATTTACTTTCAGTCAAGAAAATGCAAGATGCTGGCATGGAAATTGTATTTTCAGCAGGAGGTGTTAAAGTTTCTAAAAGCGGCCATACAGTTTTGAAGGTATGTACTCTTACAATGTTACTTGAATACACTTTAAACTAATACAACGGGCGTACAGTACTAATACAAATAATTTTAATATGTTTAAATTGTGGCATGATAGATTGGGACATATTAGTAAGGGAAAACTAGTAGAGCTCAAGAGATGTAACATGTTTGAAGATATAAATTTACTAAAAAATATAACATTTGATAGTTCTGTGTGTGAAGCTTGTGTTAATGGAAAACAAGCTAGATTACAATTTTCTAAATTTAAAAATAAAGAATATATTAAAAGACCTTTGTTTATAATACACTCTGACGTTTGTGGTCCAATTACACCCACAACAATAGATGCTAAACACTACTATGTTGTATTTATCGATCAGTTTACTCATTATTGTGCTACATATTTAATGTCTGATGTCTTCTATTTTTTAAGGATTTTGTTGCGAAAAGTGAAAATTTGTTTAATCTTAAAGTCGTAAATTTGTATATTGACAATGGCAGAGAATACCTTTCAAACGAAATGCGTACTTATTGTGTTGAAAAGGGAATTAGTTATCATTTAACAGTTCCACATACGCCACAGTTAAATGGTGTGGCCGAACGTATGATTAGGACAATAATAGAAAAGGCTCGTGCCATGATAAGTGGATCAAAATTGGAAAAATATTTTTGAGGTGAAGCTGTATTAACACCTACCTACCTAATTAATAGAAGCCCAACTAATGCGTTAGCTGACAAGAAAAAAACTCCCTACGAAATGTGGCATAGAAGAAAACCAATTTTGAAGTATTTAAAAGTGTTTGGCTCTACAGTATACATCCATAATAAAACAAGAAAGAGAAAATTTGACGACAAGTCAATTAAAAGTATTCTGGTGGGCTATGAATCGAATGGGTTCAAATTATGGTCTATTAAAGATAGAAAATTTGTTGTAGCTAGAGACGTAGTGGTGGATGAAATTAATATGATGGAGTCTAGAGCTGATGATTCTCTATTCCAGAATAAAAGTATGGATGAAGAAAACTGTTTCCAGAAAGAAAGTATGGATGAAGAAAATTGTCTCCAGAATGAGAGTATGGATAATAAAAGTTGTTTCCAGAATGAAAGTATGGATAATAATAATTGTTTCCAGAATGAAAGTATGGATAATACAACTTGTTTCCAAAATGAAAGTATGGACAAAGAAATTTTTTTTCCAGAATGAAAGTATGCAAAGTCTTCGCTCTTATGTCCCGAATGAAAGTACGGATCTTGAGGTCCAGAATGATAGTACTGGAAATGTTTACCAGAACTTCCCGAATGAGAGTACGGATTTTAATGACCAGAATGATAGTAAGGGAAAAGAAAACAGTGCTAGCTTAGAAGAAAATTCTGAAATTCGCAGAAGTGAAAGAATCAGAGATAAACCACCAGTACCTTATAGACTTTTGAATAATTGTTTATTATATTAACAAACCGTTTTTAACGACATACCAAATACATTCAATGACTTAAAAGATAGAGACGACAGGCTCAAGTGGGAACAAGCTATTAAGGAAGAGCTAGATGCTCACATTACAAATGAAACTTGAACTCTGGTTGAAAAAAACATAATCGACTGTAGGTGGGTTTTTACAATAAAGAATGATGAGTCGGGTAATCCTATAAAATATAAGGCTAGACTTGTTGCTCGAGGTTTCACACAACAATATTTAATTGACTATGATGAAACCTTCGCACCAGAAGCAAAAATAACTAGTTTTCGGTTGCTTTTAGCTTTGTCAAATCAATACGATCTTAAAGTACATCATATGGATGTAAAGACAGCATTTTTAAATGGACAATTAAAAGAGGAAATTTATATGACCATTCCTCAAGGGTTGGATTGTGAAATTGACAAAGTTTGTAAACTAAAGAAATCAATTTATGGCCTCAAGCAAGCTGCCAGATGTTGGAATGAGATGTTTGAGAAAATATTAAAAGCAGCGGGGTTTGTTAATTGTCCTGTAGATCATTGTATGTATCTCCTTAATAAAGGAGATATTTATAAAAATATATACTTATTGTTATATGTGGATGATCTGGTCATAGCTACCTCAAATTTAGATACGATGTCTAGGTTTAAGAACTATTTGAACGGACAATTTAGGATGACTGATTTGGGGGAAATCAAATATTTTATTGGCATAAAAATAAATAGATGTGATGGTAAACTTGAACTGAGTCAAACTGCTTACATTAATAATGTTTTAAATAAATTTGGTATGAATGATTGTAATCCAGTTAGCACTCCACTTCCGAATAAACTAAATTATGAGGTCTTGAATCTAGATGAAACTTATAACGCACCATGTCGTAATGTCATTGGATGTTTGATGTACATAATGCTATGTACTCGACCTGACTTATGTACAGCCATTGGTATATTAAGTAGATATACAGTAAAGAATAATAAAGAACTATGACAGTGTCTTAAAAGAGTTTTGAGATATCTTAAAGGTACTCTAAATTTGAGTTTATGTTTTACAAAAAAATAATAGTTATACAAATATTTTTACCAGATATGTGGATTCAGATTGGGCTGGAAGTGAGAACGATAGAAAAAGTACTAGTGGTTACTTATTTAAAATGTTTGATTCAAGCCTTATTTGCTGGAATACGAAAAAGCAAAATTCTGTTGCAGCCTCATCTACTGAAGCTGAGTATATGGCATTATTTGAGGCCACAAGAGAAGCTATGTGGTTAAAGTCTTTAGCGCAGAATATAAAACTGCAATGTGATAAACCTATAAAGATTTTGGAGGACAATCAAGGTTGTATAAGCATTGCTAATAATCCCACATACCATAAGAGAACAAAACATATTGTTATTAAATACCATTTTTCTAGGGAACAAATTGAACGAAAACTAATATCTATTGAGTATATTCCCACAGATAAACAACTGGCCGATATTTTGACTAAGCCCTGTCCGGACCCCGATTTAGTGTACTCAGAGATCAATTGGGCCATAAGTAATGCGGAGTATACCAAGTGGATTTGATTTCTTAAATTAATACACTTTTATGACATATTATAATGAATTCTCTATTTTTTTCTTTTCTTTAGCTCCTTATTATGATATATGAAAATAATATATAATATTTTTTTTCTTTTCTTTAGCTCCCTATTATGATATATGAAAATAATATTTAATATTTATTTTGCTCTTTTCTTTATATATTTTCTTTCGTTATTTAATTCTAATAATTACTATATGAATATTGTAATTAATTTAAGTTATTTTGGTCTGGTTGGGTTTTATCTGGGTTTCCCCAATCCCTTGCAACGAATGTTGGACTAATTAATGTAATATTCCCCAGAAGCTCGACTTGTCTTAATATTAAAAGCTTAAACATTGTACTTATTGTATATATAATAATAATAATCTATGTTTATTTTGAGGAGGTGTGTAGGAATATCCCTATTCAAATAGTGATGAGTCAAAAGATATCGTTTGTGAGGTGAATAGATACACAACACGATCGAGGTGGATTCCTCACGTTTACTTTTACCACCTCTAGCTTCTCTCCCTTCTTTTGTGAACCTTTGAACAGACAAGTCGTGCATATTGAAAACAGAATTAAAAAGTAAAATCTAAATCAAAGTGTTTTATTATATTGGGCTGGTTTCTTAACAATAATATTGCTTCTTTGCTGAACGACAATGTCTCGCGATTTAGTTGGATCGCCAACAATAATTGCAGGAACATCATTAACGGTGGGTGCATTGAATCTTCGCACATGTTCACCTGTTGGGGTACAATGCGCTCTTATGACAAATTTGTGCGTATCCGATGGCATTCGTTCCAATGCTGTTTTGAACTTATTAACCACAGCATTATTAGCGTGTTTCTTGCAACTGTTCAATAATTCGTCTCTTTAACTGTTGTGTTCCCTGTATATTGCTCCGCACATTCAGCTGATCCACCATCGACGAAATGAAATATATTTGCAGAAATTGATGCGGTTCATCTGGTGTTGGCACCATTGAACCATGCAAATTATATATTTGCCCTTGTATCTGTAATTGCAAACAATCATTTGTTGAAGAATACGGTGCAACTTCTGATCGTGTGATTGTGTATATGTAGTTGTTATGTGTTACAATTAATTATGTTGGTGTGAGTGATTGGTTATGTGTGTTGTATCGTTTACCTTGCATGTTGGCATGAAGCCGCCTTCTCGAATGATATTAGCTCCAAAGGAAGTAATGCGAAAGCAGTTATTCTATTCAAGGATGTGTTGAAGAAAATGGCTGGAATCGGGAACACTTCCATCGAACAATGGTTTCAGTGGCTGTGGTGGTGTAAGTAATGGATCCAGTTTGACTTTTCCACTTGCGCAGCACAATCCAGTCGTTTCTCTTTTGAACTTTAACGCACTCCAAAATCGGCATATAGTCGTCATTGGTTCAATAGCTAAATTTTCATCATCACTGTAGTTCGCAGTGGGATCATATTGGAATGCCAAGCGATTATATGATGACAATGAACTTCGTGTCCTCACGCGTTGTCCCAATCGGGCATTTTTTCTTATTATATTTTGTCTTTCTTCGCTTAAGTTCTGTGAATACACTTGTTGCTGACTTGTATTTCACAGTGAACACAGTTTGTCTCATGAAATTAACTGAGCAGAGAACAATGAGTAGCTGTCAAACAATGTATCACGCACCGGCTCCATCTACTTAAAATATTGCTTTGTATCAGAGATGGCGCTGTATGTAAAAAAAGATTTTCCCGCTTTTCTGTTGAAACTTTTCCTAAATTTTATTTTCTATAAACCTCACGAAGTCCAAGACCTTTCCAACGAATGCAAAACCGTGAAAATCGGTTCGTGCGTTCTGTAGTTATAGCCTCAAGAAGGAAAAACTGTCTTACATATAGTAGACTATTGAAGATTCAAATGGGTTCAGCTCTTCCTCCGGTACAAGCGGCATGTCCATGCCGCCAAAAGCCGTCTGTTCCGCCTTAAGGGTCACCTTCATGAGGGCCAAGACATCCAGCTTCTGAAGAATTAAGGCATTCTCGTTTCGTACTAATTCAACACTCCAAATTGGGTCAGTAGGTAGTCTTGCCAGCTGTCAAAACGCGCGGGTTTTAGAGTCTTAACTACCGGAATCGAATTTGCTAGTTGACGTTAACGGCAGTGTACGGACGAATATTATAAAAAAATTGTATCAGAAAACTAGATTATAAGACAGAGAAAGAGACGGCTATATAGAATATCTACTTCTCTTTCTTTCTCTGCTGACGTCGACATCGGCAGCGTTTTCTTAGTCGACGCCGAAAAAATTTTCATATGACAAATATCACCGAGGACAGGCAGAACTGCAGGGTTGTTTTAATATGATGTTGTTGTTTTTCGTCGTTTTTTTTGTGTATCAATGTTTTTTGCTCGACAGCAGAAGTTTCTATTACAAATAAAAATGGTGTAATTCAAAACGGGCTACGCTGGTACCGAAATTAAGCCCCACTTAAAACTCAAATATGCTCTATTCAAGTAAATTCGATGAATGGATTCAACTGCCCTCCACCGGAGTGATCAGCTCCTTCTGCGCCCACTTGATCTCTTCCCTGGAAACACAGTACATTGTACTGCTGTTCCCCCACAGGAAGGCTGTGTCCGAGCCCCCTCACCCCAGTCATCAGAAAACAAAGAGACTCGCTCACAGTCAGGCGAACGGAGTTTTATTCCAGACAGGCGAAAGGAATTGCCTCCCTGTTTCCTCTCTCTCTACGCTCGGGCCTCTCGACTGACCTGGTTCAGTGCCTAGTACAATGGCTAGCGTCGGCCAGAGAGATAAATACTGTCGTACCGCCCGTTAGTCGTAGGCACCCGTACAGACTCGAACCTCGCGAGAGACCTGGCATAGCATAGTACAATGGATAGCGTCGGCTGTACGGATACGGTCATTCCCCCACCCTCCTTCACTACTGAATCGACAAACGATGACGAACCACTAACACAACCGATGATGGCGGCTATATTATGGCAATGACTGTATACTATTAAGACCAGTCGGCCCGGTCGGCCCTGCTCTTTCTGGACTCGAACCTTGCGAGAGACCTGGCTTAGCCTAGTACAATGGATAGCGTCGGCCAGGAAGCGCAGCTAAGTTTCTTTGCGTTAAACATTTCAAAAATGGTCTGCACTTTTATTATGGTATTATTAATTTTAACGAGGAGCTATGGTTCAAGTATTAGGATTTCATACTTGGTGACTTTAAAGGCCCATAACGAAAAAGTATATTTGATGTATATATTAAAGATCAAATTCAAGTATTAGGATTTCATACTTGGTGACTTTAAAGGCCCATAACGAAAAAGTATATTTGATGTATATATTAAAGATCAAATTCAAAGAAAATTCTATAAAAATTGTTAGCTCATTTTGACACCAATGTGATCCGCTCTGATGACTCTAAATTCTTTTTTTATATCTTTTATTATTCACCAGTTTACACAACTATCTTAGCATCGAACTAATTATTTATCACTACTCACAACAATCTGTCAATCAACTGATCTTTTCGGATCCCAAAACGGACTGACTGGCCTAGGGCCGATTATCCGATAAGCAAACCTCGGTTTATGAGAATCTAGGGATTCGTTAAGAGTTGGACAAGAGATGAACTCAAGAGAGTCGGAAGAAATAGGATAATGCAATTATTGGCTTGATTGTGAAATTCGATTAAACAGATTACTTTGCAATTTTGGGCCTTGCTGGGTGGCGACCAGATGCTAATGTTTACATTTGGGAGACCCAGCTTAGTTTACAGTAGGACCGCGACGCAATTGGAACTTAATAATGAATTATTATTGGAGTGGGGAAGATAATTAAGAACTCTGGATTTATTGGAAAGCTGATAGTTTACAGTAGAAGGACCGGGCCGCAACTTAATAATTAATTCTTATTGGAGTGGGAAAGCTGAGTATAGTAATAAGTTCCCAGCTAGAAGTTGTTTACAAATTGGGTCAGAAGCCTGGGATCTTTGGTTGGATAACTCCCCCCATCCTAAATTGAATCGTGCCAATTCATTGGAACTGATGGATAAACCAAATGAGTGGTCAACTCGACTACAATTTCTTCTTCAATGGTATTTTCATTGTTGGATATATTATTTTCGGGTTTTGCATCAATATGAGCTTGTCGTGGTGTGCATATTAGATATTTTTTTAATTTTAATAAAATCGTGATAATTAATTATATTAAAGTAAATATGATCAATATTAACGTTATTGGGATTTGAGTTTGTTTAATTTGAATTAAAGGGTTTAATATATTAATGTATCAAATGTAAGTTTCGAACCATTTGACATAAGATATTCGGATATTAAGAAATTATTATATTATTTAGCCGTGATATATTCTAATATATTATGGTCTACATTAGTGTGGGAAATATTATTTATTAAAGTAGTGCTATTAAAAGTTATTAAAAATGATCAAATTAAATGAGTATCATTTACAGTATTATGACCATTTATAAAAATGGCTCCTTCTTGGATTACATCAATTTTATTATATTCTCCGATTTTATTACATAGAGATTTTTCTCCATTTAGTAGGCTAGTAAAACAAGTGCTGTCTGAGCTTAAAGTGCCTAATTAATAAATAATTCTGTCTTAAAATTAGAGATTACATAATACTTATTTTTACATTTAGCGACATGGTTATCAATTAAGAGTATTCCATCATGGTGTGAGATGGATCGTGCGTTATACACTTCGCACCGGTTTGTAATAATCGGGTATTTTATATATATTATAATTAACTCTTAGTGTTTGGCGATTTTAATTTTGGAAATATCTAATATGTCTGTAATTATTACAGGTTTTTGTTCGTTTTTAAAAATTTCTTGGATGTGTTCATCCAAATTGATTGTTTTTATTATGGATTAAATCATTAATTTTATTAAGAACTGTTATGAAATCATCATGATCTGGCGTCCCTGCTATTATAACATCTTTAGTATCCTTGTAAAGAAAAAAATCATGGTTCGTATAGTCCATTATTTCGGAATTGGTGGCGGCTATCATCAACAATACGTATATTATTGAATTCATTTTCTGTAATTTAAAACAAATTATGTTTAAAATTTGATGTACGTACGGTTTCTTTTATTTATGATAACCTTATTAGATAGATTTTCCTTATATATCGAGAATTAAGCCTGTTTCTTTCCCCATGCTTCTTCTCATAAATGATTTCCCCTACGCTATAGTCCTTCTCCTTTCTGTCTTTGTTATGTCCCACTAACATTTTCTTTTGTGTAGTTTTTAACAGTTGAGGAATATTATCGTGCTCGATTTTATTATAAAGTATGTCAAAGGGGTTTTGGTTGGTTGTTGAATAAATGGTCTTACTATATTCTTGCGCGGCTGGTATTACAATTTCGGTATAGTCGGTTAAATTAAATTGTACTTTAAGGCAGCGGGCTAATTCTGTTCGTGTCGAATATGCCCTTTCAACTTGACCGATTGAGGTACTGTGCCTCGGGTCTTCGTAATGTAAAGTTAAACCGCTTCTTTGTGCAAAAGATTTAAATTAAGCAGAAGTAAAGCTCGGTTCATTATCGGTCATTATTATTTTGGCTTGAATAAATTGTTGAAGTAGTTCTTTTACTTAATTTTCAATATTTAATTTATTTTTGATTTTTTTAACTACTAGAAATTTTGAATAGGCGCCAATTCAAGGTATAAAAGTGAGACCTTGCGCAGAGAATATATCAATATGTAAATTTTCGCCCTCTTTAGATGGGATTGGGGCTTCACCAATCGGAATTTTAATGGGGTGTCTGTTATATTTGTTTTCATTGCAAATATTACAGTTTTCAAAATATTCTTTTAATTTTGAAAATAACTTGGGCCAGTAATACAATCTACAGATTTGTTTGTAGTTTTCTTCTAATATTCGGTGAGCTCTACTGTGTGTTACTTCTATTATGATAGCCTTGTCTTCATTGTTTTCTACGTCTTGAAGGAATGTCCTCGTGTAGAGGAATTTATTTTGGGTAATATGTTGGGGATAATATGGTCTGCCTTGATTCCAATTATGATTTTTATTCTGATAATAATTATTTCTATTCTAATTATCTGGTTGGTTAAACCTCAAATTGTTAGTATTTCTTTGATTACTATTATAGTTATTATTGTTATTTTGCCTGGGTTTATTATTTGAGTTTTGATGCCCATATAAATTTGACTCATTAGTCTTGCACTGTGATGTTGTAAAATTGTTCGCAAATTGAGCCCTCAAATTGTTGCTTTCAAGTTTTTGTACTATTACCATTGCATTCGGTAAATCTGGTGGATTCATAGAAAATATAACATCTGAAATATGGCCGTTGAGGCCAGTTATAAATACTCTTAGTGCTGTCTTTCTATGTTTTTCATTAAGCTCAGATGTAATTGGCTTATTCCTCCCATGTGTTATAACGGTTTTGATAATTAATAGAGTTAATTTTTTATTTACCAAATTATAAAATTCCATAATCGACAGTTTCCCATGACTTCTTACACTTAAGTCCTGCTCTAAAATATGTATTGGTCGCTTGTCACTAAAAACAAAATCTAGTCTTGTCATTGTGGCATCAAAATTCAATACGGTTCCGTTATGAGTTAGGGCATCATTGGCAATGCCTGTAATAGTGATAGTGTAGATACTGCCGAAAAGTATTTTTCACTTCCCCTTTTATATTGTCCCATAGCTATTTCCGCCGATTCTCTCCAACTGACATAGCTATCTTCTTCGCCTTTATATTCTCGGAGCGACTTAATGTTTGGATCAACATCTTCTACCTGATAATCTTCAACTTATTTATATTGTGATGTAATTGGGTCTTTAAACTTACGATCTCATTCTTCAAAGGATTCAACTCATTATTAACAATTTGTGTTATAAAATCGCTTACATTAAACATCGGATTATTAGCCTGGCTGCTAGAAGTCACTGTAGGTAAGGGTGGAGTCATGGTGAGAATTCTTTCAAAATCGTTTATTAAATCTTCCACCTTGTCTGTTTTTATTTAATTACCTTATTTCACCATATTCCTTTGAATATAAAACTATAATAATACAGCTCACTAATTGTCTTCTTAGTTTCCTTGGATATGGGATGTCTTCTTTGTGCTTCCTGTTTGGGGTCGTCCTTCTTACGGGTTGTAAGCGTATAGCGAGGGATTGCCCTCAGCTTTTTCTTCAATTTATTTTCCGGTAGTTACTGTGTAGCGAGGGATTGCCCTCAGCTCTTTCTTATTGTTGAATTTGGGAGGGAGGAAGTTTTTTTATTACGATCACTAATTAACGGGTTGTTGCAAACAAAGGGGGATTATTGCATTTATTGATTTCCTCATTTAGCTATTTTCACGATGCAAACACGTTTTATTATGTCATCGGTTAGGTTTATAAGCGGCGCGAATTTCCTTTTTGTTTTCGAAAAATGTTTTGTTTTAGAACATATTTCAGGAATTTTTTAAATACCACCGCCCCACATTGGGCGCCAATTAATAAACTGCTTAGCGAATTAGATAAAAAAATATATTTTTATTTTTTATCTTTTATTATTCACCAGTTTACACAACTATCTTAGCATCGAACTAATTATTTATCACTGCTCACAATACTCTGTCATCAACTGATCTTTTCGGATCCCAAAACGGACTGACTGGCCAAGGGCCAATTATCCGATAAGCAAACCTCGGTTTAAGAGAATCTAAGGACTCGTTAAGAGGTGGATGATGAAATAGGATGATGAAATTATTGGCTTGATTGTGAAATTCGATTAAACAGATTACTCTGCAATTTTGGGCCTCGCTCGGTGGCGACCGGATGCTAATGTTTACATTTGGGAGACCCGGTTTAGTTTACAGTAGAAGGACCGCGGCGCAATTGGAACTTAATAATAAATTCTTATCGAAGTGGGAAAGCTAAGTAATAAGTTCCCAGCTAGAAGTTGCTTACAAATTGGGTAAGGAGCCTGGGATCTTGGGTTGGATAACTTGTATATGGGGCACGATTATATACAGTAGAATCCGGTTATACCGACTCTGCTTATAGCGTCCGTCCGGTTATAGCGACGAAAACTCGATGGCTTGGTTGGTCCCCATACAAACTTATATGAAAGGGCCTCCGCTTAGTACGTTTTCGCTTTTAGCGACCAACCGCTTATGCCGACGAGATTATGCACAATTCAACCGGCTATTGCGACGTGCTTAAAAAAAAAATACTGAAGAAAATTTAGATGGACCCAGCAGCTCATTCTCAAATGATATTGAAATCGGAGATGACATTCCTCTATCGGTTTAGGCAAGAGTTCTGAAAAATCAGCTACCGATTTCTTATTGACAATGGTGTGGCGATTTGTGAGAAACCGTCCGAGGACAGCAGTGTTCAAAATATTTTAGATGACGAACAGGACAGCGATGACAACGTCGAAGATCAAAATGAAATGTCAGCACCTAGTGTTTTGCAGGCATTTAAGGCTGCAGAAATTCTAAATAAATTTGTCCATTCAACTTTTAATGACGAGAGTTTAACGCACAAAATTTCTTGTTTAAATAATGCTGTGCGCGACTGTTTTTATATGAGAAAAACCCAACAATCAAAAATCACTGATTATTTAAATTAAGAATAAATAGAAAAACCACATATAGAAATTAATCTTATTATACTATACTTATGAATAATATGCATTATATGTATACGAGTTATTATGAATAACCCATGAAAACCCCATATTATTGAATTAAATTTATTACATTATTTGTTTTGATTAAAAAATTAATTGGTTTTATTTTAAAACCTATTACGAACATGGAATCCATAAAATAAACAAAAAAAATTTTTTTTTTTCCTTTCGGCTAGTGCGTCTTCCGGGTATAACGACGCAAAATCGTCGGTCCCTTGAAAGTCGCTATAACCGGATTCTACTGTATATATAGTGACATATCTGCACTGCGACTTCTCAACGTCCACCAGTTCAAAGAACGAAACCGTTCACAAACAAACAGAATCGCCAATTTCGGCTTTGATTAAAAAACGATACAGAAGCTTGAGATCCCGCAATGCAAACAAATAAAGAAAATTGATTAAGTCCGAACGTCAACAATGACGTAATTCCATAAAAAGTTGAAAATCCAATATGTTCGCAAAATCTAATAAGACCGAGATATGTAAACATAAACAAACAAGTAAGAAAGCTACAGTCGACTGTGCTAGACTGTGAGATACCCGGTACCTAAACGTTTGCGCTTCACACTAAAAGGCAATTTAAAAATGTACATACACTACATTGTACATACATATGTACATTGTCGCCATTATATCGCACGGCCAAGGCTCGAATGCGCCACCTGTCGGCTACAGCTTGCGACAGCAGTGCCTTAGGGCGGTGTGTTAAAATTCTAACCTTATTGCTAATATCTCCCATGTTTATCATCCGATTTTACTGAAATTTTCAGGAAACGTCCGCTCTATTTTATTCATTTTTTGTATTTATTAACTTTTACCCGAAAAAAAACGATATAGCTTATTTAACGTTTTTTATGATTTTTGAGGGCGGAAGTAGGCGTGGCCAAATTTTAAAACAAACTTGATCTGCGTGCAACAGATTCCAATGTTGTCACCAAATTTGGTAACTCTAGCTCTTATAGTCTCTGAGATCTGTTGTTTCACACGGACGGACAGACGGACAGACGGACATGGCTAAATCGACTCGGCTGGTGATACTGATCAAGAATATATATACTTTATGGGGTCGGAGATGCTTCCTTCTACCTGTTACATACATTCTCGGTTGGCACAAACTTATAATACCCTTGTACCCTATGGGTACCGGGTATAAAAAGGGACGATCACATAATCCAAATGCGATTGCATCACCTAATGCACTAACTGTAAATTCTAAGACGCAAACCGAGGTTTCATGCTAACCAATTCTGTAACAGACAGTTAGTCTTTTTCCAGCATTCTAATAAAGAATAACCAGTAAAATAAAAAATCTCTTGATTTTTTATTCGGGCGAAGAACGACTCATGTAAATGGCGCAGTCGGTAGGATCTCTTTGAAAAATATCCTTGCGAAAAATAACGATGTCGGGAGCTTACTGATCAATTAAAAGGATATTTCTAAACGACTAGGATATCCAGATCAGCGCGTGGAATTGCCCACAAGTAAGCAATTTAATCGACTAGCTCGGAAGTGCAACAAAGAGATCCGCAAAAGAACCTAAGTGCAAATTAAAGGCACGAAAAAAAATATAATAATAAATTAAATTTCAATCGACTACTGAATAAATCCAATTCGGTCAGTGATTAAGTTGAGTGAAATTTAATTAAACGCAGTAAAATGGCCCAACAACCACCAGCTCAAGGGCAACCACAAATTGGTGTGGCACCCAACCCATTGACGGAGCAAAACTTAAATCAGCTTTTGGCCCAGATCCGGAATATTCCAATGTTTGAAGGAGATCCATCTACCCTAGGAACGTTTGTCAGAAGAGTTAACTACCTTTTGGGTCTGTATCCTACAACCAATGAACGACAGACAAGCGTTATATTTGGAGCAATTGAACTTCAAATCACCGGTGATGCTCAGAGGATTCTGCAAGTTATACAGGTCAACAACTGGCCAGCTCTTAGAGCAGCCCTAATCGACGAGTACAAAACGCAAACCCCTGTGGAGGAACTATTAAGGCGATTATACAATACTAATTTTCAAGGTAACCTAAGAAAATTTTGTAATGAGATCGAGCTTAAACAGTTAGTTATAAGTAACAAATTAGAACTTGAAGGAAATCAAAATGAATTATTATTGTACACAGAAGCAATGTTTAGGACTACAAAAAACCTAATACAACGAAAATTACCTGACAGAATTTTTATGACATTAGCCAGAAGCGATATTTCAACAGTACTTAAACTAAAACAAGCGGCTCAGCAAGAAGGGCTATACGAAGAAAATGAAAATTTAAAACATTATAATATCAATCTTAATAAAATTCAAAAGCAACAACAAACAAATTATACACGTAACCCTTACCCTTACACTAATTTGTACAACACCCATCAATTTAATCCTGGCCCAGCTCTTTCAATTCAACCACACCCCAATCAACCCCAAAGAATGGTTCCACAAAATTATAGGTTCCAATCGAATAACAGAAATAATACTTTTGACCAAAATAGGGGAAGTTACCAAGAGTTTCGAAGAAATTTAATTCAGGGACAGCAAAATAATACAATGAATCAAAGCCAACAGTCATGTGGACGATCGGGCTCAGTACCCAACCAACCCCAAAAGAGAGTCAGAGAAAGTAAAGTGGACAATCAAGAATGCAAGTAGACGAAAATGATCAACAAAATAAAGAGTACAAAGAAGAAGATATTTATGATGAAAATGAAAATTTTCCAATGCAAGCCTCGGACCAATTACATACATAGAAATAACTATAAATAATCAAAAATATCGTTGCCTCGTCGATACCGGTTCATCAATTAACTTAATGAAAAAGAATTTCCTTAACGGGAGCATACATAAAGATCCGACAATTATACGCACTATGACAGGTCATTATGAACTAAATGAATTTGGAAAAGTTGCACCTAATAGTTTATTTACTCAAGAACAAATATTTTATATTCACGACATTTTTTCCAAACCAGGCAAATATTGATTATTTAAATAATCGCACTACTATTAGTGGGCGCATTTTTTTACACAAAAACATTAGTTTGAAAAATCCAACACAAATAAATGACTTTGAGGCATTGCTAAAATCAAAATATTATAGCATGATGGTGAAAATTTGACCTTTACAAATGTTGTTAAGCATGAAATAAAAACTCATCATGATAATCCAATTTATAAAAAACCCTATGGGTATCCTTTTTCATTTGGAAAAGAAGTTGAGTCTCAAATACAGGATATGTTAAAGCAAGGAATAATTAGGCACAGCCACCTTATTGCAGTCCATTGTGGATAGTACCAAAAAAGCAAGATTCTTCAGGTAAACAAAAATTTAGGCTTGTAGTAGACTATAGGGGCTTAAATGAGATCACTATTAGTGATAAGTTTCCCATTCCCAATATGGACGAAATACTAGGCAAGCTAGGACGGTGTCAATATTTTACCACCATTGATTTGGCTAAAGGTTTCCACCAGATCGAAATGGACGAAAATTCCATTAACAAAACAGCGTTTCCCACAAAGAACGGACACTACGAGTACACACGAATGCCAATTGGATTAAAAAATGCACCTGCAACTTTTCATCGATGCATGAACAATGTCCTTCGTGAATTAATAAACAAGCATTGCCTTGTATACTTGGACGATATTATTATTTTTTCTACGTCTCTTGACGAACACCTTAATTCATTAAAAATTGTTTTTGAAACACTTAAAAACACCAATCTAAAATTACAACTAGACAAATGTGAATTTTTGAAAAAAGAAACAGAATTTTTGGGACACATAGTTGGACCAAACGGTGTAATGCCAAATCCAGAAAAGGTCAAGGCAATCAATAAATTTCCCATTCCCAAAACTCAAAAAGAAATAAAATCATTTCTTGGTCTTTGCGGTTATTACAGAAAATTCATTCCAAACTTCGCAGACATTTCAAAGCCCTTAACTAAATGTTTGAAAGCTGGTTCTAAAGTGACATTCAAAGATGATACATTTATTGCAGCATTCAATAAATTAAAATAACTTATCATAAACGATCCCATACTGATTTGTCCAGATTTTGAAAAAAAGTTTCAATTAACTACTGATGCTAGCAATTTTGCATTAGTAGGAGTTCTTTCTCAGGATAACAAACCAATCAGTTACATTAGTAGGACTCTAAATGCACATGAAGAAAACTATAGTACAATTGAAAAAGAATTATTAGCCATAGTATGGGCGACAAAAACCTTAAGACCCTATTTATTCGGAAGAAGATTTGAGATATTAAGTGACCATAAGCCGTTAATCTGGCTAAACAATATCAAAGAACCTAATATGAAACTTCAAAGATGGAAGATAAAGTTAGGCGAATATGACTTCGAAATAAAATATTTAGAAGGAAGGCAAAATCACGTAGCCGATGCATTGTCAAGAATCAAAATTAACGAAGTATACTATGGCAGTAACAAAGCAACAGCACATAGCGCTGAAGAAGATAATGAAAATCTAATAACAATTACTGAAAAACCAATCAATCATTTCGCAAGACAGGTAGAAATGATTCGAAGCAATACAGAAGGTGAAGAAAGTGAAAATTATTTTAAGAAAGTCAAGATTAAAATAATGTTTCATGAATTAAACATCGAAAAAGCTAAGCAAATATTAATAAAACACTTTTGTACCAAGTCAAGTGCACTTTACATCGAACACGACTCTGATTTTGAAATTATTCAACAAGCTTTTTAACAGGTCATGAACTCTACTACAAAAATTGTTAGAGCAGTAACTAAATTACAGGACATAAAAACTTACGCTGAATTTAAAGAAATTATTGTTAGCAACCACGAAAAACTATTGCACCCAGGAATTGAAAAAATGGTAAGGCTCTTTAAAGAAACCTATTATTATCCCGACTACCAGAATTTAATTCAGAATTTAATTAATGAGTGTAATGTTTGTAACCAAGCAAAAACCGAATATAGAAAAACATCGCTTTTATTAAAAACAACTCCAGAAACAGAATTTTGTAGGGAAATTTACGTCGCAGATATTTACACGATCAAAAATCAAAATTACCTAACTTGTATTGATTTATACTCAAAATTTGGAAGCGCGATTGAATTAAACGGAAAGGACTGGATGGAAGTTAAAAAAGGACTTTTACGAATATTTAATTCAATGGGAAAACCCAGAACCTTGAAAACAGATAGGGATAGTGCTTTTATGAGTATAGCGCTAAAAAATTGGTTGGACACAGAAAACGTAAATATTCAGATAACAACAAGTAAAAATGGAGTATCAGATGTAGAAAGATTACACAAAACAATTAACGAAAAAATACGTGTAATCGAGACCAGCGACAATACGGAAAATAAACTTATGAAAATGGAAGTAATACTGTATACTTACAATCATAAAATAAAACACAATGCAACAGGTAGAACACCAGCTGATATTTTTATTTATGCAGGTACCCCTGCATATAATAACCAAATTATAAAAGAAGCTAAAATAGAACAACTTAATAAAAAACGACAACATTTTGAGGTAAATACCAAATTTAGAAAGGCTCCCATAATTCACGGGAAATTACACAATCCTTATAAAAAGACAGGAAATATAGAACAAATAGATAATGATCATTTTGAGGAAACTAACAGAGGTCGAAAAATAAAACATTACAAAACAAACTTCCAGAGACAAAAGAAAGTTAATAAAAGTAAATATTTGCAGGAGGACCCAGATCAAGACCCAGCGCTTTGACTTTCATCTTTCTGACATCAACGTTACTAATAATGATGCCAATGGGTAACAACCAATTTATAGAAATTAACCCTATAAAATCGTACAATGGCTATTTGTTATTTATGACCGACACAATCAATATCCCAGATAGTTTTGAATACCATTGCCTCACAATTAATATTACAAAAACGAAAGAAACTTACAAAAACTTGCTATCACAAGCGTTTGGCTTTAAGGAAATAATGCAGATTAAATATTTAACAGAAAAACTCCAAAGAGAAATGAATGGGTTACAAATTATTAGGAGAAACAAAAGAGAATTAGCTAATTTTGTAGGAACAGCTTACAAATATCTTTTTGGAACATTAGATAATAATGATAAAGAAGAATTAGAAGAAAAAATCAATGTAATAGCTCAAAACAGTGTACAGGTAAATAAACTAAATAATATAATCGATACAGTTAACAAAGGCATCGATATAATAAACAAGCATCTCGAATACAACGAAAACAAAAAAATTCTTGAATTATTGGTTTTTAATTTAGAACATTTCGGAGAATACATTGAAGACCTGGAAATGGGAATGCAGTTAGCAAGATTAGGAATATTCAATCCAAAGTTATTAAAACACGACTACTTGACAAACATTAACTCTGAGATACTTCTGAACATAAAAACCTCAACTTGGCTTAGGTCAGATTCAAACGAAATTTTAATTATATCCCACATACCCAGAGAAATAAAGAAACTTCCCGTATACGAAATATTACCTTATCAAGATGAAGATAATAAAATATTACAAGATAACACCCAAAACAAATATTACGTATACAGAAACAGTCTGTATAACAAAGAAACAAGAAAACCTGTTACCAACACATGTCTATTAGGTATTGTTAATCAAACAGATACTAGTTGCAGATACACAAAAACGCTATTAACTACCCAAATTAATTATGTCGAACCAAATATCATAGTTACATGGAATTTGTCAAAAACTATACTAAATCAAAATTGTATTTTGCAAGCCGTAGAGAGCGGACGTGTTTCGCGTGAGCTCCGGGAGAAAGTTATAGAAAGTGGATGATTTTAAGACAAAAATAAAATAAAGTATATAATACTGGAATTCCAAGATAAGCGAAAAGACGCTAAATCAGAAAAATATATAGTTTTCGACTCAAAACTAGTGATATGATTAAAACAAGTGCATAATTATTTTATAAAATAATAAGTGCCACGCGAAATAGCTCAATGAGCGACGAACAAAAGAAAGAGCGTAGAAGCTCCGTGAGCCCAAGTAACGGTTATTTCTCGTATTTCTCAACTCGCGACAGCAACGAAACGGCGACAAAGAGCAACCGTCTGGCGGTCGATAGCCAAAGAGCACGTTCTTGCTCACCCGCTCTACCCACTCCTACACCTACATCATGGAGTTCTCAGTGTAAAACCCCAACAACAAGCTGTGACAAAATTTCTGCAACTGCAGCAAAAGCAACAGCAACAACTACAGTAACGGCGGGAAAAGCAACAGACACAACTACAGCAACAACCAATATCGTGGAAACGACTGCGATGTCATCAACTGCAGCGCCAAATACAATAACAACAAGAACTGCAAGCTCCAAAGCCAAAATCGGCAATATTCAACAGGCGGCCCCGGCCATACAGACCGGCATGGATCGCTACATCCAAATCAAGCGTAAGCTTAGCCCGCAGAACAGCGCGGTCGGTAACAAGCCAAAGATAAACCGTGTCCAAGGAGAAAATGATCAACCCAGGAGATCTAACAGCAACAGATTTGCCATTTTAGCGGATGATTTACCGGAAATGGGTCAAGAGACCCAAAAGAAATCAAAGGCCCCACCAATCTACATAAGGGAGAAAAGCTCGAACGCCCTGGTCAACAAAATTGTTGCGCTGGTCGGGGACGGAAATTTTTATGTAGTTCCTCTTACTAAAGGGAATATTCACGAAACCAAAGTGCAAACGAAATCGGAAGAACACTTCCGATCTGTGTCGAAATACCTGGACGAATCAAAAAAAAATTATTACACGTACCAAATAAAAAGCAGCAAGGGCCTGCAAGTGGTACTAAAAGGAATCGAGCCCGATGTAACCCAAAACGAAATTATAGATGCCATTAAAGAAAAGGGTTTTTATGCAAAGAACGTCAGCAACATCATAAATAAAAACAGACAACCGCAACCACTCTTCGAGGTCGAGCTGGAGCCAGACAGCAGAGCCTTGAAGAAAAACGAGGTCCACACCATTTACAACTTGCAATTCCTCTTGCACCGAAGAATTACGGTGGAAGAGCCACATAAAAGAAACGGCCCAGTGCAATGCACAAACTGCCAGGAGTATGGACACACCAGGACATACTGCACACTTCGATCAGTCTGTGTAGTTTGCGGAGACTTTCACAATTCCGCTAACTGCCCTGCTAACAAGGAAGACCCCCACAAGAAGAAATGTGGGAACTGCGGAGTAAACCATACCGCAAACTACAGGGGCTGTGTGGTTTTCAAGGAGTTGAAGAGTCGCATGAGAAGAGTGACGGCAACGCGCAATCAGAATACACGAAACGTGTACACTAGATCACAAACGACGCCGGAAGTATTCTTTGCCAAGGCCGCAAGATCCTCATTTGGTCCGCTAAATACCCAGAAGGGCTTCTCCTACGCTGATGCCCTCCGAACAGGTATGGAGAACCCCGTCCAGTCTAATCTAGAAAATGCTCAGAAAGCCCCAGGACAGCCACAAAGCACAATGGAAGCTATGATGCTTACCATGCAACAAAGTCTAACAGAATTAATGTCCTTCATGAAAACCACCATGCAAACACTTGTTCAAAACCAGAACATGGTGATACAGTTGCTTGTAGCTCAGCAGTCCAAATAACTGATGTCTAGTCTAAGAATAATTATGTGGAACGCCAATGGCGTTTCACGGCATAAACTTGAAATAACACAGTTCCTGAATGAAAATCATATCGACGTTATGCTGCTTGGAGAGACGCACCTCACAAGAAAATACAACTTCCAAATAAGAGGTTACGCCTTCTACCGCACAGATCATCCAGATGGTAAAGCCCACGGCGGAACCGGCGTCCTAGTCAGAGAACGCATAAAGCACCACTTTCACCAAAGGTATTCAACTAATTACTTGCAGGCTACGTCTATTAAACTGCAGTCAGGTAACAGCAACCTTTCCATAGCCGCTGTCTACTGCCCGCCTCGCTTTACAATCTCGGAAGGACAATTCATGGATTTTTACAACTCACTTGGAGATCGCTTCATAGCTGCAGGAGACTATAATGCCAAGCATACGCACTGGGGATCGCGTCTCGTGACTCCCAAAGGAAGGCAATTATATAATGCAATCATAAACTTGAGAAACAAATTGGACTATGTTTCCCCTGGTAGCCCCACATATTGGCCAGCAGACCCCAGAAAGATACCAGACTTAATAGACAAAAAAAAAAAAATGACAAAAAAATATCTCACGCAACATTATATGTGCCAAAGCGCTTTCGGATCTTTCATCAGACCATTCGCCAGTACTAATAACTCTTCTTCAAAGCCCAGAAACTACAGATCAACCCCAAAGGCTGACGTCGCACAGAACTAACTGGCTTAAATATAAGAAATATGTAAGTTCCCACATTGAACTAACCCCGCAGCTCAACATCGAAGCGGATATCGACTGCTCTACTGATGCTCTTGAGGACGTACTCACTGCAGCAGCCACTATCTCAACACCACAAGGGAAGGACGTACAACCCAACAAATTCAAAACTAATCAACAAATTGAACAGCTTGTCCTGGAAAAAAGGAGTCTGCGACGTGCTTGGCAAAGCAACAGATCGCCATAAACAGGCAATCGCCGATCTTTTTGCTCAGTTTTTTCAAACTACTTATTCTCCGTCATCCGATTCAAGCCAGACCTATTCTTATAACATGCCCAAATCAAACCTAATTATCAGTCCTAGCTTAACCGAAAGCGCCCTTCTTTTGGATCTTCAACATGTCAAGCCGGTTTTTTCGGCAGGTCCCGACGGAAACCAACTGTGCGCTTAGGTATTGTGCCGAGGCCCTGTGCAGTCCCCTTCTAAAATTGTTTATTATCGTGTAAAATTGTTATTATCGTGTAAGTTTATTATCGTGTCTGTCCAAACTGTTCGAGAAATGCCTTCTAACACACATAATACCATACCTGGAAGCACACAATGTTATCCCGGCTCATCAATTTGGCTTCCGTCGAAACCATGGCACAATCGAACAAGTCAACAGAATAACATCAGAGATACGCACAGCCTTCGAGCATCGGGAATACTGCAGCGCAGTATTTCTCGATATATCTCAAGCTTTCGATAGAGTCTGGTTAAATGGCCTCATGCATAAAATCAAAACACACTTGCCTACATACACTCATAAGCTACTTGAATCGTATCTTTACAACAGAGTCTTTGCAGTAAGGTGCAACGCAAAAACATCTGACGAGTACACTATCGAAGCCGGAGTTCCACAAGGCAGCGCACTGGGGCCCACCCTGTTCGTCCTTTATACAGCGGATATACCTACGAACGAGCGGCTAACAACATCCACGTTCGCTGACGACACTACGATCCTAAGTCGCTCGAAGTGCCCAAACCGAGCAACAGACCCAACTAGCAAGTCACCTCATGGTAGTTGAGAAGTGGCTATCTGACTGGCGTATTAAAATA
Organism: Drosophila rufa; assembly: GCA_018153105.1. Lineage (NCBI taxonomy): Eukaryota > Metazoa > Arthropoda > Insecta > Diptera > Drosophilidae > Drosophila > Drosophila rufa. The sequence continues at coordinate 1,137,730 of JAECXS010000003.1, read as the reverse complement.
AACGAACAAAAATGTAAACACATAACTTTTACTTTTAACAGGCAAACATGCTCCCCAGTATCCTTGAATAGTACGCAGATTCCCCAATTCAACGAAGTAACGTATCTCGGCGTCCACCTCGACAGACGACTAACCTGGCGAAGACACATCGAATGCAAGAAACTACATCTAAAACTAAAAGCTAGCAGCCTCCACTGGATTTTAAACGCCCGATCGCCACTGCGTCTGGACTACAAGGTCCTGCTCTACAACTCCACGCTAAAGCCTATCTGGACATATGGCTCCCAGCTGTGGGGAAACCCGAGCAGCAGCAATATACACATCATACAGCGCGCGCAATCAAAAATCCTGAGAACTATCACTGGGGCACCATGGTATATTCGCAACCAAAACATCCATAGGGATCTCGGCATTCTTGCAGTAAAAGATGAAATAGACAAGCAAAAGGCGACCTATAATAAAAAAACTTACTGTGCACCCTAATCATCTGGCAAGACGTGACTCGGGCTTCCAGCAGAACCCGCCTACAACGAAACGACCTTCCAACCCAGCAATAATTGTCAGGGCCATACAACTCTGTGCCAGTCATATGACTGTTAGTTAGGTTATTAATATAAGATTTGACACACTTATTGTTAGTCTCTAAATGGAGAAGATTCAATAAATAACAGCAAAATATAAAAAAAAAAAAAAAAAAAAAAAAAAAAAATATTATATTAAAAATGAAATTGTAATTGAAGGAAACAATATGATCAAAATACACAATTGCTCAATTGCAATTAACGATTTATCCATAAGCAATTATAATTCTGACTACACACAAACCATATACACACGAAATAATGTCACGAAATTAGACCCAATATCATACATAGAAGCAAAAGAAATATTTTTTGAACACAATAAAGAAAACCAGATTTACAAAATAATTGTAACACTGGGTCTCTTAATATTAAGTATATCACTGTACCTACTTTATAAATTTAAAGAAATACCTAAAAGAATACTTATTAAATACAATAACACAAAAGGTGACGACCCAACAATCGAAACACAAGAGTTACAAAACTCACAAGAGTTACAAGAAATACCAAAACTATACTCCAAAATCACATAAATAACCATATGATTTTGTCTAAGTGAAGGGGGAGTGACATATCTGCACTGCGACTTCTCAACGTCCACCAGTTCAAAGAACGAAACCGTTCACAAACAAACAGAATCGCCAATTTCGGCTTTGATTAAAAAACGATACAGAAGCTTGAGATCCCGCAATGCAAACAAATAAAGAAAATTGATTAAGTCCGAACGTCAACAATGACGTAATTCCATAAAAAGTTGAAAATCCAATATGTTCGCAAAATCTAATAAGACCGAGATATGTAAACATAAACAAACAAGTAAGAAAGCTACAGTCGACTGTGCTAGACTGTGAGATACCCGGTACCTAAACGTTTGCGCTTCACACTAAAAGGCAATTTAAAAATGTACATACACTACATTGTACATACATATGTACATTGTCGCCATTATATCGCACGGCCAAGGCTCGAATGCGCCACCTGTCGGCTTTTTCAGATGTTGTAGATTGGTGTTGTTGTTGAAGAATTAATGCTAGGCCTAGTAATACGGGTAGTTTAACAGTTAATTGCAAAAAATTCAAAAATTCCTTCAGGGTTCACAGATTGTTTTACTCGTAGTATTGTTAAAGTAGGTCCATTAGGATTCACATGGTATGCGGCACTGTTCGAGGGGATATTGTAAACCGGTCAATTGTCCTCAGGATATCTGCTTCTCTTAAAGGACTGCATCGCACATTTACCGCGGTCGCTAAAGTCTATCTGACTTTTGCACTTGTGCGGCTTGCACACCTGCAATTTGGTCTTGAGGGCTTTCGAGTTTCTCCGAATAGACTTCAACTTCAACTCTGACGCTGACTCTGACTCTGACCATGACTATCCTCTGGTTCTGCTATATTGGCGGTCTTTTATACCAAAGACTGTGTCAAGTTTCGCCTAGGAATCACCGGAATGGAATACAAAAGTGTTCTCAGCTAGTTTCATCGGTTCCCCTCTTTTCACCTATTGCTGGAGTTCTATTTGGGTCATCTTTGTTCTAATGTTTGATAGTTCCGCAACATCGGCTGTACAGGGTTGTTGATGATTGCATGGCCCAATTTGGCGAGTTTAGGGAGTATCATTTGCCAGAGCCAAATTTCAGTGCAATATTAACAGTGTTGATTTTCTAGCATACTAGCGCATTGGCTACTGTTGAATTTCTTCCGTGTCAATAAGATGACTCACGTCGGCCCTAACCGGCGTACGTAACAACTACTTCGACACTTCTTAAAATAAATTGCCGCTCGAAAAAGCTACCAGGCATAGCCAAGAGGTCGCAGCGCTGCGCAAACGTTTTTTTATGCAAGAAAGGGTGTTTTTAAGCCACGCCATTTTTTTTTTTTAATTCTTATTTATTTCTTCTCCTCTATTCAATTAATACATTTTGTATATCAGTTCTGTCAAACTTGGGGTATGAAAGAGAATTTTGTTACTTCTTATCATTTCTTGCACGGCCCAACACGAAATATTAAAGAAATGTTTTTTAATTTTTTTTAATTTAGTTTTACATATTTTTATATAGGAACAACAACTTATCCAAATTTGAACTTAATAAGCGAGTACGGCAATGGTTTAAGATTTGGCCAAAACCATTTTTTTTTCATTTTTATTTAACTAGCTTTTTTAATTTTTTGGGTATACTACAAAAGAAAAAGGAAGAACTGCTGTTTATGTAGGCTTAGGTGCCTGGCATACAGTACATAAACTATCTGGCTTGTTTTGCCGAAACTAGAACGTGAACCAGTTGGATTATGGATGCTGCACATGAGGGTCTGAAGACTCAGCGACAGCCGTAGACTGGGGGTAGTGCCCTCACAAACGTTAGAGGCAGAGCCCTTCTGGAATCGCTCTCCACACTGTAGGTTGCTCTCCTAAAGACAGGACAGCCATACACTTTTAGCCGAGCGGGGGCTGGATCAGTCGTTGATCTCACATTTGCCAATTGCTCCAGGGCAGGACAGTGAGCGACGTTTACACAGCCAGCGACCACGCAGCGATTTTCATCACGCTGGATGCTGGGCATACGCAACACTCAGCGCCTCCTCCCCCGGCGCGTAAGGCTTACAGAGTGGACTCCCTGAATATCCAGTCCTTCGCAACGAGGATGGACAGTTTGGATGCAGAGCAAATGGCTGAATCTGCCATGCGACAGCTTCAAGCAGTATGCGACGACTGCATTCCGTCTAGGACCACCCATTCTAGACATCGCCTCCCGGTGTACTGGTGGAATAGCGAAATTGCCGACGCAAGGAAGGAGTACTAAGGGCCAGGCGACTGTACCAGAGGTCGTACGGGACGAGCACTTACCTGGAGAAGCGGGCCGCCTACCAACTGTGCCGTAGGACACTCAAGACGGCAATCCGGAGCAGTAAGACTAGATGCTTTCTAGATCTTTGCGACACCGCGGACCCTGGGGAAACGCGTACAAGACGATTGTGAAAATGATAAACCGGACTACCCAAAGCGCCCCTATGGAGACGGAAAGCCTCGAGAGTATCGTCGCGCACCTATTCCCGAGGATAGAGAACCCCGACCTCGCGGTACTGAGCAACTCTGACTCGCTCCCCGAACTCGAGCAAGTCACCGAAACGGATATGCTGGCTGTGGCAGCCAGGATAAAGATTAAGATGGCCCCGGGACCTGACTGCTTTCCCAGCAGGACGCTAAAGCTAGCGATCTCTCTCAGACCAGACCTATTCGCGGAGTTGTTCGCGAAGTGTCTCAGAGAGGCGACTTTTCCAAAAAGGTGGAAAACCCAGAGATTGGTGTTGCTGCCTAAGCTGGGAAAACCGCCAGACGACCCATCTTCATACAGACCAATCTGTCTGATAGAAAGATGGGTTGTGTCGCCACAACTAGAACATGAACCAGTTGGATTATGGATGCTGCACATGAGGGCTGAAGACTCAGCGACGGCCTCTGTTCAATGCAGACAAATGAGTAACGCTTGCATTGTGGTGAAAAAAAAACTGATTGTATTGAGGAAACTTAACGGTATTAATAGCTAAACAAATAATAAAGAATATGCTTGTGTCAAAGAAATTGTGTGTAAAGAGATATAAGGTTTACTGTGTATGATAATCTATCCGGAACTGGAAACGTTGCCCAATTCGACTTATTTATGTCAGCAGAATATGCACATGCGCTTGACCTTATATTTGATACCTGAAGGTGAAAAGTGCGAGTTGAACAGTGCGGTCGTGTTTTTCGGGTGCTCCTTAGGGACGGAGAAAAGGGGCTACATCTGCGAGGAAATGGACCTGTATTAGTGCTGTGGGCGCGTCGGATGGCCAGTTGTACTTACGGCTTCAGCCCGGGAGCACTGGACTCCGATCCGTCGCTCCTTGAGCGTCCGGATGATGGCCAGCGTTTTGGCGGGAGGGGGTGAGTGGGAGGAACAACCTCTAAGGTCCTTTTCTTTTCATTTTCTCTTCGGCTAAAATTACTCTTAGCAATGTGGCGGCACACACAAAGCTACTCGTCATCCCAGCTGATCGACGGGTCAGCTGTTCGACCAGTGTTGGAAAACGGGCGCTCTGATAAGAGAGCTGCTCTCGGCCGTTAGGGGGCGCCACACTTGGCCGATAGGGGCGCTGGTGATCAAGCCAGTGCTCGCTGACCGCTACAGGTTGCACTTGCTGACCGACAGTAAAACCTGTAGCCTACTGCTTCGGGTGCTCGAAGCTCCTGGCATGGCGTCAGGATCCGGGAGTGAAACTCTCGCCTGGCACACTGCAGGCTAATGTGGTGGGGAAGGTCACGGAGCAGACCAATTGCCATCTCCTCCGCTCTGCGGCACACCTCAAAACGGGGCTCTGGCGACCGAGCCGGGGCTCTGGCGACCGAGGCGGGGCGGTATAACCCCCATCGATTACGCCGAGGAGAAATCCTTGGCCATCGAAGGAAGCCCCAATCGTGCTTTTCAGGTTCCTTCAGCGCAGCGTCTGTCCCAAAATGGGTGGCTGCGCGATCTGCGTCTGTGCCACAATGGTCGGTTGTTCCTGAACGGAGATTTGGACGAGCTCGTCACCAGGGAGGAATTAGCGGAAGCGCTCACCAAGCAAGTAGACCTTCCGGCGAACTCGGTGACCATCAAGGGCGTTCGAGTCCTCCCCAGAGGAGTCCAGGTGGCTACTATCTCTGTCCCGGTTGGAGCAGCAGAAGCCCTTACGAAGCTAGGAAATGTGAAGGTCGGCTGGACAAGGTGTCGAGTCAAGGAAATTGAGTTTGGTCCAAGGTGCTTCAGGTGCCTCAAAACGGGACACATTGCTAGCGGTAGCAGCTTCACCGACAGAAGCAAAGAGTGCTTTAGATGTGGCCAAGAAGGGCACAAGGTGGCTGAGTGCAAGAACCCTGCGCGCTGCTTCAGGTGTGCAGAAATAAAGAGGAAGGACGCAAACCACCAGGTCGGCAGCCAGTCTTGCCCCCTGGCGACGAAGTCCAAAGCGGGGCCAAAACGCAGCGCATGAAGGTGGTCCAAATTAACTTGAACCACTGCGTGGCAGCATAGGACCTGCTGTCCCAAACGATCCGCGAAAGATGCGTCGATGTCGCAGCACTAAGCGAGCCCTACAGGGCGGGTACGTGACCAAACTGGGCAGCGGACAGCTCTGGAAAGGCCGCCTTGTGGTTATGTGGCAACGCAACGTCCCGGTTGACGAAAATCCGCACGGATAGAGGCTTCGTGCGCGCCAAGGTATGAGGATGGTGGGTCTACAGCGTATACCTCGCCCCAAGCCTACCGTTTACAGAGTTCGGAGCCATTTTGGACCGACTTGCTACGGATGCGAGAGGTCGCTGCCCATCGCTGACAGCGGGCGACTTCAATGCATGGGCGGTAGACTGGGGTAGGTTAACGTTAGGGGCAGAGCCCTTCTGGAATCGCTCTCCCTAAACAGTCGAGTGGGGGATGGATCAGTCGTTGATCTCACCTTCGCCAGTTGCTCCAGGGCAGGACAGTGCACAACAGCCAGCGACCACGCAGCGATTTTCATCACCCTGGATGCTGGGCATACGCAACACTCAGCGCCTCCTCCCCCGGCGCGTAAGGCTTACAGAGTGGACTCCCTGAATATCCAGTCCTTCGCAACGAGGATGGACAGTTTGGATGCAGAGCAAATGGCTGAATCTGCCATGCGACAGCTTCAAGCAGTATGCGACGACTGCATTCCGTCTAGGACCACCCATTCTAGACATCGCCTCCCGGTGTACTGGTGGAATAGCGAAATTGCCGACGCAAGGAAGGAGTGCGTAAGGGCCAGGCGACTGTACCAGAGGTCGTATGGGACGAGCACTTACCTGGAGAAGCGGGCCGCCTACCAACTTTCTAGATCTTTGCGACACCGCGGACCGCGATCCCTGGGGAAACGCGTTCAAGACGATTGTGAAGAGGATAAACCGAACTACCCAAAGCGTCCCCATGGAGACGGAAAGCCTCAAGAGGATCATCCCGCACCTATTCCCGAGGATAGAGAACCCCGAGCTCGCGGTACTGAGCAACTCCGACTCGCTCCCCGGACTCGAGCAAGTCACCGAAACGGAGATGCTGATCGGCTCGAGACTGGAGAGGGCGATCTCAGCGGCAGGCAACCTGTCCGATGCACAGTACGGGTTCAATAAGGCGAAGTCGACCGTCGATGCCTTCACAAAGGTGGTCGATATCGCAGCAGCGGCTATTGCGGGATAGCGGTGGAAATGCGGATCCAAGGAGCACAGCCTTATAGTAACCCTGGATATCCGCAACGCCTTTAACACCGCGAGATGGGGCTGCATTTTGGACGCCCTATCCAACTTTGGCGTGCCTCAATACCTGCAGAAGATGATGCGGAGCTACTTCGACGATAGGCTCCTGCTGTTCGACACCACCGGCGGAGCACAAGCGGTCGAGCTACCGTGCGGAGTTCCCCAAGGGGCCGTGCTTGCGCAGCTTCTATGGAATTCAATGTATGACGGTGTTCTGCGACTCCCACTCCCAGGGAGAACGGAGATAGTGCGTTTTGCGGACGACATTGTGGTGGTCATCGTCGAGAAGGAGATTGCTTGTGCCGAGGAGATCTGCAACCTTGGCATAAGCATCATCAACTCGTGACTGACTAGTGTAGGGCTGCAGTTAGCGCCGCTAAAGACTGAAGCAGTACTGATGAGCAGCAGGAAAAAGGTGGAAGTGGCGAGCGTACGCGAGCACTAAGGCCGCCACGTCTGTCCGCGCACTGTCGAGGATAATGCTGAACCACAGAGGTCTAAGACAGGCGAGCAAGCTCATGCTAGCAAGTGCAGCGAGAGCAGCCATGCTGTATGCTGCCCCAGTCTGGAGCCACAGTCGCGGTCTTACAGCCGGGGCCTAGACGCGTCCCACCGACTAGCCGCTCTTCGGATATGTAGCGCCTTCAGGACTGTTTCCGATCAGGCCGCTCTAATCCTAGCAGGAACCCCTCCCCTCGATCTAATGGCCGCGGAGCAGGCCTGGGTCTTCCAGCAGCTGCACGAAAGAACTCTGCCGTCTAGGGAGAGAAAGGAAGTACGCACTTTGGCGAGGGGTGCGACATTAGCCGAGTGGCAATCCCGTTGGGATTCGTCAACGAAGGGGCGTTGGACGCATAAACTCATTCCGAAGCTGGAGGAATGGACAAGGAGGAAACATGGACAGGTGAACTTCCACCTGACACAGATCCTCAAAGGGCACGTATATTTGCTACCTTTTTGTTATTGCATATACATATTGCTGAGACTGAACATTTTGAAATGTACACATAATATATGCAGTGTCCTCTTTAAAGTAAAGTTGGAGATATTGTTTATTCACATTCGACGATGGTTCTTAACATTCACAAAAGCGTAGGTAAGTTTTTTTGAAAGGTTGTGCGATTCACGAGATGCTGGCGACGACTGAATTAACGAGGAGTGACCGCCTCTTGTTACTCACGTTGCAATTGAATACCCATTTTAGTATTTTTTAAAGGGGGAGAAAAAGAGACTAATAGGTGGAACCGCTTCTGGTGGCTCTGGCCACTCCACTACCATTAGCAGATCCAAGATTTATATACTCGTACTTTATGGGGTCTGAGATGCCTCCTATAATATATATAATATATAATACCTTCTTCAAGGGTATAAAAAAGATGAAAAAAAAGGACGACCACGGGTTTGAATGGAACTCTGGTTCTCCCGGTCGCAAGCTTAAGAAAAAACTTGTGCCGGCCAATCACTCGATGCCGGGTATCGATCTTCCTACTATCGATAGATAGAATTGCAAGCTTCTTGGCGGGGCTCACATATACTCCAGAGATAGTTTTCACTGTGGCACTCCTCATTTGTCCATCGGTGCTGAGCTTCACATCCAGTTCTTGGCCTTTTGGCCATCCAGCTTCGTTTAAGCATCACTCTTCGTTTAAGCATCACTTCCTCAACCGTAGGTTCCGCTGTCGGCTTACTTCCGCTGAAGCTGTCGAGGAGGAAGTGATTAGGTGTGAGGCCCTCCTTGTTCTCGTTTTCCAAAGGGATGTAGGTAAGCGGTCGTGAGTTAACGATCATTTCCACCTCCATGGGAGCTGCTCATCCGAAGGTCGTACGCTCGACAGAATAGCGTTCAAAGCCACCTTCACCGAGCACACCAGGCGTTCCCAGTCCCCCATGTGAGCAATGCAAGCGGGATGAACTTTCACTTCATATCGTGACCGGTGACCAGGCCAGCGCCCTTCCTAGCTCTGAATTGGCTCCTTGAAAGTTGGAACCATTGTCACTCCAGAGCACGATTGGACTGCCACCTGCTGGTTCTTACACACTTGGAAAGTTCAGCGTACTTGGGCAGTATTTGGTCTCAACCAGGGTACCTAGTATTTTTGTCGTAGCTCGTTGATTAAAGTCTCGTGATTGGCGTGAAAAAGTTTCTTGTGGAGTCCCGCAATTATTAGTAGAGTGATGCACCCTTCGATCTTGGCCGCTATCCAACTTAGTGCGTTCTTGAAGTCGGAGCATTCCATCCTTGCCCCAGTTTATACAGCAAGCTCTTCCTTGTCAGAGGTTGTCCCTTGCGCAGCAACGCCATCTCGTCCGGGTATTGTTCGGCCTGTGCGTCTGACCACAGAATGCTTTCGGCAATCAAGAGATACCTTTGAGAGATTGAGTCCTCGGCCTCTGATTTGGTGAGCGCTTTCGCTCTTCACTTTCGCCTTACTCAGCAGCAGCCATTTCCAGGATAAGCAGCATGTTGGCTCAATAAGCTGGGCAGCCCTCGCAGTTTCATCACCCGCGCACATTCAAATGAATTCCGCTTTTAACTCAGCGTTAGCAAAGTTATCCTTTGTGACCGGTTCAGCCGGCCAGACTTTTGGTTCCTGCCAGACATGGTAGTACTGCAATTAGGGCTTTTGGCAACACAGATTGGTTGGCAGTATTACCAATTTCGGCTGGTAATCCAGGCCTGTCACCCTGGGGAGCCTTCGGGACGGGGATCTAAGGGGTCGTTAATTTTGATTTTGACACCCCAGCGGACTCAACGGAAATCACCCGACCTCAATACCATTGCAGTTAGATATATTGGGGACGGGGGCTGTGCCGTGGGAGTCAGCTGTTGAGAACCTGCGTCGAGTTGCAGGGCAGCGGCCAAATGCGGTGTGCAAACCGTAGTTTTCTTGCGCTTTGGGGACTCGTTAAATACCTTAAGGCCATTAAACTGGGAGTCCAGCGCCAGCGCAGTTTTATGAAAACTAACGAGTAGCTCTTTGAAACCATTTTTGGTTTGCCGCATAAAAGCCATCATTTCCATTTCAACATCGCGATAAGCCTCACAGCAATAGCGCAGTCCTTTTAATAATTTCGGCCGCCCGGCCTGTGCAATCAATGCACTTGGCGTGCACAACATTATCACAAAGCCAGCAACCGGTAATAGTGTCATTATTAGAAATAACCTTTTGGCAGGTTTTAGTTGAGCTGACAATATTGTAGGACATTTTAGTGACTTACCACTGTACCAATCAGAAGTTAAGAGAAAATAAGAGTAGTTACGTGCACTAAGAGAGATAGAGAGCGAGCTTAAGCCGTCAAGCTGTAATATCGGCGTAACGGATTAAGCACAAAGAGGAATGCCAAAATAGAGATAAGCAATCGCTGCACCAAAACTAATTTGCAATTAATATAGTTATTAATACACAAAAACAGCTGCATGCACATGCGAAGTGAAACGGTGAATTATTATTGATACAAGTTAGAAGTTTAAATAAAACCCCGGTGGTTTATAGCAAGGAATTAACACAAATTCGAGGCGCAAAACAAAAACACGTCCTTTCACTTTAAAAGAGAAAACGAAGTAATATACGGTTTCTAATCGTGTCCGCCTTTGTATCCCACCACATACCAAGCACTTTCTCCGTGCCCTTTTCGTCGTCCTCGTCCAGGCGCACAATGGCAGATTTCTCCTCTCCCAGTACCTCACAGGAGTTGGAGACACTGTTACGGGTAGTTTCACAGTTTATTGCAAAAAATTCAAAATATTCTTCAGGGCTTACATTTGGACGCGGCAGATTGTTTTAATCGTATTATTCTTAAAGTAGGTCGATTAGGATTCACATGGTATGCGGCACTGTTCGAGGGGATGTTATAAACCGGTCAATTGTCCTCAGGATATCTGCTTCCCTTAAAGGACTGCATCGCACATTTTCCGCGGTCGCTAAAGTCTATCTGACTTTTGCACTTGTGCGGCTTGCACACCTGCAATTTGGTTTTGAGGGCTTTCGAGTTTCTCCGAATAGACTTTAACTTCAATTCCGACGCTGACTCTGACCATGACTATCCTCTAGTACTGCTATATTGGGGGTCTTTTATTCCAAAGACTGTGATAATTTTCACCTAGGAACCACCGGAATGGAACACAAAAGTGTTCTCAGCTAGTTTCATCGGTTCCCCTCTTTTCACCTATTGCTGGAGTTCTATTTGGGTCATCTTTGTTATAATGTTTGATAGTTCCGCAAAATCGGCGGTGCTGGGTTGTAGGGGATTGCATGGCCCAATTTAGCGAGTTTAGGCGGTATCATCTGCCATAGCCAAATTTCAGTGCAATCTTGCCAGTGTTGATTTTCTAGCGCACTAGCGCATTGGCTACTGTTTATTTTCTTCCATGTCAATAGGATGACTCACGTCGGCCCTAACCGGCGTACGTAACAACTACTTCGACACTTCTTAAAATAAATCGACGCTTGAAAAAGCTACCAGGCATAGCCAAGAGGTCGCAGCGCAAGGCAAACGTTTTTTATGCAAGAAAGGGTGATTTTAAACCCCGCCAAATCCAGGATTTTTTTTTTTTTTTTTTTTAATTCTTTTTAATTTTTTTCTTATTAATATTTTTCAATTAATACATTTTGTATATCAGTTCTGTCAAAATTGGGGTATGAAAGAGAATTTTGTTACTTTTTATCATTTCTTGCTTACGCTCTATCTGTTATACAGATTTTGCGGCATTTTTTTGTCAACAGTTGATCTCTTTTCTCTTTCACACACACTTAGATGCCTGGCATACAGTACATAAACTATCTGCCTTGTGTCGTGAATGTGAACCAGTTGGATTACGGATGCTGCACATGAGGGTCTGAAGACTCAGCGACAGCTTCTGTTCAATCATCGTCTTCACCGTTGTATTGGCTCTCTCCGTTGGATTTTCCTGGGGCGTATACGGGGCCGTGAACTGGTGACGTATTCCCATGTCCTCCAGGAAATTATTAAACGCTCTGCTTGTAAATTGTGTCCCGTTGTCTATAATGAGGACTTTAGGTACCCCGAATCGCGCTAGGATTCTCTCCCTGAACGCTTTCTTTGGGGTATCCGTCGTGGCCTTCCGTAATGGCACCATTTTAGTCCACTTTGAAAACCTATCAATGAACACAAGCAGCATCGTGTTTCCGTGTATGGATCTTTGGAGCGTTCCCACGAAATCCGCACAAACTGTGGACCATGGCTCCTCCTGGATTTGTGTTAGCATCTTTCCCGCTGCTTGTAGTTGGCTGGCCTTGAAACGCTGACACGTCTCACACTTACGCACGTATAATCGTACGTCTCGCTGCATCCCTGGCCAGAAGTATCTTGACGCAATCTTGGCTAGAACTAGAACGTGAACCAGTTGGATTATGGATGCTGCACATGAGGGTCTGAAGACTCAGCGACAGCCTCTGTTCAAAGCAGCCAAATGAGTAACGCTTGCATTGTTGTCAAAACAATTACTGATATTATTGAAGAAACTTAACGGTATTTATTGTACTGATCGGGGGCGGGACAGCTCTGTCTCGTCCAGGATTCGCTGCAAAAAATTTATATTTGTTGGGTGCTGTGCCAAAGTAAGAACGCGGGGTTTAGATTTAAGTAATATAATATATATTTTAACTGGGACTTTCACCTCTTTTCCACAACACCTGCCTTAAGCGGGGCACAAAGCGCCCTATCTCTAACAATTAGGGCACGTCCGACTCGTCGGCCAACGCCGTCTGGGTGATCATGCCGCGCTTACTCGGATACTCTCGCTAAGCTTCGCTCCGCTAGATACTCTGGTGCTGCACGCTCCAGATGCTCCTGCTAAGCTGACGCGCTGGCAAACTCACCGTCCGCCTGGGCCCTTACAAAGTACGCGGTGGAAGGAATGGTCAAAGGGAATCCTCCCAAAGACTTACTGCGTGATTGCTGCTGATAACTGATCTATTCTGCGGTCCCCTGAATTGGCTCGTTTCCCAAGGAGTCTCTTTCACTACCACTAGCACTGTTCACTGGTCACTCGCAAATCCACTGCGACATAAACTCCACAACTAACTGCCACGAATCAAGTCCTGCCTCGCTCTTTTATACCCCCCTGCAGCGCTGCTGATGCCGATTCGGCAGCCCGCTCTCCCGCCAAAACTCCTTGCTCAGCGCATCCGTGCCCCGCTATGCACTGACTACCCGCTCTGCCGAAAGCTTTCTCCCCCTTTCTCCGCTTCCACTCAATCTCTTCTACTGCTTTCTCTTCTACCGATCTTGCGTTCTCTTGTGCTTTTTGTAAGGGATCGTAAAGATTCTTTACACTCCCCCCCTTCTTCGGCAAACAGAAAAATAACGAAAAACTCCAAACCCTCTTCTTCTTCTGCCGTCCCACATTAAAATTTCCGTTCTTTCCCGCCCTGAAGTGAACCGGTAAAGTGAACTGGTTCGTTCGTGAACCGGGCGATCTTAAGCTGTTCCCTTCGGAACCAGTTGATCGCTCGGTCCCCCTTCACCCCTCTCTCCACTCTTCTTAACCCCCTTCCCTCTCTCCACTCTTCTTAACCCCCCTTCCAAGCCCTTCCAAGTCAATTTCCTTGTCTTCATTTTATTTTCCATTGTTTTGTTTTGGTTATACTACTTAACCTAACTTACACTAACTTATATCTACTTCCTCCCCTCGGGCAGGTTCAGCACAATGGAGGTCCGCTTCCCGACGCCGTATGCCGCCTGCTGCCTCCTCACCGACCGCAGCACTTCGGGCGGCCAATTTCGCCCCTTACCGACTCTTCGCTGCATCTGGCCTTGCTGCTGCTCATGGTTTTTTTTTTTTTCCATCTGCGTTTTCCTAAATTACCACACAAGGAAGAGAAAAACGAAAATAAAATAAATGAAATAACCTAACTCTTAAAATTTGTTTTTCCTTTTTATGCCCCAATCCCTACTTACTGCGGTCTGCACTGGTAATTACTTACTGAGCTGCGCTGCTCACTCTCGGCGGCCCTGAGCCCCTTTTTTGCATTTTCTCTTGTATCCGCTATTGCTGGCTATGCGTCTTCAGCTACCAATTTAAACTCTAACTTATTATTTTAGTTTTAGTTGTAGTCTCATCTCGACTTTTGTGTCAACCGGTACGGACGTCTCGATTTTAGGTCCGGAAAAAAAATCAAAAATTTTCCCTGGAAAATTTTCTCACAAATTTTTTCTTCCAAAAAAGTTTTTTTTTTTTTTTTTTTTTCTTCAGAAATTCGTAATTCTTTTTGGCTTGTTTCTATTCTCGCGATTGAGCAAGTTTCTGTGACTGGCTGTGGTCTTGTGGTTTCTGCCTCGCAGAGACCGCTCACAGCCGATTCTTACCGCGGCGAGGTGTCGACTTCCCTGTGTCCTCAAGCCTCCCTTCCCACTGAGAGCATGGCGGAGCTCTCTGACTCCACGGCGACGATGACGGATGTCTCTTGTTCGGCGTCCCCTACTCCTTTGGACAATGCTCATCATACGTCCCGCAGCACGCGTTCCATTCGAGGACGCCCAAGCCCTTACCCCTCGAGTAAAGTGCAGTCGAATCGAGCCGCTCCTGCTGCCCAAGCTATACTACCCATTCCTGTCCAATTGACTCCAGTGGTTACTTCACTTCAAAACCAACACTCTGAGCTAGAAGCCATAACTGACGACGATGACTGGTGGACCCCACGGCCCATTTCTAACAAACGCCGTTCTGACTCCAAGTCTCCTATTGTTAATAGCAAAATCCTAAAGGGATCAAATAGCCCAGTCTATAACCTTGAGAATCGATTCTTGGAACTGTCAGGCATGGACACAGACGACGAACTCATTCTCTCTTCTCGAAACGTCACTCACAACAACTCCGACCAAGCCAATACCAGCTCAAGCAACAACAATAGCAGTATAAACGACAACCCCGAAAACAGTACCAACAACATCAACAACAACAGTATAATCAACAATATTCCCAACACTCGGGTTCCAAACCAGCCCGCAGGCAACAAGGAAACCCCACCGCCTCACAAGCCACCCCCAATTGTGGTCAAAAATTGTGAAAATCTGAACGGACTTATCAGATCCACAGATATGATCGTCCACCCAACGAAATACTCCATAAAATGCCACCCAGACAATTCAGTTTCGATCCAGGCTGCAGATTCCGATGCGTACAGAGCCATTACAAAATCTTTTTCCATAAAAAGGTACCATTTCATACCTGGCAGCTTAAAGAGGAAAGATCCTTCCGCATAGTCATCCGAGGTGTACATCACTCCACCCCGGATGAGGACATTAAGGAAAGTCTGACATTGCTTGGCCACATTGTGCGCTTCGTTAATAGACCTAGAAGCCGGTTTGACAAAGCAAAGCTAGTCAACCTAGTCTTTGTTGAGTTAGAACCAGCCGCCAACAACAAAGAAATTCATGAGCTTAAGACGCTCTGTCGCCAACGGGTTCAAGTTGAACTTCCCCACAAAAAGGATGATGTCGTTCAATGCTTTAGATGCCAATCCTTTAATCACACAAAAAATAACTGCCATAAGGAATTTAACTGTGTGCGATGTGGTCAACAACATGCGATTGAGGCCTGTGATCGAGAAATTCATCCAGTTAAATGTATAAACTGTGGAGGTAGCCACACAGCAAGTTACAAGGGCTGTATTGTTTACCAGCAGACAGTAAGTCGCCGTAGAAGTGCTACATCCCATCGAAGCCCTCCACAACAACCAGCCTCTGCACGATCAAGTGCACAAAGTGGTGTTGTGGCATCGCTTTCATACGCAAACGCTGTTAGTGGATCTCTTCAACAACAAACTCAACAGGCCAGCCGACCGCAGTGGACAACCCATCAGCTTCAACAACAGTTCCCTCCACTAGGAAGTAGGAATCGGAACTCAAATCAACAAAGCCAAAGCCACCGACAGTCACTGCAACCAACGCAGGAAACTCCAAGCCGACAGCAACATTCAGGACCACAACAACAACAACAGTCTCATCAACAACAGTCATCTCAGCAGCTCCGGAATATCCAAAATGATCTTCAATGGCAGCGACAAGAGCAAATGTACATGCGTTCTGATGAAAAGATGTCAGTCCTCGTGGCTCAACTCGACAAGATGTTCCAGATGATGATGTCAATGATGACCCTCATCACTGGCCTTATACCACAAATGGCGCCAGGAGCTACTAAAGCGAGCTCTGTCCTTCTCCCAGTTCATCCATCCCAACCATGAGTCAAATTGGGCTCAAAATCGGTGTGTGGAACGCCGACGGGCTGACCAACAAGGCTCAGGAGCTGGAGCTCTTTGTGCGGAAACATCATATTGACATTATGTTGGTCAGCGAAACACACTTTTCCTCTCGTTCATATTACAAGCTACACGGGTATGACATTCAACAATCAAATCATCCGGCCGATCGCCATCGTGGAGGCTCTGCAATTATCATAAAGTCCTGTCTCCAATACCACCAGTTCGCAACAATGGAACATCCAAGTGCTCAATGGGCTGCAGTCAAAGTTAAAACGGACCACGGTGAAATTGTCATTGCTTCTATTTATTGTCCACCTAACATTCAGCGTACCAGCGACGACTTCAAATTACTTTTTGAGGAACTTGGACCCAATTTTATAATTGCCGGTGACTGGAATGCACACCATCGACTTTGGGGCTCTCGAAACTGTACAGTCAGAGGAAGAGCATTGGCAGACTGTATCCTTAGTTCCAATATCCAGGTCCTTGCTACTGGAGGGCCCACGCATTACCCGTACAGTCAACGTACACCATCAGCTATCGACTTTGCCATATATGGAGGGATTCGATCTGAGCTTCTCACCATCTCAGAAAGCTTTGAATTAAGTTCCGACCACATCCCCTTGGTAATCGAACTAAGGACTGCTGCTTTCAAACTCTCCCGTAAAACGAGTGTGCTTCCGCAAAACGCATGCATTCCACGGTTCCAGGCAGCTATTAACCAACTTGTTGACCTGAACATGGTCCTAAACTCCCCCGTTGATATTGATGACGCTACTGAGCTCTTTGCACGTAATATACACATCGCTGCTGAATCCTCTACCTGTGGACAACGTTCAATAAACCCATCAGTTCCACCTCATGCTCTTTTAAAACCTGAGGTCCTGGATCTGGTGAGGTTGAAAAGATCCCTGCGCCGCAGATTCTTGAGGTCGAGAGATCCGGCTGACAAAAGGGCATATCGTCGTGCTGAGGACAGTTTGAAGAAGTTGTTGCATACAACAAAAAACAACTATTTTGCTGATCTGCTGCGCAATGCTGATCCCACAAAACCATATGGATTTAACCTCTGGAAAGCAGCAAAAATAGTTAAAAGACAGCCCCCTCGCAGAATCCCTATCAAGCGTGCGGACAAATCGGATTCCGAAATTTCGTTGGCTTTTGCTGACGAACTGGAGAATCGCTTTCAGCCATTCGATCTTGCAAATCGTGAAGATGTGGAGAATACTCTGACATTTCTCGACGCTGCCTCCCCAGAAGCAGAGCCTATTCGACATGTTAGTCCGGCAGAAGTTTGTCTGCAAATCACAAAGCTGCTCCCCAGTAAAGCCCCAGGATTCGACGGTGTCGATAGCAGAGTTGCCAAGGCACTGCCAAGAAAGGGTATATTGTTCTTAGTCCTCTTGTTTAACTCCATGTTACGTATCCACCACTTCCCCACACAATGGAAGTGTGCTGTGATAACGATGATTCCGAAGCCAGGCAAACCGGAGAACCTTGTTGCGTCTTACCGACCGATAAGCCTGCTGCCCACATTTTCTAAAATATTTGAAAGAATATTTCTTAGCAGAATGATGGCAGTAAGAAGCGTGCAGGATGCCATTCCAGACCACCAATTCGGCTTCAGGAATCACCATGGAACCCCTGAGCAAGCCCATAGAGTGACGCAACACATTTTGGATGCCTTCGAAAATAGACAATACAGCTCTGCTGTCTTTCTGGACGTCAAGGAAGCGTTTGATAGAGTGTGGCACGATGGCCTCCTATTCAAGCTGAAATCTCTCTTGCCAACTGCTCAGTTTCTTCTGATAAAGTCATATCTGCTAGATAGAAATTTCATGGTTGAAGTGAGAGGTGCGAGATCAACCATCAGACGCATAAGAGCTGGCGTACCTCAAGGTAGTGTGTTGGGTCCTGTGCTTTACACCCTATACACCTCTGACATGCCAAATCTCAGTGATCCGGGTACCCTCCTGGCAACGTATGCTGACGACACAGCCTTCATTGCTAACTCTTCGTGTCGGATTGAAGCTTCCAGAATGACGCAAAACTTCCTGGAGCTCTACAGCGTGTGGTCGAATCGATGGAACATCTGCATTAACGGAAACAAATCTCAACACTGCAACTTCTCCCTAAGGCATCAAATCCTTCCTAGGGTTAAGTTCCAGGACACGCTCATCCCTCAAGCTCCTCAGGCACAGTACCTGGGTCTCATCCTCGACAAGCGGCTCACATGGAGGCAGCACACCACCAAAATTGCAGCCACATGTCGGAATAAGCTTAGGAAGCTCAATTGGATGCTTAGAGGAGGGAGTCAACTAAGTCTAAGTAACAAAGTTCTTCTGTACAAGGCAATAGTGGTCCCTTCAATGACCTATTGCATCCAGATATGGGGTACGGCGTCTGACTCGAACATTATGCGCATGCAAAGGATCCAAAACCGAGCGCTGCGCACAATCACTAATGCGCCGTGGTATATGAGGAACGTGGACATTACAAAGGACCTTCACATCCCCACCGTGAGGGAGCAAATTAATCGACACTCGAGTCGGTATAATGAACGACTTCGAGTCCATGCGAACCAACTAGCTGCTTCATTGGCAACACCGAGGACCAGAAGAAGGCTTCAAAGACGGCACCCAGGAGACTTATGGATGGGAGGACGGCAGAGAACGAGAGTCCTTCCCCAATAAATACATTGCACTGATTGTCACTTCTTTCCCTATGTTAGGGAGATTACCGTTTCCATGTTATGCATCCATGTTATTTTTGTTACTATTGCTAGTCCCTACATTTTATAACCATTAATTTGGTTGATTAATGTAAAAATAATATATATGTGTTAAAAAAAAAAAAAAAAAAGTTGTAGTCTTTTTTTTTTTTTTGCTTTTGTTAATTATATTAATTTTTTTTTTTTCCTTTTTTTTATATTATTATATATTTTTTTATTATCAATATTATTTTTACTTTATAGTTATTCATATTATCTTTTCATTTTATCACGGTTTGATGTTCCCGTTGCGTCGTTTACCCTCCTCTGTCCCGGCTGTTGATCCCTATCATTTGGATCCTCCACATTTGGCTGTTCTTTTGCGTCCCCTTCCGCCTTCACGGTACTAATGTGGGCTCGCCGCTCCTGTCCAGCCTTAATGTCCTTCAATTTGACAATTACTGGCGACACGAAATCCATGATTCGGAATGGTCCTCCGAACCCCGGCGCTAGCTTCGCAGCAAATCCTTCCCCTGCGTTTAACAAGTGGCGTTCCTTGGCTCACACCACTTGTCCAACTACTGGTGTCCAGTGTCTTCTCCGCAAATTGTAGTGTCTGGCTTGGTCCTGTGCCGCTATTTCCAGATTTCTTCGCACTATCTCGAAGACTTCTATCAAGTCCTTCGCGAGCTCCGTTGGAATATCCGATGGATTCTTGCCTACTTGAATTTCTTGCCATTGTTATCTCTGGCAGCAACTCATCCCATTTCCTCTGATTTCCTTCCGCATACTGGGCAATCATCGTCTTCACCGTTCTATTGGCTCTCTCCGTTGGATTTTCCTGGGGCGTATGCGGGGCCGTGAACTGGTGACGTACTCCCATGCCCTCCAGGAATTTTTTAAACGCTCTGCTTGTGAATTGTGTCCCGTTGTCTGTAATGAGGACTTTAGGTACCCCGAATCGCGCTAGGATTCTCTCCCTGAACGCTTTCTTTGGGGTATCCGTATTCCGTATTCCGTAATGGCACCATTTCAGTCCACTTTGAAAACCTATCAATGAACACAAGCAGCATCGTGTTTCAGTGTATGGATCTTGGGAGCGTTCCCACGAAATCCGCACAAATGGCAACCATGGCTCCTCCTGGATTTGTGTTAGCATCTTTCCCGCTGCTTGTAGTTGGCTGGCCTTGAAACGCAGACACGTCTCACACTTACGCACGTATAATCGTACGTCTCGCTGCATCCCTGGCCAGAAGTATCTTGACGCAATCTTGGCGATGGTTTTCCGGCTTCCTGTGTGTCCTGCTGTCGGTGTATCATGATTCTCCTTCAAGATCCTTTCCTTGAGTCCGGACGGCACGCATAGTTTCTATGCGGCCACGTCTTCATGTCCCGCTCTGTGAGGGATGTTTCGGTACAGACTTCCCGCTTCCTATGTATAATCCGGGAACTTTTTTGGATGAGTCTTCATTTTCTTCAGCTTTTCCTGGGTCCATGCATAGGTTTTATACTCCTCGAAATCCGTCCAGTCGGGCTCTTGATAGAGTTGAGCTATTTCAACGCCATATAGTCCGTAACTACTTGGAAATGATATCCCTCCAAGTATGGTCTAAACTGCTGAATTGCCCACACAATGGTCAGGCACTCCTTTTCTGTCGCCGAATAGTTTTGTTCTGCCCCGTTTAATGTTCGACTAGCGTATGATATAACCTTCTCCTGGTGTTGGGTTAGGACCGCTCCTATCCCCACATTTCTGGAATCCGTTTGAAGCACAAATTTCTGGTCAAAATCCGGACAAGTCAATAACCGGTGCTGCGATCAGGCTCTCTTTTATGTATGTTTTGCAAAGTCCGGAACGAAACGCCGGTACCACGATGCAACTCCTATAAACCTGCGCAAACCTTTGGCATCCGCTGGCGGTGCCAGTTCTCCGATGGCTGCCACCTTATCAGGATCCGTACGGATCCCTTGATCCGCACGAGATGCCCGAGGTATTTCAGCTTCTTTTTGAAGAACTCGCACTTTTGGACTTTGATCTTCAAGTGTGCTTTTCTCAGCCGTTGGAACACCTCTTGAATGTTTCTCTTGTGTTCATCCAGCGTGCGTCCGATGATGATGATGTTTTACTGATCCAGGATGTGGCTAGGGGCTAGGGGTATGCGTCTGAGATAGATTTGGCATTCAACTGCCTGAAATCCACGCATAACCTCCATTTGCCCGTCTTCTTCTGCACCATGACGATTGGAGCGCTATGAGGGCTACTCGAAGGCTCTATACAGCCTTCTTTGAGTAGTTCATCAATCTCATTGTCAATGGTGGCTCTCATCTCTGGATTTCTAGGGAAATATCTTTGTTTCAGGGGTCGAGAATCCTTCATCACTATCTTGTGCTCAGCAATGTTGGATACCCCTTTGATTTCCTCGAACATTTCTAATTTTCTTCTTAGAAATGTGTCCATGCACTGGTCAGTTAATGGCGTTTCCGGTGCCATTTTTAACTGTTCCTGTGGGGCTTTGTTACTGTCCTGTTCCTTGTTCCTGCTAGGTTCCTTGCTCTGCGAATCGTTTGAATCGTTTAATTCTGCCTCCAGATCCTTCAATATATTGTAACCCAGGACTAGATCATCGATGATTCCTGGCATTACGAACAGTACTCTTGCGTTCTGCCGACTCCCAAAATCGAGTGTCACCTTGAGCTGGTGGTTTATTTCGCCCGCTCGCCCTTCCGCGAATCTCACGGGTCTCCATGTAGGCGTCAGTTTTCCCCCAGTACCCAAGCTCGCTGCTAACGTTTCACTGACAAAACTGCTGTTGGCTCCTGCGTCGATCACTGCCTTATAGGATTTACCTCCTATTATAACAGTGGCCGACAAATATGAGCCCTCGTCCCAAAATACCTTTTGATTTATTGGGGAGCCGAGTTTGACGACTCCTTTCGTGCTCCGGGTTTGTATGCCGAGGCTGTGGCCTTGTAGTCCTCGGAGGGTCGTTGTGATGCTTCAATGGGGACTGGAGTCGGGCGTGGACCGAACTGGCCCGTAATCGCTCCCTATAACTCCTCTAGCACATCCGCTAGATCCATCAATCCATGTAAAGTGAAGAATTGGGATGGCCTGGCGAGCGTTCGGAGATCTGGAACGCTGTTCTCATATATCCTTTCCAGTTGCGCCTCTGTTGACATTTTCAACGGCCTCATCAGAAACTGCATCTCCAGCATAAATTCCTAAAAGGGTTCTCCCAGACCCTGCTTGCGCTGTATCACCTCCTCCCGAAGGTGGTTGAAGTAGACCCGTGGTAGAAATTAGGCCTGGAAACTGGTCGTGAACGCTGCCCATGTCGTCTAGTGTTGGTTGTTCGCCACGTACCATTTCAAGGCTATTCACTGAAGCAATTCGGGCACCGCCCTCGGAAGCAGGTCTAACTCGAGACCGTACGTCTCCGCTGCTCCAAAAATTCAAGTGGTTTCGCTGCCCCATCAAAACAAAATATCCATTCCCTTACCCTCGACGGCTATCTTGAATAGTCAGGTGCTTGAGGCCTGGCTATCATATCCTGCTGTATCCTGGTCTCGGTTGGAATTGGGGTGGATTCCCGGAATTGTTTCTGCTTATACGCTGGGATATCTATCTGCACCTGTTCCGTAAATCTGGCATTTAGAATGTCTCCCTGTGGAATCATCACCTGAGGCTTAGAAGCAGCGGGTCTTTCCTGTCTCCCACTGCTCATTGACGCCCTAACTGGTGACGCTCCAGCGCGACGCTCCGCTACGAGCTGTTCTCGTGTCCACGTAACGAACCGTCTGCGTAACTCGTCTACGTTCCCTGCCAATTCAAGGCCGAACTCCTGGCTATACGCCAGTAATTCTTCCCTATTTAATTTGTATATCCAGGTGGTACTTGCCATCGTGGACATAACAGTGTCCAAGGAGAAACAAAAAGTTTCCTTATTCTTAAATATATCTATAACTCAGAGAATTCTTATAGGCACAGCGACCCTAGCTCGGGCGCCAGTTGTAACTATCGGGGGCGGGACAGCTCAGTCTCGTCCAGGATTCTCTGCAAGAAATTTATATTTGTTGGGTGCTGAAGAACTCCGGGGTTTAGATTTTAGTAATTTAATATATTTTTTTAACTGGGACTTTCACCTCTTTTCCAGCACACCTGCCTTAAGCGGGGCACAAGACGCCCTATCTCTAACAATTAGGGCACGCCCGACTCGCCGGCCAACGCCGTCTGGGTGATCACGCCGCGCTCACGCTCCGTAATTGTGTAATTCAGATATGTGGTTTACTGTGTATAATAATCTATCCGGAACTGGAAACGTTGCCCAATTCGACTTACTTATGTCAGCAGAATATGCACATGCGCTTGACCTTATATTTGCTACCTTTTAGTTATTGCATATACATATTGCTGAGATTGAACATTCTCCCGGCCGTTAAGCAGATCTATTTTATTCAATTTAAAATGTAATATATGCAGTGTCCTCTCTTAAGTAAGGTTGTAACATCGGCTTTGTAGATATTGCTTATTCACATTTGACGTTGGTTCTTAACATAAACAAAAGAGTGGGTAAGTTTTGCTTGAAAGGTTGTGCGATTCACGAGATGCTGGCTACGACTGAATTAACGAGGAATTAACTGAATTAACGCCTCTTGTTAGTCACGTTGCAATTGAAACCCCCTTTTAGTATTTTTTAAAGAGGGAGAGACAGAGACTAGTAGGTAAGACCGCTTCTGGTTGCTCTGGCCACTACAATATGAGCGTTTTCTGATCATTTTAGGGGGCCTTTTCATGAGCATTTTCAGTCATTATGAGCCCAAAAACTGTCCCATTTTATGTGGACTATTTCTGAGTCCCATCTGACACTTTTCTGACACATATATAATACTGAAACCCGTCAGAAAAATAACATTCCAGCAACCAATATGAGAGCAATCGGACACTTTACGGAGACTTTTTGTATAAGAATACACAGTCATTATGAAACCATAAAAGAGTCAGAACCCAGTGGCGCAACCCTACTACGACCGAATGTGGTATTTCTACTAGATGCTTAAATCCAACAATGGTCGTATCGCAAGTAAAAATCCACGAAAAGCACAAAATAATGAACGAATATTTAGTTTTAGTAAAAAATAATAAAATATTTTGAAAAATTGTATACGGATTATCTTTTATTTTGCTAAAAATATAAAACTATTTCCAGTCGGTTCACCCTTCATTATAATCCAATATACGTGGTATACCAGACAGTAAGGCATATGCATTGTTATATAAACCCGACATTGGTACAGGGAACACATCATATTTGGAATGTCAAGCTTTCGGCAAACAGGGAACGACCACGATTCGCTATCCTTGCCTTTACATTAAATGGTCAATTAACAAACAACTTGAGAAATGCAAAAGTATATTTAAATTCTGAAGTCTATCCCTATGAGTATTTGAATATTAAATATCATGAAAACCGGTTTGCTGTCTTGTATGATGTGCATGCAAGATTCCAAGAGAGTTACTACAACCAGGAGGCACGAGCTCTTCTTTCTCCAAAGGAAATCATTGCTAAGGCGCCGTTGGTGGTTATAGATCTGTCTCATCAAAATGAGACAGTAAAATCGGGACCGATTGACGTTAAAATTTCCACTGAGCTAACTGCAGCAAGTGAGGTGAATACAAAGTTATACGAGGTGTGTTCAAAAAGTATCGCGAATTTTGTGTTTTTTTTTTAAATTATTTATTTATTGAATATCTATTTTGTCCCCTTCAAAGTAATCTCCATGCGATATTATACACTTGTGCCAACGCTTTTTCCAATCTTCGAAGCACTTCAAAAAATCTTTTTTTTTATCTTGTTCAGCTCCTCCTTCGATGCCGTCTTTATCTCCTCAAGCGTAGCTCAACGCGGTCCTTTCATGGGCCTCTTCAGTTTAGGGAACAAGAAAAAGTCACAGAAGGCTTGATCTGGGGAATACGGTGGCTGCGGTATCATTATACCCTTGCAGAGGGTATTATAATTTTGACCAGATGTTTGCAACGCAGTGAAGGAGGCATCTCTGACCCCATAAAGTATATATATATTCTGGATCAGCATCACCAGCCGAGTCGATCTAGCCATGTCTGTCTGTCTGTCCGTCTGTCGGTTTCTACGCGAACTAGTCTCTCAGTTTTTGACAAAATAGATATTCATGAATAAATAAATAATTTAAAAAAAAACACAAAATTCGCGATACTTTTTGAACACACCTCGTATAACTTTGTATTCACCTCACTTGCTGCAGTTAGCTCAGTGGAAATTTTAACGTCAATCGGTCCCGATTTTACTGTCTCATTTTGATGAGACAGATCTATAACCACCAACGGCGCCTTAGCAATGACTTCCTTTGGAGAGAAGAAGAGCTCGTGCCTCCTGGTTGTAGTAACTCTCTTGGAATTTTGCATGCATTTCATACAAGACAGCAAACCGGTTTTCATGATATTTAATATTCAAATACTCATAGGGATAGACTTCAGAATTTAAATATACTTTTGCATTTCTCAAGTTGTTTGTAATTAATTGACCATTTAATGTAAAGACAAGGACAGCGAATCGTGGTTGTTCCCTATTTGCCGAAAGCTTGACATTCCAAATATGATGTGTTCCCTGTACCAATGTCGGGTTTATATAACAATCCCAATTACGCTATGCTAGTGGAAGGGTAGCTTCACTTTTAATTACATTAAACAATTTAATTTTAGTACTGTCACTTGAAACGATGTGGGGGATCTTCCAACTTATGCCATGTATAGCAAGTTTATGAGTTTTACCGTCAACACTTTTAACATATATGTCATCAGTAAGGTACTGAAGAACGGAAATGTCCTAGTTTTTAAACTATATTTAATATTAAATCCCAGCGATTTTAAAATCATTTAATTTTTTTAATGTTAAAGCAGGTTGTTTATGTGAAGCTCCTCGAGATGATGATGTCGATGTTTTCACTTCAGCTTTAGATTTGATAATGTCATCATTGGAGCGATGTGGAGGCTTTTTATTATAAATAATCATTCTGTTGATCGCAAGTGAAGCCGAATTGAAACAGTTTCTCCACGCAAATTAACTAAATCTCCGTTCTGATCAGTTATCCGTACTTGGACCGTGGTTATTTGTCTGGTGTTGACAGGTAAATAAATCAAATTTCGTGGTGTAATATTAATTTTATAGCCAGGGAAACATTGATTCCAAATTCATGAAGCACGTGATTTGGTCTATTCCCCACATATGACCCACTAATGACGTTACATTCCAATCTGACAGAATTTATTTTTGAAAATATTTACAGGATTATCTAAGTTATAAAGATAAGATAAAGGTGTTGGACCACGCCTTTAGATGGTCTGTTAACTTTGCTAGATGTGATGAACAGTCGAATTTAGCTATGAAAAAAATGTAAGTTTTGTTAAATAAACAAAAATGAACATAATTAAGTTGAAGTAAGATATAAATTAAATAAACGCCTTTATATACATACATAGACAATGTATTAATTTGATTTGGGTCATTGGTACCATTAAGGGTTTATGCGCCCACGCGGCCATAAAACGTGGTATAAATACAAACCTTTTTTTTCTGCTGAAAAAATATAGCAGGAGTATTCTGTACAAGAGCGCCCCCTTCAAACCGATATTACTTCTAAATTTTAGTTGAGATGTGGTAAAGATCTTAACCTATTCATTAAATTGGGAAATCGGTTTTTTTCATTTCAAGGGCGGTGGGATTCTTTATGTCTTAGCTATTTATTATGCGAAAATTTAATATCTATAATAATATAAAGTTACACAGAAATATTTATTTGTTTTTAATAAAAATTAATTAAAATTAACTAAAATTAAAAGTTAATTACCTGTAAAATAAAACATTCGACGGCTAAATTGGTTGGCTACAACTCGAGCTATGAAATGATAAACGTAAAATGAGCACATTTTTTTTGTGTTAAACTTTAAATCTTAAAAAAAACGTATCCATAGAAAAAAAATGTAAAGCTATTTTCGTGATCTGGGGATTCAACTCTACCAGAATTTCGCATAAACAGCCTTGGAGCATTTTTTTTGTAAACTGGTGTAATTTAATCACTACTAGATATACTACTGTGGGCAAAAAGTAAGATGAATTTTAAATTTAAAATTCAAAGGCTTAAGATGGCAGACTAGTTTTATTTTTTTTGAGTTGGCAGGACTGTTGATGACATCTGGCGATAATTTCATGTCAATGTCAGTATCAGTACTATATTTAAGCTTGTGTTTACGAAACGATCAAGAGTGCATTTGTCGATTTTTACAATGTCTGATTTAATTGAGCAGAGAAGTGCCATCAAATTTTGTTTGCGGAATGAAATTTCGGCTGGGGAAACGTTGAGGATGTTGCGGAAGGCCTTTGGTCATTCTACCATGTCCCAGAAAAATGTTTATAAGTGGTACAAAGACTTCAAAGAGGGTCGGGAACGTGTTGATGACTTGGAGCGCTCCGGACGACCAAATCAAGGTTATGATGACAGCTTTTTTCGATTTTCGTGGTGTGGTGCACTATGAATTCCTTCCACCTGGCCAAACTGTTAATAAGAAATATTATTTGAGCCTTATGCGTCGTTTGCGTGAATCAATTCTTTAAAAAGACCAGAATTATGGGCCAACAACTCTTGGTTTTTGATTCACGATAATGCATCGTCGCACACTGCCCTCGTTCTTTTGACCATTTTGCCAAGAATTCGACGCATATCGTTCCGCAACCACCGTATTCTCCTGATTTGGCTCCGTGTGACTTCTGGCTATTCCTAAAACTTAAAAGACCACTCCGGGGAACTCGTTTCGAGTCGATTGAAGAGATAAAAGCGGAATCGACGAGGGCGCTCATGGCTATACCGGAAAGGGACTATTTAGCCTGTTTCGAGGATTTGAAGAAACGTTGGCATAAGTGTATTTTATAGGGAGGGGATTACTTTGAAGGGGATGAAATTGATTCAGGAGAATAAATAAAGAATTTTCACTTTACAAACAAATTCACCGTACTTTTTGCCCTCAGTAGTAATATTCAAAAAAAATGAATAAAAAATGATTTTAATCCAAATAAATACACAGACATAGCAATCAAAGAGTATGTCCACAACTCTATATTGAATCTTAGAGATTCAATGTTGGGTGAAGTAGTTGTTAGCACACCTGATTTCAAAACTAAAGATATTAAAGCCAGATTAGACAGACTTGAGATAATTGTCTCAGGAATTATTGAAAAATTTGCATCTGGTTTAAAATTGCAACAATTAAATTAAAATATTGTAAAAACTAACTTTTTTGTGTTTAAGTAACCTTTTAAAAAATGACAAGATGTGATATTATTAATAAAATACACGGTCCCCCGCACAAACATTTTTTACGTCGTAGAGTTATTACAAAGGAAATACGATTTATTTCAAGCTGACTTGGTCGAGATGGGAAATTATGATTCCACGAATAATGGGTTCCATTATTGATACGTTTTCCAACTTCGCGTGGGGTGAGGCAATAAAATCTAAGACTGCGAGGGATGTTGCTGAGCCGATGGAGAAAATATTCATGTCTGGCCATGGAGTACCTAGGAAGCTTCAGACGGATGACGGAAAAGAAGTCTTCAATGCTCAATTTAAGGAATTGATGAATCGATATAAAATCAACCACTATTCAACATTTAGTACCCTAAAGGCTTCAATTGTTGAACGATTCAACAGAACATTAAAAGAACTCATGTAGAAGGACTTTTCTTTTAATGGAACGTATAAATGGATTGATATGTACCAAGAGTTAATTCACTTGTACAATAACAAAGTACTCAGGACTATAAAAATGGCTTCAATCAATGTAAACAGTGACAATGAAAAGCATATCCTGGAAACTGCCTAAAATAATATTAAAATGTATATGGGGAGTAAGCTGAAGATTGGAGACTGTGTTCGAATTTCGCAGTAAAAGGCTTTGTTCGAGAAATCTTTTACTCCATCCTGGAATGTTGAAATTTTTAGAATAGCCAAAGTTCAAAATACGTATCCAACCACATATTTAGTAGAAGATTTAAATGGAAATCCAGTAAAAGGTGGTTTCTATAAAGAAGAATTTAAAAAATCACGTTTTCCAAATAGTTATCTAGTTGAAATAGTGTTGAAAAGGAAAGGGAATAGGACTTTTGTACGGTAGTTGGGCTTTCCCAAATCTGATGACAGCTGGATAGATAAGTCTGAAATGATGTACTAAAATAAGTACACCAACATTTTTTTTGGTTTCTCTTCCTTTTATTTAAAATATTTGTATTAACTTTATTCTTAAATTAGTTTTATATACAATAGTTTTAATTTATTAAGTAATTTTACAATTATACATTTTTTAAATAAACAAAATACACTCTAAACTAAAATTATAGTTTTTTTTTTTTTTTTTTCTCTACTACCATGTAATGCATAAATTATTTCCCCATGTGAATGTCGAGCGCACATTCATTACCCTCTAATTTCCTCTTAAGCGAATTTATTTTACTCCTCACAACAGCTTGAGTACCTTGTGAGTTTTCTAGCCTAATCATTTGGCTACGCCAAGCCCTTTCCTGTACATCTAGAGTGGACAAAGTACCATGATGATGATGATCTGGCTATTAACTCCCTCGCACATAATCTGGGGCGACCACTTCGTGGATCTACAGATGGGGCTTCCCATTTTGTAACTAACTTTACGTCGACGTGTTTCCTACCTTCACTACACTTGCCATAAATACTATTATTTAATAATTTAAAAAAATTACGTTCAAAATTACTTTTTGCTCTAGTTATGTATTCAGTGTTTATGTCAATATACTTTTTGAGCCAGGCTTTCTGCTTAAACTCTAAGATGGTGTGCATTTTTTAAGCCTTAGACCATACTTCAAACACTGTTTTAATGAATTCTAATAAATAATGTATTTCTCCTTATCACGAAGATCGACTATACATTTTTGTACTTTAGAATCTTTCGAAGGGAGTTTGTTGCCTGGACAAAAGGGTAGGTCATTATGAGAGTCGTGAAGCGTGTATGGATATTCCCAGTCAACTTCTAGAATATATCCATATTCACTATTTTCTGAAATATTTTCTAGATTAAATGAATTAATTTCTTCTTGCTCTAGCCATTTAAAGCTTCCGTATGGTAAAGCTTCACACATAATCCAGCCATAGAGGTTGTTCAATTCGATATAATAGAGATATTCTGATTCCTTGGTGGTATCAAAATCTTTCATATATTTGTGGTTTGCTTTTGTATGTCTATGACTACATTGCACTAATCCACCTCGAATTCCACTCTGAATATATGTTATCATGTCAATATCTGTGAGTAATTCGAGACTAATTTCTGTAGTCTTTAGCATTGCATCCAATGATAAGATAAGGAGTTGTATAATTCATAAATGTTTGAACAAATTTATCTAAAATTTTGAAAAACGTCTATTAAAAAAAAACATCAGTTTTCAAATACAACTCCAAGTAGTCTTTAAGTGATTGACACTTGAAATGATTTCACACTTGACATGCGTGGGCGTAATCGACTTCAGAACATTCAGAGTCTGTTAACTTACTATAATACTTGCTCCTTGGTGGGAGACAAGTTTCTGATAGTATTTGTACACAATCTAAGTATTTATAGAGGAATACTCCTTTCCTACGAAGTGAAGTAAAATCTGATGTATTCGGATATTCCTTTTGTAAAACTTTAAAATCACCTTCATTCAAATTAGTCGCTAGAGTGTCTAGACTAGAGGGCATAAACGGAAAGTACCCAAAAATTTAATTTCTTTTCTATTCTTTCCTAGAGGGATATACTTTGATTTTGAGATATATATTTCTTTATTCAAGGGAATTACTTTAATTTCGCCTTCAATCTCACCAAGTTCTTTCACAAATAAGTGAGCGTCATATTTTGAAAAATTATGGAAGAAGACTGGGATAAAATGTCCAGTCTTAAATTTAAGGTTGCACTCACTATGTGCTGCCCCTCTAAATTGTCCAGTGAAATGGCAATGGTCTCTCACTCTGTCTTTAGCTAAGACCCCCTTACAAATGTGGCAATTAAGAGCCTCATCAAAATCAAATGAGTCCTGTGTACTCATTCGTAATGGAATTATACACTTCATATAGTTTTCATGAATTTCGGACAAATCGGACGATAACTAACTAACAAAAGTGCGCACGACATTTCCCCCCGTCTTGCTTTGAATCAAATGCGCACTTTATGTAGTATGCAAATGCTATAGAAACAAGCTTATTTACTATTTCTGTCCTGTCACTTACATTTAACGAAGAGGGCTCTAGTATGCATTCGAAGTCTGCATCTACAGCGAATGGTATCTCCAGCTGACGTTGAGGATTTGAGAATTTCACGTCAGTTGCCCCCTCTTTCAGTCGCTCAGTCTCCGCATGGCGCTTAAACCTAGCCTCACTCGTTGAGTAGGATAGGCATTTATTACAAAAGAATCGTCTCACACTTTTCGTTCTCAATTGAGATAAAAGAAGCCTAAAATTAAAAAAAAAATATAAAAAAAAACAAAAATTAGTTTTCAAAATCAATTTTAAAAAATATATCTTTTATATTTTTACTTACGCTGAAATATTTTTTAGCCACATATAGTGTCTATGAATGTCGGCGGTTGGACCATCGATGTACATCAAATGTATATGACGCTGCATTTCGATCCCATTGCAAAAGAGTGGACCACTCACATTGACGTTTTCCTCATCATACCCAAACACATTTATGCTTATGTGAGCGTTTCGTAATGTAAACTCATTTAATTTCCAAATTTTCTAAGGAAACGTTAATCCTGTGAAGTCGACTGTGATGTTGTTGGTCTGGATTATGGGTGAAGATATATCCACTCCATAACCACTACACCGTTCTCCTTTTTATCTCGGGGTAAGGGCGGATATTATAGCCCATGTGAAGCAAAAGACATCGTTGTTCTGCACATTGATGACTGCTCTTCTATTTCAGTATGGAAGCTTAGTATTCTCTCAATATGAGGGAGTAGCGCTAGGCCTGCTTCATGCAGGAATTCATCAGGAATCCTAAGAACAGCTCTCTCATTTAAAAACATATACTGCAGGATACGTCCCTTGTATCCATGAATTCGTTCGGTGCGGACATGGTGATGCCATTGCATATTTGGGAGGAGGTGTTGCTGGCAGGAGCTGCAGAAAATAGCAATCATGTTGAAAGTAAATTGGTGTTTTTTTCATTCATTTTGATGAATGAACATAAAGTTTTTAATTTTAGTATTAATTTTTTCAAGTGTTTTCGTTTTTTTTTAATTCACATTTCAATTTTTTAGTTTAAGTATTGATTTTTACTTATTATAATTTTGCCATTATATTTGCAACGCAGTGAAGGAGGCATCTCCGACCCCATATAGTATATATATTCTTGATCAGCATCACCAGCCGAGTCGATTTAGCCATGTCCGTCTTTCCGTCTGTCCGTCTGTCGGTTTCTACGCGAACTTGTCTCTCACTTTTTGAGCTATCGAAAATTTCACCATAGTCTTATTTCTTTAGCACGCAGTATATATGTCGGAACGGCCGAAATCGGACTACTATATCCTATAGCTGCCATAGGAATGATGGCGAAATTAATGTAAAATAAAATGTTATCTTATTTTTAAACGTATTTCTAGACATTTTTAGATCTAGCAGTTTTTTATGGTTCTAGAACTACGGTTTTAATTTCATTAAGATCGGACAACTTATCATATATGTAGCTGCCATAGAAGCGATCGGTCGATTTATATAAAAATGTCAAATTCTACATGTAAAATGTACAATTTACAAAATTCGATATTTTTTTAACATTACTAATATGGTTCGATTTTCAATGATCCAATTGCAGACTGCAAGTGTATACCAACTTCGGTTTACCGAAGTTAGCTTTCTTGTGTATAGTTTAGAGGATAATTTTTACCCTCGATCGTGTTACTGCCCTTTTGACCCCCGGTCCCTCAAATTCCACTCACAATCATTTGGTTACAAATGATTGTGCGTGGAATTTGTGCGAGACTCCCGTCCCATTTCCTTCCCTTTCGCCTTCCTAGTTTCTTCTCTTAGGATCAGATTTTATAACGTACTTTTTATGATCCCGAACGAGACTTGTTTGAGATCGCCTCATAACGGTCGGATGGGACGGGTGGTGTGCTTGCGTGGGAGAGCGTGATACTTGTTGTTTCATTCCCACATCACTAGTTTTTTTCACACAGCACTCACTTGAGGGATCGTGAGCGTTGTTCGTACTTGTGTGTGACCTTTTCAAGTGGGGCGGGTGAGAGTGGGATCGCTACTTCGCACGCGCACCCTTTCATGTAGCGGCGTAACCTATTCGCTTGGGGGAGGTTGTGTGTCCTTCGATGGGACACGATCCTGGAGGATCAATTTGCATGCACCCTTCTCAAGTGTCTCCTCGATCCCATCAATTATCCGGTGGGTTAGTGTGGGATCGCTTGTGCGCGGCCTTTTCAAGTGGGGGACGGGTGAGTGTGGGATCGCTTGTGCGCGACCTTTTCAAGTGTGGGACGGGTGAGTGTTTTTTTTTTTATTCGTTTATTGAACAAATATACAATATACGCGCGGGCACTGCATCCCTTCCAATTTTCCTCCGAGTTTCTTCGGCGCTCCTCGATCCTAAGCTTCGTTATGATCGCGGCTGCGAAGTTAGACACTGCCTGCCATTTCTCCTCGTTGATGATCTGGATCCCCGTTGTGATCTGGAAGTTCAGTCCGGCTTCCAGCGCACGGCGCTCGTTCGCAAACCTCCCGCACTCAGAAATCACGTGCTCGGCGGTTTCATCGGCATCTCTTCGCACCAGGTGCAGGATGCTCTATCCTCGTGCCCGAATCTATGAAGATAGCTTCTGAAGCACCCGTGCCCGCTGAGGATCTGCGTCAGGTGGAAGTTTTCATGTTTCCTCCTTGTCCATTCCTCCAGCTTCGGAATGAGTTTGATTTGATTTTATTTGCCTTCCTAACGCTACAAGTTTAAAAAAACTTATAAATTAGTGCGCTAGTCACAATGAGTTTCAATAAATTCGGTCATAAAGCTTAAACTTAAACAAAATTTGTGCATAAGATATTCTTAATCTAACAATTTAAATTTTATTATTATTATTTGTATATTTATGTAATTAATTTAACTTAATCCTAATCCTAATCCTAAGTCGCTGTAATTTAATTTAATTTATGGGGCTATTTTAATTTGTGAGAGTACCTTTTCTTTAAATTGCGTAGCATTGCTAATATTTTTAATGTTGTTTGGTAGCTGATTCCATAATCTAATAGCATTAATGAAAAATTGTCTTTCGGATGTCAGAGATCTGGGCCTTATACAAATTAGATTGTTTAGTCTTCTAGACGCAGTAAATGTTAATTTTTCAAATAGGTATGCTGGTTCTTTCTTATATATTAATTTGTGAAGAAATGTCAATATTCTCATCTTTATCCATCCACTAAGTTCTACGTCAAAAATTTTATAGGCATAACCCGACACATGTTCCATTCGTGGCAAATTAAATATATATCTTGCGATGCTATTATAGACTATCTTTATTTTATTTTGGCTGATCGAATCACAATTTGAAAAAACTTCTAATCCATAAAACAAACACGGAACTAAACATGTTTTTGCTACTAACATACGAACATTTATAGGCAGACATCCCTTAGTCACAGACAATGATCTCAGCATTCCAAATATTTTTCCTATTGCCTTTGCAATGTGATCGTTCCATGTAAGAGTCCTGTTGAATGTAAATCCAAGATTTACGGCTTTTTCGACATACTCTAATGGACTGTTATTAATATGAAGAAGTTCGATATTGTCTAGCTTGATTTTTCTTCTGCTTATTACGAGGCACTTAGATTTGTTTGGGTTAATGCCTAGTCCATTTTTGATTGCCCATTCATTTACTCGCGCAAGTTCACGGATACATACATCAATACATTCACTTATTCTATTTAAGGGACGACTCACATACATTTGGACATCATCGGCATACAGATGAACATTACAATCCGACAACACAGATGGAAGGTCATTAGCATACAGTGTAAACAACAATGGACCAAGCACTGAACCTTGGGGGACACCACGAGTAACATTTCCAAATTCCGACGATACATTAGATAGAACAACAGATTGACGACGATTATTTAAGTACGAAGACACAAGCTTAACAGATGTTTTTGAAAAATGGAACATATTTCGTAACTTTGAACATAGAATATTATGGTTTACAGTGTCAAAAGCCTTGCTATAGTCCAGTAAAACTAAAAATGTAACATTGTTATCGTCCATTTGTTTCCTTATGTCGTCAGTAATTTTTAAAATAGCTGTAGTACAGCTTCGACCTTTCCTAAATCCAGACTGATTATTACTTAGCATTTCATTGTCAATGAGAAATTTATTTATTTGTTTTGCCATTATATTTTCTAATATTTTGGAAAGGTAAGGCAGGATCGATATAGGTCTGTAGTCACTATTTGATTTCGGAATCGGAATAATCTTTGCCATTTTCCAGCAGTCTGGAAAAGTCGAAGTTGTTAATGCTTTATTAAATATATGAGTTAAATAAGGCAGAATCTTAGGTAACAGAATTTTGATAAATTTCGGATTAATGTCGTCAAGTCCAGTCGCATCACTCTTAATGTTAAGTATAGTCTGCAGAATATCACATTGATTAACAGTCACAAACCTAAATCTATTATCACAGACGATTTCAGGTGCAAGTTGTGAGTATTGATTGTCAAGAACTTCAGGTACTGAGCATTTTATAAATTTTTTATTTAGTTCATTCACATCTATGTCCTGTTCCACCCTCCCTTTGGATTTTCCTATTCCCAAACTTTTTATTGTTTTCCATGTTTCTTGAGTAGAGAAAGTTCTTTTAAACTTACGGGAATAGTAGCTGCTTTTAGCAATGTCAATGAGCTTAGTCACAGATTGTCTCAACAAACTAAATTTTCTATATTCATGTGATGTCCTATACCTCTTCCACTTTTTGTAAGCTTTGTCGCGTTCATTGATCGCAGTCCGAATGCCATTATGAAACCATGGTTTCTCAGTTGCACGGATTATTTTACTACGAACCGGAACGCAGCTGTTATACAAGTTACATATATTATCCTGAAAGTACTTTACTTGATCGTCAACTTCTGTGAGTAAATATAGTCCATCCCAATTACAGCAATTAAACGCTACATTTAAATGCTCATAATTTATATTTCTAAAGTCCCTAAAAACTATGGTATTGTCATGATATAGAAGGTCAATTGCGTATGTCAGAAAGATGAGGTCATGTTTCGAAAAAGACGGGACGATTAGCTGGTCATATAAAACTACTCTGTCAGTATTAGTCACAAAGAATACGTCTAGTAATGAGCTGCGAGTGTTGCAAAAATGCGTAGGGGAAGAACTGTTCACTACATTTAACCCTAGCGACTCCATATTATTTGTAAGATGTGATTCTCTTATTAAATCACTGTTAAAGTCTCCTGCAAGAATAACATCTGCATATTTTGTTGATAAATCAGCTAGGATACATGAAATATTATCGTAGTTGGTCCGACAATTAGGCCGATAGGCGCACCCAATCAGCATTTTTGCAGTCTGTTGCAACTTATATTTAATTTCTACAAATATATATTCTACAGAACTACAAGCAGGATGTTTACATACAAAGTTTGACTTCAATTTTTTGTTCACATACATTGCAACCCCTCCACCATGACTTTCACGATCAGAACGATACAAGTTAAAGCCGTCACATTCAACTAAGACATCACAGATATTCGGGACAAACCATGTTTCAGATATACATATAACATCTATTTCTGAGTTGATAAAGAGGTACCTAAATTCTTCAATTTTTTTTGTCAGGCTTTGAGCATTTATATGGCAGATTTTCAGACCAGATTTCTGCTTTCCGAGAATGCGCAGTAACGCACGGCTATTTTGTCTATTTTGTATTTATGTTTGTCTTCCATGTTAAATTAATAAATTTTAAAATTATTAGCTCCACACGCATTTTATCAAAAATAATTCTAAATTTAAAGACTCCCACAATAAATATAAGCATCCTATTATAGCGACTGATTTTAAATATTGCTAAACTTATTAAATGGAAAATGCATTTAAAATTAAAATTACGTTTAGGCGCGAAAATAACTATTTTGTAAAGCTCCAACACTTGAAGCTTCTAAAGTAAGGGACTCATTACCGAGCCCCAACTCCAACTCCAGATGATCCAAGTCGCCAAAGCTTTGCAAGCACCTAGCCTCTGCACCTACTCGTTCCTTCACATATATCTCCCCTCGCCGAGTGAAAACAGCTGATAAGCGCTTTATCCGTTTGAGATGCATTGCTCGTTTGAAGATCTCATATTTCGGTTTCGTCAGCTGCTCGTTGATGTAGATAAACGCTGGCGAGTCTAGGCCTATGAGCTTTAAGCTTAGTTGCGTTTTGTTATTTCGCCGGAATGCAGCCACTGCACGTAAGAGCATCGCTTTATCGCTCACGTGGTCCAACTTTATAATAATTATTATCGGATCAACTATTGACTGTGCGGGTAGTTTTGTCGCACACGAAAAATATTGCGTATTTTGGGCGGAGTGCCCTCAGGTTCTCCCCATCCATTTGTGGGACTCCATGCCAGCGCAAGTCGCATGCGATTTCTGCCTCTGCCTGCGCATTGCAAGTTGCCACTAGCCTGGCCGACGCGATACGCGTTTATCGCTTTGGGAATCCGCTAGCTTCTTCTCCAGCTCCGAGACCCGCTGCTTCAACGCGCCCATCTCTCTCACCTCGTTCTCCAGTTTGGCCACCAGCTGGCATAGCTGGTCGTATTTTTCGGTCATCGGTTGTAACTTCTTCTCCAGGAAGACAGTCAGACTCTCTTTTAGGTCTGCGAATTTCAGGTCGAATTTCTGCAACAACTGGGCATCAGAGGGCCGGGATCCATCCTGGTCGAGCTGAGTCTCCTTCCTGGATCGCTTTGCCACCGAATTCATAGTGTTTTTTTTTTTTTTTTTTTGAGTGTTCTAAGCGCGCGCTTTGTGTTTATATGTATGTATTTATGTGCTTTCTTTTTGTTTACTTTACTCATATGCAAGATCAAGTTGTAATTCGCACAAATGTCGTTTTAGGCTTATATTTTGATTGAAGCCGCCGCGATTATACTGCCACTAATAGTACTTGTGAAAGTTTATCGTATTCGACAAAAATTGGTATTTTGTGAATAAAGTTAGATTAAATTCCAATAGAAACTGCGGAGCAAGATGTAAACACGTCCGTTCGCTCTTTGCTTGAGTTTATGCGTCCAGCGCCCCTTCGTTGATGAATCCCAACGGGATTGCCACTTGGCTAATGTCGCACCCCTCGCCAAAGTGCGTAGTTCCTTTCTCTCCCTAGGCGACAGAGCTCTTCCGTGCAGCTGCTGGAATACCCTGGCCTGCTCCGCCGCCATTAGATCGAGGGGAGGGGTTCCTCTTAGGACTAGAGCGGCCTGATCGGAAACAGTCCTGAAGGCGCTACATATTCGAAGAGCGGCTAGTCGGTGGGACGCGTCTAGGCCCCGGCTGTAAGACCGCGACTGTGGCTCCAGACTGGGGCAGCATACTGCGTGGCTGCTCTCGCTGCACTTGCTAGCATAAGCTTGCTCGCCTGTCTTGGACCTCTGTGGTTCAGCATTATCCTCGACAGTGCGCGGACAGACGTGGCGGCCTTAGTGCTCGCGTACGCGAGGTGTTCTCTAAAAGAGAGCCTCGTGTCGATCATCACGCCCAGGTATTTGATCGCCCTCGACGATCTGAGTGGGGCGTCGCATACTCTGATGTTCGCCACTTGTACCTTTTTCCTGCTGCTCATCAGTACTGCTTTGAATTTTTTCGGCGCTAACTGCAGCCCTACACTAGTCAGCCACGAGTTGATGATGCTTATGCTCCGGTTGCAGAGCTCCTCGGCACAAGCAATCTCCTTCTCGACGATGACCACCACAATGTCGTCCGCAAAACCCACTATCTCCGTTCTCCCTGGGAGTGGGAGTCGCAGAGCACCGTCATACATTGCATTCCACAGAAGTTGCGCAAGCAGGGCCCCTTGGGGAACTCCGCACGGTAGCTCGACCGCTTGTGCTCCGCCGGTGGTGTCGAACTGCAGGACCCTATCGTCGAAGTAGCTCCGCATCATCTTCTGCAGGTATTGAGGCACGCCAAAGTTGGATAGGGCGTCCAAAATGCTGCCCCATCTCGCGGTGTTAAAGGCGTTGCGGATATCCAGGGTTACTATAAGGCTGTGCTCCTTGGATCCGCCTTTCCACCGCTATCCCGCAATAGCCGCTGCTGCGATATCAACCACCTTTGTGAAGGCATCGACGGTCGACTTCGCCTTATTGAACCCGTACTGTGCATCGGACAGGTTGCCTGCCGCTGAGATCGCCCTCTCCAGTCTCGAGCCGATCAGCATCTCCGTTTCGGTGACTTGCTCGAGTCCGGGGAGCGAGTCGGAGTTGCTCAGTACCGCGAGCTCGGGGTTCTCTATCCTCGGGAATAGGTGCGCGACAATCCTCTCGAGGCTTTCCGTCTCCATTGGGTAGTCCGGTTTATCCTTTTCACAATCGTCTTGTACGGGTTTCCCCAAGGATCACGGTCCGCGGTGTCGCAAAGATCTAGATAGCATCTAGTCTTACTGTTCCGGATTGCCATCTTGAGTGTCCTACGGCACAGTTGGTAGGCGGCCCGCTTCTCCAGGTAAGTGCTCGTCCCATACGACCTCTGGTACAGTCGCCTGGCCCTTACGCACTCCTTCCTTGCGTCGGCAATTTCGCTATTCCACCAGTACACCGGGACGCGATGTCTAGAATGGGTGATCCTAGACGGAATGCAGTCGTCGCATACTGCTTGCAGCTGTCGCATGGCAAATTCAGCCATTTGCTCTGCATTACCAGTCGCTTCCAAACTATCCATCCTCGTTGCAAAGGACTGGATATTCAGGGAGTCCATTCTGTAACCCTTACGCGCCGGGGGAGGAGGCGCTGAGTGTTGCGTATGCCCAGCATCCAGGGTGATGAAAATCGCTGCGTGGTCGCTGGCTGTTGTGCACTGTCCTGCCCTGGAGCTACTGGCGAAGGTGAGATCAACGACTGATCCAGCCCCCGCTCGGCTGTTTAGGCGAGCAACCTCCAGTGTGGAGAGCGATTCCAGAAGGGCTCTGCCCCTAACGTTTGTGAGGGCACTACCCCAGTCTACCGCCCATGCATTGAAGTCGCCCGTTGTCAGCGATGGGCAGCGACCTCTCGCATCCGTAGCAAGTCGGTCCAAAATGGCTCCGAACTCTGTAAACTTTAGGCTTGGGGCGAGGTATACGCTGTAGACCCACCAGCCTCATACCTTGGCGAGCACGAAGCCTCTTTCCGTGCGGATATTCGTCAACCGGGACGTTGCGTTGCCACATAACCACAAGGCGGCCTTTCCAGAGCTGTCCGCTGCCCAGTTTGGTCACGTACCCGCCCTGTAGGGCTCGCTTAGTGCTGCGACATCGACGCATCTTTCGCGGATCGTTTGGGACAGCAGGTCCTATGCTGCCACGCAGTGGTTCAAGTTAATTTGGACCACTTTCATGCGCTGCGTTTTGGCCCCGCTTTGGACTTCGTCGCCAGGGGGCAAGACTGGCTGCCGACCTGGTGGTTTGCGTCCTTCCTCTTTACTTCTGCACACCTGAAGCAGCGCGCAGGGTTCTTGCACTCAGCCACCTTGTGCCCTTCTTGGCCACATCTAAAACACGCTTTGCTTCTGTCGGTGAAGCTGCTACCGCTAGCAATGTGTTCCGTTTTGAGGCACCTGAAGCACCTTGGACCAGACTCAATTTCCTTGACTCGAGACCTTGTCCAGCCGACCTTCACCTTTCCTAGTTTCGTAAGGGCTTCTGCTGCTCCAACCGGGACAGAGATAGTAGCCACCTGGACTCCTCTGGGGAGGACTCGAACGCCCTTGATGGTCACCGAGTTCGCCGGAAGGTCTACTTGCTTGGTGAGCGCTTCCGCTAATTCCTCCCTGGTGACGAGCTCGTCCAAATCTCCGTTCAGGAACAAGGCCTGCGGTGTCAGGGTGCGGATCGAGACCACTCTTCCCAGTGCGCTGCCGATATTCTCTCCAATGCTGCTCGCTTGGACTTGAGAGGATCGTTTAATCTCCAGGAGGAGCACTCCTTTGCCAGTTTTCCTGACTTTGCAGACACTCTCGCAGATTCCTTCCATCCTGGCGTCCTGTGCCCGCGTGACCAAGCCTAGCACTTGGCTGTAGGTCATATCAGACGGAGGGCTTATAATTAGCACCTCTTTTCTCGCTCTTTTCCGTCTCTCCTGGGTGCTTCCTTTGGGTTGATTGGGGCGTGACCTAGCACTGCGTCCCTTGCTGATTCTTCCCTGGCCGTCTCCGTTGGTACCCCTTGGTCCTGGGTTCGCACTATGGTGGCCATCGGTATTGGGGCGACTAGGATCGACTCTGGGGCTACTCCTTCTAGCCGGCGACAGGTCTCTCGGAGAGGTCTGTACTGCCTTGTTCGCAATAGGTTTGGGCCGGGTTTGTGCTGGAGTCGTCTGGCACTCTGCTCAGCAGTGTCGGCAGTCCCACTGCCAAGCAACTGCCTTCCAGGATGCCGCGACAGCGTCAGCTGGAGCTCCTTGAGCCTAGCAAAGGCGTTCTTCATCCCCTGGTTTATGCTACGGACCTTATGCACGTTGACCTTGCTGAGCAGGTCGTCTAGGATTTCCCCCATCTCCACTGTCTCTGGCTGGGTTGCTTTGGCCCACTTCGTAGGGTGAGCAGGTCCAGACGGACTCGGGAAATCCCTAATTCTTTTGCCGGCATTGTCCCCTTCGGCAATCCTGTCCGTGGCAGTGGCTACCTCCATAATGGGGGACTTTTTGCTACCTGTGGGGCGTGTCCGCTGCATCCGGGAGCCTTTCTGAAAGACTAGCAGCTCCGTTTCCGCACTTGTCGCTTCCGGAGAGGCGTCGGCCAAGTGTGCCGCCGGCGCCGCCGTTTTGGGTGGAATGGTGATTAGGGCCTCCAGAATCCTTGCCCTGACCGCGGGATCTACCGCGGGTGGATTTCCACCTGAGTGGTTGCTACCTTGAGTAATAATGTTATTTCCAGACATTCTTCAAGATACAACTAAATTGACCCAGCTTGCGTTTTATACCTTCCGCCAGATTATAGAATCTGCCGACCGATTGCCAAATTTTAAAACAAACATTCCAATGTTGTCACCAAATTTGGTAACTCTAGCTCTTATAGTCTCTGAGATCTGTTGTTTCACACGGACGGACGGACGGACGGAGGGACAGATGGACGGACGGACGGATGGACGGGCGGACGGACAGACGGACATGGCTAAATCGACTCGGCTGTTACATACATTCTCGGTTGGCACTAACTTATAATACCCTTGTACCGGGTATACAAAATCTGCAGCAGGGTTCCGTTTCACTGGTTTTATTTTCTGCCTTAGTTGGCTGCTGGATAATTAGAACTATCTTAGAACGAAGCGCGAACAACAGCTAATACTTTTATCTGAGAATCTTACTGTATGTTCTAAAAGGCCCGACATTCTTTCCACACCTAAGAACTATACAAGGTGCTATGTTTTTACTGTTGGAAATTAAGATTATTATGGCAACGCTGACTGTCAACTTCATATCGTGTATATCGATAGTACCTAAGTTGATTCTGATTTAGTATTCCGCCGCGAATGGTCGCGTTTCATATATTGTATCTTCTATTCTTAATAATTACTCTCAATAAACAGTTACATTAAATTGCGAGAGAGGAATATAAGAAGTTTGGGGGTCGTGTTTAGAAGTCGCGGTAAAAAGTGAATTTATCCTGGCGTGGAAAATTCTGGAATTATGGTCAAATTGGTGGCTTCACGTTTGAACATGTTTTAATACGTTCGGCGGTCGTGTGTGTTAGTCGCGGTAAAAAGTTAATTAATTCGCTGTTAAACACTGCAAAGTGAATCCGAATATGAATTCCATCGAAAGGATTATCGATGAGATTT
This sequence comes from Drosophila rufa, assembly GCA_018153105.1. Lineage (NCBI taxonomy): Eukaryota > Metazoa > Arthropoda > Insecta > Diptera > Drosophilidae > Drosophila > Drosophila rufa. The sequence goes on along the minus strand of JAECXS010000003.1, from coordinate 1,094,815 downwards.
ACAGCGCGTGGGTTGTGCAAATGAAAAGCGTTTTAATATACCCAGATGTGTTGGCAGTGGTTTTCCGTTGTGTAATAAATTAAGAAACTGATTGTGAAGAAGTGAAGACTGCAATCGACATAAAAGATAAGAAAGCCTTTTTCGAGCGTAATGTTATACATAAAGCAGCTTCAAAGAAATCATGTGAAACATTTGTGAGTGTAGCAGGAGCAAGGGACAAGCTCCAGCAAATACACCGTACAAACGGGACCAGCACGGCGTGTATTTTTGCTAAGGGAATTGCTTCTCATAAAAATTATGGAGGACGAAAACATCTGATCGCAATTTGCACAATTTCAGCGATGTTCTCGAAAAGTTGACCAAAATCGGAGTGACGCTACCCGAAGAAGTAACTGTTACAACTGCTATTCAGTCTAAAAATCGCCTTCGAAAATTTTGTGGTTGCCGTTGAGATGCGCGACAGATTGCCATCGTTGCATGTGCTAAAGATCAAATTGCTGGAAGCGAGACATAAGAACGACGAAGAGGTTAGTGAGAAAGAGACAAGAACGGAAAAACAGAAATGCAAAACAAAAAGGAAAACAAGAGAGCGTGTTGGACGTGCTGCCGTCAAGAGCATATTGCTGTAGGGGTAGGGGCTGTAGGGGGCAGGGTATTTAATTTTTGTTCGCCACTTTTTTTATATGAATGGTTAACATCTGAAGAACGTAAAGTCCAAATTTGACATCGATCGGAGCAAAAATAACGAAGTAATGGTTAGTTGAACGGAGGTCATTCTATGTTCAAAACTTTAAAGCGCTCCCCTGAAAAGTGCCATTTTTAAAGTCGGTGTACACGATTACTAAAAATCTACTTGACCAATCGTTTTGAAATTTTGCACATAGCTTTTGCAACTAATTCTCCAGGTATCACCGTCGTGTTTTTTGTTTAATAAATTTTTTCTTATATTTTTTATTTAACAATTAAACTTTTTTTTATTCAAAAATTGAATCTTTGATTTCAAATTTTCGTACAAAATCGAAAAAAAAAGAAAGAAAAAAAACTCCACGGTGATCCTTCCAGCCAATTATTCTTTAACTAATGCATATTTTTTTTTCATATCGGACGATTCTGTGGACAGTAAGGATGTGCACCGCAAATCAACTTTATTTGGAGGGGCCTCAGGGGATTCCCTATAACTCCTATACATGTGCATATTTTTTCATAAAGCATTTTTAGAAAAATTGTCTAAATGTTACCTTATTGTTTAAAAAAAAATTTAAATAAATAAACTAGCTCCAGCCGTTTCGCCACAACAAATTTTGGAAAAGTGGCCCGTTTTGCACCGAATTAACTCTACACATTGGACGCCACTATCCTCTCCAAACGTAATCAGAAGAATTATTTCCGTTTCCCTCCCCATTCGCAAACTTCGTGCGCCATCGGATCATCGCGGGCCGTGCAATACGATCCCCTTTTGTCCATATCGTTCGTCAAAAGTTATGTCATCTTCTTGACCCAGCCTTACAGTCGTACCAATGCCCCCTTTTTAATGGGTTTCTACCAATGCATTTTTGGTTGGTTTAAGTTTACATTACAAATTTATTAGAAAGGTTGGTCAATTGTGTATTGGACATTTAAGTGTGTCAAAAGGTGTGTTTGTTATAGTCAGTGTGATTAATTTAAATGGTGTAAGTAATATTTAGGTGTATTTAAGAATATAGTGTATCTTTGGAATCTAATATTTTGTCATATGGAATATAGTGTATATGGGGGCACGATATATATAAATATGTCTGATAATATTGGGAAAAATGTCCCGTTGACTCACCCTCTGTTATTCCACAGTTGAGAGCTCTCGTTCCAGAGTTGAGGTTTTATTTGTTGGGAAAGTTAAGTAGAATTAAGCATATATATATATATAATATCGTGCTGTGTTTTGGTGTTAGAAATTCACTAAATGCAAAAAAATTTTACTTAATGATTTAAAAAAAAAAACATTATTTTTATAAGAGTGTATTGGTGTTGCGAAATGAGTTTATATGTTCAGGAAATTGTTGAGGCGGCTTTGCTTTTATATGTTTGTTGTCAGATTGATTTTGTTATGTCGTTATTGAACCAGGGTCATCTTTGTTGGTGAATTGGTTGCTCCTTCATGTTGGTCGATGCTCCTCAATTACTTGTTCGATCTCTTCGCTATCAGAGACATCCTTCAGATTTATATGATTTTGAAGATTGGGGTTGTTGTTGAATGATTTAGGCTATGCCTAGTGATACGGGTAGTTGCACAGTTTATTGCAAAATGTTGAATGTCCTTCAGAATTCACTTTTGGATGCGGCAGATTGTTTTACTTGTAGTATTGTTAAGATATGTCCATTAGGATTCACATGGTACGCGGCACTGTTCGACGGGATGTTGTAACGGACTGCATCGCACATTTTCCGCGGTCGCGAAAAGCTATCCGAGTTTTAATCTTATGCGCCTTATACGCATTCACTTTGGTCTTGGGGGACTTAGAGTCTTTTCGAACAGACTTCCCGTCCTTAGCTCTGACTTTGACTATCCCCAGTACGGCCATATTGGGGTCTTTTATATTCAACGACTGTGCCAAGTATTGCCTAGGAATCTCCGGAATGGAACACAAAAGTATTCTCACCTAGTGTCATCCATTCCCCCCTTTTCACCTATTGGCTAGAGTTATATTTGGGTCGTCTTTGGTCTAAGGTTTGATAGTTCACCAAAATCGGCGGTGCTGGGTTGCAGGCGATTGCATGGCTCAATTTGGCGAGTTTAGGCGGTATCATCTGCCAGAGCCAAATTTTTGTGCAATCTTGCCCGTGTTGATTTTATGGAGCACTAGCGCATTGGCTATTCTCGATTTTCTTTCGTGTTAACCAAATGACTCACGTCGGCCCTAACCGGCGTACGTAACATAACCTTCTGGACCTTACTTATTTCATTATAAGGGGCTTTCCACAAAACTTGCAGACAGATGTGATCTATACTGATTTCAGTAAAGCATTTGACTCTGTAAATCATTCCCTTCTTGTTAGGAAACTCGACTTAATGGGTTTTCCTGTCGATCGTCTTAGATGGATCTCAAGTTATCTGAATGGCAGGACGCAAATGTCCTCTTTAAAAACAACTTGTCGAATGTTCTCCGGGTGACCTATGCACAGTGGTTGGGCTTGTATGGAGACGCGGCCAAAAATACTTCTAGTAAATATATCGTTATGAAATTAATACCAAAAATCTAAAAAAATATTCTAAGTATATGATAAAAAAATTGGTCATATAGGACGTCTATATCATATAGCTGCCATAGGAACAATCGGTTAAAAATCAGCATTTAGTATGAAAAACTTTTTTGTTTTTTAAAGTATCTTAACCAATCTTTCAGATTATATGTTTGGAGCAGGTTTATATATCCTTACCAAATTTGGTTAAAATCAGAGAACTATATTTTATAGCTCCCATACAAAAAGATGGTGCAACTTTTAAAAAAATTGTTTTTTTCCAAGGGTATATTTAATATTTGACCTGTAAATGAAAACGCTGGTGAAATCTTAGTCTCCAAAAGTAAAAACAATCACGAATTCATATAAAAAGTATTTTATTCATCTAGCAACAAATGCACACCGCTTAACAATTTTGTTTTTTTTGTGCATGGCAGTTTTCTTTGCCCAGTTATGAAAGGGTCTGAACTTAAGAGCAATCTATTAAATAAATCCCTATTTGTGTCAACTCGTGACATTTTCCTAGTATGATACTCTCTAAATTTTTTTATGTCTTTATTTTTGGATTCGGCAGCTTCTTCAGATAACTCTCCTATCGAAACAAGCGCATAATTTATAATTTCCGGACCGTGGACTAAAACTTTATGCACTGAAGGTGGAAGGTAATACCATGGGTATAATTTAATTAGCATTTTTGCGGTGTCAAGCGCAAAGCTTCCAAATTTTTCGGTATTTATTTTATATCCAGATGCCATGCATTGCAGTAATGTTGCACACCTATTTAAAACATGTTCATCCAATCCTGTTATATCAGCAGACAATTTTGTATCGCTAAAAAACCTTCTTGCCGTATTACCGTCATTTGAAGTTCCACTACCTCCACTTCTTGGTTGGTCGACATGTAATCCCATTTGGATGCGAAAGTCTGCTTGAATTTGTGTTTTCCTATCCTTAATGGCTTTTTTATCTTCTGGGGTACAAATTCGCCAAGTTTTCAAATGCAATCTATATGCCAAATGCAAGAAATATTCAAAAAATCGAATATATGAGTGTAACGGAGACAATCCAAACTCATAATGTTCTTCGTGAACTTTTTTGCTTAAGCATTTTTCCAAGTCATTCATTTCGCTCGGCTTTGCGTCACATATGTAGCATTTACAAGTTGATGTTTCACTTAAAGCACTACAGACTTTTCCGTCAACCATTGTCAACTGCAAACGATGTGTAATTGTAATATTTTTGGTTAGTGCTTTACATGTATATGGCTCCAGCGCAGATATTTTGTTCCTAAAGTATTTGGCTTCATCTAAAGTCAATTGTGTTGTTTCTTTTTGGAATTGGAATCGTATTGGTCTGCAGTAACGTGTGGATGACGGTCGTTGATTTTTCCAAATTACTTTGTGTTTCTGGGGATCGCTTTCCTGAGTAATTAGTTGCAGTGGTACATACGAAGTCACAAACATATTCGAATCATCAATGTTACTGTTCAATGCTTTCTGTTTATATTCGGAATGACTAGAACTGCCGTCAAATCCCCACTTGCCAATTAAAATCAAGTCAACCACGCTATCATCATCAATGCTCTCAAGGACATCAGCTTGAAGTTCTATAATTCGTAACGCCGTGTGATCCAACAAGCTTTGCAGCTCAACTTCGGCTTCGGACTCGCTGACACTGATATTTTCGGGATAAGTTAAAGCCTTGGCCGCCAGAAGTTTTTCGTAACTTGGTAGTAAATTAAAGGAAGTCTTACTATTAACAAAACTACGAAAAAGCAAATATTGATGTTTACTCATATTTGTATCAAGAAAGAGTGACAAGACTTCATCCACATTAAATTCGGTAAACGTTGGTTGAGATGAGTTGCATGAGCGTAATACAGCAGCCATAGATTCGTCACCTTGTGATAGCTCAGCAATTCTTCGTCGTTATGTCCGTTTAAAAGCTTCCATAAAATCTATTTTCGGTCGTCCACGGTCAGAACTTTTGGATGTGGATGGGGCACAGCTTAACAGAATTGTTTCCTTTTCCTTCAGCCAATCAGATTGACTTTGGAGAATTAAAGCTTTCGTACGATTGTATTTTAACCAAAACGTAACAATCCTTTTACATATGTATCCAATTCGCTTTGCTAGTTCACTCATGTCAGCAATATAGCCGTTTTTTATGATGGTCGCTTCTAGGCCTTCAATCAAATTTTGTTGTCTTTCTGCGGCGCTTCCCTTTTCGCCGCACCATAAATTAAAAATATAAGATCGTGCAAACACACACTTATAAGAAGAACCTATTGAAATTTAGTGCAAGGGAATATCAAACAAAATAAAAACTATTAGTAAATGAACAAACAGTTTTGGAAAGGTAAACACAAGCATGACACACGAAGACAGAGCAACAGCATAACAAGTAAATAAACGGCAAAACTGACCCTGAAAAAGTTAAGATGGTGTTAGTATTTTTACGATATTAGGCACATTGGCAAATTCTGGCAGAAACTTTTTACACATTTGTTACCTTTGGAGACCGACAAACACATTGGTATATAAACAAATTGTGGAATTTTGTGGGATCACTACTAAAACTTCAGCTAAACATGAAAAAGACGTTCAAAATATAGGCAAAAAACATGTATTAGTTCACATTAATATAATAATAACAATAATTATTATTAATATATCAAATTATATCTCATTTTATAGAAAATACCTTCAACTTCAAAATCCATTACAAATAATTTTAATTTGAACACGTAAATAATGATCTGACCACTTCAAAGTTCGGTTTACTTGTGAAATATTCGCGATGCGCGCAGCTGCGCTTTACAAATGAGCAACTGTTCACATCTTCAATTCTATTTTTAGAAAATCCCGTTAGATTTCTAGAAAAATCTGGTTTGCCATGAAGAAGCTTGGACATTTTAGAGGCGATTTGTTTACTTTTCGTACATTTTTGCCGTTATCAGTTTTTTTGTTTTTGGCCTATGGGAGCAACCACTGTGCTATGGTGTCCCGCAAGGGAGCCACCTTGGTCCCTTACTTTTTACATTATTTATTAACCACTTTCCCAAAGTTTTGACTAACTCAAGAGTACTCATGTACGCTGACGACGTTAAACTTTGCGTGCATTATAAGGACGGCGGCAGCCAGTCAGATTTGCAAACATATCTTAATAACTTTCAAAAATGGTGCACTGCAAACTTATTAAACTTAAATGGCTCCAAATGCAAGCTCATGTCTTTCTCACGTGTCTCTCCCAAGCTTGCAACCTATATGCTGAACTGCCGCTCTCTGGAAAGGATCACTCTAGTTGACGATTTGGGTATCCGCTTGGATCTTAAACTGGAGTTTACTGATCATATCTCGAGCATTGTGAATTAAGACAGGGGTGTGCTTGCATTTATTAAATGGTGGTCGAAAGAATTCGATGACCCCTACGTCACGAAGGATTTATACATTTCATTAGTTCGTCCTATTTTAGAATATGGATCTTAAGTTTGGAGTCCCCAGTGGGACGTCCACAGCAAACGCATTGAGTCAGTTCAAAAAAACTTTTTACTTTTCGCTCTTCGTGGCTCAAACTGGGATGCAAACCTTAGGTTGCCCTCTTATTCTAATAGACTTCTCCTAATTAACCTACCCTCCTTAGCAAACTGTAGAACTAGGCATTGTCTTTATGTATAACCTGATCTATTGGGTCAGTTGAATTTCCACGTACCATGTAGACCACCAGATCCTACTTCCCTTACTTTTGCACCATTGTAGAACCTCGTATGAAATGCATGAACCCTTTAGAGTACTATGTACAAATTATAATGATTTGTACCAAATAACCTCATCTGTAGATAGCCTTCCTAAACTAAAAACATTAATCTTAACCCACTTAGTACACATAGCAATCAAGCTGCGCGCTATTAGTCTATATGGTGGAGGGTGGTTTCCTTGCATTCTTTTACCTATACTTTTCTTTCGCGCCTATTAACACCTAACCCTAACAAGCACGTGCTTGGTTTCGAAGGGTCACTTGAGTCTACTGACCGTAGTGCATCAACGCCCATATAATAAAAAAAAAAAAAAAAAAAGACTATAATTAAATTAAAGGACATATAATAATTTTTTTTTATTTTTTTTTTATTTTAAAATCAGCGAAAACCGGCTAATTTGACCCAATCGTTCCTATGGCAGCTACACTGCCGCTCACTTGAATAGCCCACCCTACTCTTTCATGCAAAAATGCAAGAAAAATTCAAGCCTTCAAGGATGTTGGCCTTTCTTTACAAGAAATAGCGAATAGGAAGAGCCGAAGTTACAAAGTTATAAGGAATTATTTAAAGAATCCACAAAATTATGGGAATAACATGAAAGGACGAACCTCTAGTGCAGTTACGCCAGCGGACAGAAGAGCTATTCTGAAACATGCATCAAATTCCCATGACTCCGCCGCAAAGATAAGGGAAAAGTCAGGTGTAAAGGTTATCTTGGCCACAGTAAAATGCGTTATTGCTAAGGCAGAACATTTAAAACGTCGTAAATTACAAAAAAAAAAAAAAACAACGCTAAACGCATCTATTTTGCCGAGCTAACATGACCTTTAACCGAGAGTGGTATCGAGTTGTCTTTTCGGACGAAAAATAGTTTAACCTTGAGGGTACAGATGGAAATTAAAATTACTTTCATGATCTACGTAAAGAGGAACATGTTCTTAAGAAATTGCACAGTCGAGAAGGTGGTGTTATGGTATGGGGAGGGATATTCTACTGTGGCACACTCCAACTGCAGTTCTTAACTTCAAAAATGAATGCAATAGCATATAAAGGTGTCTTAGAGAAAGCCCTTCCCGAAATGAAAAATTTGTTTGGAAGTCTAGAATGGAAATTTCAGCATGACAATGCCCCCATACACACTGCTAGAATCGTAATATCTTGGCTTAATAAGGAGGACGTGTCATTATTAAGTTGGCCCGACTTAAATATAATAGAAAATGTTTAGGGATGGCTAACAAGAAAGATCTATGAGTCCGGCAAGCAATATTCAAGTGAGCGACTGTTTATACGATATAGTGGTCCGATTAAATTAAAAGACCATTTACTAAGTTTTAATTCGATATCTTTAAAAACAACTAAAATCGACCCAGTTGGCCCGCCAGCCATTTGACCAGGATTAGCCTCAGATACTGCGCCTGGGGATATTGTGGAATAGGCAATTTCTTAGAATCGTTTTCTGCACGACGATATGCTCTTTTGTCGGCCTTATTTATTAACCGTTTGATTCTTTGGCCCATAAACTTTAGAAAAAAACACGTCTTGATATTCAAACGGATTTTTTTCGAGTTTTCAGGATGCTAGCAGCATGTTTACATTTGAGTTAACGGATTGAAATTTTCACTTTTAAGTTTATCGGGCTCCAGCACTCAAAGTACTTATACAATATAAATAAAATGTATGAACAATTTAAAGGTTTGTTCAACACCTGTATAATGAAACATCGGTTGGCCAAATTGGTTGTCTACACCTCGAGATATAAGCTGAAACACAAAAACTGAGCCAATTTTTTTCTTGTAAAACTTTAAGAAATCAAAATTTTTTGTTTGGCAGCCTATATTTATTATTGAGGGGTTCTAGCTAACTAGAGGTCTAAAAATAGAGGTTTTAGACCTCAAGTTAGCTAAAACCCCTCACTTTAAAAAATCTGTAAAATAAAATGTATCCATAGGAAAACATTTTAATGACATTTTCGTGGTTGGGGGTCCATTTTTGACAGAATTTCGCATCAATTTACCATTATAAGCAACAAATTCAGCCAACCAATGTTTCATTATACAGGTGATGAACTTTGAGTTTTGTATACATTTTATATAAATTGGATGAATATTTTCGGTGCTGGAGGCTGACAAACTTTGAAAAAGTGGAAATTTCAATCCGTTAACTCAAATGTTAACATGATCATCATTTAGCATCATAAAAATTCGAAAAAAAAAATCCGTTGGTAAATCAAGACGTGTTTTTTTCTAAAATTGGTGATCCAACGTATCGGGTAAGTCCACAACGCCAAAAATATTTTTTTTTTAATTTGTTGCCGGTCGGTTTACTTTCCTAGATGTGATGAACAGTCGGATTTAGCTATGGATCATCAGTGATATATTTCGCACCACTTTCCGTAATTTCCGTGCGACTTGCCCACAAACGGAGCTTAGACGAGACACCATTCTCCTGTACTTTGACCTCAGACAAGGTTTTTGTAATGCCTGTGTGTCCTTTTATTGGATCATCAGGGAAATTGTCAATTCCGACCCTATTAAGTGCATAAATTAATTATAAGTCCTTTTTGCCAATGAGACCAATGAGAAGACTTTGGTTGAGCGGTGATGACCGGTTCGGTTTATTCTCCAAAATCAACTAAAAGCTAAGTACATTGATTCTTATAATGATAGCTAGCCCTATGCCTCAAAAGTGCTGACTCGGCTGATTTCGCAAGCAGTGCAATGCCCGTTGATTGCGCTGACCGCTGATCGAATTGGCCAACGTCGTTGTGACACATCGGCAGGTGTCGTTGGCCTTGCCTTTCATGACTTCTTATGCATGGCCAGCGTGGGAACCTCCCTGTGGCGGGGAGACCGTGTTAACTCCTCCCTTACTTAGATGGAGGACGTCCTCGGACTTCTTGAAACTGTCAATGATAATTTGAAGGTCGTGTTGACGTTAGACTCGCTGGCGTCCCTGATAGAGCTTGTAAATAATAAAGCAGATGGCCAAGAATGCGATCGTGGCCACTCCAGATATTATAGGCCGTGTTTCCAGTCCCTTTTTCATTTCGCCAATGTAACGTAAGTTTTCCATATTTAATTTTTGCAGGTATGGTAAGCTCAGAACCTCTTGGTGACCCGCGATGTTAAGCAGTGTTGATGCAGCGGGGGCTGGTGACTTTTTTACGTAGCTCTTCAAGTTGTGGTATACGGTGTTATTTACTTTTACCTCGTCGTCGAATGTTACGAGGAATGTTCCGGTTATCAGTTGTCCATTGATCGTAGCTGTTCTGTCATTGAGGATGATGACGCCATCATCGATGATTGTTAGTGGTTCAAGGTGGCTGGTGCGAGTCGAACAGTGTGCGTTGCCTCCTGAGTGAAGTTGCTGTGCGCAGGTCGTATAGGGCCCATCTCGGCAAAATGTTGTTGTAAGGGCGGTGCTGCAGTTTCCAATCGGCACGATTTTGTTACCGCAGTCAGCTATAGTATTGTCTCCAGCAAAATTAAGAATAGTGCCGTTGTTTTCAACGGGGTGCAAGATTACTTTCTTACAAGCTATGTACGGCTTAGGATATTTTAATATAAAGTGTAGAAAATTATTATTAAATAAAACTTTTCTGTGTGTATTTTATTTTCTCGAAGTCATCGAAATCTGGAGTACCGGCTACGACTTTTAATGCAGTGCCTAATAAGTTGATGCTTCTAGCGTGTCTATGGTGAATATTTACTGTAGCTATGAGAGTCCTAATGTGTCGTAAATCTGAGTCTAGTATCTGCTTCATATGTGACTGAGGGAAATGGTTTTCCATTTCTTCTGTGTCTTTTAGTATTTCTGAGTACATGGTTAAGTTGGTCGAATGTTTTAAGTACTGGAAGTCTTTCCAAATGGTGACATCTGCGCCTATGATAGGTATGTAATTTGAAGCTGTGTAATCGGTGATTTTGGCTGTTATTAATACGGCGAGAAGAAGTATCGTCCAAATCCTGGTTTGTCGAAAGTAAAAGAATAAAAGAAAAATATAATTTATTATAGTTACCTCAAATTGTCTTTATGGACCACTCTCCCTTTTATTAAGATTGTGGTTCCCAAGTCTGCTTCTATGGTTTCCTTGGTGTACCAATTTGAAAGTTTGTTTCCCAACCTTTTATTTGATTTTACGAGAACCTTGTCTCCTACTTGAAAATTTCTGTCTTGCCTATTTTTATTTAATCTTTGTATTTGGATATTCTGTGCGTTTAAAACTTTATCTCGAATTTCTGCGTTAAGCTCTATGGTTGATGAGTGAATTATGTCAATGGGTCGTTTAATCGTTACAGAGTGAATGGTTCTATTTTATTCTATAGCTGCAAGGAGTATTAATTCGACCGTGTCCTCAATACCTCTTTCGATTTTCAAACACCGTGCAATTTCTGTCAGTGTACTGTGGAATCTTTCCACTTGTCCATTCGATGTACTGTGAAGCGGCGGTGCGTTAGTGATTTGCGCGTTAAACCGGCTTAAAAGAGACCTAATTGTTTCAGATTTTATAGAGGGTTCATTATCACAATATATAGTTTTTGGTCGCCGATAGAAATTAATAAGTTGTAAAATCGCGGTTCTCACGTCTGCGATGGTTCTAGAAGCGATTGGTTGAACAATTGAAAATTTTGAGAATTTATCTATGCAGGTTAAAAAATATTTCTTGTCTGTCGAAAATATGTCAATGTGTAGGATTTCGCCTGCGTATGAGGGAATGGGTGTTTCTCCGAGAATCTGTTTCTGAGGGTGTCTATCGTACTTTGCCTTCTGACATATTTTACAATTTGCGACCACCTCAATTGCCATATGAGTCATTTTGGGAAAAAAATAGTCTGGCAAAATCTGTTTCACGTTTTCCTGAGCGGCCCATGAGCCCTGTTATGTTCTGACACCGTAATTTCCTTTTGTTCGTTTTTGTCTAAGATGTCAGTGTCACCATGCGGTTCGTGTAACGGAATGTGGTTGTCAGGAAGGTTCCTATTAACTTATGCTGGATAAATGCCAGTACCGGTAATTCGCATAAAATTGTGTTGACTACGTCTTTCTTGACCACATCGCATATTCTCTGTATAAGTGTTTCTCTATCCGAAAAATACAAGAGATGTCGAGTTTTTTCACCAAACATAATGATCGTTCTAACTGAAGCAGTTTTGCTTTCTTCTATTATTATCTGGCTCCGAAAGCAGTTGACCGGTTTGTCTGTTTTTTCAATAGTGTAGGTGAGTGATACTTCGCTATGTATTGTGGCGATATCTGACTGTGCATCCTCTTCTATTGCGTGAATATGCTGTCGAGACAGTGCGTCAGCGACGTAATTCTCTTTTCCTGGTTTATAAAATATTTGGGCGTTGTGCTCGTCGATGAAAGCTTTCCAGCGCTTAATTTTTGCGTTTAAATTACGATCTGAGACGGCGAAAGTTAGGGGTTGATGGTCAGTAAAAATGTTTAAATTTTTTACGGCATATAGGTAATTCCTTAGGCTTTTTAAGGCCCATACAATTGCTAATAACTCCCTTTCATTAGTTGCAAAATGTAGTTCCCTGTACTTTAAAGTTCGCGATATCATGGTTATGGGTTTTTCGTCTTGTGACAAGACTGATCCCAAACCGAAAGACGAAGCATCTGTCGTTAAGTCAAAGGCTTTTTTATAATTTGGATATAATAGCATTACATTTTCAGACGCGAGAACATTCTTAAGTTTTTCAAATGACTGGCGCTGACTTTCGTCGAAGTTAACAGGTATTTTATTTCATTGTCCTGCACTTACTTTGCCATTTTCTCCTTTTAAAATGTCACTTATAGGTTTCGCAATAGATGCGAAGTCTTTAATAAAACACCTATAGTAACTAGCTAGTCTGAGAAATGATCTGACATTAAACAGTGTTGTCGGTTGTTCGCAGTTACGAATTGCGTTTACTTTGTCAGGGCATGTTCTTATACCTCCACGTGAAACCACGAAACCTAAATACTCTACGTTTTTAAAAAAAAATTAGATTTCTCACGCGAAACTCTCATGTTGGCCTCATATAATTTGTCTAGGACCCATGCTATGTGTTTCACATGCTCGTGCATATTTTCTGAAAAAATAATTACGTCATCGACGTAGACATAGCTTGATTTCCTTATTTGTTCCCTGAGCACATCGTCGATGGCTCTCTGAAAAATGCTGGCTGCATTCTTCAATCCGAAGGGTAACCTACAGAATTCATATTTCCCATTTCCTACTGAGAAGGCCGTTTTTTCTCTGTCGTTTTCGGCAAGTAGTATCTGGTGAAAACCAGACTTTAAATCTAATGTGGTAAAGTATTTTGCCTTTCCTAAATTTGCCAAGATAAAAACTACATTCGGGATAGGGTATTTGTCATCGATCGTCTTCAAATTAAGCTTTCTGAAGTCTATTACTAGGCGTTTTTTGGTGTTTCTCTGTTCATCGGTCCCTTTTTTGTCTACAACCCAAACGTGGTTGTTATACGGGGACCGAGATGGTCGGATTATGCCGTCTCGTAACATCGCCTGTGTTTCTGTATTTACAAAGTCTGACACGCTCATCGGGTATGGGTACAATTTCGAATATATCGGATCTTCGTTTTCTGTCCGGATAGTACCAATAATGTTAGTATTGTAGGGCAGTGCTTCGTTTGGCTCTGCAAATACGCCTGTACGGTTTCCTAACATTTCCCGGAATTCTTCAATTATTTCCTGTGGTACCACTTTATCCTCAACCTTTGTAAAATTTACATTTGCACACTTCAAGAATTTAATTTCTTCCGAACTGTTATTAGCTATTAACTTTTTCCCTTTTAGGTCAAGTATGACGTCAGTTTTTTTTTTTGTAAGTGCAGTCCAATTATTCTATCAAACGTTGTTAAGTTTGGTAGCAGGAAAAATTGTGTAGTTGTGTTAAAAAGGTGCATTAAACATTTTTTGTTTATTGTACTGTGGCCATGGATTGATTTAACAGAAAATGGTTTATCTGTGAATATAACAATTTTTAATTCTTTCATAGGTTTGATGTAATTCTTGGAAGCCCCTGTGTCTATTAAAAGTTTTATTTTTCTCCCTGCGATATCCCTTTCTATGAATGGGAGCAGGGAGTTATGCCTAAAAAATTAATTAGGTCGTATTCTACAAGGTCTTCGTCTATGTCCTCACATTCTTCTTCAGCTACTGCTGGGTATTCGTCATTGGTTTCATTGAGTGGGTCGTTGTCTAACGCCAGGTGGTTTATTCTTTGGTGTTTTGGCCCTGTGAATCTTGCGCTACTACTATTTTGCCTTTTAATTGTCTGTCCCTGGTTATTGTAAATGTTGGGTTGAACTTTTTGGTAAGTGTTTTTAGTTTGCTTGGAAACGGGCTACTTTGCTGGGTTTGGGTTGGTTGTCTAAAACGGGATAATGAGGGGTCAACGTCCATTGGTTGGACCGGATCCTGTCTGAGTGGCTGTCTTGGTATTTTATTAAAATGTGGGTTTTTACCCTGCAGGTTAAATTTAGCGTCTGTTGTTGAACTTCTTTGTTCAGACTTTTGGAGTTTTTCCTCCGTGCTACGAGCAAAGCTACTTGCGAACATGTATCGCTCGTGATTAGCCTATACTTCTTGGGCTAATGCTAAAGCGGAGGGAAGATCGGATGGTCTTGCCAAAAAAAGTACGTCGCTAAGCGATTTTCTTGTACCTGAAGCAGTGAAGCAGCTACGATGTTGTCGTAGGTTATAATGATGGCTTTAAAATTAAGGGGTGTGTCGAATGACGAAAGAACCATATCGGCAAAGCCTTTTATTTTATTTCGAAGAATTCCTAAAGCTTGGGAGTGTTTGGAACTTCCATCATATTTTTCGAATACCTTATAGGCGGTGTGCGCCGCTTTCCTCCATGAAACATATGTTTCATTTTTACCCTCAAAGTCCGGCAAGGACTTCATAATGTCTAATGTTTCACAGCATGCGATACCTATTACGATTTGGGCATCCCTATATCTACTTCTGGTGTGCCGATATTACACTACCTAAACGCTTCTGAACATCCTGTAATTTCTGTTCAAAACTTTTTTCTTGGGCGGCGAGTGCGCTCGCAACTGCGCCTTCTATAATGGATTTTAATTGTTCACTGGTCAATGCCATGTCTGAATTATTTTCGTTTTCTTGTAAGTTTTCCGTTGTGTGAAGCTCTTGGAATTTTTTTAATAATTCTTCTAAATCACTAACACTCATATGTTTTTAACACAAAGAACAAAGAATTTGTTCCCTTTGTATTTAATTTGTTTTTTGAAAAATTATTTCGAACTTGCGCCTTGTTTTTTTCTGAGACTCTTTTTTAATATTTCGAGATATATTTCAATTCAAAAATAGTCGAGGGAATATCAATGAACACTCCACTTACATGGTTTTGGTTTAATTATAAAATTAAAAGCTGCTGCCGCCGTCGGTGCCTTCCTTCTTTTAATTCGGTTGTGTTGTTGTTGTCGTTTTGTTGGGTTTAGGTTGATTTTTAAAACGGATCGATTGCGTTTTATTTATGATTTTTGTATTTAAACGTCGAATCGTGGGCCTTACGAACGCGTTTTATACTTTTGTATTTATTATTATTATTTAAACGTCGAGTCGAGGGTCTTACGAACGCGTTTTTTATTTATTATTATTTCAACGTCGAGTCGAGGGTCTTACGAACGCGTTGGGTGCCAATTAATTATAAGTCCTTTTTGCCAATGAGACCAATGAGAAGACTTTGGTTGAGCGGTGATGACCGGTTCGGTTTATTCTCCAAAATCAACTAAAAGCTAAGTACATTGATTCTTATAATGATAGCTAGCCCTATGCCTCAAAAGTGCTGACCCGGCTGATTTCGCAAGCAGTGCAATGCCCGTTGATTGCGCTGACCGCTGATCGAATTGGCCAACGTCGTTGTGACACATCGGCAGGTGTCGTTGGCCTTGCCTTTCATGACTTCTTATGCATGGCCAGCGTGGGAACCTCCCTGTGGCGGGGAGACCGTGTTAACTTATATATATTATTGATCTGCATTACCAGCTGAGTCGATCTAGCCATATCCGTTTGTCCGTTTGCTCGTTTGCCTGTCCGACTGTCATTTCTACTCAAGCTAGATGCTCAGAATTCGATTATTCGATGCTTCTCACATTGTACACACCAAAGGTCTGCATGGCTTCACTCACAACGTACGCCAAATTGAATGGACTCGAATTGAATTGAATTGAGTGAGTTCGATGCACACAACGACACGATTGAGCATCAACATGAGTGCGTGTTGCACTCAGTTAAATGAGTGAGAATAAATAAAGCGTAAAACAAAATGAACAATTTGGCAAAGCCGATGACACTCGAGTTGTAGTATTGTGCTTTCATTTCGTTCGAGTCGAGGGAAGCAAGTGGTCAGTGGTTTATGTATATACAAGATGAGTTCCAAAGTAAACAGGACTTTTTTAATCTAGCGCCCTCTAGTGGCGCGATCTATATGTCAACTGGTGCGTTAGAATTTGCTATCGTTTATCGACTTCCAATAAAAATTTCATAACATTTCATCTATTGGAAGTGAGTTTATTGCGTTTTAAGTGTCAGTATGTTTTTGTCATCGGTGCGAAAATGAGCTTCGAACAAAGAGCCAACATTAAATTTTGTTTTAAAATTGGTAAAACTTTTACCGAAACGTTTCAATTGATGAAACAAGTTTATGGCGATGATTGCCTATCCCGTAGCAGAGTGCACGAGTGGTTTCAACGTTTTCAAAGTGGTCGTGAGGACATAAATGACGATGAACATGTGGGCCAACCAAAATCCGTGATCACCGAAAATTCCATCGAAACTGTGCGTGAATTCATAAAAAATCAGCCGAAATCATCATTGAAATTCATGGAAATAGAATTGAACATCTCCAAAACATCGATTTATCGCATTTTGACCGAACATTTGGGCTTACAAAAGGTGTGTGCACGGTTTGTTCCTCACAAATTGACTGACGTCCAAAAATTGCTCAGAATTCAACATTCGAAGGACATCATTAAAGAGGCAAAAAAAGACCCGAACTTCCTTTACAAGATTGTGACTGGCGACGAACCGTGGTGTTTTCAATATGATCCCGAAACGAAATGCCAGAGTGCTGAATGGAAGGCGCCGGACGAGCCGAAACCCAAAAAATCGCGCCTGGAGAAGTCAAAAGTGAAGACAATGCTGATTTGTTTTTATGATTCCAAGGCTATTGTCCACAAATAATTTGTTCCACCCGGCCAAAACGTTAATGCGGTATTACCTTGGAGTTTTGAAGCGTTTGGTGCGCCGTCTTCGACGTGTTCGGCCCGAATATCGCGAAGATGGAAGTTGGCGTTTGTTGCACGATAATGCGCCGTCTCATCGATCGACGTTTGTGTCCGACTATTTGACCAAAAATCACATTTTAACCATCAACCACTCCCCGTATTCACCTGATATGGCACCGTGCGACTTCTACCTTTTCGGAAAAATGCATTTGCCGATGAAAGGAAAGCGTTATGCAGACGTAGAGGCCATTCAAAAGGCTTGCACCGGCATACTGGCGGCCATACCGGGCAACGAGCTAAAACACTCCTTCGACATGCTTTTGGACCGTGCAAAACGCTGTATTAAAGCAGAAGGAGACTATTTTGAAAAAAATAAATTGATTTTGCCGAAAAAACTATTTGTTCTGTCTTTTTGTTAAAAGTCCTGTTTACTTTGGAACTCACCTTGTAATATATGTTTCTTGGTTTATAACTTGTTTTGTATGTTAAAATATATAGGTTTTGAAAAGCACAGTGGGTGTAAAGGAGAAAAGTCCAGATCATATAAAGGAGATGTTGCAAAGCGGAATGTATAGCTTTATTGAAAAGAGAGGCCGAAGCGAAGAGTGGCAATGTTTCTCAAAAATAAAAAACGAAAATGGCGTGGAATTGGCTGAGCTTGTAGCCTGTAAGATGTGTTTTACTGTTTTTAAGTTTGCAGGGAGTACATCAAACCTAGTGAAGCACAAATGTTATTTAGCGAGTGCCACTAAGTTTTGCAAAGCCCCTATTGATGTGAATTTAGCAATTAAACAGGAGGGTGTAGCTGTTGTGACCGAATGGGTCACTAAGAACTGTCGTCCATTCAAAATAATCGACGACTCCGGCTTTAAAAAGTTTGCATCATTTTTAATCAATGTTGGAGCAAAGTTTGGTGCCAATGTCGACGTCGATAAATTATTACCGCAACCAACCACAGTTTCGAGAAACATAACCAAGATTTATGAGTCTCATTTTGGCCCAATAAAAGCCGAAATTCAAAAATGTAAAGCCTTTGGATATGCCATCACAAGTGACATATGGACAGATAATTTTTTGAAGTCGTCGTATTTGTCCTACATAAAGATAGGAGTTCTGGTTGAACGTCTAATGGCCATGAAAGAAAAGTCATGCACAGGTTTGTTATTCTTGTCTACAAGTGTACAATTAGATATTAATGCTATTTCCTATACCTAGGTATAAATATTCTGGCAAAAACAGATGACATATTAGAGGATTTCGGATGTAATCTTGAAGAGGACAGTCCCATCATTGTTACAGATCGTGGGTCCAATATGATAAAAGCCTTTAGCGATTTTGAGAAAATCCATTGCATCAACCATCTGATAAACAACGCTTTTGGAAATGCTATCGATGTTGTTCCAGAGATGGGGATTATCGTCACCATATGTACCAAGCTTGTCAAATATTTTAAAAAGTCAGGACTGAATTCTTCTTTAGGGTTTTCTTTAAAAAGCTTTTGTCCCACTCGCTGGAATACAGTATACTAGTTGTTGAAATCAGTAGAAATTAATTGGATTGACTTAACCACTATGCTCAAAGATAAAAACCAGACATCCGGAATTGAAGGTATTAATATAAAGCATTTAGGTTCCATTGTCCGCCTATTAGAAGTTTTTGAAAATGTTTCAAAAAAACTTGAAGCAAGCAAACGTCCGACTATTCATTTAGTTTTGCCGAATATAAATAAATTAAAGAAATCATGTCTGTCCGAATACAATGATATTGATATCATCCAATCGCTAAAGCTCGCACTACATTCAGAAATACTAGCTACAATAATTCCAAATTTGACAATATATCACAACATAGCCATATTTCTTTTCCCACCCACTAACAAACTCATTCAATTTTCTCCTTCTGAAAGGGGATCTGTAATAAATGAGTGCAAAAATATTATACAACATTTTGTTAAAGACACTCTTTGTAAAACTGCAGAAACCCCTTTAGCTAATGATGAATTCGCAGAGTATATAGATGTCCACCCAGCTGACACAAATAAAGATCAAGTTGAGCAGGAAATTGCAGGGTATTCAAATATTAACGTCACATACTCAGCAAAACACACCAAGTGCGTACCTAAAAATATTTCCAATTGGTTAAGTAATTAATTATTCTTTGTTTTGATTCTAGGTTATTTTGCACTAAGTGCGTACCTAAAAATACTTCCAATTGGTTAAGTAATTAATTATTCTTTGTTTTGATTCTAGGTTATTTTGCACAGCTGATTTTTTATTTTGACATTAAACGAAAATAAGGACATAGAAGGTCGTTTATAATTTTATATATAATATAATTTTAATATTGAAATACAACAAAAATGGAATTAGAAAGAAGGTAATAACTACGTATTTTACGTTGTCAAATTTTTGTTTTATTTATATTTCACGCATGAATGTATTCAAAGTGTGCATAGTGTCGACATATATAGTATTTACGGTAAGCACAATTTAACAAAAATTTTAAGCTTCACAGACCACTGTACCGCGACGATCACACAGGCAGGCGCTTGGATTTTGTGTATTCATAGTTCGTCAGTGTGCGTGTTTGCTTTGCGCACAAACGGTTCCCATTCCCATTTTTCATTCATTTTCCTATGGCAGCTATAAAATATAGTGGTCCGATTCCGTTCCGACATATATAGTAACTGCAATAGAAAGAAGACTATCTGCAAAGTTTCATTCGGATAGCTCAAAAACTGAGAGACTACTTTGCGCAGCAACGTCTGTCCGTTGCTATATAGATAGACGGACAGATAGACGGAAATCGACTCGGCTGGTGATGCTGATCAAGAATATATATACTGTGAGGAGTTGTATTTAAACTCCCCACAAAGCAGTGTGCAGTGGATACACACTGCCGAGGGCAACAGCCGCTTGGCAGCCAAGCGGGGCAAGGGGACGGGGAGGATGAGGACTGCCTAGCAACAGGCAGTGCCGATGCAGGTGTCCGCCACAAAGGAGACCCCGCTAATATAGCGGGACTCTGGTGGACATTGCACCCGGTGGCGTGATCGGCGGCCGTGGACTTTGGCCGCCAAGGAGGAGACGCCGATAAGTAACGGGACAGGGGCCGGACTTTGGACCGGGTGGCGTGACCGACGCCGGCAAGAATAACGGGACTGAGGGAGCCTATAAAGGCAGAGAACGCATGCGCAGAGGAACCAGTACGAGTGCGAGGATTCAAGCGAGTGCGTCAACGGAGCCAGTGAAAGTGACCCAAGTAACCAAGATCAAGAAGCAAAGTCGAGAAGTTCGGAGCTTGAAGTGGCAAGCCTTCCGAGCAGAGGCTTCAAAGCTGAGATCTGTCGCGTTCAGAGGGTACGGTCACAGAGCCAAGGAATCAAGGAGTCAAGGAGTCAACATCCCAAGGAACAGCGAGATCCTGTGGCAAGGACCAATCGGAGGAATCAACGGTCGAGTGGAATCAAGTTGTGGGAGTTGCGCGCATGGCTAGGCTTTGCCGGGCGATACACCGTGTCGACGATATCCCAGACCAAGGCGCAGAGCGGGCGATAAGGGTGGCTAGGCTTTGCCGGGCGATACATCCTGCTAGCTCGGTGCTTGAAGCTGCAAAGCGGGCGTTCGGAGTGGCTAGGCTTCGGCTGGGCGATACACTCTGCTAGCTTTGTAGTGAGGTCGCGAAGTGGGCGTTCGGGGTGGCTAAGCTTGGGCTGGGCGATACACCCTGCTAGCTTCGGCAGCGAGACGACCAAGCGATCGGCGAGAAAGGAGTGCAGCCGCACCCGGGAGGAGCAGGACGCAGCGGAAATTGTATTGCAAATATCCTATTGAAGTGCAATAAACACCTGAATATTAACTTAACCCAAAGCGTTCTCTCTGGGCGGGCAGTCACGTATAATATAAATTTGGTGGGACAAGCACACGATCTCGACTGAGCTAGCCGCACATAATCGTTGTGAGCTAAACCAAGGAAATCATCTCGTTACAATACTTTATGGGGTTGGAGATGCTTCCTTCAATAATACTCTGCAAGGGTATACAAATTATGGCCATGCTATCTCCATCCCCTGCTCGTTCATGACCAATGATCGCCTACTGGGATCCTCTTCTTAGTTGGCTGCCAACCCAAAATGCTGCTGCTTCAGATCATATGAGGAGTACAAGAAGGATCATGAGAGCTCCCGTCCTCGGGAAGTGGCAACGGGAATGGTAATGGCCCCAGGACGACTGGGCAAGCACACACCGCCCTAGATACGCATAAGCACGGGTTCCGTGGAGAGCTCATGGAGAGAGGTCATGGTGGTCAGTCCCAAGGATCCGCTCGCGGCGACTTAAGCGATAAGTTCATGGCAGCGGTCTTCGTGGACGCGTGCCCAACAATGGCAATGGGCCGGGCGACACGTCGCAGGTGTTCTACGACTAAAATGCGGAGAGATCCACCAGCGGCCAACTGGACAATGAGGTGGAGCAGCAGACGGAAGAGACCAGACGCATAAAGATGCCCTCGGGTCAACACTCCGCAGCGGGACCTGGAGAAGCGCTCCAGCAGTGGCAGGAGCAGTAGCAGCTCGTCCTCGTCGGCGGCACCGGGAGCTGGCTTTGAAAATCATAATTAAATAATTGGTTCGTTTTGCGGAGTTTAATTTGAGTTGTAAACAAACACAGCTGACAGTATGGCCGTTTCGTATGGATTTTCGGTGAACATAATAAAACCTGGTCACACTAGAAATATGAAATCGTTTTAGCTAGCTAAGGGTGTAGCTCTAATGACTCCTAGGCTAATGGGCTGATATTTCATAGAACGAGAAAGAAAGCTAACTTCGGTAAACCGAAGTCTGCAATTGGATAATTGAAAATCGAACCATTTTAGTAATGTTGAAAAAATATAGAATTTTGTAAATTTTACATTTTACATGTAGAATGTTACATTTTCATATAAATCGACCGATCGCTTCTATGGAAGCTATATGATATAGTGGTCCGATCTTAATGAAATTAAAACCGTAATTCTAGAACCATAAAAAACTGCTATATCTCAACATTTATAGAAATACGTAAAAACAGAGAAGTTAAAATTTTTTTTACATTAATTTCGCCATCATTCCTATGGCAGCTATAGGATATAGTAGTCCGATTTCGGCCGTTCCGAAATATATACTGCGTGCTAAAGAAATAAGACTATGCTGAAAATTTCAGCTCGATAGCTCAAAAACTGAGAGACTAGTTCGCGTAGAAACCGACAGACTGACAGACGGACAGACAGACAGACAAGGCTAGATCGACTCGGCTGGTGATGCTGATCAAAAATATATATACTTTATGGGGTCGGAGATGCCTCCTTCACTGCGTTGCAAACATCTGGTCAAAATTATAATACCCTCTGCAAGGGTATAATAATTGATTTACGATTTACGATTTACTACTGTGGGCAAAAAGTAAGGTGAATTTGTTTGTAAAGTGAAAATTCTTTATTTATTCTCCTGAATCAATTTCATCCCCTTCAAAGTAATCCGCTCCCGATAAAATACACTTATGCCAACGTTTCTTCAAATCCTCGAAACAAACCAAATAGTCCCTTTCCGGTATAGCCACGAGCGCCCTCGTCGATTCCGCTTTTATCTCTTCAATCGACTTGAAACGCGTTCCCCGGAGTGGTTTTGGGAATAGCCAGAAGTCACACGGAGCCAAATCAGGAGAATACGGTGGTTGCGGAACGATATGCGTCGAATTCTTGGCGAAATGGTAACGAAGAACGAGTGCAGTGTGCGACGGTGCATTATCGAGAAGCAAAAACCAAGAGTTGTTGGCCCATAATTCTGGTCTTTTTCGACGAACGCTCAAATAATATTTCTTATTAACAGTTTGGCCAGGTGGAAGGAATTCATAGTGCACCACACCACGAAAATCGAAAAAAGCTGTCATCATAACCTTGATTTGGTCGTCCGGAGCGCTCCAAGTCAACACGTTCCCGACCCTCTTTGAAGTCTTTGTACCACTTATAAACATTTTTCTGGGACATGGTAGAATCACCAAAGGCCTTCCGCAACATCCTCAACGTTTCCACAGCCGAAATTTCATTCCGCAAACAAAATTTGATGGCACTTCTCTGTTCAATTAAATCAGACATTGTAAAAATCGACAAATGCACTCTTGATCGTTTGGTAAACACAAGCGTAAATATAGTACTGATACTGACATTGACATGAAATTACCGCCAAATATCATCAACAGTCCTGCCAACTCAAGAAAAAAAAAAACTAGTCCGCCATCTTAAGCCCGCGAATTTTAAATTGAAAATTCACCTTACTTTTTGCCCACAGTAGTATAATAGATAATTATAATGAGTTCAATAATTTTATTTATTTTGCTCTATTTCTGCTTTTGGTTATTTATATCGATATTTCCAAGATCGATATACGCCAGCAGCAATCTATCATGTATCGCGTAAAGGGATCGTACTCTTTTGGCGATCCATTTTGGCTGATCATGAAGGAAGAGTTTTTGCATCATGAAAAATTAGGTTAACCCTGAAATTGAAACATGAAAAAATGAAAATGTTGGGTATTAAAGACAAATGTTGTGACAAACATGTTGAGCAACATCCAAAAAGAAAAAAGTTTGCTAGGAATATGTTGAGCAACACCAGAAAAACATGTTAAGCAACACCAATTGGCACAGAAGAAGAAATATACATAGATACTTTATTGTTAATAACTTCCATGTTTATCATCCGATTTACTCACATTTTCAAAATATCTATTTACTTTAAGCCGAAAGGCTGGCATAAATCTTCCAACTGAACCCTCCACGAGGGTGCCGGCTGGGCAATGGGTACTGTATTATCCCGGATAACAGGTAATGCATTGCCTCATTGCTCATACCGGCGGGCACGGGGAGGAGCAATCCTTTCTGCGTGTCGCCAGCGATCACACACACTCTGGTATGGCGGGAGTAGATCATGCTAGTTGCAACGCTACTGCCACCACCACTACAATAACACCGCTGGGTAAGCTAAGCCGCACAGGTGCCGTCGTCGAGACAGGCATGGACCTGGAGAGCGTGCAGCTTACGCCCGAAGAAGAGGAGAAACTTCTCCGCTCGCCAAAGCCAGGCACCAGCTCCCTGCGCAGGGACGGGCCGAAACGCTCAAGCGAAGGGATGAAGGCGAAGGCGCAGTACAAAGCTGCCCTCAAGATCCAGAGCCGGCTCCAGGACAAGCAACCTCTCCAGAGAGGAGAAGGAAAAGCTGACCTGGACAGAGCAAAGGATTGAGGACAACCGGCTGCACTTCGCAAAACTCCCGCAAATGGCCTCTAAAGGTTTCGCCAATAAGGTGGAGGAGATGCTTGCCAACAAAAGGCAACGCTTCGCCGAGAGCGCCGCTAAAGACGCTCCGGTGAGCAAGCGGCAACGCAGGCCCAAGAAGGCAGGCCCAACACCCAGCAAAGCGAAGCCTACGAAGAAGAAGTCGAAGGTCAGTGAGGTGACCAAACGACGTTTGATCGTGGCTCTCATTGACCGGAGCGACGAAAATGGCAAGATGACCGAGGCGGGGTGGATGAAAGTACATGCGCGACTCGTGGAATCGCTGCTTACACGGATGGAGGAAGACCCCAAGGCTCCCAGCCCACATTCGATGGTGCCGGGTGGCTGAATGGGGTAAAAATTCTGAAGTGTATGGACGATCCGACTCTGAAGTGGATGACGCAAACGGTCGACCAATTGGAAGCTTTGTGGGAGGGGGCCAAGCTAGATGTGGTGGACAGGGAGTTAATCCCATCCATACTGAAGGCGAAGGTACTCTTTCCCATCGCAATCCAAGGGGACCGTGCGCTGAAGCTGCTACGGCGACAAAACCTGGATATCCCAACCGCTGACTGGAGGATCCTCCATATTGCGAGCCCACTTCCCAACGAGGCGGGCCAATGTGTAGTCCTTCAGATCACCAAAGAGGCGGAGGATATCCTGTATCCACGATTCGGGAAGATGGAGCATGGGTAGCGTATACCTACGGCTCAAAAAGAGCCACCCCGAGGATAAAAATGCGCACACCCTACAGGCGGGCGAGGTGAAGAAGGACCTGGAGTCCATCGTCAATGCCGCTCAGGATCTGACTCTGGAAGGTTCGGAGGAGGAGGAGGATGGTGACCTGACCGTAGTAGTCAATCCGTCAGGAGGTGAGCTCTGCCCATGACCTTAATGGTCCTGCAGCTCAACCTACATAAAAGCAAGGTCGCATCGACGGATCTCCTCGTTGCCATGGAGCAAGGGTCCGTCGACACAGCCTTGGTCCAGGAGCCATGGATTGCCTCTGGCAATTCCGTGGCTGGATAAGGTCCTCCAACTACAATCTGTTTTACCCACCATCGGTAAGCAGGAATAGAACCGCCGTACTCTAGCGGAAGGGTATCCACGCTAACCTTATGTCTCATTACAGCTCTGATGACCTGACTGTGGTCACGCTAGATAGCGGGGTACCTTCTGGTAGCCTCCTGCTACATGGCACACGACAGGCCAGCTCCACCGGAGGAACTCAGGAGCCTTGTTGAACCCGTCCCGAAAGACCAGCAACTGCTCGTGGGTGCAAACGCCAACGCACATCATAGCGTGTGGGGGAGCCCCGACATCAACGACAGAGGTGAGTCACTCTTAGAATTTATACTTTCAACTAACTTATCTGTAGCTAATGTTGGGGACGAGCATACATACGTACCACTTCATCAAACGTACTACTACTACAAACTGGGAAAGGTTAAATAGACAATCAAGACGAGACTCGCAACACGTCCGAGCGTAGTAAAATCCGCGAAAGACATAGAAACGTCCCTAGAGACCCTTTCCAAGAAATTACTGGATGCGTATCATGCATCATGCCCAGTATAGAGAACTAAAATGAGGACCAAGCCACCCTGGTGGAACAAGGACCTATCGAAACAAAGAAATAACCTCAGGGAATTCTTCAGAATCTCCAAGCAGGTGAAAGATGATGTCATCAACGAAGAATACAAAACCCTACTTAGAGAATACAAGAAACAACTACGCAAGGCGCAAAGAAGCACGTGGAGACGCTTCTGCTCCGATATCGAGACGGTCCTAGAAACGGCTAGACTCCGGAAGTTGTTAGCAAAGCAACCTACCTACAGAGTCAGCTTAAACGAGACGACGGACAGTGGACTGAGGGCAGCGAAGAGGCCCGAGCAGCACTAATGCAAGCACACTTCCCAGGATGCACGGAGGTCTCCGGTGCCAATGAGCACCAGGTCCTAGCAACTGGGATTGAAAACCCCCCAACTGATCTAATATCCTCTAGAAGAATCCAATGGGCTATAGACTCCTTCGCGGGTATAAAAGGACCAGGACTAGGCGGAATATTTCCAGCCATGCCACAGGTGATCAAAGATGAGATCACCCCATGGCTCTCTGCAATGTACACAGCTTGACTAAGCACGGGCTATATCCCTATCTAATGGAAGACCTCTCGGATTGTCTTCCTGCCAAAAGCAGGAAAGTGCAGCAGTCACATGAGCCCCAAGGACTACAGACCGATAAGCCTCACCTCATTTTTACTAAAAACACTCGAAAAGCTGCTGGACCTATGCATCAGAAATGATGTAGGGAGACTAATGTCGACCAACCAGCATGCCTACACCAAATGGAAATCAGTAGAAACGGGAAACAAGGAATATAGTCTCGGAGTGTTTGTGGACATATACGGAGCATTTAACGACGTCAAGACAGAAGCAATAATGGAACGCCTAGAAGTGACCAGCACGCATCCTGCCATCAACCTCTGGATAAGGAACCTTCTAAGTTGTAGGCGGGTACAATCCGATTGGGGCACCGCTTCCATTGTGGAGGAGGCGCACAGAGGCACACCACAAGGTGGAGTTCTGTCGCCCCTCCTATGGAATATGGTGGTGGACGGCCTAATCAAGAGATTCGAAAGGAAAGCCCTAAAAATAACAGCTTATGTCGACGACATAAGCATAATAATTAATCTGTCCATCGACTCTCAGCTCTATCATGGAATTAACACTCAGGGAGATATGTGAGTGGGCGGAGAAGGTAGGACTCAGTATCAACGCGGACATGACGGACCTCATTGTTTTTACCAAGAGATACAAGAAGATATGGATCCCCCCAAAAGTCAACTCAACCACGCTGACCCCGAAAACACAAGTCAAATACCTCGCCATAGTACTGGACAGCAAGCTAGCATGGAAACCCAATGTAATGGAGAGGGTGAAAAAGAGCTATACGCATCCAAGACGATGCTTAGCTGCACATGGGGCCTATCAGCCGCTCTAATGCATTGGATTTACATATCGGTGGTGCGTCCGACTCTGGTGCTGTCTTAGTGTGGTGGCAGGCCATGGAAAACAGGACGTACAACAGCCTTATGGAGAAAACTCAGCGGCAGGCACTGCTCTGCATATCAGGGGCGCTGAGGTCTACCCTATAGATATATAGATATATACCATACATACCCCATACATATCCACGCGCAACTTACTACTGGAAAGGCAGCACAACGCCTAGTTGCAGCAGTAAATATGTCGCTACAAGGATTTGGGGATAGTTTAATTGGTCGAGACATGATCAGTATATCTGACTATATGATACCCAGAACTTAACCGGATGTTAAAACATCAAAATTCATGGGACCGGACGACTGGAAAAGCGGTCAGGACCATAATGAACACCTTAACATTTACACCGACGGCTCTAAGATGGAAGGAGGAGTAGGAGTGGGCATATATTGTACAGACCCTGAGATAAGGCTGTCATATAAGCTACCGAGCCAATGCAGCATATTTCAGGCGGAAGTATTTGCCATCAGGAAAGCAGCAGAGGCCGCGCAGAGTAAAAGCCACCAATACGAGACGGTCAACATATTCGAAGACAACTAAGCGGCGATAAAATCCATGCAGTCATCAGTCGTCTGATCCAAAAATGTAATGGCGAGCAGGGAGGCACTAGATATCCTCAGCACGACAAAGTCAGCGCGGATCTACTGGGTTCCCAGCCACCAGGGCATTGATGGTAACGAGGCGGCGGACGATCTTGCAAAGGAAGGCTGGCGAATGACAGAATGGAGAACGTACCTGTCTCCTTAAGGACGCTTTAAAGCGAGCTTGAGAGACGGGCCGACGTGCAAATCAAAAGAAGGTGGAGAAACTCCACAACCTGCAATATCTCGAAGATCATGTGTGAGGAACGCAATGACAAACTCAGCCACTAAGTACTGCATCTACCACGGAAATATTGCAGACTGCTAGTGGGAATCCTCACTGGACACTGCCTGGCTGCGAGGCACGCAGTTAAGCTAAGCTCACCATCAATGGCAACTGCAGGAAATGCGATGAATCCGAGCCAATGGAAACCTTGGAGCATCTTATCTGCAAGTGCCCCGCCCTATCACGAGCAAGGATCAGACACCTAGGCGCCCCGGTATTGGCATCGCTAGAAGATGCATCCAGGAGAACGCCAGGCAAACTACTTGCTTTCGCGAAAAACACGTCGATCCTTAAGGACTTCGAAACCTCCTAAACTATCGCCAGGTTCATACTCACCCATCCGGAAAACTAATGGCAATATTGGCCTATACAGCGCCCTGGGAGGGCCGCCCGGGTTAAACTAACCTTACCTTAAGCCGAAAATCACGGCTGGAGGCGGAAGTGGGCATGACTAAATTTATTTAATTTTTGTTCGCCATTTTTTTATACCCGGTACCCATAGGGTACAAGGGTATTATAAGTTAGTGCCAACCGATAATGTATGTAACAGGCAGAAGGAGGAACTCCGATCCCATAAAGTCTATATACAAGGTGAGTTCCATAGTAAACAAGACTTTTTTAATCTAGCGTCCTCTAGTGGCGCCATCTATATGTCAACTGGTGCGTTAGAATCTGCTATCGTTTATCGACTTCCAGTAAAAATTTCATGACATTTCATCTATTGGAAGTGAGGTTATTGCGTTTTAAGTGTCAGTATGTTTTTGTCATCGGTGCGAAAATGAGCTTCGAACTAAGAGCCAACATTAAATTTTGTTTTAAAATTGGTAAAACTTTTACCGAAACGTTTCAATTGATGAAACAAGTTTATGGCGATGATTGCCTATCCCGTAGCAGAGTGCACGAGTGGTTTCAACGTTTTCAAAGTGGTCGTGAGGACATAAATGACGACGAGCCGAAACCCAAAAAATTGCGCCTGGAGAAGTCAAAAGTGAAGACAATGCTGATTTGTTTTTATGATTCCAAGGGTATTGTCCACAAAGAATTTGTTCCACCCGGCCAAAACGTTAATGCGGTATTCTACCTTGGAGTTTTGAAGCGTTTGGTGCGCCGTATTCGACGTGTTCGGCCCGAATATCGCGAAGATGGAAGTTGGCGTTTGTTGCACGATAATGCGCCGTCTCATCGATCGACGTTTGTGTCCGACTATTTGACCAAAAATCACATTTTAACCATCAACCACTCCCCGTATTCACCTTATATGGCACCGTGCGACTTCTACCTTTTCGGAAAAATGCATTTGCCGATGAAAGGAAAGCGTTATGCAGACGTAGAGGCCATTCAAAAGGCTTGCACCGGCATACTGGCGGCCATACAGGGCAACGAGCTAAAACAATCGTTCGACATGCTTTTGGACCGTGCAAAACGCTGTATTAAAGCAGAAGGAGACTATTTTGAATAAAATAAATTGATTTTGCCGAAAAAACTATTTGTTCTGTATTTTTGTTAAAAGTCCTGTTTACTTTGGAACTCACCTTGTAATATATGTTTCTTGGTTTATAACTTGTTTTGTATGTTATGCTTTAGCTTAGATTAATAACTGTGTATTTGTGACCTGCATTTAAGTGTTTTATGTGTGATTTTTTTTTCAGATTTAATTTAATATCCTTAAAATATATAGGTTTTGAAAAGCACAGTGGGTGTAAAGGAGAAAAGTCCAGATCATATAAAGGTGATGTTGCAAAGC
This sequence comes from Drosophila rufa, assembly GCA_018153105.1. NCBI lineage: Eukaryota > Metazoa > Arthropoda > Insecta > Diptera > Drosophilidae > Drosophila > Drosophila rufa. The sequence continues at coordinate 1,064,594 of JAECXS010000003.1, read as the reverse complement.
GGAATGTATAGCTTTATTGAAAAGAGAGGCCGAAGCGAAGTGTGGCAATGTTTCTCAAAAATAAAAAACGAAAATGGAGTGGAATTGGCTGAGCTTGTAGCCTGTAAGATGTGTTTTACTGTTTTTAAGTTTGCAGGAAGTACATCAAACCTAGTGAAGCACAAATGTTATTTAGCGAATGCCACTAAGTTTTGCAAAGCCCCTATTGATGTGAATTTAGCAATTAAACAGGAGGGTGTAGCTGTTGTGACCGAATGGGTCACTAAGAACTGTCGTCCATTCAAAATAATCGACGACTCCGGCTTTAAAAAGTTTGCATCATTTTTAATCAATGTTGGAGCAAAGTTTGGTGCCAATGTCGACGTCGATAAATTATTACCGCAACCAACCACAGTTTCGAGAAACATAACCAAGATTTATGAGTCTCATTTTGGCCCAATAAAAGCCGAAATTCAAAAATGTAAAGCCTTTGGATATGCCATCACAAGTGACATATGGACAGATAATTTTTTGAAGTCGTCGTATTTGTCCTACATAAAGATAGGAGTTCTGGTTGAACGTCTAATGGCCATGAAAGAAAAGTCATGCACAGGTTTGTTATTCTTGTCTACAAGTGTACAATTAGATATTAATGCTATTTCCTATACCTAGGTATAAATATTCTGGCAAAAACAGATGACATATTAGAGGATTTCGGATGTAATCTTGAAGAGGACAGTCCCATCATTGTTACAGATCGTGGGTCCAATATGATAAAAGCCTTTAGCGATTTTGAGAAAATCCATTGCATCAACCATCTGATAAACAACGCTTTTGGAAATGCTATCGATGTTGTTCCAGAGATGGGGATTATCGTCACCATATGTACCAAGCTTGTCAAATATTTTAAAAAGTCAGGACTGAATTCTTCTTTAGGGTTTTCTTTAAAAAGCTTTTGTCCCACTCGCTGGAATACAGTATACTAGTTGTTGAAATCAGTAGAAATTAATTGGATTGACTTAACCACTATGCTCAAAGATAAAAACCAGACATCCGGAATTGAAGGTATTAATATAAAGCATTTAGGTTCCATTGTCCGCCTATTAGAAGTTTTTGAAAATGTTTCAAAAAAACTTGAAGCAAGCAAACGTCCGACTATTCATTTAGTTTTGCCGAATATAAATAAATTAAAGAAATCATGTCTGTCCGAATACAATGATATTGATATCATCCAATCGCTAAAGCTCGCACTACATTCAGAAATATTAGCTACAATAATTCCAAATTTGACAATATATCACAACATAGCCATATTTCTTTTCCCACCCACTAACAAACTCATTCAATTTTCTCCTTCTGAAAGGGGATCTGTAATAAATGAGTGCAAAAATATTATACAACATTTTGTTAAAGACACTCTTTGTAAAACAGCAGAAACCCCTTTAGCTAATGATGAATTCGCAGAGTATATAGATGTCCTCCCAGCTGACACAAATAAAGATCAAGTTGAGCAGGAAATTGCAGGATATTCAAATATTAACGTCACATACTCAGCAAAACACACCAAGTGCGTACCTAAAAATATTTCCAATTGGTTAAGTAATTAATTATTCTTTGTTTTGATTATAGGTTATTTTGCACTAAGTGCGTACCTAAAAATACTTCCAATTGGTTAAGTAATTAATTATTCTTTGTTTTGATTCTAGGTTATTTTGCACAGCTGATTTTTTATTTTGACATTAAACGAAAATAAGGACATAGAAGGTCCTTTATAATTTTATATATAATATAATTTTAATATTGAAATACAACAAAAATGGAATTAGAAAGAAGGTAATAACTACGTATTTTACGTTGTCAAATTTTTGTTTTATTTATATTTCACGCATGAATGTATTCAAAGTGTGCATAGTGTCGACATATATAGTATTTACGGTAAGCACAATTTAACAAACATTTTAAGCTTCACAGACCACTGTACCGCGACGATCACACAGGCAGGCGCTTGGATTTTGTGTATTCATAGTTCGTCAGTGTGCGTGTTTGCTTTGCGCACAAACGGTTCCCATTCCCATTTTCCATTCATTTTCCTATGGCAGCTATAAAATATAGTGGTCCGATTCCGTTCCGACATATATAGTAACTGCAATAGAAAGAAGACTATCTGCAAAGTTTCATTCGGATAGCTCAAAAACTGAGAGACTACTTTGCGCAGCAACGTCTGTCCGTTGCTATATAGATAGACGGACAGATAGACGGAAATCGACTCGGCTGGTGATGCTGATCAAGAATATATATACTGTGAGGAGTTGTATTTAAACTCCCCACAAAGCAGTGTGCAGTGGATACACACTGCCGAGGGCAACAGCCGCTTGGCAGCCAAGCGGGGCAAGGGGACGGGGGAGGATGAGGACTGCCTAGCAACAGGCAGTGCCGATGCAGGTGTCCGCCACAAAGGAGACCCCGCTAATATAGCGGGACTCTGGTGGACATTGCACCCGGTGGCGTGATCGGCGGCCGTGGACTTTGGCCGCCAAGGAGGAGACGCCGATAAGTAACGGGACAAGGGCCGGACTTTGGACCGGGTGGCGTGACCGACGACGGCAAGAATAACGGGACTGAGGGAGCCTATAAAAGGCAGAGAACGCATGCGCAGAGGAACCAGTACGAGTGCGAGGATTCAAGCGAGTGCGTCAACGGAGCCAGTGAAAGTGACCCAAGTAACCAAGATCAAGAAGCAAAGTCGAGAAGTTCGGAGCTTGAAGTGGCAAGCCTTCCGAGCAGAGGCTTCAAAGCTGAGATCTGTCGCGTTCAGAGGGTACGGTCACAGAGCCAAGGAATCAAGGAGTCAAGGAGTCAACATCCCAAGGAACAGCGAGATCCTGTGGCAAGGACCAATCGGAGGAATCAACGGTCGAGTGGAATCAAGTTGTGGGAGTTGCGCGCATGGCTAGGCTTTGCCGGGCGATACACCGTGTCGACGATATCCCAGACCAAGGCGCAGAGCGGGCGATAAGGGTGGCTAGGCTTTGCCGGGCGATACATCCTGCTAGCTCGGTGCTTGAAGCTGCAAAGCGGGCGTTCGGAGTGGCTAGGCTTCGGCTGGGCGATACACTCTGCTAGCTTTGTAGTGAGGTCGCGAAGTGGGCGTTCGGGGTGGCTAAGCTTGGGCTGGGCGATACACCCTGCTAGCTTCGGCAGCGAGACGACCAAGCGATCGGCGAGAAAGGAGTGCAGCCGCACCCGGGAGGAGCAGGACGCAGCGGAAATTGTATTGCAAATATCCTATTGAAGTGCAATAAACACCTGAATATTAACTTAACCCAAAGCGTTCTCTCTGGGCGGGCAGTCACGTATAATATAAATTTGGTGGGACAAGCACACGATCTCGACTGAGCTAGCCGCACATAATCGTTGTGAGCTAAACCAAGGAAATCATCTCGTTACAATACTTTATGGGGTTGGAGATGCTTCCTTCAATAATACTCTGCAAGGGTATACAAATTATGGCCATGCTATCTCCATCCCCTGCTCGTTCATGACCAATGATCGCCTACTGGGATCCTCTTCTTAGTTGGCTGCCAACCCAAAATGCTGCTGCTTCAGATCATATGAGGAGTACAAGAAGGATCATGAGAGCTCCCGTCCTCGGGAAGTGGCAACGGGAATGGTAATGGCCCCAGGACGACTGGGCAAGCACACACCGCCCTAGATACGCATAAGCACGGGTTCCGTGGAGAGCTCATGGAGAGAGGTCATGGTGGTCAGTCCCAAGGATCCGCTCGCGGCGACTTAAGCGATAAGTTCGTGGCAGCGGTCTTCGTGGACGCGTGCCCAACAATGGCAATGGGCCGGGCGACACGTCGCAGGTGTTCTACGACTAAAATGCGGAGAGATCCACCAGCGGCCAACTGGACAATGAGGTGGAGCAGCAGACGGAAGAGACCAGACGCATAAAGATGCCCTCGGGTCAACACTCCGCAGCGGGACCTGGAGAAGCGCTCCAGCAGTGGCAGTAGCAGTAGCAGCTCGTCCTCGTCGGCGGCACCGGGAGCTGGCTTTGAAAATCATAATTAAATAATTGGTTCGTTTTGCGGAGTTTAATTTGAGTTGTAAACAAACACAGCTGACAGTATGGCCGTTTCGTATGGATTTTCGGTGAACATAATAAAACCTGGTCACACTAGAAATATGAAATCGTTTTAGCTAGCTAAGGGTGTAGCTCTAATGACTCCTAGGCTAATGAGCTGATATTTCATAGAACGAGAAAGTTCGGTAAACCGAAGTCTGCAATTGGATAATTGAAAATCGAACCATTTTAGTAATGTTGAAAAAATATAGAATTTTGTAAATTTTACATTTTACATGTAGAATGTTACATTTTCATATAAATCGACCGATCGCTTCTATGGAAGCTATATGATATAGTGGTCCGATCTTAATGAAATTAAAACCGTAATTCTAGAACCATAAAAAACTGCTATATCTCAAAATTTATAGAAATACGTAAAAACAGAGAAGTTAAAATTTTTTTTACATTAATTTCGCCATCATTCCTATGGCAGCTATAGGATATAGTAGTCCGATTTCGGCCGTTCCGAAATATATACTGCGTGCTAAAGAAATAAGACTATGCTGAAAATTTCAGCTCGATAGCTCAAAAACTGAGAGACTAGTTCGCGTAGAAACCGACAGACTGACAGACGGACAGACAGACAGACAAGGCTAGATCGACTCGGCTGGTGATGCTGATCAAAAATATATATACTTTATGGGGTCGGAGATGCCTCCTTCACTGCGTTGCAAACATCTGGTCAAAATTATAATACCCTCTGCAAGGGTATAATAATTGATTTACGATTTACGATTTACTACTGTGGGCAAAAAGTAAGGTGAATTTGTTTGTAAAGTGAAAATTCTTTATTTATTCTCCTGAATCAATTTCATCCCCTTCAAAGTAATCCGCTCCCGATAAAATACACTTATGCCAACGTTTCTTCAAATCCTCGAAACAAACCAAATAGTCCCTTTCCGGTATAGCCACGAGCGCCCTCGTCGATTCCGCTTTTATCTCTTCAATCGACTTGAAACGCGTTCCCCGGAGTGGTTTTGGGAATAGCCAGAAGTCACACGGAGCCAAATCAGGAGAATACGGTGGTTGCGGAACGATATGCGTCGAATTCTTGGCGAAATGGTCACGAAGAACGAGTGCAGTGTGCGACGGTTCATTATCGAGAAGCAAAAACCAAGAGTTGTTGGCCCATAATTCTGGTCTTTTTCGACGAATTGCTTCACGCAAACGACACATAACGCTCAAATAATATTTCTTATTAACAGTTTGGCCAGGTGGAAGGAATTCATAGTGCACCACACCACGAAAATCGAAAAAAGATGTCATCATAACCTTGATTTGGTCGTCCGGAGCGCTCCAAGTCATCAACACGTTCCCGACCCTCTTTGAAGTCTTTGTACCACTTATAAACATTTTTCTGGGACATGGTAGAATCCTCAACGTTTCCACAGCCGAAATTTCATTCCGCAAACAAAATTTGATGGCACTTCTCTGTTCAATTAAATCAGACATTGTAAAAATCGACAAATGCACTCTTGATCGTTTGGTAAACACAAGCGTAAATATAGTACTGATACTGACATTGACATGAAATTACCGCCAAATGTCATCAACAGTCCTGCCAACTCAAAAAAAAAAAAAACTAGTCCGCCATCTTAAGCCCGCGAATTTTAAATTGAAAATTCACCTTACTTTTTGCCCACAGTAGTATAATAGATAATTATAATGAGTTCAATAATTTTATTTATTTTGCTCTATTTCTGCTTTTGGTTATTTATATCGATATTTCCAAGATCGATATACGCCAGCAGCAATCTATCATGTATCGCGTAAAGGGATCGTACTCTTTTGGCGATCCATTTTGGCTGATCATGAAGGAAGAGTTTTTGCATCATGATCAGTTAGGTTAACCCAGACGGCCCTCATGGGGCCTTACATAGGCCAATATGGCCCCTAGTTGTCCGGATGGGTTTGTAAGGACCTGACGAATTTTTACGAGTGATCGTGCACTATCGAAAGAAATCCATCAGTGATCAGTGATCATGTTGTTCTGGTTAACGCGACCAATTTATTGGACTAGGGTTAGTAAAGCCACCTACGAACTAGTGCGCAGTACTTTTGAATAGGAATCGAAGTTTTTCTCCATAAACAAACGGAACGCCGTGCATATGTATGTACCGCGCGCGTCTTGCTTTTCGCACGCTGCGTCTGAGGTTTCCCCTTAACCATCCGTACCTTTCTTTTGCAAACAGTTTTTATTGTTGCAGAAGTTTTCAATTTTATTCTTTATAGTTCGAGCTGTGTGCACTAGTTAGGAATTTGCGACGAAAGCTGAGCAGTTCTTGACAATAATTTTCGGTGAAAACGTTAATATTTTCGGAGCTCCGATAAACACGTCTGTTTGGTTACGCGTTTGCGATTATTATTTATCTTCCAAAGTAAGCATCGGAAATTTTCAGAGTGTTTACTTCAATAGAGTAAAACAAGTGGGAAAGCTACAGTCGAGTGTGACTGACTGTGAGATACCCGGTACCCAAAGCATAGTGGGTGAAATTGAAACATGAAAAAATGAAAATGTTGGGTATTAAAGACAAATGTTGTTACAAACATGTTGAGCAACATCCAAAAAGAAAAAAGTTTGCTAGGAATATGTTGAGCAACACCAAAAAAAGACAAATGTAGCTAGAAACATGTTAAGCAACACCAATTGGCACAGAAGAAGAAATATACATAGATACTTTATTGTTAATAACTTCCATGTTTATCATCCGATTTACTCAAATTTTCAAAATATCTATTTACTTTAAGCCGAAAGGCTGGCATAAATCTTCCAACTGAACCCTCCACGAGGGTGCCGGCTGGGCAATGGGTACTGTATTATCCCGGATAACGGGTAATGCATTGCCTCATTGCTCATACCGGCGGGCACGGGGAGGAGCAATCCTTTCTGCGTGTCGCCAGCGATCACACACACTCTGGTATGGCGGGAGCAGATCATGCTAGTTGCAACGCTACTGCCACCACCACTACAATAACACCGCTGGGTAAGCTAAGCCGCACAGGTGCCGTCGTCGAGACAGGCATGGACCTGGAGAGCGTGCAGCTTACGCCCGAAGAAGAGGAGAAACTTCTCCGCTCGCCAAAGCCAGGCACCAGCTCCCTGCGCAGGGACGGGCCGAAACGCTCAAGCGAAGGGTAAAGGCGAAGGCGCAGTACAAAGCTGCCCTCAAGATCCAGAGCCGGCTCCAGGACAAGCAACCTCTCCAGTGAGGAGAAGGAAAAGCTGACCTGGACAGAGCAAAGGATTGAGGACAACCGGCTGCACTTCGCAAAACTCCCGCAAATGGCCTCTAAAGGTTTCGCCAATAAGGTGGAGGAGATGCTTGCCAACAAAAGGCAACGCTCCGCCGAGAGCGCCGCTAAAGACGCTCCGGTGAGCAAGCGGCAACGCAGGCCCAAGAAGGCAGGCCCAACACCCAGCAAAGCGAAGCCTACGAAGAAGAAGTCGAAGGTCAGTGAGGTGACCAAACGACGTTTGATCGTGGCTCTCATTGACCGGAGCGACGAAAATGGCAAGATGACCGAGGCGGGGTGGATGAAAGTACATGCGCGACTCGTGGAATCGCTGCTTACACGGATGGAGGAAGACCCCAAGGCTCCCAGCCCACATTCGATGGTGCCGGGTGGCTGAATGGGGTAAAAATTCTGAAGTGTATGGACGATCCGACTCTGAAGTGGATGACGCAAACGGTCGACCAATTGGAAGCTTTGTGGGAGGGGGCCAAGCTAGATGTGATGGACAGGGAGTTAATCCCATCCATACTGAAGGCGAAGGTACTCTATCCCATCGCAATCCAAGGGGACCGTGCGCTGAAGCTGCTACAGCGACAAAACCTGGATATCCCAACCGCTGACTGGAGGATCCTCCATATTGCGAGCCCACTTCCCAACGAGGCGGGCCAATGTGTAGTCCTTCAGATCACCAAAGAGGCGGAGGATATCCTGTATCCACGATTCGGGAAGATGGCGTGGAGCATGGGTAGCGTATACCTACGGCTCAAAAAGAGCCACCCCGAGGATAAAAATGCGCACACCCTACAGGCGGGCGAGGTGAAGAAGGACCTGGAGTCCATCGTCGATGCCGCTCAGGATCTGACTCTGGAAGGTTCGGAGGAGGAGGATGGTGACCTGACCGTAGTAGTCAATCCGTCAGGAGGTGAGCTCGTGCCCATGACCTTAATGGTGCTGCAGCTCAACCTCCATAAAAGCAAGGTTGCATCGACGGAACTCCTGGTTGCCATGGAGCAAGGCTCCGTCGACACAGCCTTGGTCCAGAAGCCATGGATTGCCTCTGGCAATTCTGTGGTTGAACTAAGGGCCTCCAACTACAATCTGTTCTACGCACCATCGGTAAGCAGGAATAGAACCACCGTACTCGTGCGGAAGGGTATCCACGCTAACCTTATGTCTTATAACAGCTCTGATGACCTGACTTTGGTGATGCTAGAAGCGCCTTCTGGTAGCCTCCTGCTACATGGCACACGACAGGCAACTGCTCGTGGGTGTAGACGCCAACGCACATCATAGCGTGTGGGGGAGCCCCGACATCAACGACAGAGGTGAGTCACTCTTAGAATTTATACTTTCAACTAACTTATCTGTAGCAAATGTGGGGGAGGAGCATACATACGTAGGCCCCACTTCATCAAACGTACTACTACATACAAACTGGGAAAGGTTAAATAGACAATCAAGACGAGGCTCGCCACACGTCCGGGCGTAGTAAAATCCGCGAAAGACATAGAAACGTCCCTAGAGACCCTTTCCAAGAAATTACTGGATGCGTATCATGCATCATGCCCAGTATCGAGAACTAAAAAGAGGACCAAGCCACCCTGGTGGAACAAGGACCTATCGAAACAAAGAAATAACCTCAGGGAATTCTTCAGAATCGCCAAGCAGGCGAAAGATGATGTCATCAACGAAGAATACAAAACCCTACTTAGAGAATACAAGAAACAACTACGCAAGGCGCAAAGAAGCACGTGGAGACGCTTCTGCTCCGATATCGAGACGGTCCCAGAAACGGCTAGACTCCGGAAGTTGTTAGCAAAGCAACCTACCGTACAGAGTCAGCTTAAACGCGACGACGGACAGTGGACTGAGGGCAGCGAAGAGGCCCTAGCAGCACTAATGCAAGCACACTTCCCAGGATGCACGGAGGTCTCCGATGCCAATGAGCACCAGGTCCTAGCAACTGGGATTGAAAACCCCCCAACTGATCTAATATCCTCTAGAAGAATCCAATGGGCTATAGACTCCTTCGCGGGTATAAAAGCACCAGGACTAGACGGAATATTTCCAGCCATGCTACAGGTGACCAAAGATGAGATCACCCCATGGCTCTCTGCAATATACACAGCTTGCCTAAGCACGGGCTATATCCCTATCTAATGGAGGACCTCTCGGATTGTCTTCCTGCCAAAAGCAGGAAAGTGCAGCCACATGAGCCCCAAGGACTACAGACCGATAAGCCTCACCTCATTTTTATTAAAAACACTCAAAAGCTGCTGAACCCATACATCAAAAACGATGTAGAGAGACTGATATCGACCGACCAGCATGCCTACACCACAGCGAAATCAGTAGAAACGGGAAACAAGGAATATAGTCTCGGAGTGTTTGTGGACATATCCGGAGCATTTAACAACGTCAAGACAGAAGCAATAATGGAACGCCTAGAAGTGACCAGCACGCATCCTGCCATCAACCTCTGGATAAGGAACCTTCTAAGTTGTAGGCGGGTACAATCCGATTGGGGCACCGCTTCCATTGTGAAGGGGGCGCACAGAGGCACACCACAAGGTGGAGTTCTGTCGCCCCTCCTATGGAATATGGTGGTGGACGACCTAATCAAGAGATTCGAAAGGAAAGCCCCAAAAATAACAGCTTATGTCGACGACATAAGCATAATTATTAAGTCTGTCCATCGACTCTCAGCTCTATCATGGAATTAACACTCAGGGAGATATGTGAGTGGGCGGAGAAGGTAGGACTCAGTATCAACGCGGACAAGACGGACCTCATTCTTTTTACCAAGAGATACAAGGTACCGCTATGGATCCCCCCGAAAGTCAACTCAACCAGGCTGACCCCGAAAACACAAGTCAAATACCTCGGCATAGTACTGGACAGCAAGCTAGCATGGAAACCCAATGTAATGGAGAGGGTGAAAAAGGCCACATAGCGCTATACGCATCCAAGAAGATGCTTAGCTGCACATGGGGCCTATCACCGCTCTAATGCATTGGATTTACATATCGGTGGTGCGTCCGACTCTGGTGCTGGTCTTAGTGTGGTGGCAGGCCACGGAAAAAGGACGTACAACAGCCTTATGGAGAAAACTCAGCGGCAGGCACTGCTCTGCATATCAGGGGCGCGCTCGAAACTATACTCGGTATCAACCCCATAGATATCCACGCGCAACTTACTACAGGAAAGGCAGCACAACGCCTAGTTGCAGCAGGAAATATGTCGCTCCATGGATTCGGGCATAGTTAAATTGGTCGTGATATGATCAGTATATCTGACTACATGATACCCAGAACTTACCCGGATGTTAAAACAACAACATTCATGGGACCGGACGACTGGAAAAACGGTCAGGACCATAATGAACACCTCAACATTTACACCGACGGCTCTAAGATGGAAGGAGGAGTAGGAGCGGGCATATATTGTACAGACCCTGAGATAAGGCTGTCATATAAGCTACCGAGCCAATGCAGCATATTTCAGGCGGAAGTATTTGCCATCAGGAAAGCAGCAGAGGCCGCGCAGAGTAAAAGCCACCAATACGAGACGGTCAACATATTCGTAGACAGCCAAGTGGCGATAAAATCCATGCAGTCTTCAATCGTCTATTCCAAAAATGTACTGGCGAGCAGGGAGACACTAGATATCCTCAGCACGACGAAGTCAGTGCGGATCTACTGGGTTCCCATCCAACAGAGCATTGATGGTAACGAGGCGGCGGACGATCTTGCAAAGGAAGGCGTCAAGCTGGCGGTGGACGATCTTGCAAAGGAAGGAGTCAAGCTGGCGAATGACAGAATGGAGAACGTGCCTGTCTCCTTAAGAACGCTTTAAAGCGAGCTTGAGAGACGGGCCGACGTGCAAATCAAAAGAAGGTGGAGAAACTCCACAACCTGCAATATCTCGAAGATCATGTGTGAGGAACGCAATGACAAACTCAGCCACTAAGTACTGCATCTACCACGGAAATATTGCAGACTGCTAGTGGGAATCCTCACTGGACACTGCCTGGCTGCGAGGCACGCAGTTAAGCTAAGCTCACCATCAATGGCAACTGCAGGAAATGCGATGAATCCGAGCCAATGGAAACCTTGGAGCATCTTATCTGCAAGTGCCCCGCCCTATCACGAGCAAGGATCAGACACCTAGGCGCCCCGGTATTGGCATCGCTAGAAGATGCATCCAGGAGAACGCCAGGCAAACTTGCTTTCGCGAAAAACACGTCGATCCTTAAGGACTTCGAAACCTCCTAAACTATCGCCAGGTTCATACTCACCCATCCGGAAAACTAATGGCCATATTGGCCTATGCAGCGCCCTGGGAGGGCCGCCCGGGTTAAACTAACCTTACCTTAAGCCGAAAATCACGGCTGGAGGCGGAAGTGGGCATGACTAAATTTATTTCATTTTTGTTCGCCATTTTTTTATACCCGGTACCCATAGGGTACAAGGGTATTATAAGTTAGTGCCAACCGATAATGTATGTAACAGGCAGAAGGAGGAACTCCGACCCCATAAAGTCTATATACAAGGTGAGTTCCAAAGTAAAGAAGACTTTTTAATCTAGCGTCCTCTAGTGGCGCCATCTATATGTCAACTGGTGCGTTAGAATCTGCTATCGTTTATCGACTTCCAGTAAAAATTTCATGACATTTCATCTATTGGAAGTGAGGTTATTGCGTTTTAAGTGTCAGTATGTTTTTGTCATCGGTGCGAAAATGAGCTTCGAACTAAGAGCCAACATTAAATTTTGTTTTAAAATTGGTAAAACTTTTACCGAAACATTTCAATTGATGAAACAAGTTTATGGCGATGATTGCCTATCCCGTAGCAGAGTGCACGAGTGGTTTCAACGTTTTCAAAGTGGTCGTGAGGACATAAATGACGACGAGCCGAAACCCAAAAAATTGCGCCTTGAGAAGTCAAAAGTGAAGACAATGCTGATTTGTTTTTATGATTCCAAGGGTATTGTCCACAAAGAATTTGTTCCACCCGGCCAAAACGTTAATGCGGTATTCTACCTTGGAGTTTTGAAGCGTTTGGTGCGCCGTATTCGACGTGTTCGGCCCGAATATCGCGAAGATGGAAGTTGGCGTTTGTTGCACGATAATGCGCCGTCTCATCGATCGACGTTTGTGTCCGACTATTTGACCAAAAATTACATTTTAACCATCAACCACTCCCCGTATTCACCTGATATGGCACCGTGCGACTTCTACCTTTTCGGAAAAATGCATTTGCCGATGAAAGGAAAGCGTTATGCAGACGTAGAGGCCATTCAAAAGGCTTGCACCGGCATACTGGCGGCCATACCGGGCAACGAGCTAAAACACTCGTTCGACATGCTTTTGGACCGTGCAAAACGCTGTATTAAAGCAGAAGGAGACTATTTTGAATAAAATAAATTGATTTTGCCGAAAAAACTATTTGTTCTGTCTTTTTGTTAAAAGTCCTGTTTACTTTGGAACTCACCTTGTAATATATGTTTCTTGGTTTATAACTTGTTTTGTATGTTATGTTTTAGCTTAGATTAATAACTGTGTATTTGTGACCTGCATTTAAGTGTTTTATGTGTGATTTTTTTTTCAGATTTAATTTAATATCCTTAAAATATATAGGTTTTGAAAAGCACAGTGGGTGTAAAGGAGAAAAGTCCAGATCATATAAAGGAGATGTTGCAAAGCGGAATGTATAGCTTTATTGAAAAAGAGGCCGAAGTGAAGTGTGGCAATGTTTCTCAAAAATAAAAAACGAAAATGGAGTGGAATTGGCTGAGCTTGTAGCCTGTAAGATGTGTTTTACTGTTTTTAAGTTTGCAGGAAGTACATCAAACCTAGTGAAGCACAAATGTTATTTAGCGAATGCCACTAAGTTTTGCAAAGCCCCTATTGATGTGAATTTAGCAATTAAACAGGAGGGTGTAGCTGTTGTGACCGAATGGGTCACTAAGAACTGTCGTCCATTCAAAATAATCGACGACTCCGGCTTTAAAAAGTTTGCATCATTTTTAATCAATGTTGGAGCAAAGTTTGGTGCCAATGTCGACGTCGATAAATTATTACCGCAACCAACCACAGTTTCGAGAAACATAACCAAGATTTATGAGTCTCATTTTGGCCCAATAAAAGCCGAAATTCAAAAATGTAAAGCCTTTGGATATGCCATCACAAGTGACATATGGACAGATAATTTTTTGAAGTCGTCGTATTTGTCCTACATAAAGATAGGAGTTCTGGTTGAACGTCTAATGGCCATGAAAGAAAAGTCATGCACAGGTTTGTTATTCTTGTCTACAAGTGTACAATTAGATATTAATGCTATTTCCTATACCTAGGTATAAATATTCTGGCAAAAACAGAAGACATATTAGAGGATTTCGGATGTAATCTTGAAGAGGACAGTCCCATCATTGTTACAGATCGTGGGTCCAATATGATAAAAGCCTTTAGCGATTTTGAGAAAATCCATTGCATCAACCATCTGATAAACAACGCTTTTGGAAATGCTATCGATGTTGTTCCAGAGATGGGGATTATCGTCACCATATGTACCAAGCTTGTCAAATATTTTAAAAAGTCAGGACTGAATTCTTCTTTAGGGTTTTCTTTAAAAAGCTTTTGTCCCACTCGCTGGAATACAGTATACTAGTTGTTGAAATCAGTAGAAATTAATTGGATTGACTTAACCACTATGCTCAAAGATAAAAACCAGACATCCGGAATTGAAGGTATTAATATAAAGCATTTAGGTTCCATTGTCCGCCTATTAGAAGTTTTTGAAAATGTTTCAAAAAAAACTTGAAGCGAGCAAACGTCCGACTATTCATTTAGTTTTGCCGAATATAAATAAATTAAAGAAATCATGTCTGTCCGAATACAATGATATTGATATCATCCAATCGCTAAAGCTCGCACTACATTCAGAAATATTAGCTACAATAATTCCAAATTTGACAATATATCACAACATAGCCATATTTCTTTTCCCACCCACTAACAAACTCATTCAATTTTCTCCTTCTGAAAGGGGATCTGTAATAAATGAGTGCAAAAATATTATACAACATTTTGTTAAAGACACTCTTTGTAAAACAGCAGAAACCCCTTTAGCTAATGATGAATTCGCAGAGTATATAGATGTCCACCCAGCTGACACAAATAAAGATCAAGTTGAGCAGGAAATTGCAGGGTATTCAAATATTAACGTCACATACTCAGCAAAACACACCAAGTGCGTACCTAAAAATATTTCCAATTGGTTAAGTAATTAATTATTCTTTGTTTTGATTATAGGTTATTTTGCACTAAGTGCGTACCTAAAAATACTTCCAATTGGTTAAGTAATTAATTATTCTTTGTTTTGATTCTAGGTTATTTTGCACAGCTGATTTTTTATTTTGACATTAAACGAAAATAAGGACATAGAAGGTCCTTTATAATTTTATATATAATATAATTTTAATATTGAAATACAACAAAAATGGAATTAGAAAGAAGGTAATAACTACGTATTTTACGTTGTCAAATTTTTGTTTTATTTATATTTCACGCATGAATGTATTCAAAGTGTGCATAGTGTCGACATATATAGTATTTACGGTAAGCACAATTTAACAAAAATTTTAAGCTTCACAGACCACTGTACCGCGACGATCACACAGGCAGGCGCTTGGATTTTGTGTATTCATAGTTCGTCAGTGTGCGTGTTTGCTTTGCGCACAAACGGTGCAGTTCATATATAGTAACTGCAATAGAAAGAAGACTATCTGCAAAGTTTCATTCGGATAGCTCAAAAACTGAGAGACTACTTTGCGCAGCAACGTCTGTCCGTTGCTATATAGATAGACGGACAGATAGACGGAAATCGACTCGGCTGGTGATGCTGATCAAGAATATATATACTGTGAGGAGTTGTATTTAAACTCCCCACAAAGCAGTGTGCAGTGGATACACACTGCCGAGGGCAACAGACGCTTGGCAGCCAAGCGGGGCAAGGGGACGGGGGAGGATGAGGACTGCCTAGCAACAGGCAGTGCCGATGCAGGTGTCCGCCACAAAGGAGACGCCGCTAATATAGCGGGACTCTGGTGGACATTGCACCCGGTGGCGTGATCGGCGGCCGTGGACTTTGGCCGCCAAGGAGGAGACGCCGATAAGTAACGGGACAGGGGCCGGACTTTGGACCGGGTGGCGTGACCGACGCCGGCAAGAATAACGGGACTGAGGGAGCCTATAAAAGGCAGAGAACGCATGCGCAGAGGAACCAGTACGAGTGCGAGGATTCAAGCGAGTGCGTCAACGGAGCCAGTGAAAGTGACCCAAGTAACCAAGATCAAGAAGCAAAGTCGAGAAGTTCGGAGCTTGAAGTGGCAAGCCTTCCGAGCAGAGGCTTCAAAGCTGAGATCTGTCGCGTTCAGAGGGTACGGTCACAGAGCCAAGGAATCAAGGAGTCAAGGAGTCAACATCCCAAGGAACAGCGAGATCCTGTGGCAAGGACCAACCGGAGGAATCAACGGTCGAGTGGAATCAAGTTGTGGGAGTTGCGCGCGTGGCTAGGCTTTGCCGGGCGATACACCGTGTCGACGATATCCCAGACCAAGGCGCAGAGCGGGCGATAAGGGTGGCTAGGCTTTGCCGGGCGATACATCCTGCTAGCTCGGTGCTTGAAGCTGCAAAGCGGGCGTTCGGAGTGGCTAGGCTTCGGCTGGGCGATACACTCTGCTAGCTTTGTAGTGAGGTCGCGAAGTGGGCGTTCGGGGTGGCTAAGCTTGGGCTGGGCGATACACCCTGCTAGCTTCGGCAGCGAGACGACCAAGCGATCGGCGAGAAAGGAGTGCAACCGCACCCGGGAGGAGCAGGACGCAGCGGAAATTGTATTGCAAATATCCTATTGAAGTGCAATAAACACCTGAATATTAACTTAACCCAAAGCGTTCTCTCTGGGCGGGCAGTCACGTATAATATAGCCGCACATAATCGTTGTGAGCTAAACCAAGGAAATCATCTCGTTACAATACTTTATGGGGTTGGAGATGCTTCCTTCAATAATACTCTGCAAGGGTATACAAATTATGGCCATGCTATCTCCATCCCCTCCTCGTTCATGACCAATGATCGCCTACTGGGATCCTCTTCTTAGTTGGCTGCCAACCCAAAATGCTGCTGCTTCAGATCATATGAGGAGTACAAGAAGGATCATGAGAGCTCCCGTCCTCGGGAAGTGGCAACGGGAATGGTAATGGCCCCAGGACGACTGGGCAAGCACACACCGCCCTAGATACGCATAAGCACGGGTTCCGTGGAGAGCTCATGGAGAGAGGTCATGGTGGTCAGTCCCAAGGATCCGCTCGCGGCGACTTAAGCGATAAGTTCGTGGCAGCGGTCTTCGTGGACGCGTGCCCAACAATGGCAATGGGCCGGGCGACACGTCGCAGGTGTTCTACGACTAAAATGCGGAGAGATCCACCAGCGGCCAACTGGACAATGAGGTGGAGCAGCAGACGGAAGAGACCAGACGCATAAAGATGGTCAACACTCCGCAGCGGGACCTGGAGAAGCGCTCCAGCAGTGGCAGTAGCAGTAGGTAGCAGTAGCAGCTCGTCCTCGTCGGCGGCACCGGGAGCTGGCCCCACGGCTTTGAAAATCATAATTAAATAATTGGTTCGTTTTGCGGAGTTTAATTTGAGTTGTAAACAAACACAGCTGACAGTATGGCCGTTTCGTATGGATTTTCGGTGAACATAATAAAACCTGGTCACACTAGAAATATGAAATCGTTTTAGCTAGCTAAGGGTGTAGCTCTAATGACTCCTAGGCTAATGGGCTGATATTTCATAGAACGAGAAAGAAAGCTAACTTCGGTAAACCGAAGTCTGCAATTGGATAATTGAAAATCGCACCATTTTAGTAATGTTGAAAAAATATAGAATTTTGTAAATTTTACATTTTACATGTAGAATGTAACATTTTCATATAAATCGACCGATCGCTTCTATGGAAGCTATATGATATAGTGGTCCGATCTTAATGAAATTAAAACCGTAATTCTAGAACCATAAAAAACTGCTATATCTCAACATTTATAGAAATACGTAAAAACAGAGAAGTTAAAATTGTTTTTACATTAATTTCGCCATCATTCCTATGGCAGCTATAGGATATAGTAGTCCGATTTCGGCCGTTCCGAAATATATACTGCGTGCTAAAGAAATAAGACTATGCTGAAAATTTCAGCTCGATAGCTCAAAAACTGAGAGACTAGTTCGCGTAGAAACCGACAGACTGACAGACGGACAGACAGACAGACAAGGCTAGATCGACTCGGCTGGTGATGCTGATCAAAAATATATATACTTTATGGGGTCGGAGATGCCTCCTTCACTGCGTTGCAAACATCTGGTCAAAATTATAATACCCTCTGCAAGGGTATAATAATTGATTTACGATTTACGATTTACTACTGTGGGCAAAAAGTAAGGTGAATTTGTTTGTAAAGTGAAAATTCTTTATTTATTCTCCTGAATCAATTTCATCCCCTTCAAAGTAATCCGCTCCCGATAACATACACTTATGCCAACGTTTCTTCAAATCCTCGAAACAAACCAAATAGTCCTTTTCCGGTATAGCCACGAGCGCCCTCGTCGATTCCGCTTTTATCTCTTCAATCGACTTGAAACGCGTTCCCCGGAGTGGTTTTGGGAATAGCCAGAAGTCACACGGAGCCAAATCAGGAGAATACGGTGGTTGCGGAACGATATGCGTCGAATTCTTGGCGAAATGGTCACGAAGAACGAGTGCAGTGTGCGACGGTTCATTATCGAGAAGCAAAAACCAAGAGTTGTTGGCCCATAATTCTGGTCTTTTTCGACGAACGCTCAAATAATATTTCTTATTAACAGTTTGGCCAGGTGGAAGGAATTCATAGTGCACCACACCACGAAAATCGAAAAAAGCTGTCATCATAACCTTGATTTGGTCGTCCGGAGCGCTCCAAGTCAACACGTTCCCGACCCTCTTTGAAGTCTTTGTACCACTTATAAACATTTTTCTGGGACATGGTAGAATCACCAAAGGCCTTCCGCAACATCCTCAATGTTTCCACAGCCGAAATTTCATTCCGCAAACAAAATTTGATGGCACTTCTCTGTTCAATTAAATCAGACATTGTAAAAATCGACAAATGCACTCTTGATCGTTTGGTAAACACAAGCGTAAATATAGTACTGATACTGACATTGACATGAAATTACCGCCAAATGTCATCAACAGTCCTGCCAACTCAAAAAAAAAAAAATTGGTCCGCCATCTTAAGCCCGCGAATTTTAAATTGAAAGTTCACCTTACTTTTTGCCAACAGTAGTATAATAGATAATTATAATGAGTTCAATAATTTTATTTATTTTGCTCTATTTCTGCTTTTGGTTATTTATATCGATATTTCCAAGATCGATATACGCCAGCAGCAATCTATCATGTATCGCGTAAAGGGATCGTACTCTTTTGGCGATCCATTTTGGCTGATCATGAAGGAAGAGTTTTTGCATCATGATCAGTTAGGTTAACCCAGACGGCCCTCATGGGGCCTTACATAGGCCAATATGGCCCCTAGTTGTCCGGATGGGTTTGTAAGGACCTGACGAATTTTTACGAGTGATCGTGCACTATCGAAAGAAATCCATCAGTGATCAGTGATCATGTTGTTCTGGTTAACGCGACCAATTTATTGGACTAGGGTTAGTAAAGCCACCTACGAACTAGTGCGCAGTACTTTTGAATAGGAATCTAAGTTTTTCTCCATAAACAAACGGAACGCCGTGCATATGTATGTACCGCGCGCGTCTTGCTTTTCGCACGCTGCGTCTGAGGTTTCCCCTTAACCATCCGTACCTTTCTTTTGCAAACAGTTTTTATTGTTGCAGAAGTTTTCAATTTTATTCTTTATAGTTCGAGCTGTGTGCACTAGTTAGGAATTTGCGACGAAAGCTGAGCAGTTCTTGACAATAATTTTCGGTGAAAACGTTAATATTTTCGGAGCTCCGATAAACACGTCTGTTTGGTTACGCGTTTGCGATTATTATTTATCTTCCAAAGTAAGCATCGGAAATTTTCAGAGTGTTTACTTCAATAGAGTAAAACAAGTGGGAAAGCTACAGTCGAGTGTGACTGACTGTGAGATACCCGGTACCCAAAGCATAGTGGGTGAAATTGAAACATGAAAAAATGAAAATGTTGGGTATTAAAGACAAATGTTGTTACAAACATGTTGAGCAACATCCAAAAAGAAAAAAGTTTGCTAGGAATATGTTGAGCAACACCAAAAAAAGACAAATGTAGCTAGAAACATGTTAAGCAACACCAATTGGCACAGAAGAAGAAATATACATAGATACTTTATTGTTAATAACTTCCATGTTTATCATCCGATTTACTCAAATTTTCAAAATATCTATTTACTTTAAGCCGAAAGGCTGGCATAAATCTTCCAACTGAACCCTCCACGAGGGTGCCGGCTGGGCAATGGGTACTGTATTATCCCGGATAACGGGTAATGCATTGCCTCATTGCTCATACCGGCGGGCACGGGGAGGAGCAATCCTTTCTGCGTGTCGCCAGCGATCACACACACTCTGGTATGGCGGGAGCAGATCATGCTAGTTGCAACGCTACTGCCACCACCACTACAATAACACCGCTGGGTAAGCTAAGCCGCACAGGTGCCGTCGTCGAGACAGGCATGGACCTGGAGAGCGTGCAGCTTACGCCCGAAGAAGAGGAGAAACTTCTCCGCTCGCCAAAGCCAGGCACCAGCTCCCTGCGCAGGGACGGGCCGAAACGCTCAAGCGAAGGGTAAAGGCGAAGGCGCAGTACAAAGCTGCCCTCAAGATCCAGAGCCGGCTCCAGGACAAGCAACCTCTCCAGTGAGGAGAAGGAAAAGCTGACCTGGACAGAGCAAAGGATTGAGCACAACCGGCTGCACTTCGCAAAACTCCCGCAAATGGCCTCTAAAGGTTTCGCCATTAAGGTGGAGGAGATGCTTGCCAACAAAAGGCAACGCTTCGCCGAGAGCGCCGCTAAAGACGCTCCGGTGAGCAAGCGGCAACGCAGGCCCAAGAAGGCAGGCCCAACACCCAGCAAAGCGAAGCCTACGAAGAAGAAGTCGAAGGTCAGTGAGGTGACCAAACGACGTTTGATCGTGGCTCTCATTGACCGGAGCGACGAAAATGGCAAGATGACCGAGGCGGGGTGGATGAAAGTACATGCGCGACTCGTGGAATCGCTGCTTACACGGATGGAGGAAGACCCCAAGGCTCCCAGCCCACATTCGATGGTGCCGGGTGGCTGAATGGGGTAAAAATTCTGAAGTGTATGGACGATCCGACTCTGAAGTGGAAGCTTTGTGGGAGGGGGCCAAGCTAGATGTGGTGGACAGGGAGTTAATCCCATCCATACTGAAGGCGAAGGTACTCTTTCCCATCGCAATCCAAGGGGACCGTGCGCTGAAGCTGCTACAGCGACAAAACCTGGATATCCCAACCGCTGACTGGAGGATCCTCCATATTGCGAGCCCACTTCCCAACGAGGCGGGCCAATGTGTAGTCCTTCAGATCACCAAAGAGGCGGAGGATATCCTGTATCCACGATTCGGGAAGATGGCGTGGAGCATGGGTAGCGTATACCTACGGCTCAAAAAGAGCCACCCCGAGGATAAAAATGCGCACACCCTACAGGCGGGCGAGGTGAAGAAGGACCTGGAGTCCATCGTCGATGCCGCTCAGGATCTGACTCTGGAAGGTTCGGAGGAGGAGGAGGATGGTGACCTGACCGTAGTAGTCAATCCGTCAGGAGGTGCCCATGACCTTAATGGTCCTGCAGCTCAACCTACATAAAAGCAAGGTCGCATCGACGGATCTCCTGGTTGCCATGGAGCAAGGGTCCGTCGACACAGCCTTGGTCCAGGAGCCATGGATTGCCTCTGGCAATTCCGTGGCTGGATAAGGTCCTCCAACTACAATCTGTTTTACCCACCATCGGTAAGCAGGAATAGAACAGCCGTACTCTAGCGGAAGGGTATCCACGCTAACCTTATGTCTCATTACAGCTCTGATGACCTGACTGTGGTGACGCTAGATAGCGGGGTACCTTCTGGTAGCCTCCTGCTACATGGCACACGACAGGCCAGCTCCACCGGAGGAACTCAGGAGCCTTGTTGAACCCGTCCCGAAAGACCAGCAACTGCTCGTGGCTGCAAACGCCAACGCACATCATAGCGTGTGGGGGAGCCCCTACATCAACGACAGAGGTGAGTCACTGTTAGAATTTATACTTTCAACTAACTTATCTGTAGCTAATGTGGGGGACGAGCATACATACGTACCACTTCATCAAACGTACTACTACTACAAACTGGGAAAGGTTAAATAGACAATCAAGACGAGACTCGCAACACGTCCGAGCGTAGTAAAATCCGCGAAAGACATAGAAACGTCCCTAGAGACCCTTTCCAAGAAATTACTGGATGCGTATCATGCATCATGCCCAGTATAGAGAACTAAAATGAGAACCAAGCCACCCTGGTGGAACAAGGACCTATCGAAACAAAGAAATAACCTCAGGGAATTCTTCAGAATCTCCAAGCAGGTGAAAGATGATGTCATCAACGAAGAATACAAAACCCTACTTAGAGAATACAAGAAACAACTACGCAAGGCGCAAAGAAGCACGTGGAGACGCTTCTGCTCCGATATCGAGACGGTCCTAGAAACGGCTAGACTCCGGAAGTTGTTAGCAAAGCAACCTACCTACAGAGTCAGCTTAAACGAGACGACGGACAGTGGACTGAGGGCAGCGAAGAGGCCCGAGCAGCACTAATGCAAGCACACTTCCCAGGATGCACGGAGGTCTCCGGTGCCAATGAGCACCAGGTCCTAGCAACTGGGATTGAAAACCCCCAACTGATCTAATATCCTCTAGAAGAATCCAATGGGCTATAGACTCCTTCGCGGGTATAAAAGGACCAGGACTAGGCGGAATATTTCCAGCCATGCCACAGGTGATCAAAGATGAGATCACCCCATGGCTCTCTGCAATGTACACAGCTTGACTAAGCACGGGCTATATCCCTATCTAATGGAAGACCTCTCGGATTGTCTTCCTGCCAAAAGCAGGAAAGTGCAGCAGTCACATGAGCCCCAAGGACTACAGACCGATAAGCCTCACCTCATTTTTACTAAAAACACTCGAAAAGCTGCTGGACCTATGCATCAGAAATGATGTAGGGAGACTAATGTCGACCAACCAGCATGCCTACACCAAATGGAAATCAGTAGAAACGGGAAACAAGGAATATAGTCTCGGAGTGTTTGTGGACATATACGGAGCATTTAACGACGTCAAGACAGAAGCAATAATGGAACGCCTAGAAGTGACCAGCACGCATCCTGCCATCAACCTCTGGATAAGGAACCTTCTAAGTTGTAGGCGGGTACAATCCGATTGGGGCACCGCTTCCATTGTGAAGGAGGCGCACAGAGGCACACCACAAGGTGGAGTTCTGTCGCCCCTCCTATGGAATATGGTGGTGGACGGCCTAATCAAGAGATTCGAAAGGAAAGCCCTAAAAATAACAGCTTATGTCGACGACATAAGCATAATAATTAATCTGTCTATCGACTCTCAGCTCTATCATGGAATTAACACTCAGGGAGATATGTGAGTGGGCGGAGAAGGTAGGACTCAGTATCAACGCGGACATGACGGACCTCATTGTTTTTACCAAGAGATACAAGAAGATATGGATCCCCCCAAAAGTCAACTCAACCACGCTGACCCCGAAAACACAAGTCAAATACCTCGCCATAGTACTGGACAGCAAGCTAGCATGGAAACCCAATGTAATGGAGAGGGTGAAAAAGAGCTATACGCATCCAAGACGATGCTTAGCTGCACATGGGGCCTATCAGCCGCTCTAATGCATTGGATTTACATATCGGTGGTGCGTCCGACTCTGGTGCTGTCTTAGTGTGGTGGCAGGCCGAGCCAATGCAGCATATTTCAGGCGGAAGTATTTGCCATCAGGAAAGCAGCAGAGGCCGCGCAGAGTAAAAGCCACCAATACGAGATGGTCAACATATTCGAAGACAACTAAGCGACGATAAAATCCATGCAGTCATCAGTCGTCTATTCCAAAAATGTAATGGCGAGCAGGGAGGCACTAGATATCCTCAGCACGACAAAGTCAGCGCGGATCTACTGGGTTCCCAGCCACCAGGGCATTGATGGTAACGAGGCGGCGGACGATCTTGCAAAGGAAGGCTGGCGAATGACAGAATGGAGAACGTACCTGTCTCCTTAAGAACGCTTTAAAGCGAGCTTGAGAGACGGGCCGACGTGCAAATCAAAAGAAGGTGGAGAAACTCCACAACCTGCAATATCTCGAAGATCATGTGTGAGGAACGCAATGACAAACTCAGCCACTAAGTACTGCATCTACCACGGAAATATTGCAGACTGCTAGTGGGAATCCTCACTGGACACTGCCTGGCTGCGAGGCACGCAGTTAAGCTAAGCTCACCATCAATGGCAACTGCAGGAAATGCGATGAATCCGAGCCAATGGAAACCTTGGAGCATCTTATCTGCAAGTGCCCCGCCCTATCACGAGCAAGGATCAGACACCTAGGCGCCCCGGTATTGGCATCGCTAGAAGATGCATCCAGGAGAACGCCAGGCAAACTACTTGCTTTCGCGAAAAACACGTCGATCCTTAAGGACTTCGAAACCTCCTAAACTATCGCCAGGTTCATACTCACCCATCCGGAAAACTAATGGCAATATTGGCCTATGCAGCGCCCTGGGAGGGCCGCCCGGGTTAAACTAACCTTACCTTAAGCCGAAAATCACGGCTGGAGGCGGAAGTGGGCATGACTAAATTTATTTCATTTTTGTTCGCCATTTTTTTATACCCGGTACCCATAGGGTACAAGGGTATTATAAGTTAGTGCCAACCGATAATGTATGTAACAGGCAGAAGGAGGAACTCCGACCCCATAAAGTCTATATACAAGGTGAGTTCCAAAGTAAAGAAGACTTTTTTAATCTAGCGTCCTCTAGTGGCGCCATCTATATGTCAACTGGTGCGTTAGAATCTGCTATCGTTTATCGACTTCCAGTAAAAATTTCATGACATTTCATCTATTGGAAGTGAGGTTATTGCGTTTTAAGTGTCAGTATGTTTTTGTCATCGGTGCGAAAATGAGCTTCGAACTAAGAGCCAACATTAAATTTTGTTTTAAAATTGGTAAAACTTTTACCGAAACGTTTCAATTGATGAAACAAGTTTATGGCGATGATTGCCTATCCCGTAGCAGAGTGCACGAGTGGTTTCAACGTTTTCAAAGTGGTCGTGAGGACATAAATGACGACGAGCCGAAACCCAAAAAATTGCGCCTTGAGAAGTCAAAAGTGAAGACAATGCTGATTTGTTTTTATGATTCCAAGGGTATTGTCCACAAAGAATTTGTTCCACCCGGCCAAAACGTTAATGCGGTATTCTACCTTGGAGTTTTGAAGCGTTTGGTGCGCCGTATTCGACGTGTTCGGCCCGAATATCGCGAAGATGGAAGTTGGCGTTTGTTGCACGATAATGCGCCGTCTCATCGATCGACGTTTGTGTCCGACTATTTGACCAAAAATCACATTTTAACCATCAACCACTCCCCGTATTCACCTGATATGGCACCGTGCGACTTCTACCTTTTCGGAAAAATGCATTTGCCGATGAAAGGAAAGCGTTATGCAGACGTAGAGGCCATTCAAAAGGCTTGCACCGGCATACTGGCGGCCATACCGGGCAACGAGCTAAAACACTCGTTCGACATGCTTTTGGACCGTGCAAAACGCTGTATTAAAGCAGAAGGAGACTATTTTGAATAAAATAAATTGATTTTGCCGAAAAAACTATTTGTTCTGTCTTTTTGTTAAAAGTCCTGTTTACTTTGGAACTCACCTTGTAATATATGTTTCTTGGTTTATAACTTGTTTTGTATGTTATGTTTTAGCTTAGATTAATAACTGTGTATTTGTGACCTGCATTTAAGTGTTTTATGTGTGATTTTTTTTTCAGATTTAATTTAATATCCTTAAAATATATAGGTTTTGAAAAGCACAGTGGGTGTAAAGGAGAAAAGTCCAGATCATATAAAGGAGATGTTGCAAAGCGGAATGTATAGCTTTATTGAAAAAGAGGCCGAAGTGAAGTGTGGCAATGTTTCTCAAAAATAAAAAACGAAAATGGAGTGGAATTGGCTGAGCTTGTAGCCTGTAAGATGTGTTTTACTGTTTTTAAGTTTGCAGGAAGTACATCAAACCTAGTGAAGCACAAATGTTATTTAGCGAATGCCACTAAGTTTTGCAAAGCCCCTATTGATGTGAATTTAGCAATTAAACAGGAGGGTGTAGCTGTTGTGACCGAATGGGTCACTAAGAACTGTCGTCCATTCAAAATAATCGACGACTCCGGCTTTAAAAAGTTTGCATCATTTTTAATCAATGTTGGAGCAAAGTTTGGTGCCAATGTCGACGTCGATAAATTATTACCGCAACCAACCACAGTTTCGAGAAACATAACCAAGATTTATGAGTCTCATTTTGGCCCAATAAAAGCCGAAATTCAAAAATGTAAAGCCTTTGGATATGCCATCACAAGTGACATATGGACAGATAATTTTTTGAAGTCGTCGTATTTGTCCTACATAAAGATAGGAGTTCTGGTTGAACGTCTAATGGCCATGAAAGAAAAGTCATGCACAGGTTTGTTATTCTTGTCTACAAGTGTACAATTAGATATTAATGCTATTTCCTATACCTAGGTATAAATATTCTGGCAAAAACAGAAGACATATTAGAGGATTTCGGATGTAATCTTGAAGAGGACAGTCCCATCATTGTTACAGATCGTGGGTCCAATATGATAAAAGCCTTTAGCGATTTTGAGAAAATCCATTGCATCAACCATCTGATAAACAACGCTTTTGGAAATGCTATCGATGTTGTTCCAGAGATGGGGATTATCGTCACCATATGTACCAAGCTTGTCAAATATTTTAAAAAGTCTGGACTGAATTCTTCTTTAGGGTTTTCTTTAAAAAGCTTTTGTCCCACTCGCTGGAATACAGTATACTAGTTGTTGAAATCAGTAGAAATTAATTGGATTGACTTAACCACTATGCTCAAAGATAAAAACCAGACATCCGGAATTGAAGGTATTAATATAAAGCATTTAGGTTCCATTGTCCGCCTATTAGAAGTTTTTGAAAATGTTTCAAAAAAACTTGAAGCGAGCAAACGTCCGACTATTCATTTAGTTTTGCCGAATATAAATAAATTAAAGAAATCATGTCTGTCCGAATACAATGATATTGATATCATCCAATCGCTAAAGCTCGCACTACATTCAGAAATATTAGCTACAATAATTCCAAATTTGACAATATATCACAACATAGCCATATTTCTTTTCCCACCCACTAACAAACTCATTCAATTTTCTCCTTCTGAAAGGGGATCTGTAATAAATGAGTGCAAAAATATTATACAACATTTTGTTAAAGACACTCTTTGTAAAACAGCAGAAACCCCTTTAGCTAATGATGAATTCGCAGAGTATATAGATGTCCACCCAGCTGACACAAATAAAGATCAAGTTGAGCAGGAAATTGCAGGGTATTCAAATATTAACGTCACATACTCAGCAAAACACACCAAGTGCGTACCTAAAAATATTTCCAATTGGTTAAGTAATTAATTATTCTTTGTTTTGATTATAGGTTATTTTGCACTAAGTGCGTACCTAAAAATACTTCCAATTGGTTAAGTAATTAATTATTCTTTGTTTTGATTCTAGGTTATTTTGCACAGCTGATTTTTTATTTTGACATTAAACGAAAATAAGGACATAGAAGGTCCTTTATAATTTTATATATAATATAATTTTAATATTGAAATACAACAAAAATGGAATTAGAAAGAAGGTAATAACTACGTATTTTACGTTGTCAAATTTTTGTTTTATTTATATTTCACGCATGAATGTATTCAAAGTGTGCATAGTGTCGACATATATAGTATTTACGGTAAGCACAATTTAACAAAAATTTTAAGCTTCACAGACCACTGTACCGCGACGATCACACAGGCAGGCGCTTGGATTTTGTGTATTCATAGTTCGTCAGTGTGCGTGTTTGCTTTGCGCACAAACGGTGCAGTTCATATATAGTAACTGCAATAGAAAGAAGACTATCTGCAAAGTTTCATTCGGATAGCTCAAAAACTGAGAGACTACTTTGCGCAGCAACGTCTGTCCGTTGCTATATAGATAGACGGACAGATAGACGGAAATCGACTCGGCTGGTGATGCTGATCAAGAATATATATACTGTGAGGAGTTGTATTTAAACTCCCCACAAAGCAGTGTGCAGTGGATACACACTGCCGAGGGCAACAGCCGCTTGGCAGCCAAGCGGGGCAAGGGGACGGGGAGGATGAGGACTGCCTAGCAACAGGCAGTGCCGATGCAGGTGTCCGCCACAAAGGAGACGCCGCTAATATAGCGGGACTCTGGTGGACATTGCACCCGGTGGCGTGATCGGCGGCCGTGGACTTTGGCCGCCAAGGAGGAGACGCCGATAAGTAACGGGACAGGGGCCGGACTTTGGACCGGGTGGCGTGACCGACGCCGGCAAGAATAACGGGACTGAGGGAGCCTATAAAAGGCAGAGAACGCATGCGCAGAGGAACCAGTACGAGTGCGAGGATTCAAGCGAGTGCGTCAACGGAGCCAGTGAAAGTGACCCAAGTAACCAAGATCAAGAAGCAAAGTCGAGAAGTTCGGAGCTTGAAGTGGCAAGCCTTCCGAGCAGAGGCTTCAAAGCTGAGATCTGTCGCGTTCAGAGGGTACGGTCACAGAGCCAAGGAATCAAGGAGTCAAGGAGTCAACATCCCAAGGAACAGCGAGATCCTGTGGAAAGGACCAATCGGAGGAATCAACGGTCGAGTGGAATCAAGTTGTGGGAGTTGCGCGCGTGGCTAGGCTTTGCCGGGTGATACACCGTGTCGACGATATCCCAGACCAAGGCGCAGAGCGGGCGATAAGGGTGGCTAGGCTTTGCCGGGCGATACATCCTGCTAGCTCGGTGCTTGAAGCTGCAAAGCGGGCGTTCGGAGTGGCTAGGCTTCGGCTGGGCGATACACTCTGCTAGCTTTGTAGTGAGGTCGCGAAGTGGGCGTTCGGGGTGGCTAAGCTTGGGCTGGGCGATACACCCTGCTAGCTTCGGCAGCGAGACGACCAAGCGATCGGCGAGAAAGGAGTGCAACCGCACCCGGGAGGAGCAGGACGCAGCGGAAATTGTATTGCAAATATCCTATTGAAGTGCAATAAACACCTGAATATTAACTTAACCCAAAGCGTTCTCTCTGGGCGGGCAGTCACGTATAATATAGCCGCACATAATCGTTGTGAGCTAAACCAAGGAAATCAGCTCGTTACAATACTTTATGGGGTTGGAGATGCTTCCTTCAATAATACTCTGCAAGGGTATACAAATTATGGCCATGCTATCTCCATCCCCTCCTCGTTCATGACCAATGATCGCCTACTGGGATCCTCTTCTTAGTTGGCTGCCAACCCAAAATGCTGCTGCTTCAGATCATATGAGGAGTACAAGAAGGATCATGAGAGCTCCCGTCCTCGGGAAGTGGCAACGGGAATGGTAATGGCCCCAGGACGACTGGGCAAGCACACACCGCCCTAGATACGCATAAGCACGGGTTCCGTGGAGAGCTCATGGAGAGAGGTCATGGTGGTCAGTCCCAAGGATCCGCTCGCGGCGACTTAAGCGATAAGTTCGTGGCAGCGGTCTTCGTGGACGCGTGCCCAACAATGGCAATGGGCCGGGCGACACGTCGCAGGTGTTCTACGACTAAAATGCGGAGAGATCCACCAGCGGCCAACTGGACAATGAGGTGGAGCAGCAGACGGAAGAGACCAGACGCATAAAGATGCCCTCGGGTCAACACTCCGCAGCGGGACCTGGAGAAGCGCTCCAGCAGTGGCAGTAGCAGTAGGTAGCAGTAGCAGCTCGTCCTCGTCGGCGGCACCGGGAGCTGGCCCCACGGCTTTGAAAATCATAATTAAATAATTGGTTCGTTTTGCGGAGTTTAATTTGAGTTGTAAACAAACACAGCTGACAGTATGGCCGTTTCGTATGGATTTTCGGTGAACATAATAAAACCTGGTCACACTAGAAATATGAAATCGTTTTAGCTAGCTAAGGGTGTAGCTCTAATGACTCCTAGGCTAATGGGCTGATATTTCATAGAACGAGAAAGAAAGCTAACTTCGGTAAACCGAAGTCTGCAATTGGATAATTGAAAATCGCACCATTTTAGTAATGTTGAAAAAATATAGAATTTTGTAAATTTTACATTTTACATGTAGAATGTAACATTTTCATATAAATCGACCGATCGCTTCTATGGAAGCTATATGATATAGTGGTCCGATCTTAATGAAATTAAAACCGTAATTCTAGAACCATAAAAAACTGCTATATCTCAACATTTATAGAAATACGTAAAAACAGAGAAGTTAAAATTGTTTTTACATTAATTTCGCCATCATTCCTATGGCAGCTATAGGATATAGTAGTCCGATTTCGGCCGTTCCGAAATATATACTGCGTGCTAAAGAAATAAGACTATGCTGAAAATTTCAGCTCGATAGCTCAAAAACTGAGAGACTAGTTCGCGTAGAAACCGACAGACTGACAGACGGACAGACAGACAGACAAGGCTAGATCGACTCGGCTGGTGATGCTGATCAAAAATATATATACTTTATGGGGTCGGAGATGCCTCCTTCACTGCGTTGCAAACATCTGGTCAAAATTATAATACCCTCTGCAAGGGTATAATAATTGATTTACGATTTACGATTTACTACTGTGGGCAAAAAGTAAGGTGAATTTGTTTGTAAAGTGAAAATTCTTTATTTATTCTCCTGAATCAATTTCATCCCCTTCAAAGTAATCCGCTCCCGATAACATACACTTATGCCAACGTTTCTTCAAATCCTCGAAACAAACCAAATAGTCCTTTTCCGGTATAGCCACGAGCGCCCTCGTCGATTCCGCTTTTATCTCTTCAATCGACTTGAAACGCGTTCCCCGGAGTGGTTTTGGGAATAGCCAGAAGTCACACGGAGCCAAATCAGGAGAATACGGTGGTTGCGGAACGATATGCGTCGAATTCTTGGCGAAATGGTCACGAAGAACGAGTGCAGTGTGCGACGGTTCATTATCGAGAAGCAAAAACCAAGAGTTGTTGGCCCATAATTCTGGTCTTTTTCGACGAACGCTCAAATAATATTTCTTATTAACAGTTTGGCCAGGTGGAAGGAATTCATAGTGCACCACACCACGAAAATCGAAAAAAGCTGTCATCATAACCTTGATTTGGTCGTCCGGAGCGCTCCAAGTCAACACGTTCCCGACCCTCTTTGAAGTCTTTGTACCACTTATAAACATTTTTCTGGGACATGGTAGAATCACCAAAGGCCTTCCGCAACATCCTCAATGTTTCCACAGCCGAAATTTCATTCCGCAAACAAAATTTGATGGCACTTCTCTGTTCAATTAAATCAGACATTGTAAAAATCGACAAATGCACTCTTGATCGTTTGGTAAACACAAGCGTAAATATAGTACTGATACTGACATTGACATGAAATTACCGCCAAATGTCATCAACAGTCCTGCCAACTCAAAAAAAAAAAAATTGGTCCGCCATCTTAAGCCCGCGAATTTTAAATTGAAAGTTCACCTTACTTTTTGCCAACAGTAGTATAATAGATAATTATAATGAGTTCAATAATTTTATTTATTTTGCTCTATTTCTGCTTTTGGTTATTTATATCGATATTTCCAAGATCGATATACGCCAGCAGCAATCTATCATGTATCGCGTAAAGGGATCGTACTCTTTTGGCGATCCATTTTGGCTGATCATGAAGGAAGAGTTTTTGCATCATGATCAGTTAGGTTAACCCAGACGGCCCTCATGGGGCCTTACATAGGCCAATATGGCCCCTAGTTGTCCGGATGGGTTTGTAAGGACCTGACGAATTTTTACGAGTGATCGTGCACTATCGAAAGAAATCCATCAGTGATCAGTGATCATGTTGTTCTGGTTAACGCGACCAATTTATTGGACTAGGGTTAGTAAAGCCACCTACGAACTAGTGCGCAGTACTTTTGAATAGGAATCTAAGTTTTTCTCCATAAACAAACGGAACGCCGTGCATATGTATGTACCGCGCGCGTCTTGCTTTTCGCACGCTGCGTCTGAGGTTTCCCCTTAACCATCCGTACCTTTCTTTTGCAAACAGTTTTTATTGTTGCAGAAGTTTTCAATTTTATTCTTTATAGTTCGAGCTGTGTGCACTAGTTAGGAATTTGCGACGAAAGCTGAGCAGTTCTTGACAATAATTTTCGGTGAAAACGTTAATATTTTCGGAGCTCCGATAAACACGTCTGTTTGGTTACGCGTTTGCGATTATTATTTATCTTCCAAAGTAAGCATCGGAAATTTTCAGAGTGTTTACTTCAATAGAGTAAAACAAGTGGGAAAGCTACAGTCGAGTGTGACTGACTGTGAGATACCCGGTACCCAAAGCATAGTGGGTGAAATTGAAACATGAAAAAATGAAAATGTTGGGTATTAAAGACAAATGTTGTTACAAACATGTTGAGCAACATCCAAAAAGAAAAAAGTTTGCTAGGAATATGTTGAGCAACACCAAAAAAAGACAAATGTAGCTAGAAACATGTTAAGCAACACCAATTGGCACAGAAGAAGAAATATACATAGATACTTTATTGTTAATAACTTCCATGTTTATCATCCGATTTACTCAAATTTTCAAAATATCTATTTACTTTAAGCCGAAAGGCTGGCATAAATCTTCCAACTGAACCCTCCACGAGGGTGCCGGCTGGGCAATGGGTACTGTATTATCCCGGATAACGGGTAATGCATTGCCTCATTGCTCATACCGGCGGGCACGGGGAGGAGCAATCCTTTCTGCGTGTCGCCAGCGATCACACACACTCTGGTATGGCGGGAGCAGATCATGCTAGTTGCAACGCTACTGCCACCACCACTACAATAACACCGCTGGGTAAGCTAAGCCGCACAGGTGCCGTCGTCGAGACAGGCATGGACCTGGAGAGCGTGCAGCTTACGCCCGAAGAAGAGGAGAAACTTCTCCGCTCGCCAAAGCCAGGCACCAGCTCCCTGCGCAGGGACGGGCCGAAACGCTCAAGCGAAGAGTAAAGGCGAAGGCGCAGTACAAAGCTGCCCTCAAGATCCAGAGCCGGCTCCAGGACAAGCAACCTCTCCAGTGAGGAGAAGGAAAAGCTGACCTGGACAGAGCAAAGGATTGAGCACAACCGGCTGCACTTCGCAAAACTCCCGCAAATGGCCTCTAAAGGTTTCGCCATTAAGGTGGAGGAGATGCTTGCCAACAAAAGGCAACGCTTCGCCGAGAGCGCCGCTAAAGACGCTCCGGTGAGCAAGCGGCAACGCAGGCCCAAGAAGGCAGGCCCAACACCCAGCAAAGCGAAGCCTACGAAGAAGAAGTCGAAGGTCAGTGAGGTGACCAAACGACGTTTGATCGTGGCTCTCATTGACCGGAGCGACGAAAATGGCAAGATGACCGAGGCGGGGTGGATGAAAGTACATGCGCGACTCGTGGAATCGCTGCTTACACGGATGGAGGAAGACCCCAAGGCTCCCAGCCCACATTCGATGGTGCCGGGTGGCTGAATGGGGTAAAAATTCTGAAGTGTATGGACGATCCGACTCTGAAGTGGAAGCTTTGTGGGAGGGGGCCAAGCTAGATGTGGTGGACAGGGAGTTAATCCCATCCATACTGAAGGCGAAGGTACTCTTTCCCATCGCAATCCAAGGGGACCGTGCGCTGAAGCTGCTACAGCGACAAAACCTGGATATCCCAACCGCTGACTGGAGGATCCTCCATATTGCGAGCCCACTTCCCAACGAGGCGGGCCAATGTGTAGTCCTTCAGATCACCAAAGAGGCGGAGGATATCCTGTATCCACGATTCGGGAAGATGGCGTGGAGCATGGGTAGCGTATACCTACGGCTCAAAAAGAGCCACCCCGAGGATAAAAATGCGCACACCCTACAGGCGGGCGAGGTGAAGAAGGACCTGGAGTCCATCGTCGATGCCGCTCAGGATCTGACTCTGGAAGGTTCGGAGGAGGAGGAGGATGGTGACCTGACCGTAGTAGTCAATCCGTCAGGAGGTGAGCTCTGCCCATGACCTTAATGGTCCTGCAGCTCAACCTACATAAAAGCAAGGTCGCATCGACGGATCTCCTGGTTGCCATGGAGCAAGGGTCCGTCGACACAGCCTTGGTCCAGGAGCCATGGATTGCCTCTGGCAATTCCGTGGCTGGATAAGGTCCTCCAACTACAATCTGTTTTACCCACCATCGGTAAGCAGGAATAGAACAGCCGTACTCTAGCGGAAGGGTATCCACGCTAACCTTATGTCTCATTACAGCTCTGATGACCTGACTGTGGTGACGCTAGATAGCGGGGTACCTTCTGGTAGCCTCCTGCTACATGGCACACGACAGGCCAGCTCCACCGGAGGAACTCAGGAGCCTTGTTGAACCCGTCCCGAAAGACCAGCAACTGCTCGTGGCTGCAAACGCCAACGCACATCATAGCGTGTGGGGGAGCCCCTACATCAACGACAGAGGTGAGTCACTGTTAGAATTTATACTTTCAACTAACTTATCTGTAGCTAATGTGGGGGACGAGCATACATACGTACCACTTCATCAAACGTACTACTACTACAAACTGGGAAAGGTTAAATAGACAATCAAGACGAGACTCGCAACACGTCCGAGCGTAGTAAAATCCGCGAAAGACATAGAAACGTCCCTAGAGACCCTTTCCAAGAAATTACTGGATGCGTATCATGCATCATGCCCAGTATAGAGAACTAAAATGAGAACCAAGCCACCCTGGTGGAACAAGGACCTATCGAAACAAAGAAATAACCTCAGGGAATTCTTCAGAATCTCCAAGCAGGTGAAAGATGATGTCATCAACGAAGAATACAAAACCCTACTTAGAGAATACAAGAAACAACTACGCAAGGCGCAAAGAAGCACGTGGAGACGCTTCTGCTCCGATATCGAGACGGTCCTAGAAACGGCTAGACTCCGGAAGTTGTTAGCAAAGCAACCTACCTACAGAGTCAGCTTAAACGAGACGACGGACAGTGGACTGAGGGCAGCGAAGAGGCCCGAGCAGCACTAATGCAAGCACACTTCCCAGGATGCACGGAGGTCTCCGGTGCCAATGAGCACCAGGTCCTAGCAACTGGGATTGAAAACCCCCCAACTGATCTAATATCCTCTAGAAGAATCCAATGGGCTATAGACTCCTTCGCGGGTATAAAAGGACCAGGACTAGGCGGAATATTTCCAGCCATGCCACAGGTGATCAAAGATGAGATCACCCCATGGCTCTCTGCAATGTACACAGCTTGACTAAGCACGGGCTATATCCCTATCTAATGGAAGACCTCTCGGATTGTCTTCCTGCCAAAAGCAGGAAAGTGCAGCAGTCACATGAGCCCCAAGGACTACAGACCGATAAGCCTCACCTCATTTTTACTAAAAACACTCGAAAAGCTGCTGGACCTATGCATCAGAAATGATGTAGGGAGACTAATGTCGACCAACCAGCATGCCTACACCAAATGGAAATCAGTAGAAACGGGAAACAAGGAATATAGTCTCGGAGTGTTTGTGGACATATACGGAGCATTTAACGACGTCAAGACAGAAGCAATAATGGAACGCCTAGAAGTGACCAGCACGCATCCTGCCATCAACCTCTGGATAAGGAACCTTCTAAGTTGTAGGCGGGTACAATCCGATTGGGGCACCGCTTCCATTGTGAAGGAGGCGCACAGAGACACACCACAAGGTGGAGTTCTGTCGCCCCTCCTATGGAATATGGTGGTGGACGGCCTAATCAAGAGATTCGAAAGGAAAGCCCTAAAAATAACAGCTTATGTCGACGACATAAGCATAATAATTAATCTGTCTATCGACTCTCAGCTCTATCATGGAATTAACACTCAGGGAGATATGTGAGTGGGCGGAGAAGGTAGGACTCAGTATCAACGCGGACATGACGGACCTCATTGTTTTTACCAAGAGATACAAGAAGATATGGATCCCCCAAAAGTCAACTCAACCACGCTGACCCCGAAAACACAAGTCAAATACCTCGCCATAGTACTGGACAGCAAGCTAGCATGGAAACCCAATGTAATGGAGAGGGTGAAAAAGAGCTATACGCATCCAAGACGATGCTTAGCTGCACATGGGGCCTATCAGCCGCTCTAATGCATTGGATTTACATATCGGTGGTGCGTCCGACTCTGGTGCTGTCTTAGTGTGGTGGCAGGCCGAGCCAATGCAGCATATTTCAGGCGGAAGTATTTGCCATCAGGAAAGCAGCAGAGGCCGCGCAGAGTAAAAGCCACCAATACGAGACGGTCAACATATTCGAAGACAACTAAGCGACGATAAAATCCATGCAGTCATCAGTCGTCTATTCCAAAAATGTAATGGCGAGCAGGGAGGCACTAGATATCCTCAGCACGACAAAGTCAGCGCGGATCTACTGGGTTCCCAGCCACCAGGGCATTGATGGTAACGAGGCGGCGGACGATCTTGCAAAGGAAGGCTGGCGAATGACAGAATGGAGAACGTACCTGTCTCCTTAAGAACGCTTTAAAGCGAGCTTGAGAGACGGGCCGACGTGCAAATCAAAAGAAGGTGGAGAAACTCCACAACCTGCAATATTTCGAAGATCATGTGTGAGGAACGCAATGACAAACTCAGCCACTAAGTACTGCATCTACCACGGAAATATTGCAGACTGCTAGTGGGAATCCTCACTGGACACTGCCTGGCTGCGAGGCACGCAGTTAAGCTAAGCTCACCATCAATGGCAACTGCAGGAAATGCGATGAATCCGAGCCAATGGAAACCTTGGAGCATCTTATCTGCAAGTGCCCCGCCCTATCACGAGCAAGGATCAGACACCTAGGCGCCCCGGTATTGGCATCGCTAGAAGATGCATCCAGGAGAACGCCAGGCAAACTACTTGCTTTCGCGAAAAACACGTCGATCCTTAAGGACTTCGAAACCTCCTAAACTATCGCCAGGTTCATACTCACCCATCCGGAAAACTAATGGCAATATTGGCCTATGCAGCGCCCTGGGAGGGCCGCCCGGGTTAAACTAACCTTACCTTAAGCCGAAAATCACGGCTGGAGGCAGAAGTGGGCATGACTAAATTTATTTCATTTTTGTTCGCCATTTTTTATACCCGGTACCCATAGGGTACAAGGGTATTATAAGTTAGTGCCAACCGATAATGTATGTAACAGGCAGAAGGAGGAACTCCGACCCCATAAAGTCTATATACAAGGTGAGTTCCAAAGTAAAGAAGACTTTTTTAATCTAGCGTCCTCTAGTGGCGCCATCTATATGTCAACTGGTGCGTTAGAATCTGCTATCGTTTATCGACTTCCAGTCAAAAATTTCATGACATTTCATCTATTGGAAGTGAGGTTATTGCGTTTTAAGTGTCAGTATGTTTTTGTCATCGGTGCGAAAATGAGCTTCGAACTAAGAACCAACATTAAATTTTGTTTTAAAATTGGTAAAACTTTTACCGAAACGTTTTAATTGATGAAACAAGTTTATGGCGATGATTGCCTATCCCGTAGCAGAGTGCACGAGTGGTTTCAACGTTTTCAAAGTGGTCGTGAGGACATAAATGACGACGAGCCGAAACCCAAAAAATTGCGCCTGGAGAAGTCAAAAGTGAAGACAATGCTGATTTGTTTTTATGATTCCAAGGGTATTGTCCACAAAGAATTTGTTCCACCCGGCCAAAACGTTAATGCGGTATTCTACCTTGGAGTTTTGAAGCGTTTGGTGCGCCGTATTCGACGTGTTCGGCCCGAATATCGCGAAGATGGAAGTTGGCGTTTGTTGCACGATAATGCGCCGTCTCATCGATCGACGTTTGTGTCCGACTATTTGACCAAAAATCACATTTTAACCATCAACCACTCCCCGTATTCACCTGATATGGCACCGTGCGACTTCTACCTTTTCGGAAAAATGCATTTGCCGATGAAAGGAAAGCGTTATGCAGACGTAGAGGCCATTCAAAAGGCTTGCACCGGCATAATGGCGGCCATACCGGGCAACGAGCTAAAACACTCGTTCGACATGCTTTTGGACCGTGCAAAACGCTGTATTAAAGCAGAAGGAGACTATTTTGAATAGAATAAATTGATTTTGCCGAAATAACTATTTTTTTTTTTTAAGTCCTGTTTACTTTGGAACTCACCTTGTAAATCTTGATCAGCGTCACCAGCTGAGATTTAGCCACGACCGTCTGTCTGTCCGTCCGTCCGCGTGAAACAACAGATCTCAGAGACTAAAAGAGCTAGAGCTTCAAAATTTGGTGACAACATTGGAATCTTTTGCACGCAAATCAACTTTGTTTTAAAATTTGGCCACGGCCACTTCCACCCCCGAAAATCAAGTTATTAAACAATAAAGTTTCTGTGTTTGCTTATTATTCTTCTCTCTCCCAAAAGCTAAGATCTCAGACACGCGAAAAGTGTTCCGTAGCATTGAGTCAAAACAAGAGGTCAATAGTCACCCTCTCGCTATATCGCACTGCTCAGGAATACTTTCCGGGTATCTGAGCACATAGCTGAGAGAGAGTGTCAGTCCGTGTTGCGCAACATGTCCCTAGCAACATTTGTCTTTTTTGGATGTTGCTCAACATGTTTCTAGCCACTTTTGTCTTCATTTCTCAACATTTTCATTTTTCCATGTTCATGTCTAATTTAATTTAACCCACAATGCTTTGGGTACCGGGTATCTCACAGTCGGTCACACTCGACTGTAGATTTCCCACTTGTTTTTTATTTTTTGTATGAATGCCTAACATCTTAAGAACATAAAGTACAAATTTGACCTCAATCAGAGCAAAAATAACGAAATAATGGTTAGTTGAACGGAGGTCATTCTATGTTCGATGTACTATATAAGCAGCCAAAACTTTAAAGCGCTCACCTGAGAAGTGCCATTTTCACGATTACTAAAAATCTACTTGACCAATCGTTTTGAAATTTTGCACACAGCTTCTGCAACTATTTCTCCAGGTATCACCGTAGGAGTTTTTTTTTTAATGTATTTTTTATTATACTTTTTATTTAACAATTATTTTTTTTTTTAGTCAAGAATTAAATCTTTGACTTCAAACTTTCATGAAAAATCGAAAAAAAAATTTTTTTTTTTAACTCAACGGTGATACTTCTGGACAATTATTCTTTAACTAATGTATATTTTGGTGTTCATATCGGACGAATCTGTGAACAGTTAGGAACATTTTTAGAAAAATTTTCTATATGTTACCTTATTATATGTCATTTAAATTAATAAATTAGCTAAAAGTAATATAGATAAATAATAAAGTAATATTAAATAATAAATAATTAGTAAGTACTTGCATAGTATACGTACACTATCTATTGGACTTTATTTAAAATCATTTTATCACTTAAATAAAATATTTTAAATTCATTACACATCCCAACAAAAGAAAGCATTTTCATTTTTAATTAAAATGATGGCGCTACAATATTGAAAAAATTGTTTGCCAGCTCAATACCAAAGAAACAAGCAGCATTGGCAGGGAATGCGCGAATCATTATTGGGGTAACACCACGATATAAAGCTAGTGGGCCATCCTTGACAATTAAATCCTTGAACACGCTACGAACTCCATGTTTGTAAGTTCCTTCTGGGGCTATAACGGCAAACATGTTTTAATATTGGCTTTATACATAATAAAAACTCACCTGATTGTAAACGACTTTTTAAAACGTCTGCTGGCATTCCCAAAATCCAGTAGGCCATTCCGGCTGCACCACCAGCAAAAATAGTTGAGGCCGTGTTAATTTGTCCAGTTTTTGATTTTGATTTAGCCACGTTCTGGATATATTCATACACCAGAAAATATAACCCATTGGCGGGTAAATCTGAAAGTCAGATTCGGATTAATAAGCTTTTGGTTATAAGTAAACATGTAATACATTCAAGTTTTCAGCCGCTAGTGTGCTCATGGCCTAAGGATAATAATGGAGACTTATTTAATGCATAAGAGAAGCATTAGCAGCAGGAAATCAACAATTTAAAATATTTGTAATTGAAGCCAGCTGTTCTGGTGGCAATGCAGTGACATTTTCATAAAGAGTTTTGCGAAATGCGGAGAAAAGAGTTGCCGAGGTTAAGAAAAACATTTCCTTCGCATAAGGGAGCGGGAATTAGCTGGAATTTTAAACAAAAACACTTTCTTCTTTAACCGTTTTTATAATAGCAAAACAAACATAAAAAGATTGTTCAAAATTAATCTCGGGATTATGTCGTTTTTATACACTTGTAGGGTATTATAATTTTGTCTAGAAGTTTGCAACGCAGTGGAGGAAGTGGAGACTCTCCGACCTCATAAATTATATACATATATTCTTGATCAGCATCACCAGCCAACTTGATCTAGCCATGTCCGTCTGTCCGTCTGTCCGTTGCTACGCAAACTAGTCTCTCAGTTTTCGAGCTATTCGAATGAAACTTTGCAGATAGTCTTCTTTCTATTGCAGGTAGTACTATATATACTCGTACTTATGTCCGAGCGGCTGGAACCGTACCACTATATCAGATAGCTGTCAGGAACCATAGGTCCAAAATGTCATATTCTAGCTATTTTTAAAGATATTGGGCACAAATTAAATATATGACCCTCTAATTATATTATAATTAAACAAATTATAACTTATCTGTTTTTCAACGTTTTTTTTATAAATTTTGAGATATTGCTGTTTTGAACGGGTTTAGAATTACGGTTTTAATTTCATAAAGATCGGACAACTATCACTGTGGGCGGCAGTCCACGTAGTGACGATGAGCACGCTGCCTATTTTGCCTTTTTAAATTTTTCAGCTAAGTGCCGATTTTGAAACTAATTAAAAACTATCAGAAATTTTTGGAGTTGAATGTGTCATCGTCACATTAATCTCACCTCGTTAAGAGGTGTTTTTATTTGATATCATATACATATATGTATATCTATATATATATATATATATAATATAGCTGCCATAGAAGCGTTCGATTGATTTATACAAAAATGTAAAATGTGTAGGAAAATGTTATAAAATAACCAAAATGGATCGACTTTCAATGATCCAATTGCAGACTGCAAAGGTATACAAACTTCTTGTTTTTTTCTTGTAAACTGAACACCCCTGGATTTTTCCTCTCAATTTAACATTTGAAAACTAGAACAGAGGCG
Organism: Drosophila rufa; assembly: GCA_018153105.1. NCBI lineage: Eukaryota > Metazoa > Arthropoda > Insecta > Diptera > Drosophilidae > Drosophila > Drosophila rufa. The sequence goes on along the minus strand of JAECXS010000003.1, from coordinate 1,023,679 downwards.
GCGGGAAGTTGGAATCGAACTGTTTATAAGGTGCGACCACAAAATAATTATTAATAAATCAAATATGTACATATGTATGTTATCATTAGCTAAATAAATTAGGTAATAATGTTACTGAAACATTAAAAAAATTTAAAAAAAAAATCGATTTACATTATCGCATTGTATTTTAAAATAATAAGTTACTTGGTGATCTGAATCTGCCATCCAAATGGTAATCAATAGTAATAATTAAAGGAATAATCATAAAAATGTTTTTCTAACAAGTAAGAAAGCTACAGTCGACTGTGCTCGACTGTGAGATACCCGGTGCCTAAACGTTTGCGCTTCACACTAAAAGGCAATTTAAAAATGTACATACACTACATTGCACGGCCAAGGCTCGAATGCGCCACCTGTCGGCTAGAGCTTGCAACAGCAGTGCCTTAGGGCGGTGTGTTAAAATTCTAACCTTATTGCTAATATCTCCCATGTTTATCATCTGATTTTACTGAAATTTTCAGGAAACGTCCGCTCTAATTTATTCATTTTTTGTATTTATTAACTTTTACCCGAAAAAAAACGAGTATAGCTTATTTAACGTTTTTTATGATTTTTGAGGGCGGAAGTGGGCGTGGCCAAATTTTAAAACAAACTTGATCTGCGTGCAATAGATTCCAATGTTGTCACCAAATTTGGTAACTCTAGCTCTTATAGTCTCTGAGATCTGTTGTTTCACACGGACGGACAGACGGACAGACGGACATGGCTAAATCGACTCGGCTGGTGATACTGATCAAGAATATATATACTTTATGGGGTCGGAGATGCCTCCTTCTGCCTGTTACATACATTCTCGGTTGGCACAAACTTATAATACCCTTGTACCCTATGCGTACCAGGTATAAAAATCATAAAATTGTTTAAATATATTTTGATATACGTAACCCTTATCCAAAAACTCCCACTCCCAAATAATCAGATTACCAGATAAATCTCCACATCGTCCGTAAACAAATGGACTATAAAATCAGACAGAGCACTGCGTAAATAATTTATATAGATAGAGGATATAAGGGGACCATGGAAAGATCCCTGAGCGACTCCCCGAGAGAGAGGCTACAGCAGTACCAGAAAAGTTAAAAAGACTTTTTAATTTAATCAGGTTCACTGAATCGAATTCTTTACTATGGTTTAGAAGGGTTAAAAACGTCACATATTTATTGTCCAGTTGCTTGCGAATATCTTCTACAATATCCGTTATTGTATAATAGCAATATTTTTTCCTGATTCTGAATTATTTTCTAGAAATTTCTAGATTTGTATCTGCAGTGACATTAAACTTTCAAGCACCTTAACAGGAAAGGGTAGAATAGAAATATGTCTGTAGTCCTAATTTGGCTTCTAATCTGGAATTGATATAAACATGTAACATGATAACTTAAAAAACTTTGTCTTTTGAAAATTGTTTAGTTTTTTTTACTATTTTCTGACGATTTTTGTATGATTTGCAAGTGTAGCAGAAGTTATAAATATGCCCCCTTGCCAATAAGTCCACGTAGGGAAGTCAAGCACTAGTGTCCGAGACTCTAATACATACTTCGGCAGTGCGCCCACTTTAGACTTGGCCATTCTGTTCTTGGAATTACGTTTGGCTTAGAAGTATGAGCGTATGCTTAGAAACCCGGAAAACTGGAGTTCAAATCCCAACCGGAGCTAATTTTTTGTAGATTATTTTTTTCTTTAATTTCTAATATGCGCAGACAAATGAACCTTCTATGAGCCCGAGTTGATGAGGCACAAAATGTGCTCCGAAAGAGCTCCAATTTATGAATATACGCCGAAAACGCTCTTAGGTTCGACACTTTTCAGACACATAATTATGACCACTCCTAACTTTGCTTGCTGGGTTCGCTTAATATCCCACACGTGAACCTACTGTAAGCAAGAAAAGATTTTGTCAGTCGACATAAATATTCCCTAAAGTGAATATATTCATAAATATCGGGGCTAAAGTGTTTATGAGCGAAATAATGAATGAATCTTAAATAATTTGCCTTCTTGTCCTTTCCTCTCTGGTCATCTCCCTCTTGAACGTATTTAAATGCTTTACGAACAGACCCTAACAGCACTCTGTCTCTCTTTATTTCTTACACATCGCAAACCACATACTCGTACATACATACATATGTACATCGCAAACCCAATGGGACCTCTGTCTCTTTCCCTTTTAAAAAATGTTACTTTAGCAACAGCAAACGGAATATACTGAAATGAAAATATAATAGATACATAGAATCCCTTTAATCTCGTTGCGACATACAGTTTGATAGGTATAAATAGAATTGTACAATTATTTTCATAAGGAAAATTTGTAATATGACATGTATGCATTCTTCCATTAAATGCTTATAAACTTTAAAACTATAATATATACTATATATTCAATATATATGTATATTCAATTAAAATAATAATGCCTTACAAACTTGTTACCCTTACTTGGGTAAGGGTATACAGTACTCAAAACAACAGAAATTTCTGGTATCGACTATTCCAGGATACGAGAAATCGACGAACGAAAATTGTGTTTCTATTTTTAGATTTAAAGCTTTAAACGAAATATATCTTAGTTTTATATGGTCTTTGGTACTGCTCATAAGTTCTGTAACTCTGGATATTTTTATAAATATTATTATATTGGATACTGAGATTCTGTTTAAGGTAATCGGCATCTTGTTTTACCTCGGTTTAATAACTTTTGTCTTCACAGGTATGCATTTGACAAACATATGAATTTAATAAATTATTATTTAAAACATCAAGATGACGATGAGCACATGACTGTAGTGCGTAGGGAGATTATTCTGCCGGTTTTCTGCCGCGACACAGACAGTGTAAACGGTCGTGTGACGTCGGTAAGCGTCTTCGGTTTAACTCGTGCGCGGTTTCTTGTTCGCTTCACGGAATTTTGCCAACGAAGCGCAAGCAAAAATGAAATTAGTAGCTGTTCAGCCGCCTACGAAGCATGATCTCGCTGCGCAATTTATTATATGCACTGACCAAAATGTTTTTGGAAGAGTGGGAATATGAATTTTTCTTTATTGAAAATATTTATGGAGATGCGGAATGTTTAATTTGTTCCTTTATTATTTCTATTTGTAAGCCTTTTAATATTAAGAGACATAATACTCAACATTCTAGTTTTATAAATATATTAAATAAGGAGAGATTAGAAAAATTATTAGAACTTAAGGCAAAATACTTTCTAATTCAATATCCCTACCAAATTGCACCTGCCGTGCAAAGTTCAAAGCATTAAAACGTCTCGCGCGAAGCCAACTTCGTTTTTCTTTTACGAACACAAATGCAAGTAATATTGCATTGTATTTGTATGGACATCACTGATTTTGAGCCGTGTTCGCACCAAAAGGGTGCCAGTGTGATCGCGTGTGGCCTCTAAATTTCCCACTTCACAAAGCCGCGCTCTCGCACGCTCTCTCTCCCTGCGGACTTCCATTCTGCTCTCCCGCTCACACTCACACTGTTTCACTGTTAAAGCTCCGTATTCAGACACGCGAACAGCGTTTCTTTGCAGTGAGAGAGAGCGAGAGGTCAATAGTCGAGAAACACTTTTCGGCAGCGCTGTTTTAAAGGCCGGTACGCAGACAAACGAACAACATACTAGAAAAGGCCAGGAAGAGACTTTTGGTATTTCTAGAGCGGGGTGACGAACAGAATAAAAAATTTAATAAAATAGGTCGTTCTCGACTATTGGTCTCTCACTCTCTCTTACTGTTTCTTCACACAATTCAAACATATAGATCCTGCCAAACACAATAATGTATTAAAAAGCCCAGTCCAAGCGTTTAGAAGAGCAGATAAAGTTAAAATAATTAAATTGTCAGAGGCCAATTCAATGATAAGAGATTTGGGCAATATTAAACATTTGCATAAATAAAGGCTTGGAAGGAAATAGGTCCCTCGAAGGCATATTTGGTTATGAAGTTGATGAGCACTATGAGATGTCACGCTCGATGACTGAGATGAAGGCGTCAGAGGAGTGTCTGGCTGGACAGAACCTTCATTGCCATGCTGGAAAAGGACATGTTCAGCAATGGACAGAACCGGGCGCAGGAGCAGTACCAACTCTAACCAAATGTATGCCAGCAAAGATATGGTGTACAATCAGAGTCTCGCATCCATCAAGATCGAAGTAACTTTGAATCATTTCACCAGTCCAACAATTTGGTGGTAGCAGGAGTAGCTGCGGCAACCACCGCCACCACCCAGATGGTGGTTAATTCCATTTGGTAAGAACAGAATCACCAGCAGCAGCCGGTAGAGGCCCTTGTCCTCGTTGTCGATCCAGGACAGAATGTTGGACAAGTAATAGGGAGAAAAAGAGGCGGTTGTGCATGGTCGAGAGAATCTGGGCGACGGCGTTGGTGGTCATTGGGCGGTCATTGGTCATTGTGTCAAATGAGCTATTCCAAAACGAAAATACAAGTCTGTGCGATTTGTCTTTCAAATATAAAATAAATAATTGTAAATATAAAACAGCTGATTTAAGATTGGTATGACCGCGTAATTTACCTCCCAAAAATGCCGAAGAGCGTTTTAAGAAGCAGTCACACCGGAAAAAGATTAAATCTTTTTCGGGTTGCGAACTGTTTTAGTGTCTGCGTACTAGGCTTAAGCCTAGTACTCACCAGCGCTAAACCCTTATCTAGCTAAAAGGGTTTCATATTTCTAGTGTGACCGGTTTTATGGTGTTCACCGAAAATCTTACGAAACGGCCAAACGGCCATACAGTCTGCTGTGTTCCGTTTTCAATTCAAATTAAACGCGGCCAAACGAACAAATTGCTAAAATTACTTAAATTATGATTTCCAAAGCTGCGGGCCAGCTCCCGATGCCGCCGACGAGGGCGAGCTGCTCCTAGCCCTGCAGCTACTGCTACTGCCACTGCTGGAACGCTGCTTCAGATCCAGCTGCGGAGTGTTGACCAGAGGGCATCTTTGTGTGCCTGGTCTCTTCGGTCTGCTGCTCCACCTCCTTGTCCAGTTGGCCGCTGGTAGGTCTCTCCGCATTGTAGTCAAAGAACACCTGCGAAGTGTCGCCCTGCCCATTGTCATCGTTGGGCATTGTCATCGTTGGGCATTGTCATCGTTGGGCATTGTCATCGTTGGGCATTGTCATCGTTGGGCACATCGCCGCGCCATGATCTCTATCCATGAGTTCTGCACGGAACTCGTGCTTATGCGTATCTAGGGCGGCAGCTGCTTGCCCAGTCGTCCTGGGCCATTACCATTCCCGTTGCCACTTCCCGAAGACGGGTAGCTCTCATTCTCCTTCTTGTACTCCTCGTATGCTGTTGTTGGCAGCCAACTAAGAAGAGGATCCCAATAGGTGACCACTGGTCATGGACGAGCAGGGAATGAAGATAGCTTGTCCATAATTTTCAAAATTGTGATTTTGGCCCTTTTATATTGCTCCAGCAGTGGCAGTAGCAGCAGCTGCAGGGCTAGGAGCAGCTCGTCCTCGTCGGCGGCATCAGGAGCTGGCCCCGCGGCTATGGAAATCATAATGTAAGTAATTTGTTCATTTCATTAGCTTATTTCCCTGTGAAATCACATATTTTAAGACTTCATTTTGTTTTAATATTTTTTATTTTATTTTATTTTATGGTCAATATTACATATAATTGGTTCTTCTTTAATTATATTGTAAATAAATTAATTTTCCCGTGCTGGAAAGTGCCGCTATAGGGTTTTGTTTCCTATTGCCTGTCTGAATTTCGCAAGGGTCGCTGGGACTCAGCCGATTTAAAATATCTAGCGCGATGTTCATTCTAGTATATTCTAGTATTTCTCTTAGATCATATCAGTACCGACATTGCTAAGAGGGGCCGAAAAAGTATATTTGTCTGTCGCTCGCACTCATTTGGTTGCTAAGTCTTAGCGCTGGTGAGTTCGAAGCTTATCCAATTAATAAAATGCTTATTTGATGTAGATTACTCATAAAATAAACCACCTTTATGAAGAAGTAAGATAAATAATATTTTAAGTGTGTTTTATGGGTGTAGTTAACAAAATCGCCTGGCAAAAAGTCAGTGTTTTCTATAAAACCAAAATACCCGTTGTAGAGCACAGTGTTCTTGAATTGAGGCGAAACTAAAGCAAAAGTGTTTTCTGTAGCACCCCTGTATATGTATCTCCCCCTTAAATAACTTTTAATTGTTTGGCTTCTTCGAGGTCTGGATTCTTTTAATAAAAGAATTCCAATATATTTCGGCATCAATGTGGACCGCCGTCCGCGTAATGACGATGAGCACCGAAAGTGTGTGCAAGGCCACTACTATATTCACGCAGAATTAAAAATAAACTTACGATTGTCCGATTGCATACAGTTATATACCAAAAGGCTATTGCTTTAGGAAAAGATTGTGCATTCTTGGATCAAACAGTTGGTTTAGGAAAAATGGGGGTGAAATGATTGATGATTTTTTTTAACTTAGTGCCAACCGAGAATGTACACTCATAGAAACTAACATAAGGCTATACTTTTTTAATATGGTCACACTGCTTCGGTACGGATTGGCTGAACTCCCTGAATTAATTATCTTACTGGAAAAATTGTAGATTGTTTTATTGCTTGGACTGCAAGATCGTCTGGTATAACCATTAAAATTGTATTAGGTCCGTGGGCGTCACTGTAGTGCGGAGGAGAGAAGGCTCATACGACGACTCCGAGATAAAAGAAAAAGGTAATAAACGTTCTCAAAACTTTGTATTCAATGCTTTAAACCGGAAAAAACAGGTAAAACTCGGAGAGCACCTGGAAAGTCATCATCTAAGTCACACGACGCGTTAAAGAATGATGAGAAACTGGTGCGGACCGTTGGGTGAGAAAAAATAGCGTACTATACTCTGGTGTGACGAAAATGTATTTGGAAATTATGCCAGAAGGAATGTTTTTCGTCCGAAAGGCAAAGAATTTGATCCCAAGTACTCATATAAAACTGTGAAACAGTGTGGTGGTAGCCTAATTTATTTATTCATTTATCTTAACAAATATTTGTTACCGTAGTAGTTATATATTAAACACAATATGGTTTTAAACAGTTAACATAAAAATATTACAATTCAGACGATTCTAAGAACGAGTAAATATTATTTGTTTCAACATCAAGGGATTGATCAAATGACAAGATATGATTCACAGAATCGTAATTACTACATATAACTCTAAATGGGTCGTGATGAGTTTTGCTCAGGGACAGCAATATCAACATAAGTTGAGAGTCGATAAGACCAAGAAGGAGCTTGTGAACGAAATGGCGATGATGTAGGGAAGGTAGGTCAATTAATTTAAGCCTATATCGATATCTTGGCAAGAATCTATCAGAATCCCAGCTTAAATTCCTAAAGGCAAAGATAACAAATTATTTCTGAACAGATTCAATTAGATCTTGTTGTTCCTTGTACTACGGGCTTCACAATACTCTAAAACTGGTAGAACTAAGGATACATAGAGAGTCATTGTGTGGAGGGTCAATAAAATCTTTGGACCATCGCTTAATAAATGCTAAGACACCCTTCGCTTTATTTAACATAGCAGTAATGTGGCTTTTAAAACTTAGTTTTGTTAGATGCTTCTATCCGATCATGTATTTGATTCCCCAAGAAATAGGAGACTATATAAGGAGGATAGCGATAAAAGGTCATGGGTTTACATTTAGAGTAATTAAAAAATATAAGACTTATCGAACACCAACTGAGAAGAGAATTTAAGTCACGTTGCAGGTCATTATGTGAGAGTCGATTTGAGTATAGTAGGAAGAACTTGGCATCATCGGTATACACTAGAACAGATGAGTAGGAGATCGTCGTTAATAAACAAGATAAAGAGCAGTGGACCCAGGTGACTGCCTTGTGGGACACCGGAAGTGTCATTGATAACATTAGACAGCACAGTATGGAACAAAACACGTCGAGTACGGTTTGACAAATAAGTAATAAGAGTAGAAGGGAAAAATTCTAAAAGATATCATTTTTGAAGAAGGAGTGAGTGATTTACAGAATCAAATGCTTTACTGAAGTCTGTGAAGATTACATCAATTTGCATGCGACGTTAAAAACTTCGGTTGATCAGTGTTCAGGCCGCGAAGCACCCTGTGTGGTCCGCTCTCCTCTCTCTCACACTCCAGCGCTGGATGCTGGCGCTTCCAGGCTCTCCTGTTTTCCCGCTCCCGTGAAGTTCCAGTGCGCTCTGAAGCACAGCGCTCAATTAGCATTAAGTTAGTCTTCGATTGTCAACCGAGAGAATACACAACGCCCGGTCGGTCCGCGCCAATCTAGAAAAGTTTCAAGTGTTTTCTTTCTCGCGATCGCCGAGTGATTTTCTCTCCCCCACAGCTTCTAGCCGGCTATCATCAACCACTACCCGTGGGCCCTACGAAGCTGCCTTCTACCGAGGTTGACGTCCCCCGAACATTTTGGTCCTTCGAGCCGGATTTTCCAGCGACCCAATTCCAACAAGATAAGTACGAAATTGATAAATTCAGTATATTTAATTGCCGGTCAACAGTCAGCCATCGAAAACTCCGTTTCGTTTGACTTTCTGTATGATTTGTCCAAAATCGAATTCAGATTAATCCGACAACGGCAATTTAAATACAATTTCGCCCTTCTTTCCTTGCCTTTGATCGTGCCGCCATTGTTATCCGCTTTCCTTTTGTGCAAATCAAGCACATTAGGAGTACATAAGTACATTTGGCCGTACATCAAGGCTTAGTACATCCATACATTCATACACACATCTCCGAAAGTGTACATACATAAGTAAAACCACAAAAAATTCACTTCCGTGAAAAATTTGCAAAATATATTCCCAGCATACAGCGAAAATATTTCGAGTTACCTGTGATCCGCCAAATTGGCCCCCTACAATTCTAAAGTGCTATTCCGTCACTGGGAATAAATATTTTTTGCACTCGTTTTTTCCATTTCCAATACAGTCCACAAAATATCGAAAATTACAACACATACCCGCCGGCCAAATTTATATATAAATTTTCCGCCATCTTACATAATATTTACCGGCCAGATTTACATATAAATTTTCCGCCATCTTACATATAATATATTACATACATATATATTGCATACATATATTTTCTACATCCTACAGCGAAAATACATAATACAAGTTTTCCGTCGGTCAACCCAAATACAAAATAAATAAGATTCCCAGACCGACGGCGAAAACTGTTTGTTTTCCAGTGTTTGCTCTTTTAATTACATACATACATACCTACCTACATACATACATACGTCCAAGCTCTCACGTCTTCCCAGTCGGACCTTGTAGAACGGGTTGTTCAACAGAACGCATCTGCAACGGTTCTATATGCCGCCAATTTTAGCTCAAAAATGGCCAGAACTATGATATAATGCATATTAGATGTGTGCAATAACAAGTGTTCTTTGGTTGGTATATTAGAAGCGAAGAAATGAGGTATAAAATAAAAATTATGTGCAACTGTCGCTTCTCTAAGAACGCATAAATATACGTTATTTTAGAAGTAAATTACCCGAGCGCTTCTCGAACGATCGGCTATTTTTTTTAGAGCTTCGGGTCCGTGCAATCGTAGCTTCTCTTAAAACGCATAAATATGCATTCTATCGGAAACCAGCATTTATTGTTGTTTTTTATTCTCTGTCTCTTTCATATAAGTGCAATCGTCGCTTCTCTTAGAACGCATAAATATGTATTCTATAGGAAACCAACGTTTGTTGTTGTTTGCTGTTCTATTTTTCTTTCATATCACTGCGATCGTCGCTTCTCTTAGAACGTAAAAAGATGCATTATTTCGGAAACCACCATTTGAAACGAAAATAAGAGAATAAAAAAGGAAAGAAACGCACAAACAAATAAGAAGAAAAGAGAATGAAAAAACACGCGCTTGGGTTTTTCGTTTTCTTTGTTATTTGCTTCAGTTGTATTAAGAAATTTGCTTGACGCAGTTGTGAAATTCATTACAAAAAGTATGCAAGGTAAGCAAAACATATATATTATTACATAAGTTAATTAATTTCAGTTTCAGATATATTAACAAAATAAGGTAAGCAATTGCCCTAATAAAATAAAAAATATATTACTTTTATTTCAGATCTGGTATGTATACGTAAATATATAAAATATAATATTTATAATTTCAGATTTTATTTATTTATAGGTCATAATGATAACATTTTTATTTCAGATAATATTTGATATTTACGGTGAGTGTTTATAATATTACTTTCCCATTTATTAGTTTTATAACTGTATTTAATTATTGCAAAAAAAAACATTATTATTATTTTCCATATAATTGCAGGATTTCTTCACTAATCACATAAAATATTTTAATGTACGAATAAATTAACCTATATATATTATGTGTACACTTCAAATTGAATAAAATAAATGTTTTTAAATATATTTTGATGCTGTTTTAATGGTTATTAATGCATTCTCACCGAACGGTTCTTTATGTATGCTACAGATGTGTTCTTAATTGCTTCCTTCATAACAGTTCTATAACTGTTATCAATGGGTTATTTTGAAGCGGTATTTTGCATGAAAGATACATTGCTACAGAACCGTTATTGATGTATGCTGCATATGGATTATATAACGCTTCTTTTAGAAACTAAAGTTGGAAATGAAACCCGAAGATTGCCGAAGTGTAATATACGTTATTTATATGTTGCGAAAGAACTGTTGCAGCATACAAAAAAAAGAACAGTTGTTTCGGTGTTTCACCCCATACAAATCTGAAAGGAAGACCCCGGGTATAGAGAATACATTCTTTACTCGCAGAGAACGCATAGAACTGTGCTTGTTGGAAGCGACCAGGTCCGACTGGGTTCCCGTCTACTCCAGCATACATGCACATAGCCGAATAGAAAAAGGGCTGTGTGCACGACACAACTGCAGTTCATTACCATTGCGATCAAGTTATTCCGATCATTAATTAAATATATGCACGTCAGTCCACTACCGTTCCGATCAATTTTATTCCGATCAAAAAAAAAATACCAACAATAATTCCGACAAATACAAAACCAAATTTAATTGGCATTTCCATATTTCCCTTATTTTGTTCAACTAATCCTAGTGTGAACATCACATCAGTTATTTATTACCGTATTTACAAATACCGTGATTTTTTTTCCTAGAGAACAAACAGCGAGAAAAAATACTCCTCAACTCCAACTGGTGAGGGACTATTTTCGGTATTTGTATTCAGTATTTTTCAGTATTTTCTGAAACTTATTTAAAAACGAGAAAATAATACTCCTCTACTTCAACAATCTGGTTCGGTACTCTTTTCGGTATTTTATACAGTATTTTTTCAGTATTTTTCTGAAAGTTTTTTCAAAAAAAAAAAAAACGAGAAAAAATAAAATAAAATCCCCACCCAGCACGACCAAGTTCCTTTGTAGTCGTTCAAGCTTGAATATTTTTTTTCTCCGGTGGATTTGTTTTTAAACCAAAGAATCCGAACCAAAGCAAATTATATCCGCGCATCCAAACATTCCGCACATTGTAGTAAAAAGAAACGAGGATAGTATCTGTTCTCGTATTTTCTACGTCGCAAAACGGAAACAAAGCGCTCTCTCCACTGAAGCAGTGCATTATTGTTTGGTATGTACAGGGAAAGTTCTAGCAGAGCATCCCCTGTTCCATCAAAAAATATACCAAAGATTACGGTAAGGTCGCCCACACCTAAAAAGGTAAAGTCGCCACCTCCCAAAAGGTCTCCTTCTCCTGTCGAAAGAGTAACGCGTGCCAGCACAAGAATGACTGCAACGGCTGCCGAACTCGCCCTGAAGCAATTTATTGAAGTTTCGGATCGACTTTCCGAATTGGAATCCCGAATTAACATTCCCTCAGCGGTCCCTCCTACGCTATCCGTTCTCAATATTCGCCGAGACGAAATCCGAGAGGTATGGGTCCGCATCAAAAAGGAGTACGATATATGTACCGCGTGCTTTGTAGCAGCCGGAGAAAGTGCAGCTGATAGCTTGCCAGTTCTCAAGGCTAAATATGGCTACTGCTACAGCGCGTACGAAAGGTGTGGGGCCCAGATAGCCGATATGATAGCGCAAGCTCCGCAACTTCCGCAAGCTCCCCCAACTCCAGCTGATCCTTCCCAGACATATATTCCGTCAGGCTGCCGGCTTCCTTCGTGCGATACCGAGGTTTTCACCGGTGATTATCTTCGCTGGCCAACCTTTAGGGATCTATTTACGGCCATTTACATTAACAATTCGAGGCTAACGCCGGTCGAAAAATTATTCCACCTTAACGCCAAAACGAGCGGCGACGCACACACCATAGTTTCCAAAGCGCCTCTTACTAACGATGGTTTTCGCTCAGCCTGGGCTAACCTAACTGAGCGTTTCGAAAACAAACGATTGTTACGTGGGCTGCTATATATATTTCTGGCCTAGGCAACACTAAGTGTTGTTAGGTGGAATCTGACATTTCCATTGAAAAGTTCGACATTTTTAAGCATAAACGTACTCAGAACGGTTTGACGTACGACTATCATTTGTGTTGTTTACAGTTACTTAAAAAAATCAATTTCGCAAAAAAATGGAATTAACTCGTGAACATTTTCGTGCGATCATTTTTCACAACTTTCGGCGTGGATTATCACGACAAGAGTGCAGCGATGAACTTAAATCTTTGTATGACTATGAAGCACCATCCTATAGCACTGTGAAAAACTGGTACAACGAATTCAATCGTGGCCGACGCTCCCTCAAAGACGAATTCCGCGAAGGTCGTCCAAAAACAGCCGTTGTGCCAGAAAACATCGATGGCGTACGTGAACTAATAATGCAAGACCGTCATGTGACATACCGTGAGATAGAGGCATCCCTAGGCATTTCTTCCACCAGCATACATTCGATATTGCATGAGCACATGGCTGTAAAAAAGGTTTGTTCTCGTTGGATCCCGCACAATTTGACAATCGCTCAAAAGAAGGCTCGTGTGGATTGGTGTAAAGAAATGCTGAAAAAATACGATCGCGGTGCTTCAAAAGACGTTTATAAGATCGTCACAGGTGACGAATCATGGATCTATGCGTATGAGCCCGAAACAAAACAGCAATCGACCGTGTGGGTCTTCCAAGACGAGCCAAATCCAACGAAAGTTGTTCGTGGAAGAAGCACTTCGAAGCAAATGGTCGCCTGTTTCTTCGCAAAAACTGGTCATGTGGCTACTGTTCCTCTTGAGCAACGTAGGACGGTCAATTCTGATTGGTACACCACCATTTGTTTGCCTGAAGTCTTCGGTGAAATTCGAAAAACGAACAAGGGAAGACGAATCATTGTGCACCATGACAATGCGAGCTCTCACACATCGGCTCAAACCAGCGCCTTTTTGACTGGCCAAAACGTCGAATTGATGGGTCATCCGCCGTACAGTCCTGACTTGGCACCAAATGACTTCTTTTTATTCCCTCACATCAAGAAGAAAATGCGTGGTCAACGATTTTCGTCGCCAGAAGATGCTGTTGAAGCATTCAAAAACCATGTTTTTGAGGTGTGTCAATCAGAGTGGAAAAAGTGCTTCGAAAATTGGTTTGAGCGCATGCAAAAGTGTGTAAATCTTGATGGAGAATATTTTGAAAAACAATAAAACTATTTTCCTTAATAAATATTCGTATTTTCATTATTAGGCCAGAAATATATGTAGCAGCCCACGTAGTAAACAGCCAACTAAAGATATTGTTCAATGTGCAGTCAGTCACTCAGGAATCTGGGACAGCTTTACGAGAATTACAAAGCACCATCCAAGGGTGCCTCGAGGCGCTAGAAATGTGCGGAATCGAGATTGATAATTGGGATTGTATTCTGGTTTACATGTGCTCCGCCAAACTCCCGAAGCTTACGCTTTCCTTATGGGAGCAGTCGCTACACGACAAGGTCAATATTCCTACTTGGCAAGAACTCAATGGTTTCCTAACTGAGCGTCACCGGACACTAGAAGCCATAGATGACGTGCGGCCATCAGGCTTTAATCAGTCCCAGCCCAGAGCATCGACTTCCAATTCCATGTCCCGGAGGATAAATTCCTACGAGGCAAGAGTAGCACCCAGGTCTAGAGGGTGTGATTTGTGTAATCGGGAAAACCATCCTGTACGCACATGCCCCCGTTTTCTCCGGATGTCTGTCGATGAGCGGTCCAATTACATAAAAGAGAAAAGGCTGTGCCTGAACTGTTTTGCACGAGGACATCAGCTGCGTGATTGCGAAAGCACTCACAGCTGCTTCACGTGCCGCGGCCGCCATCACACGCTACTGCACCGAGGCAACTCACACCCAGCGCCTTCCAGTACGACTCCGTCACCCAGATCAGGACCAAATACACCCGTTCCCGCGGCTATCGTTGCCACGGACTCCACTGTGCAAAATTACTTTGCGACGGGGTACCGATCGGTTTTGCTGGGCACCGCCATAATCGACATTTGCCACCTGGGTTCCAATTTCAAAGCTCGTGCGCTGATAGATTCAGGTTCTGAGGCAACCTTCATCACTGAGCGGCTCTTCAACTTAATTAGATTGCCTCATCAAGTTATCCAAGCTCAGGTGTCAGGCTTAAACCAGACAGTATCCGCTGAATCCAAAAAGCTCTGTCAGTTTACCATTCGCTCGCCAACCCGGCCTAGCCTGCAGTTAAGTACGACTGCCTACGTTCTTCCGCAACTAGCTGGAAATCTTCCTTCCTGTCCGATTCCGCAACAGTTTCTCCGGGATATTCCCGAACTTCCACTAGCGGATCCAAAGTTTTACGAGAGCGCGCAAATAGATCTTCTGATCGGGGCCGATATACTCCCGTCCATTCTCCTAAGCGGCACCCGACCGAATATCTGCGGCTCTCTTCTCGGTCAAGAGACGATTTTCGGCTGGATCCTGACAGGACCAGTGCCTGCGTCAAGGACAAACACGATTTCCGCCTTTTCCACGCGAATTTCTCACGCGGCTGACACCTCCCTAGATAAACTTCTCACCAAATTTTGGGAGGTGGAGGATCTGCCAGTAAAAGTGGCAAAAGCGTCTGATGTGATCTGTGAAGAGAATTTCCTCCAGACGACTACGAGAGACAGTAGCGGCAGATATGTCGTAAGCCTTCCGTTCCGCGATTCCGAAAACGTAAAGTCCGCCCTTGGATATTCCAGATCCTTTGCGTTAGCCCAATTTTTAAGAAATGAGCAACGTCTAAAAAGAGCTAGTCAACAGAAAACGAAGTATGACTCTGTGATACAAGAATATCTTGATCTCAACCATATGAGAGAGGTACTTCCCACCCACGATGCTGCCAGCTACTACCTTCCGCATCATGCCGTGCTCAAGCCGGAAAGTACAACCACCAAGCTGCGGGTGGTATTTAATGCTTCCAGCCCTTCAGAAAATGGGGTCAGCCTAAATGACATCCTAAATCGCTTTTCCAAGTTAGATAGAGCTTTGCGTGTCCTCGCGATGCAGGAAACAGTCGCCAATTAAAGAGGTCCGTCTAGAGGCCCAAGAACTTGTCGCTGCTGAACGGCTCATGGTCATTGGTACTCAGCGCAGATATTTGGCTAATGAATATCGCTGCTTGAGTCAAAAGCGTCCTGTGTCCGCGTCAAGTTCAATCCTCTCCTTGAATCCCTTTTTAGATCAGAAGGGACTTATAAGGGCATGTGGCCGCATAACTGCCTCCGAAAATTTGCGGTATGATGAACGACATCCGATAATCCTCCCGTACGAATGTGCACTCTCGCGACTACTGGTAAACTTTACGCATCTCATAACGTTACACGGAGGTAACCAGTTAGTTGTACGTCTCACTCGGTCAAGATACTGGGTTCCGAAGATAAAGAACTTGGTGAAAGCAGTTATTAACTCCTGCAAGGTCTGCGTTATTCACAAGAAGAGATTGCAAGTCCAGATGATGGGCAATTTTCCGAAAGAGAGAGTTTCTTTTTCCCGACCATTCACGTACACAGGGAGGGACTACGCCGGCCCTTTTGACATAAAGAACTACACTGGAAGAGCTTGTCTCATTACAAAAGGGTATGTGTTGGTTTTCGTCTGTTTTTCTACAAAGGCCATCCATCTAGAGCCTACATCCGATCTGACGACCGAGAAATTTCTTGCCGCGTTCGCTCGGTTCGTATCCAGAAGAGGTTGTCCTCGTCAAGTGCAGTCCGACAATGGGAAAACCTTTGTCGGCGCTTCCACCCTGCTCTCCCGAGATTTTTTACAAGCCGTAAAGGAGTCTGTGACTGATGCGTATAGTCATCAGCAGCTCAACTGGCAGTTCATTCCCCCTGGGGCACCCCATATGGGAGGCCTCTGGGAAGCTGGTGTCAAGAGCTTCAAGACCTTGTTTTATAAGTCTACCGCTACGCGAAAGTACACGTTTGAAGAGCTTTCCACCCTCCTAGCTAAAATCGAAGCTTGTCTAAATTCCAGACCGCTAGCTCCCATGTCTGAGGATCCAACTGATCTCTTAGCGTTGACACCAGGGCACTTTCTTGTGGGTGGGCCTCTTCTGTCTATAGTGGAACCCGAAGTGAAGGGAGAATCCAAGTCCATTGTGAACCGGTGGCAGCACTTAAAGTCCCTACACCAGCAATTCCGCGCTCGGTGGAAGGAAGAATATCTTAAGGAGCTCCACAAGCGCATCAAGTGGCAACTCCCCACGGAAAACCTTCGCGCCGATGACATGGTCGTCATCAAGGACGACAATCTGCCCTCGAACGAGTGGCGACTAGGTAGAATCGAATCCGTATTTCCAGGAGCCGATGGTAACGTCCGGGTAGTCGACATCCGTACGGCACGCGGCGTTGTCCGGCGTCCAGTTACTAAGGTTGTTCTCTTACCGGGGACGCCTTCCACATCTTCTACCTAGTATTCTTCTTTCTGCCATCCATAGTCCATAAGCACGCAACACTACAGCATAAAAACATCTCCATTTGGTTTTTTCTTTTTCCATGACTCACCGTCAGATCCATTGAGAATGGCTCCACGGCAACGAAGCGTCCAAGCATTGGAGAGCAGGCGTACGCGAGGTACGCATTCTTATAGATGTCGAGTCTGCCGTGGAATTCACCCTCTGAAAATGTGTCAGAGGTTCCAAAAACTGAGCGCGGAGAAGCGGCTCCGAGCGGTGCTTATCAATAAGTACTGCGCGAATTGCCTCGCCCATGAGCATTCGCAAGGGAGCTGTCGAAGCGATGACCGGTGCAGGATTTGCGACCGGGAGCACCATACGCTGCTCCATATCTCGGAGCTTCCCACTCCTCAACGACGTCCCGCTTCTCAGCAGCGTTCGCGCCGGCAAGATCCGCCAGCTCGCCAAGCGCTCGCGCCACCAAGCCGATCGGCATCCTCAGCTTCGCAGCAGCGTTCGCGCCGGCAAGATCCGCCAACTCGCAGAGCGCTCGCGCCTCCGAGCCGATCGGCATCCTCAGCTTCGCAGCAGCGTTCGCGCCGGCAAGATCCGCCAACTCGCAGAGCGCTCGACTCTCCGCCGCGCTCAGCCTCCTCAACACCGGGTCCAACGCTCTCCTCCCTCCTCCAACGGCACAGCGTCAACGTCCTGCCGACGGCCATGGTCATTCTGGAGACCGGGTTGAAGACCTTTGACACAGCCGCTCTCATCGACCCGTGCACCCCGACGAGCTGTATCGATGCGTCCCTGGCGTCCGCCTTTCGGTTGCCGACAACCAGTGTCGGTGACGAGAAGGTCTGCACGGCGACGGTTCGGTCGAAGGTCAACGACGGGACCAAGTTGGAGGTGGTCCTGAAGGTTGAGCCGAGCATCCGCATCCGCACCCCAATCCGAGCGATCCCTGAGACGGTCGTGGATAAGTTCAAGGATCTCCCGTTGGCCGACAAGCGGTTCTACCTGCCGGCGACAATTTCACTGATCCTGGGTGCGGATGTGTATTCCCAGGTCATCCAACCAGGGTTCCATCTGGTCGACGAGGGACTGCCCGTGGCCCAGAACACGAAGTTCGGCTGGATTCTCTCCGGGGCCTGCAACCAGGGCCAGTGATGTTGCAACGCCAGTGGTTGCAAGGGGGGCGGAATGTTCAGGCCGCGAAGCACCCTGTGTGGTCCGCTCTCCTCTCTCTCACACTCCAGCGCTGGATGCTGGCGCTTCCAGGCTCTCCTGTTTTCCCGCTCCCGTGAAGTTCCAGTGCGCTCTGAAGCACAGCGCTCAATTAGCATTAAGTTAGTCTTCGATTGTCAACCGAGAGAATACACAACGCCCGGTCGGTCCGCGCCAATCTAGAAAAGTTTCAAGTGTTTTCTTTCTCGCGATCGCCGAGTGATTTTCTCTCCCCCACAGCTTCTAGCCGGCTATCATCAACCACTACCCGTGGGCCCTACGAAGCTGCCTTCTACCGAGGTTGACGTCCCCCGAACAATCAGATTAGTGAATTCCAGTAGATTGGTAGTTGTGGATCGCTGTTTAAGAAAGCCATGTTGAGATGGTGATACCAGGCTTCTACATAGGTGTTATCAAGTGCTCCAGTAGCTTAGGATAGCCGAGGTCAAAGGGAGACATAGATACATAGGGACACAGCTCGGAATACTGTCAGGACCAGCAGAGTAGGACATGTCAATGGTTTTTAAACCATGCAGAATATCACCAAAGAGTATATATCATACAGAGACGGCATCTATACGCTTGTTCTATTCATAGATTTCGTGTATTGCGTACACACTTCATAAGTGTTAGTGGGTTTTGTGTGTATGTGTGCGCTAACGCTGCAAGACATTTTTGACAAAATTTAATTTTTGTGATTTTGATAGAGCGAGAGCCAAACAACTCTGAAATTCAAAAAGGGTTTTTTGCACTGCACTTCCAACTCGGTCTATGGTCGTGCTGGTTAAAGCCGTGGTCAGCGATGTGAATGGGGGATCGATTCCTCGCTCAGGCCAGAACGTTTTTAGTTTTATTTCTCCTTTTATTATAAATTGAAACTTGTGTTTTTTTTTATGGGGTAGGGTATTAATTTTTGCAATTAAAAAAAAAAAAAAAATTATAAATGCCTAACATAAAGTTCAAATTTGACATCGATCGGAGCCAAAATAACGAAATAATGGTTAGTTGAACGGAGGTCATTCTATATTCGATGTATGGGCAGCCAAAACTTTAAAGCGCTCCCCCGCAATATTACTAAATTTTTACTTTTTTATTATATTTTTTATTTAACAATAAAACTTTTTTATAGTCAATAATGAAATTTTTAACTTCAAACTTTCATGAAAAATCGAAAAAAAAAAATTTTTAAAAGAAAAACTCCACGGTGATACTTCCGGACAATTATTCTTTACCGAATGCATTGTTTGGTTTTCATATCGGACAATTCTGTGGACAGTAAGGATGTACACAGCAAATCAACTTTATTTGGAGGGGCCACTGGAGATTCCCTATGACTCCTATACCTGTGCATATTTTTCCATAAAACATTTTTAGAAAAATTGTCTATATGATACCTTATTATACGTCATTTAAATTAATAAACTAGCTCAAGCCGTTCGCCACAACAGATTTTCGAAAAGTGGCCCGTTTTGCACCGAATTAACCCTAAAAATTAAAATGTATTAAAAATCTAACATTTTTGTATTTGTTTAAATAATACTTTAGGACCTTAAAATATTATACCAAAAGATGGAATTCGGCAAAGGTCTCTAAATGTCAAAATTGACTTTTACTTTCACTGTTTTTTACTTATTTTAAAAGAGTTTGTTTCGTTCTTTTAATTTGAAAAATTATATTTTTTTTGTTTAATATCGTACCATTTCGCGAAAAATTAAAATATTGAAAACCGATGGTCATAGGTATTTTGGATTTATCGACGAAATTTCAGATCGATCGGTTAAGATAAAGAAATACACACGTTTATACAAAAAAATAAAAAACCGTTTCTAGTATATGTCTCACTTTATAATACTTAATTACAAATTGCCGATCGCCTCTTCCATTTGGTCAATAAAAAATTCTGAAAATTCGCTTTTTTAGCTGTTTAGATTTCCCCTTTTAAAATATACAAAGAAAAACCAAAATCTAAAACAGAAAAATAAAAATGCTCGAAACACTACTTAAAAAAATCATTGTTGACTATAAATTTATTACATATTACAAAAAAAAAAACCCTAAAGTGGGATTCGATGCATGCATCTTATAGTAGATTGACAGTCCGATGCCTTATCCACTAGGCCAAGTGACAAGCAAGTCCCGACCAAATTCGAACTAGAATCGAGCACTGCGGGTTCCACAGTCAAACTGCGGGTTGTACCGGTGGAACCCGCCATGATAGATTTTTTTGTATGAGATGTCGCCTATGTATATTCATACTCTTTGATATCACTCTCAACAGAGAAAGGTATGCAGATATTGTTAGCATGAGCTAAACTATAAGAATAAGAAGTGATAGGTAACAGAAGTAAGAAAGAAAGATTCAGATTGGTCGAGGAAACTAAGCGATGGAGGATAGGCTTGTGTTAAGAATTATTGAGATTGTAGAATTGTTTTGGATCAGATCGGAAATCGCTTTTTCATTGGGTAATATATTGTGAATAAAGTTGAGAATTCCGCGCAATGTGTGATGTGATGTGTGAATGTGATCTGACGGATAAATATTGAGCATAGACATGAGGAGAACCAGCTTTCTTGTATTTTTTAAAGAGTCTTGCTTTTTTTTTAGGTAAGACATGCTTATGGGAGGAAGAAACAGAAGTGTCAATTACGGAGCCAATAGCTGAGTTAAATGCATTTACAGCAGTGTCAATTTCCTGAAAATCCATTAAGAACGACCAATTTATTTGTGATAACGATAAATATAAACCATCGAAATTATCATTACGGAAACGTTTGTAACGAATGGGAAGTGATGAAGTGACAATATTAACAGAGATTCATTACGGAAACGTTTGTAACGAATGGGAAGTGATGAAGTGACAATATTAACAGAGATTCAACATTCAACAGATATTGATAAAGTGGAATTATATGGATCTCCAGGATAGGATATAGAACAACATCTGGCTACCGATACCAAGGAAGCATCGACTACGAATATGTGGTATAAAAGCCTATCTCGATTATTCTTGACAGGATTAATTTGCACAAGTGAAGAATCAGTTAATCCGTCAATACTAGAAGATTTGAGTCGTCAAAAGGTTAAAGTCACCCATAACAACTAGTTGGTCTTCAGAGATTAGGCTAGACAAAACGGTTTGGATATCAGATAGGTGATTCACATAGACAATATTACCAGATCGAGGAGGTATACGAGTATAAGAACATGTTAAAAACAGGGTTGCATTGCCGTCGCTGACTTTTACAGAAATAAATTTAATGCCCTCAGTGTTAATAAATGGAAATAGCTCAGAGAAAAAGTAATTTTTAACAGCAATAAGAACACCACCAGCAAATAATGAGCGGTGGGCTCGGGATATGTATTAAACAAGTAAGAAAGCTACAGTCGACTGTGCTCGACTGTGAGATATCCGGTACCTAAACGTTTGTGCTTTACACTAAAAAGCAATTTAAAATTGTACATCCATTATCATACTCTACTTCGATACTTCTTAAAATAAATCGCCTCTTGAATTAGCTCCCGACCTACAATTTAATGTCATACTTAAATATGAATGATAAATTTTATAAGGACGCCAAAAAATGAATTATATTTTTTTTTGTCATTTTTTGCTCTATTCTTTTGTCATTTCTTCTGCAGTTCGCGCCATTATATCGTGCGGCCAAGGCTCGAATGCGCCACCTGTCGGAAACAGCTTGCAACAGCAACAGCAGTGCCTTAGGGGAATGTGTTAAAATTCTAACTTTATTGCTAATATCTGGCATGTTTATCATCCGATGTTAATGAAATTTTCAGAAAACGTCCGTTATTTAACGTTAATTTATTTTATCTATTACTTTAACCCGAAAATAACGAGTACAGCTTGTTTTACGTTTTTTATGATTTTTGGGGGCGGAAGTGGGCGTGGCCAAATTTTAAAACAAACTTGATCTGCGTGCAATAGATTCCAATGTTGTCACCAAATTTTGTAACTCTAGCTCTTATAGTCTCTGAGATCTGTTGTTTCACACGGACGGACAGACGGAAAGACGGACATGGCTAATGACTCGGCTGGTGATGCTGATCAAGAATATATATACTTTATGGGGTCGGAGATGCCTCCTTCTGCCTGTTACATACATTATCGGTTGGCACTAGAGGTCTGCACGAATGCACTCAAAATTTTCGGTTATTTGAGTACAACCAGCCTGAGTCGCAATTCGGCGTGCCAAAACGGTTTCAACAAAGTGAATTGCGCATTGGTTAGAGTTGTATTCTTTGTATGCGAAATGAGTGAAATTTAAACCAAAGCGTAATGAATAGAATGAGTGAATGCGGAGTAAATGTTTCGAGTACTCGGATGAAATTTTGGCATTCTCGTCATTCATGGCTTGCAGACCAGAAGCAGCAGAGCAGCAAATTTAGTGATAAGTAATCTAGTAAATTGCATTTCAATATGTACTTACATAATATATGTGTAAATAGAATAACACATTAATTTTCAGATGCTAGAAATTTAATTTTAGAAAAACGATGTATTATTGCAACAATACAATAAACAAAATTATGTTTCTGCATTCAGTCATTGGAAAATAAAATAAATAAATTACATACATATATATAATAATTAATCCATGTCTTTATATTTTTCTATGTCTTGTATTGAAAAGCAAAACAAAAACAAAAAAACAAACACGCAATAAATATGACGTCGTCAATGCGGCGCACAATTAACCGAGTACTCGGTCGCGAAAGTCATTCGTGCATTGCTTCGCCGTTCGGATAGAGTAAATTTTTTACTCATGCCTTTACCACATTTGCCAAATCCGTTTTACTCAATGTCTCACTCAGTCAGTCAGAACTTTGAGTGAGAGTACCGAATGCTGCTTTGACTGTATTCATGCAGACCTCTAGTTGGCACTAACTCATAATACCCTTGAACCATATGGGTACCTGGTATAAAAACCTTTCAAAATTAATAAAATAAGTATTTCCACTCGTCATCCACACTGTGGACGTTGAGCAAGTATGAAATGCCATAGTTGACTACTCTGTTGGCTTGCAACCGTGAGAGCTGTGTTTGCTTACAATTTAAATTAAATACTCAAAAATTAACAACGAACAGCTCCCGATGCCGCCGACGAGGACGAACTGCTCCTGACCCTGCAGCTACTGCTACTGCCACTGCTGGACCACTGCTTCAGATCCCGCTGGGGAGTGTTGACCCGAAGTCATCTTTGTGTGTGCTACATTCAAATTAAGCGTAAGCTTAAGATAAACAGTATCCAAAAAGACAACGATCAATCAACCCGGGAAAAACATAAAAAAAAATATAAATCAGAATATATGCACATCCAAATCTTGAGAAATATTCACGTTATACATAGAAATACTACACCCAAGTTACAGGCGTCTCAGGTATAAATAAATATTGTTCCTATCGGCTCATGAAATATTGATGTACTATTGATTATCCAAAAAAAAGTCAAAAGCTGGCGAAAGTGCAAACCAATTAAATCGCAGATAAACGTTCTCTTGCAATTGTTATACCCGGTACCCACAGGTATGTATGTAACGGGCAGAAGGAGTAGGAGTGAGTACATCGATTTTTGAAAACATACGATATATCGCTAAAACATCGTATTTTTATAAATTATTAAAAAATTTAATAAATTGCTCCAAATAGTAATTAAAATATTTATTTGCTAACCTTATATTTATTTAACCAAAATCATAACGAAATCTTAAAAAAACCATAAATCAAATTTGCAAATGAATAATACAAAACAATGAAATCAAGGAACTTCAGTACATATTTTACATTTCTACACTCACTATAATTTTCGCCCTATCTTCAAGAAAACCGCCATAAACATTTATTTTTTCTTTATACAAGAAAATTTTTACTATTAACAATTAAATTATTCTTGTTTTAATAAAAAATTTCCTTGTTTCCTTGTCTTAAAGAAAAATTTCCTTGTTTTAAAAAAAAAATCGATTTTCTTGAATATAGGGCGAAAAGTATTATGAGTGTAGGGATGTAAAAAAACGGCTAAACTGCCTTGATTTCAATGAACATTTTCTTGTTTTAAGAAAATTGTTCATGATTTTAGAAAAAAATGTTTTTAGTGTTATATTTTTATGTCGATTTTCTTGAAGATGGGGCAAAAATTAATATGAGTGTATAATAATTTTGACAATTTAGCTTTTCTTTCCCTTAGTGAAAAGATCGATGTTGAAAAAAAAACCATCGATTTATCGCCGTTTTTAAAAACATCGATACTATCGATAGTGACATCGATATTTTTGCATCCCTAAGAAGGAGATATCTCCGACCCCATAAAGTATATATATTCTTGATCAGCGACACCAGCCGAGTCGATTTAGCCATGTCCGTCTGTCCGGCTGTCCGTTCGTGTGAAACAACAGATCTCAGAGACTATAAGAGCTAGAGTTACAAAATTTGGTGACAACATTCGAATTTGTTGCATGCAGATCAAGTTTGTTTTTAAATTTGGCTACGCCCACTACCGCCCTCGAAAGTCATGAAAAAAATACAACAAATAGCCGTGATTTTTGGACTGAGCCTAGTACTGAGACGGTAAAACCGTTTGCAACCACGAAAGAATCTAATCTTTTGAGTGTGCCCGCTTTTTTAAAACGTTTTTTAGGCATTATTTGGAGACAAAAGACAGCTCCACAGCTTTACAGCTTCGTTTTGGAATAACTCATTTAAGCACAATGACGAATTTATTTCGGCAAACTAAAATTATATATATTTAAATAACAAAATAAAAATAAATAAGAAACAATGAATCTAAAAACTCAAAATGATTAGACATATATTTATACCCTTGCAGAGGGTATTATAATTTTGCCATGATATTTGCAACGCAGTGAAGGAGGCATCTCCGACGCTATAAGTATATATATTCTTGATCAGCATCACCAGCCGAGTCGATCTAGCAATGTCCGTCTGTCTGTCTGTCCGTCTGTCGGTTTCTACGTGAACTAGTCTCTCAGTTTTTGAGCTCCCGAGCTGAAATTTTCAGCATAGTCTTATTTATTTAGCACGCAGTATATATGTCGGAACGGCCGAAATCGAACTACTACAAGAATATCCTATAGCCGCCATAGGAATGATGGCGAAATTAATGTAAAAAAAATGTTAATTTCTCTGTTTTTAAACGTATTTCTATAAATTTTGAGATATAGCAGTTCCTTATGGTTCTAGAATTACGGTTTTAATTTCATTAAGATCGGACAACTATATCATATAGCTGCCATAGAAGCGATCGGTCGATTATATGAAAATGTAAAATTCTACATGTCAAATGTAAAATTTACAAAATTTGATATTTTTTAACATTACTAAAATGGTTCGTTTTTCAATGAACCAATTGCAGACTGCAAGGGTATACAAACTTCGGTTTACCGAAGTTAGCTTTCTTTCTCGTTTAAAACTCAATCTAAAATTAAACATAAAATATAAAAAATAAAAAAATAATAAATAAATTTAATAAATAAATAAACTTAAAAAAAAATATCATGACAAAATTATAATACTCTCTGCAAGGGTATAAAAAAACTAAGCAACTGGCCGACTACGTAGTGACAGTTTGCCAGCATAAGTTGATATTGAAAAATTATCAATATCTCAAAATAGGCACAATTGTAGCAAAGGGTTTTTTTTTTTTTAATATTTCCATTCATTTTTAGTATAGTCTAAAGCACGGCAAAATATGCTTTTTTCCACAAAAAATTTATAATTGCGGGAAAAAACTTCTTAATTTTAAGTTAAAAAAATAATAAAATCGCAAAATAAATTGTCTGTTTTTTAATTTAATTGGTTTTTGAAAACAGAAAACGTTTTTTTTGCTTTGAGTTTATCTAATTTTTTTTAGAAAAAATTATTGAAATCTGCCGATCATATGATGGATATTTGCTTTGTTGGTCGCAAAGAAAGAAATACTTAAAGTCTTTCCTCGCGTCATATGACAACTCCATACGACTTTCTAGTATTTTTTTCTTTCTTCTGCATACCAGACTTTAATACAGCTGTGCCGAAAAGTGTTTCTCGGATATTAACCTCTCGCTCTTCCTCAGTGCTCAGAAACACTTTTTGTCTATGTCAGTACTAAGCATTAAAGTAAATAGATATAACACAAATACATTTGTTCGGACGTCCTCTAAAAATTTTAGTAAAATCGGACGATAAACATAAGAGGTCCCAGCCAACCAGTGGAGTCCAGAGGTGCTCCTTTAGGACTTCTTGTGTGTCGGGAAGCTCCGAAAAGTGTCCCAAAGGAGCATGTTTGCGGGAGAAAATTACCTTTTCAATTTATATGAAGCAGTGCTCCTTTGGAGTCCTAGAATAAGTGTTTTCGGAGTCCCAAAATGGTCCTGATAGCTTATGTATTTTTTAAAAAGGAAGCGTCCAAATCAAGTCCATACCTGGGCGATTTCCGTAACTTGAGTGTATACATACATATGTACACAGGTGCTCTTCGTTTTTTCATGATAATTACAATTATTTTACTTCAATCGACACTGCTATGTAAGATAATAGATTACTCTTAAATGGATGTAAGTATTATAAATATTCTATAAAGCAACTTACATTTCTAAAACACAATTGTTCAGACTGGGACTCGAACACGCGATTCAAAGTCGAGCACACTAAGCATTGCGCCAGGCAGGCAAATCAAAGAAGGCTGATGAAATCTTAAATACATACATACCAAATAATGAATCCTTAACGCTCCTACGAGCAGCTTTTTTGGAGTCCCTTTTCACTCCTACTCCCCCCCTTTCGCACCGACTTCGGTGCGCTCTGAGAACGCTCCTTTAAGGAGCTATTTTGGGAGTCCTTTTTCGCTCCTACTTAGGAGCGCTCCGAAAATGGTTGGCTGGGGTATTACACATTAAAGTTTCTGTGTATGCTTTCCCTTCTTCTGTGTTGACAGCACCAATGCGTGTTGCTCAACATGCCAATAGCAGTATTTGTCTTTTTTGGGTGTTGCTCAACATGTCCCTAGCAACATTTGTCTTTTTCGCCTGCATTTGTCAACATATTTTTTCCATGTTCATAACCTTTGTAATACCACCAACAATTCTTTGGGTACCGGGTATCTCACAGTCGATCACACTCGACTGTAGCGTTCCTACTTATTTATTAACATAATCAGTATATATATATATATATATATATACCAAATTTGGTATCAGAAATTGGAGAATATACATATGTACATATATACTCCCTCTGCCTTTTACATATATTTTCGGTTGCTACTAACTTATAATACCTTTGTGCCCTATGGGTATCGTGCACTAAACTTAAATGTTATTTTCATCTTTCTGCGTATATTTTTCTCATGGTGTATACATACATTAATATACACAATAAAATATGTATTATTCATTCTTATCCAAGTAAGAGGAGGATGTTCTTATCGGTAACAACTTCCGTTATAGCAAAAAGAAATACAAAATAACAACAATGCTCCCATTCCAATGTGGGAGCCGCCCTCCTATCTAAAATATTTTACGTTTACTCTGGAGACTCGGCTTAGTTTATAAATGGCATTCAGCACTCGCGTGTCGCCTGGATACTCACACTTAGAAGATCCTCGTGTTTTCCAATTTTGGCTTCTTAAAAAATGAATAGTTTTCTTTTCGCTATAATGCTCACTATTGTAAGTTATTTCTAGAAGAACCAAATAGAAGAATACTGAAAAATGTGATTAATTAAGAGCATCGATGGCTCTGTAGGTTTAAAGGGTCCCCTATTGATCGAGCCCAAAGCGAAACTGGAACTGGACGTTTTCATTTGCCCAAACAGCTGTGTGTGTCAACATACCGCTTTCGATAAATTGCCATTCGTTCGTTGGGTTAACTATTATAGCGCTAGCGGCGCTAATAACGAAAATAAAAGCCTGCTACCATCACTTACAAAACTGGCCACTTGCCTTCTGCAGTCACAAGGTGAGACGCAGAAATTACTAGATTCACTTCCTGTCAATTTGCAAGCTTTGATTTTACTGTATACAGGCGGCAACCAAGAAAATCAATTGGCAGGTGACTAAGCTTAATTTCACTTCGTATTCATATAAGTAAACCACCTTTATCAATTTAACAGTAAACGCTAGCAACTTTCGGAAACTTCATCAGTTAACATCTTTGGAGATCCGAGGAACGGGTGGCACTATGGTCATTGATGAGCCCCTAGATTTCTTGCAACATGCTAGTTTCGAGCAGATTCAATTGCAGTCCAGCGATAAGCTACAGCGTCCCAAATTTGCGAAATTTCCTAGTGAAGATTACGACTACAAGCCACCGAGCCAGCTCCATTCATATAACAACAAGTATCCCCTTCGATTTATGAATTCATCCGCAGAAATAATTTCTTATGAGCAGCACATTCAACGACTAAAGCAGACACGAATGCCAAGTTTCTACGGATGGTCGAATTTAAAGGTACTGCGCATTCACAATTGCCATCTAGAAGAGCTCCACTGGCAAATGTTTGACGGGTTGACCCATTTGAGGCACCTGAGCCTGGAGGGAAATAACATCCGGAAGCTGCCGCCATTTGCTTTTTCGGGGGCCTTGCAACTGAAAAGTATCTCCTTAGCCCACAACTTACTGGATCGACTGCACTATTTGGGTTTAGCCGGATTGCTTCAGCTGGAGAGACTTAATCTGTCGGATAACCAGCTGAATTGTTTGAGTGAACTAAGTTTCCCGCCCCTTCCTAAGTTACTAATGGCCGATTTCCAAGGAAATCCATTGAAACACGTCCTTCCGGCCACATTTTGGGTGATGAACGCCACAAGAGAGCTTTATATGGGGAGTGATAAAGCAGCTCTTGGTCTGCGCACTTGGAACATATATGGCCAATTCGATTCGCTCCATAAGCTAAGAACTCTTAGGCTGGGTAATGTTACCACGGAAGCATTGGAGCACGGCGTATTTATGGTAATTTTTCGTTCTTGATCGCAATATTATCAAGCTCATTAGTGCAAATTTATTGCAGGGACTTGACAACTTGGAATTTCTTACATTACGTGGCACCATTAACAGCCTACAATTCGATGTATTTTCTGGACTGAATATGTTAAGGGATCTTGATATAAGTCACTGCATGCTTCATGAGCTATCTATGGACGCATTAGTGGGCGTGAAACGGCTGCAGTTCCTTAACTTAAGTCACAACAACCTCACGAATGTTCCGCCAGGCTTACTGGATGATCAGCTCGAGCTGCAGGAGATTCAACTACAAGGAAACCAACTAACATCCTTACCTTTGGAGTTTTTTAAATTGCCACTCGTCCGGGTTGTCCGACTCGATCAGAATCCCTGGAAGTGTACGTGCCAGATGAGCAGTTGGGTGGCACGCTTAACAAATGTGATGCGAGGACCTAACACAGAGGGATGCCTGAAAGGCAAGAGAGGCAATGAGGACTCCGTATCTTGTAGAAATGCGATTATCTATAATATAGACAAAACTCTTACACCGCGATGTGCTAACTATAACGGACGCAGTGTCTACTACGTTCTCCGAAGGCAGCTAAACTGTGGCGCCATGCAAATCCTTCAACCCACTTATCAGGCTCAAGGGTTGCCACACTGGCGAAAAATTCAACTGCAGAGAAAAAATTTATGGCCCAGGAAGCGAAATCTAAAGAGTATTGTGCATAAACAACAAGCGAATAGTTTTGAGTCTGCCCTAGGGCAAGATAAACTGCTACCCAGGCCACAGCCGCTACATTTACAAATTCAATAATGTTTAATATACTTATTGTGGTAATATTGAGAATCATGTGTGGACACTCTAAGCTAAGCTTCCCTCACCTATTATATATTATCAGGCGGGCCTCGGTCATCACTTTTGCTAGCTTCTTGATTGTTTTCATACAAAAATATGTGCGCTGTTTTTTTGAACAATTGTAGTTAAAAAGTTAATATTGGCTTATTAGAGTTTATTTGACACCAACAGAAGACAAATTAAGTCAATTTTAAATAGATATTTTAAATATAATTTATATATATAAATAAAATATTTGCTCCAGCAACAACAACTTGCGTTTTTATTGCCAAGGTGTCCATAGGCAGTAGGTAAGACGAAACAACGAATTAAAAATACTTTTAAAATAAAAAGGAAGGTTTTAATTTTATTTAAGGAGGAAAATTAATATTTTTTAAATAAACATGTTTAATTTAATTATCTTAAAATGGTGAAAGCGCGTTAGAACTGTAATTTAATTCCTTCTTGCTTCAAAACAATCAATGGCACTTATTAAAGACATTTTCACAACATGCTGTGTGGGCCTCTAAAACAAACGACGCGTCGTTGAAAAAATAAAAAAATTAATGTGCGTTTAATATTTTGAAGACACGTTTCTTATAGGAAATTATCAGTTATTAAAAATACAAAATGTCACTAGGCTGCGTTTTTTTAAAGGATATACTGTTTTAAAGTTGACCTATTTATCGTTAAAAAAAAACAGAGTTTTTACGCAATTTGACCAAGTTATTTATAGAATTTCAAGAAAACTAGGAAATAAATCATAATTTTGTTGTTGTTTTTTGTTTATATTTATGTACTTTATACGTATATAATAGAATAAACATTTTACTGCTTGCTTCTTGTTTCTCCAGGAAATTTATTTTCTACCAACCGGCCATATTTGCACTATTTTTCAATTTTGATTGAAAATAACAAAATTGTACATTTATCTACATTTGCCATATGTTTGAAATATGTTTTTTGAATATTTCTTAATCGAATCCATAGATCTCGGGGCAAACAACGTAAAAAGTCACGGTACCAGAAATTGTGATTGACGTTTCGAACATTCCCGTTAGGGCATGCCTACTTAGTTTGAGCTGAGTTTCTAGATTTACAAAAATGCCTTAGACGTATTTTGGGTACGCTGACGTTCTCGGCAGCTTTCCCGTGACAAGCGCTAACTTGGCGCCTCGTGCCCCCCGACCATTTTCGCTGGCGTTGACCAGCTTGCTGACCAGTGCACCTGCACTGGTAATTCTGCACGCGCATCCCACCGTCCCATATTTTGGTCGGCGGCCGATGTCGGCCTGACTACGTTGCAAATATCATGGCAAAATTATAATTTCCTCTACAAGGTTATAAAAAGAAAACACCTATTATTTTGTCAATATTTGTATAATCGGTACCCAAAAGGTACAAGGGTATTACAACTTTGTGCAAGCCGAGAATGTATGTAACAGGCAGAACAGATCTTAGAGACTATAGGAGCTATATTTACCAAATTTGGAGACAACATTCTAATTTGTTGCACGCAGATCAAATTTGTTTTAACATTTGGCCACGCCCGTTTCCGCCCCCGAAAATCATAAAAATAAATCAATAGGAACGATCTGGTCAAATTAGTCAATTTTCGTTTTTATACCCTTGCAGAGGGTATTATAATTTTGCTCAGAAGTTTGCAACGCAGTGAATGAAGCATCTCCGACTCCATAAAGTATATATATTCTTGATCAGCATCACCAGCCGAGTCGATATAGTCATGTCCGTCTGTCCGTTGCTACTCAAATTTCTCTCTCATTTTTGAGCTATCTGAATGAAACTATTATACGAGGTCTGTTCAAAAAGTTTCGCGGATTTTGTGTTTTTTCAAAAATGATTTATTTATTCATGAATATCTATTTTGTCCCCTTCAAAGTAATCCCAATGAGATATTATACTATACACTTGTGCCAACCGAGAGTGTATGTAACAGGCAGAAGGAGGCATCTCCGACCACATAAAGTATATATATTCTTGATCAGTATCACCAGCCGAGTCGATTTAGCCATGTCCGTCTGTCCGTCTGTCCGTCCGTGTGAAACAACAGATCTCAGAGACTACAATAGCTAGAGTTACCAAATTTGGTG
The DNA here is from genome assembly GCA_018153105.1 of Drosophila rufa. NCBI lineage: Eukaryota > Metazoa > Arthropoda > Insecta > Diptera > Drosophilidae > Drosophila > Drosophila rufa. Next base: position 991,629 of record JAECXS010000003.1, on the reverse strand, counting down.
ACAACATTGGAATCTGTTGCACGCAGATCAAGTTTGTTTTAAAATTTGGCCACGCCCACTTCCGCCCTCAAAAATCATAAAGAAACGTAAAATAAGCTTTACTCGTTCTTTTCGGGTTATAGTTAATAGATACAATAAATGAATAAAATAGAGCGGACGTTTCCTGAAAATTTCAGTAAAATCGGATGATAAACATGGGAGATATTAGCAATAAGGTTAGAATTTTAACACACCGCCCTAAGGCACTGCTGTTGCAAGCTGTAGCCGACAGGTGGCGCATTCGAGCCTTGGACGTGCGATATAATGGCGCCAACTGCAGAAGAAATGACAAAAGAATATAGCAAGAAATGACAAAAAATAACATAATTAATTTTTTGACGTTTTTGTGTTCCTATAAAATGTATCATTCATATTTAAGTATAACATTAAATTGTTTAGGTCGGGAGCTAATTCGAGAGGCGATTTATTTTAAGAAGTATCGAAGTAGACAATTATAATGTGTGTACAATTTTAAATTGCCTTTTAGTGTGAAACGTTTAGGTACCGGGTATCTCACAGTCGAGCACAGTCGACTGTAGCTTTCTTACTTGTTTTCAATCTTCAATCATTAATTTTTTCGTCTGTTGTTGAAGTGCTCGGGCGTCCGGCTCGCTCTTCGTCGTTCACATCGTCTCAGCCTTCTGAGAACATTTTGTACCACCGATAAACGTTGCTTCGGTCCAAGGTAGCTTCTTCGTATGCCACAGTCAACATTCGGAATGCATCCGCGCACTTAATTTCGTTTTTCACACTAAATTTGATACAGGTTCTTTGATCCACTTTTTTGAATAGGTAAAAATCGAAGACGATCCAAAACACGTGCAAGCAAAGCAGCTGTCAACAATTAAGTGAACATTCAAAATGGCCGAGATTGTCGGCTTAAGTGAGAGACATGAGTACCAACATAACGCCACAAAAAAATCGATATTCGAATATACGTAACCCGCGAAAATTCAAAATTCGCGATACTTTTTGAACACACATCGAAAGGCCGGAATCAGACAACTATATCTTATAGCTGCCATAGGGACGATAGGCCCAAAATATCATAGTTTCGCTGTTTTTAAAGATATTTGGCTCAAAATAATATATGACCTAATTATATAATAGCTTTACATTTTATATTAAAGCTACGTACTCACCAGCGCTAAAATTTAGCAAACAAATGAGTGCGAGCGAGAGACAAATACACTTTTTCTGTCCCTCTTAAGCTCCGTACTCAGACACGCGAACAGCGTTTCTAAGCAGTAAGTCGAGAAACACTTTTCGGCAGCGCTGTTTTAAAGGCCGGTACGCAGACAAACGAACAACATACTAGAAAATACCAGGAAGAGACTTTTGGTATTTCTAGAGCGGGGTGACGAACAGAATACAACATTTATACTCTTACTGTTTCTTCGCACATTTCAATAATATAGATCCCGCCAAACACAATAATTTATGCAAAAACCGAGTCCAGGAGTTTTGAAGAGCAGATAAAGTTATAGTAATTAAATTGGTAAAGGCCAATTCAATAATAAGGGATTTGGCGTCAGAGGAGTGTCTGGCTGGACAAAATCTTCATTGCCAAGCTGGAAAAGGACATGTTCAGCAATGGACAGAAACGGGCGCAGGAGCAGTACCAACTCTAACCAAATGTATGCCAGCAAAGATAAGTTAACAACCAACTCCTAGCTTGGGCTGAGCAGGCCAATTCATATTCCCTTTATTAATATCAATTATTATTATTATTATTATTATCATTATTATTATTATTATTATTACACTTCTTATACCACTCATGTATGGTCCACCTTAAATTAGTTCCACCCCAAAGGGCCCGAGAGCTGAGCCAACATATTTTGTTATTATGGGCCGTGGCTTTGTCTCATTGGCTGACGGCGATCGTATGACTTCTGCAAAATGTGCATGGTCAGCGGTCCGCCACGGGCATCCGGTCATGCATGAGCCTTTGTTAATTCTTAAGTTCAGTTCTGTTTAGCTTTGAATAAAGAGCACTTGCTCCTAACCGAAACTCCGGCTAAGCCGTTATATTATTGAATTGGGTTATCGCGCCTTAAGGGCCGATAACAACGGAGGAAAGTTCTTCCCAACCTAATCTTCCACAGAAGAGAAGACAACCTGGTCGCAACCTGCCAGGAACTACTCTTGCCACGAATACCACGTAGGCAAGACCCAATCATCCCCCTAGCTGCTGACGTCATCGGACCGCGGCGTGGGACCACACCAAATCGTTAATTTATACAAGTAAGCAAGTAAGGGAACAATCATTTCAGTTAACCGGTTTTCGAGATGTGATTCTCTATCAGTTAACTGTGGTTGTAGGGTTCAATTAATACCCGAAAGCATAAAGGGTTAAGATAATTCTTTGTACCCATCTTTCCCGTGAGCGGCGGCAGAATTCCCGAAATTCAGAGCCAGCCTCTCTCACTCTCAATGCACATCGGCCGTCCCGCTCACACAACGAGCACAGCCACAGCTAAATATCAGCGAATATCAGGCAAACAGAAAGAATCCAAAAATTATCACGCCATTGTGCCGTTATTTTTCGCCCTGCTCTTCCCAATGGAAGTACAGGCGACCCAAGATGAAAAATTCTGAGCTATGCTCGCTCACTTGATTTTCAATCGCCGCAGCCATAAGACGCGAGCCAAATTGTGAGCGATCAAAAGTTTCTTAAAAACACGTGGAAAGATAATAGGCACTAGACAACGTGAAGTGCGACAATTTAATCAACCTGAAGCCAGTGTTTTAGTTTAATAACTAGTGAAGTGAACAAGAAATCTAAGGTGAATACAGTTAACATAAGTACGCGATCGGCTAATATCTGTATATATTCACAGAACCCCTTTAGCGAGCCGATCCCTCAGCAGTACAATAGTAGCTGTAACAGCAGCTTTGCAGCCAATACCTCTAGCTGGTGCGAAAACACCCGCCCAGTCAACTACTTTTACCTGCAAAGAGTCGGCGAGTTATTGCAAAGAGTGGGTGACGCAACGCCCGTGTGGCGACTAGTGCATCAGCAGGCAGAAGGAGAAGAACAAGATCAACCCCTCTGCACTGCGAACGGCATGCGAATAGTTTTCTGCTTCGGCCAGCAAGCCGTCTCCTACAAGTTGGAGCGAGAAGGAAGGAGGCACCGAATTACCGGAGGCAACTACATTAACACGTGATCGGATTCAAGCTCAGCCAACATACCCGGTCATGTATTTCGCCTAAGGCATGGGAGGCAGTTAACTGGATGGAGAAAAAGAGCGTGCGGCGTTGCCAGCCGAAATTTAGTGCGCGCTCCGAGAACATGGCACCTCGAGAGTAAAGAGATACGAGTTCTATTGGTGGCGAAGGGCCAAGTTATAGTTTGTATTTTGTAGTTTATATTCCATTTCAATAACTCTTGATAAATAGTCGCATAATGCTAGCATATTAATATTAGAAATATAATCCTAATAGGTGGGTCACGAATGTATAAGCGGTAGTTGCATCGAATTAACGTGTGATAACGTCACACATACACACATTCGTATGATTGTTTACATTTCTTCTGAAGGAACCAACTGATGCTTCGATGGGCCCAGAGAATGCTTCGATGGATTTTCCGACGTATAAATAATGGTCGTGAGTAAAACCTTAATAACGAATGAAAAGTGTTCATATGGTATGTTCAGATCAAGTTAATTTTTGATGCAAATTCAGCTGAAGGCCACTGTAGGAATCCCTTTTTTGATTTTCTTTGATTGTTTATATATATATATAGATAAATAATGGAGTGATTAACCCAAATATATTGGCAGTATCTAATGAAGGATACGACAGATTGAAATATGAAAACAAAGAAACAAAATTATTAAAAATATAAAATTGCGACCTTAGCCAATAAGAATTAAAAATTATCAGTCTCTATAGATGGGATAAAGAAAAATTATGAAAACTAAAAAGATTAAATAAATAAGGTTATGGATAAAAATTAGGAACAATAAGAAATGATAACTAGAACGTAAAAATGATTGGAGTTATAATGGGAACAATAGATAATAAGAACCAAACCCCCTTACACGTAGAATAAACAAATAACATCAAAGTTACCCTAGCCAGTGATTAGTCGACGCTCTACTCATTCCTATATAACCGCGTACGTGGGTACGGCCCGTTACAATTTTTGATTTGTATTAGCCAGTGCACTTAATTTTTTGTTTGATTTATGTGAAGGTATAGCTGGAGTGGAAACAACCCACACCAATTCCGACGAGCATAGCGCAGAGCATCGCTAGAAGTGCACGACCTCTACGTTTAGCATACCGAATAAAATCCTAGGGTTCCTTCGAACCTTAGTTGAACACTAGAACCTTTATGCAGATGCTGTCCAACTATATGTAAATCGTCCCCTAAACCAAATCGATGATTGTGTAAATATTACCAACCATGAAATCAAAAAAATTAACAACTGGGCGAAGGCGAACGGGCTGCATTTAAATCGTGCATAATACCAACCCTCTTCTATGGCATTGAAATTTTCGCATCCACCGACGCAGCAAGCATGCATAAGCTGAAAGTTGCATTTAACTCAGTAGCGAGTTACATTTTTAACTTAGATCACAGTGCACACGTTACAGGCTATGCATTTAAGAAATCTCTTATTTCTACAGAAATGAGCCACAATACATAATAGATCTTTTGCAAATGTCTTCATCCGCTAGAACAAATAATATTATCTGCTAAAGGCTAAAACTTGCAGCGGCTTACAAGCATTTCTTTATACAGACTGTTCCCTATTGGAATGACGTTCCCAACAATCTAAAAAATATTAGGAACCATACACACTTTAAATCTAAACTATTAATGTATCTTAAAGGCACACTTTAACTTTAATCTAATCTTAATTTTAAGTCAGATGACTTCCATTATCTCAATTCATATATATTTATTATTCTTTTTTCATATTTTGTATTTTGTTTTTTCAAATGATCCCCCGTTTTGTTTCCCAGCTGTTTAAATATACTAAACAGTTCTACGTATGTTTAGTGTGCAAGATTTTATAATGTTAGTATGTGAGACAAAATGATTAATGTAAAATGTAATAACACAGAGTGACTGGTGCCATAACTTAAAAGCTTGAATTAGCTTGAAGGATCAGGATAAAACGAAAATAAAATAAAATAAAATTAAAAAATTAGAATACGTACTACTCAGGCCCGCTCTTATGCCAAATAGCTTACTGATGGCCATTACCTTACTGACTAGCTCTAAAGCTCTAGTTTAATTAAAAAATATGATAACTTTTAAAATAAAAAAGACTTTTATGCTTGTGTATGTTATAAAAAAAAAAAAAAAAAAAAAAAGGAAACGGGGTGAGAGTCTCAAAATATTAACCCTTAATAAAACTATTTTTAAAAAAGTTTTTTTTTTAATATTACTAAAACTACATTAAATATTTTAAAATTAACAAGAACGGAAGCTAACTTCGGAGTGTTGAAGTTTGTGTAACCTTGCAATCTGCAATTGGATCATTGAAAATCTATACATTTTGGTAAAATTGAAAAAATTTAGAAGTTTGTAAATTTGTGTATAACACTTTACATGTTACGTTACATTCTCATATGGCAGAAGAAATTCGTTGGAAAATTAAATTTTTCCTATGGCAGCTATAGGATATAATATAATAATAATAATATAAAATCTAGACCACAACTTTATAAATAACAAAACAAGCACAAGATTCAGAGATCCAAAAAATATATATATATATATATATATATATATATATATATATATATATGGAACACTAGCTTTAGGTAACATAAAAATATCCTTGTAATTTGATATGGTTTCTTATATCTTGCGACTACAGTTTTGCCGACTGGACTACCTTAAGTAGTTGTATCATGGTTGCGTCTGCGCTTGAATTCTTCTTTATATGTATGCGTGCTCATGCATTCACGTACACGGGTTCATGTGTGCGATCATTTCATTTCTGCCCAGCAAAAATATTTGGTCTTTTGCTACTTTTCATGCTAGGTACCCTAACAATATGGGCATATTCACTATTGGGTTAATTGTAAAAATAAGAATGTTATATGTTATAATATAATATAATATTATAATATGATATAATTATAATATAATATAATATTATAATATAATATAATATAATATATATTATTTAAATAAAAAATGAAGTTTAGTATATTGTTCCATTTACCTTTACAAAAATATAAAAAGTATTTTAGAAATTTAATCTAAATTAATTTTTTTAAGTTTTGAAAAAGTCTAACAACTACTGTTTAACACGGGTGTATATATGTACGTGTATATGTGTGTATATTTATCGGTAACTAATTCGAGCGGCGACTTTTAAATAAAGAAAATATTTAAAAAAACATGCATAGAAATATATACAATCATTAAATAACAACAATAAAACCAATTCATAACAAGTGTCCGGAAAAAATATCAATAAAAAATGTAAACAAAACAAAGCCAATCGGCTGTTTTTGTTTCTGCCCGCTCCCCTAAAAAGCAATCGTCGGTAGGGTATGCAGGCACCATCCGCTCGCATAACAACAATAATAGCTGATTTGATTTCTCAACCACATAAGAGCAGTCGGTGTTTTAAGTGACACCGACTGCAATATGCCCTGTTCTTATCTCAGTAGAAAAAAAAATTAATTTTATTTAATATATTTATTTTTGTAAAGGTAAATGCCTGCCAATTATTTACATATTGAAAAGTTACAGAATGGCGAATCATTTAAATAAAATATTAGACGGGTTAACCGCGTTCTTTTAATGCTATGAATAAATTTGTGTTGAATGGACGTTTTTGGCCTGGCCAAAATAATAAGTACACCGGCGTTATTTTACAATTTTGAAGTATTCAAACGACAATTAGGCTCAAAATATATTGTTTTTTAATAACTTCTTACATATTTAACAATGGACAAGTGAAAAAAACACTTTAGATGGACCAAATCAAAATTGAAGTGTTGAATACGACCAATATGCTTTATATCTTCTTCTTCAAAGAAAAAGTCTTCGGGAAATGGTGAAAACCCTTAAACACTTGATATATTTGTATTTAGAATACCTTACAATACAAAGTGCTTACTGAAAAAACGATAACCAAAGAAGATATTTTCAGAAACATCGAACAACTGCATCGTCAGTATATCATAAATTAAACCTTTCATGTCTCTCAAGGCCTTTACCGCCCAAATTGGACATGAAACCTAATCTAAAAAGGTTCGTCCTACATCTTAAAATGTAGACTTACCAGAATATATATCCTAACAAGTCTGTTACTTCAAGAAAATAAAGTTTCAGATGGTGCAAAAAGTTGAGGAAAATATTTTGGGGTGCTCTAGACCAGATGGGTCGAGAGAGTGGAATATTATTTTATGGAACGTCGAAATAAATATAAATCTGTTTGATATTGACTCCAAACGACATGTACAAAGGCCAAAAGGCAAAAAATTTGACGTCCGCTACACATAGAAGGCCCTCAGCACGGTGGCGGATGAGTAATATTATGGGGCTGTATTTCTCGTCATGCCTTTGTCCGATACATGGCATAACTGGGATTATGACCCGATTCGGTTATAAAAATAAGTTAACAGGCATTATGCGAACCGTTTACTGCCAAAAAAATGTCCTTGAGATTCTTCTTTCAACAGGACAACGACATAAAACCCACACTAGGACTGATCAATGCCTGAGTTCCAGAAACAAGGTAAACGTTATAAGTTTTCGGAGTCGGTTTACGGACTTAAATCCACTTGTAAATTTATGGGGAGACTAGAAACTTTGTATTTGTGCAAAAATACATTTCAAAACGCCTAAGTATTGTGGGAATTCTTGCAAAAAGCCCGGTATGAGATTCCAGAGGGGACTCGTCACAAACTTATTTTTAGTATGCCAAAAAGAATCAACAAAGAAATTCAAAATAAGTGTTAATATACTCAATACTATCAAAAGATTACTACTATTAAGAAAACAGAGGGAAAATTTTAATACGTTTCGTATTGTAGGCTTTGTAGAATTGGTGTACTTATTATTTTGGCCAGGCCAAAAACGTCCATTCAATACAAATTTATTCATAGGATTAAAAGAACGCGGTAAACCCGTCCAATTTTTTATTTAAATAATTCGCCATACTGTAACTTTTCAATATATAAACAATTGGCAGGCAAATATTCAAAAAGAATCGAACAATAACCAAACAAAGTGGCACCATGCCTATGTACTTATTATTTTGGCCAGTAGTGTACAGTGTTCAGTCCAAATCACCAAAATAGTAAACACTACTGTACAAGCATGCTGGTCAGAAAATGTGCTTGGAAAATGTATTCAAAGTGTGCAAAGTGTCGACATATATAGTATTTACGCTAAGCACAATTTAAAAAAAAAATTTAAGCTTACAGACCACTGTACCGCGACGATCATACAGAAAGGCGCTTGGATTTTGTGTATTCATAATTTGTCAGTGAGCGTGTTTGCTACGCATTTTGTATGGGAATTAGGCTAAACTTCAAAGATGGATTGTGACTAAACTAAGAGCGTGCCCAACATAATTTTTATACCCAAATGTACGTTGAAGCACCCCATATCTATGGTTTTTTTTATATTTTAATTTTTTGGAAGGGGCCGAACTAACAGAAATTTAAAAAAAAAAAAAAAAAAAAAAAAAAAATGCCTATGACCTACATTATATCGCATGAAAACATGAAAAAGTGTATTTTTTTTCAATGTCAAAACACTTTTCTGACATACTGTATGTACATGTAGACCGAAATATTTTAACCAATTTTTTTGCTTTAACAAATAGTTTATCATTTGTAGAATATGGTGTATTAATTTCGAATTCGAAGTGCCGCAAATCGAGCATGTAAGCGAGGAATTAAAGATGGCTTCCAGTCGCATCGAAAACTTTAAGCTGATTGTTCTCCACTTTTTATTTTTGCAGTTTTTACTTTCTTATGCACACGATTCACAAAAAAAAATGTAACATATCATGCATGAAAATGTATTCTTTTAAGAATTAAATGCTCTTCTATTTAAACCTAAGTCTTTATTAAAAAAATTTGTATTAATCAAATTTGTTTTTTTTAACTGAATTTAAGTTTTTGGTCATTTTTTCATTTAAGTTTTTGAGGTTAAAATAGAAGATACATTTATAATGAACACAAATAATTTTAGTTTTTGGGTTTCCGACATGAATTACGAGTTCTAACGTGTTCATAACCGAAAAATATCGATTATTAAGCGATATTTCTTAAGTTCCTTCCCTAAACCTTCCTTCCCATCCCTAATTTCTTATTGTTCTTGAAATTATGAATATTTTTGCAAATATGCGATTCTCATTAAGCTGTGGCAGGGAAATAATTCTGATTTGCGGTCGTGGCAGAAAACACGCGATTTTTCTTTGATATTCAAGATTTCAAAGCTCCAAGAAAATATATTAACAAGTCCTTGAATGGGTCGGTTAACATTAAAGAGGACGTCGTTCGGGAGTCGCAGAAGAAATGATGGACGCCGTCCCAATCAATATGTTAACAAAGCCGAATCAGCTGTTCGCCCCATTCACATGTCGGCGGAGAATGTAGATGGAGCTGTGGAACAACCAACGTTCCATTTTCGAAATAACGGGTTTGGACTCGATCGAAGGGAGTACTTGACGAATATATATCGACGAATTTATAATTATCCAGCTCGATCCAATAAAAAATATAGTTTTCTGAACGTTTTTGGGTAATCTCAGCAAAAAAAAACACCATACGGGCATATGAATCATAGTAGTTGGGCGATTTATGTCGCATGTACGTAATGAGTTCGTCCAGTACTCCCTTCGATCGAGTCCAAACCCTACAGGATTGCATTTTATAAATACATTTGAATATTCCAAAGCCGAATTATAATACATTTGCATTTTAATATAAAAAGAAACTTTTTTAGAATTAAATTTCAACGTAGTGAGTTTTCTTGCAGGTACGGGGTGGGAATAGTTTTGAAAGTGAACTTTTTTTAAACGAGTTTCAATGCTAATTTTCATGTTTAATTATAGTTTTCATTAAAATACATAATATTTATACAATTTGGTTAGGTCTACGGCATAAAAATATGTAATTTGAGCATTCTTTACCTTCTAATAGAATTCATATGTAGCAAGCATTTTTGACTTACTCCTATACATTTTTGGTAACTATCTTGCACCAAAAATTGGATAATACCAATCATAAATGGTAAAATAAATAAAAGTATCCCAACTTTGTTGCTACATAATTTAAAAAACAACAAATTGTGAAATAACTCTGATATCTTTCTAATTAGCTTGCACTGCTATTTTATGAATTTTTAAATAATTTTTTTTTCTTTACGGAGCACCGCAGGATATTGATTAGATCCTTATTATTTACTGACGAGAAAGAAAGCTAACTTCGGTAAACCGAAGTTGGTATACCCTTGCAGTCTGCAATTGGATCATTGAAAATCGAACCATTTTAGTAATGTTGAAAAAATATAGAATTTTGTAAATTTTACATTTTACATGTAGAATTTTACATTTTCATATAAATTGATCGATCGCTTCTATGGCAGCTATATGATATAGTAGTCCGATCTTAATGAAATTAAAACCGTAATTCTAGAACCATAAAAAACTGCTATGTCTGAAAATTTATAGAAATACGTTGAAAAACAGAGAAGTTAAATTTTTTTTTACATTAATTTCGCCATCATTCCTATGGCAGCTATAGGATATAGTAGTCCGATTTCGGTCATTCCGACATATATACTGCGTGCTAAAGAAATAAGACTATGCTGGAAATTTCAGCCCGATAGCTCAAAAACTGAGAGACTAGTTCGCGTAGAAACCGACAGACGGACAGACGGACAGACAGACGGACAGACAGACGGACAGACAGACGGACAGACAGACGGACATGGCTAGATCGACTCGACTGGTGATGCTGATCAAGAATATATATACTTTATGGGGTCGGAGATGCCTCCTTCACTGCGTTGCAAACATCTGGTCAAAATTATAATACCCTCTGCAAGGGTATAAAGATTAATGTTTCTAGATTATATTAGGCATAATACTGGCCTACTAACTCTGTTTTTTGGCTTCTTATCGACACCACCACCATAGTCATCTTTCTAATTAGCTGTCAATAGCTGTATGTGTGTATGCATGTACAGTGCTGAACTTAAGTGTTGGCACAGTTGCAAATGTCAACTTTAAACGTTAGTCCCAGGTGTATGCAGCAATTAAATGATTCAATTTTTTTTGTATATAGTTAAATTAAACATTTGTGTATTCATTGGCACTATTTTGTAATACTTTTTTTAACGACCTTAAAACTATTTAAACTTAAACAAAAAATGAACGTGTTTCGTGAAACAAAAGCCTTGGCACAGTTGCCTTACTTATTAGAATTTGTCTTATTTTAAGCCTAATCTGGTCTTTTTTTTTGGAAATTGATAACGGAACTCCCCGTTAACCATATGGCGTCCAAAAATTTATGATAAATAAACATTTTTTAAGGTTATTTTAACTTTTGTCGGCATTTAAGCATAAGCACACAGAAATCAACGTATTTCAGCGAAAAAAGTCCTTAACAAGTACAATAAAGGCTAATCTTATTACGAAATAGCCAAGTTTACGCAATCTTATCTTCTTTAGGCTGTAAAAAGGTCAACGGAAGCGAAAAGAAGCAAAAACCCTATATAAATTAGTTAAATTTTTGAGGATACGTACCTATTTTTAAGTTTAAAATACTAAAAAAAATGATTTGTTTAACTTTTAATTTAGTATTTTATAACCAATGAAATTTCCAACAAAATGAGGTATCAGTCACTTAAATTGGACAAAAACTAACTGAGCTACGCACTGGTTTTTAACTCTGAGTGCTCCTGCTGCAGTGCTAGCCATGGCGTGCATACAAATTTGCATAAAACCATCGTTTATTAGCTCCTCAGCAATATCTTGACTAACAAACACGTGCGTAGCTCAGGAGTTTCGTTATCAATTTCCCAAACAAAAAAAATGACCAGATTAGGCTTAAAATAAGACAAATTCTAATAAGTAAGGCAACTTTGCCAAGACTTTTGTTTCACGAAATACGTTCATTTTTTGTTTAAGTTTAAATAGTTTTAAGGTCGTTAAAAAAAGTATTAAAAAATAGTGCCAATGAATACACAAATGTTTAATTTAACTATATACAAAAAAATTGAATCATTTAATTGCTGCATACACCTGGGACTAACGCTTAAAGTTGACATTTGCAACTGTGCCAACACTTAAGTTCAGCACTGTACTTGTTAAGGACTTCTTTAGCTGAAATACGTTGATTTCTGTGTGCTTATGCTTAATTCTGAGAAAATTCAGACAAAAGTAAAAATAACCTTACAAAATGTTTATTTTTTATTCACTTTTGGACGCCATATGGTTAAGGGGAGTTCCGTTATCAATATTCCAAAAAAAATACCAGATTAGGTTTAAAATAAGAAAAATTCAAATAAGTAAGGCAACTGTGCCAATGTATTGTTTCACGAAAAACGTTCATTTTTTGTTTAGGTTTAAATAAAAAAGTTTTAAAAACTAGTGCCAATGAATACACAAATGTTTTATATACAAAAAAATTGAATAACTTAAATGCTGCATACGCCTGGGAATAACGTTTTAAGTTGCTATTTGCAACTGTGCCAACACTTTAGTTCAGCACTGTATGTTCCCCCTTAAATGGCCTAATATTGGGCATGCTAGAAAGTTCGTGGTCTTATCACAAACATATCACTTGGTAGAACTAGAATTTATTGCAACGCGCTGGAACTTCAACAAGTTCAACAAGACAACTCTCAGCACGAGAGATATATGATTCAATAATAATAACCTAATAATAATAATAAGCGGTAAAATCAAGCGTCACTGGTAAGATACTCTTATCGTGCTAACTTAGTTTTTTTTGAATAGCCGGCTATAGCTGAGTGGGTTCAAAGTCCATAGTTGTGTGCACTTACATATAGGATCACATTCAATTTGACCTATTGGAAACGGGTGCTAAAATTCGCAACAACTTACTCGACTTACGCAGCTTAGATTTTTTTGGCATTTAAGTATTCTTAAAACAAACGATTTTTTTATTATTGAACGGCCCAAGGAACAGCTGTCAACAATGTGGCAGCGCTAATAACGATAATAAATACCATTCGGCAAAAAAAAAATGTTTTATCAGCAGCGTAACCGCACCGATAACGATAATAAATACTTTACGGCCCAACAATAAATACCAAAAACTACCATTATATTGTTTTACTCAGTAGCAGTGTAGATTTCCACTACATTGCTTTTTCAACTATCGCACGAGAATCACGAAAAGCGGAAAAGATGTTTCTGTCTTGAAGGGAAATAGCTGTTTTTTGTTTTGGTTTGGATTTGGACAGTCGGTGCCTTTTTTAAAGGAAAAATCGAAAAAGGAAATACGGACTAAATGGGCAACAATATGATAATAGCATTGAACGCGATGAAGCAACACAAATTAAGTATGGCCCAAAGCTCGGACTTGGCGGGATTGTCTAATGAAAGCCCTGACTATTTACAACAGAATCAATCAGCTCCTCGCAGCATTTGGACTCTTGTAAGGAAGGAGCCGCCTATTTGCTAAACAAATCAGTTAATTGTCATCTATTCAACAGCCGCGATATGGAGCATTCTGGAAAGAGGATGTTCCCAAGTATAACGACTAGTTTTTCAAGGCAAATTTTCGGGTAAAAAGAAGCGTGTTCAACATACTGGTTGGCCGGCTTCCCAATCTCCGGAGGAAGGACACACCCTTTCGTTTGGCGATCCCCCTTGAGAAGAGAGTGGCAATAGCCCTGTACACTCTGGGATCATCTGCGGAATATCGCACCATAGGGATCCTGTTTGGTGTGTCCAAATCCATTGTGTGTCGGATTCTCTTGGAGTTCAGCAAGGAGGTGATAAACTAACTCTGCGAAGACTATTTGCCAGCAGAGTTCCTAACCCAGGACAAAATTACGGCTTCTGTAAAGGGCTTGGAAGAAATTGGGTTTCCGCAATGCTTTAGAGCATTTATGCATTGCGCATTTATGTACACAATATATAATGATTCATAACTAAACTTATTATGTCCCAAAAAGATGGCTGTCATATCAAGGTGCGTCCAAAATCCGATTGGAGTTGGATTGCAATTGGATCTGGTTAATACTTATTATATTAATTTTTTTATTTGTTTACCTTGTTGCATGGATCCAAAATGTGTATTGCAAATCCAAAATATGCATTTTTTATACCACCCAAAAGCAAATTTTGTGAATACAGAAATAATGTTCCTTCTTAATATAAGTGTTTCCAATTTAATTTAATATCCTTAAATACAAGTACTTATAAATTGGCATTTCCGCCAAAAAATTAGCTGCAAGGATATACTATATAGACTACGGCTGGCCAAAGTTAGCTTCCTTTCTTATATTGTGTATATTTATAAAGCCATATCCAGTTTTGCATAATATAATTGTTCAATAGCATATCTCAGTGTTTCATGCGAAAAATTTCCGTAAAAGTTGGAAAAGCTAAGATTTCTTCACTTTTAGCTACTTTTAAAGGTATTTTTATATTTAATTATTTCGCTTTCAAAACGTATGATATGCTTGTACTTTTTCTAATAAATATCCTCATTGATAATTAGTGGGTTTTTAAGGAAATATGAAGTTATTCGTAAGAAATGGCAAATCTGTCCAAAGTGTTTTTCAAATATAAAATAAATTATTTTAAATATAAAACAGCTGATTTAAAATACGTATGACCGCATCATTTACCTCCCAAAAATGCCGAAGAGCGTTTTAAGAAGCGGTCACACTGGAAAAAGATCAAATCTTTTTAGGGTTGCGAACTGTTTTACTGTCTGCGTACTAGGCTTTAGCAGGGTCGGTACGCAGATAAGCTAAGAGAAAACATCGCGCTATGTATTTTAAATTGGATTGGATGAGAAATAGGAAATATCAGAAAATTCCCCGCGATCCTTGCGAAATTGAGACGGGCAATTGGAAACAAAACCCTATGGCGGGATTTTCCAGCGGGAAATATTAATTTATTTACAATACAATTAAAGAAGATCCAATTATATAGAATCTTAATAATAAAATAAAAGAAAAATAAAAAAACTAGTAAGGAAGCTACAGTCGGCTGTGCTTGACTGTGAGATACCCGGTACCTAAACGTTTGCGCTTCACACTAAAAGGCAATTTAAAATTGTACATACATTATAATAGACTACTTCGATACTTCTTAAAATAAATCGCCTCACGAATTAGCTCCTGACCTAAACAATTTAATGTCAAACTTAAATATGAATGATAAATTTTATAGGAACACATAAAAACCCGCTCGATCGGCGTCAAAAAATGAATTATGTTATTTTTTGTCATGTCTTGCTATATTCTATTGACATTTCTTCTGCAGTTGGCGCCATTATATCGCACGGTCAAGGCTCGAATGCGCCACCTGTCGGCTAGAGCTTGCAACAGCAGTGCCTTAGGGCGGTGTGTTAAAATTCTAACCTTATTGCTAATATCTCCCATGTTTATCATCCGATTTAACTGAAATTTTCAGGAAACGTCCGCTCTATTTTATTCATTTATTGTATCTATTAACTTTAACCCGAAAATAACGAGTATAGCTTGTTTAACGTTTTTTATGATTTTTGAGGGCGCAAATGGGCGTGGCCAAATTTTAAAACAAACTTGATCTGCATGCAATAGATTCAAATGTTGTCACCAAATTTGATAACTCTAGCTATTATAGTCTCTGAGATCTGTTGTTTCACACGGACGGACAGACGAACAGACGGACATGGCTAAATCGACTCGGCTGGTGATGCTGATCAAGAATATATATACTTTATGGGGTCGGAGATGCTTCCTTCTGCCTGTTACATACATTCTCGGTTGCCACTAACTTATAATACCCTGTGGGTACCGGGTATAATTAAAACAAAATTAAGTCTTAAAATATGTGATTTCACAGGAAAATATGCAAATCAAACGAACAAATCAATTAAATTATTATTTCCAAAGCCGCGGGGCCAGCTCCCGATGCCGCCGACGAGGACGAGCTGCTCCTAGCCCTGCAGCTGGTGCTACTGCCACTGCTGGAGCAATATAAAAGGGCCAAAATCACAATTTTAAATTATGGACAAGCTATCTCCATTCCCATCTCGTCCATGACCAGTGGTCACCTATTGGGATCCTCTTCTTAGTTGGCTGCCAACCCAAAATGCTGCTGCTTCAGAGCTTACGAGGAGTACAAGAAGGATAATGAGAGCTGCCCCTCCTCGGAAAGTGGCAACGGGAATGGTAATGGCCCGGGACGACTGGGCAAGCAGCCGCCGCCCTAGATACGCATAAGCACGGGTTCCGTGTAGAACTCATGGATAGAGATCATGGCTGTCGGTCCCAAGGATCCCAAGGATCGCGGCGACTTAAGCGATAAGATCGTGGCAGCGGTCTTCGTGGACGCGGATGTACCCAACGATGACAATGGGCAGGGCGACACGTCGCAGGTGTTCTACGACTACAATGAGGAGAGACCCACTAGCGGCCAACTGGACAAGGAAGTGGAGCAGCAGACGGAAGAGAAGACACACAAAGATGCCCTGAGGTCATCACTGGATCTGAAGCATAATTTAAGTTATTTAAGTAATTTTATCGTTTGGCCGCGTTTAATTAGAATTAAAAACAAACCCATCTGACAGTATGGCCGTTTGGCCGTTTCGTATGGATTTTCGGTAAACACCATAAAACCGGTTACACTAGAAATATGAAACCTTTTTAACTAGTTAAAGGTTTAGCGCTGGTAAATACTAGGCTTAATGGAAAACAAATTATAACTTTCCTGTTTTTCAACGTATTTGTATAAATCACGAGATATAGCTGGTTTTTTAATTTCATTAAAATCGGACAACTACGAGCTGTGTTCAAAAAGTATCGCGAATTTTGAATTTTCGCGGGTTACGTATATTCGAATTTCGATTTTTTTGTGACGTTATGTTGGTACTCATGTCTCTCATTCTCTCTCATTTTGAATGTTCACTTAATTGTTGATAGCTGCTTTGCTTGCACGTGTTTTTGATCGTCTTCGATTTTTACCTATTCAAAAAAATGGATCAAAGAACCTGTACCAAATTTAGTGTGAAAAACGAAATTAAGTGCGCGGATGCATTCCGAATGTTGACTGTGGCATACGGAGAAGCTACCTTGGACCGAAGCAACGTTTATCGGTGGTACAAAATGTTCTCAGAAGGCCGAGAAGATGTGAACGACGAAGAGCGTGCCGGACGCCCGAGCACTTCAACAACAGACGAAAAAATTTATGAAGTGGAGCAAATGGTATTGGCCAATCGTCGAATCACCGTTAGAGAAGTTGCTGAGGACCTTAACATATCAATTGCCTCGTGCCATTCGATTTTTATCAATGATTTGGGCATGAGACGGGACGCCGCGAAATTCGTACCAAAATTGCCCAATTGCGACCAAAAACAGCATCGCATGAACATTGCTAATGAGATGTTGGACTCTGTCCGCGACGACCCAAATTTGCTCCAGAGGATCATAACTGGTGACGATTCGTGGGTTTATGGTTATGACGTGGAAACCAAAGCTGAATCATCTCATTGGAAGCTGCCGCAAGAGCCAAGACCGAAAAAGCGCGCCAAGTTCGGTCGAATGTGAAAGTTTTGCTGACAGTTTTCTTCGATTGCAGGGGCGTGGTGCACCATGAGTTCTTGCCACAGGGTAGAATGGTCAATAAGGAATATTACCTGCAAGTTATGCGCAATTTGCGCGAAGCAATCTGACAGAAACGCCCGGATTTGTGGAAGAACAAAAATTGGCTTTTGCGCCACGATAACGCCCCTGCTCACACATCTTTGCCAAAAACAACACACTAATGATGCCGCAACCACCGTATTCCCCAGATCTGGCTCCCTGTGACGTTTTCTTGTTCCCTAAACTGAAGAGGCCCATGAAAGGACGACGTTACGCTACGCTTGACGAGATAAAGACGGCATCGAAGGAGGAGCTGAACAAGATTAAAAAAAAATATTTTTTGAAGTGCTTCGAAGATTGGAAACCGTTGGCACAAGTGTATAATATCTCATGGGGATTACTTTGAAGGTAACAAAATAGATGATCATGAATAAATAAATAATTTATGAAAAAACACAAAATTTACGATATTTTTTGAACACACCTCGAATATCATATAGCTGCCATAGAAGCGATCGGTTTTTTAGACCCCGTATCCACTACAGTTGCTTTTTCCGCTTTTTGGCCAAAAAGTGACTTTTTCCCTGTGTATAAGGTATAGGAATCTAGTGGTGACAAAAATGAGAAAAACTCTCGTTTTTGTGGTTTTCTTTAATAGTATAGATTATTTCAGCCTTTTTTTGTCTATCGATGTGTGATTTTGCCCAACTACCATCACTAGCCAGCTGATTTTTTGAACAAATGAAATTGATTGCCCGCTTACGGAAAATACATATTTCGTTTAGCGATCTGTTGAATAAACTGGCTATTACACTTCAAGACGCTCACAGCTGGTATCTATCCTTCTACGTTACGAGCGTCAGTGCGTTGGCGCTCGTCCTCGTCTCTTCCTTCTTGTAAGACTCTACTTGGGCTTGGCAATAGCCTTCTTCAGCTTGAAAGCGGACAGCTTCAGATAGCAGAGCCCTGTGGACAGAAGGCGTCGGTGGCGTCGGCGGCGGTGCCCCAATATGCCTCATCGTCATGTTCTAACGAAACCGGCGGCGGAGCCTGCACAGGAGCCGGTTCGAAGTTGCCCTTCTCCGCCGAGGGCAGGACCTGATGTGAGTCCGTGATCATAAGAGACTTGCATAAGAAGAGAAGGGTTGATGAGTCTGCCTACGAGTTGGTAGAATCTGCGTCTCCAGGCTAAAAGATTCCAGTGGGCTGCAGTGGTTCTTGCAAGTCTTAGCGCTCCTGTCAAGCGGCTGGCTGGCAGAACTACGTGAAATTTTTATTGTTACTTAGCCGCAAATAGAAATTAAAGTCCAGCTCTTTCATTTTTAATCTTAGTTAACATTGTTTTGAATTTTTAATTAAATTTAATTTTCCGTCAAATCAAAACCAAAACAAAAAACAGCTGTTTCACTTCAAGAGGGTACTAAAAAGCCATTTTTCTAGTAGAAACACTTTTTCTGTATTTCGTGATTCTCGTGCGATAGTTCGAAAAAGAAACGTAGTGGAGAAATACCCTTATACTGTTCGGAAGCTTTAGTTAATGTAGGACCAGCACATTAAACACTAATGTCATCTTGTTCGTAAAATTCTTTTACATTGCCCAGTTCATTCTCCTTTGAAGGCACACATGCCATGGCGTATCTTGCTAATCATATTTTTGGCTCAATGCATTAACATTTTTTTTTTTTTCAATGAGGTCCGGGCAATGCATTTTACACCTTAGCGCTTTGGCAAAAGTTGCTTGCCACAATAGGGCTTAAAAGATCGCCTAGAGGAATCGGTATTTTATCTTAGGTTAGCTAGTATCGTCCCCATACATCATTATATTTGTTAGCTCGAAACCAAACCAATTCTATATAGAAAATTAAAATATAAATCACAAGATATAACAAAACTGATAAATTTGTCTATTTTTGATTACGTGTTGCTTAAAAATAAGTGAAAGACAGCAAACGAAATTAGACCCTAAGTAGCTGAAGATTTGGATGGAGATCGTTACGTTTTAAAGTCAACACAAAACAATAGGCGCTACTAGTACCCACACGAAAGTTTGTAAAAGTTGCCAGACGTACAAGTCCCAGAGGAACTCGATGTAAGTGATGATGAGTTAAGATTGTCATACCAAGAATTGTAAAACGAAGACTATTTAATTACTTCTGCCTTAAGTTAGTAAATAAAATTATAGCTTATATGAACTTGAGAGTTTTTTTCTTTGTGGACGCGAGTATCGAGTGTGGCACCGTGAGCTTTGTCAGCACTACTAGAGAGGGTATGTAAATACGTGATAAGAAGTGCTAGCTTCCTTCTCTTTATGGAACAACTTTTAAAGCGACAAAAAGGCTGTGAAGACTCACTGCACTAATCCGACTTTTAGAATCCAATCACTTATAATTTTGCATAAAGATGACTAAAGAAGCCTCTGAGGACCCCTTACAGACCCGGAGAGGAACTGATTCCTCGGCAGGTTCATATTTATGTTGAGTACAAACGGTGAGTCTTAAATTGTAAAACAAAAATAAATCGAGCTGATTTGGTTGAAGTGATTTGTGCTGCTTTTAATTACAACAGTCAGATTGATTATAATTATTGTATGTACGGACTAGAGGTCTGCACGAATGCACTCAAAATTTTCGGTTATTTGAGTACAACCAGCTTGAGTCGCAATTCGGCGTGCCAAAACGGTTTCAACAAAGTGAATTGCGCATTGGTTAGCGTTGTATTCGTTGTGTGCGAAATGAGTGAAATTTAAACCAAAGCGGAATGGATAGAATGAGTGAATGCAGAGTAAATGTTTCGAGTACTCGAGTGAAATTTTGGCATTCTCGTCGTTCATGGCTAGCAGAGCAGAAGCAGCAGAGCAGAAGCAGCAGAGCAGCAAATTTTGTGATAAAAATGCAGAGCTCGGACGAAAGCGTAAGTACTTTAGTAAATTGCGTATGTACAACATAATATATGTGTAAATAGAATAACATATTAATAATTAGCTCAATTGAAGTGTTTGTCCCCTTTAACAAAACGTTTAGTCTACCACGTGCTGTCTTTTCAATGTGTTTGTAATCACGTAAGTCTATGATGCTTCTATGTTGGTATATTTTGAATTTATAATTAGTGGCTGTGTGTTTCGTTTATAGCTTTCGGATGCAGCAGTATCTACGCATAGAGATATTAAATCCAAACTTTTAAATGGCGAATATATTTTCAACCTTAAAAAGGGAAGAAGTAAAGTTTGGGAAATATTCGCAAATATTAAAGAAAAGGATGGAGAGGACTTAACTGGTATAGTTGCCTGCAAAAAGTGCTACAGTGTATATAAATTTACTGGAAGCACTTCAAACTTAACAAAGCACAAATGCTTCCTTATGAACGCCGATCTTGATAATGCTACGCCCGTCGAAGTGAACTCGGAAACGAAACAAGAGGGCATAGAACTAATAACAAAATGGGCAGTTAAAAATTGCCGCTCCTTTAAAATGATTCAGGATTCCGGCCTAAAACAATTTGCATCATTCCTTATTAAAGTTGGAGCAACTTTCGGGCCAAATGTGGATGTAGAAAAGTTGTTGCCGCATCCCACAACAATATCACGTAACATTTCAGCAATCTACGAAACTTATTTTGAAACAACAAAACAAGAAGTTATTAGTTTTAAAAGCTTTGGATATGCGGTGACTAGCGATATTTGGACAGATAATTATTTAAGATCGTCATATATTTCATGCACAATACATTACATTAAGGAAGGAGCGCTAGTAAACCATCTGTTGGCAATAAAATCCATGGAAGGTGAAGCCTGCACTGGTAAGCAAACTATATATGTAACTTTTTATTGGTAATTCAATTTCATTTTATCTTAAAGGTACCAGTATACTAAAGAAAATGCGTGGCATACTAAATGACTTTGGTTGCTGCCTGGAGGAGGAAAATCCTGTCATAGTGACGGACCGTGGCTCCAACATGATAGCAGCCTTTCGTGATAACCGGCATATTCACTGCATGAATCACTTAATTCACAATTGTGTGGAGAAAGCAGTTAAAGGTGTACAGGAGGTTGCGGATCTTGTTATCAAATGTAGCAAGCTTGTGAAGTACTTTAAAAAGTCTGGGAGCAATTCCAACCTAGGAATTACCTTAAAAAGTCTTTGCCCAACTAGGTGAAATACCATTTTCTATTTGTTTAAGTCAGTGGAGGTCAATTGGGTTGAAATAACAAATATTTTAATTGAAAAAAACCAAACAGTCAGAATTGAAGGAATTAATGTAAATCATTTGAGGTCAGTTGTCCGTGTACTTTCAGTTTTTGAAGAGGTCTCAAAAAAACTTGAAGGCAGTAACTATCCAACCATCCACTTAACTATTCCATATATAAGAAAATTACAGAAAATTTGCACTGCAGATACAAACGATAATGCCTGTATCGCACATCTGAAGTCCGATTTGTGCGATCAAATTTCAATAATTATCCTTCCATATATTTCTAACTACCATAAAACAGCTCTTTTCCTTTTTCCACCAACTAATAAACTTGTGCAATGCTCAGCGACTGAAAAATTAGAAATTATAGAAGATTGCAAAAAAATTATGAAAACATTTTCGTTAAACTCTGTAAATTCCTATTCTAATAATTCTTTGAGCCTGTGTGACGATGCATTTTCTGATTTTATTCAAGACCGAAATCAATTCAATGATATTGACCCCCTAAAGCATGAAATTGACAGCTACATGAACTTAACAGTAAATTATACTGATGATTTTAATTGCCTTGAATGGTGGCACATAAACAAAAATATTTTTCCTTTACTATATAAAACTAGCTGCACAATTTTTTGTATTCCTGCAAGCAGCTCGGCATCTGAAAGAGCATTTTCAGATGCTAGAAACTTAATATCAGAAAAAATATGTATCATTGGTAATAATTCAGATACAGTAAACAAAATTATGTTTTTGCACTCAGTAATTGAAAAATAAAATAAATAAATTACATATATATAATAATTAATCCATGTCTTTCTATTTGTCTATGTCTTGTATTGAAAAGCAAAACAAAAACAAAAACGAAAAAACAAACACGCAATAAATTTGACGTCGCCACTGCGGCGCACAACTAACCGAGTACTCGGTCGCGAAACTCATTCGTGCATTGCTTCGCCGTTCGGATATGGTAAATTTTCTACTCATGCCTTCACCACATTTGCCAAATCCGTTTTACTCAATGTCTCACTCAGTCAGTCAGAACTTTGAGTGAGAGTACCAAATGCTGCTTTGAGTGCATTCATGCAGACCTCTAGTACGGACACATTGGAATGATGAACGCAATATTTCCACATTGTGATGCGGCTAATTTCCAGTTAAAACGCCCGGCATGTGTTGTGCTAATGGCAAAGTAAGATTGACAGCATTAGAAACTCCACCCGATGCATTGCGTCAAAGCATTTTTTGAGTCGAATATGACTAACAATATAATTCGGATTTCAAATTACTTCTTTTGGTGGTACTAATATTATCAGAAACAATTTTACGGTAAATACATATACAGGATTGTCCCATGATATTATCAATTTTAATCAAAACTATTTAAAAATTGCGTACATATTAGAAATTCAGAATCAGATTTATCATCAAGCTGGTTCCTTGTATTATTTATTTATGTTTTGTTTTGTACTTTGGTGTTATTTATTGAATCTTCTCCTTTTCATGACTAACAATAAGTGAGTCAAATCTTATATAAATAACCTAACCAATAGTCATATGACTGGCACAGAGTTATATGGGCCTGAAAATTATAGCTGGGTTATCGTTGTAGGCGGGTTCTGCTGGAAACCCGAGTCAAGCCTCTTGCCAGATGATTTGGATGCACAGTAAGTTTTTTTTTTTGTAGGTCGTCTTTTGTTTATCTATGGATGTTTTGCTCCTTGACTCCTTGATTCCTTGCCTCCTTGATTCCTTGCCTCCTTGATTCTTTGCCTCCTTGATTCCTTGCCTCCTTGATTCCTTGCCTCCTTGATTCCTTGATCGCAACCTCGCACACGACGTTGATCTCAGCGTTGAAGCCTCAGTCTGGAAGGCTTGCCACTTCAAGCTCCAAACTTCTCGACTTTGCAATCTTGATCTTTCGCGGACTCTGTTTAACTTTGACTGGCTCCGTTGACGCACTCGCTTGGATTCTCGCACTCGTACTAGTTGCCGTGCGCCGTCCCGATGCTCCTGCCGGCGTCGGTCACGCCACTGGGTCCAACGTCCGATGAATGTCGCGTGTTCGGGTCCCAAGTCCAGTCTGTCCCCTTATTCCTCACGGCGTTTCCTCCTTGACGGCCAAAGACCACCGCCGTCGATCACGCCATCGAGTCCAAGGTCCGCCTGAGTCCCGCTACATTAGCGACGTCTCCTTTTTGGCGGCCACCTGCCCCGCCACTCACCGCCTGTTGCTCCCCGTCCCCTTGGCCCGCTTCTTAGTGTATTTACACGCTTCGCTGCTGGCGGTGTGTCTCCCCTGCACACAGCTTTGTGGGGAGTTTCGCTTACAATTCCTCACACTTTCCCCTTCCTTCGAAAACGCAAAAAGACTGCTGCTTTCCTTAGGAAATCGTCTTCGGTGTTCGTCTTCTCCATTTTCAAAATTCCCGCCTTATTTCGCGGTATTTTCTCCTCGTGTCGGTATTTGAGTATCGCAGTTTGCCTGGTCACACCGCAACCGATCTCATTCGGTATTTTACAGTGTTGGTAAACCCTGGAAAATACCAAAAGTGTGTGTGACCAGAACCCGCGATCGTTATCGATAGCTCCACCTATCGATATTTTTATCCGGCGATCTATGCATTTCCTTTATTACGTTACTGCATCGTCACGCGTGCCACTCCGCCGGTTACCTTGATTCGATACCACCGGCCTCCCGCGACCCAATTTTGCCCAGCGCTCCTTCCGGTCCCGCCGCTGCTGCCGGTGTGCCTCGCCCTCTGGCCACTCGGCCTCCGGGATTGCGGTCCAGCGCTCCTTATTAGGCAACGAGTGCTGCCGCCCCACCGCTGGCCTCTCCCTCGTCGGGCGGACCTCAGGTCATGAGGCCTGGCGCTGCAGCGCCGTCCGCCCGGGGTCTTGGACCGGCAGCGGTCAAAGACCCACGGGAGCCACGGCCTCTTCTCCACTCCGGCCGTCTCCTGACTGCTCTCCTTCGGCACCTTCCCACTCCGGGAGCAGCTCGATCCACACCCCTATCGGGGTCACTTCGTCGGGGAAGGGCGGCAGAAGTGGTGGTGGCAGCGTCGTGGTGGGAGGCGGCGTCGGCGGCAGCGGTGATGCCGATGACGAGGTCGGTGGCGTCGACGGGGGAGTCCTGGGCAGAGGTGGCACTATCGGCAGCGTTGCCTATAATGCGGCCGACGGGGTGGCCCACTGCCGGGCCTCCTCATCCTCGCCCTCCTCGAGACGCCGCTCCCACCCCTCCAGCGCCGCCTGGCGCATGAGGTACGCCCTTGTACGTCTCTGTTTCTCCTCCTCCGAGCCCGCGTCCTCATCGCCAGACACCTTGGCGTAACGTCAGAGCCCTCCGCTTCCTCCCTCGGCCCACCTGCCGCTCCCGGACCACCTGCCGCTGCCTCGTCGTCGGACGTCTCCAGCGTGATAACCTCGCCATAGTTAATTCCGGCCGTTCACTCCTCTTCGGGCAGCTCCGAGTCCGAGATCTCGCCGTTGCTGCAGCCCGCCGGCGAGGGCGATGGCGACACCAGCGGGGACGCCAGCAGCTGAAGAGCGGGATCGGACGTCTCCACTTTGCCGCTGGCTGTTGCCGATGCCGCCCGGCCCTCTTCGCCGTCGCGGCCAACTAGTGGGTATGACTGCTTCCCACCATGGTTTCTGTTCAAGAGACCATCTCCGCTGCTTCTCGCTTCGAGGAAACCTCGGCTCTCGCAGATGTCCGCGCTCCCTAACGGGACCCTTCCGGTAACGGGATCCTTCCACGTTCTCCCTCAGCTACTGCTCGGTGCCGCATGTCTGTGTGTGTATGTGCGAATTTTCGGTGGCCATCTTCCTTCCTCCTCGCGTTCCTCTTTCACATTAACGGGATCTGGCCTCGCCGCCTCGGTCGTTGTAAGTGTGATGGTGACCGCCGTGCTGCAGGGCCGTACCGACTCTGGCTGGCGGCCTCCACGGTGGTGTTGTTGCTGATGATCGACGGAGTCCGGTTTGGTCAGCGTGTCGGCGGCTGCGTCTGTTGACTTCAGCACAGCAGCTGCATCCCGGATGCCATGGTTTGGCTTGTACTTCAGGCATACTTCGCATTTCCTGACATACGCCCTCGTGTCCTTCTAAATTCCTGGCCAGTAATACCTTGCCGCTATTCTCGCTATTGTGTTTCTGGTGCCCACATGTCCAGCCGCTTGCGAGTCGTGGTTTTCTTGTAGCACACCCTCCCTTAATCCTTGGGGCACGCACAATTTCCAAGCGACGATGTCTTCGCTGCCAGCTCGATGTGGAATGTGCCTGTACAATGTTAATCCCTCCAGCATATAGTCGGGAAACTTCTGTGGGTTCCTCTTGATTTTCTCCAGCATTTCCTCGATCCATGGGCACGACTCGTTTGACAATACGGTTGTCTCTTTCACTTGGCGAATGGTCTCAGGTAGTGGTTGCCTGGATAGAGCGTCTGCCACCACGTTTAGCTGGCCTTCCCGGTATGCTATCTCAAAGTCATACTGTTGTAGCCACTTTAAAGCCATGTGGTCTGTAATTACTTTAAAAATGGTATCCTTCCAGGTACGTGTACGGCCGCATCTTGCGTACTGCCCATACTATAGCCAAACACTCCTTTTCCGTGGTCGAATAGTTCTTCTCGGCACCATTCAGCATTCTACCTTTTCTCCTTCCTTCGTGTCCTGCGTGAGAATTGCTCCAATATTTTCCCTTGGACTCTCAGATTCTTCGGATAGTACCTCTGCTTGATCGGTTTGTCGTCCTTCATAGTGATGCTGTGTACGGCTACGTTTGACGGTCCTTTCATCCTCCTGAATTCTGCTAACTCTGCCTCCAGGAATTCCTCGTCGTCTCTTTCGCTGGCTTGCTAAGGCTTTTCTCTCTTCTAGCCATCCATTGTTCCGTCTCCTCGCTGGTATCGCTACCTGGTGTCCTGCGCACTTCACTTCTGCCCCGATGTTGGTAAGAAAATTCCAACCCAATACCAGCGCGTCGATTATTCCTGGGAGTATGAGCAATTGGGTTGTTACCGTTTCTGTCCCGAGTCCGATCTGCACCACCACTTGCTCCTTGATCTGGACTCTGCTTCCGTCTGCCATGTGTACTTTTCGTCTAATGGGCTCCCTTGTTCCGGCTCTTTGTAGTGTGACCGCCAACGTTTCGCTTAAAAAGCTGGCCGTGGCTCCCGTATCCACCGTTGCTCTGATTTGGACTCCTCCTATCAGCACTGTTGCGGTCAGCTGTGCCTCCTCCGCTGTTAGGTTACCCATTAGTTTTCCGAGGCCGAGCCTTGCGATCCCTGCTGGCCTCTCACAGGCTGGGATCGCTGAGCGCTTCCCGACGGTTGGCAGCAGTCTACCGTCCTTCTTCCAATCTTCCCTCATATCCAGCAGAATACTACCCGCTGATTCTGGCATTCTCTCGCCCAGTGGTCTTGCCCTCCGCACCTACGGCAGGCCTGTGATGGGTTCGGCACAAATTGCCTTTGGGCCACCGCTGGTCTCCGACTGGGCTGCGCAATTCCTCCTGCGTGATCTCCCTCGCCCTGCCATCTTCTGCGTACCGCACTCTGGTCTGTCCTTTGTGGTTGGTGGGACCTGACCCTGTGTGCAGCGTTTTCCCTCTCGAATTCTTCCCGCTGCTGGTCGAGTTCCTAGAACTCGTCGGCCAGTGCCATTGCGGCATCGAGGTCTCTGCAGTCGTAAGGGCGCATGAATATGCGGAGTGCTGGCGTGCTGTTTTTAAGGATTCGTGCCAGGGACTCCCTTTTGGACATTCGCAGTGGCCGCATTAGGGTTTGAATCTCCACCATGTAGTCTTTGAACCTTTCGCCGTATCTCTGTTTCCTCCATCTGACCTGGTCAGCCAGTTTCTCCAGGTAACCCCTGGGCAGGAAGAAATTTTGGAAGTCGTAAATAAATTCTCCCTAGCTTTGCCATAGCTTGTTGTTAACGATGAACCACTTTAACGCCTTGCCTTGCAGGAGTTCTGGCATCGCTCTGGGGATCAGGTTTAGGTCGAGGCCGTATGTTGCGACATACCACTCCATACCACACTACCACGGGTGCGGCTGCGGCTGCACCTTTTATAGGCTCCGCGTCAGTCCCGTTGCTCCTGCCGGCGTCGGTCACGCCACTGGGTCCAAAGTCCGGTGAATGTCGCGTGTTCGGGTCCAAAGTCCACCCCGTCCCGCTATTCCGCACGGCGTTTCCTCCTTGACGGCCAAAGTCCACAGCCGTCGTTCACGCCACCGAGTCCAAGGTCCGCCTGAGTCCCGCTACATTAGCGGCGTCTCCTTTTTGACAGCTTTTCCGGGGCTGCCCTCCCCGTCCCCTTGCCCCGCTTGTTAGTGTATTTACACACTTCGCTTCTGGCGGTGTGCCTCCCCTGCATACTGCATTGTGGGGAGTTTCGCTTACAACTCCGCACAGTACCTTACGCGATCGGTACGCTGATAGTGCTATATTGACTTTCTGAAATAGTTCACGCTAGCCCACAACGTAAACTGAAAGATGAGCCGGCAATCAAACCGAATAATTTGGAATCGGCAATACGATAAGCCCTTGTGGTGTAGAATTATTGCGCCACTATGTCAGTTGGGCTGACCTGGTTGCTAAGCTGTCGAGCGATCTGAAGCTGGATTGGGGTAGGCGTCGTTTAGCAGCAGGAGGCGGAAATTGGCCACATTTGACAATTGGCTATGATTCTTAACCAGCGGATAAAGATAGAGGTGGCAGACATTTGAAGGAACGCATACTAGTTCACAATATGGTGAAAGGTGATCTACAAGAATCAAGGATCACCAAGGATGTGGCGGTGATCATGAATTAATTAAATGCAAAGGACACGCCTAAGTCAATCACGCCTTGACTGGATTCAATAAAAGCAAAACGACTATGCTTTTGTTGTTTTGGAAAGCATATTGTCCGAAGTTGCAGAGTGAAGAAGCCCTGCAACGTCGATGGATGTAAGTTGTCTTACAATATGCTCTTGCACTTCGAGTGATCAAAGATAAGATTGAACCAGAGGAGGAAAATAGTGACATCAAAATCAGCTGTTTTCTTCCATGACAAAACAACTAAAAAAGCCACTGTTCCGATATATACCACTAACTTTCCATAATAAGTTTAGATCCGAGGAGGTTTTTGCTCTTATGGACGAAGGATCCCTGTACGCTGATGGAGCGCAAGTTATCGGATGAGCTAGGCTTAGACGGGCCTGAAGAGCAGCTCTGTTCAAAGTGGCGATCTTATCGCTGTTCGCTGCAAATTGGGGTGGTCTGTTTACGGCCGATATGGATCAGATGAATCCATGCAACCACCTGTACTGCATATCTGCGAGTGCACCTGCACTACCCGTGCTCTAGAGGAAGCGGTGAAGGCATACTTTTCGTTGGAGCCTATTGCAGTGAGGATTGCTGTAAAACCTTTGCAGTCCACGGAAGATAAACAGTCGCTAATAATTATGAACGTAACCACAAAGTATATCTTCAATAATAGTTGTTGGGAGACTTGGATGTTGTGGAATTACGAGAATGTCGAGCTTCCTTTCCCTTTGCTCTTAAACTTATCAAGTGTCTCCAATAGAAAATGATAGAAGATCCGGAACTGAATGAGTTTTTTATTGATACCATGCGGAACAAAGAGGGGAAAGTTACATTCGAAAACTTCAAAAACGTAAGTTGTCTAATTACACTAGTTTACACTCAAAATGCTCCAAGTCCGTTGATGTGAAATTCTGATAGAATTGAATCCCCAGATCAGGAAAATGGCTTTACATTTTTATTTCTATGGATAGGTTTTTTTAAAGATATTTTAAAGTTTTACACAAAAAAAATCTGCTCATTTTGCGTTTATCATTTCATAGCTCGAGTTGTAGCCAACCAATTTAGCCGTCGAATGTTTTATTTTACAGGTAATGAAATAACCTTTTGATTTTTATACACTTTATGTATTTTTACCAATAGGTTAAGATCTTGACCACATCTCAACTAAAATTCAGGAGTAATATCGATTTAAAGGGGGCGCTCTTTCTGCAGAAAAATGGTTTGGTTTTATACCACGTTTTAAGCCGTTTTTTTTTTTTTAAACAAAACTTATCTCTTTTTCATAGCTAAATCCGATTGTTCATCACATCTAGTAAAGTTAACACACCATCTAAAGGCGTTGTCCAACACTGTATCTTTAATCTAGTAGACAGCGTGCAAAAAATTTTAAACAATTTATTATTTTTTCCAAATTTTTAAAATCCACGATAAATTTATTTTTCAACGGATTTCTGGAGTTGTAGGCCTGTTTGATACTTTAGATGGTCAACTTTAGAAAAAAAAAAACACGTTTTGATTTTCCAACGGATTTTTTTTTCGAGTTTTTCGGATTCTAGAAGCATGTTAACATTTGCTTGTCTATTTCATCTTTTACTGCAAGAATGCCGAGATCCCTATGGATGTTTTGGTTGCGAATATACCATGGTGCCCCAGTGATAGTTCTCAGGATTTTTGATTGCGCGCGCTGTATGATGTCTATATTGCTGCTGCTCGCGTTTCCCCACAGCTGGGAGCCATATGTCCAGATAGGCTTTAGCGTGGAGTTGTAGAGCAGGACCTTGTAGTCCAGACGCAGTGGCGATCGGGCGTTTAAAATCCAGTGAAGGCTGCTAGCTTTTAGTTTTAGATGTAGTTTCTTGCATTCGATGTGTCTTCGCCAGGTTAGTCGTCTGTCGAGGTGGATGCCGAGATACGTTACTTCGTTGAATTGGGGAATCTGCGTACTATTCAAGGATACTGGGGAGCATGTTTGCGTGTTAAGAGTAAAAGTTATGTGTTTACATTTTTGTTCGTTTATTTTAATACGCCAGTCAGATAGCCACTTCTCAACTACCATGAGGTGACTTGCTAGTTGGGTTGTTGCTCGGTTTGGGCACTTCGAGCGACTTAGGATCGCAGTATCGTCAGCGAACGTGGATGTTGTTAGCCGCTCGTTCGTAGGTATATCCGCTGTATAAAGGACGAACAGAGTGGGCCCCAGTGCGCTGCCTTGTGGAACTCCGGCTTCGATAGTGTACTCGTCAGATGTTGTTGCGTTGCACCTTACTGCAAAGACTCTGTTGTAAAGATACGATTCAAGTAGCTTATGAGTGTATGTAGGCAAGTGTGTTTTGATTTTATGCATGAGGCCATTTAACCAGACTCTATCGAAAGCTTGAGATACATCGAGAAATACTGCGCTGCAGTATTCCCGATGCTCGAAGGCTGTGCGTATCTCTGATGTTATTCTGTTGACTTGTTCGATTGTGCCATGGTTTCGACGGAAGCCAAATTGATGAGCCGGGATAACATTGTGTGCTTCCAGGTATGGTATTATGTGTGTTAGAAGGCATTTCTCGAACAGTTTGGACAGGCACGATAATAAGCTTATTGGTCTGTAGGATGACGGGATTGTGTGGTCTTTTCCGGGTTTCGGTATCATTATGATGATAGATTTTTTCCATTTCCTTGGGTAGTAGCCAAGGCATATAATCCCATTGAAGATTTTACAAATGACCTCAATAGCTGAGTTTGGAAGTTCAATTATCATTTTTGGAGTTATTAAGTCACCGCCCGGAGCCTTTTTTGGTTTCAGTTCCCCAATGACTTTTGCGATCTCATTCGGCTGAAACAATGTTGGTAAAGACATAGTATTAGTTTCGGTTTGTGGTAGGACAAATGGACTAGTGGCCTGGTTGGGCTGGAAAACGCTTCGGAGATGTGAAGCAAATGTTTCGGCTCTATCTTCGTCGCTGCGGGCCCAGCAACCTGAAGAGTTTCTAATCGGGGTAATGGTTTCGATTGGAGAGCTAAGGTGTGGATGGGCCCTCCACAAAGGATGCTTTGTACTGGTTGGCGTAAGTTTTTCGATGTACCGTAGTTGTGCCTTTTCAGCGCCTTGTTTCAGAGCTCGGTTTAGTAAGCGAGTGACTTGCTTAAGACGTTGTTTTGAAGATGGCGATCTGTTGGTTTGCCAAGCACGTCGCAGACGCCTCTTTTCCAGGAAAAGCTGTTCAATTTGTTGATTAGTTTTGAATTTGTTGGGTTGTACGTCTTTCCCTTGTGGTGTTGAAATAGTGGCTGCTGTAGTGAGTACGTCTTCAAGAGCATCAGTAGAGCAGTCGATATCCGCTTCGATGTTGAGCTGCGGGGTTAGTTCAATGTGGGAACTTACATATTTCTTATATTTAAGCCAGTTAGTTCTGTGCGACGTCAGCCTTTGGGGTTGATCTGTAGTTTCTGGGCTTTGAAGAAGAGTTATTAGTACTGGCGAATGCTCTGATGAAAGATCCGAAAGCGCTTTGGCACATGTAATGTTGCGTGAGATATTTTTTGTCACCGCAAAGTCTATTAAGTCTGGTATCTTTCTGGTATCTGCTGGCCAATATGTGGGGCTACCAGGGGAAACATAGTCCAATTTGTTGCTCAAGTTTATGATTGCATTATATAATTGCCTTCCTTTGGGAGTCACGAGACGCGATCCCCAGTGCGTATGCTTGGCATTATAGTCTCCTGCAGCTATGAAGCGATCTCCAAGTGAGTTGTAAAAATCCATGAATTGTCCTTCCGAGATTGTAAAGCGAGGCGGGCAGTAGACAGCGGCTATGGAAAGGTTACCGTTACCTGACTGCAGTTTAATAGACGTAGCCTGCAAGTAATTAGTTGAATACCTTTGGTGAAAGTGGTGCTTTATGCGTTCTGTGACTAGGACGCCGGTTCCGCCGTGGGCTTTACCATCTGGATGATCTGTGCGGTAGAAGGCGTAACCTCTTATTTGGAAGTTGTATTTGCTTGTGAGGTGCGTCTCTCCAAGCAGCATAACGTCGATATGATTTTCATTCAGGAACTGTGTTATTTCAAGTTTATGCCGTGAAACGCCATTGGCGTTCCACATAATTATTCGTAGACATCAGTTATTTGGACTGCTGAGCTACAAGCAACTGCATCACCATGTTCTGGTTTTGAACAAGTGTTTGCGTGGTCATTTTCATGAATGACATTAATTCTGTTAGACTTTGTTGCATGGTAAACATCATAGCTTCCATTGTGCTTTGTGGCTGTCCTGGGGCTTTCTGAACGTTTTCTAGATTAGACTGGAAAGGGTTTTCAATACCTGTTCGGAGGGCATCGGCGTAGGAGAAGCCCTTCTGGATATTCAGCGGACCAAACGAGGATCTTGCGGCCTTGGCAAAGAATACTTCCGGCGTCGTTTGTGAGCTAGTCTACACGTTTCGTGTATTCTGATGGCGCGTTGCTGTCACTCTTCTCATGCGACTATTCAACTCCTT
Organism: Drosophila rufa; assembly: GCA_018153105.1. Lineage (NCBI taxonomy): Eukaryota > Metazoa > Arthropoda > Insecta > Diptera > Drosophilidae > Drosophila > Drosophila rufa. Next base: position 958,320 of record JAECXS010000003.1, on the reverse strand, counting down.
GTAGACCACACAGCCCCTGTAGTTTGCGGTATGGTTTCCTCCGCAGTTCCCACATTTCTTCTTGTGGGGGTCTTCCTTGTTAGCAGGGCAGTTAGCGGAATTGTGAAAGTCTCCGCAAACTACACAGACTGATCGAAGTGTGCAGTATGTCCTGGTGTGTCCATACTCCTGGCAGTTTGTGCATTGCACTGGGCCGTTTCTTTTATGTGGCTCTTCCACCGTAATTCTTCGGTGCAAGAGGAATTGCAAGTTGTAAATGGGGTGGACTTCGTTTTTCTTCAACGCTCTGCTGTCTGGCTCCAGCTCGACCTTAAAGAGTGGTTGCGGTTGTCTGTTTTTATTTATGATGTTGCTGACGTTCTTTGCATAAAAACCCTTTTCTTTAAGGGCATCTATAATTTCGTTTTGGGTTACATCGGGCTCGATTCCTTTTAGTACCACTTGCAGGCCCTTGCTGCTTTTTAATTGGTACGTGTAATAATTTTTTTTTGATTCGTCCAGGTATTTCGACACAGCTCTGAAGTGTTCTTCAGATTTCGTTTGCACTTTGGTTTCGTCAATATTCCCTTTAGTAAGAGGAACTACATGAAAATTTCCGTCCCCGACCAGCGCAACAATTTTGTTGACCAGGGCGTTCGAGCTTTTCTCCCTTATGTAGATTGGTGGGGGCTTTGATTTCTTTTGGGTCTCTTGACCCATTTCCGGTAAATCATCCGCTAAAAGGACAAATCTGTTGCTGTTAGATCTCCTGGGTTGATCATTTTCTCCTTGGACACGGTTTATCTTTGGCTTGTTACCGACCGCGCTGTTCTGCGGGCTAAGCTTACGCTTGATTTGGATGTAGCGTTCCATGCCGGTCTATATGGCCGGGGCCGCCTGTTGAATATTGCCGATTTTGGCTTTGGAGCTTGCAGTTCTTGTTGTTATTCTATTTGGCGCTGCAGTTGATGACATCGCAGTCGTTTCCGCGATATTGGTCGTTGCTGTAGTTGTGGCTGTTGCTTTTCCCGCCGTTACTGTAGTTGTTGCTGTTGCTTTTGCTGCAGTTGCAGAAATTTTGTCACAGCTTGTTGTTGGGGTTTTACACTGAGAACTCCATGATGTAGGTGTAGGAGTGGGTAGAGCGGGTGAGCAAGACCGTGCTCTTTGGCTATCGACCGCCAGACGGTTGCTCTTTGTCGCAGTTTCGTTGCTGTCGCGAGTTGAGAAATACGAGAAATAACCGTTACTTGGGCTCACGGAGCTTCTACGCTCTTTCTTTTGTTCGTCGCTCATTGAGCTATTTCGCGTGGCACTTATTATTTTATAAAATAAAATAAAATAATTATGCACTTGTTTTAATCATATCACTAGTTTTGAGTCGAAAACTATATATTTTTCTGATTTAGCGTCTTTTTGCTTATCTTGGAATTCCAGTATTATATACTTTATTTTATTTTTGTCTTAAAATCATCCACTTTCTATAATTTTTTCCCGGAGCTCACGCGAAACACGTCCGCTCTCTACGGCTTGTGCAATTAGCTTGAATTAGTACTTATCCAAAATAAATAAAGTGTACAATCTAAAGGTTAGTTCATTACCTGTAAAATAAAACATTCGACGGCTAAATTGCTTGGCTACAAACTCGAGCTATGAAATGATAAACGTAAAATGAGCAGATTTTTTTTGTGTAAAACCTTACAAAATCTTTTAAAAAAAACGTATCCATAAAAAAAATTTAAAAAAGGGGGACCGGATTTGTTTGTGACAAACGAGAGATGTTTCACCAAATTTAAGTTCGGGCCTCCGATCAATCTTCGCAGAAGTTTTTATGGCGAAATGGAGAAATCTACGTCCACCGGATAAATTTGTGATGCAATTGATGACTTTTGGCAACTCCTGTTCGCCTTCATTTGCCAACTTTATACTAAGGCGTAGTGCAGAGCGATTCGGCAAAAAACATCCAAACACGATTTAAGCAATTATGAGTCAGTTGATACGGAACTGGCGAACAATATCAAAAATATCCACGCGAAGAGTGAATTTTAAATGAGGAATTGGCTATCTATCTCTAAGAGCGTCCTTCAATCCCTCAATAACTGGTATGAACTTATAGTCTTGGATAAATAAAAATGTTATATTTATGTGAAAATGTGTATTCCTGTCAAATTGTAAAGCATAATAAGGGTTGGACTGGTTTAGCATTACCATAATTTGACCAGAACTGATTTGTATTTTAATGGTTTTTGTAAATAACACTAATATTCTTTAAAAACAAGTAAGAAAGCTACAGTCGACTGTGCTCGACTGTGAGATACCCGGTACCTAAACGTTTGCGGTGACAACATTGGCGCCATTATATCGCACGGCCAAGGCTCGAATGCGCCACCTGTCGGCTACAGCTTGCAACAGCAGTGCCTTAGGGCGGTGTGTTAAAATTCTAACCTTAGTGCTAATATCTCCTATGTTTATCATCCGATTTTACTGAAATTTTAAGGAAACGTCCGCTCTATTTTATTCATTTTTTGTATTTATTAACTTTTACCCGAAAAAAACGAGTATAGCTTATTTAACGTTTTTTATGATTTTTGAGGGCGGAAGTGGAACTTGATCTGCGTGCAACAGATTCCAATGTTGTCACCAAATTTGGTAACTCTAGCTCTTATAGTCTCTGAGATCTGTTGTTTCACACGGACGGACAGACGGACATGGCTAAATCGACTCGGCTGGTGATACTGATCAAGAATATATATACTTTATGGGGTCGGAGATGCCTCCTTCTGCCTGTTACATACATTCTCGGTTGGCACAAACTTATAATACCCTTGTACCGTATGGGTACCGGGTATAAAAACTGTCTCTGTAATTTTGGGAAAAGTAAATTATATTCATATGTTCATATTTAATATTAAATATAAAAATGGGAATTTATAAAAAATAATAATACATTTTTTAATATATTATCTATATAAAATAGTTAATGCATACAGCAAACAGCTGTAATAAGCTAATACATCAATTAAACTTTTATTATCTGTATGCACACACACCCCCCACCCCAATTTCTAAATTTTACATTTTCATTTAAATCGACCGATCGCTTCTATGGCAGCTATATGATATAGTTGCCCAATCTTAAAAAAATGAAAACCGTAATTCTAGAACCATAAAAAAATGATATACCTCAAAATTTATAGAAATACGTTTAAAAACAGAGGTTAACATTTTTTTTACATTAATTTCGCCATCATTCCTATGGCAGCTATAGGATATAAGCTGAACCTTTCAGCTCGTTAGCTCACAAACTGAGAGACTAGTTCGCGAAGAAACCGACAGACGGACAGACGGCATGGCTAGATCGACTCGGCTGGTGATGCTGATCAAGAATATATATACTTTATGGGGTCGGAGATGTCTCCTTCACTGCGTTGCAACAATCATGGCAAAATTATAATACCCTCAGCAAGGGTATAAATATAAGTCTAGGCTCTTTAAGAAATATAAGAGAACAGGGCTGCAAGTTGACCATTCAAATTATTCATTCAAAATTTAACTGCTCGTTCAAATTTCTTAACCCACAATTCCGAATGCTACAAAAATTACCTGATTCGCTGTAAGAATGAGTTCCAGGATAACCCTAAACAGTTTATGCGTTCGTTAATTCGAAACGTAAGTCACAACAATTTCCATCTCGTCTTCAATTCAACACTATTTCCGCCTCTAATGAGTCCGATATTACAAATTTATTTGCAAATTTCTTCCAATCTACATATTTATCTGTTAGTTTCGACACTACCTCATCCACACTTCCACACTCTAATTGTATTTTTCTGCCACTGATTAGTGAAGATGATGTTCTTCAAAATCTTCAAACTATTAAGTCTTCCTTCTCCTCTGGTCCAGATCTGGTACCAAACTGCGAAAACTATCGAGGGATAGCAAAACTCAGTGCGATTCCCAAGTTATTCGAGTTATTAATTACTGCTCAGCTACAGCACCACGCATCACAGCTTTATCAAACGTAGATCAACGCCTACAAACCTTCTTGAGTTTGTTGCAGTTATAAGGAATGCGTTTAAAACTATTGCCCAAACTGACGTTATTTTTACAGACTTCAGTAAGGCTTTCGACTCCGAGAACCACCAGTTATTGTTAAAAAAAACTTATTCTTTTAGGATTCCCTATAACGTTGACCAATTGGATTTCGACTTATTTATCGAACCGAACTCAGAGGGTAGCCTTCAATGGTTCTTTCTCAAACCTTGTCCTTGTGACTTCTGCTGTTCCTCAAGGGAGCCATCTTGGACCTCTGCTGTTCGGCCTCTTCATAAATGATTTGCCTCAAGTAGTTCACCATTCACACGTTATGATGTACGCGGATGACGTAAAACTTTGTTTCCCACTCACGCAGACTGACTCCCATACACTTTTTAAGACTGACTTGGACAACCTTCAGTCTTGATGCGTCCAAAATTTGCTGTTCCTAAACAACTCTAAGGGTAGCTTTAAGTCCTTTTATAGGAGAAATCTTTTCCTGACTACTTATTCTATAGGGTCGTGCGAAGGTGACAGATCTTGGAGTCCTATATAACCATATAATAATAACCATAAAAATTTACCGATCACATTGGCATCATTGTCGGGAAAGCGAAAGGAGTTTTTGCTTTTGTCAAGCGATGGTCGAAGGAGTTTGAGGATCCCTACACGACTAAACTCCTTTATATTTCGCTGGTTCGCCCGATTCTCGAATATTGCTCGGGCGTATGGTCGCCTCAATACGCAAAATATCAGGACTTATCGAATCGGTACAGAAACAGTTCCATTTGTTTGCCTGGGGATTAAACTGGGAACCTCATCGTACCCTGCTATCCTACGTTGACAGACTGCGTCTTCTGAACCTGCCCTTGCTAAAGGATCGCCGGACCTGTCATAGAGTGATGTTCCTGCACAAGCTGATCACTGGACACATCAACTCGTCTCACCTTCTTGGCCAAATTCGATTCGCCATACCTATAAGTCCGTCTCGTAATTTTCGGCCTATTGCCTTGCAATTTTGCAAATCTAACTTTGAGATTCACGATCCTTTTCGCGTTTTATGTTCGTCGTACAATGATCTGTACTTTTTGTTATATGTTAAAATGTCCCTTGAGTTTAATGTAAATAATATTAATACACATTTTTCCTTGCCTACGCCCACTTGATGTGAGTCGGAGCACATCAATAAAAATTACTCCAAATTGGGCGGAGGTATTGTGATACTATTGAAATATTGAAATAAATAAATAAAATACAATAAATATATTCTCGAACCCAAAATTGAGCCACTGAGAAGCTACGTACTCAGACACTCGAAAAGTGTTCCTAAGCATTGAGTCCAAACGAGAGGTCAATAGTCACCCTATCGCTCTCTTGAACTAGCCTTAAACTTAAAAAAATATCGAAGTTTAAAAATTTGTATAACATTTACTTACACAATTTACATTTAACATGTAGAATTTTACATTTTTATATAAATCAACCGATCGTTTCTATGGCAGATATATGATATAGTTGTCCGATTTTAAGGAACTAAAAACCATAATTCTAAAACCGTTAAAAAAAGCTATATCTCGAATTTTATAAAAATAAGGTTGAAAAACATGGAAGTTATAATTTTGTTTTCCATTAATTTTCCGATCATTTATAGTATATATAGTAGCTGCAATAGAAAGAAGACCCTCTGCAAGTTTCATTTAGACAGCTCAAAATCTGAGAAACTAGCTTGCGTAGCAACGGACAGACAGAGGGACATGTCTAAATCGACTTGGCTGGTAATGCTGATCAAGAATATATATACTTTACTAGCGGACCCGGCGAACTTTGTCTCGCCCTAATTCGACGCCATTATATAACCCCAGGGTAATAGTCAAACACTGCATTTCTTTATTTAGTATAGAGCGATATGATATACTATGTTTTTTGTTTTATTTTCCGGCGCGAAAACAATCAATGAAGACGGCTTACCAACACGCGAACATACAACGTACAGCTGGCCGTGCGAAAAACAGGGAAATTCTAGATTTATCCCGCAGACTTCTAACTATTGGCCTTGCGATTTGTTGTTTGTCATCGCAAATGCCAATCGGACAGGGAACTGAATCCTCTTGAATTGGAATGGTAGATCAGTTGGAATAATCGGAATTCGTGGTATAAGGACTACCTCTCCTTTAAATGTTCCCTTGATGATCGTCGCCTGAATCACGTTATTCATCAGTTTCTTGACGGACAACCGCGTACCGTTGCACAATTTCGGATGATTTAGATTCCGCAGCATTATAATAATTGATCCCACCTTCAGTTGCAAATTATGCGGTGGAGTTCCTGGCACATCCAGCGAGTTCAAAAATTCTGTCGGATAGTTCGTCGCTTCATCCTCGTCGGTCACGCTGTCAACGGATCTGTATGAATGCAGTTCTCCATCGATTTGATTTTGAATAATGTAATTCAAATTATCTACGTCCTTGTTCTTCGCTGCTAGTATTGCCCGTTCACTAATCCAGTCGATATTTTTATAATTTTGCGCAATGTCGGGGAACACTTTGTTAATGAGTTCCTCCTTTGACGATGTGAACACGCAAAAATTTGCCGGAAACGATATTGATCCAGTCGAAACATCAACAGGAATTTCGCCATTGCCAAGTGCCAGTAGTTGTCTCGAGAATTCAGCAGCGGACGGGTCATTCTGCAATGTGACTCTCATGTTCGTGGTTAATTTCAGCTTTTTGACATATCTCCACAATGAAAACGATTTAAGGCATGCATTAACTTCATCGGCAGCCGTAGATTTCGGGATGACGGGATGCGTTTGACGAAAATCTCCGGACAGCAATATCAAAGACCCACCAAATAGTTTCGAATCACCGCGTAAATCTTTCATCGTTCGGTCAACTGCCTCCAAAGCTCGCTTATGCGCCATCGTGCATTCATCCCAAATGATGATTTTGCATTCTCGCATCAATTTCGCTGTCACCGAATTCTTGCTTATTGTGCATGTTGGCTTGTCAACCGTGAGAAGATTCATGGGCAGCTTCAAAGCGGAATGTGCAGTTCGACCGCCTTCCAACAACGTGGCAGCAATGCCAGATGATGCAACAGCCAACGCAATTTGAGATCTTGATCGAATCGTTGCCAGAATCAACGAAATGACAAATGTCTTGCCTGTCCCACTAGGAGCATCGAGAAAGTATAAGCCTCCCGATCCATCGTCAACAACCTTCATTATCGAATCGTACACGTTCTTCTGCTCGGCATTCAAAAACGGCACATTGGTTCGGACTCTTTCGGCCAAGTTATCTTGGTTATAGTGTTGCTCCCGTTGAAATTCGCGATTGAAAGCATCGTGCACTGAACGATGTGGCGTTGGCATTCCCAATGTCGACAGTAGACTGCCGCACATAAGCATACACATGTCTTCGATCCGTATTAAAGCTTCGTTGTGCATTTCTCCGTTAATGGCAAGAGTGAAATTCATAGTTGTCCTGCGAGCGTTGGCAAGCCTTCGTCTTGCGTTTGACTTTCATGGACATTCCGACTATATGTTGCTCGACGTGTACGTCGTCCCATGTTTGGCCGTCTTATAGCAGGCATTATTCCTACAAATCACAGGAAGAAATTAAACAAATCCGGACGTCTGATAAAAACGAATATGAAACCGAATAATATTGAAACGATTTGTTTTTACTTTGACATATATTTCGATACACTACTCTTTTATATAATTTGATATTTTAATTATTTGTTTTTCACCATTACCCTGGAGGATTTTCTAAAAATTTTATTACGTTCTGACCTTCTCCTGTTAGTTACCTACAACTGAAAAAAAATTTGAACCAAATCGGCCCAGCCGTTCTCCAGTAGTTTTTTACGACACATTTTTTGGGCTCCATTTTTATATATATATAGAAGATAGATAGAAGAAGATAGATAGATAGATAGATTGATTCGGAGATGCTTCATTCACTGCGTTGCAAACTGCTGAACAAAATTATAATACCCTGCAAGGGTATAACAAGTGGTCAAGCAGCTTCCGGCCTCACCACAAAAGCAAAAGGCAGTTCTAACACATGGTGTTGCAAAGTTGAATGATGCTGATGAAATAGAAGGGATTGGAAGGTTCAAAAATATATTTTTCTGCAAGTCAAATATGTACATATGTATATCTATTATTTTAACTTTAAACCTCAAAATAATGGGTAGGAAGAAAAAATTAGATTGCTAGATTCGCTGATTTAAGCGAAAGAATTAACTTTTTTGAGTTTACAATCAAATACATATAAGATACTTGTTATAATTTTGGCTTTTCATTTATGGAAATATAAACAAAACTGTGCTACAACCTAACATTTACAAATGTGTTAATCTACTATATAAAAATAAGTCGGGTTTTCTTCCTGACGCTATAACTCCAGAACGCACGAACTGATTTCCACGGTTTTGCATTCGTTGGAAAGGTCTCGGGCTCCGTGAGGTTTAAAGCAAATAAAAAATTCAGGAAACAAATTCTTTTTTTACATACATACGAATGGAAATCTCTGATACATAGCATGCGTGATACAGTGTTTGACAGCTACTCATTGTTCTCTGCTCAGTTAATTTCATGTGACAAACCGGTATTGTGTTCACTGTGAAATTGTGTGCCAAGCCTACGCACGACAGAAGTGAAACTTCTAGTATTTTGAGGCCATGTTCTCACATCGATACCTTTTGGTGTTGCATTCAGAACAGTTTACCATTTGTGTAATAAGAATTCCCGTTTGGTTCAAATTCTTATACCATAAGTTCATAAATGTAAATCAGTGGACCATTTGTGTTACATACAATATCGTTTGGTTCTAGTTATAATACCATTGGGTCGAGTGCGCTCCAAGGCCAAACATAAAAGGAAAAGAGACAGAAAATAAAGAAATTTGCAATCTAACCTAATCTTATCTTACACATCTTCAGATTTTCAAAAAAAAAAAAAAAAAAAGCTACATAAGGTTTTATAACGCTTTAAAAAAATTCGAAATCAAAAAAAAAATCGTAATTTACTAAAAAAAAAGTCATATTTATTGGGTGAACGGATTAAGTTTTAGTTAATTTATATTTTGCAGTCAAATAAAGGCGCGATTCCGCAATAGATATGTATGAATGTATATACCTTTTACTGACGAGCGATCGCATGCTATCTTGCTTTTACTCATGGGCATGGGCAGAATGCAACAAAGGAGGACTTAAGATTCAGCGCTGACAGCATTTTGGCGGGAATTATCTTTTTCTAGCGGGAAAGTTTAAGAAAGCTAACAATAACTAATTCTTTATTCAACAAGCAAAATCATCATTGTTTATGCTATTTTAATAATTTACAATATATATTGTATATAATAAACATATTACAATAAAATCATAATTTTATATCAATTTGTTATATACAATAATGTATTCTTTATTTAAAATGATTCTTTGTAGCCTAAAATCTACACCTGGGAAATATATTAAATAATTCCCTATAATGAATTAATATAATTTCCCATATATTTTTAATTTTGTAAGTTTTTTTAACTTTTCCATAGAATAAGCTAATTTCCCCTACAATTCTGTCAGCACTAGTTAATTATTAAATAAATTAATTATTTAATTTACCAACTACCATTTTCTAACGACTTAACGGCCAAAACTCAAATCGAAACAAACTCGAAACACATCGAATCAATTTGCGTCACTCACACACGCTCGAAACATGTCGAATCAGCTAACCAAAAACAACGCTAATATGATACTTTAACAGTTAGGCCGACGCTCTCACACACACACACGCACAACTAATAATAACAAACCGATCGTGAAGAAGAAGAAGACACATTACATATTTTCATTTCCAGGTCGAAAAAGATGGATAAGAATTATGGTGCCAATTAAAAATAGTTAATGCATGCTTAACCTGTTAATATCTGTATGCAACCTGTTCAATCAGAAGTTCTTTTGACACACACACCTCTCACCCTTTTTTCTACTTCTGTAAATGAATTTGTTTTGTCACAGAAATGATTTCCGCTTAAAAAGCGTCTTCTCGCTCAAGTACGCATACACACACGTGCTCACATGCGCATTATATTTTTAGATTTTTACGCTCTCAACCTTTTGCTAGCGCGCTGAGAGCGAGATAGGATAGAAGAGGAGAGGAAGATCGTTCGCCAGCGGTGAGAGAGGGACCGGAACTACGCGCATTTTCGTGTCGGTCATGAATCGGTTTTACTCCGTCCCCGAAAATCCATAACGCGCCTAAAGAAGTTTCACTTCACAATTTTTTTTTAATAAGTTATTCGTTTCCTAACATTTCAATTGGAGACATTCAAATCAATCATGTGTATTGTGCAAATTTTTATTAAATTTCAACAGCAGGCATTTGTCTTTAAGGTGGTAAGTTGAACTGTGTAAATTATGTGGATCGTGCATTTGAGGTTAAATTCACCACTCTGTCCATAGTCAAAAATGCCTAGAGGACGACGTACGAACATCGGCCGCCGCACAAGACATGCAAGCCAGCAACAAGTGTATTCACATAACTTAAGCGAAGAAAGGCGAAGAAGAAGGACACCAAGATCATTGGCATCATACAATCGCTTGGCATTCCAATATGATCCCACTGCGAACTACAGTGATGATGATAAATTAAGTATAGGACCAATTACGACTATATGCCGATATTGCAATGCGTTGAATTTGCTGCGCAAGTAGAAAAGTCAAACTGGATCCATTACTTACACCACCACAGCCACTGAAACCATTGTTCAATGGAAGTGATCCCGATTCCAGCCATTTTCTTCAACACATCCTTGAATACAATAACTGCTTTCGCATGACTTCCTTTGGAGCTAATATCATTCGAGAAGGCGGCTTCATGCCGACTTGCAAGGTAAAAGATACAACACACATAACCAATCACTCACATCAACACAATGAATTGCAACACATAACAACTACATATACACCACACACTACACTATAACACGATAAGAAGTTACACCGTATTCTCCAACAAATGATTGTTTGCAATTACAGATACAAGGACAAATATATCATTTGCATGGTTCAATGGTGCCAACACCAGATGAACCGCATCAATTTCTGCAAATATATTTCATTTCGTCGATAGTGAATCAGCTGAATGTGCGATGCAATATACAGGGAACACAACAGTTAAAGAGACGAATTATTGAACAGTTGCAAGCATTTTTTCACGCAAATAATGCTGTGGCTAATATGTTCAAAACAGCAGTGGAACGAATGCCATCGGATACGCACAAATTTTTAATAAGGACGGATTGTACCCCAACATATGAACATGTGCAAAGATTCAATGCATCCACCGTTAATGATGTTTATTGTTGGCGATCCAACTAAATCGCAAGACATTGTCGTTCCGCGAAGAAGCAATATCATGCATAGTGTAAACGAGATACATTGTTTGTTCCATACGTTACAATATCCAATCATTTATTGGCAAGGGCAAGACGGATACGACATCACGTTGAAGATCGTCGATCTAATTACAGGTACAATATTCACACACTAACTATTGCTAGTATTGGTTTCCATTAACAATTCATTTAATTTTGCATTTTCAGGCGTATCAACGAATAAAAATCGAAGCGCAATGAATTACTATGCGTATCGTATGATGATTCGTACACATGAGGAGAATGTCATTCTGAAGTGCCGTCGGCTATTCCAGCAATTCGCTGTCGACATGTATGTCAAAGTCGAGACCGAACGTTTAGCGTTCTTCCGATTCAATCAGGCAAAGCTACGATCTGAGGACTATATACACTTGCGTGCTGCCATTCATTCAGATGGTGATGTTCAGAATATTGGACGTCTGACGATTCTCCCATTATCTTATATCGGACGCCCTCGCCACATGCACGAATACGCTCAAGACGCTATGACGTACGTGTGAAATTATGGAACTCCGGATTTATTTATTACGTTCACATGCAATACGAAGTGGACGGATATTGAACGTGAGTTGGAACCGGGCCAAAAACCGCAAGATCGCAATGACATAATCCCCAGAGTATTTCAGCAAAAACTCAAGGTTATAATGGATGTGCTTACTAAGTATCGAGTTTTTGCAAGTTCGTCAAGGGGGCAGCGACATGGCTGTGTTTGGAATTGCGTCGGAAAATGCGAATGACGAAATCAGCAACTTCCAAATGGGCAGATAGGTCAGTACTAATGAAGCACTGTGGCGATTATTGATGTGCGTTGAAATGCCCAAGTATTACACTTGGAATCAATCAACAAAGAAATTCCAACATCGCAAACAAGGAACCCCTGTTCCAGATCAGCCACAGGTGTTTTCCACTGATGCACTAGGTCGCATGTATACTGTTCATCCTAGAAATGATGAATGTTTTTATATGCGACTGCTGTTGGTAAATGTACGTGGACCAAAATAATTTGCGCATTTGAAAACTGTGAATGGCCACCAATGCCAAACATAAAGAGAAGCATGTCAACTATTGGGTTTGCTGGAGAACGATTCTCATTGAGATTTAACACTTGCGGATTCAATTGTTTCATCAAATGCGTACCAAATACGAACAAATACGCTGTTCGCAATTATCATCACCACATGTTTTCCTTCCCAACCAATTTAGTTATAGAACAATACAAAGAAGACATATGTGAAGATATCTTGCATCGCTTGCGCATTCAAATGAATAATCCTGACATCCAAATAACCGATGAAATCTACAATGAAGGATTGATTCTGATTGAGGATCAATGCTTGACTATTGCAAACAAGCTACTGATTGAAGTAGGAATGATTGCGCCAAATCGATCGATGCACGATGCATTCAACCAAGAATTAAATCGAAAGCTGCAATACAATGTTGATACATTGCAGGAATTCGTTCGAAATAATGTGCCGTTGCTAAAGGAACATCAAAAGCAAGTATACGAAACATTAATGCAAGCGGTGGTCAATAATACTGGTGGTCTATTCGTCCTGGAAATCACTTAAAGCACTTAACTTTACACTGAAGGATCTTCGGCGAAATAAAAACATTTTTGGCGGCTTGATGATATTATTGGCAGGCGATTTTAGGCAGACGTTGCCAGTAATTCCCCGTGGAACGCCTGCAGATGAATTGAATGCTTGCCTGAAGGCATCACCATTATGGAATAACGTAAAAATATATCGCTAACCACTAATATGAGAGTTCAACTTCAAAATGATCAAAGTGCTGCACAATTTTCCAAACAATTGTTAGCTGTTGGAAATGGAAAAGTCCCAGTTGATGCGACATCTGGATTAATTACTCTTACCAACGACTTTTCCCGATTTTAAGACTCTCAATTAGCTCTTATTTAAAATGTTTCCCAAACATTAGTTGGAATTACCAGAATTATGCTTGGTTAAGTCAACGAGCAATACTTGCCGCAAAGAATAATGATGAACACGCACTGAATGTCACCATTCAATTAAAAATTGCTGGCGATTTGGTGACATACAAATCCGTTGATTCCATAACAAATCCCGATGTGGTAGTAAATTATCCAACGGAGTTTTTGATCTCTCTGGAGTTACCAGGATTTCCACCACATAACTTGCAACTCAAAGTTGGTACAGTTATGATGATATTGCGTAATTTGAATCCACCGCGACTTTGCAAAGGTACTCGACTTTCGGTAAAAAGACTTATGCCGAATTTGATTGAGGCAACCATTATTCACGGAAAGTACGCAGGTGAAAATGTATGTATTCCTCGAATACCAATGATTCCGACTGATCTTCCGTTTGACTTCAAACGATTGCACGTTGCGTGTTCACGAGTTGGAAAAGCATCCGCTTTGTTTGTGTTAACGTCAGACCAAAAAACAAAAAATGTGGTTTACCAAAGAGCACTTCAATGAAACGGATAATTTGCGGACACGTATAACGCTTCGACTCAGTATTTTCTTTTGATTCACTTTCATTTACTTTGAGAAGTTCATCTAAATAACACTTCATTTTTGTAATCGAAATGAATTCATTTCTGTTGTGAAATGAAATAAAATGTTTCCTTTTCAAATAAAAAAAAAAATAATACAAATTTCTTCGTCTTTTAATCAAACGAAAAACCAAACGAAATGTTACATAAAACGAAGCCATCTGGTGGCGAAACAGAGTTCGCCGGGTTTGCTAGTTACATTATAAATTCCGGAGAAAAACTTACCCCTTAACAATGTTGCACAACTCCCCTTAAAAACGCTGCGAAGTCCTCCCTCTTTATACAGCTTTCCAGCGCAGTCAATCATTCCATTATATTTGCGGTGACCCCCCGTCCCCTGCTGCGTCTGTAGCAACACTTTGATGCGCTCTCCGGGTGCCATGATTAAGGTGGAGAAAAGACCGGAGAATGAGCCGGCTACAAAGATCTGTGAGTATGTGAGCTTGGCGTCTTCACCCTTCTGTTGAAGACGTTTTCCCAATGCGTAGCCAGCAAAGCACATTGCGAAAATAGGAGCAACACCAGTCAAAGGAGCAGTCATGCCCTTGTATAAGCCACGTACGCCTTCGTTTTTTATAGTCTTCGCAGCGCAATCAAAGGTTCCCTTATACATCGGCTGCTCTCCAGGCGCCGGCCGTGGCATCGTTTGTAAACGCACCTGAAAACAAAAAAACCGAGTGTGTCAACCCTATGCGCGACAGAAGTGATACTTCTAGTATTTCTTCTCTCTTTCTCTCTTTTCATTTAATTCTCTCTATTGTTACCGTGAAGATTGAGCTCTAGCAACAGAAATCTAAAAGGGGCACCATACAGTGGGCTTCTCAGATTAACATCTGATCCATTATCAGACGCAGACGTGTTTTTTTCCCTAATTTTCTGCATAACGTTATGCTAAATTTATATACATAATTTCGGTATAAAGGCCAATACTGTATCATCATGTCTTGGCTTTTGACGTTTCCCTTTAAAAAAAAAAAGTCACAATTTGGGACATTTCATATCAATTTTTAATTCGCTCTGAGAAAAAAAATGCATACCCACACTTTGAAGTACTACTTGTATATGTCCACATAATGAAACAAACTATTTTTTTCATTACCATCAATACTTTTCGAGGTAAAACAGATCTAAGTGACTATAAGAGCTAGAGCTACCAAATTTGGTGACAACATTGGAATCTGTTACACGCAGATCAAGTTTGTTTTAAAATTTGGCCACGCTCCCTTCCGCCCGAAAATCATAAAAAACGGTATATAAGCTATATTAGTGATTTCCGGCTTAAAGTAAATAGATATAATAAATAAGTAGGCATTCGCGGACGTGTTTTGAGTAAAATCGGATGGTAAACATAGAAGTTATTAAACAATAAAGTTTCTGTGTATGCTTATTCTTCTTCTCTCTCTCTCTCAAAAGCTAAGAACTCAGACACTCGAAAAGGGTTCTGTAGCATTGAGTCAAAACAAGAGGTCAATAGTCACCCTCTCGCTCTAAAGCACTGCTCAGGAATACTTTTCGGGTGTCTGAGCACATAGCTTTTGAGAGAGTGTCAGTGCGTGTTGCGCAACATGTCCCTAGCAACATTTGTCTTTTTTGAGTGTTGCTCAACATGTTTCTAGCAACTTTTGTCTTCATTTCTCAACATTTTCTTTTTTGCATGGTTATGGTACCGGGTATCTCACAGTCGGTCACACTCGACTGTAGCTTTCCCCCTGGTTTATATCTATTTTTGATCAAAAAATATTTGACTATACTAAGTTTAATATTAAGCGGTTTTTTTAAAATAAAAAATAGGGTTTAAAATTTTTTTTTTCTTTTAGGGCCAGTCGAAGTCGCTTCATTTTTTTTTTTTTTTTTTTTTTTTTTTTTTAAAAAGAGGTTTAGATACATAAGAAACAAAAAATCTTGCGATGGATAAAACGTGTTTGTTAAGATAATTTGATTTATTTGCATAGTTTATCTATTATTTATTTTTGGGAAGGGGTACATTGGTTTTATGATCAGACTTAAAATTTAGCACTGAATATTATTTAGGGAATCGAAACGTGTATTTTGGTATTTAGGTGTAAGTAATTGTATACATCGGATTTAAAAAGTGGAGATTAAATTGTGGCGGTGTAAGCGCAGTTTTCTCACAGAAAAAAAAAACACAAATTTACACAGTCTCTTGATAATAAAACTTATATACACCTCCCCAAAAGTAAATAATGGATAAGCTTTAAAAGAAATATATATAATTTTCTTTACAAACACGTTGGTTGCGTCCCAAATTTTTTTTTGTTTCTTATGTATTTGAACCTCTTTCACCTGAAAAAAAAAAATGTGAGATACCCGGTACGCAAACTTTTACTTCCCGAACAAAAACTCTGCCGAATTAGAAAAATCGTTCATTAAAACTAATCGCAATAAAAACAAGAGAAAAGTTAAATTTTTTTTTACATTAATTTCGCCATCATCCCTATGGCAGCTATAGGATATAGTAGTCCGATTTCGGCCGTTCCGACGTTATATACTGCGTGCTAAAGAAATAAGACTATGCTGAAAATTTCAGCTCGATAGCTCAAAAACTGAGAGACTAGTTCGCGTAGAAACCGACAGACGGACAGACAGACGGACATGGCTAGATCGACTCGGCTGGTGATGCTGATCAAGAATATATATACTTTATGGGGTCGGAGATGCCTCCTTCACTGCTTTGCAAATATCATGGAAAAATTATAATACCCTCGGCAAGGGTATAATTATGATTTTTACATTTTTTATAAGCTCAATATCCAAAAACTCGACTACGCACCAACACTCGGTCGATCGCAGCCATGATACTTTTAGCGATTGTCGAGTTCTAGATCAAACGGGCTGAAGATATTAAGTGCGACATTTGCCGCGAATTATATAAAGTAAAGTGTAGCCTAGAGGTCTTTTTATTTTACTAGCTTTTATAATAACCAACAAATGGAAGAAATGTGTGGGAGCAGGCAAAGAGCACCAAGGTCACCGAAGAGATCGGGGACGACGTCAGTGAGAGCATCACAGAGGAGGCGGAGATGCAAGAGCAGCCGTACGAAGCAGATGTACCAAATATCAAAAAAGTTTATAGTTTACTTTTGGATGTAAAGTGTTCAGTTACCTGTGGGTCAATACATTGGCGACGAGGTAAAACCTTTATTCTGGTGGAAAGGTACGTAAATATAATAGATATTCAAATGAAAATTACATTTTTGAAAGGAAAAAAAATTAATTAAAAAGCGAAGAAAATAAAACGCAAAGTAGAATGAAGAACTGAGAGAAAGATAACAGTGCCTGCGTAAGCGCGTGAGAAGGCTCTCACTTGCTAAACACTTCACGCAAGACGAAATAACGGAACATAGTTAAATTTGGGGTAGAGAAAAGGAAGGCTGTGTTTAACAAGCCTATTGCGGCAATGCAAAAGCGTGAGCCGGAGAGAGGGATAATTTTATATGTACGAGTATGTATGTAAATCAGATAAATCTTAATAGATTCATATGGTTTTTACTAATATTGTGAATAGAGGGAATATTTGGGAAGCTAAAAAGTGTATACCTATGTATATACTATACATGTAAAATGTATTCGCAGTAATTAAAAAACACGTTTGCTTTATGAATAAGAACAAGAACACTTTACTATTATTTTTTTTAACTGTAAGCTGCACAAAGAGCTCCATAAGTAAATCTGGTAGAGTGTGCGCGAACTTTATTCCAAAATAATAATAGGTTGGGAATGACAAGTTTTTTATCCGAGAACTTCAACGGACTTTTAATTAAGAAAAATGTTTACATACGTTCGCTAACAGCGAATTCTCAGAGTGAAGATATATAATCTGGTATTAAATGTTCTCTTACGATGATGCAAGTTGGGGATGATTCGCTTTCATTATACATTAACGGAAATGTATTGAAGAGCAGACCATATTTATAGGTTGATACGTGCTATAGGATCCTCCTTTTAAAAGATATTCCAATTTGATTTTTATTTTTGATATTTATAATAAAAATCAAAAAATAACTCTTATTGTTTGATTTTTATAATAAAAATCAAAAATAACTCTAAAAATATCTCTTATTTTGGATTTTTAAATAAAAATTAAAATCTAATTATTATATTTGATTTTTATTTTTTAAATCATTTTTAAGAGTTAAAATTGACATTTACTTTAAAAATCGGGAAAAAAAAGTTTATTCTATTTTAAATTTCCATGTAAAAAAATATCATATGTGTATTTTTAGGCCTTTGATTTTTATTAAATCCTTGAGTCTTTCCAAACAAACTAACTTCTAACTTTGACAAAACCGAGATTGAGGTAATTGAGAAACACAATAACATAATAAAAATCATGGCGGAAGGAATGTGAGGAATGTATCTCACGTCAAGAAAATACCAACGGGCTTAAGCGACCCCAAGATACCTACTTCTATAACAGGTTCCACCCAACTTGAGATGCCGTCAACCCAGAATGACTAGCAAAAACAGGAAGCGACCGAGCACCAGTTGAACCAATCGGCGGATGAACCATTTCCTTTGTCAAGACAACCCTTGAAACGGAAACTCATAAATAAAGGAGGGTTGTGGGAGCCGGCAAAGAGCACCAACGTCACCGAAGAGATCGGTGATGACGTCAGAGCACCACAGGGGAGGCGAAGATGCATAGCAGTTAGTGAACAATTAGCAGCCGTACCAAATATCAATAAAGTTTATATGTTTGATTTTGGAAGTAAGGTGTTTAATTTCGGTTACCTGCCTGTAAATACAATATGCAAACAAACAAAAAAAACAGAAAAATAAAAAGCAAAAAGTTTTTACCGCGGTCAGGGCTCAAACCCACGACGGCTACTTGCTAAGCAGCAATGGGAGCGTCATAGGGGGGTGTCTTAAAATTCTAGCCTTATTGCTAATATCTCCCATGTTTATGATCCAATTTTACTGAAATTTTTAGAAAGAGTCCGCGAATGCCTACTTATATATTTTATTTATATACGTTTTTTATGATTTTCGAGGGCGGAATTGGGCGTGGCCAAATTTTAAAACAAACTTGATCTGCGTGCAACGGATTAGAATGCTATCACCAATTTAGGTGGCTCTAGCTCTCAGAGTCTCTGAGATCTGTTTACCAACACGGACAGACGGACAGCATTACATCTGAGTCGATTTAGCCATGCCCGTGTGTCTGTCTCTCGGTCTGTCTGTTGGTCTGTCCGTCTGTCTGTCGGTTTCAACGCAAGCCAGTCTATCAGTTGTTGTGCTATTGGGCTGAAATTTTCAGCATAGTCTTATTTCCTTTGCAAGCAGTATAGACGTCGGAACGACCGAATTCGGACTACTAAATCCTACAGCTGCCATACGAATGATCAGCAAATCTGTTTTATAACGTATTTCTTTAAATTTTGAGTTATTGCTGTTTTTTATTCATTAATTTAATATCATTAAGATATATATCAATATAGATATTTTGTATATACTAATCATATAAGGGCATATCCGCGGATTGCAAACGTACGTTTGCACTCGTTAAATGCCCAAAAATGATAGAAAATAAAAATTTTCGCCATCTTTTATTTCGGTTTTCAAAAGCTTGTTAAGTCTGTGATTAATGCAAACAATTTAATTTAACAAAAAACACGCTGAAAACGTACGCAAAATATAACACGACTCTTGCTTAATCAAGAAAAATTAAAAAATCGACGAATTGGAAACCCCGTGATAATTAAAAAAAAAAAAAACTTTTTTATTTATTGCACCTATAACATATGCAGAATATGTCGGTATAGCGATTTTTACATTTTAAAAAATGTTTTACACTAAGAAGCAAACGCGTTAGAGCGGCGGTCGCGGACTTATATAATCTTTAAAACACGTTTTTCTCAAAACAATATTTTTTCAACTGGCGACCTTGATTTCTCAAAAACGACTTGAATAATTAAAGATTTATTTTCGATAACCGATAACAATAGGAAGAGACGGACGTCTGTTTTGAATGATTCTACCCATCTTCTTGGATAAGACAGAAACAGAAGTTTCCTCCACCAACTTTCCCGCTTTTTGGCACTGCTTTTCTTTTTAAGATGATCGTACTTATCTCTTAACGAACTTATCTCATTTCCGGACCGATAGCTGTCAGGCAGTTTGACAGGGAGTGTAGGAAGCAGCCCAAGTCCATTTATTCCAGTTAAAAATACAAAAATCCCTTTCTTTATATATAAAAATCGACTCTACTTTGCGTTGAGCGTTCATTAATTTAAGAAATGAATTCAATATGGAATTGATGTGACAGTGCAAGCATGTTTTTATATGTCATTCATGCAATTATTATTGTTTTGAATGGCATCGTTTGGATACCGTATCCCGACGCCCATATTTCCATTTTCTTATGAACTTTAGGGGGTTGGTTGTTCCTTGGTACCGTATTCACCAGCTTCGTATCCAGTCCAGGATCTCCACATTTATCGTTTTCTCCATCTTCGTATCCGTAATGTCTGGTCTGGTTTAATTCGACCAGTCTTTCCTCGACCCTTTCCTTGTGGTCGGTTCGCGCTGCCTACTTTGGTCTCGTTTCTTCCTTATTTCCTATTACGACCGTACTGCTTCTTCCGCTTACTATATGAGCTCGGCCATTACTCTACTTGGGTCGTTTTTCTCTGCAACCACATTAATCCGTTCGGGCGCCACTGTGACGGCCTAGCGTTCTGATATAGCTCAGGGTTGGCCAGGATTCATTCCAGAAATTTATTTGGGTCAGTTGTGGTTGCTGAAAGAGATTCCGACCCGGTCCTAGAGTAGAACGCTCGAGATTAATGCCGTAAAAGGTATCTTAGTTTTTATTTACTTAAATTTTACAAAATATGAAATGAAATGGGTTACACTGTGGATCGTTGCACGGGAACGTCTGGGTTCGCGGCCGAATGAGTCCTTCTCAGTAGACCGTCGGTACCTGTGGGTGAGACCAGATCGAGGTAGAGATCCGAAAGTCTACTAGTTAGTCGAGCTCCTAAAAGTATGCTGCAGGCATCGATAGGGCTATGGAGACTCGGAAGTCTACCAGGTTTGAGAAGACTTGGAGGCTGTGAAGTCTATCAGCTTGAGATGGTTTCGGAGGCTTTGAAGTCTACCAGTTGCGAGAGGGTTATGGAGGCTCTAAGGTCTACCATTTGCGAGAGGGTTTTGGATGCTCTGAAGTCTACCAGCTCGAGAAGGTTTTGGAGACTCTGAAAGTCTACCAGTTGCTAAAGGGTTTTGGAGGCTCTGAAGTCTACCAGCTTGATAGGGTTTTGGAGACTCGGAAGTCTACCAGGGGGAAATACTATGGGGATAACTAATTACCAATGTATAAACGCGAACTAGATCAAAGATCCCGTCCCCAAAAGACTCTGCAGTTGGCTCTTGGATAAGTGCTACCCAAAATGTAGGCTTACCTCACCCGATCGCTGAGTGACTTCCAACTGGCTGTGGCCCGCTTTATATAGGGCCCCGGCGAGGTTAAGTGTGACCGCCGCCGGCAAGGGATTTGCCACCTCTGGAATCTCATAACCGGCTTTTTGCAAGAATTCCTACAATACTTGGGCATTTTGAAACGTATTTTGGCACAAATACAAAGTTTCTAGTCTCCCCATAAATTTACAAGTTGATTTGAGTCCGTAAACCGACTCCGAAAACTTATAACGTTTACCTTGTTTCTGGAACTCAGGCATTGATCAGTCCTGATGTGGGTTTTATGTCGGTGTCCTGTTGAAAGAAGAATCTCAAGGACATTTTTTTTTGCAGTAAACGGTTCGCATAATGCCTGTTAACTTATTTTTATAACCGAATCGGGTCATAATCCCAGTTATGCCATGTATCGGACAAAGGCATGACGAGAAATACACCCCCAAAATCCGCCACCGTGCTTGAGGGCCTTCTACAACTGTGGCCAAAACGTAAGGTAAATTTTCAATTTAAAATTCGTGGGCTTAAGATGGCAGGACTAATTTGTTTTTTTTTTGAGTTGGCAAGACTGTTGATGACATCTGGCGGTAATTTCATGTCAATGTCAGTATCAGTACTATATTTACGCTTGTGTTTACCAAACGATCAAGAGTGCATTTGTCGATTTTTACAATATCTGATTTAATTGAGCAGAGAAGTGTCATCAAATTTTTTTTGCGGAATGAAATTTCGGCTGCGGAAACGTTGAGGATGTTGCGGAAGGCCTTTGGTGATTCTACCATGTCCCAGAAAAATGTTTATAAGTGGTACAAAGACTTCAAAGAGGGTCGGGAACGTGTTGATGACTTGGAGCGCTCCGGACGACCATCGACGTCAACAGATGACCAACACGTCAATGGAGTGAAGGAATTAGTGCTCAAAAATCGGCGGTTAACTGTTAGACCCTTACTAATATGATCGGAATATCAGAAGGATCTGTGAAAACCATTTTGAAAGACCATTTGGGCCTACGAAAAGTCAAATCTCGTTTGGTACCGAAAACGCTCAATTTCATGCAAAAAAGTCATCGCGTTGATGTGTGTGAAACAATGCTTTCTGACTATCAGGACAAGCTCAAATGCATAATCTCGGGCGATGAGACTTGGATTTATGCTTACGACCCTGAAACAACAGACCAATCAAGCGAATATCGTGCTAAAGGCGAGGCCAAACCGAAAAGAACACGTCAAAGTCGTTCAAAAACCAAGGTTATGATGACAGTTTTTTTCGATTTTCGTGGTGTGGTGCACTTTGAATTCCTTCCACCTGGCCAAACTGTTAATAAGGAATATTATTTGAGCGTTATGCGTCGTTTGCGTGAAGCAATTCGTCGAAAAAGACCAGAATTATGGGCCAACAACTCTTGGTTTTTGCACACGATAATGCACCGTCGCACACTGCACTCGTTCTTCGTGACCATTTCGCCAAGAATTCGACGCATATCGTTCCGCAACCACCGTGTTCTCCTGATTAGGCTCCGTGTGACTTCTGGATATTCCCAAAACTCAAGAGACCACTCCGGGGAACGCGTGTCGAGTCGATTGAAGAGATAAAAGCGGAATCGACGAGGGCGCTCATGGCTATACCGGAAAGGGACTATTTGGCCTGTTTCGAGGATTTGAAGAAACGTTGGCATAAGTGTATTTTATCGGGAGGGGATTACTTTGAAGGGAATGAAATTGATTCAGGAGAATATAAAAAGAATTTTCACTTTACAAACAAATTCACCTTACTTTTTGCCCACAGTAGTATGTGTAGCGGACGTCAAATTTTTTGCCTTTTGGGCTTTGTACATTTCGTTTGGAGTCATTATCAAACAGATACATCCTACATTTTAAGATGTAGGACGAACCTTTTTAGATTAGGTTTCATGTCCAATTTGAGCGGTAAAGGCCTTGAGAGACATGAAAGGTTTAAATTATGATATACTGACGATGCAGTTGTTCGATGTTTCTGAAAATATCTAATTTGGTTATCGTTTTTTCAGTAAGCACTTTTTATTGTAAGGTATTCTAAATACAAATATATCAAGTGTTTAAGGGTTTTCACCATTTCCCGAGGACTTTTTCTTTTTAAAGATATAATGCATATTGGTAGTCTTCAACAGTTAAATTTTAATTTGGTTCATCTAAAAAGTTTGTTTCACTTGTATATTGTTAAATATGTAAGAAGTTATTAAAAAACAATATATTTTGAGCCTAATTGTCGATTAAATACTTCAAAATTGTAAAATAACACCGGTGTATTTATTATTTTGGCCAGGCCGAAAACGTCCATTCAATAAAAATTTATTCATAGCATTAAAAGAATGCGGTAAACCCGTCTAATTTTTTACTTAAATGATTCGCCATACTGTAACTTTTCAATATGTAAATAATTGGCAGGCATACATTCAAAAAGAATAGAGCAATAACCAAACAAAGTGGCACGATGCCCATGTACTTATTATTTTGGCCAGTAGTGTATATACATATATATATTTGTGCGCGCCACTGCGCGTCACAATTGTGTCATCAAAATCGTACTTTTTATGATTGACTTGTTTACTTTGGATTTTGTATATCTTGAAACAATCCACTTGAAATCCGTTTTTTGACCAAGAAGTCCGCTTATTTTCACAACTCCATTCTGTAAAATGTGAGTATACAAATATAATCCAATAATCAGATCAATAGGACCTGGCATATTAAGGTCAGGATCCGCTAAATTAAACCTTTCATTTTTAAAATTATTGGGAAATTCTTGCTTTTAATTAAGAGAACTACTTTGTATTTTGAGATTCACTTTCCTGTGGAAGATATTCCACTGATTTCTGCTTGAGACCTAATATTTGGTAATTTTAGAATCTGCGCCGATTCTTCTGAAATAATTGTCCTTCTCCTGTCAACTAAAGCTCTAAGGGCCGATTTTTCAATTTCAGGTTAACTTTTGTCATTAAGGTAATTTTTTTTTCGGAGTAATGTAGGCCCCTCAAAATCGTGTTTTTGCTCTAGTTAAAAATTGTCAGTAAAATGAAAGCAAACAAGATTTTTGGATACTAAATTACTCTGAAACAACAATTTACCTCATTGACAAAAGTCAACCTGACATTGAAAAATCGGCCCTTAGAAAATTTGATTCTCGATCGTGTAAATGTGAGAGCTAACTTTAGCAGAGACTCTGACTCCCTGTAAAATATTTTCCGGCCCGAAAAAAAAATATGATTTCCGATAACCGATAATACTAAGAAGAGACAGACAGCTGTTTTGAATGTTGTATCTTTTCGGAGACGGCAGAAACAGAAGTAGAGGTTGCCACTCCTCCTCCAACTTTTGCATTTTGGCACTGCTTTTCTTCTTAAGATGATCATACTTGTTCTTTAACGTCTTCCACCGCCGTTGTACTCCTGCCTGGGCAGTAAACTTAAGAGCAAAACTTTCCAGGCTTCGACTTTTACGTGTTTTCAGCAAATTTTTTTCCCCCGACATTTTTCTAATTGTATATATTTTTTTCACCCGAGTGACAGTTGTGTTTTACAGAAGTAATCGATAAATAAATGTAAAGTTAACAGTGCTATGTTATTCTTTCACGTTTAGATACATTTTAGGAGGGAAGAAAATCGAATTGCTTTTATCTGGTGACTATGTTTTCCGGACAGATAGCTGTCAGGCAGTTTGATAGGGAGGGTAGGAACCGCCCTTAGTATACCTTAATAGCGAGTCCAGAGTTCGTTCCAATATGACTTAGTTATTATTAGAAAGCTACAACACATAGTTATGACCACTGATCTTACCTGAACGCCGGTCATCGTCACAAAATTTGGTATCACGTTAAAAGATGTTTTTAAATGATATCAGAAATTTTAGTTTTTTAGCAAATGGGAAAAATTAACAAAAAAAAAAAAAAAGTAATAACTTAACTATATGGAATCATTGCTACAAATTTTGATAATATCTCGAGAAAGCGAACCGGAGATATGTGTTGTATACCAAAAGACGAAAAGCAATCTCAAAGGCTATCAGCCTCGAGTCACTATCAAATTAGTAAGAGGCGTTTTTGAAAAAAAATTAAGAAAACTTTTAAAAATATTAATTTTAATTATAAATATCTAATTATTATATTTAGATAAATTATGTCAAGGCAAAGTGGTGATACTTTAAAAATACCTTTCCAACGCCTTATAGCACGTTCCAGTAACTTTAGTCGTTTAGAAGTTATGGGCGCGGAAAATCTAGCTTTTTTCCTGTTTTCCCGCCAAATAGTGGAAAGCAAACAGTGGATCAAAATAAAAACAGAAATTTTCAACGTTTTTAAAATAAAACAAGTAAGAAAGCTACAGTCGACTGTGCTCGACTGTGAGATACCCGGTACCTAAACGTTTGCGCTTCACACTAAAAGGCAATTTAAAAATGTACATACACTACATTGTACATACATATGTACATTGGCGCCATTATATCGCACGGCCAAGGCTCGAATGCGCCACCTGTCGGCTACAGCTTGCAACAGCAGTGCCTGAGGGCGGTGTGTTAAAATTCTAACCTTATTGCTAATATCTCCCATGTTTATCATCCGATTTTACTGATATTATCAGGAAACGTCCATTTTATTTTATTCATTTTTTGTATCTATTAACTTTTACCCGAAAAAAAACGAGTATAGCTTACTTAACGTTTTTTATGATTTTTGAGGGCGGAAGTGGGCGTAGCCAAATTTTAAAACAAACTTGATCTGCGTGCAACAGATTCCAATGTTGTCACCAAATTTGGCAACTCTAGCTCTTATAGTCTCTGAGATCTGTTGTTTCACACGGACGGACAGACGGACATGGCTAAATCGACTCGGCTGGTGATACTGATCAAGAATATATATACTTTATGGGGTCGGAGATGCCTCCTTCTGCCTGTTACATACATTCTCGGTTAGCACAAACTTATAATACCCTTGTACCCTATGGGTACCGGGTATAAATATTTTCAGATTTGTTTGATGGTTTTAAAGTTTATTACAATTGTGCACATGTTTCTTTATGTATTTTTACATAAATGTATGTATAGTGCATGTAAAAAGTTAGGTATATGGGATCTTTTCTACTTATTTAAATGAGTAATATCTCCAGGAAGCGCATTTCCCAAATATGTGTTATATACCAAAAGTTGAGCAATCTCAAGGGCTATATGGCCTCGAGTAAATATACAAATTGTTGAAAACATTTTTGAAAAACTTTTAAAAATGTAAAAAAAAAAAAAATGTTTTAATTATAAATTCTTAATTATTAAATTTATATAAACTTTGTCAAGGTAAAGTAATTATCATTTCAAAATACTTTTCCTACGCTAAATTAGCGGGAAACCCAAAAAATCGTAGAAAAAAAGTTGTTCAGCTCAAGCTGTTTAATAAAGTAGAAGTGGTTCCAGGCACTCTAAAATGAAGATTTGACACAGAACGACAGACAAACAGAAAAACACCAGGACAAACGTTTTCTTTTCGAAAAACTTGCGTATCAAAATTTGGGGATTTTTGCTCTTTCACGTTCCATTTCTTTTGAACTGTTTTTGAAAAATCTTAGCAAGCAGTTTCAAAGAGCTAAATTGTTCTGATCCGACTATCGTAGCAGTATCGTATAAAAATGACTTTAAAAGTAGCTGAAGTGATAAATATTTTTTTGTCAGTTTTCCCGGCCATTTCCACGAAAACACTCAAAAAATTTGGACTTGGATTTTTTTATAACATTTTTATAATTTAAAGATATATGTATACACAACAAAATACTCTGATTATGAACCTTTTATTACTTTTTCCTAAATATCAAATATAAAATTTTTATTTTTATTACTTAAATATTTATTTATTTATTTAAAATATCTAATATCGGAGCTCCATTTTAATTCTGAAGCGGTAAAACAGAAGAATATAAACATTTGTGTAAAGTCTAATTACTGTGACTTTCAGAACTGTGAAAAAAAAAACTTCAACAATAAAGGTAGCTAATTTCGCAAAGCCGAAGTTTCTTTATCCTTGCAGTTTGCAATCAAATAATTTAAAATCGACCCATTTGGGTCAAACTTAAAAAAAAAAAAAAAAAAAACATATTTACCTACACATTTTACATTTTACAAGTACATTTTTACATTTTGATATATAGTTGCTCACAGTTAATTTGATGCGGACGTAAAATCAAACTTTAAGAACGTGTAGCATGTAAACTATTTGAGATATGAATAACATTTTAATGCAGTTTTAATACCCGGTTGAAGTGTATTATAAGTTAATGCCAACCGAGGAGAAGTCTCCGACCCTATAAAGTATATATATATTCTTGATCAGTGTCACCAGCTGAGTCAATCTAGCCATGACCGTCTGTCCGTCTGCGCGTTTGCCTGTCCGTGTGAAACAACAGATCTCAGAGACTATTAGAGCTAGACAGCGATCTGCGTGCAACAGATTCGAATGTTGTCACCCTAGCAAATTTGGTGACAACATTCGAATCTATTGACTAACATGTCCCTAGCCACATTTGTCTATTTTGGGTGTTGCTCAACATTTTTCTAGCAATATTTGTCAACATTTTCTTTTTTTACATGTCTGGAAACCCAATTCTTTGGGTACCGGGTATCCAGCGTGACCGCTTATGGTATTTTTTACAATGTAAAAAACGCTCTCGCTGTCCATAAACACATTATATTGTAAAAAATTTAACTTTATTTAGTTCGGCACCATGCTACTGATAAAATTAAATAAAATTCTAAACAAAATAGTTCGATTCTGGACATCGAGAGCGTTTTTTACATTGTAAAAAATACCACAAACGGTCACCCTGCGGGTATCTCACAGTCGGTCATACTCGACTGTAGCATTTCTACTTGTTTAAATTAGTGTTTGTTTTTCAATTTCATTAGAAAAAACCTAAAATTAAAATTACTAAAATTATTGAGTTTTCTAATGTTACAGCTTATTTTATGCAGGAACTTTAGATAAATTTAATTCGTGAATTGGTTTTGCTAAGGTTAGTTAGCAAAAACAATTCACGAATTAAATTTATCTAAAGTCTCTTCTTAAATACTAGTGCACACAATATTAGCTAATTTTATTAGCACTTATTTGCTTTCGGTTACACTGTAAAAACATTTTGTTCGTACTACAAAAATGAATTACTGTACAATTAATGAACAGCGAAAATTGATCGTGAGAAATTAAAAAAAAAAGTGGGAAACTTACAGTCGAGTGTGACCGACTGTGAGATAACCGGTACCCAAAGCATTGTGGGTGAAATTAAATAACCCATGAACATTGAAGAAAGAAAATGTTGACAATGGAAGACAAAAGTTGCTAGCAACATGTTGAGCAACACACAAAAAAGAGAAATGATGCTAGGAACATATTCAGAAACACCCAAAAAAGACAAATGTTGCTAGGGACATGTTGAGCAACACGCACTGAAAATCACGCACTCTCAACGTCTCTCTCTCTCTCAAAAGCTACGCTACGCTACACGCGAAAAGTATTCCTAAGCAGTGCGATAGAGCGAGAGGGTGACGGATTTCGCGTGTCTGAGTACGTAGCGTCAACAAGAAGAAGAAGCATACACAGAAACATTATCGTTTAATAACTACTATGTTTATCATCTGATTTTACTGATTTTACTTTTTCAGATCACGTCCGCGAATGCCTACTTATTTATTCTATCTATTTAATTTAAGTCGAAAATTACGACTATAGCTTATATACCGTCTCTTATGATTTTCGGTGGCGGAAGTGGGGGTGGCAAAATTTTTATTAATTAGATTTTTAAGCATCGTGCATCGATGTAAGGAGCTAACTAGTTTGGAGAGCGCACCTGGATGAGAACGTCCGAGGGCCTTAAATGACCGTTAACGTATCCAGGTGATCTGAAAAGTTAAGATCGACCACAAAATATCTTTTTTACCAGATTGCCGCTGAGGTCAAAAATGAGCCTTGCAAAGAAAATACAACCCATGGTTTTAAAAAGCTAATTATTATTGTCGTACTGCTGGACTAAAGCCTTTGATCTCGGAAGTTCATACAAAATGCAAATATGTGCGATTGTGGTTCCCTTACAATACGGCACATGACATGTGTTGTCATATCCACCACAGTTACCCGAACTTAATCCGATCAAAGTCCTGTGCTCCACTGATTAGAAAAAAAAAAATCTTAAAAAATCAAAAAACTTGAAGAAAAAAATTGGAAATTATAAAAAATATATTTTTATGTATGTATATATGCATATTAAAAAAAAGAAAATGAATCATTAAACCGATTCAAAAGCCAAATAATAACATTTAAGGTCAATATTTGCAACTGTGCCACCACTGTAGTTATCTGTTGTCATAGCTTTTTTATGCCATACGTAAAGCGTAGCGTAACGTCGTCCTTGCATGGGTCTCTTCCGTTTAGGGAACAAGAAAAAGTCACAGGGGGCCAGATCTGGGGAATACGGTGGTTGCGGCATCATTAGTGTGTTGTTTTTGGCCAAAAAGTCGCTCACAAGCAACGATGTGTGAGAAGGGCGTTATAGTGGTGCAAAAGCCAATTTTTGTTCCTTTCGGCCTTTCTTCTCGGCCTTCTGAGAACATTTTGTACCACCGATAAACGTTGCTTCGGTCCAAGGTAGCTTCTCCGCATGCCACAGTCAACATTCGAAATGCATCCGCGCACTTAATTTCGTTTTTCACACAAAATTTTATACAGGTTCTTTGATCCATTTTTTTGAATAGGTAAAAATCGAAGGCGATCCAAAACACGTGCAAGCAAAGCAGCTGTCAACAATTAAGTGAACATTCAAAATGGCCGAGCTTGTCGGCATAAGTGAGAGACATAAGTACCAACATAACGCAACAAAAAAATCGAAATTCGAGTATACGTAACCCGTGAAAATTCAAAATTCGGGATACTTTTTGAACACACCTCGTATCTGTTTTTTTTTTATTTTTGGTCAAACAAATTCAATTCTTAAAGGGAGAGAGCAGAAGAGAGCAAAAAAAAAGGTCCGACATTGATGTCACAATAATGCTGTTTGATGCTGCTTTGTAAAAAAGAGAGAAAAAAGAGAGAGAAAAAAGAGAGAGAACAATCGTCAGCCTTCGTAATATATCACACTTTATCATGACGGTTGATCAATTATACTCCGAAAATTCGGGACGCGTCTTAAAAAGTTTAAATTCAGAAGCTTTTGGACATATAGCAAAACTAACAGCTTTATTACCTTTATTGTGTCCAGCGGATGGCCAGACAAAACATTACATATTCCACCAAATCCACCCGTAATAAACGATTTTACGGGGTTAGCTTTCCGCTCGGTGGACACTTTCTCAATGGGGGCCATGGTTATGCGCGATTAATTTCTGAAAAGAGTAAAGTACTAAAAGTAGTATTAGAATTATTTCTAGCCTTATCTCTATGACTGACAATGGACTTTTTGGAGTTTGCACTTAAGGTGGGACATAAGTACAGTAGTTCAAGAAAGTGTTTGGACAATGAAAAAAAATACACTTTTTCATGTTTTCATGCGATAAAAAGTAAGTTATAGAGGCTTTTAGATTTGTTTAAAATTTTATTATGAATATATAGGTTAGATATATATATAGGTATATGTTAGAGTTAATTAGCGAAAAAAACTAAAAACAGTCAAAGTGTTTTGAAAAAAAGTTCAAGTCTTCTTATTTTGTCGATTATGGTATTTTAAGACTTTGTATGGCATGGACTGTAATTTTTCAGCACTCCCAAGTCCGACACGAAAATAAAAATTTTTAGCACACACAAACACGCACGGCTGTAGTCTGTTTGAACACGATCCAACACGGCCCAACACGAAGTACTGAAAAACGATTATACATTTTTTTAATTCATATATTTTTATACAGGAATATCAACTTTTCTCAATTTGAGCTTAATGAGCGAGTACGGCGGTCGTTTAAAATTTGGCCAGAAGTGGCCAATCTTCCATTCTTGCCGATCTTCCATTCTTTTGTAAACATTTATGCCGGTATTTGCTAAATCACAGAAATTCAGGGATAATAATTATTATAATTCCAGATTATCAAAAAAAGTACTCGTGTTGTGTTTCATCGTGCCGATTATATTTTGAACGAACACGCACGCCCATGAACTCAAACTCATTTTCAAACACGAATACGCAGGCGCCCATCGTGTCACGATGTGACACGGTAAAACACGGTCCAGCCCATCTCTACTTTGTATGGCCACCTTTGGCAGCACATAATTTATATAAAATAAAAATGGAAATGGAAACCAACCAAAATTCAAATTTTTTTAAGAGTATAAGGCCAATGTGGGGAGAATGTGGTTACTGTACAATTGCGGAAAAGATATCAACACACCACCCCAGAGTCCAGACTTATAGTGTTTTACACAGAGGCGCATCTGCTTCAACACTCAAAAATCGCAGCAACGACTTTTATTTCCGTAAGCAATACATGTGTCAGAAAGGGACAGAAAAGGTCGCAAAAACTCTGCATCTACTACTAATACTAAAATTATACTAACTTGTATTCTGTATTTTTACATATTTGGGTGATTTTTGTGCTTGGCGATTGTGTCATTTACTTTAACCACTAACCATACAACATATAGACTACTCATTTCATACAACGAAAATGGACACAAACATTTCTTAGCGACAGGCCCCAGGCCTGTTAGCGGCGGGCCCCGTCGCTCTCTCGCGGCTCTCTCTCTCTCTTCGCTCTCTCATTCTTATGCCGCACACTGATTGCGAGAGTTCGCTCAGTCGCAGACTCGCGGAACTTGAAGGAGGTTGCGTCCATGATACAATTACCGAAGGTAGTCCAGTCGGCTGCCGAAGTCGTTCGGTTTTGAGTTGCAAAATTTCAGTGCGTGCTTGCTTGTCGAACAGAAAGGTTGTGTCTGCGGACGAATTTTTTTCAAATCGTTAACCCTTGTCCACAAAGAAAAAAATGCCGTACTGCAGTTTCTGTCGCAAGCACGTGCTAGGACATTTAAATACCAAATAAAACAATTAAAAATAATATTTTTACACATTGTCAAAGACAAATTTTCAATTACAAATAATTTAAAACATGTATTGTTAAAAGCCGCTCAGCAGGTCAATGTTAAATTACATATACAAAAATTTTACTTTAAAATTAGAATTTACTTTAGAATTAAGAATTTAAACAAAAGAATATTCCTTCAAAAACAAAAGCAAAAAATTATGTCCAATTAAAAATTAATAAAAATTAAATTGTAAACACTACAACTCTTGTCATTACTAAGGCTTCTTTTAACCCCATGCACCGTGTAGGGTTAATCGACACACTGTATAGCCGTTTCACTCACACTCATTATTCAACATTCTTTCACTCGCACTTATATCTTGCGACTACAGTTTTGCCGACTGGACTACCTTAAGTAGTTGTATCATGGTTGCGTCTGCGCTTGAATTCTTCTTTATATGTATGCGTGCTCATGCATTCACGTACACGGGTTCATGTGTGCGATCATTTCATTTCGGCCCAGCAAAAATATTTGGTCTTTTGCTACTTTTCATGCTAGGTACCCTAACAATATGGGCATATTCACTATTGGGTTAATTGTAAAAATAAGAATGTTATATGTTATAATATAATATAATATTATAATATGATATAATTATAATATAATATAATATTATAATATAATATAATATAATATATATTATTTAAATAAAAAATGAAGTTTAGTATATTGTTCCATTTACCTTTACAAAAATATAAAAAGTATTTTAGAAATTTAATCTAAATTAATTTTTTTTAAGTTTTGAAAAAGTCTAACAACTACTGTTTAACACGGGTGTATATATGTACGTGTATATGTGTGTATATTTATCGGTAACTAATTCGAGCGGCGACTTTTAAATAAAGAAAATATTTAAAAAAACATGCATAGAAATATATACAATCATTAAATAACAACAATAAAACAAATTCATAACAAGTGTCCGGAAAAAATATCAATAAAAAATGTAAACAAAACAAAGCCAATCGGCTGTTTTTGTTTCTGCCCGCTCCCCTAAAAAGCAATCTTCGGTAGGGTATGCAGGCACCATCCGCTCGCATAACAACAATAATAGCTGATTTGATTTCTCAACCACATAAGAGCAGTCGGTGTTTTAAGTGACACCGACTGCAATATGCCCTGTTCTTATCTCAGTAGAAAAAAAAAATTAATTTTATTTAATATATTTATTTTTGTAAAGGTAAATGCCTGCCAATTATTTACATATTGAAAAGTTACAGAATGGCGAATCATTTAAATAAAATATTAGACGGGTTAACCGCGTTCTTTTAATGCTATGAATAAATTTGTGTTGAATGGACGTTTTTGGCCTGGCCAAAATAATAAGTACACCGGCGTTATTTTACAATTTTGAAGTATTCAAATGACAATTAGGCTCAAAATATATTGTTTTTTAATAACTTCTTACATATTTAACAATGGACAAGTGAAAAAAACACTTTAGATGGACCAAATCAAAATTGAAGTGTTGAATACGACCAATATGCTTTATATCTTCTTCTTCAAAGAAAAAGTCTTCGGGAAATGGTGAAAACCCTTAAACACTTGATATATTTGTATTTAGAATACCTTACAATACAAAGTGCTTACTGAAAAAACGATAACCAAAGAAGATATTTTCAGAAACATCGAACAACTGCATCGTCAGTATATCATAAATTAAACCTTTCATGTCTCTCAAGGCCTTTACCGCCCAAATTGGACATGAAACCTAATCTAAAAAGGTTCGTCCTACATCTTAAAATGTAGACTTACCAGAATATATATCCTAACAAGTCTGTTACTTCAAGAAAATAAAGTTTCAGATGGTGCAAAAAGTTGAGGAAAATATTTTGGGGTGCTCTAGACCAGATGGGTCGAGAGAGTGGAATATTATTTTATGGAACGTCGAAATAAATATAAATCTGTTTGATATTGACTCCAAACGACATGTACAAAGGCCAAAAGGCAAAAAATTTGACGTCCGCTACACATAGAAGGCCCTCAGCACGGTGGCGGATGAGTAATATTATGGGGCTGTATTTCTCGTCATGCCTTTGTCCGATACATGGCATAACTGGGATTATGACCCGATTCGGTTATAAAAATAAGTTAACAGGCATTATGCGAACCGTTTACTGCCAAAAAAATGTCCTTGAGATTCTTCTTTCAACAGGACAACGACATAAAACCCACACTAGGACTGATCAATGCCTGAGTTCCAGAAACAAGGTAAACGTTATAAGTTTTCGGAGTCGGTTTACGGACTTAAATCCACTTGTAAATTTATGGGGAGACTAGAAACTTTGTATTTGTGCAAAAATACATTTCAAAACGCCTAAGTATTGTGGGAATTCTTGCAAAAAGCCCGGTATGAGATTCCAGAGGGGACTCGTCACAAACTTATTTTTAGTATGCCAAAAAGAATCAACAAAGAAATTCAAAATAAGTGTTAATATACTCAATACTATCAAAAGATTACTACTATTAAGAAAACAGAGGGAAAATTTTAATACGTTTCGTATTGTAGGCTTTGTAGAATTGGTGTACTTATTATTTTGGCCAGGCCAAAAACGTCCATTCAATACAAATTTATTCATAGGATTAAAAGAACGCGGTAAACCCGTCCAATTTTTTATTTAAATAATTCGCCATACTGTAACTTTTCAATATATAAACAATTGGCAGGCAAATATTCAAAAAGAATCGAACAATAACCAAACAAAGTGGCACCATGCCTATGTACTTATTATTTTGGCCAGTAGTGTACAGTGTTCAGTCCAAATCACCAAAATAGTAAACACTACTGTACAAGCATGCTGGTCAGAAAATGTGCTTGGAAAATGTATTCAAAGTGTGCAAAGTGTCGACATATATAGTATTTACGCTAAGCACAATTTAAAAAAAAAATTTAAGCTTACAGACCACTGTACCGCGACGATCATACAGAAAGGCGCTTGGATTTTGTGTATTCATAATTTGTCAGTGTGCGTGTTTGCTACGCATTTTGTATGGGAATTAGGCTAAACTTCAAAGATGGATTGTGACTAAACTAAGAGCGTGCCCAACATAATTTTTATACCCAAATGTACGTTGAAGCACCCCATATCTATGGTTTTTTTTAAATTTTTTGGAAGGGGCCGAACTAACAGAAATTTAAAAAAAAAAAAAAAAAAAAAAAAATGCCTATGACCTACATTATATCGCATGAAAACATGAAAAAGTGTATTTTTTTTCAATGTCAAAACACTTTTCTGACATACTGTATGTACATGTAGACCGAAATATTTTAACCAATTTTTTTGCTTTAACAAATAGTTTATCATTTGTAGAATATGGTGTATTAATTTCGAATTCGAAGTGCCGCAAATCGAGCATGTAAGCGAGGAATTAAAGATGGCTTCCAGTCGCATCGAAAACTTTAAGCTGATTGTTCTCCACTTTTTATTTTTGCAGTTTTTACTTTCTTATGCACACGATTCACAAAAAAAAATGTAACATATCATGCATGAAAATGTATTCTTTTAAGAATTAAATGCTCTTCTATTTAAACCTAAGTCTTTATTAAAAAAATTTGTATTAATCAAATTTGTTTTTTTTAACTGAATTTAAGTTTTTGGTCATTTTTTCATTTAAGTTTTTGAGGTTAAAATAGAAGATACATTTATAATGAACACAAATAATTTTAGTTTTTGGGTTTCCGACATGAATTACGAGTTCTAACGTGTTCATAACCGAAAAATATCGATTATTAAGCGATATTTCTTAAGTTCCTTCCCTAAACCTTCCTTCCCATCCCTAATTTCTTATTGTTCTTGAAATTATGAATATTTTTGCAAATATGCGATTCTCATTAAGCTGTGGCAGGGAAATAATTCTGATTTGCGGTCGTGGCAGAAAACACGCGATTTTTCTTTGATATTCAAGATTTCAAAACTCCAAGAAAATATATTAACAAGTCCTTGAATGGGTCGGTTAACATTAAAGAGGACGTCGTTCGGGAGTCGCAGAAGAAATGATGGACGCCGTCCCAATCAATATGTTAACAAAGCCGAATCAGCTGTTCGCCCCATTCACATGTCGGCGGAGAATGTAGATGGAGCTGTGGAACAACCAACGTTCCATTTTCGAAATAACGGGTTTGGACTCGATCGAAGGGAGTACTTGACGAATATATATCGACGAATTTATAATTATCCAGCTCGATCCAATAAAAAATATAGTTTTCTGAACGTTTTTGGGTAATCTCAGCAAAAAAAAACACCATACGGGCATATGAATCATAGTAGTTGGGCGATTTATGTCGCATGTACGTAATGAGTTCGTCCAGTACTCCCTTCGATCGAGTCCAAACCCTACAGGATTGCATTTTATAAATACATTTGAATATTCCAAAGCCGAATTATAATACATTTGCATTTTAATATAAAAAGAAACTTTTTTAGAATTAAATTTCAACGTAGTGAGTTTTCTTGCAGGTACGGGGTGGGAATAGTTTTGAAAGTGAACTTTTTTTTAAACGAGTTTCAATGCTAATTTTCTTTGTTTAATTATAGTTTTCATTAAAATATATAATATTAATACAATTTGGTTAGGTCTACGGCATAAAAATATGTAATTTGAGCATTCTTTACCTTCTAATAGAATTCATATGTAGCAAGCATTTTTGACTTACTCCTATACATTTTTGGTAACTATCTTGCACCAAAAATTGGATAATACCAATCATAAATGGTAAAATAAATAAAAGTATCCCAACTTTGTTGCTACATAATTTAAAAAACAACAAATTGTGAAATAACTCTGATATCTTTCTAATTAGCTTGCACTGCTATTTTATGAATTTTTCAATAATTTTTTTTTCTTTACGGAGCACCGCAGGATATTGATTAGATCCTTATTATTTACTGACGAGAAAGAAAGCTAACTTCGGTAAACCGAAGTTGGTATACCCTTGCAGTCTGCAATTGGATCATTGAAAATCGAACCATTTTAGTAATGTTGAAAAAATATAGAATTTTGTAAATTTTACATTTTACATGTAGAATTTTACATTTTCATATAAATTGATCGATCGCTTCTATGGCAGCTATATGATATAGTAGTCCGATCTTAATGAAATTAAAACCGTAATTCTAGAACCATAAAAAACTGCTATGTCTGAAAATTTATAGAAATACGTTGAAAAACAGAGAAGTTAAATTTTTTTTTACATTAATTTCGCCATCATTCCTATGGCAGCTATAGGATATAGTAGTCCGATTTCGGTCATTCCGACATATATACTGCGTGCTAAAGAAATAAGACTATGCTGGAAATTTCAGCCCGATAGCTCAAAAACTGAGAGACTAGTTCGCGTAGAAACCGACAGACGGACAGACGGACAGACAGACGGACAGACAGACGGACAGACAGACGGACAGACAGACGGACATGGCTAGATCGACTCGACTGGTGATGCTGATCAAGAATATATATACTTTATGGGGTCGGAGATGCCTCCTTCACTGCGTTGCAAACATCTGGTCAAAATTATAATACCCTCTGCAAGGGTATAAAGATTAATGTTTCTAGATTATATTAGGCATAATACTGGCCTACTAACTCTGTTTTTTGGCTTCTTATCGACACCACCACCATAGTCATCTTTCTAATTAGCTGTCAATAGCTGTATGTGTGTATGCATGTACAGTGCTGAACTTAAGTGTTGGCACAGTTGCAAATGTCAACTTTAAACGTTAGTCCCAGGTGTATGCAGCAATTAAATGATTCAATTTTTTTTGTATATAGTTAAATTAAACATTTGTGTATTCATTGGCACTATTTTGTAATACTTTTTTTTAACGACCTTAAAACTATTTAAACTTAAACAAAAAATGAACGTGTTTCGTGAAACAAAAGCCTTGGCACAGTTGCCTTACTTATTAGAATTTGTCTTATTTTAAGCCTAATCTGGTCTTTTTTTTTGGAAATTGATAACGGAACTCCCCGTTAACCATATGGCGTCCAAAAATTTATGATAAATAAACATTTTTTAAGGTTATTTTAACTTTTGTCGGCATTTAAGCATAAGCACACAGAAATCAACGTATTTCAGCGAAAAAAGTCCTTAACAAGTACAATAAAGGCTAATCTTATTACGAAATAGCCAAGTTTACGCAATCTTATCTTCTTTAGGCTGTAAAAAGGTCAACGGAAGCGAAAAGAAGCAAAAACCCTATATAAATTAGTTAAATTTTTGAGGATACGTACCTATTTTTAAGTTTAAAATACTAAAAAAAATGATTTGTTTAACTTTTAATTTAGTATTTTATAACCAATGAAATTTCCAACAAAATGAGGTATCAGTCACTTAAATTGGACAAAAACTAACTGAGCTACGCACTGGTTTTTAACTCTGAGTGCTCCTGCTGCAGTGCTAGCCATGGCGTGCATACAAATTTGCATAAAACCATCGTTTATTAGCTCCTCAGCAATATCTTGACTAACAAACACGTGCGTAGCTCAGGAGTTTCGTTATCAATTTCCCAAACAAAAAAAATGACCAGATTAGGCTTAAAATAAGACAAATTCTAATAAGTAAGGCAACTTTGCCAAGACTTTTGTTTCACGAAATACGTTCATTTTTTGTTTAAGTTTAAATAGTTTTAAGGTCGTTAAAAAAAAGTATTAAAAAATAGTGCCAATGAATACACAAATGTTTAATTTAACTATATACAAAAAAATTGAATCATTTAATTGCTGCATACACCTGG
Source organism: Drosophila rufa (assembly GCA_018153105.1). Taxonomy (NCBI): domain Eukaryota; kingdom Metazoa; phylum Arthropoda; class Insecta; order Diptera; family Drosophilidae; genus Drosophila; species Drosophila rufa. The sequence continues at coordinate 919,082 of JAECXS010000003.1, read as the reverse complement.
GACTAACGCTTAAAGTTGACATTTGCAACTGTGCCAACACTTAAGTTCAGCACTGTACTTGTTAAGGACTTCTTTAGCTGAAATACGTTGATTTCTGTGTGCTTATGCTTAATTCTGAGAAAATTCAGACAAAAGTAAAAATAACCTTACAAAATGTTTATTTTTTATTCACTTTTGGACGCCATATGGTTAAGGGGAGTTCCGTTATCAATATTCCAAAAAAAAATACCAGATTAGGTTTAAAATAAGAAAAATTCAAATAAGTAAGGCAACTGTGCCAATGTATTGTTTCACGAAAAACGTTCATTTTTTGTTTAGGTTTAAATAAAAAAGTTTTAAAAACTAGTGCCAATGAATACACAAATGTTTTATATACAAAAAAATTGAATAACTTAAATGCTGCATACGCCTGGGAATAACGTTTTAAGTTGCTATTTGCAACTGTGCCAACACTTTAGTTCAGCACTGTATGTTCCCCCTTAAATGGCCTAATATTGGGCATGCTAGAAAGTTCGTGGTCTTATCACAAACATATCACTTGGTAGAACTAGAATTTATTGCAACGCGCTGGAACTTCAACAAGTTCAACAAGACAACTCTCAGCACGAGAGATATATGATTCAATAATAATAACCTAATAATAATAATAAGCGGTAAAATCAAGCGTCACTGGTAAGATACTCTTATCGTGCTAACTTAGTTTTTTTTGAATAGCCGGCTATAGCTGAGTGGGTTCAAAGTCCATAGTTGTGTGCACTTACATATAGGATCACATTCAATTTGACCTATTGGAAACGGGTGCTAAAATTCGCAACAACTTACTCGACTTACGCAGCTTAGATTTTTTTGGCATTTAAGTATTCTTAAAACAAACGATTTTTTTATTATTGAACGGCCCAAGGAACAGCTGTCAACAATGTGGCAGCGCTAATAACGATAATAAATACCATTCGGCAAAAAAAAAAATGTTTTATCAGCAGCGTAACCGCACCGATAACGATAATAAATACTTTACGGCCCAACAATAAATACCAAAAACTACCATTATATTGTTTTACTCAGTAGCAGTGTAGATTTCCACTACATTGCTTTTTCAACTATCGCACGAGAATCACGAAAAGCGGAAAAGATGTTTCTGTCTTGAAAGCCTAGTACTCAGACAGAAAAACTGTTCGCAACCCGAAAAAGATTTAATATTTTTCAAGTGTGACCGCTTCTAAAAACGCACTTTGGCATTTTTGGGAGGTAAATGGTGCGGTCATACCAATCTTAAATCAGCTGTTTTATATTTACAATTATTTATTTTATATTTGAAAGACAATTCGCATAGACTTGTAGTTTCGTTTTGGAATAGCTTATTTGCGCACAATGACCACCAACGCCGTCGCCCAGATTCTCTCGACCATGCACAACCGCCTCTTTTTCTCCCTATTACTTGTCCAACATTCTTTCCTGGATCGACGACCAGGACAAGGGCTACTCTACCGGCTGCTGCTGGTGATTCTGTTCTTACCAAGTGGAATTAACTACCATCTGGGTGGTGGCGGTGGTTGCCGCAGCTACTCCTGCTGCCACCAAATTGTTTGACTGGTGAAATGATTCAAAGTTACTTCGTTCTTGATGGATGCGAGACTCTGAGATCCTTGCTGGCATACATTTGGTTAGAGTTGGTACTCCTCCTGCGCCCGGTTCTGTCCATTGCTGTACATGTTCTTTTCCAGCTTGGCAATGAAGGATATGTCCACCCAGATACTGCTCTCAGCAGCTGCGGCCTCTGAATGTCCTTCTCGAGTTTGGCAATGAAGGATTTGTCCAGCCAGACACTGCTCTAAGCAGCAGCGGGCGGTGACCGTCGCCTCTGACGCCTTCATCTCAGAAATCGAACGTGACATCTCATAGTGCTCATCAAAGTCATAACCAAATATCGAGGGACCTATTTCCTTCCAGGCCTTTATTTATGCAAATGTTTAATATTGCCCAAATCCCTTATCATTGAATTGGCCTCTACCAATTTAATTATTATAACTTTATCTGCTCTTCTAAACGCCTGGACTGGGCTTTTGAAAACATTATTGTGTTTGGCGGGATCTATATTTTTGAATTGTGTGAAGAAACAGTAAGAGAGAGTGAGATGCCAACAGTTGAGAACAGGTCGTTTTATTAAATTTTTTATTCTCCCCCTCCCCCGTTCTGGAAATACCGAAAGTCTCCCTTCGCGCCACCTGGTATTTTTCTGGTATGTTTCTGGTATTTCGTTCGTTCGTCTGCGTACCGGCCTTTAAAACAGCGCTGCCGAACACCGTTTCCCGACTATTCACCTCTCGCTCTCTCTCACTGCTTAGAAACGCTGTTCGCGTGTCTGAGTACTAGGCTGAAGGGAAATAGCTGTTTTTTGTTTTGGTTTGGATTTGGACAGTCGGTGCCTTTTTTAAAGGAAAAATCGAAAAAGGAAATACGGACTAAATGGGCAACAATATGATAATAGCATTGAACGCGATGAAGCAACACAAATTAAGTATGGCCCAAAGCTCGGACTTGGCGGGATTGTCTAATGAAAGCCCTGACTATTTACAACAGAATCAATCAGCTCCTCGCAGCATTTGGACTCTTGTAAGGAAGGAGCCGCCTATTTGCTAAACAAATCAGTTAATTGTCATCTATTCAACAGCCGCGATATGGAGCATTCTGGAAAGAGGATGTTCCCAAGTATAACGACTAGTTTTTCAAGGCAAATTTTCGGGTAAAAAGAAGCGTGTTCAACATACTGGTTGGCCGGCTTCCCAATCTCCGGAGGAAGGACACACCCTTTCGTTTGGCGATCCCCCTTGAGAAGAGAGTGGCAATAGCCCTGTACACTCTGGGATCATCTGCGGAATATCGCACCATAGGGATCCTGTTTGGTGTGTCCAAATCCATTGTGTGTCGGATTCTCTTGGAGTTCAGCAAGGAGGTGATAAACTAACTCTGCGAAGACTATTTGCCAGCAGAGTTCCTAACCCAGGACAAAATTACGGCTTCTGTAAAGGGCTTGGAAGAAATTGGGTTTCCGCAATGCTTTAGAGCATTTATGCATTGCGCATTTATGTACACAATATATAATGATTCATAACTAAACTTATTATGTCCCAAAAAGATGGCTGTCATATCAAGGTGCGTCCAAAATCCGATTGGAGTTGGATTGCAATTGGATCTGGTTAATACTTATTATATTAATTTTTTTATTTGTTTACCTTGTTGCATGGATCCAAAATGTGTATTGCAAATCCAAAATATGCATTTTTTATACCACCCAAAAGCAAATTTTGTGAATACAGAAATAATGTTCCTTCTTAATATAAGTGTTTCCAATTTAATTTAATATCCTTAAATACAAGTACTTATAAATTGGCATTTCCGCCAAAAAATTAGCTGCAAGGATATACTATATAGACTACGGCTGGCCAAAGTTAGCTTCCTTTCTTATATTGTGTATATTTATAAAGCCATATCCAGTTTTGCATAATATAATTGTTCAATAGCATATCTCAGTGTTTCATGCGAAAAATTTCCGTAAAAGTTGGAAAAGCTAAGATTTCTTCACTTTTAGCTACTTTTAAAGGTATTTTTATATTTAATTATTTCGCTTGCAAAACGTATGATATGCTTGTACTTTTTCTAATAAATATCCTCATTGATAATTAGTGGGTTTTTAAGGAAATATGAAGTTATTCGTAAGAAAACGCAAACTAAAAGTCATACACTCAAGACCGGTAATTAATTCTATATAAAGCTACGTACTCACCGGCGCTGAAATGCAGCAACCAAATGAGTGCGAGCGAGAGCCAAATACTCTTTTTTTCGGCCCCTCTTAGCAAGGTCGGTACGCAAATGAGCTTTTCCAAGCTGGTAATGGACATGTTCAGCAATGGACAGAACCGGGCGCAGGAGCAGTACCAACTCTAACCAAATGTATGCCAGCAAAGATATGGTGTACAGAGTCTCGCATCCATCAAGAACGAAGTAGCTTCGAATTATTTCACCAGTCCAACAATTTGGTGGCAGCAGGAGTAGCTGCGTCAAACACCGCCGCCATTCAGATGGTGGTTATTTCCATTTGGTAAGAACAGAATCACCAGCAGCAGACAGTAAAGCTGCCCTTGTCCTGGTTGTCGATCCAGGAAAATATGTTGTACAAATAATAGGGAGAAAAAGAGGCGGTTGTGCATGGTCGAGAGGATCTGGGCGACGGCGTTGGTGGCCATTGTGAGGTCATTGGTCATTGTGTCAAATGAGCTATTCCAAAACGAAACTACAAGTCTGTGCGAATTGTCTTTCACATATAAAATAAATAATTTTAAATATAAAACAGCTGATTTAAAATAAGTATGACCGCATCATTTACCTCCCAAAAACGCCGAAGAGCGTTTTAAGAAGCGGTCACACTGGAAAAAGATTAAGTCCTTTTCGGGTTGCGAACTGTTTTACCGCCTGCGTACTAGGCTAAGTCACCCCGGTCTAGAAATACTAAGAGTATCTTCTGGTATTTTCTAGTATTTTGTTCGTTCGTCTGCGTACCGGCCTTTAAAACAGCGCTGCCAAAAAGTGTTTCTCGACTATTGACCTCTCGCTCTCTCTCACTGCAAAGAAACATTAAATATATAATTTATTTTAAATATATATATTTAACATATAAAATAAATTTTAATTGTGTTCTTAGACAAGTTGGCGTTGGCGCCACTATTATTGGCTTCAACTCCATTGCCACGTATTATGTTAATAATACGCCTAAACAAAATGCGTTTGAATTAATTTCTCGGTATATTATAAAGTTTGTTTACAAAACATATGAGTAAATACAAGTCAGTGTGACCAATTTTTACCGATTCTGGCCATTTTCTTTATTTTTCTTCGTCACACTGGTTCCCAAATGATATAAATAACAATTTCGCTCACGGAATTCCGTAAGCGGTTTTCGTCATAGAGCAACTTATATAGAGGCGCAATTTTCTCTTCCTCTCACGGTTGTAAGCCAACAGGGTAGTCACCTATGGCATTTCATACTTGCTCGATGTTGGCCGATGTTGCAGTGTGGATGACGAGTGGAATTTGAAGGGGTTTTTTATTAATATTTGCTAAACAAATCATTTTTAACTAACTATTGTTCAACATTCGATATTAATATACCCTTTTCTAAGCATAGCCAAGCATTTGCAATTGAAAAGTCCGTTAGGCATTGATTGTACAACCCTATGTAAGCGTAACAGAGCGATTCCATGTGCAAAAACATGTTAACTAACATGTGCAAAAACATGTTAACATGTTTTTGTGCATGGACCCAGTCGGACCTGGTCGCTTCCAACAAGCACATTTCTTTGCGTTCTCATCGAGTAAAGAATGCATTCTCTATACGTGCGGTCTTCCTTTCAGATTAATATGGGGTGAAATAAGGAAACCACAGTTATTTTTTTGTATGCTGCAACAGTTCTTTCGCAACACTTTACTTATTACACTTTGGCAATCTTCGGGCTTCGCTTCCTACATAAGTTTCTAAAATATGCGTTATATAATCCATCTGCAGCACACAAAAAGAACGGCTTTGTAGCAATGTATCTTTCATGCAAAATACCGCTTCAAAATAACCCATTGATAACAGTTATCGAACTGTTTTGAAGGAAGCAATTAAGAAAACATCTGTAGCATACATAAAGAACCGTTCGGTGAGAATGCATTAATAACCATTAAAACAACAATAAAAATATATTTAAAAACATGTATTTTATTCATTTTGAAATGTACATATAATATATGAAGGTTAATTTAATTGTACAGTAAAATCTTTTATGTGATTGGTGAAGAAATCCTACAATTATATTGAAAATAATAATAATGTTTTTAATACAATAATTAAATATCGTTATAAAAATAATAAATGGAATAGTAATATTATAAACACTCACCGTAAAACGCAAATATTATCTGAAATAAAAATGTTATAGTATTATGACCTATAAATAAATGAAACCTGAAATGATAAATATTATATTTTATATATTTACGTATACATACCAGATCTGAAATAAAAGTAATATATTAATTATTTTATTAGGGCAATTGCTTACCTTATTTTGTTAATATATCTGAAACTGAAATGAATTAACTATGTAATAACAGATGTTTCCAAAATAAGGCATATTTATGCGTTCTAATAGAAGCGACGTTTGCACTTATATGAAAGAGACAGAGAATAAAAAACCACAATAAATGCTGGTTTCGGATAGAACGCATATTTATGCGTTCTAAGAGAAGCAACGATTGCACGGACCCGAAGCTATAAAAAATAAACCGACTGTTCGGGAAGCACTCGGGTAATTTACTTCCAAAAAAACGTATATTTATGCGTTCTTAGAGAAGCGAAAGTTGCACATAATATTTATTTTATAACTCATTTTTTATATTTAAATATTTAAGAAATTAAACTTAAACTCAAAACTTTCAACATACAAAATAAATAAACGTTTACTTTTGGAAACAGTGTTGGCATTAAGGTAAATAAGTTCAAGTAATTTGTCTCTGTGCATACAGAGCAGTACTCAGCACACGGCTACTCTGTGTGTCGCGGTGTTTTTGAACAAATTTGTAAAATCCGATTAGCGGAGAAGAGAAGCGCTCAGCTTAGCGCCTAGCTTGGCGACGGTTCAATATTTTGCGACTTATTTTTCTTGTATTTTTCGCTCGCTTGCGTTTGGACTTTGTTATTAGTGCGGGACTGCCCGTTACCTTGACAGTGGTTGTATAAGCGATTCAGAGTCTGAAGACTTGGTTGATCAGCTGAGTAACCTCGCTTTATCAAAAGAGGCCCGTCGAACGTATAAAACAGAAAAGACAGAGTATGGATTCACAGCAACTACATTCAGTCATAAATGCAGCGGTATCGGCCGCATTACAGGTGCAGAAACAAAAATTCGAAGAAAAATTTAAGGAAGTCACTGATAGGTTTAGCGCTGCGACAGTATCTGCTCCTGAGATTGCAATATACTTGCCTGTTACTGTATCAGGGAAAGTGCCTTGTGATGAAGGCCTTGATGCGGTAAAATCTTTGCCAGAGTTTGAGATATGTTTATTGGCGACAGGCAGCACTGGCGGCATATGAGCTGTTCAGAGGGTTTAACGGTAGTTCTAGACATTATCAGGCTGTTCTCATAATCCGTAACAAAATTAGGGGATCTGCTGATTCTATCCTTTCGTTCTTTAATACAGTTCTTAGTTTTGATGCTATTATAAGCCGCCTTGATTTTACCTATTCCGATAAGCGCCCATTACACTTGCTCGAGCAAGAGCTCACAACACTCAGGCAGGGACAGATGTCTATTACACAGTTTTATGAGGAGGTTGAGAAGAAGCTGACACTCCTTACAAATAAGACAACTATGACATATGAGACTGACCATGCCCGATATATGAATGATAAGCATAGGGCTGATGCCCTGAGTGTATTTATTTCCGGCCTGAAGAGAAACTTAACCGATGTGCTCTTTGCTGCTCAACCTAGGGATTTGCCTTCAGCCCTGGCAATGGCTCAGGAAATAGAGGCAAACCACGAGAGGCATGCCTTTGCGACACAGTATGCCAGGTCCGTAGAAGAGAAACATCTCAAACAGGCCCAGAGTCGTCCATTACAAAGGACACCCGAATTTAACCACGAACAGACATTTAAAAAGGGGTGGAAAAATCCCTATTTTACCTGGGATCAAGGTCAACGATCCGTTGTTGACAATAGACCGTTCGAGAAGACCCTTCGAGAAGATGGACGTAGATCCAACATCGTCGAAATTACGTCAGCCGACAAATTTCCAGGGCCCTCAGGGTTTTTCCACGCTACAGGCACTCGATGCACAGCAACAGATTACACAAAAGAGACCGATTAACTCTCAAAGATTGTCTGATTTCAGGCGTCAAAGAGTTAAAAATCTGTTTGAAGAAGATCAGAGTGGTCAAACTGAGGATCATTATAATCAGATTGCTAATGATGCTGTAGATGCTATAGACGGTGAAGAAGAAACGGACTATGAAAGCGATTCCGTGCATTTTTTAGGGGATCATCCCTGCTTCCGTTCGTCCAACGAACAGTAGCGGGGGAGATTCGAAAGTTTCTAGTAGATACGGGGGCCTCTAAAAGCTATATCAAGAGAGAGATTGGATTGCCGACTTCAGATTCCGTCGACTCTCCTTTCATTGTCAAGTTCATGGGTCATTATTCGACCGGCATATTGTAGGGAGAACGAGATGGTCGAATAGGGGTAACGACATATTTCCGAGCGACATATCTCAAAAACGACATATCTCCGCGCGGAGCTTGGCGTCATATATCCGCGCGGAGATATGTGGTTTTGAAACGTCATATGTAGGCGCGGAGATATGACGTTTTGGAAACAACATATCCCCGCAAAATTCTGGGCGGACATATGTCGTTTCCAAAACGACATATCTTCGAACGGAGTGCGGCGTCATATCTCCGCGCGGAGATATGTCGTTTTGGAAACGACATATATCCGCGGATAAAATGTATGGGCGGAGATATGACGCGCGGACATATGTCGTTACCCCTATTCGACCATCTCGTTCTCCCTACAATAACCCCATATGGGTTGTAGGTAAAAAAGGCACCGACGCTTCGGGATCACCTAATAAACGCTTAGTAGTCGATTTTAGAAAATTAAATTTGAAAACTATTGCCGACAAATACCCAATGCCGAGTATAAATATGATACTGTCGAATCTGGGGAGAGCCAAATTTTTTACTACCATCGACCTTAAGTCTGGATATCACCAGATAGAACTTGCGGAATGGGACAGGGAGAAGACTTTTTTTTCGGTCAACGGAGGCAAATATGAGTTCTGCCGCATACCGTTCGGGCTCAAGAATGCTTCCAGCAGGCTTCAGAAACTGCATAGTCTCATATTTTCCATATTGGAGAGGTTTTAAAGAGCCTGCAGGATGACAAAATGCGTGGGTCCAGGCAAAAGTCAATTTTTTTTTAAGAAAGTGTCGACTTCCTTGGTTTTGTTGTCACAAAGGAGGGTACTAGGACAAGCCAGGACAAGGTAAAAGCCATCAAGGAGTTTAAACAGCCAAGTAATTTGTTTGAGCTGAGATCGTTCTTGGGCTTAGCAAGTTACTATCGATGCTTTATAAAAGATTTCGCATGGATAGCGAGACCTTTGACAAATATTCTGAAGGGTGAAGGTGGCAGGGTCAGCAAATATCGTTCTAAAGGCATTTCGGTGAGCTTTGATAAGCCCCTGTTAAGCGCATTTGACAAGCTTAGAAATCTCCTTGCTTCAGAGGACGTTATCCATCATTACCCAGATTTTACGCGACCATTTGATTTGACAACTGATGCTTCATCCTTTGGCATAGGTGCAGTCCTGACTCAGGGAAACAGGCCAATAACAATGATATCCAGAACGCTGAAAGATAGGGAATTAAGTAATGCCACAAATGAAAGGGGAGTTACTAGCAATTGTATGGGCCTTGGATAGTCTCCGTCACTACCTTTATGGAAAAAGTGACATAAACATATTTACGGACCATCAGCCCCTTATATTTGCGGTCTCTGATAAGAATCCAAATTCAAAACTTAAGCGTTGGAAAGCCCGCATTGAAGAAAGCGGTGCAACGGTTATGTACAAGCCTGGGAAGGAAAACTGTGTGGCGGACGCTTTGTCGCGACAAGATATTTATGCTTTGCAAAGCTCAACAGAGTCAGTTCAAGCCACTATTCACAGTGAAGAATCATCAACACTTGTCATTGAGGCCACGGAAAAGCCACTTAACTGTTTTCAAAACCAGATCGTATTGGAGTAGGCGTCCACGCCAAATAAGCGACTACTTATAGTGTTTGGTACTAAGACTCGCCATCAAATTGATTTTTCTGAGACATTACTGGACTTAGTGAAAGACGTAGTAACGCCCATCGTCGTGAATGCCATACATTGTAAGCTTCCAGTTTTGGCCCGTATTCAAGATAGTCTGGTTCGGCTCTTCCCTGCCACTAAATTTTGGCATTGCAAGTCTTGGGTGGCGGACGTTATCAAGCCGGACGAACAAAGAAAAATATAATAGGCACCCATTAAAGCAGGAACTAGGAATTACCCCAATACCAACACGGGTGGGAGAAAGGTTACACATGGACATCTTCTCAACAGGGGAAAAGTACTTCCTCACGGCTGTCGATAAATTTAGCAAGTTTGGGGTGATCCAGCCAATAGCATCGCCTGCTATATTAGATGTAAAAATCCCGATCCTTCAGCTGGTGAACCTTTTCCCTAATGTTAAATCGATATATTGCGATAATGAGGCATCGTTTAACTCCGAAACGATACGATCCATGCTGAAAAATCAGTACAATGTTGATATAGCAAATGCCCCACCTTTACACAGTACGTCAAATGGTCAGGTGGAAAGGTTTCACAGTACTCTTATAGAAATTGCCAGGTGTCTAAAATTGGAAAGGAAAATAGACGATATCACGCAATTATTTCTTCAGGCGACCATAGAGTATAATAGGTCGTTTCACTCTGTCACAAATAGGAAACCTGTTGAGATCATTCATGCTAGTGCTGACTTTGCCCCGGAGATAATTATGAACCTTAAAAAGGCACAGCAGGAGCAGTTAGATCGGAACAATCCAGCTCGGCAGAATAGGGTATTTGATGTGGGTGAGACAGTTTTAGTAAAAACCAACCAGAGATTGGGGGATAAACTTACACCTCTGTACATCGAGAACAGGGTCGATGCTGATATTGGGACAACAGTCCTAATTAAGGGGAGACAGGTCCATAAAGATAATATTCGATAGGAGCCACCTAACAAAATTTTTTCCTAGGCTTACTGTGCCAAGTTGTGGTAGAGAAGAACGCTCAAACAACCATAGTCGAAAAATTATGGAGAAAACTACAAATTGAGGAATTGAATCTCCTCATCTATGCAGTACCTTTTCAGCGAAGTCGTGAAATGTTAAAATTAAATTGAAAATAACTTATCTGACTTCACTCTTTTAAAAGTAAATTTTGTGAATCATTAAAGTTGACACTAGTGACCCAAAGGCGATTCTGAAAGAAGGTTTCACAAGGGATACCTTAGACAGCTGCTTAATGTGGCTAAGATAAAAATACTAGCTATTAAGAAATCATTTAATTTTTTACAATTAATATTTAGTTTGTATGGTAGAAAATACAAATTTTTCCAATCGCACACAACAGCCAGATGGAACATGCTGTCACGTCATGGAATGGTCGACTTAGCGATCCACCATGCATGGTCGCCACCGCAACGAAACGCAAACAGAATCCACTCCCTTTCAAGCCTGCCTTTTCTTCACTAGTTAAACGAAGAAAGCCTGCAGCATATAACGGAGATGCAATTGCTAACAATCAGATGCCAGCTGTAGCAGTGTCAACCTGCTCCGCGTTCTGCGCAATGTTAACGATTTATCAGGCTTACCTACAGGCGGCGAAGCAGAGCCTCGGTAGCGGTGACGCAAATCCTTGCTAACATGGACATGGCCGAGGACGTCCATTTTTTGAAAAGAAGGGAGTAGTTAACAATACAACGGTTAACTGCACTAAGAACGAATAAGTGCACGACGACGGACGGCACACGAAGTCTTACGACGGACGCTGGTCGGCGGCCGTGATCTGTACGAGCTAGGGTTACAATTAAGTTCTCTCTTACTCAGTGAATCAGTTCTGAGCTGACAGCCAATCAATAAAGGCACTTCCTCTAAAGCGATCGTTATCATTTTATCAATCGCTGCTGAAGCTACGACCCAGCTATCAGCCTACAAGAAGGAGGTCAGCAACACTGTTGTCACTGATCGTGGCCACCACCTGGTCTCAATCTGCACTCCGCATCACCCTGCGGCTACCGAGGCAATCCCAAAGTGACCGGTCGTTGTTTGCAGCAACTTGCCGCAACGTCGACTTCAGAACCAACAACTCCGCGAGCAGCGACGTGCCACGGTGCCAACCTCCTGCAAGAGCTGTGAAGGCGGAGGATATTGTGGGCAACTACGTTGACGCATTATCTCATACCTTATCTTGTATTGGTGTATAGGATTGTGCTTTTTGGTTACGTGTATTGGTTGAGCGACCTGTTCGCCTTCGAACTGCGTGACGTCACATAATTTTGTTTTTATTTCTTCGTTGGGTTCCATCTGTTTTTTGTAAGAATACTAGTCTATTTTACTAAAACCGGTCAAATACAGACCGATTCTGGTCAAATTATAATCATGCTAAGCCTTTACAAACCTTATTATGCTTGAAAATTAGGCAGAAGTACATATTGTATTTTCCTCTCGCACTGCAACTTCGCATCCAATCAGCTCTGTTTACATCTGCCGATGTCGGCAGAGGAAAATGTTCGACAGAAAAAATTGCGGCTCTATTCTTTCTCTTTTTTTTCGTTCATCTTAGTACTAGCCTTTATAACGCAGCATTTTTTTTCCGGATTTTGCCAAATCCTCATTTTGCGCAGTCAATGTGGTCCCTTCCGCACCGATTTCGACCCTTTCGCAGTCGACCATTGAATAAAATAGAAATAAATGTATTCCATTTTAGTGTTTTCAGTTTCTATTCGATTAATAAAACCAAATTAAGGCCCCGTTTCCACTACAGTTGCTATTTCCGATTCCGCTTTTTGGCCAAAAAGTAACTTTTTCCCTGTGTATAAGCACTAACTATACAACATATAGACTACTCATTTCATACAACGAAAATGGACACAAAAATTTCTTAGCGACAGGCCCCAGGCCTGTTAGCGGCGGGCCCCGTCGCTCTCTCGCGGCTCTCTCTCTCTCTTCGCTCTCTCATTCTTATGCCGCTCACTGATTGCGAGAGTTCGCTCGTTCAGTCGCAGAGTCGCGCTTTTTGAAGAAGGTCGTTCTGCGCTTGAATTCTTCTTTATATGTATGCGTGCTCATGCATTCACGGACACGGGTGCATGTGTGCGATCATTTCATTTCGGCCCAGCAAGAATATTTGGTATTTTGCTACTTTTCATACTAGGTACCCTAACAATATGGGCATATTCACTATTGGGTTAATGGTAAAAATAAGAATGTTATATGTTATAATATATTATATATATTATTTAAATTAAAAATGAAGATTTGTATATTGTTCCATTTACCTTTACAAAAATATAAAGAGTATTTTAGAAATTTAATATAAATTAATTTTTTTTAAGTTTTGAAAAAGTCTAAAAACTACTCTTTAACACAGGTTTATATATGTATATGTGTGTATATTTATCGGTAACTAATCGAGCGGCGACTTTTAAATAAAGAAAATATAAAAAAAAAACATACATAAAAATAGAACTAAATCATAAATAACAACAATAAACCAAATTCATAACAAGTGTCCGGAAAAAAATATAAATAAAAAATGTAAACAAAACAAAGCCAATCAGCTGTTCTGTTTTTAGACTTTTTCAAAACTTAAAAAAAATTAATTTAGATTAAATTTCTAAAATACTTTTTATATTTTTGTAAAGGTAAATGGAACAATATACAAATCTTCATTTTTTATTTAAATAATATATATAATCTATATATATAAAAATGGAGCCCAAAAAATGTGTCGTAAAAAACTACTGGAGAACCGATTTAGTACAAATTTTTTTTCAGTTGTAGGTAACTAACAGGAGAAGGTCAGAACGTAATAAAATTTTTAGAAAATCTTCCAGGGTAATGGTGAAAAACAAATAATTAAAATATCAAATTATATAAAAGAGTAGTGTATCGAAATATATGTCAAAGTAAAAACAAATCGTTTCAATATTATTCGGTTTCTTATTCGTTTTTATCAGACGTCCGGATTTGTTTAATTTCTTCCTGTGATTTGTAGGAATAATGCCTGCTATAAGACGGCCAAACATTGGACGACGTACACGTCGAGCAACATATAGTCGGAATGTCCATGAAAGTCAAACGCAAGACGAACGTGCAGAAAGAAATGAATCGAGACGAACCCGTTTAGCACAGATTCGCTCTACACAAAGAGTACCAAGAACAGACTTGAATCGCGCTGCATTTGCATACAATTTCTCAACGTCCTACAAAGACCATAGCTGCGTTGTTATCGGTTCATTGTCTGTGGTATGTCAGCACTGCAATGCACTGAAGTTTCGATTGGAAGCTCCCGGCTTATGCTGCGCAGGTGGCAAGGTAAAATTGCCGGTTTTGACTCATCCACCAGAGCCATTGTATTTGTTCTATATGGAAATACAAGCAAATCAAACCATTTCCTGTTGCACGCACAAAAATATAACGGATGTTTTCAAATGACGTCATTTGGAGCAGAGGTTGTTCAACAACCAGGCTACAATCCGAGTTATAAGGTAATAGCGTCACTCTTTTATCAACATGAACAACTATAATTTTTCACGAAATTGCATCACAAAATTCAGATTCAAGGGCAAATTCACCATCGAGCGGGCGCTTTATTGCCACCACCAAACAAAGATCATAAATTCCTTCAGATCTATTTCGTTGGTGATTCGGTGGTGGTTGTGCAATTTTCACTGCAACTAAACGTGAAATAATACAACAATTGCAAAATCTTCTTCATGAGTGTAATGAATTGGTCAGATTGTTCAAAACAGCTTTGGATACAATGCATTCTGACGACCACAAAATCATTATCAGAGCAGATAAAAGACCAGCAGGAAGCCATTCAAGACAATTCAATGCGCCCACTATCAATGAAGTCGCAGTGGTGATTGTTGGCGAGAATGTGGAATCACGCGATATTGTTCTCAAGCGTCGAGATGATGGACAATTGCAACGCGTTTATGAGACTTATCGGTCATATGATGCACTTCAATATCCGTTGATGTTCTGTCGTGGAGAAGATGGCTATCACTTCAACATAAAGATGGTCAATCCAACGACAGGTTTGTTTAATCACTTCTTTTTCATTCTGCACGTAAATTCGAATTCATATTACAGGAGAAGAAACGAATAAGAAAGTCAGCTCAATGAATTTTTATGCATATCGATTGATGATTCGACTAGATGTTGACAATCATCTGTTGAGATACCGCCGTTTGTTTCAGCAGTACTGTGTCGACATGTATGTAAAAGTAGAAACGGAGCGTCTCAATTTCATTCGTTTCAATCAGTCAAAGTTACGATCTGACGAGTACATCCACTTGCGTGACGCCATCGCTACTGATGGACACGCGGCAAACATTGGTTGTTTGACCATTCTGCCAGCTACTTATGTTGGGAGCCCGCGCCATATGCATGAGTACGCTCAAGATGCGATGACGTACGTGCGGAATTACGGACGACCTGATTTATTTATCACGTTTACATGCAATCCGAAATGGCCCGAAATTACGAATTTGTTGCACCAAGGACAAACATCCAGCGATCGACATGACATCACTGCACGAGTATTCAAGCTAAAGGTAAAAATTCTTATGGATTACATCGTTAAGCAGAAGGTTTTTGGCGTAGTTCGTTGTTGGATGTACTCGGTTGAATGGCAGAAGCGTGGCTTACCACATGCGCACATTTTGCTTTGGATGTTCGACAAGATCCGACCAGAACATATTGATTCGATTATTTCTGCCGAAATACCAGATCCAGAAACTGATCCGGAGCTGCATTCCGTTGTGAAAACGAGTATGATCCATGGCCCTTGCGGAGTCCACAACCCAGAATCACCATGCATGGAAAACGGAAATTGCACAAAACGATTTCCCCGTCCGTTGGTGGCTGAAACAATCAGTGAAAACGATGGATATCCATTGTATAGGCGTCGTTCTCCAGATGACAACGGCAGATGGATCGAAATGATGGTAAAAAATAACAAAGTCATCGTCGATAACCGCTGGATCGTTCCATATTGTCCGCTTTTGTCGAAAACGTTTTCAACGCACTGCAATGTTGAGTACTGCAACTCAATAAAATCAATCAAATACATTTGCAAATATGTGAACAAAGGGAGCGACATGGCGGTGTTTGGCATTGCTGATCCGAATGCAAACGACGAGGTGACGAAATTTCAACTTGGACGTTACGTAAGTTGTAACGAGGCCATTTGGCGTCTGTTTTCATTTCCGATTCATGAACGTCATCCGACGGTCGTACACTTATCTGTTCACTTGGAAAACGGCCAGCGTGTCTACTTTACGGACGCGAATGCAGCGCAAAGAGCAGAACGGCCACCAGCGACAACGTTGACAAATTTCTTTTCTACATGCGAAAGCGATCCGTTCGCAAGGACTTTACTCTATTCGGAAATGCCACGCTATTATACATGGAACGCTGCATCGAAAAAGTTTCAACGCCGAAAAAGAGGCGATGCTGTTGATGGTTTCGCTGATATCTATTCGACTGATGCTCTCGGACGAATATACACAGTTCATCCACGCCAAGACGAATGCTTTTATATTCGCTTGCTTTTGGTGAACATAAGAGGCCCTACATCCTTCGAGTCCCTGCGTACTGTGGATGGTGTGCTGTGCGCCACTTTTCGGGAGGCTTGCCAACGTTTAAATTTGCTTGAAAACGACACACATTGGGACTCAACGCTCGCTGATGCCACTGTTTCTCTTTCTGGATCAAATCAAATTCGTGCATTATTTGCAATAATCATAGCCACATGTCATCCGTCGAACCCGACCGCACTGTGGGAAAAGTACAAGGACGATATGGCTGACGACATTTTAATAGACGTTCGCAGGACAACTATGAATTTCACTCTTGCCATTAACGGAGAAATGCACAACGAAGCTTTAATACGGATCGAAGACATGTGTATGCTTATGTGCGGCAGTCTACTGTCGACATTGGGAATGCCAACGCCACATCGTTCAGTGCACGATGCTTTCAATCGCGAATTTCAACGGGAGCAACACTATAACCAAGATAACTTGGCCGAAAGAGTCCGAACCAATGTGCCGTTTTTGAATGCCGAGCAGAAGAACGTGTACGATTCGATAATGAAGGTTGTTGACGATGGATCGGGAGGCTTATACTTTCTCGATGCTCCTGGTGGGACAGGCAAGACATTTGTCATTTCGTTGATTCTGGCAACGATTCGATCAAGATCTCAAATTGCGTTGGCTGTTGCATCATCTGGCATTGCTGCCACGTTGTTGGAAGGCGGTCGAACTGCACATTCCGCTTTGAAGCTGCCCATGAATCTTCTCACGGTTGACAAGCCAACATGCACAATAAGCAAGAATTCGGCGACAGCGAAATTGATGCGAGAATGCAAAATCATCATTTGGGATGAATGCACGATGGCGCATAAGCGAGCTTTGGAGGCAGTTGACCGAACGATGAAAGATTTACGCGGTGATTCGAAACTATTTGGTGGGTCTTTGATATTGCTGTCCGGAGATTTTCGTCAAACGCTTCCCGTCATCCCGAAATCTACGGCTGCCGATGAAGTTAATGCATGCCTTAAATCGTCTTCATTGTGGAGATATGTCAAAAAGCTGAAATTAACCACGAACATGAGAGTCACATTGCAGAATGACCCGTCCGCTGCTGAATTCTCGAGACAACTGCTGGCACTTGGCAATGGCGAAATTCCTGTTGATGTTTCGACTGGATCAATATCGTTTCCGGCAAATTTTTGCGTGTTCACATCGTCAAAGGAGGAACTCATTAACAAAGTGTTCCCCGACATTGCGCAAAATTATAAAAATATCGACTGGATTAGTGAACGGGCAATACTAGCAGCGAAGAACAAGGACGTAGATAATTTGAATTACATTATTCAAAATCAAATCGATGGAGAACTGCATTCATACAGATCCGTTGACAGCGTGACCGACGAGGATGAAGCGACGAACTATCCGACAGAATTTTTGAACTCGCTAGATGTGCCAGGAACTCCACCGCATAATTTGCAACTGAAGGTGGGATCAATTATTATAATGCTGCGGAATCTAAATCATCCGAAATTGTGCAACGGTACGCGGTTGTCCGTCAAGAAACTGATGAATAACGTGATTCAGGCGACGATCATCAAGGGAACATTTAAAGGAGAGGTAGTCCTTATACCACGAATTCCGATTATTCCAACTGATCTACCATTCCAATTCAAGAGGATTCAGTTCCCCGTCCGATTGGCATTTGCGATGACAATCAACAAATCGCAAGGCCAATCGTTAGAAGTCTGCGGGATAAATCTAGAATTTCCCTGTTTTTCGCACGGCCAGCTGTACGTTGCATGTTCGCGTGTTGGTAAGCCGTCTTCATTGTTTGTTTTTGCGCCGGAAAATAAAACAAAAAACATAGTATATCATATCGCTCTATACTAAATAAATAAATGCAGTGTTTGACTATTACCCTGGGGTTATATAATGGCGTCGAATTAGGGCGAGACAAAGTTCGCCGGGTCCGCTAGTATATTATAACATATAACATTCTTATTTTTACCATTAACCCAATAGTGAATATGCCCATATTGTTAGGGTACCTAGTATGAAAAGTAGCAAAATACCAAATATTCCTGCTGGGCCGAAATGAAATGATCGCACACATGCATCCGTGTACGTGAATGCATGAGCACGCATACATATAAAGAAGAATTCAAGCGCAGATCAACCTTCTTTAAGATGCGCCACTCTGCGACTGAACGAGCGAACTCTCGCAATCAGTGAGCGGCATAAGAATGAGAGAACGAAGAGAGAGAGAGAGCCGCGAGAGAGCGACGGGGCCCGCCGCCAACAGGCCTGGGGCCTGTCGCTAAGAAATTTTTGTGTCCATTTTCGTTGTATGAAATGAGTAGTCTATATGTTGTATGGTTAGTGGTATGTTGTATGGTTAGTGGTAGAAGGTACAGGAATCTAGTGGTGACAAAAATGAGAAAAAATTCGCTTTTTCGTGGTTTTGTTCGATAGTATCGACTACTTCTTTTTCTACCTATCGATGTGTCATTTTGCCCAACTGCCACCACTAGCCAGCTGTTTTTTTGAACAAATGAAATTGATTGCCCGCTTACGGAAAAAATATGGTATTTTTTTATGTTGTTAAACTAATTAGCATTTAATATGTACACATTTCGTTTAGCGATCTGGCTATTACACTTCAGGACGATCATAGCTGGCATCTACTTTTTAGATGCTGCCTGGCGGCCACCGCCTCCTTCTACGTTACGAGCGTCAGTGCGTTGGCGCTCGTCCTTGTCTCTCCTAGACGCCCCCTTTCTCTCCAACTTCTTTTATGACTCTACTTGGACTTGGGAATAGCCTTCTTCAGCTGGAAAGCGGACAGCTTCAGATAGCCGAGCCCTGTGGACAGAAGGCGTCGCTGGCGTCGGCGGCGGTGCGCAGGGATCCTCTCACTTCTCCCAATATGCCTCATCGTCATGTTCTAACGATACCGGCGGCTGAGTCTGCACAGGAGCCGGTGGCGGATACTCGAAGTTTCCCTTCTGCGCAGGGGGCAGGACCACCTCCACTTAGTCCTCCTTGGGCAGAGCAAGGTGATGTGAGTCCGTGGTCTTAAGAGGCTTGCATAAGAAGAGTCACCCTTCTCGTCTGCCTCCGAGTTGGTAGAATCCGCGTCTCCATGCTAAAAGATTCCAGTGTGCTGCAGTGGTCCCTGCAAGTCTTAGGGCTCCTGTCAAGCGGCTGGCTGGCGGAACCACGTGAAATCTTTATTGTTACTTAGTCGCAAATAGAAAATAAAGTCTAGCTCTTTCATTTTTAATCTTAGTTAACCTTGTTTTAAATTTTGAATTAAATTTAATTTGGCGGACCAAATCGAAACGAAAACAAAAAACAGCAACGAATTATCGATATGGGCATTTCTCACGGAAGGTTTATCGGTACAGAAAATTTAAACATTGTAACGAGCTGATTTCCTGGGTTTGGCTCGCAACGATTACGTGCGGCTAGCTCAGTCGAGATCGTGGGCTCGTCCCACCAAATTTATATTAAACGTGATGCCCGCCCAGAGAGAACGCTTCGGGTTAAGTTAATCTTCAGGTGTTTATTGCACTTTAATCGGATATTTCGGATATAATTTTTGCTGCGTCTGCTCCTTCCGGGTGCGGCTGCACTCCTCTCTGGCCCGTCTCTCGGTTATCTCGCTGCCGAAGCTAGCAGGGTGTATCGCCCAGCCGGAGCCTAGCCACCCCGAACGCCCACTTCGCGACCTCACTGCAAAGCTAGCAGAGTGTATCGCCCAGTCGAAGCCTAGCCACTCCGAACGCCCGCTTTGCAGCTTCCAGCACAGAGCTAGCAGGATGTATCGCCCGGCAAAGCCTAGCCACCCTTATCGCCCGCTCTGCGCCCTGGTCTGGGATCTCGTCGACACGGTGTATCGCCCGGCAAAGCCTAGCCACGCGCGCAACTCCCACAACTTGATTTCGCTCGACCGTTAATTCCTCCGATTGGTCCTTGCCACTGGACTTCGCTGTTCCTTGATTGTTGTCGTCCTTCCACGCGTTGGATCTCAGCGTTGAAGTCTCTGTTCGGAAGGCTTGCCACTCCAAGCTCCGAACTTCTTGACTTTGCTTCTTGATCTCTCGCGGCCTCTGGTTTAACTTTGACTGGCTCCGTTGACGCACTCGCTCGGATTCTCGCACTCGTACTAGTTGACGTGCGCCTGCGTCCTCGGCCTTTTATAGGCTCTGCCAGTCCCGTTACTCCTGCACGCATCGGTCACGCGACCCGGTCCAAAGTCCGGCGCAAATCGCGTGACCGGGTCCAAAGTCCGGCCCATGTCCCGTTATTTATCGGCGTCTCCTCCTTGGGGGCCAAAGTCCACGGCCGCCGATCACGCCACCGGGTCCGACGTCCACCAGAGTCCCGCTATATTAGCGGCGTCTCCTTTGTGGTGGACACCTGCATCGGCACTGCCTGTTGCTAGGCAGTCCTCATCCTCCCTCCCCGTACCCTTGCCCCGCTTGGTTGCCAAGCGGCTGCTGCCCTCGGCAGTGTGCATCCACTGCACACTGCACGATACGGAGTATCGTAGCACGGCAACGCACAGGAAGGGCAGCATCAGCAACAGCCAGGGGCGAGAGGGGGTGCAGCGCTGCAAGGCCTGTCCTCCAGCTACTGGCGTCCAGCTGGTGTTGTCACTCCAGAGCCGGGGCACCGGCGACGGGAGGAGCTAGGCGTCAGACGGGACGGCGCAGCAAGGCGACCGACACAGCCGCTGTTGTGGCAGCCACAGGCGCAGCTGCTATTAGGGTAGCCACGGACGCGAAGGCTGTGATGGCACCCGGGACGCAGCTGCTGTGGTGGAGGCAACGGACGCAGCCGCCGGCACGCTGACCAGGCCGGACTCCGTCGAGCAGCAACAACAACACCTCGTGGAGGCTGCCAGCACGAAACAGGACGACCATGCAGCCCGACACGCACGAACACAAACACAACAACAAGTAAACATTGGTTTTCGGGCAGTCGGCGATCGTGGAGGGCTCGCGGGCCAGAGACGGGCGAGAGGAGGCTGCAGTAACAGGCGGCGAGAGAAGAAGGGTCATTGACCTAGAGGAGAGCGACCTGGAAAGACGCTAGATGATAGCGAAAGGCATGAAAAGGGGATAAAAAAATTACTCACCAAAGTAATATAACATGGCGACCAGCGGAAAAATTGGTGATGGGCAGGGACGAGGATCGGCGACAGTATTATCGATAGCAGAAATATCGATAGGGATCGCCGGATCTGGTCACACGCCCGGTTGGTATTTTTTCCAGGCCGATCGAGACGGAAAATACCAGATCGGGAAAGGTGTGACCAGGAGGAGTGCGGTATTTAAATACCAGCGCAGAGACGACAATACCGCGGAGGAAGGCGGGAATTTTGAAAGTGAAGTGGACGTACCCAAAGGCCGATTCCCGAATGAAAGCGGCAGTCTTTTTGCGTTTTCGAAGGAAGGGGAAAGTGTGAGGAGTTGTATTTAAACTCCCCACAATGCAGTGTGCAGTGGATGTACACTGCCGAGGGCAGCAGCCGCTTGGCAACCAAGCGGGGCAAGGGTACGGGGGGGGGAGGATGAGGACTGCCTAGCAACAGGCAGTGCCGATGCAGGTGTCCACCACAAAGGACACGCCGCTAATATAGCGGGACTCTGGTGGACGTTGGACCCGGTGGCGTGATCGGCGGCCGTGGACTTTGGCCGCCAAGGAGGAGACGCCGATAAATAACGGGACATGGGCCGGACTTTGGACCCGGTCACGCGATTTGCGCCGGACTTTGGACCGGGTCGCGTGACCGATGCGTGCAGGAGTAACGGGACTGGCAGAGCCTATAAAAGGCCGAGGACGCAGGCGCACGTCAACTAGTACGAGTGCGAGAATCCGAGCGAGTGCGTCAACGGAGCCAGTCAAAGGTAAACCAGAGGCCGCGAGAGATCAAGAAGCAAGGTCAAGAAGTTCGGAGCTTGGAGTGGCAAGCCTTCCGAACAGAGACTTCAACGCTGAGATCCAACGCGTGGAAGGACGACAACAATCAAGGAACAGCGAAGTCCAGTGGCAAGGACCAATCGGAGGAATTAACGGTCGAGCGAAATCAAGTTGTGGGAGTTGCGCGCGTGGCTAGGCTTTGCCGGGCGATACACCTTGTCGACGAGATCCCAGACCAGGGCGCAGAGCGGGCGATAAGGGTGGCTAGGCTTTGCCGGACGATACATCCTGCTAGCTCTGTGCTGGAAGATGCAAAGCGGGCGTTCGGAGTGGCGAGGCTTCGGCTGGGCGATACACTCTGCTAGCTTTGCAGTGAGGTCGCGAAGTGGGCATTCGGGGTTGGCTAGGCTCCGGCTGGGCGATACACCCTGCTAGCTTCGGCAGCGAGATAACCGAGAGACGGGCCAGAAAGGAGTGCAGCCGCACCCGGAAGGAGCAGACGCAGCAAAATTATATCCGAAATATCCGATTAAAGTGCAATAAACACCTGAAGATTAACTTAACCCGAAGCGTTCTCTCTGGGCGGGCATCACGTTTAATATAAATTTGGTGGGACGAGCCCACGATCTCGACTGAGCTAGCCACACGTAATCGTTGCGAGCCAAACCCAGGAAATCAGCTCGTTATATCCGAAATATCCGATTAAAGTGCAATAAACACCTGAAGATTAACTTAACCCGAAGCGTTCTCTCTGGGCGGGCATCACGTTTAATATAAATTTGGTGGGACGAGCCCACGATCTCGACTGAGCTAGCCCCACGTTGGGCGCCAGATGTAACGAGCTGATTTCCTGGGTTTGGCTCGCAACGATTACGTGCGGCTAGCTCAGTCGAGATCGTAGGCTCGTCCCACCAAATTTATATTAAACGTGATGCCCGCCCAGAGAGAACGCTCCGGGTTAAGTTAATCTTCAGGTGTTTATTGCACTTTAATCGGATATTTCGGATATAATTTTTGCTGCGTCTGCTCCTTCCGGGTGCGGCTGCACTCCTCTCTGGCCCGTCTCTCGGTTATCTCGCTGCCGAAGCTAGCAGGGTGTATCGCCCAGCCGGAGCCTAGCCACCCCGAACGCCCACTTCGCGACCTCACTGCAAAGCTAGCAGAGTGTATCGCCCAGCCGAAGCCTAGCCACTCCGAACGCCCGCTTTGCAGCTTCCAGCACAGAGCTAGCAGGATGTATCGCCCGGCAAAGCCTAGCCACCCTTATCGCCCGCTCTGCGCCCTGGTCTGGGATCTCGTCGACACGGTGTATCGCCCGGCAAAGCCTAGCCACGCGCGCAACTCCCACAACTTGATTTCGCTCGACCGTTAACTCCTCCGATTGGTCCTTGCCACTGGACTTCGCTGTTCCTTGATTGTTGTCGTCCTTCCACGCGTTGGATCTCAGCGTTGAAGTCTCTGTTCGGAAGGCTTGCCACTCCAAGCTCCGAACTTCTTGACTTTGCTTCTTGATCTCTCGCGGCCTCTGGTTTACCTTTGACTGGCTCCGTTGACGCACTCGCTCGGATTCTCGCACTCGTACTAGTTGACGTGCGCCCGCGTCCTCGGCCTTTTATATGCTCTGCCAGTCCCGTTACTCCTGCACGCATCAGTCACGCGACCCGGTCCAAAGTCCGGCGCAAATCGCGTGACCGGGTCCAAAGTCCGGCCCATGTCCCGTTATTTATCGGCGTCTCCTCCTTGGGGGCCAAAGTCCACGGCCGCCGATCACGCCACCGGGTCCAACGTCCACCAGAGTCCCGCTATATTAGCGGCGTCTCCTTTGTGGTGGACACCTGCATCGGCACTGCCTGTTGCTAGGCAGTCCTCATCCTCCCCCCCCGTACCCTTGCCCCGCTTGGTTGCCAAGCGGCTGCTGCCCTCGGCAGTGTGCATCCACTGCACCACTGACAAAAAACTTTTTTATTTAACTTATAAATGTAAAAAAATATTCAAGTTTTGATAATATAAACTGTATGTCAATATTTCACTGTGTTTTTGTGTTTTTATTGGCCTTCAAAGTCATAGTTCGGGCCGCGTTGTTTTTTGTTACTTTTAATGCTATTTTCAATTTCTCATTTTTCAGCAGAATAGTAAAAGATTACATGTTAATTTTTACAGTTATTTCATGCAATAACTCATAATGTGGATAAACTGAAAAGAAACCGCGGGGAGCGCGATTCCCGGTAAAATTATGTCTACCTTTATGAAAAAGTTTACATTGTATGTTTTCTAGATCAAATAAAATTAAAAAACATTAAAAAAGAAATTGAAAAAGCTTTTACGCATATTTTACATATATTTTAAATAAGTTATTAACACGATTTAAAACTGTTTTGGTTTTGTAAACCCGTGGCCGGTTCTTTTAGCAAAGAAACGTTTTCTCTTCAATAATAGTTCTTTAGCTTTAAGACTTATTTAACTAAAATAATAATTTAAAAAAAAAAAAAAAATGGTCCATAGAAGAGTTGAAAGTGAAGTGCAAAAAACCCTTTTTGAATTTCAGAATTGTTTGACTCTCGCTCTATTAAAATCACAAAAATTAAATTTTGTCAAAAATGTGTTGTAGCCCCTTCAGTACTGAAATTCCTATCCAGCACCTTCCTCGGGTCTTTTTCGAAAAAAACAAAAACATCTCCCATCGGCTTCGTCTAGCGAAGTTCGGACCTCATTTTTGTAGATAGTTGAAGGTAAGAGAGAAACACAAAATCAGAGTCAATTGGTTTCGTTTTTTCTCCCCATTCCCTTTGAATTCTAATCCTGCAGCTCGGAACAGACGTTTTTTTGTGTGTTGTGAACTTCAGTGGATTATACTAATTAGGTAAATTCATATGCACAATTGATTTCCAACTCTGATGACCCAGCGCGGCATAAGCGCATTAGGTGAAAATTGTGCCAATTATATTTGCAAGGCATCTGTTCTAGCAAAAACTGTTAAATAAAGTTGTGCGAGATGGTAAACGAGACGAAACGGAATACAACTGTGCAAATGAATTTTAACTTTATGTGTAACTAGTGGCCCGGTACGTGCTTCGCTACGTATACAATGAAATACTAATTCACTTATTTAAACAACAAAAAGTTTATTAATTGCTAGCTATTTTAAAATTTAATCCAAAACATTTGAATAAACAATATTTTTTGTTTTTCCATTTTGAGTATAAATAAACAAACGGCTGGGGGTACCGACTCTGGAACACGCATCATAAAGTTGGCCATGTGAAAAACACGATTCTTCCAAATTCACTCCGCAAACGTTAAGTGGGCCCTTGGGCCTTGTTGATAGACATCGCAAATGATAACCTCACAGGATATTGCAATCGTTTTAACTCAATATTAGTTTGAATCATAGGGATACGTGGTATGAAACAAACTTCTCCTTTTGATTTATCTGATAAGATAGTAGTTTCAATCAAATTTGGCAATAACTTTTTCACTGCCAATCTGGTGCACAGTTTTGGTGGATTAATATTTCGCAATAAAGAACCAACTTTCAGATTCAAGCAACGCGGTGGCATACCACCCGGTTCCAATGAATTTAAAAATTTAACTCGAAAATTTGTTGCATGACCTAGATTCATAACACTGTCAATTTACATGTCGTGACTACACCTGACAGTTTACCTTGAATTTATATGAGCATTGAACATTTTCCATTTTCGAAAATAATGGACAATACGGAACCACCCAACGATTATCAACTCTTTTACACGCAGATCTCTGTCTAGCTCTAATAATCTCTGAGATCTGTTGTTTCACACGGACAGGCAAACGCGCAGATAGACAGACGGTCATGGCTAGATTGACTCAGCTGGTGACGCTGATCAAGAATATATGTATATACTTTATAGGGTCGGAGACTTCTCGGTTTTCATTAACTTATAATACACTTGAACCCTATGGGTACCGGGTATAAAAACTGCATTAAAATGTTATTCATATCTCAAATAGTTTATATGCTACACGTTTTTAAAGTTTGATTTTACGTCTACATCAAATTAGCTGTGAGCAACTATATATCAAAATGTAAAAATGTAAAATGTGTAGGTAAATATGATTTTTTAATTTAAATTTTTTTAGTTTGACCCAAATGGGTCGATTTTAAATTATTTAGATGCAAACTGCAAGGATATAAAGAAACTTCGGCTTTACGAAATTAGCTAACCCCTTAAAATCCCTTTAAGAATTGAATTTGTTTGACTAAATATAAAAAAAAAATAACAGATACGAGGTGTGTTCAAAAAGTATCCCGAATTTTGAATTTTCGCGGGTTACGTATACTCGAATTTCGATTTTTTTGTTGCGTTATGTTGGTACTTATGTCTCTCACTTATGCCGACAAGCTCGGCCATTTTGAATGTTCACTTAATTGTTGACAGCTGCTTTGCTTGCACGTGTTTTGGATCGCCTTCGATTTTTACCTATTCAAAAAAAATGGATCAAAGAACCTGTATAAAATTTTGTGTGAAAAACGAAATTAAGTGCGCGGATGCATTTCGAATGTTGACTGTGGCATGCGGAGAAGCTACCTTGGACCGAAGCAACGTTTATCGGTGGTACAAAATGTTCTCAGAAGGCCGAGAAGAAAGGCCGAAAAGAACAAAAATTGGCTTTTGCACCACTATAATGCCTTTCTCACACATCGTTGCTTGTGCGCTGCTTTTTGGCCAAAAACAACACACTAATGATGCCACAGCCACCGTATTCCTCAGATCTGGCCCCCTGTGAATTTTTCTTGTTCCCCAAACGGAAGAGACCCATGCAAGGACGACGTTACGCTACGCTTGACGAGATAAAGACGGTATCAAAGGAGGAGCTAAGCAAGATACAAAAAATGATTTTTTGAAGTGCTTCGAAGATTGGAAAAACCGTTGGCACAAGTGTATAATATCTCATGGGGATTACTTTGAAGGGGACAAAATAGATATTCATGAATAAATAAATAATGTTTAAAAAAACACAAAATTTGCGATACTTTTTGAACACACCTCGTACATAGCAAGTCTTGTCGTATGGCATAAAAAAGCTATGACAACAGATAACTACAGTGGTGGCACATATACATATTGACCTTAAATGTTATTATTTGGCTTTTGAATCGGTTTAATGTTTTTTTTTTTTTTTTAATATGCACATATACATACATAAAAATATATTTTTTATAATTTCCATTTTTTTTAAATTGAATTTGAATTTTTAAGGGGGTCTTCTCATTCAGCAACTTTTTTTTCGACTTTTGGGTAGCTTGGGTAGTTGTGAATATGCCCCTAAAAGGATTTTTAGAAATTCGAAATACTTTAGAAGATACAGCCTTTTTTGTGAAGCAAGGTCTTTGTCAAAATGAGCTATTTTTACTTTACTTCAAACTTTAAACGCGTTTATCTCGAAACCACGTTTTTCGAACTGGCGGCCATGATATCTCCAGTTCAACTGAACCGATTTTCATGAAACAAAGTGGAATCGACGCAGAATTGTTACCATTCTCGTTTGAATTAAGACCATAATTAAAAAAAAAAGTAATATTTTTTTTGTACACTAAACTACAAAAAAAAAGCCCAAATTTGAATTTTTTTTTGAATGGCCGCCATTTTGTCAAAAAAAATCACAAAATTATGGTCGAGGTTCAGACCAGAATTACATCTATACTGATTATAACCCCGTTTTTTTTTTTTCATTTCCGACGCTCTGGAGACCCGGAATCGTGGCCGCCGTGACGACACCTTTTTTTTCCACCACCAACTTTGAAGTCTCATTACTTTTTGAACAGCCCTCGTATCGAGGCAAACATATTTTTTTATTTACTTTGAACCATTTGTAAAACAATAAATAAAAAAAGTTTGCAATTATTATTTGCGTTTTCAAATAAGAGTTTTTATAAAAAGGGTCAAAAACCCCGCTTTTGAAGGTAATTTAAGGTAATTTTTTTTTTTTTTTCCTTATCAGTGGAACCAATTCCTCCCACAGGACTTTGATCGGATTAAGGTCGGGTAACTGTGGTGGATATGACAACACATGTCATGTGCCGTATTGTAAGGGAACCACAATCGCACATATTTACATTTTGTATGAACTTCCGAGATCAAAGGCTTTAGTCCAGCAGTACGACAATAATAATTAGCTTTTTAAAACCATGGGTTGTATTTTCTTTCCAAGGCTCATTTTTGACCTCAGCGGCAATCTGGTAAAAAAGATATTTTGTGGTCGATCTTAACTTTTCAGATCACCTGGATACGTTAACGGTCATTTAAGGCCCTCGGACGTTCTCATCTAGGTGCGCTCTCCAAACTAGTTAGCTCCTTACATCGATGCACGATGCTTAAAAATCTAATTAATAAAAATTTTGCCACCCCCACTTCCGCCACCGAAAATCATAAGAGACGATATATAAGCTATAGTCGTAATTTTCGACTTAAATTAAATAGATAGAATAAATAAGTAGGCATTCGCGGACGTGATCTGAAAATTTGAGTAAAATCAGATGATAAACATAGTAGTTATTAAACGATAATGTTTCTGTGTATGCTTCTTCTTCTTGTTGACGCTACGTACTCAGACACGCGAAATCCGTCACCCTCTCGCTCTATCGCACTGCTTAGGAACACTTTTCGCGTGTAGCGTAGCGTAGCTTTTGAGAGAGAGAGAGACGTTGAGAGTGCGTGATTTTCAGTGCGTGTTGCTCAACATGTCCCTAGCAACATTTGTCTTTTTTAGGTGTTTCTGAATATGTTCCTAGCATCATTTCTCTTTTTTGTGTGTTGCTCAACATGTTGCTAGCAACTTTTGTCTTCCATTGTCAACATTTTCTTTCTTCAATGTTAATGGGTTATTTAATTTCACCCACAATGCTTTGGGTACCGGTTATCTCACAGTCGGTCACACTCGACTGTAAGTTTCCCACTTTTTTTTTTAATTTCTCACGATCAATTTTCGCTGTTCATTAATTGTACAGTAATTCATTTTTGTAGTACGAACAAAATGTTTTTACAGTGTAAACGAAAGCAAATAAGTGCTAATAAAATTAGCTAATATTGTGTGCACTAGTATTTAAGAAGAGACTTTAGATAAATTTAATTCGTGAATTGTGTTTGCTAACTAAACTTAGCAAAACCAATTCACGAATTAAATTTATCTAAAGTTCCTGCATAAAATAAGCTGTAACATTAAAAAATTCAATAATTTTAGTAATTTTAATTTTAGGTTTTTTCTAATGAAATTGAAAAACAAACACTAATTTAAACAAGTAGAAATGCTACAGTCGAGTATGACCGACTGTGAGATACCCGCAGGGTGACCGTTTGTGGTATTTTTTTACAATGTAAAAAACGCTCTCGATGTCCAGAATCGAACTATATTGTTTAGAATTTTATTTAATTTTATCAGTAGCATGGTGCCGAACTAAATAAAGTTAAATTTTTTACAATATAATGTGTTTATGGACAGCGAGAGCGTTTTTTACATTGTAAAAATACCATAAGCGGTCACGCTGGATACCCGGTACCCAAAGAATTGGGTTTCCAGACATGTAAAAAAGAAAATGTTGACAAATATTGCTAGAAAAATGTTGAGCAACACCCAAAATAGACAAATGTGGCTAGGGACATGTTAGTCAATAGATTCGAATGTTGTCACCAAATTTGCTAGGGTGACAACACTCGAATCTGTTGCACGCAGATCGCTGTCTAGCTCTAATAGTCTCTGAGATCTGTTGTTTCACACGGACAGGCAAACGCGCAGACGGACAGACGGTCATGGCTAGATTGACTCGGCTGGTGACACTGATCAAGAATATATATATACTTTATAGGGTCGGAGACTTCTCCTCGGTTGGCATTAACTTATAATACACTTCAACCGGGTATTAAAACTGCATTAAAATGTTATTCATATCTCAAATAGTTTACATGCTACACGTTCTTAAAGTTTGATTTTACGTCCGCATCAAATTAACTGTGAGCAACTATATATCAAAATGTAAAAACCTTAGCAAAACCAATTCACGAATTAAATTTATCTAAAGTTCCTGCATAAAATAAGCTGTAACATTAGAAAACTCAATAATTTTAGTAATTTTAATTTTAGGTTTTTTCTAATGAAATTGAAAAACAAACACTAATTTAAACAAGTAGAAATGCTACAGTCGAGTATGACCGACTGTGAGATACCCGCAGGGTGACCGTTTGTGGTATTTTTTACAATGTAAAAAACGCTCTCGATGTCCAGAATCGAACTATTTTGTTTAGAATTTTATTTAATTTTATCAGTAGCATGGTGCCGAACTAAATAAAGTTAAATTTTTTACAATATAATGTGTTTATGGACAGCGAGAGCGTTTTTTACATTGTAAAAAATACCATAAGCGGTCACGCTGGATACCCGGTACCCAAAGAATTGGGTTTCCAGACATGTAAAAAAAGAAAATGTTGACAAATATTGCTAGAAAAATGTTGAGCAACACCCAAAATAGACAAATGTGGCTAGGGACATGTTAGTCAATAGATTCGAATGTTGTCACCAAATTTGCTAGGGTGACAACATTCGAATCTGTTGCACGCAGATCGCTGTCTAGCTCTAATAGTCTCTGAGATCTGTTGTTTCACACGGACAGGCAAACGCGCAGACGGACAGACGGTCATGGCTAGATTGACTCAGCTGGTGACACTGATCAAGAATATATATATACTTTATATGGTCGGAGACTTCTCCTCGGTTGGCATTAACTTATAATACACTTCAACCGGGTATTAAAACTGCATTAAAATGTTATTCATATCTCAAATAGTTTACATGCTACACGTTCTTAACCCATTCGACCCCAGCGTTGCCTGTGAGCAATTTGAAATGTTTAACGGCTAACGGTAATCGTTTCTTCTGTTATTGTCTGCTCATTCTTCGACATAACGGTACTTGCATGTGTATACTCATAATGTGATGAAAAAAAATGGAATTTGCGCATCATTTGGCGAAATTGTTTTCAACAGACTAGACGTGCGTCGTGAAAAAATCTGTTGTGAAATTCTGAAGAGTATTTAAAGTGACTGATTTACTCATAAAATATATATCAAAAGGCTAAAAGTATACATGAAATATTGTTAATCAATGAATAAGTAAAACTTTGCTAAGATTTAATTTAATTAATTTTCAATAATAACGAGGTGACGAATTTTCAAAGTTGTAAAGTTGCTTGTGGGCAACTTTGGGCCATTGCAATACACAATATATATACACCATAGTATGAAACCGAAAGAGAAAGGTTTATCAAATGATGACATTGAGAGGATTATTAACTTCGATTGGGATGCCTCCACTGACGAAGAAAGTGGTGATGAAATGGAAGATATTTCTGCAGTGCTGGAGAAGAATTTAAAAGATATCGTGGACAAAGGAGAATCAATAGAGATTGAATATATTGACGACTTTATCAATAAACAATGTAACCAGGAACCTAGTGCTGTGGCTAAGAGTTGCTTTGAAAAAGTTGATCCCAAGACATTAAAATGGAGAACAAGGCCATTTGAAGCTCCAAAAAGTATTTGGGAAGCAGACGATAAACTCCAAGTCGATAGCGTGATGACACCTGTAGAATATTTCTGCACCTTTTTTGATATCAAAGTAATTGACTTGATAACAAATCAAACGAATTTGTACGAATTTGTTTACTCGTGCTGGAACATCTGGATTAGTTTACAACTTTACGCTGTATGTTGGTGAAGGCACCTGCCCTTGTTTTGGATTGGGAATATCATCGGATGTAGTATTATATTTAGCAAAAGGGCTTCCCGAAGGCAAACCTTTCAAACTTTATTTTGACAATTGGTTTACGTCAGTTAGTCTTTTGATTGCATTGAAGGAAATGGGCATATTTGCAACTGGAACAATCCGCAAAAATCGCATAAGCAATTGCCAACTTCTTTCAGATGCAGAATTGAAAAAACGTGGAAGAGGATCTTTTGATACAAAATATGAGGTTAACGAAAATCTTGCATGTGTAAAATGGTTTGACAATAAGTCAGTTCAACTTCTATCTTCGTGTGAAGACCATCAACCAGTTGGGATATGCAAACGATGGAGTCCAAAAGATAAAGCTTACATTGATGTAGCAAGGCCTGCTATTGTAGCTTCGTATAATAAGGGTATGGGAGGAGTCGATTTAGCGGACATGCTCATGGAGTTGTACAAAGTCAACCACCGTTCCAGAAAGTGGTACATGAGAATTTTTATTGGTGCTTGGGAACATCAATGACAAATGCATGGCTACTGTACAGAAAGCATTTTCAAATGATAAATCCGAACCAAAAGTATATGCCGCTTATAAAATTTCAAATGGAAGTTGCTCATGAGCTGCTACAATGTACTGACTCTACTGTGTTCGAAAAAAAGAGAGGTCGGCCATCAAATGCACAAAGAGAAAGCTCAGTCATATCCTTGGGGTCTCCATCAAGCAGTGTGTCTTCGAATCAATCCAAAAAATATAGGTTTCAGCCCGATCCTACAACTTCTCTGCGTTACGATAAATTGGAACATTGGGTGGTATTTGCTGAAAAAGGACGTTGCAGATTGTGCAAGACAGGTACTCCAATGTCGAAATGCAATAAATGTAAAGTCCACCTTTGCTGCAACAACAATAAAAACTGTTTTATAAGTTACCATACATAAATTTTTAAAATAAATGAAATTAACTCTCTCCTAAAGATTTTTCTTTTAGTTTACCACCACTGCCCAACGTTGCTCACAAGCAACTTCCGGTAGGGCAAAAACTAGTGGGCGTGGCGCCCTAAAATTTTTGCTCAAATACTTCCCAGGCCAATAAAAAACGAATACAATAAAAAAAAAAATTTTAATTCTACAGGGAAAAAGTTGGGGTCGAAAGGGTTAAAGTTTGATTTTACGTCCGCATCAAATTAACTGTGAGCAACTATATATCAAAATGTAAAAATGTACTTGTAAAATGTAAAATGTGTAGGTAAATATGTTTTTTTTTTTTTTTTTAAGTTTGACCCAAATGGGTCGATTTTAAATTATTTGATTGCAAACTGCAAGGATAAAGAAACTTCGGCTTTACGAAATTAGCTACCTTTATTGTTGAAGTTTTTTTTTCACAGTTCTGAAAGTCACAGTAATTAGACTTTACACAAATGTTTATATTCTTCTGTTTTACCGCTTCAGAATTAAAATGGAGCTCCGAAATTAGATATTTTAAATAAATAAATAAATATTTAAGTAATAAAAATAAAAATTTAAATTTGATATTTAGGAAAAAGTAATAAAAGGTTCATAATCAGAGTATTTTGTTGTGTATACATATATCTTTAAATTATAAAAATGTTATAAAAAAATCCAAGTCCAAATTTGTTGAGTGTTTTCGTGGAAATGGCCGGGAAAACTGACAAAAAAATATTTATCACTTCAGCTACTT
Organism: Drosophila rufa; assembly: GCA_018153105.1. NCBI lineage: Eukaryota > Metazoa > Arthropoda > Insecta > Diptera > Drosophilidae > Drosophila > Drosophila rufa. The sequence continues at coordinate 885,267 of JAECXS010000003.1, read as the reverse complement.
TTAAAGTCATTTTTATACGATACTGCTACGATAGTCGGATCAGAACAATTTATATCTAGATCGGAAGGTATTGTAAAGCTCTTTGAAACTGCTTGCTAAGATTTTTCAAAAACAGTTCAAAAGAAATGGAACGTGAAAGTGCAAAAATGAAAATTTTGAAAATAGGAGCTGTTGGGGCCGGCAGAGCAAAAATCCCCAAATTTTGATACGCAAGATTTTCGAAAAGAAAACGTTTGTCCTGGTGTTTTTCTGTTTGTCTGTCGTTCTGTGTCAAATCTTCATTTTAGAGTGCCTGGAACCACTTCTACTTTATTAAACAGCTTGAGCTGAACAACTTTTTTTCTACGATTTTTTGGGTTTCCCGCTAATTTAGCGTTGGAAAAGTATTTTGAAATGATAATTACTTTGCCTTGACAAAGTTTATATAAATTTAATAATTAAGAATTTATAATTAAAATATTTTTTTTTACATTTTTAAAAGTTTTTCAAAAATGTTTTCAACAATTTTTATATTTACTCGAGGCCATATAGCCCTTGAGATTGCTCAACTTTTGGTATATAACACATATTTGGGAAATGCGCTTCCTGGAGATATTACTCATTTAAATAAGTAGAAAAGATCCCATATACCTAACTTTTTACATGCACTATACATACATTTAAGTAAAAATACATAAAGAAACATGTGCACAATTGTAATAAACTTTAAAACCATCAAACAAATCTGAAAATATGTTACGTATGCCGGTTAGGGCCGACGTGAGCCAGGTAGTTAACGCGGAAGAAAATAAAGAAAAGCCAATGCACTGATGGTCCAGAAAAATCAACACGGGCAAGATTGCACAAAAATTTGGCTCTGGCAGATGATACCGCCTAAAGTCACCAAATTGGGCCATGCAATCACCTGCAACCCAGCACTGCCGATTTTGCTGAACTATCAAAACTTAGAACAAAGACGACCCACATATAACTCCAGCCAATAGGCGAAAAGAGGGGAATGGATTATACTAGGTGAGAACACTTTTGTGTTCCATTCCGGTGATTCCTAGGCGAAATTTGGCACAGTATTTGGTATAAAAGTCACCGGTTTGTCAGTACCAAGGAGAGTCAAAAACCCAGAAGCCCTCGGGAAGATTATTGCAACCGCGTCGCGTCTCAGAGCCAAATTCGGAGTTCAAGTGTTGATCCTGTAGCCGACAATAACCAGGTCCTGAAAGGAAGACACATACAAGGACAATGGGCTCCAAAACGTACAAAGTTGATGACAGCGCCGCTAACGTAATAAACACGATCGAAGTGGTCGACCACAAGGACGAAATCGCTCAGGTCTACCAAGTCCTTCGACTCATCGCAGGATTGCTGATCGTCCTCCTGGTATTCAAAGGACTTAGCACCTACAAGAAGGTGATCCAGGGACGCCGCGACCAACGACACGAGCTGGAGAAAGTAGTGTCCCTCGCCAACACCTGGTCCTGTGACCACAAGTAACCGCCCGAAGGATGTCCCGACTCAACAAATACAATATGATAAACTATCAGCATTGAAAACAAACAATAAAAGTTATTAATGAAAATCTAAATGTGTCAACTTGCCTTATGTTACCTGTGCTTCGATCCATATGTGAACAGTAGATACTGACTCCATTTCTCCAAGTATATATATATAAAAGTGCGCATATAAGTGTACCCCCGTCTCGCTACTCGTCGGCAATTGAAACAAAGTGAAGACGACACCATCGTCCAATGACCAGCGGTCACTCCGCTCACTGAGCTGCTTAGCTTTTCATCTTATTTTTCTTTAAGTTTTTTTGTGTTTATTTTAAAACCCCTATACAACAACACACTTCTTACATTTTTTTTTAATGTGCTGTTTTTAAATCCATACGAATAATTTTGTACAATTAGTGAATTGCTAACACCAAAACACCGCTCGATCTATATATATATATTATTAATTCTGCCTAACCTTCCAACAAATAAAAACCTCAACTCCGAAACGAGAGCTCTCAGCGATGGAATAACAGAGGGTAAGTCAACGGGACATTTTTCCCAATATTGTCAGACATATTTATATATATATATATGTACTCGTGTCCACCGTATACACTACATACCATATGACAAAGATATTAGCTTCCAAAGAAACACTATATTCTAAATACACCTAAATGCTAAGTACACCCAAAATATTAATCAATTCAGAATAGCTATAACAACACCTATTGACACACCTTCATGTCCAATGTCAATGTCCATGTTTGAACTACCTTTATAATAAATTTGTAATGTGAACTTAAAACAACAAAATGCATTGGTAGAAACCCATTAAAAAGGGGGGCATTGGTACAACTGGAAGACTGGGTCAAGAAAATGACATAACTTTTGACGAACGACATGGCCCGCGACGATCCAAAGGCGCACGAAGTTTGCGATTGGGGAGGGAAAACGGCCAAAACATAGCCCGATCGTTTTCACGATCAAGCATAAATATGCTTGCGGGGCAATGTGGACAGAAAGACAGACTGACGAACGATTTCTTCTATTTTTCAGGCACGTAAATAATTGTTCTGATTACGTTTGGAGAGGATAGTGGCGTCCAAAGAACCCACCCCAAATCCGGCGAGCTCAGCTGCACAAATCGTGTCTGCTATCCGGACGGCCACTTCCTCAGCCCTATGTCCCCCAAGGACTGAGACACCACGACAACACCGACGTAACAGAAATGGCGCCCAACACAGGCAATATCCTTTCATCCTTATTGCCAAAAACTTATTTTCATTGACGAGAAAAACCTTAGTATTCATATAAACATTCTTTTTAATGCTGTTTAAAGAATTTAGAGGCATCAGAGCTGATCACTTGGGTGTCAAAATTAGCTAACAATTTGTATAGAATTTTCGTTAAATTTGATTTTTAATATATATATATATATATGATTTTTCTGTATGTGCTTTTAAAGTCACCAACTGCACAGACTAGTATCAGAAGAGGCCTTCCGATCTGACACTTGTAGTTTTTTAATTGGCATTTGACTTTGAAGACCCTTTTTAAATTTTAAATATTAAATTCAATACTTGAACCATAGTTACTCGTTAAAAGAAATAATACCATAATAACTTCTTTATAAAAGTGCAGACCATTTTTGAAATATTTAACGTAACCAAACTTAGCTGCGCTTCCTGGCCGACGCTATCCATTCTACTAGGCTAAGCCAGGTCTCTCGCGAGGTTCGAGTCCAGGAAGAGCAGGGTCGCAAGCGAATAACGGCGCACCACCAACCGGTCTTAATAGTATCCAGTCATCGCCATAATATAGCCGCCATCATCGGTTGGGGTAGCGGTTCGTCATCGTTTGTCGATCCAGTACGGAAGGGGGTGGGGGAATGACCGTATCTGTACAGCCGACGCTATCCATTGTACTAGGCTATGCCAGGTCTCTTGCGAGGTTCGAGTCTGTACGGTTACCATGACTAACGGGCGGGACGACAGTATTTATCTCTCTGGCCGACGCTATCCATTGTACTAGGCACAGAACCAGGTCTCTCGCGAGGTTCGAGTCCAGAGAGAGAGGAGCAGGGAGGCAATTCCTTTCGCCTGTCTGGAATAAAGCTCCATCCGTCTGCAAGTGAGTGAGCCTACCTGTTTCCGACGACAGGGGGGAGGGGGTTCGGACAAAACCTTCCTGTGGGTGAGCAGCAGTCCAATGTACTGTGTTTTCCTAGGAAGAGGTCAAGTGGGCGCAGAAGGAACTGATCACTCCGGTGGAGGGCAGTTGAATCCATTCAGCGAATTCACTTGAATAGGGCTTATTTGAAATTTTATTTGGGGTCTTAATTTCGGACGATTCTTGACCTATACCAATACCCCGGAGTACCAGCGCACCCCGTTTTGAATTACACAATTTTTATTCGTCATAAAAAATTTTGCTGCCCAGCAAAAATATTAAAGCACACGAAAACGAAAAAAAAAACGTAACAAAAGCCAACGCGCAAACACGAATAATTATATCATATTACAAATAGTTAAATAAACAAACGCAAATAAAGAAGTACCGCGATTACACGGCAGGGTGGTCGACTGGGTATTTATACAATATTTAAACATATGGCAGGAGATAAGAAGAAGAAGAGGGTTACACTTAATCTACCTCCGGTGAGAACATTCCGAGCATCAACACTGGCGGCGAGAGAAGCCAGACAAACCAAAATAGAAACACCAGCGAGAGCTAGCGTATCGCCAGTTGACGAATCCAACCAGTCGATAAGCTTTAATAGCAAACTAAACAACTTGGGAAGTTTAGCAGATTGCAGCAGCGTTATCATGGACGATTCCGAAGGAGCTGTAGGAGGGGAACACCTCGATTTAGGACTACCGCAAGGGCGGTCCAGTATTCTTCCAAATAATCAGGGAGCTAGGCCCAGACATAGCGATGACAACAACCGACCAGAGCGAATGCTTTCCGCATTGATTGTGTCAAATAATGAGATGAAGGCAACCATGACAACGAGAATGGCCGAAATGCAGGAGGAAGTCATCAGCCTGCGGCGCCAAGTAAACGAACTGTCCGCAGTACAGCCAAGGGAGAGCCCAATACCCAGGGAAAACCCCGAGGTTAGTTCGACGCCTCAGAGACACGAAGCCGCGCGGCAGAGCCAACCAAGACAGACATCAGCAGCAGCAAACCGACCCATACCGAGTCCTAGAGAGGAACTCGACCAACACGCCCGGACAAATGGAACCTTAAGTTTGATGGGTCCAGTAGGGGAATGTCGGTGGAGAGTTTCCTGTTCCGAGTGAGCCGCTTAACGGAAATGAACGGGTACACTGTTGATCAGATATTTAAAGAATTTCACTGTTTATTGAGTGGTACCGCAGCCAAATGGTACTGGCATGTACTGATGGAGGACCGAGCCGATGATTTTGAGTTCGGATATTATGACTTGACTAGCGAAATGACCAAGGCGTTCTCAACGACCGAAAACGACTACGTGACCATTAAAGAACTTATGGAACGGCGTCAGGGATATAATGAGAGTTTTGATGATTTTATTGCAGCCATGCATAGCCTGCAATTCAAGTTGAAGAACAAAATTCCGGAAGATAACTTCGTCGGAATACTAAAAGAAAATCTTAACGCGCAAATGGGAGCATTCCTACTGGCCTCACGAATAAATACATTGGCGGCATTTAAGAAAGAGGGAATCCGCGTCGAGAAATGGATCCGAGAGAAACGAGCTCAACCTAGACATGTAAACGAGATCGCCGAAGACCAAATAGACGGCACGGAAGCTGAAGAATATCCGGTCGAGGCATTCAAAAGGAGCCGTCCGCCTCAAAACAACGTAGGATCATTGTTTGGGCGAAGAAACGCATTCGACAGGAAGCCAGGTGGTAACGCATCGTCAGATAGGAGGGAACAAGATTCCGGGAAAGAATGTACGTCTCCTTTCCATACCTACCTATGTTACACTTGTAACAAGCCACCGGATTTCTATCGGAAACGCGGAGGATCAGAAGGAGCCAGGTGCCAAGCGCGATTCCATGACACCGTCTGCAACTATTGCGGCAAAAACGACTCGTATCATTCCACCGAGTCAGCGTTTTTACCGCAGAGTCTGACAGGATGGTCGGGGAAGCCTGCTCAGACCGGACCTACCCCAACACAATAAGTCACAGTAACGCGCGCCCGAGACAAATTTCGCCATACAAGTCGTATCATCAGCGAAAACAAGAATACGAGGCGGCGCATGAACGAATATTCAATGACGTAGAGCCAACCGAAACCAGGAAAGACAAAAAAAACTTCAATATTTACACCAATATCAGGAAGCTGAAAGGAAAACCAAGAAAAAGATTATAGCTTCAGTAATCAGCCTAAAAGGTGATAACCTGTTCGCCAAGACTAAAGTAGACGGGGAAGAAATAATAGCACTACTTGACACTGGCGCTAGTGCAAATTGCATTGGAAGAGGGGCGGAAAGATTTTTACAGGGGCGACAACATAAGGTGCGCAGATTGAAGAGGCAAGACGTACAAACAGCTAACAGGGGAAAGACTCAAGTTACCGGCATGATTCACTTGCCTGTAGAATGGGAAGGGGAAACAAAAGAGCTAGAGTTTTTAATAGTGCCAGCCTTACAGCAGCAATTTTATTTTGGAATTGAATTCTGGGATGAATTTCAGTTGCTGTTGCCTGGGCAACTCTTAGCGAAAGTTGCAGAACTGGAGGTAGGGGCAACGGGAGACGAGGAAGCTTCGACACGAACGGAGACAGCGTATACTCCGCATGAACTGACAACGGAGCAAAAGGCAATATTACAGAATTTAGTTAGTACATTTCCATCTTGTGTAGACATGGGCTTGGGGAAAACCGATTTAAAAGAGCATGTCATCGAAGTAACACAAGAAAATCTACCCATTAAACAGCATCACTATCCGATCTCGCCAGCCAAGCAACAACAGGTGTTTGCAGAACTAGACCGAATGATTGGATTAGGGGGGGGGGGGTTTTTTTTTTTTTTTTTTTTACTTTGCTGTTATTTATTGAATCTTTTCCATTTAGAGACTAACAATAAGTGTGTCAAATCCTATATTAATAACCTAACTAACAGTCATATGACTGGCACAGAGTTGTATGGCCCTGACAATTATTGCTGGGTTGGAAGGTCGTTTCGTTGTAGGCGGGTTCTGCTGGAAGCCCGAGTCAAGCCTCTTGCCAGATGATTAGGGTGCACAGTAAGTTTTTTATTATAGGTCGCCTTTTGCTTGTCTATTTCATCTTTTACTGCAAGAATGCCGAGATCCCTATGGATGTTTTGGTTGCGAATATACCATGGTGCCCCAGTGATAGTTCTCAGGATTTTTGATTGCGCGCGCTGTATGATGTCTATATTGCTGCTGCTCGCGTTTCCCCACAGCTGGGAGCCATATGTCCAGATAGGCTTTAGCGTGGAGTTGTAGAGCAGGACCTTGTAGTCCAGACGCAGTGGCGATCGGGCGTTTAAAATCCAGTGGAGGCTGCTAGCTTTTAGTTTTAGATGTAGTTTCTTGCATTCGATGTGTCTTCGCCAGGTTAGTCGTCTGTCGAGGTGGACGCCGAGATACGTTACTTCGTTGAGTTGGGGAATCTGCGTACTATTCAAGGATACTGGGGAGCATGTTTGCCTGTTAAGAGTAAAAGTTATGTGTTTACATTTTTGTTCGTTTATTTTAATACGCCAGTCAGATAGCCACTTCTCAACTACCATGAGGTGACTTGCTAGTTGGGTTGTTGCTCGGTTTGGGCACTTCGAGTGACTTAGGATCGCAGTGTCGTCAGCGAACGTGGATGTTGTTAGCCGCTCGTTCGTAGGTATATCCGCTGTATAAAGGACGAACAGGGTGGGCCCCAGTGCGCTGCCTTGTGGAACTCCGGCTTCGATAGTGTACTCGTCAGATGTTGTTGCGTTGCACCTTACTGCAAAGACTCTGTTGTAAAGATACGATTCAAGTAGCTTATGAGTGTATGTAGGCAAGTGTGTTTTGATTTTATGCATGAGGCCATTTAACCAGACTCTATCGAAAGCTTGAGATACATCGAGAAATACTGCGCTGCAGTATTCCCGATGCTCGAAGGCTGTGCGTATCTCTGATGTTATTCTGTTGACTTGTTCGATTGTGCCATGGTTTCGACGGAAGCCAAATTGATGAGCCGGGATAACATTATGTGCTTCCAGGTATGGTATTATGTGTTTTAGAAGGCATTTCTCGAACAGTTTGGACAGGCACGATAATAAACTTATTGGTCTGTAGGATGACGGGATTGTGTGGTCTTTTCCGGGTTTCGGTATCATTATGATGATAGATTTTTTCCATTTCCTTGGGTAGTAGGCAAGGCATATAATCCCATTGAAGATTTTGCAAATGACCTCAATAGCTGAGTTTGGAAGTTCAATTATCATTTTTGGAGTTATTAAGTCACCGCCCGGAGCCTTTTTTGGTTTCAGTTCCCCAATGACTTTTGCGATCTCATTCGGCTGAAACAATGTTGGTAAAGACATAGTATTAGTTTCGGTTTGTGGTAGGACAAATGGACTAGTGGCCTGGTTGGGCTGGAAGACGCTTCGGAGATGTGAAGCAAATGTTTCGGCTCTATCTTCGTCGCTGCGGGCCCAGCAACCTGAAGAGTTTCTTATCGGGGTGACGGTTTCAATTGGAGAGCTTAGATTTGGGTGAGCCCTCCACAAAGGATGCTTTGTACTGGTTGGCGTAAGTTTTTCGATGTACCGTAGTTGTGCCTTTTCAGCGTCTTGTTTCAGAGCTCGGTTTAGTAAGCGAGTGACTTGCTTAAGACGTTGTTTTGAAGATGGCGATCTGTTGCTTTGCCAAGCACGTCGCAGACTCCTTTTTTCCAGGACAAGCTGTTCAATTTGTTGATTAGTTTTGAATTTGTTGGGTTGTACATCCTTCCCTTGTGGTGTTGAGATAGTGGCTGCTGCAGTGAGTACGTCCTCAAGAGCATCAGTAGAGCAGTCGATATCCGCTTCGATGTTGAGCTGCGGGGTTAGTTCAATGTGGGAACTTACATATTTCTTATATTTAAGCCAGTTAGTTCTGTGCGACGTCAGCCTTTGGGGTTGATCTGTAGTTTCTGGGCTTTGAAGAAGAGTTATTAGTACTGGCGAATGGTCTGATGAAAGATCCGAAAGCGCTTTGGCACATATAATGTTGCGTGAGATATTTTTTGTCATTTTTTTTTTTTTGTCTATTAAGTCTGGTATCTTTCTGGGGTCTGCTGGCCAATATGTGGGGCTACCAGGGGAAACATAGTCCAATTTGTTGCTCAAGTTTATGATTGCATTATATAATTGCCTTCCTTTTGGAGTCACGAGACGCGATCCCCAGTGCGTATGCTTGGCATTATAGTCTCCTGCAGCTATGAAGCGATCTCCAAGTGAGTTGTAAAAATCCATGAATTGTCCTTCCGAGATTGTAAAGCGAGGCGGGCAGTAGACAGCGGCTATATAAAGGTTGCCGTTACCTGACTGCAGTTTAATAGACGTAGCCTGCAAGTAATTAGTTGAATACCTTTGGTGAAAGTGGTGCTTTATGCGTTCTCTGACTAGGACGCCGGTTCCGCCGTGGGCTTTACCATCTGGATGATCTGTGCGGTAGAAGGCGTAACCTCTTATTTGGAAGTAGTATTTGCTTGTGAGGTGCGTCTCTCCAAGCAGCATAACGTCGATATGATTTTCATTCAGGAACTGTGTTATTTCAAGTTTATGCCGTGAAACGCCATTGGCGTTCCACATAATTATTCTTAGACTAGACATCAGTTATTTGGACTGCTGAGCTACAAGCAACTGTATCACCATGTTCTGGTTTTGAACAAGTGTTTGCATGGTGGTTTTCATGAAGGACATTAATTCTGTTAGACTTTGTTGCATGGTAAGCATCATATCTTCCATTGTGCTTTGTGGCTGTCCTGGGGCTTTCTGAGCATTTTCTAGATTAGACTGGACGGGGTTCTCCATACCTGTTCGGAGGGCATCAGCGTATGAGAAGCCCTTGTGGGTATTTAGCGGACCAAATGAGGATCTTGCGGCCTTGGCAAAGAATACTTCCGGCGTCGTTTGTGATCTAGTGTACACGTTTCGTGTATTCTGATTGAGCGTTGCCGTCACTCTTCTCATGCGACTCTTCAACTCCTTGTAGACCACACAGCCCCTGTAGTTTGCGGTATGGTTTCCTCCGCAGTTCCCACATTTCTTCTTGTGGGGGTCTTCCTTGTTAGCAGGGCAGTTAGCGGAATTGTGAAAGTCTCCGCAAACTACACAGACTGATCGAAGTGTGCAGTATGTCCTGGTGTGTCCATACTCCTGGCAGTTTGTGCATTGCACTGGGCCGTTTCTTTTATGTGGCTCTTCCACCGTAATTCTTCGGTGCAAGAGGAATTGCAAGTTGTAAATGGTGTGGACCTCGTTTTTTTTCAAGGCTCTGCTGTCTGGCTCCAGCTCGACCTTGAAGAGTGGTTGCGGTTGTCTGTTTTTATTTATGATGTTGCTGACGTTCTTTGCATAAAAACCCTTTTCTTTAATGGCATCTATAATTTCGTTTTGGGTTACATCGGGCTCGATTCCTTTTAGTACCACTTGCAGGCCCTTGCTGCTTTTTAATTGGTACGTGTAATAATTTTTTTTTGATTCGTCCAGGTATTTCGACACAGATCGGAAGTGTTCTTCCGATTTCGTTTGCACTTTGGTTTCGTGAATATTCCCTTTAGTAAGAGGAACTACATGAAAATTTCCGTCCCCGACCAGCGCAACAATTTTGTTGACCAGGGCGTTCGAGCTTTTCTCCCTTATGTAGATTGGTGGGGGCTTTGATTTCTTTTGGGTCTCTTGACCCATTTCCGGTAAATCATCCGCTAAAAGGGCAAATCTGTTGCTGTTAGATCTCCTGGGTTGATCATTTTCTCCTTGGACACGGTTTATCTTTGGCTTGTTACCGACCGCGCTGTTCTGCGGGCTAAGCTTACGCTTGATTTGGATGTAGCGATCCATGCCGGTCTGTATGGCCGGGGCCGCCTGTTGAATATTGCCGATTTTGGCTTTGGAGCTTGCAGTTCTTGTTGTTATTGTATTTGGTGCTGCAGTTGATGACATCGCAGTCGTTTCCGCGATATTGGTCGTTGCTGTAGTTGTGGCTGTTACTTTTCCCGCCGTTACTGTAGTTGTTGCTGTTGCTTTTGCTGCAGTTGCAGAAATTTTGTCACAGCTTGTTGTTGGGGTTTTACACTGAGAACTCCATGATGTAGGTGTAGGAGTGGGTAGAGCGGGTGAGCAAGAACGTGCTCTTTGGCTATCGACCGCCAGACGGTTGCTCTTTGTCGCCGTTTCGTTGAGAAATACGAGAAATAACCGTTACTTGTTCGTCGCTCATTGAGCTATTTCGCGTGGCACTTATTATTTTATAAAATAATTATGCACTTGTTTTAATCATATCACTAGTTTTGAGTCGAAAACTATATATTTTTCTGACTTAGCGTCTTTTCGCTTATCTTGGAATTCCAGTAGTATATACTTTATTTTATTTTTGTCTTAAAATCATCCACTTTCTATAACTTTTTCCCGGAGCTCACGCGAAACACGTCCGCTATCTACGGCGGTATTAATTATTGAATTAGGGGTGATTGAAGAAAGTAACAGTAGCTGGAGTTCTCCAGTGACCTTGGTGCAGAAGGGCACAAAGAACCGCCTTTGTTTAGATGCGCGCAAGGTAAACTCACGAGCGATTAAAGACGCATTTCCCTTGCCACATATTGAGGGACTATTAAGTCGACTGCAGGAAACTTATTATATTTCGGCAATTGATTTAAAAGACGCTTTCTGGCAGATCCCACTGGAAGCCAAAAGTAGAGAAAAAACCGCATTTACTGTGCCCGGCAGACCCTTATATCAATTTACAGTCATGCCATTCGTGCCGACTGATGGACAAAGTAATTCCAGCCGCGCTACGTGACAATGTATTTGTATATTTGGATGATCTGTTGGTATGTTCTCCGTCTTTTGAAGAACATTTGGAAATGTTGCGACAGGTCAGTGATTGTCTAAAACGGGCAAAACTGACCATCAACGTAGAGAAAAGTAAATTCTGCTACAAACAGGCTAAATACTTGGGATATGTCGTAGGTGGGGGATGCATAAAAACAGACCAGTCAAAGATCAAAGCTATCCAGGATTTTCCAATACCTATCTCCGCCAAACAACTGCGAAGATTTTTGGGAATGACTGGGTGGTAACGGCGCTTTATCCAAAATTATGCACAAATTGCAGCTCCTCTACACGAGTGTTTAACAAAAGACCGACTCAAGAAGTTTGAGTTGAGTGAGGAGGGTATACAAGCGTTCGAGGCATTGAAAGTGAATATGGTGTCAGCGCCCGTGCTTCTCACACCAGATTTCAAGAAACCGTTCACTATACAATGCGACGCCTCTACAACGGGAGTGGGGGGAGTCTTATTTCAAACTGACGATGACGGCGGCAAGCACCCAATTGCATATGTGTCCGCTAAGCTAAATAAAGCGCAGCGAAATTATAGTATCACCGAATTGGAATGTTATGCGGCTATAATAAGTATCAGCAAATTTCGGGCGTATGTAGAAGGGATGCCGTTTAAAGTAGTTACCGATCACGCTAGTCTAAAATGGCTAATGGGCCAAAAGGATTTATCCGGGAGACTAGCGCGATGGAGTTTAAAGTTACAGGCATTTGATTTTACCATAGAGCATCGTAAGGGAGCTTTAAATGTAGTACCCGACGCACTGTCACGGGTACACATGGACGAAGTTCAAACACCTGCAGCTGAGGCCATGGAATTACAGCTAGACCTCAAGTCGGCCGAGTTTCAATCTCCGGAATTCAAAATGTTAATAGAACGGATCGAGGAAAATGCGGGGAAAGTATCAGACACTCAGATATCTGAGGGCATGGTGTACAAACGCTTGGGATTTAGCACCCATGATGTGATAAACAATGACAGGGCATGGAAACTTTGGGTTCCGGCGGAACTTCGCGCAGACCTAGTTTGGAGATCACATCATGCCATCACCGCTGGACACGGAGGGTTTCACAAGACACTCGCAAGGCTGCGGCAATGTTACTATTGGCCATCTATGACGACCGAGGTACAACAAGTAGTTAGGGACTGTGAAATTTGCAAAGTCAGCAAAACCTCCAACAAAACAACCAGACCTCCAATGGGCCAACAACGTATTACTGAACAACCATTGCAAAGAATATTTATCGATTTTATGGGGCCATACCCCAGGTCAAAGTCCGGTAACACAGTAATATTTGTGTGCATAGATCATTTCACCAAATTCGTTTGGTTGCAACCTATGCGAAAGGCTACCGCCGCGGGGGTCGTTGACTTCCTTGAAAAGAACATTTTTCATCAGTTCGGAGTACCGGAGTACATACACTCTGACAATTGAAAACAGTTCGTGTCACATATCTTCGCCGAATTACTCACCCGATATGGCGTTCAACCCGTAAGAACGGCATTCTACTCACCTCAGGCCAATTCAGCGGAAAGGGTAAACCGATCCGTTTTGCAAATGCTTAGGGCAGCAACTGACCAAAGCCAGCGAAACTGGGATTCGCAGCTAAGCTGAATAGCGTGTGCTCTAAGGAGCTGGCACCATGAAGCATTGGGGTTAGAACCATATTATGCTATGTTTGGGGCACGCATGGTTACGCATGCTAGTGTGTATCCAATACGCAGGCGTCTCGGGGGTCTAGGAATGGAAGAAAAACAAATCGACCTACCCGATAAAATGGAGCTAATTCGAGAGAAAGTGAAACAAGGACTAAACCGAGCTCACGAAAAGGCGGAAAGGACATACAACACCCGCTGCCGACCGGTCGAATTCGCTGTAGGTCAGGTTGTATACCGGAAAAACTATAAGCAATGTAACCGGGCCGAAGGATACAACGCGAAATTAGGACCCAACAGGATTCGCTGTGTCGTACTCCAACGAAAGGGAAATTCGTTATATGAGTTGGGAAATGGAGTCGGTAAGAGTATTGGAATTCACCATGCTAAAGACTTGTTTGCGGCTTGAAAAACTCAACACCCCAGGTCTCAACAAGCCAAGACAGATATAGGACCGTCATAGCCAAGGAAACATGTTCTCGAAGCCAACGATCCAAGCTGCCCTCGGCGATCTCACTCGCCTGTATGAGCTGGTGAGCGAGGAGAATAATCGGCGTACCGCCGCTTACGATCAGCGCCTCTGGGACGGGCTGCCCCTGCCAACACCGCCCAGCCTACTGCAGTTAAGCCTAACCGCCACCGACAGGCTAATCAACCGGGTGGCCATGGCTAACAGCTTCGATCAGAGGAGACCGGCGAGGAGGCGCAGCCTGTCGCCGGGTAATCGTGTTCCAGGGGAGCGCTTCGTCTGGCGAGGACGCTCCTACCTGGAGCATGAGGATCCAGAAGACGAGTACGCCGAGGAGCCGAGAGAAAGGAGCAAGTCCTTCTGAAATTCTTGTTCACCCATCTACGTCGCACTGTAAAACGACCCCCGTCTCGCTACTCGTCGGCAAGTGAAACAAAGTGACAATGACCAGCGGTCACTCCGCTCACTGAGCTGCTTAGCTTTTGATCTTATTTTTCTTTACGTTTTTTTGTGTTTATTTTAAAACCCCTATACACCAACACACTTCTTACATTTTTTTTTAATGTGCTGTTTTTAAATCCATACGAATAATTTTGTACAATTAGTGAATTGCAAACACCAAAACACCGCTCGATCTATATATATATATATATTATTAATTCTGCCTAACCTTCCAACAAATAAAAACCTCAACTCCGGAACGAGAGCTCTCAGCGATGGAATAACAGAGGGTAAGTCAACGGGACATTTTTCCCAATATTGTCAGACATATTTATATATATATATATGTACTCGTGCCCACCGTATACACTACATACCATATGACAAAGATATTAGCTTCCAAAGAAACACTATATTCTAAATACACCTAAATGCTAAGTACACCCAAAATATTAATCAATTCAGAATAGCTATAACAACACCTATTGACACACCTTCATGTCCAATACATGTATGAACTACCTTTATAATAAATTTGTAATGTGAACTTAAAACAACATAATGCATTGGTAGAAACCCATTAAAAAGGGGGGCATTGGTACCACTTGAAGACTGGGTCAAGAAAATGACATAACTTTTGATGAACGACATGAACAAAAGGGGATCGTATTGCACGGCCCGCGACGATCCAAAGGCGCACGAAGTTTGCGATTGGGGAGGGAAAACGGCCAAAACATAGCCCGATCGTTTTCACGATCAAGCATAAATATGCTTGCGGGGCAATGTGGACAGAAAGACAGACTGACGAACGATTTCTTCTATTTTTCAGGCACGTAAATAATTGTTCTGATTACGTTTGGAGAGGATAGTGGCGTCCAAAGAACCCACCCCAAATCCGGCGAGCTCAGCTGCACAAATCGTGTCTGCTATCCGGGCGGCCACTTCCTCAGCCCTATGTCCCCCAAGGACTGAAGCACCACGACAACACCGACGTAACAAATATTTTTATTTTAAAAACGTTGAAAATTTCTGTTTTTATTTTGATCCACTGTTTGCTTTCCACTATTTGGCGGGAAAACAGGAAAAAAGCTAGATTTTCCGAGCCCATAACTTCTAAACGACGATGACCGGCGTTCAGGTAAGATCAGTGGTCATAACTATGTGTTGTAGCTTTCTAATAATAACTAAGTCATATTGGAACGAACTCTGGACTCGCTATTAAGGTATACTAAGGGCGGTTCCTACCCTCCCTATCAAACTGCCTGACAGCTATCTGTCCGGAAAACATAGTCACCAGATAAAAGCAATTCGATTTTCTTCCCTCCTAAAATGTATCTAAACGTGAAAGAACAACATAGCACTGTTAACTTTACATTTATTTATCGATTACTTCTGTAAAACACAACTGTCACTCGGGTGAAAAAAAAAAATAAAATTAGAAAAATGTCGGGGAACAAAATTTGCTGAAAACACGTAAAAGTCGAAGCCTGGAAAGTTTTGCTCTTAAGTTTACTGCCCAGGCAGGAGTACAACGGCGGTGGAAGACGTTAAAGAACAAGTATGATCATCTTAAGAAGAAAAGCAGTGCCAAAATGCAAAAGTTGGAGGAGGAGTGGCAACCTCTACTTCTGTTTCTGCCGTATCCGAAAAGATAAGTAAAGTCATTCAACCAAACGCAAACATTCAAAACAGCTGTCTGTCTCTTCTTAGTATTATCGGTTATTGGAAATCATTTTTTTTTTTTCGGGCCGGAAAATATTTTACAGGGAGTCAGAGTCTCGGCTAAAGTTAGCTCTCACATTTACACGATAGAGAATCAAATTTTCTAAGGGCCGATTTTTCAATGTCAGGTTGGCTTTTGTCAATGAGGTAAATTGTTGTTTCAGAGTAATTTAGTCTCCAAAAATCATGTTTGCGTCATTTTACTGACAAATTTTTAACTAGTTTTTAATGTTGGGCAGCGAAGCGTGTGTGCCTGTCGCCGCGCCAAGCTGACTCATCCAGTAGGAGTTGGCAGTCACATGCCGACTACTGCAGACTGACCATACGTGGTGAAGAACCATATCCTGCTCGAGGTGCCCCTGCTCTAGACTAAATATGGCGGATCTAGAGAGGACAACTGGAAAAAACCCGTAATCACCGGTGTTACCGTGCCGTGCCCCTGTGACGAATGGCACTACGTTAGTGTGTCTTTTAACGGTGGCTTCCGGATACCTGGCACCTCCGGTCGTACAAGTGCCCGATCCGGGGTATGAGGCTCTACCCCGGGGGATACTCCCTTCCTCATTACTCGTGGGACCAAACTTATGGATACCAATGTAATTACCCCTACAACAACAGGGTGCTCTAGCAGCCCCAAATCGATTGAAATCGAACCCATCAGGGAGCCCGAAGATGCTATGGACGTTTGTTCACAAAGCTCTGGCACCGACAGCATCACCAAGGAAGAGGAAGAAACCCTTCTCGCCTCCCCCAAGGATGAAAAACCTAAGCGGATCGCGTTATCGGGCGCCGCAAGAAAGAGGCTGCGCAGACACCTTGCGAACGGCATACCCATGGAGGTGGCCAAAATGCTCGCACAGAAGCCTATGGACCCTCCAAGCGCTGTGCCCAGCAGGAGTGGCGCTACAGCCAGCAAGAGAGGTAGATCGGCCAACACGACCCCAGAAGAGACTGGCGAGTCTTCCACCGAGAGATGCGGCAGAACATGGCCGTCATCACAATTGCGCTGGACCCAGTATCTGCCGACAAGATGAAGTCGCTGGCGTACCAGCTGCACTTTGCGTGGGGCATGGCTACACTTAAGCCAAAGGCCAGCGCGCAGCCGAAGGCACAGGCGGTGGCTCCTGCTCTCGCAGCGGAGAAGCCCATCTGCTCCAAGGCCGTCTTGTCGGACAAGGCTGATCCGGCGCCGCAGAATGCCACTGATGGCAAAACAAAGGAATCCGGCGGCAACGAGGCTGGTGGCACCACAGTTGCCCAAGAGCCCGCATCGACGCGGAAGATCCTGCTCCCTCCCCTATATGGGCGTGTTACGCGCGGAACAGGGCGCGTCAACAAGGGTGTGAGGCGCACACCTGAGGAGGAGGCCCTTCTGCGCACTAACCGAGGCCGGAAGATGGCGGCTAGAGGCCGCAAGAGGGCGGACTAATGTCCTGTCCCCCTCTCCCCACTCTCCCCAACACCCGGAGACACCTAAGATGTCTCCAAGCAAACCTCCACCATGCAAAGGCCGCATCAGACGTCCTTTGTAAGAGGTTTGCTACAATGGACATAGAATTTATCCAGGAGCCATGGGTAAATGCCGGACGTGTCCTGGGGCTAAACACCCCATCCGGTAAGCTGCTATATGCAAATGACCAACTAATTAACAAAAATCTAACATTTGTTCCCTTATCACAGTTCATCACTGAAGACCTGGTGGCAGTTTGGGTCAAAATACCCACGGCCCACGGCGAACAGGAGGCAGTCCTGGCCTCCGCCTACCTACCCGGTGACACTGACGAGGTGCCTCCGGCGGCTACTTGTGCCCTGGTTGAGCACTGCCAGCGAAACCGGCTCCGGTGGATCATCGCCTGGGATGCCAATGCGCATCACACGGTCTGGGGGAGCAGTGACATCAACAAAAGAGGTGAGTACCTTCTTGAGTACATTATTAGTAATAACGAAGGTTTACTAAATCAGGGCAGCGAGCCTACATTTATTAACGCGATCAGAGAGGAAGTCCTTGACCTAACTCTCTGTAGTCTAAATATGTTGTCCGCTGTCTCAAACTGGCACGTTGCGAGTGAGATCACCATGTCTGATCACCAGCACATCCGATTTGATTTAGGATGTGCCGTGCAATGTAGCCTTGTTACTAGAAATCCCAAAAACACAAACTGGGATCTTTTCTGTTTTGAGCTTGAGCAATCCAGAGACTGCTCCACCCGTCCGATATTATCAATAGGCGAGCTAGAGCGTGAAGCTACTGTGCTTCACACAAACATTGAATCGGCATATCACGCTAGCTGCGAACAAAAAGTTCGTAAGATCAGAAGGGCTGTTCCCTGGTGGAACAAGAGCCTTGACGATCTTAAAAAGGCTGCGCGTAGGCTCTTCAATAAAGCAAAGAATGGGAAGGCCACATGGGATTCCTATAAGTGTGCTTTAACGCTCTACAACAAAGAGCTGAGAAGGTCAAAACGGGCTAAGTGGCGCCAACACTGCGGGCAGATTTCAACTCTCCCGGAAGCTGTCAGGCTACAAAAAGCCCTCTCAAAAGACCACTCAAACGGCATCTGTACACTGAAAAAGCCAGATGGAACACACACAAACAACCCTACGGAAACGAGTAGTCTACTCCTGACTACTCATTTTCCGGGGTGCGTGGCCGTGGAGCAACCCAACTCAGAGAGTGAGGCACCAAATTACCTCTCTGGGACTGGAGAGTGCCCACACCTGCGCGTGGCTATGGTGGCAGACTCCAACAGAACTGAGGGAAGGGAACCCCCCTATCAATCAGACCGTGTTGGAAGCATGCCCTATAGTTTGTTTCATCAAAATAGCGTACAATCGGCTATACAAAGTTTTAGTCCATACAAATCTCCAGGACCAGATGGAATTTTTCCATGCCTGTGGCAGCGGGGACTGCACCAACTTGCACTCCCCCTGGTCCGTCTATTCCGAGCTAGTCTCGTGCTTGGATACATACCAAGCAAATGGGCTAAGGTAAAAGTTGTGTTTATTCCAAAGGTAGGGAAGAAAGATTCCCAACTGCCTAAGTCCTATAGACCGATTAGCCTTATCTCCTTCTTACTTAAAACTATGGAGAAGATAATTGACCAGCACATCAGGGAGGTGAATCTCAAGCACCTTCCCCTACATAAGTACCAATATGCGTACAAAGCTGGTAAGTCAACTGAGACTGCCATTCACGCTCAACAAATAGCACTAGGTGCCTTTCCAGACATCTCAGGAGCTTTCGACAACACGTCATATGAGGCTATCCGTGCCTCTGTCGTACGCAAAAATGTCTCCACATCCATCATTAGGTGGATTCTGGAAATGCTCAAATCCAGAATCATAACTGTAGACCTAGGAGGAACCATGACCTCAATCACAGCCACAAGGGGATGCCCCCAAGGGGGAGTACTCTCTCCTCTCCTGTGGACTCTGGTCATTGACGAGCTACTGTATGAGCTCAACAACTTAGGATTCCTCACTCAAGGCTACGCCGATGACCTAGTCATCTGTATAGTGGGCTGGCATGAGCAAACCATCTCGGATCGCATGCAGCAAGCCCTAAATATAGTCAGCAGATGGTGTCAGGACAAAGGATTGTCCATAAACCCATCTAAAACTGTTCTAGTTCCATTTACCAGGAAAATGTCTCTTTCTTTAACTAGACCATCCCTAAATGGATCCACCATTGATTTTTCGGTTGAAGCCAACTACCTAGGAGTCATACTTGACTCCAAGCTCAACTGGAATTCACACCACGAAAAGACAATAAATAAGGCCACTCGAGCATATTTCGCTTGCAATAGGCTTTTCGGTAGAACATGGGGCCTAAGTCCCAAAATGATCTACTGGTCTTTTAACACTGTGGTAAATCCGATTCTAACCTATGCATCTCTTGCTTGGTGGACGAAAGCTACCCAGAAGACAGCTGCAGTAGCACTTACCAAAATACAAAGACTAGTCTGCATAGGCATTACTGGAGCCATCCGAACATGCCCCACTGCAGCACTTGGAGTCATATCTGGCATACCCCCTTTAACGATAACCCTGGAAAAGGAGGCCTGTCTGGGGGCACTTCGCCTTCAAAATATCACCGACATAAAAAGTGGTGATCTTACGGGGCATTTACGGGTTCTCGAACCCCTAACAAACGAGCCCATTCTGCGCGTAACTGACGAACAGAAACCCAAACTTGTCTTCCACAGAAACTTCTCTGTAGTCTTGTACACCAGACACGACTGGAACACAAAATCAATATCTCTACCCAGAGGATCACAAACGTGGTACACTGATGGGTCTAAATTGGAAAACGGAGACACCGGGGCTGGTATTTTTGGACCAAGGTTCAACAAATCCATAGCCATGGGAAAGTCTCCAACCATTTTCCAAGCAGAGATACACGCCATAGAAATCTGTGCTCGTGAATGCCTTCGCAGGAAAATGCAAGGCGCACGGATTTACATCTTCTCTGACAGTCAGGCGGCGCTCATAGCGCTGAGGTCCTTCACGATCTCCTCCAGACTTGTAGAGAACTGTTTCCAGCAGCTGAACGCCCTCGCTTCCAAGAACATCGTAACGGTGGGCTGGGTGCCAGGGCATGAAGGCCATATAGGAAACGAGGTGGCAGACTCCCTGGCTAAACGCGGGGCGATGACACCACTAATCGGCCCTGAACCGTTCTGTGGACTTTCGAAAGGACACAAAAGAGAACTGCTCAGGAATTGGGAGGAAAAGGAGATAAGTCGCCACTGGACCGACAGTGCAGTGCTGAGACAAGCCAAACAATTCCTCGTCCCCCAGATGTCGCGATCTTAGCGCATCATCAACCTAAAAAAGAGTGAAATTCGTACTCTAACAGGCTACCTAACGGGTCACTGCAACCTAAGGTATCACCTTAAGAAATTAAAACTTTCAGAAATCGACACATGCAGATTCTGTGAGATGGAGCCAGAAACATCAGAACATGTTCTATGTGAATGCCCCTCGCTAATCAGACGTCGACTTCAACAACTAGGAGGTGAACTTATCCCCCCCTACAGGATTTGGGAACAGATAGACCCCGCCAAAGTGCTCTCCTTTATCAAAAGCCTAGGTGTAGAGGTTCTACCTTAATCCTACAGGCCGGCAAAGACCTAACATCTGGTCGTGGTGCAACAAGGCCTAGGTAATAATAATAATAATCTCAGGGTCTGTACTCCTCCTTCCATGTTAGAGCCGTCGGTGTAAATGTTGAGGTGTTGATTATGGTCCTGACCGCTTTTCCAGTCGTCCGGTCCCATGAATGTTGATGCTTTGACATCCGGGTAAGTTCTGGGTATGTAGTCAGATATTCTGATCATGTCACGATCAATTGAACTATGCCCGAATCCTTGTAGCGATATATTTCCTGCTGCAACTAGGCGTTGTGCTGCTATTCCTGCAGTAAGTTGATCGTGGCAGGGCCTGCCGCTGTGTTTTCTTCATAAGGCTGTCGTACGTCCTCTTTTCCGTGGCCTGCCACCACACTAAGACTCCATACAGCAGAGTCCGACGCACAACCTATATGTAAATCCAATGCATTAGAG
Source organism: Drosophila rufa (assembly GCA_018153105.1). Classification (NCBI taxonomy): domain Eukaryota; kingdom Metazoa; phylum Arthropoda; class Insecta; order Diptera; family Drosophilidae; genus Drosophila; species Drosophila rufa. The sequence continues at coordinate 863,879 of JAECXS010000003.1, read as the reverse complement.
CGGGTGATAGGACCATATGCAGCTAAGCATCTTCTTGGATGCGTATAGCGCTGTGGTGGACTTTTTCACCCTCTGCATTACATTAAGTTTCCATGCTAGCTTGCTGTCCAGTACTATGCCGAGGTATTTGACTTGTGTTTTCGGGGTCAGCCTGGTTGAGTTGAATTTCGGGGGGATCCATAGCGGTACCTTGTATCTCTTGGTAAAGAGAATGAGGTCCGTCTTGTCCGCGTTGATACTGAATCCTACCTTCTTCGCCTAGTCACATATCTCCCTGAGTGTTAATTCCATGATAGAGCTGAGAGTCGATGGACAGACTCCCGTAATAATTAGGCTTATGTCGTCGGCATAAGCTGTTATTTTTAGGGCTTTCCTTTCGAATCTCTTGATTAGGCCGTCCACCACCATATTCCATAGGAGGGCCGACAGAACTCCACCTTGTGGTGTGCTTCTGTGCGCCTCCTTCACAATGGAAGCGGTGCCCCAATCGGATTGTACCCGCCTACAACTTAGAAGGTTCCTTATCCAGAGGTTGATGGCAGGATGCGTGCTGGTCACTTCTAGGCGTTCCATTATTGCTTCTGTCTTGACGTCGTTAAATGCTCCGTATATGTCCACAAACACTCCGAGAGTATATTCCTTGTTATGTAGGGCTCTCTCTATAGTTGCTACTAACGAATGCAGTGCCGTTTCTACTGATTTCCCTTTGGTGTAGGCATGCTGGTTGGTCGACATTAGTCTCCCTACATCATTTCTGATGCATAGGTCCAGCAGCTTTTCGAGTGTTTTTAGTAAAAATGAGGTGAGGCTTATCGGTCTGTAGTCCTTGGGGCTCATGTGACTGCTGCACTTTCCTGCTTTTGGCAGGAAGACAATCCGAGAGGTCTTCCATTAGATAGGGATATAGCCCGTGCTTAGTCAAGCTGTGTACATTGAAGAGAGCCATGGGGTGATCTCATCTTTGATCACCTGTGGCATGGCTGGAAATATTCCGCCTAGTCCTGGTCCTTTTATACCCGCGAAGGAGTCTATAGCCCATTGGATTCTTCTAGAGGATATTAGATCAGTTGGGGGGGGTTTTCAATCCCAGTTGCTAGGACCTGGTGCTCATTGGCACCGGAGACCTCCGTGCATCCTGGGAAGTGTGCTTGCATTAGTGCTGCTCGGGCCTCTTCGCTGCCCTCAGTCCACTGTCCGTCGTCTCGTTTAAGCTGACTCTGTAGGTAGGTTGCTTTGCTAACAACTTCCGGAGTCTAGCCGTTTCTAGGACCGTCTCGATATCGGAGCAGAAGCGTCACCACGTGCTTCTTTGCGCCTTGCGTAGTTGTTTCTTGTATTCTCTAAGTAGGGTTTTGTATTCTTCGTTGATGACATCATCTTTCACCTGCTTGGAGATTCTGAAGAATTCCCTGAGGTTATTTCTTTGTTTCGATAGGTCCTTGTTCCACCAGGGTGGCTTGGTCCTCATTTTAGTTCTCTATACTGGGCATGATGCATGATACGCATCCAGTAATTTCTTGGAAAGGGTCTCTAGGGACGTTTCTATGTCTTTCGCGGATTTTACTACGCTCGGACGTGTTGCGAGTCTCGTCTTGATTGTCTATTTAACCTTTCCCAGTTTGTAGCAGTAGTACGTTTGATGAAGTGGTAAGTATGTATGCTCGTCCCCCACATTAGCTACAGATAAGTTAGTTGAAAGTATAAATTCTAAGAGTGACTCACCTCTGTCGTTGATGTCGGGGCCCCCCCACACGCTATGATGTGCGTTGGCGTTTGCACCCACGAGCAGTTGCTGGTCTTTCGGGACGGGTTCAACAAGGCTCCTGAGTTCCTCCGGTGGAGCTGGCCTGTCGTGTGCCATGTAGCAGGAGGCTACCAGAAGGTACCCCGCTATCTAGCGTCACCACAGTCAGGTCATCAGAGCTGTAATGAGACATAAGGTTAGCGTGGATACCCTTCCGCTAGAGTACGGCGGTTCTATTCCTGCTTACCGATGGTGGGTAAAACAGATTGTAGTTGGAGGACCTTATCCAGCCACGGAATTGCCAGAGGCAATCCATGGCTCCTGGACCAAGGCTGTGTCGACGGACCCTTGCTCCATGGCAACCAGGAGATCCGTCGATGCGACCTTGCTTTTATGTAGGTTGAGCTGCAGAACCCTTAAGGTCATGGGCAGAGCTCACCTCCTGACGGATTGACTACTACGGTCAGGTCACCATCCTCCTCTTCCTCCGAACCTTCCAGAGTCAGATCCTGAGCGGCATCGACGATGGACTCCAGGTCCTTCTTCACCTCGCCCGCCTGTAGGGTGTGCGCATTTTTATCCTCGGGGTGGCTCTTTTTGAGCCGTAGGTATACGCTACCCATGCTCCACGCCATCTTCCCGAATCGTGGATACAGGATATCCTCCGCCTCTTTGGTGATCTGAAGGACTACACATTGGCCCGCCTCGTTGGGAAGTGGGCTCGCAATGTGGAGGATCCTCCAGTCAGCGGTTGGGATATCCAGGTTTTGTCGCTGTAGCAGCTTCAGCGCACGGTCCCCTTGGATTGCGATGGGAAAGAGTACCTTCGCCTTCAGTATGGATGGGATTAACTCCCTGTCCACCACATCTAGCTTGGCCCCCTCCCACAAAGCTTCCAATTGGTCGACCGTTTGCGTCATCCACTTCAGAGTCGGATCGTCCATACACTTCAGAATTTTTACCCCATTCAGCCACCCGGCACCATCGAATGGGGGCTGGGAGCCTTGGGGTCTTCCTCCATCCGTGTAAGCAGCGATTCCACGAGTCGCGCATGTACTTTCATCCACCCCGCCTCGGTCATCTTGCCATTTTCGTCGCTCCGGTCAATGAGAGCCACGATCAAACGTCGTTTGGTCACCTCACTGACCTTCGACTTCTTCTTCGTAGGCTTCGCTTTGCTGGGTGTTGGGCCTGCCTTCTTGGGCCTGCGTTGCCGCTTGCTCACCGGAGCGTCTTTAGCGGCGCTCTCGGCGAAGCGTTGCCTTTTGTTGGCAAGCATCTCCTCCACCTTAATGGCGAAACCTTTAGAGGCCATTTGCGGGAGTTTTGCGAAGTGCAGCCGGTTGTGCTCAATCCTTTGCTCTGTCCAGGTCAGCTTTTCCTTCTCCTCACTGGAGAGGTTGCTTGTCCTGGAGCCGGCTCTGGATCTTGAGGGCTGCTTTGTACTGCGCCTTCGCCTTCATCCCTTCGCTTGAGCGTTTCGGCGCGTCCCTGCGCAGGGAGCTGGTGCCTGGCTTTGGAGAGCGGAGAAGTTTCTCCTCTTCTTCGGGCGTAAGCTGCACGCTCTCCAGGTCCATGCCTGTCTCGACGACCTGTGCGGCTTAGCTTACCCAGCGGTGTTATTGTAGTGGTGGTGGCAGTAGCGTTGCAACTAGCATGATCTGCTCCCGCCATACCAGAGTGTGTGTGATCGCTGGCGACACGCAGAAAGGATTGCTCCTCCCCGTGCCCGCCGGTATGAGCAATAAGGCAATGCATTACCCGTTATCCGGGATAATACAGTACCCATTGCCCAGCCGGCACCCTCGTGGAGGGTTCAGTTGGAAGTTTTATGCCAGCCTTTCGGCTTAAAGTAAATAGATATTTTGAAAATTTGAGTAAATCGGATGATAAACACGGAAGTTATTAACAATAAAGTATCTATGTATATTTCTTCTTCTGTGCCAATTGGTGTTGCTTAACATGTTTCTAGCTACATTTGTCTTTTTTTGGTGTTGCTCAACATATTCCTAGCAAACTTTTTTCTTTTTGGATGTTGCTCAACATGTTTGTAACAACATTTGTCTTTAATACCCAACATTTTCATTTTTTCATGTTTCAATTTCACCCACTATGCTTTGGGTACCGGGTATCTCACAGTCAGTCACACTCGACTGTAGCTTTCCCACTTGTTTTACTCTATTGAAGTAAACACTCTGAAAATTTCCGATGCTTACTTTGGAAGATAAATAATAATCGCAAACGCGTAACCAAACAGACGTGTTTATCGGAGCTCCGAAAATATTAACGTTTTCACCGAAAATTATTGTCAAGAACTGCTCAGCTTTCGTCGCAAATTCCTAACTAGTGCACACAGCTCGAACTATAAAGAATAAAATTGAAAACTTCTGCAACAATAAAAACTGTTTGCAAAAGAAAGGTACGGATGGTTAAGGGGAAACCTCAGACGCAGCGTGCGAAAAGCAAGACGCGCGCGGTACATACATATGCACGGCGTTCCGTTTGTTTATGGAGAAAAACTTCGATTCCTATTCAAAAGTACTGCGCACTAGTTCGTAGGTGGCTTTACTAACCCTAGTCCAATAAATTGGTCGCGTTAACCAGAACAACATGATCACTGATCACTGATGGATTTCTTTCGATAGTGCACGATCACTCGTAAAAATTCGTCAGGTCCTTACAAACCCATCCGGACAACTAGGGGCCATATTGGCCTATGTAAGGCCCCATGAGGGCCGTCTGGGTTAACCTAACTGATCATGATGCAAAAACTCTTCCTTCATGATCAGCCAAAATGGATCGCCAAAAGAGTACGATCCCTTTACGCGATACATGATAGATTGCTGCTGGCGTATATCGATCTTGGAAATATCGATATAAATAACCAAAAGCAGAAATAGAGCAAAATAAATAAAATTATTGAACTCATTATAATTATCTATTATACTACTGTTGGCAAAAAGTAAGGTGAACTTTCAATTTAAAATTCGCGGGCTTAAGATGGCGGACCAATTTTTTTTTTTTGAGTTGGCAGGACTGTTGATGACATTTGGCGGTAATTTCATGTCAATGTCAGTATCAGTACTATATTTACGGTTGTGTTTACCAAACGATCAAGAGTGCATTTGTCGATTTTTACAATGTCTGATTTAATTGAACAGAGAAGTGCCATCAAATTTTGTTTGTGGAATGAAATTTCGGCTGTGGAAACGTTGAGGATGTTGCGGAAGGCCTTTGGTGATTCTACCATGTCCCAGAAAAATGTTTATAAGTGGTACAAAGACTTCAAAGAGGGTCGGGAACGTGTTGATGACTTGGAGCGCTCCGGACGACCAAATCAAGGTTATGATGACAGCTTTTTTCGATTTTCGTGGTGTGGTGCACTATGAATTCCTTCCACCTGGCCAAACTGTTAATAAGAAATATTATTTGAGCGTTATGTGTCGTTTGCGTGAAGCAATTCGTCGAAAAAGACCAGAATCATGGGCCAACAACTCTTGGTTTTTGCTTCTCGATAATGAACCGTCGCACACTGCACTCGTTCTTCGTGACCATTTCGCCAAGAATTCGACGCATATCGTTCCGCAACCACCGTATTCTCCTGATTTGGCTCCGTGTGACTTCTGGCTATTCCCAAAACCACTCCGGGGAACGCGTTTCGAGTCGATTGAAGAGATAAAAGCGGAATCGACGAGGGCGCTCGTGGCTATACCGGAAAGGGACTATTTGGCCTGTTTCGAGGATTTGAAGAAACGTTGACTTCTAATAGAAGCTTTCGAAGTTGTCGGTCGTGTTTTTTGCTCGCTCCTACGATTATTTTGATTCGCCTGTAAAGAGTCAATTAAAATTGTTGTCTTCGATTTTATTTAAATCAGCTGGAACGTTTCTTTTAATTACGTTACCATCGGACCGCAAAAAGTTTCTACCTTGCCAGTTTATAACATTTTATAAATTTGCATATATTGTCCTCATACAGGAGACCGCCTAGTGTTTTGTTTTTGGACAGCCACGGTGTTGTTGTTTACATTTCGACTCCGTTACAACGCGCTTGCTGCTCTTTCTCCTGTTACATCTCTCTCTGGATCGCCGCACTGACTGCTCTGCTCTCCTGGACTGCTCTCACGGTTACTCAGCTGTTGCTGTAAAGCTCTCTCTGAATTGCTGTACTTGCGCTCGCCGTTCTTCAACTGCGCGGGATTTGATTGCTCTCAGTCTGACAGCTCTCCCGATTTTGTCTGCTCAGAACCTACTCTCGCTGGATCGCTGCACTGACGCTGCCTATGCACGGTTTTGGACTGCTCTCCTGGTCTGATCTCCCGAACTACTCTGCTGTTGCTGTTGTTGCTGCTCCTTCCTTTGCCTATCTTCAATCTGCGCTGGATTTGTCAGCTTAAACTCTTGGCTCGACTTCGTCTCGTCTACGATTCCCCCGCGCTTATCGACGATTATCGACGCTCTTCACATCTCTTCGCTGGATTGGCCACTACGCTTTACTCTTTACTCTTGTCATCTCTTCGCTGGATTGGCCACTACGCTGTACTCTTCGACAAATCTGGTGCTCTGGCAAGTTTGTTTGTTACCTTATTTCTGTGCGCATAGAATAACACTGATAACAATTATGTCGGTCGTTTGTAATGCCAAGAAATGCGAATTTGGAGGTGCCATTACGGGCGACTCATACCTCGTATGCTGGCTGTGTGGTAACTGTGCACATTTGAAATGTGCCGGGGCTGGATCAAATGGCCGCCTTACAGACTTAATATCTAAAAAAAATTGCCTTAACTTGGTCTTGCATCGCTTGCCGCGAGATCGAAAATGAAATGCGTACATTTATGTGACAGATCCGAAATGGTTTTCTTGATGTACGTAAGGATTCCGCAGCCCTTAACGAAAAATTCACTGCCGTCGAGTCTCAGTTTCTTGGCCTCAAACTCTTAAGTGAGTCGCCCAAGAGAAAAATACCACACAATGTGGCCTGTATGAAGCTTATTGGAACACCTACTGCAAGTACGGTGCCAACGTTTTCTTTAACTACACCACAGGCACAGTCGGGCCATGTTGCTGTCCTCCCGCAACCAGAACCTAATGGTTCGCTCACACATAGTTCCGGACTTCAGATGGATTATGCGGGCGTCGTCTCACCGGAACCAAATGGATTTTTTACACCAAACAACTTTTTAAATTCGCCTGTCGTGATCGATAACCGACCGACTCCCGTACCAGCTGCAGTGGAGGCAGTTGCTTCTGCCTTACTAGCGGCCTCATCGCAGACTACAATAGCTCCGATCGTGACTACTCCTAGTTATGGCGCTAAACAACTTACTGGAGTTGCTCAACGCACCTCAAGACCGATTGCTGGAGTGGCTCCGACTAAATCGGTGTTTGTGTCACGCTTAAACCCGGATGCTACGGTTAAAGACATTATAGCCCACCTTAGCCACAAGTTAAACCTTTCTGCAACTGATTTCTCTGTCACCAAGTTTAATTTTAAATTGAGACGTAACATATCTTCTTTTAAGATTGATCTTTCTGATTTGATTCTACCTAGAGTTCTTGATACCAGAGTTTGCCATTGTACATGAATTCGTCAATAAGAATAAAAATCACAGTAATGCTCGTAGCTCCCAAAGTACTTTGACCAATTCAAAAAACAAAATCAATCTTTTTGCATACACTATCAAAATGTTCGTAGTTTGTTAGGTAAACTTAGCAAAATATACTCCAATAGTGTATCCTTTGATGCCAACGTTATTGCCTTTACGGAGACCTGGCTAAATTCGACAGTGTCGGACAATGAAATTCTCTGTAACAACTATATTATTTATCGATGTGATCGTCCCACTCGCACTGGGGGCGGTGTTCTCCTAGCCGTAAAAAACGATTTATCGTCGAAATCCATTATTCTACCAAATTTAAATGATCCAATAATTGAATTGCCGCCGACGAGGACGAGCTGCTACTGCTACCTACTGCTACTGCCACTGCTGGAGCGCTTCTCCAGGTCCCGCTGCGGAGTGTTGACCCGAGGGCATCTTTATGCGTCTGGTCTCTTCCGTCTGCTGCTCCACCTCATTGTCCAGTTGGCCGCTGGTGGATCTCTCCGCATTTTAGTCGTAGAACACCTGCGACGTGTCGCCCGGCCCATGCTTGCCCAGTCGTCCTGGGGCCATTACCATTCCCGTTGCCACTTCCCGAGGACGGGAGCTCTCATGATCCTTCTTGTACTCCTCATATGATCTGAAGCAGCAGCATTTTGGGTTGGCAGCCAACTAAGAAGAGGATCCCAGTAGGCGATCATTGGTCATGAACGAGCAGGGGATGGAGATAGCATGGCCATAATTTGTATACCCTTGCAGAGTATTATTGAAGGAAGCATCTCCAACCCCATAAAGTATTGTAACGAGTTGATTTCCTTGGTTTAGCTCACAACGATTATGTGCGGCTAGCTCAGTCGAGATCGTGTGCTTGTCCCACCAAATTTATATTATACGTGACTGCCCGCCCAGAGAGAACGCTTTGGGTTAAGTTAATATTCAGGTGTTTATTGCACTTCAATAGGATATTTGCAATACAATTTCCGCTGCGTCCTGCTCCTCCCGGGTGCGGCTGCACTCCTTTCTCGCCGATCGCTTGGTCGTCTCGCTGCCGAAGCTAGCAGGGTGTATCGCCCAGCCCAAGCTTAGCCACCCCGAACGCCCACTTCGCGACCTCACTACAAAGCTAGCAGAGTGTATCGCCCAGCCGAAGCCTAGCCACTCCGAACGCCCGCTTTGCAGCTTCAAGCACCGAGCTAGCAGGATGTATCGCCCGGCAAAGCCTAGCCACCCTTATCGCCCGCTCTGCGCCTTTGTCTGGGATATCGTCGACACGGTGTATCGCCCGGCAAAGCCTAGCCACGCGCGCAACTCCCACAACTTGATTCCACTCGACCGTTGATTCCTCCGATTGGTCCTTGCCACAGGACCTCGCTGTTCCTTGGGATGTTGACTCCTTAACTCCTTGATTCCTTGGCTCCTTGGCTCCGTGACCTTACCCTCTGAACGCGACAGATCTCAGCTTTGAAGTCTCTGCTCGGAAGGCTTGCCACTTCAAGCTCCGAACTTCTCGACTTTGCTTCTTGATCTTGGTTACTTGGGTCACTTTCACTGGCTCCGTTGACGCACTCGCTTGAATCCTCGCACTCGTACTGGTTCCTCTGCGCATGCAGCTGTGCAAAATAACCTAGAATCAAAACAAAGAATAATTAATTACTTAACCAATTGGAAGTATTTTTAGGTACGCACTTAGTGCAAAATAACCTAGAATCAAAACAAAGAATAATTAATTACTTAACCAATTGGAAGTATTTTTAGGTACGCACTTAGTGTGTTTTGCTGAGTATGTGACGTTAATATTTGAATACCCTGCAATTTCCTGCTCAACTTGATCTTTATTTGTGTCAGCTTGGTGGACATCTATATACTCTGCGAATTCATCATTAGCTAAAGGGGTTTCTGCTGTTTTACAAAGAGTGTATTTAACAAAATGTTGTATACTATTTTTGCACTCATTTATTACAGATCCCCTTTCAGAAGGAGAAAATTGAATGAGTTTGTTAGTGGGTGGGAAAAGAAATATGGCTATGTTGTGATATATTGTCAAATTTGGAATTATTGTAGCTAATATTTCTGAATGTAGTGCGAGCTTTAGCGATTGGATGATATCAATATCATTGTATTCGGACAGACATGATTTCTTTAATTTATTTATATTCGGCAAAACTAAATGAATAGTCGGACGTTTGCTTGCTTCAAGTTTTTTTGAAACATTTTCAAAAACTTCTAATAGGCGGACAATGGAACCTAAATGCTTTATATTAATACCTTCAATTCCGGATGTCTGGTTTTTATCTTTGAGCATAGTGGTTAAGTCAATCCAATTAATTTCTACTGATTTCAACAACTAGTAGTCCAGCGAGTGGGACAAAAGCTTTTTAAAGAAAACCCTAAAGGAGAATTCAGTCCTGACTTTTTAAAATATTTGACAAGCTTGGTACATATGGTGACGATAATCCCCATCTCTGGAACAACATCGATAGCATTTCCAAAAGCGTTGTTTATCAGATGGTTGATGCAATGGACTTTCTCAAAATCGCTAAAGGCTTTTATCATATTGGACCCACGATCTGTAACAATGATGGGACTGTCCTCTTCAAGATTACATCCGAAATCCTCTAATATGTCATCTGTTTTTGCCAGAATATTTATACCTAGGTATAGGAAATAGCATTAATATCTAATTGTACACTTGTAGACAAGAATAACAAACCTGTGCATGACTTTTCTTTCATGGCCATTAGACGTTCAACCAGAACTCCTATCTTTATGTAGGACAAATACGACGACTTCAAAAAATTATCTGTCCATATGTCACTTGTGATGGCATATCCAAAGGCTTTACATTTTTGAATTTCGGCTTTTATTGGGCCAAAATGAGACTCATAAATCTTGGTTATGTTTCTCGAAATTGTGGTTGGTTGCGGTAATAATTTATCGACGTCGACATTGGCACCAAACTTTGCTCCAACATTGATTAAAAATGATGCAAACTTTTTAAAGCCGGAGTCGTCGATTATTTTGAATGGACGACAGTTCTTAGTGACCCATTCGGTCACAACAGCTACACCCTCCTGTTTAATTGCTAAATTCACATCAATAGGGGCTTTGCAAAACTTAGTGGTATTCGCTAAATAACATTTGTGCTTCACTAGGTTTGATGTACTTCCTGCAAACTTAAAAACAGTAAAACACATCTTACAGGCTACAAGCTCAGCCAATTCCACTCCATTTTCGTTTTTTATTTTTGAGGAACATTGTCACACTTCGCTTCGGCCTCTCTTTTCAATAAAGCTATACATTCCGCTTTGCAACATCTCCTTTATATGATCTGGACTTTTCTCCTTTACACCCACTGTGCTTTTCAAAACCTATATATTTTAAGGATATTAAATTAAATCTGAAAAAAAAATCACACATAAAACACTTAAAGGCAGGTCACAAACACATAGTTATTAATCTAAGCTAAAACATAACATACAAAACAAGTTATAAACCAAGGAACATATATTACAAGGTGAGTTCCAAAGTAAACAGGACTTTTAACAAAAAGACAGAACAAATAGTTTTTTCGGCAAAATCAATTTATTTTATTCAAAATAGTCTCCTTCTGCTTTAATACAGCGTTTTGCACGGTCCAAAAGCATGTCGAACGAGTGTTTTAGCTCGTTGCCCGGTATGGCCGCCAGTATGCCGGTGCAAGCCTTTTGAATGGCCTCTACGTCTGCATAACGCTTTCCTTTCATCGGCAAATGCATTTTTCCGAAAAGGTAGAAGTCGCACGGTGCCATATCAGGTGAATACGGGGAGTGGTTGATGGTTAAAATGTGATTTTTGGTCAAATAGTCGGACACAAACGTCGATCGATGAGACGGCGCATTATCGTGCAACAATCGCCAACTTCCATCTTCGCGATATTCGGGCCGAACACGTCGAATACGGCGCACCAAACGCTTCAAAACTCCAAGGTAGAATACCGCATTAACGTTTTGGCCGGGTGGAACAAATTATTTGTGGACAATACCCTTGGAATCATAAAAACAAATCAGAATTGTCTTCACTTTTGACTTCTCCAGGCGCAATTTTTTGGGTTTCGGCTCGTCGTCATTTATGTCCTCACGACCACTTTGAAAACGTTGAAACCACTCGTGCACTCTGCTACGGGATAGGCAATCATCGCCATAAACTTGTTTCATCAATTGAAACGTTTCGGTAAAAGTTTTACCAATTTTAAAACAAAATTTAATGTTGGCTCTTAGTTCGAAGCTCATTTTCGCACCGATGACAAAAACATACTGACACTTAAAACGCAATAACCTCACTTCCAATAGATGAAATGTCATGAAATTGTTACTGGAAGTCGATAAACGATAGCAGATTCTAACGCACCAGTTGACATATAGATGGCGCCACTAGAGGACGCTAGATTAAAAAAGTCTTGTTTACTTTGGAACTCACCTTGTATATAGACTTTATGGGGTCGGAGTTCCTCCTTCTGCCTGTTACATACATTATCGGTTGGCACTAACTTATAATACCCTTGTACCCTATGGGTACCGGGTATAAAAAAATGGCGAACAAAAATGAAATAAATTTAGTTATGCCCACTTCCGCCTCCAGCCGTGATTTTCGGCTTAAGGTAAGGTTAGTTTAACCCGGGCGGCCCTCCCAGGGCGCTGCATAGGCCAATATTGCCATTAGTTTTCCGGATGGGTGAGTATGAACCTGGCGATAGTTTAGGAGGTTTCGAAGTCCTTAAGGATCGACGTGTTTTTCGCGAAAGCAAGTAGTTTGCCTGGCGTTCTCCTGGATGCATCTTCTAGCGATGCCAATACCGGGGCGCCTAGGTGTCTGATCCTTGCTCGTGATAGGGCGGGGCACTTGCAGATAAGATGCTCCAAGGTTTCCATTGGCTCGGATTCATCGCATTTCCTGCAGTTGCCATTGATGGTGAGCTTAGCTTAACTGCGTGCCTCGCAGCCAGGCAGTGTCCAGTGAGGATTCCCACTAGCAGTCTGCAATATTTCCGTGGTAGATGCAGTACTTAGTGGCTGAGTTTGTCATTGCGTTCCTCACACATGATCTTCGAGATATTGCAGGTTGTGGAGTTTCTCCACCTTCTTTTGATTTGCACGTCGGCCCGTCTCTCAAGCTCGCTTTAAAGCGTTCTTAAGGAGACAGGTACGTTCTCCATTCTGTCATTCGCCAGCCTTCCTTTGCAAGATCGTCCGCCGCCTCGTTACCATCAATGCCCTGGTGGCTGGGAACCCAGTAGATCCGCGCTGACTTTGTCGTGCTGAGGATATCTAGTGCCTCCCTGCTCGCCATTACATTTTTGGAACAGACGACTGATGACTGCATGGATTTTATCGCCGCTTAGTTGTCTTCGAATATGTTGACCGTCTCGTATTGGCGGCTTTTACTCTGCGCGGCCTCTGCTGCTTTCCTGATGGCAAATACTTCCGCCTGAAATATGCTGCATTGGCTCGGTAGCTTATATGACAGCCTTATCTCAGGGTCTGTACAATATATGCCCGCTCCTACTCCTCCTTCCATCTTAGAGCCGTCGGTGTAAATGTTAAGGTGTTCATTATGGTCCTGACCGCTTTTCCAGTCGTCCGGTCCCATGAATTTTGATGTTTTAACATCCGGTTAAGTTCTGGGTATCATATAGTCAGATATACTGATCATGTCTCGACCAATTAAACTATCCCCAAATCCTTGTAGCGACATATTTACTGCTGCAACTAGGCGTTGTGCTGCCTTTCCAGTAGTAAGTTGCGCGTGGATATGTATGGGGTATGTATGGTATATATCTATATATCTATAGGGTAGACCTCAGCGCCCCTGATATGCAGAGCAGTGCCTGCCGCTGAGTTTTCTCCATAAGGCTGTTGTACGTCCTGTTTTCCATGGCCTGCCACCACACTAAGACTCCATACAGCAGAGTCGGACGCACCACCGATATGTAAATCCAATGCATTAGAGCGGCTGATAGGCCCCATGTGCAGCTAAGCATCGTCTTGGATGCGTATAGCTCTTTTTCACCCTCTCCATTACATTGGGTTTCCATGCTAGCTTGCTGTCCAGTACTATGGCGAGGTATTTGACTTGTGTTTTCGGGGTCAGCGTGGTTGAGTTGACTTTTGGGGGGATCCATATCTTCTTGTATCTCTTGGTAAAAACAATGAGGTCCGTCATGTCCGCGTTGATACTGAGTCCTACCTTCTCCGCCCACTCACATATCTCCCTGAGTGTTAATTCCATGATAGAGCTGAGAGTCGATGGACAGATTCCCGTAATAATTATGCTTATGTCGTCGACATAAGCTGTTATTTTTGGGGCTTTCCTTTCGAAGGTCTTGATTAGGTCGTCCACCGCCATATACTAGGAGGGCCGATAGAACTCCACTTTGTGGTGTGCCTCTGTGCACCCCCTTGACAATGGAAGCGGTGCCCCGATCGGATTGTACCCGCCTACAACTTAGAAGGTTCCTTATCCAGAAGTTGATGGCAGGATGCGTGCTGGTCGCTTCTAGGCGTTCCATTATTCTGTGTTGACGTTGTTTAATGCTCCGGATATGTCCACTAAAACTTCTTTGTTATATAGGGCTCTCTCTATAGTGTCTACTAACGAATGCAGTGCCGTTTCTACTGATTTCCCTTTGGTGTAGGCATGCTGGTTGGTCGACATTAGTCTCCATATATAATTTCTGATGTGTAGGTCCAGCAGCTTTTCGAGTGTGTTTAGTAAAAATGAGGTGAAGCTTATCGGTCTGTAGTCCTTGGGGCTCATGTGGCTGCACTTTCCTGCTTCTGACAGGAAGACAATCCGAGAGGTCCTCCATTGGATAAGGATATAGCTCGTGCTTAGACAAGCTGTGTAAATTAACGATTTGGTGTGGTCCCACGCCGCGGTCCGATGACGTCAGCAGCTAGGGGGATGATTGGTCTTGCCTACGTGGTATTCGTGGCAAGAGGAGTTCCTGGCAGGTTGCGACCAGGTTGTCTTCTCTTCTGTGGAAGATTAGGTTGGGAAGAACTTTCTTCCGTTGTTATCGGCCCTTAAGGCGCGATAACCCAATTCAATAATATAACGGCTTAGCCGGAGCTTCGGTTAGGAGCAAGTGCTCTTTATTCAATGCTAAACAGAACTGAACTTAAGAATTAACAAAGGCTCATGCATGACCGGATGCCCGTGGCGGACCGCTGACCATGCACATTTTGCAGAAGTCATACGATCGCCGTCAGCCAATGAGACAAAGCCACGGCCCATAATAACAAAATATGTTGGCTCAGCTCTCGGGCCCTTTGGGGTGGAACTAATTTAAGGTGGACCATACATGAGAGGTATAAGAAGTGTAATAATAATAATAATAATAATGATAATAATAATAATAATAATGATAATAATAATAATAATAATAATAATAATAATAATTGATATTAATAAAGGGAATATGAATTGGCCTGCTCAGCCCAAGCTAGGAGTTGGTTGTTAACTACTCTCCCCTTAAATTAGACGCCGTCCTCGGTGACAGCCAATTCGTCGATGGACTTTCGAAATTGGGATGCCTCTCGTTCGCGCCTGCAGTGTTGTTGGAGCAGGACCAAGCCGCATAGTGTGAGGCTGACGGCGACTCCCGCGGCGAACCAAATCCTTGGGGCACCTCCGGCCGACACGTCGTCTCTGAGCTCCTGCATCAGACGCAGGTTGTGCTCGTTCATCCGCTGTAGTAGCGGCAGACTTAGTATGTGATCGTGTCCCGTGATGTTGATTAAGGGAGAGGCCGCGATTCCCGGGCTCTTGTTCACAGAGTGATTGAGGTTCCAATACACGGAGTCGTTAATCACCGCCTTCCTTTCGAAGGTGATAAGGTGGGTCCCTACTATAGTTGTTGTGGGACCGTCGTCGATGGTAATCCTCGTACGTTTTTCGTTGACGATTATTATTCGGTCGTCCACGATTGTAAGGGGTTCCAGATTGCTGGGCCGCGTCCGGCATGTGGCCGCCCCGCCTGCATGTAATTGCCTGGCGCAGGTGTCGTGAGACGCCTTTTTGCAAAATGTGGCCAAGTTGGCAGAAGCGCAATCGGAGACTGCTAGGGTTCCGTCATCGCATTCCGCTACGATGTTGTCTTCTATTTGTAGCATAGTATGGTAGTGTGCAACAGGGAAGAGCAGGACTTTTTTACAGATAAGCTTAACTCTAGGATACTGAACTATGACATGTATAAAAACATTAGATTGAAAAATTTTAATCTTAGATACATCCATAAGACTAACTATGGTTACCTCCGTGAGCTGTTCGTCAAAGATAGATTTAAGGTCATTGTGATTAAATATAATCGGATTTATAATGTTGTTTTTGGCAAGTGTGATTGTGAGCATGCAATTTTGTAATTCTGAAATAAGGATTTTATTCCTGGCTAGAAGTGTTTCGAAAAGGTGGCCGGAGTCGACTAACCCGTTCCTTTTTTCCCTGAGAATTTTATTTACTGTGTCTGTAAGTTGGTTAATGTGTTTCTGTGTCTCTGTGTTGATTACAACCTACCTATTGTTTGCCTCAATAAGTGCTGCTTCGTTAGTCTTAATTTTATAGAGGTCCTCCGCGTCGGGCGTGCCTGCCACGACCTTGAGTGCCGAGCCCAGGAAATCTAAGCTCCTGGCCATTCTATGGTGCACAGTTAATTCATCCAGCATGTTCTGGGCATGGTTGACGTCAACTTCCAGTAGCTTCCTCATGTGCGATTGTGGGAACAGCTCGAGCATTCTGACCGTAGAGTCAATTATGCTGGAGAACTCAGACAAATTTGTCGAGTGCCTAACCAGGCCATATTGTTCCCATACTAGTACATTCCCATCCAATATCGGAATATATTTTGCGTGAGAGAAGTCGGTGATTCGCGCGGTTGCTATGGACAGCAGCGAGATGAGTATAACAGCAAGCCTGTGGAAATTATAGTAGTCTTGAGTTTTGCATAACATAAGGGCGAGTATGGATGGTGGAGATGTTTATTTGATATTGTCCTTATGGACCACCCTCCCCTTAATGAGAACAGACGTTTCTAAGTCTGCTTCTATGCGCTCTTCTGAATAGAGTGGCGTCAGCTTATTTCCGAGTCTTTTATTATTGCGCACGAGAACCTTTTCCCCAACTTCAAAGACTCTGTTTTGTCTTGCGGTGTTAATTCTGTCGAGGTTGGTCTGTTGCGCCTTGTCAATCTTGGCCCTAATAGCCGATTTGACTTCGTCGCTGCTGGCATGGATAACTTCCGCTGGCCTACAATCCGTGACTGAGTGCAACGATCTATTGAATTCTACTGTAGCCCGCCAAATTAATTCCACAGTGTCGTCAATTTTTTTATCGATTTTGAGGCACCTGGCTATTTCTGCCAAGGTACTGTGGAATCTTTCCACTTGGCCGTTGGAGCTACTATGAAGCGGTGGCGCATTAATGACATTGATGCTGTATTGGTTTGTCAGCAAAGACGTAATCGTTTCCGAATTGAAGGAAGCCTCATTGTCACAATAGATGGTTCTGGTTTTGTGGTAGAAGTTTACCAATTGGAGTATAGGGGCCCGTACATCAACTATTGCCCTAGAAGTTAAGGGCTGTACGATGGCGAACTTTGAGAACTTATCGATGCAAGTTAGGAAGATCTTTTTGTCGGTAGAAAAAATGTCAATATGTAACATCTCCCCTACATATGAAAGAATTGGGGTTTTTCCTAACTCCTGTCGCTTGGGGTGGCGATCGTATTTGGCTTTATTGCAGACTTTGCAATTCGCGACAACTTCGCTGGCCAGTTTTGACATGTTCGGGAAATAGTAGTCGCGAAGAATTTGCTTGGCGTTTTCCTGCGCAGCCCTGTGGGCGCGGTTGTGTTCGGCATTTACAATTTCCAGCTGTTCATTGGTATTTGTGATGTCATTAACAAAGTTTTTACAGTGCCAAAATTTTGTTGCTGGGAACTCCTGCCTCAAGGCATGTTGAACACAAGCTAGTGTCGGAAAGTCGCAGTGGATCGCGTTTACGACGTTGGCGTTAATGATTTCTTTAACAGATTCGACCAGTAGGTTTTTGTTATTAAAGTAAATAACGTGGCGAGTTCTATTGCCAAAAACAATGAAGTCTCGCCGAAGTGGTTGATCTGCTTCTTCCAAAATGATTTGGTTTCTGAAGCAGTTCAGAGGCTTGTCTGTGGTTTCTATGGTATACGAGAGCGAAAGCTCACTATGCACCGTGGCTGCATCGGACTGGGCCTCAGCCTCTAAGTTGTTCAAGGGTTGTCGGGACAACGCGTCAGCTACCAGGTTTTGTTTTCCGGGTGTGTAGAACACTTTGTTCTCATCAATAAATGCTTTCCATCGCTTAATCTTAGCGTTGGTATTCTTGTCAGATACCGCGTATGTGAGAGGCTGGTGGTCAGTGAAGATCCGTACCTCCTTGGTACCGTATAGGTAATTTTTGAGCTTGCCTATTGCCCAGACTATTGCCAACAATTCTCTTTCGTTGGTGGCGTAGTTTAGTTCGCAGTCTTTTAGCGTGCGCGAAATCATGGTAATAGGTCTTTTATTTTGGGATAATACCGCGCCTATTTCACTCGCTGAGGCGTCGGTGGTTAAGTCAAATGGTAATTTGAAATCGGGGTATGTTAATATGACATCTTCTGATGCCAAGATGTTACGGAGGTGGTCGAATGCGTTTCGCTGGGTCTCATTGAACCTGACAGCTACTTTTTTCGATACATTCTTGCTGACCGTTCCGTTTTCCCCTTTAAGGATGGCGGTAAGTGGCCTAGCAATAGAGGCAACATTTTTTACAAAACTTCTGTAATAGCTTGCCAGGCCAAGGAAGGACCTGAGGCTATACAGGTTTTGTGGTTCGGGGAACTCTTTTATTGCCCTAACCTTTTCTGGGTCTGTTCTAGTTCCGCCTCTGGTGACAATGAATCCCAAAAATTCTACGCTCTGCTTAAAGAACTTTGTTTTTTCCCGTGCCACCCTCATGTTGGCATCTAGTAGCCGCTTAAGCACTGTGTCGATGTGCTTAACATGTTCCGTTTCATTCTCGGAAAAAATTATGACGTCGTCAACGTAGACGTAACATATTTTGCCAATTTCTTCCCGCAGCACATCATCGATGGCTCTTTGGAAGATACTCCCTGCGTTTTTTAGGCCGAAGGGTAGTCTGCAAAATTCGTACTTCCCTCCGTTAACTGAGAACGAAGTCTTTTCTCGGTCCTTTTCAGCTAGGTATATTTGATGATACCCTGACTTTAAATCTAAGGTGGTAAAGAATTTGGCTTTCCCCAGGTTCGCTAGAATCATGGGTATACTTGGCATGGGGTAGCGATCGGCGACTGTCCGCTCGTTCAGCTTCCTGAAGTCGATTACTAATCGCTTCTTCCTGATGCCATTATCGTCAGTCCCTTTTTTGTCAACTACCCAGGTAGGGCTGTTGTATGGGGATCTGGACGGCCTAATTATACCATTACTCAGCAGCTCCTTGATTTCTTTGTTTACAAAGTCTGCTGCCCCCATAGGATAGGGATATAATTTGGAGTAGACAGGTTCGTCACTCGTAGTTCGAATAGTAGCGATGACCGATGTGTTAAAGGTAAGCGCCTCGTTAGAGGTCGAAAACACCTTAATTCTTTGTAGAATAATTTTTTTGAATTCGGCTTTCACCGAGCTTGGTACCACTATGTCATCGATTTTGGTAAAATTGACGTTTTGACAGTCGAAAAATTTGAGCTTTTCAGTGACGTTTGCGTATTTTATTACCCCGTTGCCTAAGTCCAATGCTACTCCTGCTCGCGTTAGCGAATCGAAGCCTATTATAGCATCGAACGTGCTCAGTGTGTCCAAGAGAAAAAATGGGGCGTCTAACCCAAAAATGCGCATTATGCACTTGCTTTTGACGTCGCTGGAGCCATGAATAGAGCTCACAGTGAAAGGGGTCTCAACCGGCATTACATTTATTAGCTCCTTTACGGACTTAACGTAATTTTTTGCCGCCCCGGTGTCAATGAGGATTTTTATTGTTCTGCCAGCCAACTGTCGCTCGACGAACGGCAGTCGGGAGCGTTCCCTAAAAAATGAAGGAGGTCGTTAAGTTCAGGAGTGTCACTGTCTTCTTCAATGTTGGCAGCCTCAGCGTCGGCTGTGGCGGCATAATCAGCTTCCTCCTGCTGGGGCTGGGCTATATTATTAACGCGTTGGCGTCTTTGGCCCGATTGACGCTGAGACGAGTTCTGCCTTTTGTAATTGCTATTACTTGGTGGCTTCCCCCAGTTTGTTTCCTGCCTGAATTTGGCCGTTGAGGGGTCTACCTCCATGGGTTGAACTTTATTTTGGTCTATGGTCTCAGGATCCTTGCGCTTCGGCCAGGGATTGTCCTCATGAGGCCTGCCTTGGCTCTGCTTAGGAATAAAGTGCGGATTTTTATCCTCACTTCTCCATTGCTTTCCCTGTCCCTTATTGTTGCGTCTATTGCCCTCATTAAAAGAGGACTTGTCTTCTATAGCTTTCGCGTAAGATGCCGCGAACGCACTTCTTTCAATGCTGTTCTCGGCTTCCCG
The DNA here is from genome assembly GCA_018153105.1 of Drosophila rufa. NCBI lineage: Eukaryota > Metazoa > Arthropoda > Insecta > Diptera > Drosophilidae > Drosophila > Drosophila rufa. The sequence goes on along the minus strand of JAECXS010000003.1, from coordinate 843,955 downwards.
TGCTAGGGCTAGCGCAGACGGTAGGTCTTTGGGTTGTGCTGGCAGCACGAGTGATTTAAGTGGTCTTTTAAGCCCTGCAATAAATGCGTGAAGGGCGTCGTCCCTAACCTCCTTGTTCAGGATGGTTGCCGTGTCCGCACTATGCGACATAACTATTTTGTTCGTGACGAGCGTGAGTTTCCTCTCGACTTCGTCATAGTATGCCATGAGATCGGCATCGCGTTTTTGAACCATCTCCAGATTCTGACGTAGTACGCGTAGGGACGTTGTGTCCGCGTATGTGCAATCCAGCCTAGCCAAAATTGCATCGAAATTTAACACGGTATTATGGGACGTGAGGAGCGCTCGCGCGTTACCGCAAATTTTGTTTTTGATAATAACCACTGCTTCGTAGTGGGCCTCGCTGCCTTTGTATCTCTTGAATACCTCATACGCATCTGATGCGGCCTGCCTCCACGACACGTATTCGTCGTGGCTGCCACTAAAGGTTGGGAGCGACTTCACAATGTCTAATTTGACATCGCACTTTATGGTGGGGTCCGGAGTTACCCTCTCATAAACCTCTACTTGGGGTGCCTGCACAGTTAACGAGCTGACCTGGTTTCTAACTGATTCAATTTCTGCTCGCCAGAGCTGCTCCTGCGCGGCTAGCGCGGCGCCGACGGCATTTGTTATGAGCGCTTGGATCATTTCCGCGTTCATTTCTGCTGAGTCTGGTTGTGCCACTGTGGGACAAAATCCGATTTCTTCACTATCGTCACTGTCTACTTCTTGCTTCACTTCCCTATATTCCCAACTCATCGGCCGCAAACGGGGTTGAGTGAGTTAATCGGCAGTAATATGGGCGACAAATTTAAAATTTAATAATTTAAGATTTAATAATAACCCCGCTGAACTTGGCAATCGTTTGGCGGAGTCGCTGCACAGTGTGTGGAGTCACAAAAAAATTCGATAAAACATCACAATAAAAACGCAGAATTTATACATTCCTAGACAAATTCCAGTCGGGAAATGGTTGGAGCGAAGCAACAGGCTTAGCAATCACACAGGCACACTGGACACAAAATTTCTGTTTCTTTTTTTATTTAGAAATAAACACATGCAAATCAAGTAAATTCACAGAATAACTAAGGGAAAAAGGTGAGGGGCAAATTTTCACATGCGTAATCGCCACTCAAAAATGCAAATAAATGTATATTTCAAATAATTGTTTTTGTTGTATTTTTAAACACAGAAATTGCTAGCTCTGGCACAAGTTTGTAAATAAAAATTTTGTCGATATTTATTGACTTGTATAGAAATTTAAATGGTTGTGGAGAATTTGTACACAATATATTTTTTATAATATCACGTATTGACCTCTATCTTAGGCGCACAGTCACTTACATTTTGTATTCCTCAAGGTGAGATTCGAATAATATAGTAGTTGGGCGTCAATTAACGATTTGGTGTGGTCCCACGCCGCGGTCCGATGACGTCAGCAGCTAGGGGGATGATTGGTCTTGCCTACGCGGTATTCGTGGCAAGAAGAGTTCCTGGCAGGTTGCGACCAGGTTGTCTTCTCTTCTGTGGAAGATTAGGTTGGGAAGAACTTTCTTCCGTTGTTATCGGCCCTTAAGGCGCGATAACCCAATTCAATAATATAACGGCTTAGCCGGAGTTTCGGTTAGGAGCAAGTGCTCTTTATTCAATGCTAAACAGAACTGAACTTAAGAATTAACAAAGGCTCATGCATGACCGGATGCCCGTGGTGGACCGCTGACCATGCACATTTTGCAGAAGTCATACGATCGCCGTCAGCCAATGAGACAAAGCCACGGCCCATAATAACAAAATATGTTGGCTCAGCTCTCGGGCCCTTTGGGGTGGAATTAATTTAAGGTGGACCATACATGAGTGGTATAAGAAGTGTAATAATAATAATAATAATAATGATAATAATAATAATAATAATAATTGATATTAATAAAGGGAATATGAATTGGCCTGCTCAGCCCAAGCTAGGAGTTGCTTGTTAACTTGTATATTGCTGAGAGCTATGGGGTGATCTCATCTTTGGTCACCTGTAGCAAGGCTGGAAATATTCCGTCTAGCCCTGGTGCTTATATAAATGCAAAGGAGTCAGTAGTTGGAAAACCTAACTACTGGGCCATTTTATCGCTAATTAGGGTCATAAATTAGATTAATGAGGGTCACCTGTCAACCCTTAGGATTAATGAGGGTCAGCTGTCAACCTTTAGGGTCATAAATTAGATTAATGAGGGTTATCTGTCAACCTTTAAAAGGTTGTGATCATAAAATGTAATTAATGAGGGTTCGATGTCAACCTATCAATAAAGATAGTCTATTAGTCATGTAAGTACTCGGACTCCCATACGATACGGTTACGAGTGCGAGTGTGATGGAGACAACCACTCACAGTAAGTGATCCTCACCGGAAGTTTCCCAATCTCAAAAAGGTAATTTCTCAACAATCCCACTAATTGATCCCTAATTCGCGACCCTCACCGAAAGTTGCCCTATCTCATAAAGGTCGTATGTGTGCAAAAAAATAGACGCGCAAGTGCACCATAATTGATTCTTTAAGCTACAATCTTACACAAACACTTACCCATATACAGATACCGCACTTAAGTGCACGCTAATTTATCCCTAATTCGCGACCCTCACCGGAAGTTTCCCTATCTCAAAAAGGTAATTTCTCAACAATCCGCAAGTGCATCCTAATTGAGGATCAAGCTTAAAAATGTTGTTTTTCACGGAACCATATACAGATACCTCACTTAAGTGCACGCTAATTGATCCCTAATGCGCGAGCCATCTGTCAAAATGGTCGTTTGTGTGTAAAATCAGGTGCGCAAGTGCACCCATCTGCAAGAGCCATCTGTCAAAAAAGTCGTTTGTGTGCAAAATCAGGTGCGCAAGTGCACCCTAATTGATCCTTGAAGGGTCAACCTTAAAAAGGTTGTTTTTACACGGAACCATATACAGATACCGCACTTAAGTGCACCCTAATTGACTGCCGATTTTGTTTTACCCATATACAGATACCGCAGCTAAGTGAATGCTAATTGATTCCTAATGCACGACCCTCACATTCGATTTTCCCTTTGTCAAAAGGAGTATGCAGATAACGCAACCAACCACATTTCGATAGTTTGTCTGAAAATAACACAATTTCCCATTTCTACTAAAAATGAATACATATTTATATATTTTGTTGTATTTATTTTATAATTTTTTTTTTTTATCTAGAAGCGATGTTCTAAATTAAGATACATTTTTATAATTTTTAGAGATTTGTGTTTGCGTACACTAAAGAAATGACAGGCGCAGGTATCTGTGACAATGCTTTCATCCATATACGCCCAACTACAAGTTGTGAAATGTTCTCCATATACATTGGAAACCAGCGGTGTATCACCCATTCTCATATTAAAATATTTCAATGAGTCCTCCAGATATTCCTTATGTTCGGGGAAAATTTGATCCTTAAATAATTTAATGATATTATTTATTCTGACAACAAGCTGTTGGATTGTAAGTCGCCTCGGAATGACAGTGCAGGGCTGAGACAACCCAAACAATTTCTTGTCCCCCAGATGTCGCGATCTTAGCGCATCATCAATTTAAAAAAGAGTGAGATTCGCACTCTAATAGGCTACCTAACGGGTCACTGCAACCTAAGGTATCACCATAAGAAACTAAAACTTTCAGAAATCGACACATGCAGATTCTGTGAGATGGAGCCAGAAACATCAGAACATGTTCTATGTGAATGCCCCTCGCTAATCAGACGTCGACTTCAACAACTAGGAGGTAAACTTATCCCCCCCTACAGGATCTTGGAACAGATAGACCCCGAAAAAGTGCTCTCCTTTATCAAGAGCCTAGGTGTAGAGGCTCTACCCTAATCCTACAGGAAGGCACAAAAGACCTAACATCTGGTCGTGGTGCAACAAGGCCTAGGTAATAATAATAATAACTAGAGCAAAAACACGATTTTAAGGGGCCTACATTACTCCGAAAAAAAAAATTACCTTAATGACAAAAGTTAACCTGAAATTGAAAAATCGGCCCTTAGAGCTTTAGTTGACAGTAGTTCACAAAGGACAATTATTTCAGAAGAATCGGCACAGATTCTAAAATTACCAAATATTAGGTCTCAAGCAGAAATCAGTGGAATATCTTCCACAGGAAAGTGAATCTCAAAATACAAAGTAGTTCTCTTAATTAAAAGCAAGAATTTCCCAATAATTTTAAAAATGGAAGGTTTAATTTAGCGGATCCTGACCTTAATATGCCAGGTCCTATTGATCTGATTATTGGATTATATTTGTATACTCACATTTTACAGAATGGAGTTGTGAAAATAAGCGGACTTCTTGGTCAAAAAATGGATTTCCGGTGGATTGTTTCAGGATATACAAAATCCAAAGTAAACAAGTCAATCATAAAAAGTACGATTTTGATGGCACAATTGTGACGCGCAGTGGCGCCCACAAATATATATACTTGTATATAGATTTAAATAGAATAAATACAAATAAGAATAGGAACAAATAGAGACATTTTTTTTTTGTTTAAACCATCCGAGAGATGGTTGATTTTTGGTCGCAACTGGGATGTTGCATTGACCAGATACTGGTGTTACGAGAGCAGGTTATATCACTTTATAGTCGTTTATTTTTTAACTTTGTCTATTTCTTTTTGTACAAAGGTTAATGTTGAGCTAGTGAGCTTTTTCACTAACTTAAATAAAACCAATGTGATTGTTCATTAATTTCAATATGTTTATTCGGCCGCGCAGGGCAATAGGTAAATTTATGTATGTTTAGCGAACAGCAATACTGGCTGCGCTCGAAATAATAAGTAAGCGAACAACAACTATGCTGCGCCCGATAAGTAAGATAGCGAATTGACTGCGCTCGAATTGATCTCTCGCATTAAACGATCGAATGACAACTGACTGATAGCTTCGGCACAGTAAGCTGTGCTTAGGGCAAAGGCCGAGGTTGTGCATAGATAAATGCAGATAACTATGCGTGCATTATTCGGCTGCTGCTGCTGCTGCTGCTGGGCGATCACTTAGAGAGGGCATGACCAAACATCCTCCCCCCGTTGCAGGACTGGGACTTGCAGCAACATCTTGGTCAGGCACGGCGACTTCATCTTGGGCGGGCAGGATACACAGCTTCCGAACGGCTCTCTTCGTTGTTCCATTAGCCGTTTTTAACACAGCTACGCGCGCCACGCCATCAGCACCACAAACCAACTCCAATACTCGAGCCAACGGCCACTTCAAAGGGGGCAAATTTTCATCCTTCACCAGCACGACATCATTGACCTTAATGCTAGGTTCAGGAGTGCGCCACTTGGCCCGCTGCTGCATCATTGTAAGACATTCCTCACGCCAACGGGACCAGAAGATTTGTTGAAAGTAGCTTATCTTCTGCCAGCGATCCAGACGATTGAAATTGAGCCCTGTGACGTCAGGTTCAGGGAATAGTGCTAATGGAGCCGTGCCCAAAAAATGTGCGGGAGTTAAAACTTCGAGGTCTTCAATGCTTTCTGAAAGTGAGACTAATGGGCGTGAATTAATTATTGCTGCGATATGACAGATTAAGGTACGAAGATCGTCCAAGGGCAAAAGTGAAGACCCAGCAGCTCGATAAAGGTGGAACTTCGCAGTCTTAGCCGCTGCTTCCCAAAGCCCTCCAAAGTGCAGAGAGCGTGGCGGAATGAATTTCCATTCTATGTCGTCGATTATGCAAAAATCTCGTACCGCCTCCTGATGACAACTACTCCAGAAAAGTTTTTTCAGCTCAGCCAATTCGTTTTTTGCGCCCACGAAGTTGGTGGCGTTGTCTGACCATATGCGAGCCGGCTTTCCTCTAGTTAAAATGAATCTCTTGAGGGCGCTGAGAAATGATGGCGTTTTTAGGTCTGCCACCAGCTCAAGGTGCACTGCCTTTGTAGCAAAGCAAATAAAAACGCATATGTAGCATTTAATAGGAGCCTTGCTACGTATGCCGCTTTTGTAAAAGAAAGGCCCGCAGAAATCAAATCCTGTAACATTAAATGTGCTCGATCCTGTCACTCGATCCTTGGGAAGATCCGCCATAATGTGCTCCGTGGCCTTGCCCGAAAGCAAATAGTGCATTTGCTGACCACACTTGTTACCGTCTTCCGTCCTCCAATTGGCCAGTATTCCTGCCGAATCTGTGCCAACAACGCACGGGGTCCTGAATGTAGATTGCGGAGATGAAAATGCATAATGATAGCTCATGTCACTGAATGCTGGCCTGACAAAATAATTGGGTGTTGAGCCTCGAATGCTAGCGTTGAATTCTTCAAGCGTCCGCCTACACGCATCAGTCCTTCCTTGTCAACAAAAGGAGCCAGTGAAACTATAGTACTTGAAGCCTTAACTGGACGATTCTTTAGCAGGCTTTTGTATTCCTCCTCCATGTGTGTCATCTGAATAGAGCGTAGAAGCATTTTGGTTCCGCCAAGAATATGTTCTACAGCCAGAGGTACGTTAGATAGTCGATGCCGAAACTTGTACACGTAGCCAAAAGCACGCCTTAATTTTTGCCACGAGTTGGCAAACTTGCACCCAAGCGAAACATCAGCGCTAGTGGAGCTTCCCAACAAAACCTTCATCCTCAACTCAGGCAGTGGCTCTACTGTTAGGCACGACTCTGGCCATTCTCCTTTTCCTTCCCTAAGATAATCGGGGCCATGAGCCCACAAATCAGACTCTGCAAGTTCGCTGGGAAAGGCTCCCCTTGACAGTATATCAGCAGGTTTCAATTTTGTAGGAACGTAATGCCACTCAATTCCAGCAGTTGCAGCTTGAATCAAAGAAACTCGGTTAGATATAAAAACTTGAAACTTGCAGGGCTCATCCTTTATCCAAGATAATGCAACCGCAGAGTCAGACCAACAATAATGGGGGCAGGAAAATAAGTCCATAGATTTGACTTCTCGCATTAATTTAGCCAACAGTAATGCACCACACAATTCGAGCTTGGGAACTGTAAGTGTCTTTAATGGAGCGACGCGCGACTTTGCACACAGCAAATGAGCTGCTCGCTTTCCTTGATTCATGGACACGACATATATGCAACCGCCATAGGCATCTAGACTTGCATCACTAAAACCATGCACCTCTACTACGCAACCTGGTCTTATTGCTAAGCGAGGATATTTCAGATTTTCAGTACGACCAATTTCAGTAGATAACTTCGCCCACATAGAATGCAGAGAGGCAGGCAAACTCTCATCCCAATCTAGTTTTTCTCTCCAGAGCATTTGTAGAAAGATTTTTGCCTTCGTAATGACGGGGCAATGCCGAGAGAACGGCTCGTTTACTAGGTTTAAGCATACTCGTAGTCTGCATGGGGCGAAATGAGAATAGCAGATTGTCCGAGCTTGGATCCCAAACAAGTCCCAAAGTTTTAGTTATGTCGCTCCCATCATCAAATTTTAAAAAGGTATCTCTTTCTGAATCAGGTATTTGACTCAAGACTCCGGCATCATTAGAACACCATTTTCTGAATTTGAAGTGTCCTCGCTCTAACAACTTTGTAACTTGGTTCATAATCTCTTCAACTTCCTGAGTTGAGTTTCCACCAGTAATTAGGTCATCCACGTAAAATTCTCTGAGCACTATACTTGATCCCAGCGGAAATGTATCCTTTTCGTCTGTTGCTAATTGATGCATTGATCGAATCGCTAAGAAGGCGGCTGGCTTGGTACCATATGTGACTGTATCGAGCTTGTAAATCTGTATGTCCTCATCTGGAGAATTTCGCCACAAGATGCATTGAAAATAACTATCGGATTCAGCCATCCTCACACAGTAGAGCTGGAAAATCATCGATGTTTACGTACATCGATGTTTCGATGTTTCTAAGAAAAAAACATCGATGTATCGATACATCGAAGTTTTTTAGAGAAGTTATGTACTAGATATGTACATATGTATGGAATGGAGCGAAATTAATATTATAAAAATAAAAAAAACAAGAAAGGAAGCTAACTTTGGTAAGCCGAAGTTTGTATACCCTTGCAATCTGTAATTGGATCATTGAAAGTCGATCCATTTTGGTAAACTAGAAAAATATCCAAGTATTTACATTTTTATAACATTTACCTACACAATTTACATTTTACATTTTCGTATAAATCAACCGATATAGTGGTCCGATTCCGGTCTTTCCGACATATATACTAGCTGCAATAGAAATAAGACTATCTGCAAAGTTTCATTCAGATAGCTCAAAAAGTGAGAGACTTTTTTCGAGATCCATATCTTTCTCTTTTTTCTTTTTAAACAATTCAAAATTAAACTTAAACAGTAGTAGGTATTCAGAGAAAACATCGAACATCGATGTTTAAAAACTTCGATGTTTCCAATTTTGGGAAAACATCGATGTATCGATACATCGCCGATGTTTTTTCCAGCTCTATCACACAGCGATACATTTTGCAAATATCGCCAGTCAACGCTACAGGGAACGTCCTAAACTGAAGAATAGTATTGAAAAGCTTTGGTTGTATGGTCGGACCAGCCAGAAGTAAGTCATTCAAAGAATATCCTGACGATGAGCTCGCAGATCCATCAAACACAACCCTTAATTTAGTCGAGGTACTTTCAGCTTTCAACACGCAGTGATGGGGCAAAAAATATCTGCATGATTTTTTAGAGCTTTCATCAACGAGCGACATATGCTTAAGTGCCAGATACTCTTGAAGAAACTCAGAATATTGCCGTTTGAGCTGTGGACGCTTTTCCAGCTTGTGTTCCAAATTTAAGAACCTACGCCTTGCCTGCGAGTAGGAGTCGCCTAGCATGTCCAAGCTATGCCTAGCTGGAAGTCGAACTGAATATTCGCCAGTAGCCAACCGTGTATAATTTTCTTTAAAGTGATCTACACAATCAATTTCGTCCTTACTGATTCGATGGTCGGAATCTCCCAAGCTTTCGATTTCCCAAAATTTGCGCACTATTTCATCCATGCGCAGATCAATCTCATCGGATGTCCTCCCTGATGAAATGGGGCCTAGAGTAACTGCCTGGGTTTGCGCTGAACCGCCTCCAGACACCACCCATCCAAGGCGAGTTTTTTGAAGCAGCGGAAGACCATCCTCCAGCTTAATCTGGCCAACACAAAGAAGCTCGAAGAAAAGGCTGGCTCCTATTAGTAGATCGACTCTTTGCGGTGTGTGAAACTCTGGGTCGGCTAATCGAATATTTGACGGAATTTTCCAACCTGCAGGACTTAATGACTGACTTGGCTGCTTTCCAGTGATGTTTGGTGCAATCAACGCCGTGATGCTAGTGGAAAAATCGGAATTGATTGATTTCATAGTCAGACATACAGAATACCCCTCAGATGCAAATTGCACGTCACCCAAACCATATACAGAGGAAGTAGCCTTTCTTCGGCGCAGTTGTAATTGATGAGCAAGAACGGAAGTTATGATATGAATTTGAGAACCGGAATCCAATAATGTTCGGCAGGGTATCCATGAGCCACTTCGACTTTTAATTTTGACGACTGCAGTTGCGAGAAGCACAACACCTGGATTTAAATTTTGGGCAAGTTGTTAATCATCGGCGATGGCTGTGACATTGATGGTTGTGCTATCTCATACCCTACTGCTATCTCATACCCTACTTCAACATTTTGAGAATTTACGTAAAGAAGAGTATGGTGCCTCGCACCACAGGATCGGCAAGACATCGAGTCACAATTTCTTACTAAATGGCCCCTTTTAAGACAATTTATGCAAAGGCCTAATCTCTTGGTTTCTTGAAACCGAAGTTGAGGCGATAGATTGGCAAATTGAGGGCAGAGATAAATGGTATGGTTTTCGCTAAGGCAAACCACGCAGCTGTGGAAATTGTTACTGGCAATGAGAGTATTTCGGTGCATGCTAACCCCACGATGGTTGCCCACCTGACAGCCGACTGCGTATGCAGCAGTGGCGTGCTCCATGTTCTCCAACTTGAGACATCGCTTGTCCAAAAATTCCAAAAACTGATCAGATGTAGGGATTTCATTTGCAGATCTTCCTTCTTCCCATTGAGACTGGGTAACTGCGTCCACCTTCTGCAGCAGAAGGTGCATAATCATGCATTCACCAATTTGCGCTGGTGTTCCCATTGTACGAAGAGCCCGCAGATTAGCGTTGATTTTGTCAGACAATCCTCTTAAGTTTGCAGCAGAAGCCAGCTCTACCCTCTTGACGCCCAAAATCTCGGTGATATGTGCCTGAAATATAAGACGCTTGTTATTATACCGCCTGTTTAATAACTCTAAAGCAATAGAATAATTCTTATCAGTGATCTCAAGCGATCGAATTGTGTCCAACGCTGCGCCCTTCACTGAAGATTTTAGATGCTGCAGCTTTACAACGTTGGGGAGGTCGGTTTCCTGATCGATTATCGTTGAGAACATCGACATAAATCTGGCGAATTCCGTGTAGCCACCACTGAATTCGGGTAGTCTTAACTCCGGTAAAAACGATTTTTTAAGCAAACTAGTGGTGGCGTTTTCCAGAGTGGATTCATTCCGCATAGTCGAACACGCCACATTTGATGTTTGTTGTTGTCGCTTTCCAAGTTCCCCGCTCAGGTCGCATCGCAGGTCAACTTCCAAATCATCAAATTCGTCCCGTGTTTTGCTACCAATCTCGTCGTAATGCAGCTCCTCCAACTTATCATGCGCCGAGGTAAATGAGGCTTTCAATTCCGCAACAATTTCCAGACGCACCTTTAACTCCTCATCAGACATATCACAAATTTTACTTCTGGTGAGCAGCGTGCGGATGCTCTTTGCACGATTAAGTAATGACGCTGCCTTCTGCTTATAAAAAATCGCACCCGTATTAGGCCTTAGAATCGTCGAATCCAGCGACATTTTAAATATCAAATTTTTGCAGGTTATATATAAGCCAAAAGGGAATCCGTAATTAAAAACCGCTTCTCTGTGATAGTTTGATATCCACTGTGCTAAACCAGCGGCGGTCGATGATCGCGAATAGAGTTATCTATGTAATGGGCGCACGTATATATGTATGTACCGAATCGCGAGGCAATGCAAGGGGACCAGCATTAACAATTTAAGACGAATTATTTGTTTAACGATAATGTTGATCACGTCGGGGTCACCAAAATGTTGAGCTAGTGAGCTTTTTCACTAACTTAAATAAAACTAATGCGATTGTTCATTAATTTCAATATGTTTATTCGGCCGCGCAGGGCAATAGGTAAATTTATGTATGTTTAGCGAACAGCAATACTGGCTGCGCTCGAAATAATAAGTAAGCGAACAACAACTATGCTGCACCCGATAAATAAGATAGCGAATTGACTGCGCTCGAATTGATCTCTCGCATTAAACGATCGAATGACAACTGACTGATAGCTTCGGCACAGTAGGCGGCCGAAGCTGTGCTTAGGGCAAAGGCCGAGGTTGTGCATAGATAAATGCAGATAACTATGCGTGCATTATTCGGCTGCTGCTGCTGCTGCTGCTGGGCGATCACTTAGAGAGGGCATGACCAAACAGTTAATATATATTGTTTTTTTTTTTATTTTTTTTTTTTTTTTGTAGAGCGTAAGGATTAGAAAAAGAGAAGAAAAAGGAATAGGTTAGAGAGTAGCATAAAATGGTTTAAAGACTTTCCGTGGTAGAGTTCATACGCGGGTTTGTGGAATTAAAAAAAATAAAAAACAAACAAAATCAAAGTATATTTGTTTAGATTTTGTAGAGACAAGTACAAGCGTGTTTTGTGTTAAAAACAAAACACAGAGGTTCCTAGAAAGAAAGGTCAGCTGCATTTATGAATTTGGCAAGTTCCCTCAAATGTAGAGGTTCTTGCTTAACCAGGATCTGATTTAAATTCTGATATTTCTTAAAGATTTTAAAGTTTTTCCTAATATTTATAAGTCTTTTTAAATTGAAAATGAGATGTTCAGCAGATTCTGGTTCATTACATGTCTCACACATATTTGTATCGCATGCTTTTATACGATGTAAAAAAACTTTGTCATACGTGTGGTTAGAGCTGGAAAAAACATCGGCGATGTATCGATACATCGATGTTTTCCCAAAATTGGAAACATCGAAGTTTTTAAACATCGATGTTCGATGTTTTCTCTGAATACCTACTACTGTTTAAGTTTAATTTTGAATTGTTTAAAAAGAAAAAAGAGAAAGATATGGATCTCGAAAAAAGTCTCTCACTTTTTGAGCTATCTGAATAAAACTTTGCAGATAGTCTTATTTCTATTGCAGCTAGTATATATGTCGGAAAGACCGGAATCGGACCACTATATCGGTTGATTTATACGAAAATGTAAAATGTAAATTGTGTAGGTAAATGTTATAAAAATGTAAATACTTGGATATTTTTCTAGTTTACCAAAATGGATCGACTTTCAATGATCCAATTACAGATTGCAAGGGTATACAAACTTCGGCTTACCAAAGTTAGCTTCCTTTCTTGTTTTTTTTATTTTTATAATATTAATTTCGCTCCATTCCATACATATGTACATATCTAGTACATAACTTCTCTAAAAAACTTCGATGTATCGATACATCGATGTTTTTTTCTTAGAAACATCGAAACATCGATGTACGTAAACATCGATGATTTTCCAGCTCTACGTGTGGTCTGTCATTAGTCTATTTATTACTTAGTTTGATGTGATGGATGCATCTGTGGAGATTGTATTCCACCCTATTCTATTCTATACTTTCCTAAAATTTCGGAAAACTTAGCCCTTATCTCTTCGTCAGCATATTAATTTTTATTGTCTTTCAAAAATTTGTCCCTTATGTTAATTTTTTTGCTGGCTATGAAATTGTGGCAAATATATTTGTGTTCCTGAAAAAGTAGCTAAATTCCCTTAGAGTTATAGTATAGCTAGTGTTGGCTTCCGTCTTAAGCAATTCTTCAAAGAAATCTGAGTTAAAAGTTTTAATTTAAAAAGTTCTTTAGTAAGCCATTTCGCCCTAAAGACCGGTAGCATGACTCCTGCTAAGGCAAAGATTTCGTGTTTACTCGTGTAATGAGGTACGCCTACGCATCTTCTTAGAACTCCAGCCTGCGCTATGTCCATGTCTTTTGCCGCCCCTGTTCCCATGTCCGCGAACATCGCGAACATACATACTCTTGTTTTGACCTTACAAACGACTTAAAAATATTTGTGCTTACTCTAGGTTTTAGTCCAGACTTAATTGTTGTAGCTAGCTGTACTATTTTACTGCTTTGGTTGGAGAATTTTTTCAGTTCTTTAACATGAGTTACATTTGACAAATTGGCATTGATAACTCTTCCTAGGAATGTTATGCTTTTACTACAGGGTATGTCTTTGTCGTCAACTTTTAAACCTATCAAATTCTTTTTTCCTCTACCCATATTCATTATTGCCGATTTGGTCGGGTTAAAACTGAAACCCTGGTCTTTGCACATATGTAAGATTGAAGTCATTTATTTTCATTTGGTGATTGTCCGTTGCGCTTTTTAGGTCATATCCCCACGATATGATGGAGAAGTCGTCTGCACATTGCAGAACGTGAGTTCTGGTGTCCGCTATTTGGTGTAGCCTCTTGGTATACACATTAAAAAGTAAAGGTGACAAACAAGATCCCTGTGGAATATCACCATGCACATCTTGCGTGGCATCCCCTAGCTTAAGCACTCGTTTCGACATAAAACTTAGAATCCAGTCCACAAAAACCTTTGGAAAGTTCTCACTTTCCAAAATGGTCTTTAAAAAGTTTAAGTTTACACAATTATATGCGTTATTTAAATCTAGGGTCATTACAATTACGGATTTTCTTTGCTTCGTCTTCATTGCCACCGTATATCATGTCATTTGTATTTGGTAGGCATAAATATTTTGTTGTCATTTATATGTTGTTCTAACCTAGCCTTAATCATACGGTTTATTGTATTTGCTATCACAGATATAAACGAAATTGGTCTGAAATTTTGAATGTTGGCCAAGTCCTTATTTTTCTTCGGTATCGGCGTCACTTTTATTTCTCGCCATTCCGCAGGAAAATCACAGTCTTTCACATTGGTATTGTAGAAGTTTACTAGCACCTCCTTAACCCTAGGATTTAAGGCATTAAGCATATCGTACGTGATTCGGTCAATTCATCCAGCAGTTTTTTTTTGCCTTTACCTACCACTGCGTCAAGATCATTAAGACTAAACTTTGGATTAATATTGTCTTTTTTTCCCCACAGCTGTTCGTAAATTTTTTTGGCTTCACTCGGTATCTGATCGTCAAGGTATTATAATTATTTATTTCCATTCTCAATGTCAAAAAGCTCCTTTTTCTCTTGCTCACAATTCTTTAGGTTTTTCAGAAAGCGTCATGCTTCTTTTGTACTAAACTTTACATTTAACTCCGCTATCCTTCTGGCACTTCTGGCGCTTTTTTCCAGCTCATCTTTAGCTTTACCGCCGCACAATAGTTTTCGAAAGATGGTTCCCTGGAGGCTTTTTGTTGAGCTTCCTCCCACCAAAGTTTTGGAGTACAATTTTCTTGTGGCCGATTTAATTTTCTTGCTTATGTCTTTAGTTAAGGTTTCAATATCTGTACACGTGTCAATTTGTTTGATGTTGGTTATAAGCCTGCCTTTTGAGAGAAACTTGCTTAGTCTGCTTAAACTATTTAAAATTTTAAAACTTATTGGGTGGTGATAACTTCCACCTACAAAAAAATTATTGCACTTCCATTCCTTTATATCACAGCATTTTGCAAAAGTTAGATCTAGAACCGATCCCATTGCCGAATCTATATTTCTTTTGAAAGTTACACTGCCTACATTTGCTAGCCTGAAGCCAGCAGTCTCCATTTTTTCCTTTAGATAAGCTCCTTTACCATTTGTCAATCTGTCACCAAAAGCCTCGCTTTTGGCATTTAAATCTCTTGCAAGGATTACCTTATCCTCTATTTCTCTTTTGAATTCATTTAAAGTCATCTGTGGCTCAAAATATATAGACACAAAGGTCATATTTTGATTCTTTTTCGTGCATTTTGCCAGAACAATGTCCGACTGTGAATTATATTGAATTTTTTTAATTTAATATTTTTCCTATAGGCTAGAGCTACTCTACCATCGTCCCTATGCTTTTCTAATAGGTCAGAATTCGCAATTTCTCTAAAACTGAGGTCAAGTGAAAAAATTTCTGATAATATTGCTACGTCAAAAATTTCTGAATTTAAGAAAATTTCTAGGTCATTTTTGTTGGCTTTCAAAGATTGGATATTTAATTGGAGTATTTTCATACCCATTGCGAAATGTTCACATTATTGCTTGTGTCTTGTAATGAGAAATTCTTGTCTCCTAATTTTTATAACCTTGCAGAGGGTATTATAATTTTGACCAGATGTTTGCAACGCAGTGAAGGAGGCATCTCCGACCCCATAAAGTATATATATGTATTCTTGATCAGCATCACCAGCCGAGTCGATCTAGCCATGTCCGTCTGTCTGTATGTCTGCCTGTCCGTCTGTCCGTCTGTCGGTTTCTACGCGAACTAGTCTCTCAGGTTTTAAGCTATCGAGCTGAAATTTTCAGCATAGTCTTATTTCTGTAGCACGCAGTACATATGTCGGAACGATCGAAATCGGACTACTATATCCTATAGCTGCCATAGGAATGATGGCGAAATTAATGAAACAAAAAAATTAACTTCTCTGTTTTTAAACGTATTTATATACATTTTAAGATATAGCAGTTTTTTATGGTTCTAGAATTACGGTTTTAATTTCATTAAGATCGGACCACTATATCATATAGATATATATATGCCATATATATATGCCATAGAAGCGATCGGTCAATTTATATGAAAATGTAAAATTCTACATGTAAAATGTAAAATGTACAACAATTTTATGTTTTTTCAACATTACTAAAATGTTTCGATTTTCAATGATCCAATTGCAGACTGCAAGGATATACCAACTTCGGTTTACCGAAGTTAGCTTTCTTTCTCGTTTTTTTGGCTTTTTGTTGAATCTTCTTGTAAAAGCTGAGCTTCCTTGTATATTGAAAGTTTGTTTATTTGGGTAATAAATTTAATAGCATGTTCTATTGTTTCTTTTTCTGCTATACTTTTTGGTGAAAAACTGAGAATATGGTCACTTGAGTCGTTTGTATACGGTTCAAGCTGAAAATAAATAATTTTTTTGGGTATCATCAGTTTTGCTATTAACCTGGTAGCATAGCTGTGTGTTTTCAATACTTTATTTGCCTTACTATCCTTGTTTTGCCTTTCAGGAAGGCTTTTACCTAATTAATTTTGTTCAAAGTTTGTCAAGTTGTTATAGTTTTGTTGCCATTATATCGCGCGGCCAAGGCTCGAATGCGCCACCTGTCGGCTACAGCTTGCAACAGCAACAGCAGCCTTAGGGGAATGTGTCAAAATTCTTACTTTATTGCTAATATCTCGCATGTTTATCATCCGATTTTACTGAAATTTTCAGAGAACGTCCGTTATTTAACGTTAATTTATTTTATCTATTAACTTTAACCAGAAAATAACGAGTATAGCTTATTTTACGTTTTTTATGATTTTTGAGTGCGGAAGTGGGCGTGGCCAAATTTTAAAACAAATTCGATCTGCGTGCAACAAATTCCAATGCTGTCACCAAATTTGGTAACTCTAGCTCTTATAGTCTCTGAGATCTGTTGTTTCACACGGACAGACAGACGGACAGACGGACAGACGGACATGGCTAAATCGACTCGGCTGGTGACGCTGATCAAGAATATATATACTTTATAGGGTCGGAGATTTCTCCTTCTGCCTGTTACATACATTCTCGGTTGGCACTAACTTATAATACCCTTGTACCCTATGAGTACCGGGTATAATAACATAATTCATTTTTTGGCGTCCTTATAAAATGTATCATTCATATTTAAGTATGACATTAAATTGTTTAGGTCGGGAGCTAATTCGAGAGGCGATTTATTTTAAGAAGTATCGAAGTAGAGTATGATAATGTATGTACAATTTTAAATTGCCTTTAAGTGTAAAGCACAAACGTCTAGGTACCGGGTATCTCACAGTCGAGCACTCTCGAGTGTAGCTTTCTTACTTGTTTTAATTGTCATTATCTTTATTATGTCTGTTTCCTTTTCCCATTCAGGACATTTTACCCTATCTCTCGCTGTATGATATTTGCCATTACACATTATACACTTTAATATTTTGCAATTACCATCGTATTCCTGCACACCGCACTTATTGCACCTGTCAGGTGAGCGACAACGTGCAGATGTGTGTCCTAATCTTCCACAGTTGAGACTCTCATCATACTCCAAAAAAATATACCTTTTCGGGAATATCCGACCCCTCAAAACCAATTTTAACTGTCTCAATTGGCACATATTTTATCTACACTTTATTAATATTGTCAACATATCTTTCTCGTCTACATAATCTTTCAACTGACCTTTTCTTTAAGTCAGTAAAAATATTTTCTTTGATTTCTTCCTCAGTAAAACCAATAGGGACACCCTTAATTACCCCAAAAGATTCCACAAAATTCCTTGATATGAAGGCTATTAATTTCATATTTTTTAATCCTTAATTATTAACTAATTTATTGAGATCACTTGCCTTTTTAAAATATATTTTATATAGGGTCGCCGCTAGAGCCACAATTTCTTTAAAACCTGTTATTTCCATGTGCTTATTTTTTCAAAAAGAAAAAGACCATTTTTAGCCCTTTTATTCAAAAAGACAAACACTCTTTGGTCGAAACTAAAACTGCAGCTTCACCAACATGATTTTCACTATATAGAATGACCTCCCATTAAGACCTTTCTTTAAAAAACTTAGTAAGGGACACAAAATTTGACACGGTTTGTTTTTCTTTATTATAGGCATCACCATTTAAAATGTCGACATTTATAGTTTCAGTTTGCATTGTGACGTTTGCCGCCACTGGGTCCGCGCTTTTTTCCGTATCCAAAAAAACATCTGTGTTGTACATATGTGTTGTTCCCTTCTCTCCATTTCTTGCATCATATGTGTTGGTATGTGTAGCATTTTTTGTTCCCTCTTTTTCTACCATTCTCGAAATTGGAGCTGAATGTAGTAGTGGTACAAGGCTATAAAATCAACTCCGTCAAATAGGCGGACGTATTTTTCACCGCTCTCCCTGTTTCTGTATTTATTCACAAACATAGAATTACCACAATTTGCATCCCTAAGTCCAAGAATAAGAACAATATTGGTCTTAAGTTTTAGTTTTGAGCAAAATTATACAAATTAAGAAGTAATCTTCAATTTTTGAGATTTATTTTTTTAATATAAAATAATGCTTATTTTATGAGTTTTATTTTTTATTAAAAAATAATCTTTATTTTGTAAGTTTTATTTTAGTGCTTATAGAATAATGATTATTTTTTCATAAAAAAAAAATAAATATTACAGATTTGAAGATCATGGTACCAATGCATAAATTGCCCTTATAGAAGAAGAATGGTATATTTCTTGCTCTTGTATAAGCACTATCAGTGATTGACTTTTTCGATAAAATTCGATAATTATTATTTGCAGTCCCTAGATAGCAATCGAGCTGCGAACTAGTAGTTTATATGGTGTAGGGTAGTTTCCTCGCATTCTTTTACCTATACTTTCGCGCCTATTAAAACCTAACCCTAACAAGCACGTGCTACTGGACTACTGACCGTAGTGCATCAACGCCCGTCAGTATATATTGACAGTTGTTCGTTTTCGCTAACACTTTGATCGTCGATAGACTCTAGCTGGCCGTTACCAGATGGTTAAACTTAGGTGATGTTGCCAGAGTACTTCCCCTACAGTTAATCAGTCACGAATCTTGAGTTGCAAACTGTACCTTTTTTGGTCTCTCATACTCGTATGTCCTTAGATGAGTTGATTTGTGGAAAACCGGTCATCATTTGCAAGAAACGCTGGCTTGAGGCGGTCAACTGATAATGCAATCTCTTTTCCGTTAATGCGAAGGGTGAAAACTTGATCGTTCGCGTTTTTTTCGCGTTTGACATCTCAAAAGCCGAGATGTTTTAAAAGGAACTTCAGAATCTCCAACGCGTTCTACATCGTATCGCCCATGTTTCTTGATAGCGACTACTTTTATTTGTCGCCATTCCGCAGGAAAATCACAGTCTTTTACCTTTGTATTGTAGAAGTTTAAGAGTGCTTCCTTAACCCCAGGGTTTAAGGCATTAAGCATATCGTACGGGATTCGGTCTATACCTCGAGCAGTTTTTTTAGCTTTACCTAAAACTGCGTCAAGATAGTTAAGACTAAACTTTGGATTGATATTGTCTTTTTTTCCCCATAGCTGTTCGTCAATTTGTTTGGCTTCTCTCGGTATCTGCTCGTCAAGATTTGCTAAATATTTATCTGCATTCTCAATGTCAAAAAGTTTCTTTTTCTCTTGCTCACAATTCTTTAGGTTTTTTAGAAAGCGCCGTGCTTCTTTTATACTAGACTTTACATTTAACTCCGTTATCCTTCTGGCATAACTCGTCCTTTTAGCAATTTTTACAGCTTTTTTCCAGCTCATCTTTAGAATTACCGCTGCACAGTAGTTTTCGAAAGATGGTTCTCTGGAGGCTTTTTGTTGAGCTTCAGTAAACTCCTTAAAAAGGATTGTTAAACTCTCCTCCCACCAAAGTTTTGGAGTACACTTTTCTTTTATTATGTACGTGGCCGATTTAATTTGATTGCTTATGTTTTTGGTTAAGGTTTCAATATCTGCACACGTGTCAATTTTTTTGATATTGGTCATAAGCATGCCTTTTGAGAGAAACTTGCTTGGTCCACTTAAACTATTTACAACTTTAAAACTAATTGGGTGGTGATGACTTCCACCTACAAAAAAAATTATTGCACTTCCATTCCTTAATATCACAGCCTTTTGCAAAAGCTAGATCTAGAACAGATTCCATTGCCGAATCTATATTTATTTTGAAAGTTGCATTGCCATCATTTGCCAACTTGAAGCCAGCACTCTCCATTTTTTCTATTAGATAGGCTCCCTTACTATTTGTCAATCTATCACCAAAAGCCTCGCTTTTGGCGTTAAAATCTCCTGCAAGGATTACCTTATCCGAGGAGTCCAAAAAAGCTATTAACCTCTCTATTTCTCTTTTGAATTCATTTAAAGTCATCTGCGGCTTAAAATATATAGACGCAAAGGTCATATTTTGATCCTTTCTCGTGGATTTTGCCAGAACAATGTCCGACTGTGAGTTATATTGAATTTTTTTAAGTCTAATATTTTTCCTATAGGCTATAGCTACTCCACCATAACCATCGTCCCTATGTTTTTCTAAAAGGTCATAATTAGCTATTTTTCTAAAACTGAGGTCAAGTGAAAAAATTTCTGATAGTATTGCTAAGTCAAAACTTTCTGAATTTAAGAAAAATTCTAGGTCATTTTTATTTGCTTTTAAGGATTGTACGTTTAACTGGAGTATTTTCATACCCATTGTAAACTGTTCAAAATGTTACTTGTGTCTTGAAATGAGACATCCTTGTCTCCTAGAATTTCTTTTTGTCGTTATGTTACATTTTGTTGTATATGCTGTGCTGTGTTCATTGAAAGTTGATTTATTTGGGAAAGTATTTTATTTGCTTTTTCTATTGTTTCTTTATCTATTGTATTTTTTTGGTGGAAAACTGGGAACATGGTCACTTGAGTCGTTTGTGTACGGCTCAAGCTGAAAATGGGGAATTTGTTTAGGTATTGTTGGTTTTGCTATTAACCTACTAGCATAACTGTGCTTTTTCAAGACTTAATTTACCTTATTGTCCTTTTTGCCTTTCAGGAAGGCTTTTATTTAGCTGAGGATAATTCTTTTCAAAATTTGTCAAATTATTATAGTTTTGTTGCACTGAATATGTGCTTAAAACTTTTCTACGAGCTATTTTTTTAATTGTCATTATTTTTGTTACATCTGTTTCTTTATCCCATTCAGGACATTTAACCCTATCCCTCGCTTTATGGTCTTTGCTATTACACAATATACGATTTAAAATTTTGTAATTTCTCTTTCCATCTATCTCTCTCGCCTACACAATCTTTCAACTGACCTTATCTTTAAATCAGTGAAAATATTTTCTTTGATCTCTTCCTCAGAAAAACCAATAGGTACACCTTTAATTACTTCAAAAGATTCCATAAAATACCTTGGTATAAAGGCTATTAATTTCATATTTTTTTATTCTTCATTTTTAACTTATTTATTTGCATCACTTGCCTTTTTGAAATAGATTTTATACAAGCTCGCCGCTAGAGCCACAATTTCTTTATTTCTCTTATTTCCAGGTGCCTTATTTTTTCAAAAAGAAAAATACCATTTTTAGCCCTTTTATTTTGGAAAGACTCGCACTCTTTGGTCGAGACTAGAACTGCAGCTTCACCCACATGATTTTCACTGTATAAAATGACTTCCCTTTCAGGCCTTTCTTTAAAAAAAATAAGAAGAAAGGTGAAAGGAGAAAGAAGTAAAAAGCGAGAGCTCCTGAAATTTTCGATTGAGAGTGCCAATCAGTCTGGATTAAAATACCAAATTGCTGTATATAGCCTCATAAAGTTGTGCGTTACACTGAACTTGTGAAAGAATATCAGTGCGTTTTTAAATAACAAGCAAATTCATAATTTTATGCAAGCCAAGCTTGGAAAAGTGCAAAGAAATACAAAACACCACACACACTAAAGAGAGTCACACTGACAATATACACATACAAAAATAACTCAAAGAAAACACAAAGCAATAGTCGAAAACAGAAATCAGTCCACAATATAAAACACTCAATTACACTGTTCAACAACGAATACGTTTTTATTTTTTATTTTTTTAATCCTCGATATGGCACCTGTTTCCAAACGACAGCGTGAAAACACCTCTGGTGAAATCAAGACCAGAAGGCCATCGGAAGTACCAGAGCCTCAACTTCTCTTACTGATAAATCAGCGGTTTGAAGAACACGCTCAGCTAATAACAGCCAAGATCAGTGAGGCTGAAGAACGAATCGTCTCCGTGTTCAATGACAAGCTAAAGGGAATAACGGAAGATATGCGGCAGCTACTTGAACGCGTGGAACAGCTTGAACGCGATGCTGCTGATCTAGATCAACTAAAGCAGCATGTCGGTAGCCTGGAATCGAAGTTGGCGTACCAAGAAAGTTCAAATGTGGCTTGTGATCTCCGGCTGCACGGGGTCCCGTTTACTGAAGGGGAGACGTTAAAAACAATTTTTAATTCACTTTCCTTTGCACTGGGTGTTACACCGGCACCGAAACTGAAAGACATATTCAGAGTAAAAATGCGAAATCCCACAAACACTGTGGTTGACCCGACCATAATAATAAAATTTGAGCACTTGCGGGAAAAAATCTGACTGCAGCGGGCGGCTGGCGAGTACAGGCGAGTCCACAAACAACAACTGTGCCTAAATATGCTGGGCATGGGCTCGCCTACGCCGATCTACCTCAACGAACAACTGTCAAAGGAGAACTACGAAATATTCAAAGAGGCAATGCGGATGAAGAGACAGAAGCTTCTTTCGGCAGTATTCTCTCGTCGTGGACTGGTGCATGTACGAGTGAGCGGGAGAGAAGATGTCGAGAGCATGCAAAAGCTTTCACTACTCCAGCAAGACCTTTTGCCAACTGAGATGACCACTGCTGATGATCGGCGCTTTCGCAAGTAGAATACAAAATAAATCCATAAATTTAATTGAATGTTTAAAATTTAATACGTTAGTCTTAGTAAGTGTTTCATACCTAAATATTCTTTTATTCTTTGTTTGTGTGTGTATTTTTCAGAACTATTTAAAAACTTACAAACAAATTAAATGCTTAGCAATGTAGTGAGCTCCAGAGAAAATAGCCATAGTATGCTTAGAATACTTAGCAGTCAGAAAGCCGGCCTGCAGATTTGCCATATAAATGCTCAAAGTTTAGTAAATAAAATAGATGAATTTAGATATCTTATGGTAAATTCAAGCATAGACGTAGTTTGTGTATCGGAAACATGGTTTAAATCTGATTTTAATGATTTGCTAATATCTTGTGACGGTTTTAATGTTTTCCGGTCAGATCGACTAGGCCGTGCTGGCGGAGTTGCAATATACGTAAATAAACAAATTAAATGTCGTGTACTGTGTAAGCAACCCTTTGATAGTCCGATCGAATATTTATTCCTTGAACTTTTAAATACAAATAGTGGTAAGACTCTAGTTGGCTGCGTATATAGACCTCATAAAAATATTGACACGAGTGATATCATTAATCAAATATCCGATATAGCGCTATCTTACGCGGACGCTATAATTGCGGGCGATCTGAACAGTAATATGTTACAGGAACATTCTCTCTCTGGAGAAATGCAAGACATTGGCTTATATTTAGTTAACACGGCAGTCCCTACCCATTATAGCGGAACAAGTAGTACACTTCTGGATGTGTTTTTTGTAAGCAATGCAGAAAGAATTCTCTTGTATGACCAAATATCTGTACCTAATTTTTCAAAGCATGACCTCATTTTCTTAAGCTATGACGTATTACCTGACAAAAATGACGAGATTATTACATATAGGGACTTTAGACATATTGATTATAGGGGATTAGACATTGAGTTAAATAACTGTGACTGGAATAGAATATATTCAACGTTATCCGTAAACGAACAGGTAGATCAGCTTCAGTCGAGATCAAACGACAAGCCCTGGTTTAATAAGGCAATACAAATAGAATATTAGAAAGAAATAGGCCTTATAAAAGCGTTACAGAACGGAACAATTATACAATGAATTTTCAAGGCGCAGACGTATAGTAAACAACCTCATCTGCAATACTAAACGTACCTACTTTTCTCATAAGTTAAATAGTGCAATATCCTTTAGTCAGACATGGAAACATATTAAGGAAATCGGAATAGGAAAACACAAACCAAAGATAACTGCCGATATAGATGTTAATTATCTCAACAAGATATTTACGTAACTAAATTTACCAGAAGTCTTAGACAACCCGTACCTGAACTCATCGCCAGTAAACTGTGAACATTTATTTGAATTCGGTTGCGTAAACCAATAAACCTAGAATCGATCTGCGATATTAAATCCAATGCAATTGGCATGGACAAACTAAACCAAAAATTTTTGACATTAATTCTTGCAAATATTCTAAAACATATCACACATATAATAAATACAGCACTAACGACTTTAACACTTCCCGATGACTGGAAAGTGGCAAAAATTATCCCAATACCAAAGAATGGAAATGAGCACAGGCCAATATCCATAATTCCGTTCCTCTCAAAGGGTTTTGAGAGATTAATGGCTAAACAAATAAACGCATTTCTTGACTTAAACGGTATATTAGACACAAGGCAATCGGGTTTTCGTAAGAACAGAAAATGTACGACAGCAATACTAAAAATAGTAGAGGACATACGAAACAAAGTAGATAACAGTGAGGTAACTTTTTTAACACTCCTTGACTACAGTAAAGCATTTGACACGGTTAACCACGAAATACTTTTAAGTAAGCCTCAAAACCTGAGGAATTTTTTCAAATACGCAGTCGAATTAATCAGATCTTACTTGACTGGCAGAAAGCTGTAGTAGCAAATGGGAATGAGGCGGACTTGGTATCTATTAGCCGGGGGGTCCCACAGGGATCCGTGTTAGGACCGCTTTTATTCTCCCTTTATGCAAACGACCTTCCAAAAACCTTACTAGTAAGTAATGTACACATGTATGCTGATGATGTACAAATGTATGTTTGTCGTCCGTTGAGTAAAATTCAAGATTGTGTTGATTTACTATATGTAATGCTGACCTATTGCGTGTCTCAGAATGGGCGAAAGACAATGGCTTAGTTATAAACCCCTCTAAATCGAAGTGTCTTATAATAAATAAAAGAAAGTTACAAACGAGAAACTTGGACAAACTTATAATAGACAATCAGGAAATTGACTACTACTGTGGGCAAAAAGTAAGGTGAATTTGTTTGTAAAGTGAAAATTCTGAATCAATTTCATTCCCTTCAAAGTAATCCCCTCCCGATAAAATACACTTATGCCTACGTTTCTTCAAATCCTCGAAACAGGTCAAATAGTCCCTTTCCGGTATAGCCATGAGCGCCCTCGTTGATTCCGCTTTTATCTCTTCAATCGACTCGAAACGCGTTCCACGGAGTGGTCTCTTGAGTTTTGGGAATAGCCAGAAGTCACACGGAACCAAATCAGGAGAATACGGTGGTTGCGGAACGATATGCGTCGAATTCTTGGCGAAATGGTCACGAAGAACGAGTGCAGTGTGCGACGGTTCATTATCGAGAAGCAAAAACCAAGAGTTGTTGGTCCATTCTGGTCTTTTTCAATGAATTGCTTCACGCAAACGACGCATAACGCTCAAATTATATTCCTTATTAACAGTTTGGCCAGGTGAAAGGAATTCATAGTGCACCAAACCACGAAAATCTAAAAAAACTTTCATAATAACCTTGATTTTTGAACGACTTTGACGTGCCCTTTTCGGTCTGGCCTTGGCTTTAGCACGATATTCGCTTGATTGGTCTGTTGTTTCAGGGTCGTAAGCATAAATCCAAGTCTCATCGCCCGAGATTATGCATTTGAGCTTGTCCTGATAGTCAGAAAGCATTATTTCACACACATCAACGCGATGACTTTTTTGCATGTTTTCGGTACCAAACGAGATTTGACTTTTCGTAGGCCCAAATGGTCTTTTAAAATGGTTTTCACAGATCCTTCTGATATTCCGATCATATTAGTAAGGTCTCTAACAGTCAACCGCCGATTTTTGAGCACTAATTCCTTCACTCCATTGACGTGTTGGTCATCTGTTGAAGTCGATGGTCGTCCGGAGCGCTCCCAGTAGGGTTGTCGAAAATATATCAAAATATCAAAATATCGATATATTTTCCAAAAAAATAAATATTTTTATCACGATATTTTTAAGCTGTAATATCGATATATAAATATTTTTGTTTGATATTTTCTGATATTTTGTTTTCGGTCAGCCCCTACGAAAACGAGTTCCACTTATATATTTCTTTGCCAAATAGTAATTGGGAAGCTGACCCAATACAGTATTGAACTTCGCAACAGCAGACCATGCAATATTTGTCTAAGTAAGCACTACGCTATCTGATAATACCAGGTAGCTCGGTATCCTCAGAAAGGATGGCTTCGGCAATTAAATGTGTAGTGTGCGACTCACGCATCGGCACGTAACAAATCGTGTATTTTTAAAGTCACTGGCGAAACAATATTGGAAACAAGTAAGAAAGCTACAGTCGACTGTGCTCGACTGTGAGATACCCGGTACCTAAACATTTGCGCTTCACACTAAAAGGCAATTTAAAAATGTACATACACTACATTGTACATACATATGTACATTGGCGACATTATATCGCACGGCCAAGGCTCGAATGCGCCACCTGTCGGCTACAGCTTGCAACAGCAGTGCCTTAGGGCGGTGTGTTAAAATTCTAACCTTATTGCTAATATCTCCCATGTTTATCATCCGATTTTACTGAAATTTTCAGGAAACGTCCGCTCTATTTTATTTATTTTTTTGTATTTATTTACTTTTACACGAAAAAAAACGAGTATAGCTTATTTAACGTTTTTTATTATTTTTGAGGGCGGAAGTGGGCGTGGCCAAATTTTAAAACAAACTTGATCTGCGTGCAACAGATTCCAATGTTGTCACCAAATTTGGTAACTCTAGCTCTTATAGTCTCTGAGATCTGTTGCTTCACACGGACGGACAGACGGACAGACGGACATGGCTAAATCGACTCGGCTGGTGATACTGATCAAGAATATATATACTTTATGGGGTCGGAGATGCCTCCTTCTGCCTGTTACATACATTCTCGGTTGGCACAAACTTATAATACCCTTGTACCCTATGGGTACCGGGTATAATAACTTTAACTTTAACTTACAGTATTTTCCATTGCTTTAAGTAATAAAAGCTTAATATGAAGTATTTGTGTTGTTAGTTTTGTTTGAATGAATTCATGTGGATCATTAGGATCAATAGAGAGGTAATGTATACGAATAATGAGATAGAAAGAAAGAGATTTCTAAAGGCTTTCTGATCCTAAAAATAAAAAAAATGTTAAATATCATATATACTCGATATATCGATATTTTTTCTTGATATTTAAAAAAATCATTTTGATATTTTTCAAAAATGACAATATCATTGATACGATATTTTTTAAATATCATGCAACCCTAGCTCCCAGTCATCAACACGTTCCCGACCCTCTTTGAAGTCTTTGTACCACTTATAAACATATTTCTGGGACATGGTAGAATCACCAAAGGCCTTTCGCAACATCCTCAACGTTTCCGCAGCCGAAATTTCATTCCGCAAACAAAATTTGATGGCACTCAATTAAATCAGACATTGTAAAAATCGACAAATGCACTCTTGATCGTTTGGTAAACACAAGCGTAAATATAGTACAGATACTGACATTGACATGAAATTACCGCCAGATGTCATCAACAGTCCTGCCAACTCAAAAAAAAAAACAAGTAAGAAAGCTACAGTCGAGAGTCCTCGACTGTGAGATACCCGGTACCTAAACGTTTGTGCTTTACACTAAAAGGCAATTTAAAATTGTACATACATTATCATACTCTACTTCGATACTTCTTAAAATAAATCGCCTCTCGAATTAGCTCCCGACCTAAACAATTTAATGTCATACTTAAATATGAATGATACATTTTATAAGGACGCCAAAAAATTAATATGTTATTTGTTGTCATTTTTTGCTCTATTCTTTTGTCATTTCTTCTGCAGTTGACGCCATTATATCGCGCGGCCAAGGCTCGAATGCGCCACCTGTCGGCTACAGCTTGCAACAGCAACAGCAGCCTTAGGGGAATGTGTCAAAATTCTTATTTTATTGCTAATATCTCGCATGTTTATCATCCGATTTTACTGAAATTTTCAGAGAACGTCCGTTATTTAACGTTAATTTATTTTATCTATTAACTTTAACCAGAAAATAACGAGTATAGCTTATTTTACGTTTTTTATGATTTTTGAGGGCGGAAGTGGGCGTGGCCAAATTTTAAAACAAACTTGATCTGCGTGCAACACATTCCAATGTTGTCACCAAATTGGGTAACTCTAGCTCTTATAGTCTCTGAGATCTGTTGTTTCACACGGACGGACAGACGGACAGACGGATAAATCGACTCGGCTGGTGGTGCTGATCAAGAATACTTTATGGGGTCGGACATGCCTCCTTCTGCCTGTTACATACATTCTCTGTTGGCACTAACACATAATACCCTTGTACCCTATGGGTACCGGGTATAAAAACTAGTCGGCCATCTTAAGCCCGCGAATTTTAAATTGAAAATTCACCTTACTTTTTGCCCACAGTAGTATGTTGAAAAGGCGGATAATCTGGGAATAACTTTTAATAGGACTTTAACATGGAATGACCAAGTAAATAAAATATCTGGTAAAATATGCGGACTGATGACGCAACTTAAAGTAACGAAAGCGTTTCTGCCGGCAAGAACAAAATATTTGCTAGCAAAATCATTCCTAATACCAACACTGACATTTGGTATAGAGATATTTGGAAATACTGATATGGCCAATCAACAAAAGATAAAAGTATCGTTTAATAATATATCTAGGTTCGTTTATAATATAGGACGATTTGATCATGTTACCGTTTATGCAAACGAGCTATTTAACATGCATTATAAAAGTTTGATTCAATTTAAAATCTTAAAGCTTTTGTACAAAGTTATATTAACCAAGCAACCATCATACCTATTTGATTTATTAATCTTTGCATCGTCTAGGCGAACAAATAACCTAAAGAATATTAAATGCAAACTTGAAAATTCAAAAAAGCATTTCTACCAGGGTCCGTAATTATTATAATTTTTATTATAAATATCAAAAAATAAAAGTTATTTTTTAATTTTTATTATACAAATCAATTATAACTCTTAAAATTGATTTAAAAAATAAAAATCAAATTTAATAATTATGTATTAATTTTTATTTAAAAATCAAAAATAACTCTTATTTTTGATTTTTATTTAAAAAATTGAGAAATAAGTGTTATTTGTTGATTTTTATTATAAAAATCAAAAATAAAAATCAAATTAGAATATCTTTTAAAGGGAAGAAATTATAGCACGGATCAACCTATAAATATGATCCGCTTTTTAATACCTTTCCGTTGATATATGTATGATGCATATGTAACCAAAGTACCCACCCCAAGATCGCTATGAAGCTTGAAAGTAATTATAATTAATATAACGTAAATTTTGTCAGTGATCAACGTTGCACTGCTTTCTGATTCATTTGGTAATTGACTTAATCAATTTGATTACGATGTGTCGCAAGCCGGATACAATTGTTCGCACATTTTTTTAATTTTTACCAAAAAATGTATCAAAGTGTTAGGTTTGCAAACGTTCCTTTGCGGGGACATACTTTACCAATTTAAAGAGGCATCTTCTGGAGTTGCATGCAGACATCTGCTCGGCTGAGTTAGACAGAGAAGGAAGTCAACCTCCTGTGTGCAATTGGTGACTGAAGAAAAGGTACCACTCCAGTTGTTCGATTCAGCCCCTTTTAAAAAACCAACGGAGCAAATTTTTAACGGCTTGGAAATTAATCCAATAACTTAAAGAAACGTTATGCTGCACGTTACGAAAAAATATGAGATCGAAAAAGCAGTTTTACAAAAAAGGCTTAAAAATAAGATGCTGTCGCTGAAAATTGATATCGCCTCGCGACACTCGAAGGGAATACTAGGGGTAAATGTGCAGTATTACCGAAATGAAGCCATTGAAGTAAACACTCTAGGTATTATTGAGCTCCACCATAAACACACAGGACTCAATTTAAGCAAAGAAATAGAAAACATATTGGCAGACTTTTCTATTTCAAAGCAGCAAATATATACGATTACTTCTGACAATGGCAGAAACATTTTAAAAGCAATCGAGTGCTTAAATGAAGATCCGATTATTGTTCAAACTGTTGATGTCGAAAATGAGGAGCTGATGAAAAACATTAAAATATTTTATATATCATCAATCCGATGTGCTGCGCACTGCATGCAACTAGCTGTTAAAGATTTGTTGGACGATGAAAAAAGGGGCGTGACTGTCGCAAAAGCCCGTACATTGGCAAAAACTCTGCGAACTCCGACATTCAGGTTAGTACATAAAATGGATAATATTACTTTAATATTACATTAAAATTCCTAATCCTCTTGTATACTGCGTTTAGAATTGCGATTTCAACCACATCTCTACCGCTACCAATTATCGATGTACCAACAAGGTGGAGTTCAACATATGAAATGCTGAATAGTGTATGCAAATACGAGGAGTTCATCCTGCAGAACTTTCCTTCGCAGTTATCCGTAGAGCAATGGGAGGATATTAAAGTGTTACTATCTGTGCTGGAGCCGATTGCCGTAGCCACAAAAAAATTGCAGAGCAAGCAGCTTTATTTTGGCGACTTTTATAAGCTGTGGCTAGAAACGAAGCTAACTATTAAATCTATGAAGGGCAATGCCCATAGTGAGGATCTAGCCAATATCTTAGAAAATCGAGAAAAAATGCTAACAACCAATGAAGTAATTCTGTCTGCAATTTATTTGGATCCAAGAATTCGTCGAATTCTTATGAAAAATCCCCTTCACCAGGCAACAGCCAGAAAGCACTTAGTAGGATTGATGCGGCAAATACTTGCCCTAACACAGAAGAAGGTTAGATAAGAAGTTTAAAATATTTTTATTATGAATAATAATTTTAAGTATTTCATGTATTATCAGGAGAGCCCAATTAAAGTGGAGAAGGTGGATGAACCAAATCCCCAAAGTTCGTGCAACCTTTTGAAAGCGTATCTAAGTTCAATTGAGGTGGACTCTGGCAGCGAAGAATCGGAGGAAGAGGACGAACCTGAGATCAAATTGGCTACAACTGAAATCTATGGGTATTCGCCAAAGACCATAGACCCAAGCGTGGACATTATGACCTATTGGGAAGAGAAAAAGTTCATTTACCCACGGCTGTATCGTCTTGCTAAGATCCTGCACTCAGTGCCTGCTACCCAGGTTTCTGTGGAAAGAGCTTTTTCTGCTGTAAAACTTGTACTAACAGATTTAAGATGCAATCTATCTGAAGATTCCATTAAGAAAATTATGTTCTTAAAATTAAACACAGATAAATCTTAATAGATTCATAAGGCGTTTACTAATATTGTGACTAGAGGGAATATTTGGGAAGCTAAAAAGTGTATACATATGCATATACTATACATGTAAAATGTATTCGCTTGCGAATGACAAGTTTTTTATCCGAGAACTTCGACGGACTTTAAATTAAGGAAAATGTTAACATACGTTCGCTTACAGCGAATTCTCAGAGTGAAGATATATAATCTGGTATTAAATGTTCTCTTACGATGATGCAGTTGGTGATGATTCGCTTTCATGTATTGAAGAGCAGATCATATTTATTGGTTAATACGTGCTATAGAATCCTCCTTTTAGAAGATATTCCAATTTGATTTTTATTTTTGATATTTATAATAAAAATCAAAAAATAACTCTTATTGTTTGATTTTTATAATAAAAATCAAAAATAACTTTTATTTTTTGATTTTTAAATAAAAATTAAAATATAATTATTATATTTGATTTTTATTTTTTAAATCATTTTTAAGAGTTAAAATTGACATTTACTTTAAAAATCGCGAAAAAAAGTTTATTCTATCTTAAATTTCGCTGTAAAAAAATATCATATGTGTATTTTTCCAGCACTTCCCAGACGATTTCTAGACCTTTGATTTTTATTAAATCATAACTCTTATTTACGGTCCCTGATTTCTACTACAATGCTATACTACTCTGGAATAATCTACCACATAATATAAAAGTAATAACTAACACACACAAATTTAAAACTAGTTTAATGGAACCCTTTAAAAATAGTTAATACAAACAAAACACATTATACTGTACAATGAATTGTAATTCACATTTTTTTTTTTTTTTTGTTAGTCTATTATAGTTTTTTATTTTATTTTCTATAATTTTAAAACGTAAATTAATATTAGGTACCAATTTTTGAAAATTAATGAACGCTGTATAGTGACAAGTGCATTAAATTAAGGATATTATAATACTTGTAGCACTAGGAAGTAAACAATAATAAAGATTAAGACATCTAGTAGATCAAAAAAAACAAAGAGTTTCAGAATTTTTGTTTGCCCAAATGAAAGAGCCAATCGAAAATTTGTAAATCATTAATTTTATTTTAACATTTTAAACCTAGAATACAAGAATAAAATTACTTTGGTGATCAACAGGCGCTGGAAACTGAAGTCCTTTAACCTGTAAATTATGTTTTATAAAGTGAGACATTCACTAGAAATGTATTTTTATTTTCTTGTATCAACAACAAAATGGGGGACGTGAAGCATGTCTTCGAAGGCTCTAAGAAGTGCAATGCAGCTAGGATCGTCCTGAAGTGCAATAGCCAGTTCAATCAATAGATCGCTAAGCCATTGAGTAACTTATATATAGCCGCAATTTTCTCTTTTTATCACGGTTGCAAACCAACAGGGTAGTGGATGACGAGTGGAATTAAGTATTTTGAAGAGATTTTTTATTAATATTTGTTAAACAAATCATTTTTAAGTAACTATTGTTCAACATTCGATATCAATATACCCTTTTCTAAGCATAGCCAAGCATGTGCATTTGAAAAGTCCGTTACGCATTGATTGTACAACCCTAAGTGAGCGTAACAGAGCGATTCCATGCTCAAAAACATGTTAACAAACATGCGCGAAAACATGTTAGTTAACATGTTTTTGCGCATGGAATCGCAATCGAATTAAGCCCAATTTGACAAAATCTTTAAGCTTCAGAGACCCCTGTACCGCGACGATCACACAGACAGGCGCTTAAATTTTGTGTATTCATAATTTGTCAGTGTGCGTGTTTGCTACGGATTTTGTATGGGAATTAGGCTAAACTTTAAAGATTTATTGAGACTAAACTAAGAGCGTCCCCAACAAAATTTGTATACCCAAATGTATGTTGAAGCACCCCCTATCTATGCCTTTTTTTTTTATTTTTTGGAAGGGGCCGAACTAACAGAAATTTACTAGAAAACGTAATAAAAAATGTACATAAAATTAAATGCAATATTTTTTTATGCTATGCATGTTTGAAACTTTATAAACAGTTTTTGTCTAGAACTATTTTTTTTAATTTCGAACATTCTTAAAAGTTAAAATAAAGCTTACAATAAAAACACACGTGTTAGTTTTTTTTTTTTTTTTTTTTTCATCGATGTTTTTGATGTTTTTGGCGGAAAACATCGATGTTTCTATGTCCGTTAGAGGTGGAGAAACATCAATGTTGGCTGACATCGAAAACATCAAGAGAAACATCGATGTTTCCGATGTCAGCCAACATCGATGTTTCTCCACCTCTAACGGACATGGAAGAAACACAATGTTGACAAATAAAGACAAATGTTGCTAAAAACATGTTGAGCAACATTAAAAAAATTGAAATAATTGCTAAGAACATGTTAAGCAACACCCAAAAAAGACTAATTCTGCAGCTGTACGCAGCTGCATTATGAATTAAAACTGCGACTGAGAGCACGCAACACTTTTTTTGATACTGCCTTTTTGGCTGCTCACTCCGTGTTCTCACTTATTGTTTAATAACTTCCATGTTTATCATCCGATTTTACTCAAATTTTCAGAAAAAGTCTGCGAATACATATTTATTTATTTTATCTGTATACTTTGAGCCGTAAATTACGACTATAGCTTAATTATCGTATTTTATGATTTTCGGTGGCGGAAGTGGGCGTGGCCAAATTTAAAAACAAACTTGATCTGCGTGCAACAGATTCTAATGTTGTCATAAAATTTGGTAACTCTAGCTCTTATAGTCTCTGAGATCTGTTTTTTCACACGGACAGACAGACGGGAGACGAGACGAGATGGCTACATGAAGCTGATCAAGAATATACATATATACTTTATAGCAGGGGTGCTCAAAATTGCCTTACGGTAGTGCCCTTACCAACACAAGCAAAAGAATACACACGAACACATGTATCGACGCCGTTTTATTGCATCAAAATTAACACTGAGAGAAAAAAATAGTTTAATTAAAAAAAATAATAATTTTGGTTACTTCATTTGGTTATTTCATTTTAAAATTTACAGTTGATCTAGAAGAGTTTTACTTATTTTAACGACACGCCAAAGAAATCCAATGAAATGCACGTGTCGGTGGTCCACAATAAACTAAAATCAGACTTAAATCAAATTCTATCAAAAACGCAACAAAAAAAGTGTCAGTGCAGAGCAGATAACAAGACAACAACACTTTGTATTGTGAGTTGAGGATAAAAAAAAATGCAATGGAATTGTTGTTGGCTTGTCTCGATACGTACAGCTACACAAAGAGGAGAAAAAAAAGTTCTATGGAATTGTTGTTGGCTTGCCTCGCTGCGCAGAAGAATTGGCGTGTGCCCTAGGGAAGTATGGCATGTGCCGCTCCGTATGCTATGTGCCAAAACAAAAACAAATGTGCTTGTGTGCCATAGCATTGAGCACCTCTGCTTTATAGGGTCGGAGATTTCTCCTTCTGCCTGTTACTTACATTCTCGGTTGGCACTAACTAATACCCTTGTACCCTATGGGTAACAGGTATAATTATATAACTAAATTTGTATGTTTTTATATAATTAGACGTAGAAGCAAACAAGAAGTGAATAAATCGCATTTTAAGGTATTTATAACAAAATATACATAAGCAACTTCAATGAATTTTTCTGATTGTATTCTTGTGGTATTTCGCAAAACTGAAATGGTACTTTTTGGTAGTTATTGTTAGGCCGGTCAGTATTATGTATCGGTGCGATTTCGCTGATCGCGGTTGAACCCCATTATTTACAGAAGCATCGCGGATGAAAGAAAATGGAAAAAATAAGTTAGTTCATAATAAAATTGACAAGTTTTCATATACTCTTTTATTATCTTACATTTTTATTTAATTTGTAATCATTAATATCAAAAAGATTAATATATAAGTAGAACTAGAGCAGATATGTGATTTGTTATCTTTTAATGGAAAGAAATATTTAACAGAAAATAATCCACAAATTATGCCTCGCATTCTGATTTGTTTAAAGCCTAGTACTCAGTCGATAAAACAGCTTACAACCCGAACAAAAATTTTATTTTTTGAACGCGACCGCGTTTTAAAAATGTTTTTTTTTTTCTTTTGCATTATTGGTAGGCAGCGAACAGTGTTCTTAAGCAGTGAGAGAGCGCAAGAGAAACACTTTTCGACTTTTGGTATTTCTAGAGCAGGGTGACGAACAGAATAAAAAATGTATAAAACAGGTCGGTACTACTAGAATTTTTTTTTCGTTCGTCTGCGTACCGGCCATTAAAATAGCGCTGCCGAAAAGTGTTTCTCGACTATCGACCCTTCGCCCTCTCTCACAATGCTGCATTTAGCATTCCTATTAAATGAAACACCTGTTTTTTGTATTTGTTTAAAAATTAAAAATAAAAAACTTAACGCCCCGTTTTCACTACAGTTGCTTTTTCCAATTCAGCTTTTTGGCCAAAAAGTAACTTTTTCCCTGTGTATAAGATGGTGAGATAAAAGTTGCTTTTTCGTGGTTTTGTTCGATAGTATCGATTATTTCAGCCTTTTTCTGCCTTTCGATGTGTGATTTTTACCAACTACCACCACTAGCCAGCTGTTTCTTGAAAAAAAGAAATTGATTGCCCGCTGGCTGAAAAAATATGGAACAAATTCATGAGTAAACTAATTAGCATTTAATACATATTTCGTTTAGCCAAAGAGAATCTATATAGAGCCGCAATTTTTTCTGTCGGACATTTTCCTCTGCTAAGTTTCAGTGCGAGAGAAGAGTACAGAAATATGGAATTCGAACACTTTCGAACGTTTTCAAGCACCTCCAAACGCTTTAAAACCTGCGAGTTATTTAATGAATTGTTTAACATTTAAGCGTTTTTGGAGTATATTTCCTAAAGGATTTTCAAAGTAAAATACTTTCTTATTCTTTTGGATAAATAAAAATATTTTTTATGTGAAAATATATACTTCTGCCTAATTTTTAAGCATAAAAAGGTTTGTGAAGCATTAGAATGATAATAATTTGACCATAATCGGTCTGTATATTAACGGTTTTTGTAAAATAGACTAGTAATCTTACAAAATACAGGTGAAACCCAACGAAGAAATAAAACCCAAACGCTTGATTTGACGTCACGCAGTTCGAGACCGAACAGCTCGATCAACCAATAGCTAACATGTTTTTGCGCATGGAATCGCTCTGTTAACGAAACGTCGAACCTGGCATATGTATTGGTGTATACAAATGGGCTTTTTGGCTACGTGTATTGGTTATAGATTCTCTTTGGCTAAACGAAATAAGTATTAAATGCTAATTAGTTTAGTCATGAATTTGTTCCATATTTTTTCAGCCAGCGGGCAATCAATTTCTTTTTTTCAAGAAACAGCTGGCTAGTGGTGGTAGTTGGTAAAAATCACACATCGAAAGGCAGAAAAAGGCTGAAATAATCGATACTATCGAACAAAACCACGAAAAAGCAACTTTTATCTCACCATCTTATACACAGGGAAAAAGTTACTTTTTGGCCAAAAAGCTGAATTGGAAAAAGCAACTGTAGTGAAAACGGGGCGTTAAGTTTTTTATTTTTAATTTTTAAACAAATACAAAAAACAGGTGTTTCATTTAATAGGAATGCTAAATGCAGCATTGTGAGAGAGGGCGAAGGGTCGATAGTCGAGAAACACTTTTCGGCAGCGCTATTTTAATAGCCGGTACGCAGACGAACGAAAAAAAAATTCTAGTAGTACCGACCTGTTTTATACATTTTTTATTCTGTTCGTCACCCTGCTCTAGAAATACCAAAAGTCGAAAAGTGTTTCTCTTGCGCTCTCTCACTGCTTAAGAACACTGTTCGCTGCCTACCAATAATGCAAAAGAAAAAAAAAAACATTTTTAAAACGCGGTCGCGTTCAAAAAATAAAATTTTTGTTCGGGTTGTAAGCTGTTTTATCGACTGAGTACTAGGCTTTAAACAAATCAGAATGCGAGGCATAATTTGTGGATTATTTTCTGTTAAATATTTCTTTCCATTAAAAGATAACAAATCACATATCTGCTCTAGTTCTACTTATATATTAATCTTTTTGATATTAATGATTACAAATTAAATAAAAATGTAAGATAATAAAAGAGTATATGAAAACTTGTCAATTTTATTATGAACTAACTTATTTTTTCCATTTTCTTTCATCCGCGATGCTTCTGTAAATAATGGGGTTCATCTGCGATCAGCGAAATCGCACCGATATATAATACTGACCGGCCTAACAATAACTACCAAAAAGTACCATTTCAGTTTTGCGAAATACCACAAGAATACAATCAGAAAAATTCATTGAAGTTGCTTATGTATATTTTGTTATAAATACCTTAAAATGCGATTTATTCACTTCTTGTTTGCTTCTACGTCTAATTATATAAAAACATACAAATTTAGTTATATAATTATACCTGTTACCCATAGGGTACAAGGGTATTAGTTAGTGCCAACCGAGAATGTAAGTAACAGGCAGAAGGAGAAATCTCCGACCCTATAAAGCAGAGGTGCTCAATGCTATGGCACACAAGCACATTTGTTTTTGTTTTGGCACATAGCATACGGAGCGGCACATGCCATACTTCCCTAGGGCACACGCCAATTCTTCTGCGCAGCGAGGCAAGCCAACAACAATTCCATAGAACTTTTTTTTCTCCTCTTTGTGTAGCTGTACGTATCGAGACAAGCCAACAACAATTCCATTGCATTTTTTTTTATCCTCAACTCACAATACAAAGTGTTGTTGTCTTGTTATCTGCTCTGCACTGACACTTTTTTTGTTGCGTTTTTGATAGAATTTGATTTAAGTCTGATTTTAGTTTATTGTGGACCACCGACACGTGCATTTCATTGGATTTCTTTGGCGTGTCGTTAAAATAAGTAAAACTCTTCTAGATCAACTGTAAATTTTAAAATGAAATAACCAAATGAAGTAACCAAAATTATTATTTTTTTTAATTAAACTATTTTTTTTCTCTCAGTGTTAATTTTGATGCAATAAAACGGCGTCGATACATGTGTTCGTGTGTATTCTTT
This sequence comes from Drosophila rufa, assembly GCA_018153105.1. NCBI lineage: Eukaryota > Metazoa > Arthropoda > Insecta > Diptera > Drosophilidae > Drosophila > Drosophila rufa. The sequence continues at coordinate 805,568 of JAECXS010000003.1, read as the reverse complement.
TGCTTGTGTTGGTAAGGGCACTACCGTAAGGCAATTTTGAGCACCCCTGCTATAAAGTATATATGTATATTCTTGATCAGCTTCATGTAGCCATCTCGTCTCGTCTCCCGTCTGTCTGTCCGTGTGAAAAAACAGATCTCAGAGACTATAAGAGCTAGAGTTACCAAATTTTATGACAACATTAGAATCTGTTGCACGCAGATCAAGTTTGTTTTTAAATTTGGCCACGCCCACTTCCGCCACCGAAAATCATAAAATACGATAATTAAGCTATAGTCGTAATTTACGGCTCAAAGTATATAGATAAAATAAATAAGTATGTATTCGCAGACTTTTTCTGAAAATTTGAGTAAAATCGGATGATAAACATGGAAGTTATTAAACAATAAGTGAGAACACGGAGTGAGCAGCCAAAAAGGCAGTATCAAAAAAAGTGTTGCGCGACGATCACACAGACAGGTGCTTGAATTTTGTGTATTCATCATTTGTCAGTGTGCGTGTTTGCTACGCATTTTGTATGGGAATTAGGCTAAACTTTAAAGATGGATTGAGAATAAACTAAGAGCGTCCCCAACATAATTTGTATTCCCAAATGTATGTTGAAGCACCCCCTATATATGTTTTTTTTTTTTTTAAATTTTTTGGAAGGGGCCGAACTAACAGAAATGTACCCTTTTTTTATTCAGAGTATCAAAAAAATAAGTTAAATGTAAAAAAAACTATCTGATATTGTGTTCAAAAAGATTTGGTGCGCCAAAAATTCATTTAGCGAAATCTTTCATATGATTAGTGAAGAAATCCTGCAATTATATTGAAAATAATAACAATATTTTTTAATACAATAATTAAATAGCGTTATAAATATAATAAATGGGAATGTAATATTATAAACACTCATCGTTAATCGCAAATATTATCTAAAATAAAAAAGTATATTATTATGAAGAAATTAAATCTGAAATGATAAATATTATATTTTACATATTTACGTATATAGTACATACCAGATCTGAAATAAAAGTAATATATTATTTATTTTATTAGGGCAATGGCTTACCTTATTTTGTGAATATGTGAATATGTAATAATAGATACGTTTTGCTTACTTTGTATACTTATTAAAATGAGTTTCACAACTGCGTCAAGCTAATTTCTTCGTTGTTTGTGAGTTTCTTTCCTTTTTTATTATATTATTTTCGTTTCAAATGCTGGTTTCCGAAATAATGCATCTTTTTACGTTCTACGAGAAGCGACGATTGCACGGACCCGAAGCTATAAAAAAAAGGCGACTGTTCAGGAAGCGCTCGGGTAATTTACTTTCAAAATAACGTATATTTATGCGTTCTTAGAGAAGCGAAAGCTGCACATAACATTTATTTTATAACTTATTTCTTCTCTTCTAATATACCAACAAAAGAATACTTTTTATTGCATACATCTAATATGTATTATATCACAGTTCTTGCAATTTTTGAGCTAGAATTGGCATATGCGTTCTGTTGTACAACCCGTTTTACAAGGTGCGACTGGGTTGGCCTGTGAGCATACATGCATACATAATATACGTGTATGTATGTATGTGGTGATATTTGGTGTTTTTTTTTTTTTTTTTTTTTTATATATATATATATATATGGACGTTGATGTACTACGGTCAGTACACTCAAGTGGCCCTTCAAAACCAAGCACGTGCTTGTTAGGGTTAGGTGTTAATAGGCGCGAAAGAAAAGTATAGGTAAAAGAATGCGAGGAAACTACCCTCCACCATATAGACTAATAGCGCGCAGCTCGATTGCTATCTTACATCTGTACTAAGTGGGTTAAGATTAATGTTTTTAGTTTAGGAAGGCTATCTACAGATGAGGTTATTTTGTACAAATCATTATAATTTGCGCATAGTACTTTAATGGGTTCATGCATTTCATACGAGGTTCTACAATGGTGCAAAACTAAAGGCAAGTAGGATCTGGTGGTTCTACATGGTACGTGGAAATTCAACTGCCCCAAAAGATCGGTGCTTTCCAAGTCACCACGGATCAGGTTATACATAAAGACAATGCCTAGCATCGTTCTACGGTTTGCTAAGGAAGGTAGGTTAATTAGGAGAAGTCTACTAGAATAAGATGGCAACCTATGGTTTGCATCCCAGTCTAAGCCACGGAGTGCAAGAAGTAAAAAATTCTTTTGAACTGACTCAATGCGTTTGCTGTGGACGTCCCACTGGGGACTCCAAACGCAAGATCCATATTCTAAAATAGGACGAACTAACGAAATGTATAAATTCTTCATCGAATTCTTTAGACCACCGTTTAATAAATCCAAGCACACCCCTGGCTTTATTTACAATGGACGAAATATGATCAATAAACTCCAGTTTAGAATCTAGGCGGATACCCAAATCGTCAACTAGAGTGATCCTTTCCAGAGAGCAGCAGTTCAGCGTATAAGTCGCAAGCTTGGGAGAGGCACGTGAGAATGACATGAGCTTGCATTTGGAGCCATTTAGGTTTAATAAGTTTGCAGTGCACCATTTTTGATAGTTATTAAGATCTGTTTGTAAATCTGACTGGCTAGCGCCGTCCTTATATTGCACGCAAAGTTTAACGTTGTCAGCGTACATGAGTACTCTGGAGTTAGTCAAAACTTTGGGCAAGTCGTTAATAAATAATGTAAAAAGTAAGTGAAAAGAACGACTAAATAATAAGACGTCTTCATTTGCTGAGTTATTATTTCAAACTGATTCTTTATTTCAAAGTCCGCATTTACGTAGCGGTCATGAGATTCTTAAAACTAGTCTTATCGCTAGACCAACGCAGTGGTTTGTTTAACCCTAACATGGGATACATTCTTGAGTGCGATGGGAAAGACACAGCTATCCCGCACCTATCATATATTTTGTGACCCACGCAGGGGCTCAGATTACATATTTGTCAAGTGCATAGATCTGTTCTAGGCCCAAGTGGCCGCTGTTTAGAGATACGCGCACATGCGCTCAAGCAGATCACAGCTGCATCGATTTGTTACAGATCTGCATATGTACATATGTATGTATGCATATATATATGAAAACGTGTTCATGTGTGAACAGTAAGGGACCCAGGTGGCTCCTTTGAGGGACACCAGAGGTCACCCGGAGAACATTCGACAAGTTGTTTTTAAAGAGGACCTTTTGCGTCCTACCATTCAGATAACTTGAGATCCACCTAAGAAGATCGACAGGAAAACCCATTAAGTCGAGTTTCCTAACAAGAAGGGAATGATTTACAGAGTCAAATGCTTTACTGAAATCAGTATAGATCACATCTGTCTGCATGTTTTGTGGAAAGCTCCTTATAATGAAAGAAGTGAGCTCCAGAAGGTTAGTTGTCGTTGATCTTCGTTTAACAAGTCCATGTTGGCATGGCGAAATTACTGATCTACACAGGTGTTGCAAATGGGGAGTAATTACGTTTTCGAAAAGTTTTGGGATGGCTGACAAATTAGAGATTCCTCTATAGTTGTAAGCATCCACTTTGCTACCTTTTTTGTGGAGAGGAATGACGAATGATTCCTTCCAAATAAGGGGAAATTGGGATGTTTCTAAGGATAAGGTAAACAATTTTAGAAGGGGACTGCACAGGGCCTCGGCACAATACCTAAGCACACAGCCTGGAATTCCATCGGGACCTGGCGAGTAAACTGGCTTGACACGTTGAAGATCCACAAGAAGGGAGCTTTCGGTTAAGCTAGGACTGAAGATTAGGTTTGATTTAGGCATGTTATAAGAATAGGTCTGGTTTGAATCATGTAGTGGCGCTTGTCACTCCAGTTTCCTAAAAGTAGGCAAAATAAATCTGCTCAAGAATGTTCTTATTTTATATCGCGACTCACCGAAGTGGCCACCCTACACTATCGGCCGCGCCACCTAGTGTGCAGCGTTTGCACTAATGCAGGTCTACAGTCATACTTGAAACTAGTCGATTGCGTGGGGAAATGCAAGCCTATGCCGCCGCTGAGGGGTACATCCGTAAAGCCAAGCTTACACACGTTCTCTTTTCTTCCGGATTGTCCAAGCATACAGACGTGTTTAAGTGCAGCTCAAAGTCTTAAAAACCCAACGAGGTTAAGTTATTTAAAGTGCCTTAAAATACCCATCCGCCAGCCATCCATACGAAGAAAGAAGAAATATCACTCCAGTATTTGTGCCAGGCCTTTGTGGGTAATTATTTTTACAAAAAAAAAAAGAAGGAATTTTCAATAGTTTTCCTAATTTGTACGTTTTTGTTTTATAGTTCTGGCACCAGGTATTATGTTGCCAAAAATATCATCACCAATCCTTGTTTAATTGAGCAAAAACTCAATAAAAAGCCCACCCAAGTCATTATTTGATCTTAAAAGATCAGCCGCCGCTGTAGCCAGCTTGCTCAGCTCATCATACATCGACAAAACAACCTGTAGCCGCAGAAAAGCAAAAAGTTCTCCGTATAAGCGAGCCTAATCCGCAACAACTACAGTGCCCGAAACAGTGGAAACAAAATTCGAGAAAAAAAAAAAAAAAAAAAACAGCAAAATCGGTGCCCAAACTAGTGGATACAGTGAGAGAAAAAAACAAAAAAACGTGTTGGCATCGCCAGAAAATATTCGGCTGAAAAACTCGGTGTCAACCTAACTTAATTTTTTTTCCGTGCATGAACCAAGAAAAACCACGTGCAGTCTCAGCTTCGCTCTACAGTGCGAGAAATCTGTCTCACTACTTCCCCGGATTCTCACTTACAATATTTTGTTCCTGATTTATTTTAAGTTTATTACTTTTCTTTATTTTTGATTTTCGTTTTTTTTAAATTTATTATTTTGTATTATTGTTAATTTTCTTTCTTATTATTATTTTTCATTATTTTGCGTTTCTTTTGAGTTCATCTTATTCTTTTAATTATTATTTTTATAATTGTTTTTATTTTTTTTTCTCTAAATCTAATATTCAAGTGAAAGATGGTGGATGCAAAGTAATTTTTTTGAGTGTACAAAAGAGCAGCCGAGATAAACAAAGTTCAGCTTAACCAAAGACAATGAATTAGCAACAACAACAATAATAGCCCCAGAGATGTGAACAAGTGAAAATAAACACAATCAAACCCAATGCAATCACACAAACACAATCAAACCCAATTTTGACTCCCACACAGGTCGGCGAAAGATCTTTCTCCGATGGACCCATAATAAAAGTAAGTGTTAAACAAAAAAAATTTCTGTGAACATGCATAGGTACGGTTCTAACCTCTCACCTGTTCCTAATTTTTAAATTTTGCCCCCGTACATTTTTGCCAGTGTAGCTTATGAAAGACAAATAGCCCGTCCTTCTCTGGCCCATGTGCCCTTATCTACCAGTGCAGCTGTACTTGGGTTTTGTTTTGTTTTGCTCTTCCTTCCGATCAGAGCTTTGCTGACCTGCCTCAATGTATACCGAATTTACATTCATACAGTGCAGGGCACTTAACTAGGTACACTTAACAATTAATTGTATTTTATTTTCCTAAGTTAAAATAACGTTATACAATGGAAGGCACATTAATAGATACGCCTCTCCATACACTGAAAAAAAAACCTTTATTTTCTTAAACCTTTAATTTTTTTTATTAAAAGTAATTAATTATTTCAAGCTCATACTATCGAGGTAAAATTATTAGCTACTTTCATACTCTATAAATAATTTTTTTTTTTATAATGAATATATTCACTTAAAATTAAAAATTCATAATATTTATACACTATATATATTTTTTCTACCCCCTTTACAGCCACATCTCTTGAATATTATGAAATTAAATAGAGCTACTAAATATAAAAAAAAAAAAAAGTGAATAAGCATTGAATTTATAAGAATAAGCGAAATGAAATGAGAAAAGAACGCAACTAGATAGTGAACTGATAATTAAAGTTAAATGCATTAAAGTAACGTTAAATTCTTTTAGTCTAAACAAATATAAATTAAATATGATAAATAACCAAAACTACAATTATGTTTAAAATAAATGTTTATAATATGAAATCGAACTAAACCTTGAGTATTCCGGAAATCATGGGAAACAGAAGTGTAGCAACGAAAATCGTTTAATCACTTTAGCGACCACAAGGGATCACTACCAGAAATGGAGTTTTACTGCAATAAAGTGATCATGGTAGGGTGGGGTATAAGGCCGCTAACCAACATCTTAGTGGACCGTAATGTCGCTAAAGGAATTTTCCTATCCATCCTGTTCTAATCCCTCTATTCCCTTTTCTCTTCTTCTTCTTCTTTCGAGGCTAGTATAAAGGCTATTCCTATTCTTTCCCTTTCAAACTATAACACGCGAAAATTATTTATTACTAGCATACTATCGTGAGCACGTAAAAGAGTATCCTTCCTTGACCCTCACCCATAATGCCGACGAAGATGAGCCGGAACAAGCGCGTGTTTCACAACTCAGTTTACAATAACATCTGCTCATACTAATAATCAATTTTTAAACGTTATATGCTACAGTAATAATTTATGGCGCCCAACGTGGGGCCCGAAGCAGCTCGGGGATGGCCGAGGTTATCCGAAGCTTTTCCGAGACTTTTCGAATTTCCGGCAAGGCCCCAGAAAAATATTAAACCCATATCTTCAGTCATCAACATCTGACTTAAATCAACTAGCCTTACCCTTTCCGAATTCCCATATCTTTTCTAATAGGAAGCCTGTGGATAAAAATAAGCTGATAGTAGTTACAAAAAGTTATTGCCGAGGTTATCCAAAACATTAGAAAATTCCCTCTCAGATAAATACTAGGCGGAAATGTTTATATTCTGACTATATGTACAGCCGCTAGCAATCTATTTGAATAAAAAAATGTCTCTGTTGGTTGTGATATTTTCTGGATGTACGATACGTGGAGTAATTCTGCGACGTACCGAAAACTAGTAGCACTATATGCTGCCACAACTATCTCGTTCCTCATAATGGTCTTATTGGTCGACGGAGGTTGACAGTTTTCGAGATTTCTGATCCGTGGAGTAATTCTACGACTTACCGAAAACTATTAGCAATCCCAACTGATAAAACTGTTTTCTTAGTTTTCTCTTTTTTCTTTATGGTTCTTTAATTGGATTGTAAAGGATTTTTTTTGATTTCTGATACGTGGAGAAGTCTACGACTTACCGAAAAATATCCTAACTGCAATTCAGTGATCGCAACTATTTTTTTTTCTCCCATACATTTATTTAAAATTCTTTATTCGTCCATATCGATTTTGAACGTTAGGAATATACCTGGAGAAGGCTTTAAGTTAATTCTGTTGAATGACTTTTGCACCGGTTATTCTGGCAAACGTTAAGAACAAGATATTTTCTAAAATCTCACGAAGTTATCGATATTCTATTCCGCTTTTATTCAGGACTATAAAGTGGAATTCAATTGCCCTGCTTTATACCGATAAATAGTTGGAATCGACAAAGAGAAAAATCGTTGAGTATTTTAGTGAAAATCCTTTATTCTTTCAAATTCCTTTAAATGAGTTATTAGAAGATCGCATGGAAGTTACTTATGGTTTCCGGATAGAATTTATATTTGAAAAACTATCTGTCCTTACCAAATTCTCTAACCCTTAGAAAAAAAAAATATATATATACCATATATATAAATAAGTTTATTAATATTGTTCTAGTTAAAATACAAAAAAAATAAAAATACATATATAAAAAAAAAAAAAAAAACCAATAATGTACGACCCATCAAACAACATAGAATTAATAGGAGATGTTGAATGTTTTCTTTGTCTCAAAGAAATTGCATATACCGCACAACTGTTGTCTACTAACTGTAATCATACTTTTCATTGGGCTTGTTTTAATTCTAAGGTGGCTAATAGGGAAATCTGTCCTGTCTGCAGGTCTCCATTAGAGAAAGCTTTGATGAGTTTGACCGTTAACACAGATTTAAATCAGAGTGGACAAATAGCACCCAGACATTCAGTCGGAAGAAGCAATCCGCATATTAATGAGGCTTTGGAAAACGAAGATCAGGAAAACACAATGGAAAGTGTAGGAAGTCAATCAGAGTCTTTGAAAACAATGCAAGAGGCTTTGACCAAAGCCATGACGGAGGCATCATCACGACAAGCGGAGATATTGTCGCAGACGTTGCAAGCGCAATTTCAGAATCTTATGTTAGCATTGTCTCCTAAAGATAGCCAGAGAGGGAACTCAGGTACTCAAAATCAGGATCGTTCTGCATCTAGTGGTCCCAATACACTTCAATGGGATAAGGAACGGGCTAACCAGAGTGGCTCTAATGCACTTGAAAGTCGTCTGCTCAACCAATCTAGGTCTTCCTTCTCAGGCACCGACCTGCGGCCAGAACGCGTCAGTCAAATTATAGGAAATTGGAAGCTTAAGTTTACAGGAAGGTCAGGCATGAGCGTAGAAAGCTTTCTATATCGCATTGCAGCCCTAACCAATCAAACTTTGGATGGCAATTTTGAGTTGTTGACGGGCCAAATAAGTACTTTGTTTGAAGGTACTGCGAATGAGTGGTATTGGCGATACCACAAAAGTGTGGAAAAAGTAGAGTGGTTGCCTTTATGCCAAGCGTTGCGCATACAATTTAAGGAGGATCAAACGGATCTTAGCATTCGAGGGTCTATAGATCGTCGCAAGCAAAGAGTTGGAGAATCGTTCGACGATTTTTACGAGTCCATCCTTAGATTGTCTGATAAGCTAACTGTTCCATTGACCGATTCAGCCATGCTAGAGTCCGTCCGTTCAAACTTACTTCCAGAAATACAGCACGAGTTACTGTATCAACAAATTTTCAGCACTGCGCAACTTCGTCACATAGTTCGTACTCGCGAGTCGTTTATGCAGTCAGTGCCACAACAAGATGTTGTTAAACCACGACCAGCTCCTCGTCGCCATGTTCACGAAGTTCAAATTGAAACAAAACAATCTGAGGAATCCGAATGTGATGACCCAGAAATTTCGGCAATGAATGTGACGTGTTGGAACTGTGGCAAAGGTGGACATACGTATCAGCAGTGTCTAGAAGAAAGTCGTCTCTTTTGCTGGGGCTGTGGACTAGTAAATGTCTACAAATCTGCGTGCCCAAAATGTAGTCAAGCAAAAAACTACTCAGCCCGTGCACCACAGAAAGGTGCACGCAGACAAGTGGCGTCGAAAGCGACGAATACAGATTAAAGTCCACAATTATATCTTCATCAAGTATCCCAGACTTTTCACATATCCCTGACATTCCTTTACACAAACGTTCTTTCAGGGCAACATCTATCAATAGTCGCCCAAATAAAAGAAAATTGCGGTCAAAGTTACGAATCAAAGAATTCTACCATAAATGTAGGCTGGAAAACCAGGCGTTGATATCAGCTATTGTCGCGCCTGATCAGCGTCCATACCGGTCTAATGGACACAGGTGCGTCCGTTAGCTGCATTGGTGGAAACCTAGCAGCAGACTTGATCCGTGATCAAGTACCTTTTAAAAACTTTTCTTCCTCCGTTCGAACTGCAGATGGTAATAAGCAAAATATCGTCGGAAAAGTATGCACAAATGTTCAGTTTGATGGCCAAACAAAGGCAATAACATTTTATATTATTCCATCATTAATAAAGTCATTGTACCTGGGCATTGATTTTTGGACGAAGTTCGAGCTACTTCCATCTAAGCTAGTTCCAGCTAATAATGTAACCAATATTGAAGAGTTAGACAGTAGCGATCTTAGAGCTCTTTCTGATACACAGGAGAAGTTATTAAAAGAAGTAATCCGTATGTTCCCTTCCTTCACTGAAAAAGGACTAGGTAAAACCTATCTTCTATCCCATAAAATCGATGTTGGCAATGCCACACCCATTAAGCAACGTCACTATGCCGTGTCTCCAGCTATTGAAAAGTTATTGTTTGATGAGTTGGATCGCATGCTTTCACTAGGTGTGATTGAAGAATCGGAAAGTTCATGGTCTTCACCGGTTGTGCTTGTCCGCAAACCTGGCAAGGTGCGTCTATGCATAGATTGTCGAAAAGTGAACGAGGTGACCAAAAAGGACGCCTATCCGATGCCTCTCATCGATAGTATTCTTAGCCGACTCCCGAAGGCCGAGTTCATAACGAGTCTCGACTTAAAAGACGCATACTGGCAAATACCATTGGACCCCTGTTCCCGTGACAAGACGGCCTTTACCGTGCCTGGCCGGTCTCTGTACCAATTTACAGTAATGCCTTTTGGTCTGACCAATGCCCCTGCGACGATGTCCAAATTAATGGACCGAGTTATTCCGATTTCATTGAAGAACGAAGTCTTTGTCTACTTAGATGACCTTTTAATAGTTTCTGAGACGTTTGAGAGACATTTGGAAGTACTAAAAGATATTTCGTCTGCGCTGTCTAAAGCCGGTTTAACTATAAATGTGGAAAAAAGTAATTTCTGTGTAAAAGAAGTTAGTTATTTGGGTCATGTAGTAGGTAACGGAAAAATAACTATGGATGCAGATAAAATCACTGCCATTGTTAATTATCCAGCACCTCGTTCTGTTAAACAGCTACGTCGATTCCTGGGAATGACGGGATGGTATCAGAAATTCATCCGTAACTTTGCTTCGATCGCCACTCCGTTAACAGACGCTCTTCGTCAAAATCGTAAGTTCGAATGGACACAAGAAGCTGAGGATGCCTTCCAGTTACTTAAAAACGAAATGTGCAAGGCGCCAGTACTTCACACTCCCAAGTTCAATGAGCCCTTTTACCTGCATTGTGATGCAAGTCACACCGGAGTTGGGGGAGTGCTTATGCAAATTGATCCTGAAGGTAATGAGGTTGCTGTAGCGTACATGTCCCGCAAGCTTAATCGGTGCCAAAGAAATTACTCTGTTACCGAGAAGGAGTGCCTGGCAGCCGTGTTGAGTATTAAGAAATTTCGTGCTTATGTCGATGGTCATGCGTTTACCGTGATAACTGACCATGCGTCATTAAAATGGCTTATGTCACAATCTGACCTTAGCAGTCGACTAGCTAGATGGGCCTTAAAATTACAGGGTTACCAGTTTACTATTCAGCATCGTAAGGGTAGTAAGAATATCGTTCCAGATGCCTTATCCCGAACGCATACAGAAGATCTATCAGAACTAGACAGTAACAAGTTTATCGATTTACAGTCTTCACATTTCAAATCTGAGGCATATAGAGTCCTGCAGGATAAAATTAAGGAAAATTCCGATCGTATTCCTGATGTCAAAGTCATCGATGGCTATATATATCGTCGAACAGAGCATGCTTCTGGTGACAGGCTTCCCCTGGAGTTAGTGCCCGTAGCTCTGCGAATCGCCCATGATGACCCATTATCGTCACACTGTGGCATTAACAAAACGCTAGAACGACTTCGCCGTTTTTACTATTGGCCTAACTTGGTAAAGAACGTAAGGGATTACATAAATAACTGTGAAATTTGCAAGTGCACAAAAAGTTCAAACAAAGCGTTAAGACCTCCTTTACAGAAGTCAGAGGAAAGTGATCGCTTCTTTCAGACACTATATGTTGACTTTTTGGGCCCATACCCGCGATCAAAATCTGGCAACATAGGAATCTTTATAGTTTTAGATAATTGTACAAAATTTCCGTTTCTAAAAGCTGTAAAAAAATTTACAGTTGACGCTATTTTGCCATTTTTGGAACATGACCTTTTTCATTGCTTCGGGGTACCGGAAAAGTTGATTTCCGATAACGGTGTTCAATTTAGATCCCATGCGTTTAATAATCTCTTACAAAACTATGGTGTATCTCACGCCTATACTGCAGCCTATGCTCCACAAGGAAATTCCTCTGAACGTGTGAACAGGTCGGTGATCTCAGGTATTAAGGCGTATATTCATCCAAACCAAACCAATTGGGATGAACATCTAAGTAAAATTTGTTGTTCCTTGCGATCTAGTCTACACACTGCCTTAAATTCTACCCCATACCGATTAGTTTTTGGTCAGCATATGATAACAGATGGTTCGTCGTACAAGTTGTTAAGAAATTTAAATCTTCTGGAGGATCGCACCATTCTACTAAGTAAAGATGACTCTTTGGATATTATGCGGGCAAAAGCTAAACAGGGCATTCAAATCCAACACGATCGTAACGAAAAAATGTATAATTTAAGGAGTCGTGAGGTGTTCTTTAAAGTAGGTCAGGAGGTGTTCCGCCGAAACTTTCAACAGAGCAATTTCGTCAAAGGATTTAACGCCAAATTAGCTCCTACATTCGTAAAATCACGGATTAGGCGAGTCTTGGGAAACACTTATTACGAGTTGGAAGATCTTCAGGGTAATATTATTGGCAAATACCACGCCAAAGATATCAAACAATAGATCTTTCGTGACAGCGTGTATCCCACTTGTCTTCAAGGCCAAGTGTGATTTTGGCCGGGAGGTTTTGTAGTGGCGCTTGTCACTCCAGTTTCCTAAAAGTAGGCAAAATAAATCTGCTCAAGAATGTTCTTATTTTATATCGCGACTCACCGAAGTGGCCACCCTACACTATCGGCCGCGCCACCTAGTGTGCAGCGTTTGCACTAATGCAGGTCTACAGTCATACTTGAAACTAGTCGATTGCGTGGGGAAATGCAAGCCTATGCCGCCGCTGAGGGGTACATCCGTAAAGCCAAGCTTACACACGTTCTCTTTTCTTCCGGATTGTCCAAGCATACAGACGTGTTTAAGTGCAGCTCAAAGTCTTAAAAACCCAACGAGGTTAAGTTATTTAAAGTGCCTTAAAATACCCATCCGCCAGCCATCCATACGAAGAAAGAAGAAATATCACTCCAGTATTTGTGCCAGGCCTTTGTGGGTAATTATTTTTACACAAAAAAAAGAAGGAATTTTCAATAGTTTTCCTAATTTGTACGTTTTTGTTTTATAGTTCTGGCACCAGGTATTATGTTGCCAAAAATATCATCACCAATCCTTGTTTAATTGAGCAAAAACTCAATAAAAAGCCCACCCAAGTCATTATTTGATCTTAAAAGATCAGCCGCCGCTGTAGCCAGCTTGCTCAGCTCATCATACATCGACAAAACAACCTGTAGCCGCAGAAAAGCAAAAAGTTCTCCGTATAAGCGAGCCTAATCCGCAACAACTACAGTGCCCGAAACAGTGGAAACAAAATTCGAGAAAAAAAAAAAAAAAAAAGCAAAATCGGTGCCCAAACTAGTGGATACAGTGAGAGAAAAAAACAAAAAAACGTGTTGGCATCGCCAGAAAATATTCGGCTGAAAAACTCGGTGTCAACCTAACTTAATTTTTTTTCCGTGCATGAACCAAGAAAAACCACGTGCAGTCTCAGCTTCGCTCTACAGTGCGAGAAATCTGTCTCACTACTTCCCCGGATTCTCACTTACAATATTTTGTTCCTGATTTATTTTAAGTTTATTACTTTTCTTTATTTTTGATTTTCGTTTTTTTTTAATTTATTATTTTGTATTATTGTTAATTTTCTTTCTTATTATTATTTTTCATTATTTTGCGTTTCTTTTGAGTTCATCTTATTCTTTTAATCAAATAAAAACACCTCTTAACGAGGTTAGATTAAAGTGACGATGGCACACTCAACACAAAAAATTTCTGATATCAAATTTTGTGACGATTAATAGTTATTTAAACAAAAATATTTAAAAAGTTTTTAATTAGTTTCAAAATCGGCACGCTGCCTATTTTGCCTTTTTAAATTTTTCAGCTAAGTGCCGATTTTGAAACTAATTAAAAACTTTTTAAATATTTTTGTTTAAATAACTATTAATCGTCACAAAATTTGATATCAGAAATTTTTTGTGTTGAGTGTGCCATCGTCACTTTAATCTAACCTCGTTAAGAGGTGTTTTTATTTGATATCAGAAGTTTTTTAAATGACTTATGTATGTACATACATAGGTCTTCCATTGTTTTTATAAGTTTTTGTTTGAAACTCAAATGGGAAAAATGAACAAACAAAATTCATATAAGAAGTTAGCTATATGGGAGCATTGCTACTAATTTTGATGAGAAAGCAAATTTTCGGAGATATGTGTTGTACCCCGAAATATCTCAGGGGATATACGGCCGGAAGTTACTATAAAAATCGTGAAAGCTATTTAAAAAAAATTTTAATCTAAAAAAAATAATTTTTATTCTAAATTCTTAATTATAATATTTAGAAAATTTTTGTCAGGGCAAAGTAATTATCATATCAAAATACTTTTCCAACGACATATAGCACGTTTCTGTAACTTTAGTCGTTCAGAAGTTATGGGCGCGAGAAATTTCCTGTTTTCCCGCCAAAGTAGTGGAAAAAGCAAAAATTAGATTAAATTAAAAAAAAAAATTTCAAACGATTTCTTTCAAATTTAAATGATATTAAATTTTTTTTAATGGCTTTAAATTTTATTGCATTGTGCACGTCTCTAAATGACTCTACATGAGTTTTTACATAAATGTATGTATAGTGCATGTAAAAGGTTAGGTATATGGGATCTTTGCTACTAATTTTAATGAGTAATATCTCGAGAAAGCGAATTTTCCCAGATATGTGTTATATACCAAAAGTTGAGCCATCTCAAGGGCTATCTGGCCTTGAGTGAATATCAAAATCGTTAGAGCCATTTTTAAGAAAACTTCAAAAACTTAAAAAAAAATTACTTTTAATTATAAATTCTTTAATATTATATTTAGATAAATAATGTCAAGGCAAAGCTATTATCATTTCAATATACCTTTCAAACGACATATAGCACGTTTCTGTAGCTTTAGTCGTTTAGAAGTTATGGGCGCGGAAAATCTAGCTTATTTAGCGGTTTTCCCGCCAAACTAGCGGGAAATCGAAAAAGTTGTAGAACAAAAAATGTTCAGCTCGAGCTGTTTAACAAAATAAAAGTAGTTCCAGGACTTTAAAACAAAAAAATCGACACACAGACAGACAAACAGACAGACAAACAACAGGACAAACGTTCTCATTTCGGAAAGGCCGTTAAAATCTTGTTTATTGAATATCTTTTGAACGGAGTATCGGATCAGGATGATCGAGGTGTCATTCGACGCGTATTTAAAGCTAGATCACAACAACATTAAAAATTTAGGGATTTTTGCTCCACCGGCCCCAATGGCTCCAATTTTCAAAATTTTCAATTTCGCACTTTCACTCTAATTTCTCCCAAACTAATCCGTTTTTGAAAAATCTTAGTATGCAGTTTCAAAGAGGTTTACAATACCTTTCGATTAAGATATAAATGGTTCTGATCGGACTATCGTAGCAGATTTTCAATTCTACGGCTGTATATAGTAGTCTCCTTGCGCACCACAGTCTCGGTGCTCATCGTCACTACGTGGACTGCCGTCCACAGTGATTTATATTTATATTTATTACATTTTAAAAGTTTTTTTTTCAGATTTAAAATATTTTACCTTTTTTCTTGATGGTTTTAAACTTTATTGCAATTGTGCACGTCTCTATATGACTCTACATGTATTTTTACATAAATGTATGTATAGTGCACGTGAAAGGTTAGGTATATGGGATCTTTGCTACTAATTTTAATGAGTAATATCTCGAGAAAGCGAATTTTCCGAGATATGTGTTATATACCAAAAGTTGAGCAATCTCAAGGGCTATATGGCCTTGAGTGAGTATCAAAATCGTTAGAGCCATTTTTAAGAAAACTTCAAAAACTTAAAAAAAAAAATTAATTTTAATTATAAATTCTTAAATATTATATTTATATAAATTATGTCAAGGCAAAGCTATTATCATTTCAAAATACCTTTCAAACGACATAAAGCACGATTCTGTAGCTTTAGTCGTTTAGAAGTTATGGGCGCGGGAAATCTGGCTTTTCTAGCTGTTTTCCCGCCAAACTAGCGGGAAACCCAAAAAGTCGTAGAACAAAAATTATTTAGCTCGAGCTGATTAATAAAACAAAAGTGGTTCCAGGACTTTAAAACAAAAAATACCACAGACAAACAGACAAACAAACAGACAAACAAACAAACAAACAAACAGACAAACAACAGGACAAACGTTTTCATTTCGGAAAGGCCGTTGAAATCTTGTTTATTGAATATCTTTTGAACGGAGTATCGGATCAGGACGATCGAGGTGTCATTCGACGCGTATTTAAAGCTAGATCACAACAACCTTAAAAATTTGGGGGTTTTTGCTCAACCGGCCCCAATTGCTCCAATTTTCAAAATTGTCAATTTCGCACTTTCACTCTCATTTCTCCTAAAGTTATCAGTTTTTGAAAAATCTTAGTATGCAGTTTCAAAGAGGTTTACAATACCTTTCGATCAAGATATAAATGGTTCTGATCGGACTATCGTAGCAGATTTTCAATTCTACGGCTGTATATAGTAGTCTCCTTGCGCACCACAGTCTCGGTGCTCATCGTCACTACGTGGACTGCCGTCCACAGTGATAAATAAATAACAGTGTTCATGAGAAATGGGAGTATATTGAGGGTAATCTAGGCGGATACCCAAATCGTCAACTAGAGTGATCCTTTCCAGAGAGCAGCAGTTCAGCGTATAAGTCGCAAGCTTGGGAGAGGCACGTGAGAATGACATGAGCTTGCATTTGGAGCCATTTAGGTTTAATAAGTTTGCAGTGCACCATTTTTGATAGTTATTAAGATCTGTTTGTAAATCTGACTGGCTAGCGCCGTCCTTATATTGCACGCAAAGTTTAACGTTGTCAGCGTACATGAGTACTCTGGAGTTAGTCAAAACTTTGGGCAAGTCGTTAATAAATAATGTAAAAAGTAAGTGAAAAGAACGACTAAATAATAAGACGTCTTCATTTGCTGAGTTATTATTTCAAACTGATTCTTTATTTCAAAGTCCGCATTTACGTAGCGGTCATGAGATTCTTAAAACTAGTCTTATCGCTAGACCAACGCAGTGGTTTGTTTAACCCTAACATGGGATACATTCTTGAGTGCGATGGGAAAGACACAGCTATCCCGCACCTATCATATATTTTGTGACCCACGCAGGGGCTCAGATTACATATTTGTCAAGTGCATAGATCTGTTCTAGGCCCAAGTGGCCGCTGTTTAGAGATACGCGCACATGCGCTCAAGCAGATCACAGCTGCATCGATTTGTTACAGATCTGCATATGTACATATGTATGTATGCATATATATATGAAAACGTGTTCATGTGTGAACAGTAAGGGACCCAGGTGGCTCCTTTGAAGGACACCAGAGGTCACCCGGAGAACATTCGACAAGTTGTTTTTAAAGAGGACCTTTTGCGTCCTACCATTCAGATAACTTGAGATCCACCTAAGAAGATCGACAGGAAAACCCATTAAGTCGAGTTTCCTAACAAGAAGGGAATGATTTACAGAGTCAAATGCTTTACTGAAATCAGTATAGATCACATCTGTCTGCATGTTTTGTGGAAAGCTCCTTATAATGAAAGAAGTGAGCTCCAGAAGGTTAGTTGTCGTTGATCTTCGTTTAACAAATCCATGTTGGCATGGCGAAATTACTGATCTACACAGGTGTTGCAAATGGGGAGTAATTACGTTTTCGAAAAGTTTTGGGATGGCTGACAAATTAGAGATTCCTCTATAGTTGTAAGCATCCACTTTGCTACCTTTTTTGTGGAGAGGAATGACGAATGATTCCTTCCAAATAAGGGGAAATTGGGATGTTTCTAAGGATAAGGTAAACAATTTTAGAAGGGGACTGCACAGGGCCTCGGCACAATACCTAAGCACACAGCCTGGAATTCCATCGGGACCTGGCGAGTAAACTGGCTTGACACGTTGAAGATCCACAAGAAGGGAGCTTTCGGTTAAGCTAGGACTGAAGATTAGGTTTGATTTAGGCATGTTATAAGAATAGGTCTGGTTTGAATCAGATGACGGAGAATAAGTAGTTTGAAAAAACTGAGCAAAAAGATCGGCGATTTCCTGATCATTGTTTGCTGTAGTATTTTCAAATGAGAGCGAGGAAGGATGTGTAATAGGCTTACGTTTAGTGTTGACAAAATTATAAAACTGTTTTGGATCCACCGCGAACTGAACCCTACAACGAGTCAGATAGTTTTTATAACACTGCGCGTTAAGCACGGTGAACTTAGACCGAGCCGCTAAATAACGAGAATGGACAGCTTGAGAACCGTTACGTTTAAATTTAGAATAGAGATTGGACTTAATATTTTTGAGGCGAGTCAACTCTTAACTAAACCAGGGAGGCTTATTTGAGATTGACGGATAGTATAGCGGAACACATTCTGTAAAAAAGGAATTCATGGCATTGTAAAAAATATCCATGGCACCCACCATGTCAATGCACATGTATAGATTGGACCAATCAAAATCAGATATGAAATTATTCAGCCGTCGAAAATCTGCCTTGCGAAAGCAGTGGACTTTCTTAGCTGGCCGATCAGACTTATTCTCCATAACAGTCCCAATATCGATAGTCACATCAAAAGTAGGATGGTATGGATCTTCGGGTTGTGTCAAGGGCGGGACCCTAACCAAACTGACTCTTGCCGGATCAGAGACAATGCAGAGATCGAGCAAGCGATCTAAGGAATTTCGTACATGGTTGACTTGAGACAGCGAAATGTCAAACAAGCCATCAATAAAGTCATGCCGTGCTGTAGTTAAAAGAGTATTTGAAGATTCATTTGTGGACCAAATAGCCCCAGGAATGTTAAAATCACCTAGAACTACTAAGTGGTCCCTATCCGAAAGTCTATTGGAGACCGCCTGAATAGCGGAAAGGTGGTTCCAATAAATTGGAAGTTCCGACAAGGGGGGAATATAGGAACATGTAATATAAGTAAAACCACCATTAGATGATAGCTTCACACAAAGGAATTCAACATCGTTGCATTCCTCGAAAGTTAATAATTCAGACGTGAGGTTGGCGTCAACCGCAATAAGGACACCTCTTGCGTTCTAATAGGAAAGAAGAAGAGAATTTGTTAGTTTTTTGAAGCGGACGAGGTGGATTGCACAATGGATTTTTCCGGCCTGGGTAAACTAACTCCAACAGGCCGTCTTTTCTTTTTCTTAGCTTCGTACTCCTTAACAACAATGTGCTTTGGCCAGAAGTTCTCAGAGCACATTGTTTTAAAAAGTTCGTCAGGGACATTTATTTTGAAAGATGAAATATCCCTAGCATAAGAAAATTGTAATTTGTCCACCTTAATCTTAGATTTTTCGGCTTTAATACGACCTAGAATGTAGGTACTTACATCATCAGATGTTTGATCAGAGGAAAGCCGCGAAACAAATATCCGTTTCGTTGGTGGAATAGCAATCAGGGCTTTTGGCAATACATTTGTAGTGCCAATTTCGGCCGGTATTCCGGGCCTGTTACCGTGGGGAGTTTTCTGGATGGGGTTCTGTGGGGTCATTAATTGTGACCCCTCAGCGGACTCAACAGATATAAATGGAGGTGCTGCCCATCCCGCGGCACCTTCGGAGGCCGAATCTTTTCTCGCCCCCGATCTTAATATCATTGGAGTTAGATATGCTGGAGTCGGGGACTGTGCCGAGGGAGTGAGCTGTTGAGATCCCGCCGCGAGTTGTTGGGATCCGCCCAAATGCGGTGTGCCAACCGTGGTTTTTTTACGCTTAGGGGTCTCATATAATAGCTTAAGGCTATTAAACTGGGAGTCCAGCGCAAGGAGCACCTCATTAGTTTTACGAAAAGTAGCAAGTAGTTCCCTAAAACCATTTTTGGTTTGCCGCATAAAAGACCTCATTTCCTTTTCAACCTCGCGACAAGTTTCACAGCAGTAGCGCATTCCACTGTTTTTAATAGTTTCAGCCGCCCGGCCTGTGCGATCAAGGCACTTGGCGTGCACAACACTATCACACAGCCAGCAGCCGATATTAGTGTCATCATTTGAAATTACC
This sequence comes from Drosophila rufa, assembly GCA_018153105.1. Lineage (NCBI taxonomy): Eukaryota > Metazoa > Arthropoda > Insecta > Diptera > Drosophilidae > Drosophila > Drosophila rufa. Next base: position 785,675 of record JAECXS010000003.1, on the reverse strand, counting down.
TGATTGCAGGTTTTAATAGCGCAGACAATATTACAGGTCATTATAGTTACTTACCAATCCAATCCAATTACCAAGTTACCAATCAGAAGTTAAGGGAAAATAAGAGAAGTTAAGTGCACTAAGAGAGAGAGAGAGCGAGCAAGAGAGCGAGAGTTAGGGAGCTTAAGCCGTAAAGCTGTAATATTGGCGTAACGGATAAAGCACAAAGAGGAATGCAAAAATGAAGATAAGCAATTCCTGCACCAAACTAATTTGCAATTAATATAGTTATTAATACACAAAAACAGCCGCATGCACACGCGAAGAAGTTTCAAATAAAACCCCGGTGGTTTATAGCAAAGAATTTACACAAATACGAGGCGCAAAACAAAAACACGACCGTTCACGTTGAAAGAGAAAACGTTTTTTTTTTTGACATTAAATCACATTAAATCGAAAGTGTTATTACAGAATTATAGTAAGCGTATGAAATACGCTTATTTCAATTTTGTGTTTTAGTCCTAATGAAATTTCCAACAAAATGAGGTTTCACTCATTTCAATTTTAGAATGGATAACAAAGATTCGGACTGACAAAGGACTACTGCCTCAGTGTTAACCATGGCGTGCAAACAGATTTCTATGGAACCATCATTTTTTAGCTACATAGCAATAGCTGCGTTCAGCAGAACTTCACTGACCACTGATCAGTGATGGATCAGTAATCAGTAATCAAGTTTGTTCTGGTGAGAGTTAAAGCCGCCGTAAGAGTGGTCGGCCAGATATCTATCGTTATCGTTGTGCTTCGTGCCAACAATAAGCTGATTGTTCGTAAAATATTTGTCCAATCATGGACAACAAATGTGAATAGATATCGATTTTTGAGGTATAGTAGCGAAACTGCAGGCTGTAAGAGAATGGCAAGAGTCCAGGAATCCCAAAAAATAAACAACCGAACCGAACTACAGCAGGCTGCATGCAGGTCGACTTACTAATAAAAAGTCTTAAATTTAGTTTCCAAAAATAAATATTAGTGCTTAAGTTATGTATATCTTAATACAAAATATCTATTTTAATATCTCTTTACTTAAGATTCTCTTGACAAATTAGAGCAATCCCATCTTACTTCTGCATTGTTAATTAACATAATATTATGGGACATGCATTACAGCATCAAGACTATGTTAACTCAGTAAATACACTTGGCCCTCGCTTAACACGGACTTTTTTAGCACGAACTCGGTCTTACTCTGTCTTACACGGTTACAAATTTGCTCCCATCCCCCTTTTAGCACTCTAAAAACCTCGTTCTTACACGATTGCAAAATATCGCTACATATTTATAATAACATAAAAATACTTTGGCCTTTTAAGGAGTGCTATAAAGAAGCTTTAAAAGCCCCCAAACAATCGAAAATGAAAGATTTGTTTGATAAGGAGCCACAAAAAAAAAGGAAACATCTTGAAACAAACTGGCTTAAACTTTAAATGCCACCAAATGCATTTCAAATTTGATATGAATAGAAACATATGATCTCCTTACTTTTTAACATTTTTAAGTTTCTATAAAGTTTAACCTGTTAATTAATTATATGAAGCATCTTTTTTAAATTAATACCATATTTTAATTTTGAAAATATGAATGTTATGCATTTATTAAAGGCATATACATAATAACTTTTGGTTAATTTTGAATAAATGTATGAAACTTTAATAAAAACAGACAAAATTTGAACAAATAACATTTTTTTTTTGCTGCCAAATTTGAATATTGAGAACATAACCCCTTATTTTGTACTGAATCTATGTTTCGCTTAACACGAGGATTTCTAGGAACGTAACCCCCGTGTTAAGCGAGGGCCAAGTGTAGCTGATTAAAAATATTTATAAATTCAATGCTTTTATTTAATTTGCCTCTTTTTACTTTCTTTTTATATTTATTTTTATCGACATTTTTACCATCGATATACACTAGCAGGTATCCATCATATCGCAAAAAAGGATTTTGACGATCCATTTTTACTGATCATGATGGAAGAATTTTTGCATCATGATCAGTGATCATTCAGAACTATTGTAAGAAATCCATCAGTGATCAGTGATCATGTTGTTCTGGTGAATGCAATCTATGACCCACATATAAATTATTTAACAATTCACATGTTAAGTTATTGAAATAAGCAATTTAGTAATGGCATATTCAAATCTCCCATTGAACTTCTGGCAAATGATTTCAAGTCCAAATCAATATTGACCAAACCTGCCACCCTGTCCGATTCTTATTATTTCTAGCGTTACAGTCACTGTTGCCACCCTATTTAGTACAAATTTGGAGTAATGTATAAACAAAAATATATATAACAACTTGTTTTCTTTAAATTAATCATTAAAAAGGCATTTAAAAAAAAGAACCTAATTTGAGTCAATATTAAAAATTTGTGGGCAGTTGTACTTCTGCCTAAGGTAGCTTTGTAACTCATCATCAGGCAGGCAAATACTTTAAGAATCCCATACTTTCGATAGAATTGTTGTTTGCATTTCTTCAGGCTTCGCTCTGGTTTATTCAAATGAATGAAGCGGGTCCAAGTTTCCAATCCAGCAAGGCAAGTATTTTCCAAAGGATTTTTTCATTGCATTACCATAACAATAAAACAAATTCCGATAAAATTGTCAATAAAAATACAATTAAAATGTCTTTAATGTGTTAAATCGCATATAATGGGCATCGCCTTTACGGCTTTTATCAATTCCAGATTAATTCGGTGCAAAAATTGCCACTTTTAAAAAAAATGTGGCGAAACGGCTTAAGCTAGTTTATTAATTTTAGTAACATATAGCAAAGTAACATTTAGGCAATTTTTCTAAAAATGTTTTACTGAAAAATATATACAGGTATAGGAGTTATAGGGAATCTCCCGTGGCCCCTCCAAAAAAGTTGATTTGCGGTGTACATCCTAATTGTCCACAGAATCGTCCGATATTTTTTCATTTTTATTCAAAAATACAAAGAAAGTTTAATTGTTAAATAAAAAAAAAATAATTAAAATTAAAAATTTAGAAAACGCCGACGGTGATACCTGCAGAATTAGTTCCAAAAGCTGTGTGCAAAATCAAGTCGATTTTGAGTAATCGGGTACACCGATTTTGAAAATGGCACTTTTCAGGAGAACGCTTTAGAGTTTTGGCTACCCATATATCGAACATAGAATTGTTTCCAATTGCCTATCTCAATTTCGCAAGGGTCGCGGGGAATTATCAGATATTTCCTACCTCTCGCGCCTTAGGACAGAAAATAAAATTTTGACGCTCACAGCCTGTCACTTCAACGAACAAACACGAAGTGTACAATAAGGCCCTAAAACCCGAACGCTAAACACACGACGAGACTACCTCCTTTAATTGTATCATGATGTTGAGCAACACCCAAAGAAAGATAAATGTTGCTAGGAACATGAACCACATCCACTGTAGCTGCCCACACAAATGTAGATTTTAGAGAAGCATACAAAGAATCTTTATTGTTATACACTTGCAGAGGGTATTATAATTTTGACATGATATTTGCAAATCAGTGAAGGAGGCATCTCCAACCCCATAAAGTATATATATTCTTGATCAGCATCACCAGCCGATCTAGCCATGTCCGTCTGTCTGTCCGTCTGTCTGTCCGTCTGTCTGTCCGTCTGTGGGTTTCTACGCGAACTAGTTTCTCAGTTTTTGAGCTATCATGCTGAAATTTTCAGCATAGTCTTATTTCTTTAGCACGCAGTATATATGTCGGAACGGCCGAAATCGGACTACTATGTCCTATAGCCGCCATAGGAATGATGGCGAAATTATGTAACAAAAATTTTAACTTCTCTGTTTTAAACGTATTTCTATAAATTTTGAGATTTAGCAGTTTTTATGGTTCTAGAATTACGGTTTTCATTTTTTAAGATCGGACAACTATATCATATAGCTGCCATAGAAGCGATCGGTCGATTTATATGAAAATGTAAAATTCTACATGTAAAATTTAAAATTTACAAAATTCGATATTTTTTCAACATTACTAAAATGGTTCGATTTTCAATGATCCAATTGCAGACTGCAAGGGTATACCAACTTCGGTTTACCGAAGTAAGCTTTCTTTCTCGTTAAATAACTTATGTTTATCATCCGTTTTTCCCAATGTGTAGGGTACGTACGCACAGATGATTATACCCTTGCAGAGGGTATTATAATCTTGTCATGATATTTGCAAGGCAGTAAAGGAGGCATAAAGTATATACATATATTCTTGATCAGGATCACCAAACGAGTCGATCTAGCCATGTCCGTATGTTTGTCCGTCCGTCTTGGTCAATCTCAGAGACTTTAAGAGTTAGAGCAATATTTTGTTCTCCGTACCCATAGTATAAAAGTAAGTAAGCTCTTTTTAATTAAACCCTTGAAGAGGGTATTATAATATTGCAATGATATTTGCAACGCAGTAAAGGGGGCATCTCCGAGCCCATAAAGTATTTATATTCTTGATCACCATCACCAGCCGTGTCGATCTAGCCCTGTCCATCTGTCGATATGTCGGTTTTTACGCAAAATTAGCCTCTCAATTTGAACTATCAGCATAGGTTTATTTCTTTTGCAGGCAGTATATATGTCGGAACGGCCGAAATCAGACCACTTTATCCTATAGCTGCCACTGAAATGATCGCGAAATTAATGGAAACAAGAAAGAAAGCTAAGTTAGGTGAGCCGAAGTTTGTATACCCTTGCAGTCTGCAATTAGATCATTGAAAATGAGAAGGGTGGTATTTAAGAAACTAATTATCTTCTTCGTAAGAGCGAAACAGACTCTATGAACAAACCTGCTGCATTTGTCTTCTGACAAAAACTAACTGTGTATTTGGCAATTGATAATCAGCAAATCTGATTTCTGTATATGAAGATCAAGTTGACTATGGACCTCGAGTTGACGCGCGCGATTTTTTTTTTTTCAAAAAAATTTTTTGTCGGCTGCGCTAATTTAAAAGTAGTCCTCTTCCTTACCACCCTTCTCATTTCCGATTTTGTTATATTATAACTTTAGGATCCCGACGACTTACATTTGGATTTTGACAATAAACGAAAATAGGGACATGGAAGGTCCTTTATAATTTTATATATACTTGTAATATAATCTTAATATTGATATACAAAAAATATGGAATTAAAAAGTAGTTAAATGCTACGTATTTTACGTTGAAAAATTTTTGTTTTATTTATATTTCACGCATAAATGTATTCAAAGTGTGCAAAGTGTTCACATATGTATATACACATGCCAGAAAAAGTATGCGTACAAACTCGATGTCTAACTTTGATCGCTAAAAAAACATATATCTATATATATAATTGATTTCGACTTAATTTTTTGTTTATATTGTTTACACGTTTATTGATTATAGATATATTTAGTTTTTAAACAGCTTAACTTTATTTATTAAAATTAAAAAACGAAAAAGTGACGAATTTTTAGCCAGAAAAAATGAGCGTACAAACTTCAAAGTTGGTTAATAATGGTACTTAATCACTGTGGACGGCAGTCCACGTAGTGACGATGAGCACCGAGACTGTGGTGCGCAAGGAGACTACTATATACAGCCGTAGAATTGAAAATCTGCTACGATAGTCCGATCAGAACCATTTATATCTTAATCGAAAGGTATTGTAAACCTCTTTGAAACTGCATACTAAGATTTTTCAAAAATGGATTAGTTTGGGAGAAATTAGAGTGAAAGTGCGAAATTGAAAATTTTGAAAATTGGAGTCATTGGGGCCGGTGGAGCAAAAATCCCAAAATTTTTAATGTTGTTGTGATCTAGCTTTAAATACGCGTCGAATGACACCTCGATCATCCTGATCCGATACTCCGTTCAAAAGATATTCAATAAACAAGATTTCAACGGCCTTTCCGAAATGAAAACGTTTGTCCTGTTGTTTGTCTGTCTGTCTGTGTGTGTGTCGATTTTTTTGTTTTAAAGTCCTGGAACTACTTTTATTTTGTTAAACAGCTCGAGCTGAACATTTTTTGTTCTACAACTTTTTCGATTTCCCGCTAGTTTGGCGGGAAAACCGCTAAAAAGCTAGATTTTCCGCGCCCATAACTTCTAAACGACTAAAGCTACAGAAACGTGCTATATGTCGTTTGAAAGGTATTTTGAAATGATAATAGCTTTGCCTTGACATTTTTTATCTAAATATAATATTAAAGAATTTATAATTAAAAGTAATTTTTTTTGTAAGTTTTTGAAGTGTTCTTAAAAATGGCTCTAACGATTTTGATATTCACTCAAGGCCAGATAGCCCTTGAGATGGCTCAACTTTTGGTATATAACACATATCTGGGAAAATTCGCTTTCTCGAGATATTACTCATTAAAATTAGTAGCAAAGATCCCATATACCTAACCTTTTACATGCACTATACATACATTTATGTAAAAACTCTAGTAGAGTCATTTAGAGACGTGCACAATGCAATAAAATTTAAAGCCATCAAAAAAAATTAATATCATTTAAATTTAAAAGAAATCGTTTGAAATTTTTTTTTTTTAATTTAATCTAATTTTTGCTTTTTCCACTACTTTGGCGGGAAAACAGGAAATTTCTCGCGCCCATAACTTCTGAACGACTAAAGTTACAGAAACGTGCTATATGTCGTTGGAAAAGTATTTTGATATGATAATTACTTTGCCCTGACAAAAATTTTCTAAATATTATAATTAAGAATTTAGAATAAAAATTATTTTTTTTAGATGAAAAATTTTTTTTAAATAGCTTTCACGATTTTTATAGTAACTTCCGGCCGTATATCCCTTGAGATATTTCGGGGTACAACACATATCTCCGAAAATTTGCTTTCTCATCAAAATTAGTAGCAATGCTCCCATATAGCTAACTTCTTATATGAATTTTGTTTGTTAATTTTTCCCATTTGAGTTTCAAACAAAAACTTATAAAAACAATGGAAGACCTATGTATGTACATACATAAGTCATTTAAAAAACTTCTGATATCAAATAAAAACACCTCTTAACGAGGTTAGATTAAAGTGACGATGGCACACTCAACACAAAAAATTTCTGATATCAAATTTTGTGACGATTAATAGTTATTTAAACAAAAATATTTAAAAAGTTTTTAATTAGTTTCAAAATCGGCACTTAGCTAAAAAATTTAAAAAGGCAAAATAGGCAGTGCCGATTTTGAAACTAATTAAAAACTTTTTAAATATTTTTGTTTAAATAACTATTAATCGTCACAAAATTTGATATCAGAAATTTTTTGTGTTGAGTGTGCCATCGTCACTTTAATCTAACCTCGTTAAGAGGTGTTTTTATTTGATTCTATTATTTAATAAGAAGTGGGGTACCCCTTTCTTTTGATAGCTTCCTCCAAACGTTTTGGTATTGATTGCACCAATTTTTCAGTCACCGATGGGGAAATATTAAGCCATTTTTCCATAATGACGTCCTTCAGCATAGCCTTCGATGTTATGGTTTGAAGGCGGATCCTGCGCTCCAAATGATCCCATAGATGCTCTATGGGATTCAAATCTAACGACTGAGGTGGCGAGTGCAACTGGTGTTATAGAGCAACCATAGCTTTACATTGTGGGCTGTTTGCTTCGGGTCATAATGTCATTCACGCATAAATGTATTCAAAGTGTGCATAGTGTTGACATATATAGTAATTACGCTAAGCACAATTTGACAAAAATTTTAAGCTTCACAGACCACTGTAAGCTGCTAAACTTTAAAGATGGATTGTGACTAAACTAACATAATTTTTATACCCAAATGTACGTTGAAGCACCCCCTATGTATGTTTTTTTTTTTTAATTTTTTGGAAGGGGCCGAACTAACAGAAATGTACCCTTTTTTTATTCAGAGTATCAAAAAAATAAGTTAAATGTAAAAAAAACTATCTGATATTGTGTTCAAAAAGATTTGGTGCGCCAAAAATTCATTTAGCGAAATCTTTCATATGATTAGTGAAGAAATCCTGCAATTATATTGAAAATAATAACAATATTTTTTAATACAATAATTAAATAGCGTTATAAATATAATAAATGGGAATGTAATATTATAAACACTCATCGTTAATCGCAAATATTATCTAAAATAAAAAAGTATATTATTATGAAGAAATTAAATCTGAAATGATAAATATTATATTTTACATATTTACGTATATAGTACATACCAGATCTGAAATAAAAGTAATATATTATTTATTTTATTAGGGCAATGGCTTACCTTATTTTGTGAATATGTGAATATGTAATAATAGATACGTTTTGCTTACTTTGTATACTTATTAAAATGAGTTTCACAACTGCGTCAAGCTAATTTCTTCGTTGTTTGTGAGTTTCTTTCCTTTTTTATTATATTATTTTCGTTTCAAATGCTGGTTTCCGAAATAATGCATCTTTTTACGTTCTACGAGAAGCGACGATTGCACGGACCCGAAGCTATAAAAAAAAGGCGACTGTTCAGGAAGCGCTCGGGTAATTTACTTTCAAAATAACGTATATTTATGCGTTCTTAGAGAAGCGAAAGCTGCACATAACATTTATTTTATAACTTATTTCTTCTCTTCTAATATACCAACAAAAGAATACTTTTTATTGCATACATCTAATATGTATTATATCACAGTTCTTGCAATTTTTGAGCTAGAATTGGCATATGCGTTCTGTTGTACAACCCGTTTTACAAGGTGCGACTGGGTTGGCCTGTGAGCATACATGCATACATAATATACGTGTATGTATGTATGTGGTGATATTTGGTGTTTTTTTTTTTTTTTTTTTTTTTATATATATATATATATATGGACGTTGATGTACTACGGTCAGTACACTCAAGTGGCCCTTCAAAACCAAGCACGTGCTTGTTAGGGTTAGGTGTTAATAGGCGCGAAAGAAAAGTATAGGTAAAAGAATGCGAGGAAACTACCCTCCACCATATAGACTAATAGCGCGCAGCTCGATTGCTATCTTACATGTGTACTAAGTGGGTTAAGATTAATGTTTTTAGTTTAGGAAGGCTATCTACAGATGAGGTTATTTTGTACAAATCATTATAATTTGCGCATAGTACTTTAATGGGTTCATGCATTTCATACGAGGTTCTACAATGGTGCAAAACTAAAGGCAAGTAGGATCTGGTGGTTCTACATGGTACGTGGAAATTCAACTGCCCCAAAAGATCGGTGCTTTCCAAGTCACCACGGATCAGGTTATACATAAAGACAATGCCTAGCATCGTTCTACGGTTTGCTAAGGAAGGTAGGTTAATTAGGAGAAGTCTACTAGAATAAGATGGCAACCTATGGTTTGCATCCCAGTCTAAGCCACGGAGTGCAAGAAGTAAAAAATTCTTTTGAACTGACTCAATGCGTTTGCTGTGGACGTCCCACTGGGGACTCCAAACGCAAGATCCATATTCTAAAATAGGACGAACTAACGAAATGTATAAATTCTTCATCGAATTCTTTAGACCACCGTTTAATAAATCCAAGCACACCCCTGGCTTTATTTACAATGGACGAAATATGATCAATAAACTCCAGTTTAGAATCTAGGCGGATACCCAAATCGTCAACTAGAGTGATCCTTTCCAGAGAGCAGCAGTTCAGCGTATAAGTCGCAAGCTTGGGAGAGGCACGTGAGAATGACATGAGCTTGCATTTGGAGCCATTTAGGTTTAATAAGTTTGCAGTGCACCATTTTTGATAGTTATTAAGATCTGTTTGTAAATCTGACTGGCTAGCGCCGTCCTTATATTGCACGCAAAGTTTAACGTTGTCAGCGTACATGAGTACTCTGGAGTTAGTCAAAACTTTGGGCAAGTCGTTAATAAATAATGTAAAAAGTAAGTGAAAAGAACGACTAAATAATAAGACGTCTTCATTTGCTGAGTTATTATTTCAAACTGATTCTTTATTTCAAAGTCCGCATTTACGTAGCGGTCATGAGATTCTTAAAACTAGTCTTATCGCTAGACCAACGCAGTGGTTTGTTTAACCCTAACATGGGATACATTCTTGAGTGCGATGGGAAAGACACAGCTATCCCGCACCTATCATATATTTTGTGACCCACGCAGGGGCTCAGATTACATATTTGTCAAGTGCATAGATCTGTTCTAGGCCCAAGTGGCCGCTGTTTAGAGATACGCGCACATGCGCTCAAGCAGATCACAGCTGCATCGATTTGTTACAGATCTGCATATGTACATATGTATGTATGCATATATATATGAAAACGTGTTCATGTGTGAACAGTAAGGGACCCAGGTGGCTCCTTTGAAGGACACCAGAGGTCACCCGGAGAACATTCGACAAGTTGTTTTTAAAGAGGACCTTTTGCGTCCTACCATTCAGATAACTTGAGATCCACCTAAGAAGATCGACAGGAAAACCCATTAAGTCGAGTTTCCTAACAAGAAGGGAATGATTTACAGAGTCAAATGCTTTACTGAAATCAGTATAGATCACATCTGTCTGCATGTTTTGTGGAAAGCTCCTTATAATGAAAGAAGTGAGCTCCAGAAGGTTAGTTGTCGTTGATCTTCGTTTAACAAATCCATGTTGGCATGGCGAAATTACTGATCTACACAGGTGTTGCAAATGGGGAGTAATTACGTTTTCGAAAAGTTTTGGGATGGCTGACAAATTAGAGATTCCTCTATAGTTGTAAGCATCCACTTTGCTACCTTTTTTGTGGAGAGGAATGACGAATGATTCCTTCCAAATAAGGGGAAATTGGGATGTTTCTAAGGATAAGGTAAACAATTTTAGAAGGGGACTGCACAGGGCCTCGGCACAATACCTAAGCACACAGCCTGGAATTCCATCGGGACCTGGCGAGTAAACTGGCTTGACACGTTGAAGATCCACAAGAAGGGAGCTTTCGGTTAAGCTAGGACTGAAGATTAGGTTTGATTTAGGCATGTTATAAGAATAGGTCTGGTTTGAATCAGATGACGGAGAATAAGTAGTTTGAAAAAACTGAGCAAAAAGATCGGCGATTTCCTGATCATTGTTTGCTGTAGTATTTTCAAATGAGAGCGAGGAAGGATGTGTAATAGGCTTACGTGACAAAATTATAAAACTGTTTTGGATCCACCGCGAACTGAACCCTACAACGAGTCAGATAGTTTTTATAACACTGCGCGTTAAGCACGGTGAACTTAGACCGAGCCGCTAAATAACGAGAATGGACAGCTTGAGAACCGTTACGTTTAAATTTAGAATAGAGATTGGACTTAATATTTTTGAGGCGAGTCAACTCTTAACTAAACCAGGGAGGCTTATTTGAGATTGACGGATAGTATAGCGGAACACATTCTGTAAAAAAGGAATTCATGGCATTGTAAAAAATATCCATGGCACCCACCATGTCAATGCACATGTATAGATTGGACCAATCAAAATCAGATATGAAATTATTCAGCCGTCGAAAATCTGCCTTGCGAAAGCAGTGGACTTTCTTAGCTGGCCGATCAGACTTATTCTCCATAACAGTCCCAATATCGATAGTCACATCAAAAGTAGGATGGTATGGATCTTCGGGTTGTGTCAAGGGCGGGACCCTAACCAAACTGACTCTTGCCGGATCAGAGACAATGCAGAGATCGAGCAAGCGATCTAAGGAATTTCGTACATGGTTGACTTGAGACAGCGAAATGTCAAACAAGCCATCAATAAAGTCATGCCGTGCTGTAGTTAAAAGAGTATTTGAAGATTCATTTGTGGACCAAATAGCCCCAGGAATGTTAAAATCACCTAGAACTACTAAGTGGTCCCTATCCGAAAGTCTATTGGAGACCGCCTGAATAGCGGAAAGGTGGTTCCAATAAATTGGAAGTTCCGACAAGGGGGGAATATAGGAACATGTAATATAAGTAAAACCACCATTAGATGATAGCTTCACACAAAGGAATTCAACATCGTTGCATTCCTCGAAAGTTAATAATTCAGACGTGAGGTTGGCGTCAACCGCAATAAGGACACCTCTTGCGTTCTAATAGGAAAGAAGAAGAGAATTTGTTAGTTTTTTGAAGCGGACGAGGTGGATTGCACAATGGATTTTTCCGGCCTGGGTAAACTAACTCCAACAGGCCGTCTTTTCTTTTTCTTAGCTTCGTACTCCTTAACAACAATGTGCTTTGGCCAGAAGTTCTCAGAGCACATTGTTTTAAAAAGTTCGTCAGGGACATTTATTTTGAAAGATAAAATATCCCTAGCATAAGAAAATTGGAATTTGTCCACCTTAATCTTAGATTTTTCGGCTTTAATACGACCTAGAATGTAGGTACTTACATCATCAGATGTTTGATCAGAGGAAAGCCGCGAAACAAATATCCGTTTCGTTGGTGGAATAGCAATCAGGGCTTTTGGCAATACATTTGTAGTGCCAATTTCGGCCGGTATTCCGGGCCTGTTACCGTGGGGAGTTTTCTGGATGGGGTTCTGTGGGGTCATTAATTGTGACCCCTCAGCGGACTCAACAGATATAAATGGAGGCGCTGCCCATCCCGCGGCACCTTCGGAGGCCGAATCTTTTCTCGCCCCCGATCTTAATATCATTGGAGTTAGATATGCTGGAGTCGGGGACTGTGCCGAGGGAGTGAGCTGTTGAGATCCCGCCGCGAGTTGTTGGGATCCGCCCAAATGCGGTGTGCCAACCGTGGTTTTTTTGCGCTTAGGGGACTCATATAATAGCTTAAGGCTATTAAACTGGGAGTCCAGCGCAAGGAGCACCTCATTAGTTTTACGAAATGTAACGAGTAGTTCCCTAAAACCATTTTTGGTTTGCCGCATTAAAGACCTCATTTCCTTATCAAACTCGCGACAAGTTTCACAGCAGTAGCGCATTCCACTGTTTTTAATAGTTTCAGCCGCCCGGCCTGTGCGATCAAGGCACTTGGCGTGCACAACATTATCACACAGCCAGCAGCCGATATTAGTGTCATCATTTGAAATTACCTGATTGCAGGTTTTAATAGCGCAGACAATATTACAGGTCATTATAGTTACTTACCAATCCAATCCAATTACCAAGTTACCAATCAGAAGAAGAAAATAAGAGAAGTTAAGTGCACTAAGAGAGAGAGAGAGCGAGCAAGAGAGCGAGAGTTAGGGAGCTTAAGCCGTAAAGCTGTAATATCGGCGTAACGGATAAAACACAAAGAGGAATGCAAAAATGAAGATAAGCAATTCCTGCACCAAACTAATTTGCAATTAATATAGTTATTAATACACAAAAACAGCCGCATGCACACGCGAAGTGAAACGGTGAATTATTATTGAACACAAGGTAGAAGTTTCAAATAAAACCCCGGTGGTTTATAGCAAAGAATTTACACAAATACGAGGCGCAAAACAAAAACACGACCGTTCACGTTGAAAGAGAAAACGTTTTTTTTTTGACATTAAATCACATTAAATCGAAAGTGTTATTACAGAATTATAGTAAGCGTATTAAGCGTATTTCAATTTTGTGTTTTAGTCCTAATGAAATTTCCAACAAAATGAGGTTTCACTCATTTCAATTTTAGAATGGATAACAAAGATTCGGACTGACAAAGGACTACTGCCTCAGTGTTAACCATGGCGTGCAAACAGATTTCTATGGAACCATCATTTTTTAGCTACATAGCAATAGCTGCGTTCAGCAGAACTTCACTGACCACTGATCAGTGATGGATCAGTAATCAGTAATCAAGTTTGTTCTGGTGAGAGTTAAAGCCGCCGTAAGAGTGGTCGGCCAGATATCTATCGTTATCGTTGTGCTTCGTGCCAACAATAAGCTGATTGTTCGTAAAATATTTGTCCAATCATGGACAACAAATGTGAATAGATATCGATTTTTGAGGTATAGTAGCGAAACTGCAGGCTGTAAGAGAATGGCAAGAGTCCAGGAATCCCAAAAAATAAACAACCGAACCGAACTACAGCAGGCTGCATGCAGGTCGACTTACTAATAAAAAGTCTTAAATTTAGTTTCCAAAAATAAATATTAGTGCTTAAGTTATGTATATCTTAATACAAAATATCTATTTTAATATCTCTTTACTTAAGATTCTCTTGACAAATTAGAGCAATCCCATCTTACTTCTGCATTGTTAATTAACATAATATTATGGGACATGCATTACAGCATCAAGACTATGTTAACTCAGTAAATACATAGTTGATTAAAAATATGTATAAATTCAATACTTTTATTTAATTTGCCTCTTGTTACTTTCTTTTTATATTTATTTTTATCAGGGTCCGTAATTATTATAATTTTTATTATAAATATCAAAAAATAAAAGTTATTTTTTAATTTTTATTATACAAATCAATTATAACTCTTAAAATTGATTTAAAAAATAAAAATCAAATTTAATAATTATGTATTAATTTTTATTTAAAAATCAAAAATAACTCTTATTTTTGATTTTTATTTAAAAAATTGAGAAATAAGTGTTATTTGTTGATTTTTATTATAAAAATCAAAAATAAAAATCAAATTAGAATATCTTTTAAAGGGAAGAAATTATAGCACGGATCAACCTATAAATATGATCCGCTTTTTAATACCTTTCCGTTGATATATGTATGATGCATATGTAACCAAAGTACCCACCCCAAGATCGCTATGAAGCTTGAAAGTAATTATAATTAATATAACGTAAATTATGTCAGTGATCAACGTTGCACTGCTTTCTGATTCATTTGTTAATTGACTTAATCAATTTGATTACGATGGGTCGCAAGCCAGATACAATTGTTCGCACATTTTTTGAATTTTTACCAAAAAATGTATCAAAGTGTAAGGTTTGCAAACGTTTTTTTACGGGAACATACTTTACCAATTTAAAGAGGCATCTTCTGGAGTCGCATGCAGAGTTGGACTGAGTTGGACAGAGAAGGAGGTCAACCTCCGGAGAAGAAAAAAAATTTACAATCACGATGTCATCAAGTGAAGTAAGTGCAGCCTGTGTGCAATTGGTGACTGAAGAAAAGGTACCACTCCAGTTGTTCGATTCAGCCCCTTTTAAAAAACTAACGGAGCAAATTTTTAACGGCTTGGAAATGAATCCAATAACTTCAAGAAACGTTATGCTGCACGTTACGAAAAAATATGAGATCGAAAAAGCAGTTTTACAAAAAAGGCTTAAAAATAAGATGCTGTCGCTGAAAATTGATATCGCCTCGCGACACTCGAAGGGAATACTAGGGGTAAATGTGCAGTATTACCGAAATGAAGCCATTGAAGTAAACACTCTAGGTATTATTGAGCTCCACCATAAACACACAGGACTCAATTTAAGCAAAGAAATAGAAAACATATTGGCAGACTTTTCTATTTCAAAGCAGCAAATATATACGATTACTTCTGACAATGGCAGAAACATTTTAAAAGCAATCGAGTGCTTAAATGAAGATCCGATTATTGTTCAAACTGTTGATGTCGAAAATGAGGAGCTGATGAAAAACATTAAAATATTTTCTATATCATCAATCCGATGTGCTGCGCACTGCATGCAACTAGCTGTTAAAGATTTGTTGGACGATGAAAAAAGGGGCGTGACTGTCGCAAAAGCCCGTACATTGGCAAAAACTCTGCGAACTCCGACATTCAGGTTAGTACATAAAATGGATAATATTACTTTAATATTACATTAAAATTCCTAATCCTCTTGTATACTGCGTTTAGAATTGCGATTTCAACCACATCTCTACCGCTACCAATTATCGATGTACCAACAAGGTGGAGTTCAACATATGAAATGCTGAATAGTGTATGCAAATACGAGGAGTTCATCCTGCAGAACTTTCCTTCGCAGTTATCCGTAGAGCAATGGGAGGATATTAAAGTGTTACTATTTGTGCTGGAGCCGATTGCCGTAGCCACAAAAAAATTGCAGAGCAAGCAGCTTTATTTTGGCGACTTTTATAAGCTGTGGCTAGAAACGAAGCTAACTATTAAATCTATGAAGGGCAATGCCCATAGTGAGGATCTAGCCAATATCTTAGAAAATCGAGAAAAAATGCTAACAACCAATGAAGTAATTCTGTCTGCAATTTATTTGGATCCAAGAATTCGTCGAATTCTTATGAAAAATCCCCTTCACCAGGCAACAGCCAGAAAGCACTTAGTAGGATTGATGCGGCAAATACTTGCCCTAACACAGAAGAAGGTTAGATAAGAAGTTTAAAATATTTTTATTATGAATAATAATTTTAAGTATTTCATGTATTATCAGGAGAGCCCAATTAAAGTGGAGAAGGTGGATGAACCAAATCCCCAAAGTTCGTGCAACCTTTTGAAAGCGTATCTAAGTTCAATTGAGGTGGACTCTGGCAGCGAAGAATCGGAGGAAGAGGACGAACCTGAGATCAAATTGGCTACAACTGAAATCTATGGGTATTCGCCAAAGACCATAGACCCAAGCGTGGACATTATGACCTATTGGGAAGAGAAAAAGTTCATTTACCCACGGCTGTATCGTCTTGCTAAGATCCTGCACTCAGTGCCTGCTACCCAGGTTTCTGTGGAAAGAGCTTTTTCTGCTGTAAAACTTGTACTAACAGATTTAAGATGCAATCTATCTGAAGATTCCATTAAGAAAATTATGTTCTTAAAATTAAACACAGATAAATCTTAATAGATTCATAAGGCGTTTACTAATATTGTGACTAGAGGGAATATTTGGGAAGCTAAAAAGTGTATACATATGCATATACTATACATGTAAAATGTATTCGCTTGCGAATGACAAGTTTTTTATCCGAGAACTTCGACGGACTTTAAATTAAGGAAAATGTTAACATACGTTCGCTTACAGCGAATTCTCAGAGTGAAGATATATAATCTGGTATTAAATGTTCTCTTACGATGATGCAGTTGGTGATGATTCGCTTTCATGTATTGAAGAGCAGATCATATTTATTGGTTAATACGTGCTATAGAATCCTCCTTTTAGAAGATATTCCAATTTGATTTTTATTTTTGATATTTATAATAAAAATCAAAAAATAACTCTTATTGTTTGATTTTTATAATAAAAATCAAAAATAACTTTTATTTTTTGATTTTTAAATAAAAATTAAAATATAATTATTATATTTGATTTTTATTTTTTAAATCATTTTTAAGAGTTAAAATTGACATTTACTTTAAAAATCGCGAAAAAAAAGTTTATTCTATCTTAAATTTCGCTGTAAAAAAATATCATATGTGTATTTTTCCAGCACTTCCCAGACGATTTCTAGACCTTTGATTTTTATTAAATCATAACTCTTATTTACGGTCCCTGATTTTTATCGACATTTTTACCATCGATATAGGCTAGCAGCTATCCATCATATCACAAAAAAGGATTTTGACGATCCATTTTTGCTGATCATGATGGAAGAATTTTTGCATCATGAACTATTGTAAGAAATGAATCAGTGATCAGTAATCATGTTGTTCTGGTGAATGCAATCTATGACCCACATATAAATTATTAAACAATTCACATGTTAAGTTATTGAAATAAGCAATTTAGTAATGGCATTTCAAATCTCCCATTGAACTTCTGGCAAATGATTTCAAGTCCAAATCAATATTGACCAATCCTGCCACCCTGTCCGATTCTTATTATTTCTAGCGTTACAGTCACTGTTGCCACCCTATTTAGTAAAAACTAACATAAATTTACCCGTTTTTAACCTAATTATTTATTATTTAGTAGTTTTTGAAATTAAAAATATTTAACAAAAAGATAAATTCATGTGAGATCGTTAATGTTAGAAATAATAATAATACAAAAAACGAAGCCCATTATATTTTATTTGTATGTATGTTCTTGTTTAAGAACAAAATTTTATCGACAACGGTCGCTGATGAGTTGGCCAGCTTTGCTGAAAACCCGTTCAGTTTCGCACGAAGATGCGGGAACGCAAAAAAACTTTTTGGCCAATGTCACCATCGGTAGTCATCTGAAATAGGATAATTTCTACAATACATTTCGGAAACATACAGTGGATCACAGCCTATTTCAACCAGACCCAACCTAAAACTTTAAAAGCCTATAAAAGATGAACCAAAAGGATAATCCAAATATTTTTCTAAATATTTATTTTTTAATTTATAACGGAAAAACAACGAAAAACAAGGTCACAGCCTATTTCAACCAAATAGTTTGCAGCTGTCCAATGCACCGTTAGTTATACAAATTGCGGCTCGTTTTTTTTCTGTGATTTGGGGATTCTATTCGAAGTTGGTTCAAGCCTATTTTGGTAATATTTTAAGAGTTTAGTGCGCCACAAAATTCATTTAGCGAAATGGACCACGTACAACAATTGAGCAACGAGAACTCGTTATAAAACACTCTAAGGATGGAAATTAAGGCTAATCTTATTACTAAATAGCCAAGTTTATGCAATTTTATCATCTTTAGGCTATAAAAAAGGTTAACGGAAGCGAAAAAAAGCAAAAACCCTATATAAATTTGTTAAATTTTTGAGGTTACATACCTATTTTTAAGTTTAAAATATTAAAAAAAATTATTTGTTTAACTTTTAATTTTATATTTTATTACCAATAAATTTTCAACAAAATGAGGTATCAGTCACTTAAATTGGACTAAGGACAACAAAGATAAGTGCTATGTGCTTTGTGATATGTGCTACCGCTTCAGTGCTAACCATAGCTTGCATACAAATTTCTATAGAATCGTCATTTATAGCAACATGGCAATGTCTTCACTAAGCGACCAGTGGGTAACTCTGCTAATTTTTGTCCAATTGAGATGAGTGATATTCCATTTTCTTGGAAATTTCATTGGTAATAAAATACAAAATTAAAAGTTAAACAAATATTTTTTTTTAATATTTTAAACTTAAATAAAGGTACGTAACCTCAAAAAATTAACTAATTTATATAGGGTTTTTGCTTTTTTTTCGCTTCCGTTGACCTTTTTTATAGCCTAAAGATGATAAAATTGCATAAACTTGGCTATTTAGTAATAAGATTAGCCTTCATTTCCATCCTTAAAGTGTTTTATAACGAGTTCTCGTTGCTGAATTGTTGTACGTGGTCCATTTCGCTAAATGAATTTTGTGGCGCACTAAACTCTTAAAATATTACCAAAATAGGCTTGAACCAACTTCGAATAGATTCACCAAATCACAGAAAAAAAACGAGACGCAATTTGTATAACTAACGGTGCATTGGACAGCTGCAAACTATTTGGTTGAAATAGGCTGTGACCTTGTTTTTCGGTGTTTTTTCATTAAAAATTATAAAATAAATATTTAGAAATTAATTAAAAATACATGAAATGAATAAATATTAAGTTTAAACATAAGAGAATCATTGTGCGTTTAAAATATTTGGATTATCCTTTTGGTTCATCTTTTATAGGCTTTTAAAGTTTTAGGTTGGGTCTGGTTGAAATAGGCTGTGAGCCACTGTATATTAATTAATTATTTCTTACCTCTCAATACGTAAGTGAATCATTTTTGTAAAAAAGGATCAGGATGAACATGCTTCAGATGGTCAAGAAGGTTTGTTGAGTTTCCGGCTGTTTTGATAGCTTTACCACCGAAACATCTCGTTTCTTTCTTTTTGGGTCCTCCACATTTTCATCTGCTGCTCCTATAAAGAAAAAACTTTTAAATTACAAGTTGCATACATAAATACAAGTGCATGCAGTGTATATGTAAGCACGTGCAAGAATGCATTCTCACATTTAGATGTGGCACAACTCGGGTGGTTAATAACTTACTTTTTAGATATCTGTGAAGTCCTCCACTAAACAACCAACACCAACACCACCAGCAACGAACACTAAATCTGTAATATGCTATTAATAATTTATTGGGAAAGAATTAAATTAGTACTTACATTTTATACGACTTTGTTTTGCACCGCGCTGTAGAGATGGAAAAACATCGATGATCCCCTGCAAAACATCGATGTTAGCGATGTTTCGAAAACATGGATGACATCGATGTTAGCATCGATGTTTCTCCACCTCTAATGTCGGTATGCTTTTTAATTTCACCGACAATGATTTGGGTACCGGGTATCTCACAGTCTTTCACCCTCGACTTTAGCTTTCCTACTTGTTTTTATATTACAATGACACAGCGTACATAAGGCGTTTTTACAATGGATGCAGACCTTTCCAAGCTATTCTGTATTTTTGTCTTTTCTTGGTGAAATTGAACAGCGACGCTACGATGACGCGCGTTCTTGACGCTCTTCATAAAAAAGTGATGAGTTCGAAAAATGTACTGTGAAATTCTTGAAATACACCGGTATATACCAAAAAACAAGAAAAATACTTTGCGTCAAATTTAGGCCCCGTTTCCACTACAATTGCTACAGTTGCAAAAAGTAAGGTGAACTTGTTTGTAAAGTGAAAATTCTTTATTTATTCTCCTGAATCAATTTCATCCCCTTCAAAGTAATCCCCTCCCGATAAAATACACTTATGCCAATGTTTTTTCAAATCCTCGAAACAGGCCAAATAGTCCCTTTCCGGTATAGCCATGAGCGCCCTCGTCGATTCCGCATTTATCTCTTCAATCGACTCGAAACGCGTTCCCCGGAGTGGTCTCTTGAGTTTTGGGAAGCCAGAAGTCACACGGAAGTCACACCAGAAGTTACACGGAGCCAAATCAGGAGAATATGGTGGTTGCGGAACGATATGCACTCTTGATCGTTTGGTAAACACAAGCGTAAATATAGTACTGATACTGACATTGACATGAAATTACTGCCAGATGTCATCAACAGTCCTGCCAACTCAAAAAAAAAAAAAAACTAGTCCGCCATCTTAAGCCAGCGAATTTTAAATTGAAAATTCACTTTACTTTTTGCCCACAGTAGTACTCACTATCGAAGTTTTTGCATCCCTATGGCCGTGGCTTAAAGCTTAGTACTCAACAGCGCTAAACCCTTAGCTAGCTAAACGGGTTTCATATTTCTAGTGTGACCGGTTTTATGGTGCTCACCGAAAATCCATGCGAAACGGCCATACTATCAGCTGTGTTTCAATTCAAATTAAACGCGGGCAAACAAACAAATTACTTAAATTATGTTTCAGATCCAGCTGCGGAGTTGACCCGAGGCATCTCTGTGGTCTCTTCCGTCTGCTGCTCCACCTCCTTGTCCAGTTGGCCGCTAGTGGGTCTATCCGCATTGTACTCGTAGAACACCTGTGAAGTGTCGCCCTGCCCATTGTCATCGTTGGGTACATCCGCGTCCACGACGACTGCTGCCACGAAATTGGTGCTTAAGTCGCCGCGCCATGATCTCTATCCATGAGTTCTCCACGGAACCCGTGCTTATGCGTATCTAGGGCGGCGGCTGCTTGCCCAGTCGTCCCGGGCCATTACCATTCCCGTTGCCACATCCCGAGGACGGGCAGCTCTCATTCTCCTTCTTGTACTCCTCGTATGCTCTGAAGCAGCAGCATTTTGGGTTGGCAGCCAACTAAGAAGAGGTTCCCAATAGGTGACCACTGGTCATGGACGAGCAGGGAATGGAAATAGCTTGTCCATAATTTTTAAAATTCTGATTTTAGCAGTGGCAGCAGCTGCAGGGCCAGGAGCAGCTCGTCCTCGTCGGCGGAAATCATAATTGAAGTAATTTGTTCGTTTGATTTGCTTATTTCCCTGTGAAATCACATAATTTAATTTTTTATTTTGTTTTAAATTTTTTTTATTTGTTTTATTTAATGGTCAAGATTGCATATAATTGGATCTTCTTTATTTCTATTGTAAATAAATTAATTTTTCCCCGCTGGAAAGTCTCACCATAGGGTTTTGTTTCCAATTGCCTGTCTCAATTTCGCAAGGGTCGCTGAGAATTATCAGATATTTCCTTCCTCTCGCGCCACCCTTCTCTTAGCACTTAGCTCTTAGCTCTGCGTACCGACCTTGCTAAGAGGTGCCGAAAAACTGTATATGCCTCTTGCTCGCACTCATTTGGTTGCTAGATTTTAGCGCTGTTGAGTACGTAGCTTTAAGGTCGATGCATCGATTCCCTAAAAAAGGAATCGATTTTTTCGCTCATCCAAAAACATCGATTAAATCGATATAAAAATCGAATTGTTCCCAGCTCTAGTGTAGCCAGTTCATTCAACAGATCGCTATACGAAATGTGTACATATTAAATGCTAATTAGTTTAACATAAGAAAGTCCATATTTTTTCCGTAAGCGGATCAATTTCATTTGTTAAAAAAAAAACAGCTGGCTAGTGATGGTAGTTGGGAAAAATCACACATCGATATGCAAAGAAAAGGCTAAATAATCGATACTATCGAACAAAACCACGAAAATAGCGAATTTTTTCTCATTTTTCTCACCACTATATTCATATACCTTATACACAGGGAAAAAGTCACTTTTTGGCCAAAAAGCGGAATCGGAAACAGCAACTGTAGTGGAAACGGGGCCTAAGAAAACAGCCATATAAATTAATTTTTTCTTTAAGGCAGTCCTCCGCCGTCAGGCCCGAATTTCAAGCCTATTTTCAACAATGCATTGTTAAAGAACTACTCAAGATAATTTCATGAAGTTTTTTTTTTTTGGATTCGTACATTTTACGACTTTTAAACCATATAAGCAATTTCTATGTCGGGTTGTTGCGTCGTCCTTGAGATGACCTTGAAAGTGCCGTGTGAAATCTGGATAGCTGACTTTGTGGCACGTTTTTAGCGATGTCAATGTGTGATATCGAAAAATTGAAATTGATTATTAATTAGTGTTACGATGGCTATGTTTGGTATTGTTCGATTTTTGATTTTTCAAAAATTGCTAAAAATGCACAACTTTTAACAAAAAAGTGAATTTTCGACCATGTTTTTTGGTCTTTTGGAGGCTGTAAAATTTCGAAAAATCAAAAATTCTAAAAACTCTGGTAATACCAAACATAGCGACATGTTTTCTGAACAATTTAAAAAAAGAATTAGTCGAATCGGATTAAAATTGCTAGTAGAAGTCTTACCAAAAAGTTAAAAAAAGTCAACTTTTGGGGAAACGCGTTTGAAGCGCCGCCAAACGCTCAAAACGGTCGTAGGTGCGTGCGTTCCAGACACCGAATAACCATGAACGAACGATTTTTTTACAAAACGCTTTTAAGGGCGTGTTACTATTATCGTCTACTTCAAAAATATGAAAAAAAAAAAATCGATTTTTTGAAACCGCGACGGCGGAGGACTGCCTTAAGCTAAGCAGTACGATAGAGCGAGAGGGTGAGTATTGACCTCTCGTTTTGGCTCAATGCTTAGAAACACTTTTCGCATTTGGTCTAAAGACATTTGGTCTAAAGACAAGGAAATTTGTCTTATTTTAAGAAAAATGTCCTAGATTTTAGAAAAAATTGCTATTTTCTTGAAGATAGAGGGAACATTATTATGAGTGTAGTAATGTAAAATATGTTCTAAAGTGCCTTGATTTAAATGAAATTTTTTTTGTTTTAAGAACAATTTCCTTGTTTTTAAAAGACATATTTTTGAATAGAGAAAAAAAAATTGTTTTCTCGATTTTCTTGAATATGTGGCGAAATTTATTATGAGTGTATAATACTTTTGACAATGAGCCACTTGTTCTTTTTTTTAGAAATATTGGAATATTTACAGCATTTGTTTTCAAATGCTTTGCTAAATGCTCTCTCGGAGTCGGTCGAGGTGGCCGGAATACATAAGTATTTTAAAGCGCCTTAATATATATATATCTGTAATTATATGTAGCAATATTTACTAAATAAGAAAAATTTGCACTTTTATCAAGGTTACGTACAGGTTATTTAGCGTTTTTTTCTCTTAAGCTCCGTACTCAGACACGCGAAAAGTGTTCCCAAGCATTGAGCCAAAACGAGAGGTCAATACTCACCTTCTCGCTCTATCGTACTGCTTACAAACACTTTTCGTGTGGCTGAGTACGGAGCTTAAGTGAAAACATCGATGTTGAAAAAAAACCATCGGTGTATCGCCATTTTTAAAAACATCGATATTATCGATAGTGACATCGAGGTTTTTGCATCCCTACACGGTCATACTGGTCGGATTGTGGTAGAGATATCAAACTACCGGTATTGGCACCATCGATTGTTTCGAGTTTTTTTTTCGCAAACTATCGATACTATTGCAATAGTCCGACCTATTTAATTTTGTAAGACAAGCTGGTGTTTATCTAATAAAATCATCAAAAAAGTTGAGGGTATCCCTTAGTAATTTGATAAAGATTTATTTATTTTTATTTTTATTTTATTATTATTATATTAAATTTTTATTATTTTATTATTTTTAAATTATTACTATATTAAATATTTAATCTAAACATATTTAATATAGTAATAATTTAAAAATAATAAAATAATAAAAATTTAAAATAATAATAAAATAAAAATAAAAATAGTCCGACAAATTTTTCAGTTTTGGTATCTTGTGATTTATATTTTCATTTTCTAATTAGAATTGGTTTGGTTTCAAGCTAACAAATATAATGATGTATGGGGACGATACTATTGCGATTGATTTCAAACTACCGATGGTGCAAGCTGAATACAAACCATCGATACTATCGATAGTGCCACCGGTAGTTTGACACCTCTAGGTTGCGGGTGAAAACGACGGACGGTCTTTCGTTTTTCGCGTTTTGTTTTTGTATATATTTTGAAAAAAAAAAAAAAATAGTAAAATAATAAAATTAGTCTAAAATAAAGCTGTGTAGATAGTAAAATGTCTTTGTAAATACACGTTCCTCACTTCAAGTCCAACACCATCTACAGTGCGGGGCACAGGAGAAGCAATAGCAAATTGACTGTCATGTAACAGTAAACTCCAGTAATAGCAACAGCACGGTTCACCAATCAAAAAGCGTGCACCTTATTATTCCGCGGGCGTATGTGCGGGCTCAGAACCTCCTCCAGGACGAATTTAGATTACCTAAATAATTGAACCAAAGGTGAGTGTACACTTCGTGGGGCAATGGCAAGGAGGCAGAGGACCAAAGAGGAAAGCACAGCTGACGCATACACAGCGACAACCACAACAAAGGCAGCTGCAAAACACATTACCTTGCACCAGCAATGTATCTTAAACGACTCTTGTCCTTTTCGTAAGGCTAATGATTATGACAAGTTCTAGTGAAAGATCTAGATCTAGTGAAAGAAAGCTTAAAGGTTTTGTATTATTTAGTCTTGCTTTCTCGAACTAGGCTAATTTTTTCATGGGCGTTCCAGTGACGTGTAAAGTTGCGATAAATCTTTTATTGGATGGCAAATCACTGATAAGTCAGTATCCACTCACTATTTTTACCACCTCGGTTTTTTTGTTTTAATTCCAAACACATTGCGATACTCTCAGTCCCCTCTGATCAAGAGTGCCACTTATTTTTAGTAAATTCGTCCAAATTGATATGAGTTTTTGTTAGTGCTTTGAAATGTTACTGCTGATTGGGGTTAAAAGACAATTTTTTTCAAAATATTCGACTTGCTTATACAGTGGGTCACAGCTTACTATTATTATAAGGTTCAACCAAACTTTAAACGCGTGTAGCACATAAACTATAAGAAATATCGGTAATTTTCTATTAACGGAGCCCCTTCCCAAAAATTTAAAAAAAAAACCATAGATAGGGGGTGCTTCAACGTACATTTGGGTATAAAAATTATGTTGCGGACACTTTTAGTTTAGTCACAATCAATCTTTAAAGTTTCGCCTAATTCCCGATCGGCACAATGGTCTGTGAAGCTTAAAATTGTTGTCAAATTGTGCTTTGCGTAAATACTATATACACTACTGGACAAAATAATAAGTACATAGGCATGGTGCCACTTTGTTTGGTTATGGCTCCATTATTTTTGAATATATGCCTGCCAATTGTTTATATATTGAAAAGTTACAGTATGGCGAATCATTTAAATAA
Organism: Drosophila rufa; assembly: GCA_018153105.1. Taxonomy (NCBI): domain Eukaryota; kingdom Metazoa; phylum Arthropoda; class Insecta; order Diptera; family Drosophilidae; genus Drosophila; species Drosophila rufa. The sequence continues at coordinate 759,738 of JAECXS010000003.1, read as the reverse complement.
AAAATTAGAGGGGTTTACTGCGTTTTTTTCATGCTATGCTTAAATTTGTGGTGAATGGTCGTTTTTGGCCTGACCAAAATAAGAAGTACACCAATTCTACAAAGCCTAAAACTAGTAACGTATTAAAATTTTCCCTCTGTTTTCTTAATAGTAGTAATCGTATGATAGTATTAAGTATATTAACACTTATTTTGAAATAATTTGTTGATTCTTTTTGGCATACTAAAACTAAGTTTGTGACGAGTCACCTCTGGAATCTCATACCCGGCTTTTTGCAAGAATTCCTACAATACTTGGGCATTTTGAAACGTATTTAGGCACAAATACAAAGTTTCTAGTCTCCCCATAAGTTTACAATTGGGTTTAAGTCCGTAGACCGACTTCGACAACTTATAACGTTACCTTGTTTTCTCAGGCATTGATCCTGGCGTGGGTTTTATGTCGTTGTCCTGTTGAAAGAGGAATCTCAAGGACATTTTTTTGGCAGTAAACGGTTCGCATAATGCCTGTTAACTTATTTTTATAACCGTATCGTGTCATAATCCCAGTTATGCGATGTATCGGACAAAGGCATGACGAGATATATAGCCCCAAAATATTACTCATCCGCCACCGTGCTTGAGGCACTTCTATGTGTAGCGGACGTCAAATTTTTTGCCTTTTGGGCTTTTTCCCTTTTTGAACATGTCGTTTGGAGTCATTATCAAACATATTTATATTTATTTCGGAGTTCCATAAAATAATATTTTACTCTCTCGACCCATCTGGTCTAGAGCACCCCAAAATATTTTCCACAATATTTTTGCGCCACCTGAATTTTTATTTTCTTGAAGTAACGGACTTTTTAGGTTATATATTCTGGTAAGTCTACATTTTAAGATGTAGGACGAACCTTTTTAGATTAGATTAATTTGAGCGGTAGGGCCTTGAGGAACATGGAAGTTTTAATTTTTGATATATTGACGATGCAGTTGTTCGATGTTTCTGAAAATATCTTCTTTGGTTCTTGTTTTTCCAGTAAGCACTTTTTATTGTAAGGTATTCTGAATACAAATACATTAGGGGTTTGAGGGTATTCATCATTTCCCGAAGACTTTTTCTTTTTTTGAAGATATAAAGCATATTGGTCATCTTCAACACTTCAATTTTGATTTGGTCCATCTAAAGTGTTTTTTTTCACTTGTCCATTGTTAAATATGTAAGAAGTTATAAAAAAACAATATATTTTGAGCCTACTTGTCGATTAAATACTTCAAAATTGTAAAATAACACCGGTGTACTTATTATTTTGGCCAGGCACAAAACGTCCATTCAGCACAAATTTAAGCATAGCATTAAAAAAACGCTGTAAACCCCTCGAATTTTTTATTTAAATGATTCGCCATACTGTAACTTTTCAATATATAAACAATTGGCAGGCATATCTTCAAAAGAATGGAGCCATAACCAAACAAAGTGGCACCATGGCTTATGTACTTATTATTTTGTCCAGTAGTGTATGTCGACACTTGGCACACTTTGAATACATTTATGAGTGAAATATAAATAAAACAAACATTTTACAACGTAAAATACGTAGTAATTAACTATTTTTATTTTTAATTCTTTTTTGTATTTCAATATTAAGATTATTTTTTATCGTGCGCGCGATTATATATCAAATTATAAAAAAAGCGGCACTCTTTAGGTATGTCTTAATTAATTATTCTTTTTTTTTTTCGTTTAATATGCAAGGCCAATTTTTGATTGACATTTGACGAAAATAAGGCCTGGAAGGTCCTTTTAATTTTAAATATAATATAATATAATTATATATAATATAACTAAAAAAATTAAAAAGTCGTTAATTATTACGTATTTTACGTTGTAAACATTGTAGTTTTTTAAATTTCACGCATAAATATTCAAAGTGTGATATACAGTGCTGAACTTAAGTGTTGGCACAGTTGCAAATGTCAACTTTAACCGTTAGTCCCAGGCGTAATGCAGCATTTAAATGATTCAATTTTTTTGTATATAGTTGAGTTAAACATTTGTGTATTCATTGGCACTATTTTTTAATACTTTTTTTTAACGACCTTAAAACTATTTAAACTTAAACAAAAAATTAACGTATTTCGTGAAACAAAAGTCTTGGCACAGTTGCCTTATTTATTTGAATTTTTCTTATTTTAAGCCTAATCTGGTAATTTTTTTTTTGGAAATGGATAACGGAACTCCCTCTTAACCATATGGCGTCCAAAAGTTTATGAAAAACAACAAGTTTTAAGGTTATTTTGACTTTTGTCTGCATTTAAGCATAAGCCCACAGAAATCAACGTATTTCAGCAAAAAAAATGTCCTTAACAAGTACAATGAAGGCTAATCTTATTACGAAATAGCCAAGTTTATGCAATCTTATCATCTTTAGGCTGTAAAAAAGGTCAACGGAAGCGAAAAAATGCAAAAACCCTATATAAATTAGTTAAATTTTTGAGGTTACGTATCTATTTTTAAGTTTAAAATATTACAAAAACTTATTTGTTTAACTTTTAATTTTGTATTTTATTACCAATGAAATTTCCAACAAAATGAGGTATCAGTCCCCTAAATTGGACAAAAATTAGCAGAGTTACCCACTGGTCGCTTAGTGAAGACATCGCCATGTGGCTAATAAATGACGATTCTATAGAAATTTGTAGGCACGCTATGGTTATCACTGAAGCGGTAGCACATATCACAAAGCACATAGCACTTATCTTTGTTGTCCTTTGTCCAATTTAAGTGACATATACCTCATTTTGTTGGAAATTTCATTGGTAATACAAAATTAAAAGTTAAACAAATAATTTTGTTTATAATTTTAAACTTAAAAATAGATACGTAACCTCAAAAATTTAACTAATTTATATAGGGTTTTCGCATTTTTTCGCTTCCGTTGACCTTTTTTACAGCCTAAAGATGATAAGATTGCATAAACTTGGCTATTTCGTAATAAGATTAGCCTTCATTGTACTTGTTAAGGACTTTTTTTTTCGCTGAAATACGTTGATTTCTGTGTGATTATGCTTAAATGCAGACAAAAGTCAAAATAACCTTAAAAAATGTTTATTTTTCATAAACTTTTGGACAAAAAAAAATTACCAGATTAAATAAGAAAAATTCAAATAAGTAAAGCAACTGTGCGAAGACTTTTGTTTCACGAAATACGTTCATTTTTTGTTTAAGTTTAAATAGTTTTAAGGGCGTTAAAAAAAAGTATTAAAAAATAGTGCCAATGAATACACAAATGTTTAACTCAACTATATACAAAAAAAATTGAATCATTTAAATGCTGCATACGCCTGGGAATAACATTTAAATTTGACATTTACAACTGTGCCAACACTTAAGTTCAGCACTGTACATAAATACTTTGGTTAATTTCTGTATCCAAGGAACAATGTTGCTAAATATTACTATACATCCAATTGTAAGTCGTTGGGATCCTAAAGTTATAATATAACAAAATCGAAAATGAGAACGGTTGTGGGGAAGAAGAATCCGTAAAGGTGCGCCGCAGGCGAAAATTGTTTATTTTTCGCCTACGGCACTACTTTAAGTATTCTTAATTTTTTTTTTTTTTCGTTTATTATGCTCGGCCGATTTTTGATTGACATTTGACGAAAATAAGGGCATGGAAGGTCCTTTTTAATTTTATATATAATATAATATAATTATATATAATATAAATAAAAAAAAAAAATTAAATTTCACGCATAAATGTATTTAAAGTGTGCAAAGTGTCGAAATATATAGTATTTACGCTAAGCAGAAATTGTGCTTAGGCAACAATTTTAAGCTTCACAGACCACTGTACCTCGACGATCACACAGACAGGCGCTTGAATTTTGTGTATTCATAATTTGTCAGTGTGCGTGTTTGCTACGGATTTTGTATGGGAATTATGATAAACTTTAAATATTTATTGTGGCTAAACTAAGAGCGTCCCCAACATAATTTTTATACCCAAATGTATGTTGAAGACCCCCTATCTATGTTTTTTTTTTGAAGGGGCTCCGTTAATAAAAAATGACCTTGACTTCTTCAATGTCACAGCTTATTTCGTGCAAGAACTTTGGATTAATGTATTTCGTGAATTGAATTGTGATCCCTGACGAACTTTTTCTTATGGAGTCTTTTTGAACACAATATCAGATAGTTTTGGATACACTGAAAAAAAGTTTTGCTTATTTTAGAAGAATCAGTCCCTGTTTAACTATTGAACAGCGGGAATTGGTTCTAAAATATTTTAAAAATAAAACAAAAACTAAGCGGGATATTGAATTAATGCTATTATGTAATAATATTTAAAATTAAAAAAAAAAGTTCTTTTGAAGCCATTTTTTTCTCTTCGAGTAAGACGAGATGTCCAACTCCTAAAACAGCCTTGAAGACCCAAACATTGGAATTACCGCCAGAATGCTTATCTGTACCTATCAGGTGCATATGGTGTAGCTCTGTATGTCGATCCCGCCCAAACATATGACATTCAAAATATTCAAATAGGTTAAACTTAGACTTGTTTTTGAAAATACCTTATTTCTAGAAGGATATTCAGCTATTTTTGTGCTCCCTAGCAAATTGAAGATGGCATAGTGGAATTTTCTGCCTTATAAATGGCTTCTTCAAAGGTAGTCGGAACATTTTTTGCCAGTTCATTCTTAATATATACTGCTGGTTTGGTGCCAATATCTTCGGATTAAGTGTACTTTTAAGGATAATTCGTGTATCTTCATGATCACTGAACAATATCATATGAAGCATTTTGGCCCTTATCAGCCGCCTATTATTTTTATTTTACATTTTCTATATAACTAGGCCCTTATTTTACTATTTAATAAATATTCCGCTTAGTTGTTTTATTTTTTAAATATTTAAGGACCAATTCCCGCTGTTTAATAGGGGCTGATTCTTTTAAAATGAACAAAACTTTTTTTTGGTAAATTTCTGTTAGTTCGGCCCCATCCAAAAAATTAAAAAAAAAAAGACAAGTAAGAAAGCTACAGTCGACTGTGCTCGACTGTGAGATACCCGGTACCTAAACGTTTGCGCTTCACACTAAAAGGCAATTTAAAAAAAAAAAACTCTTATAGCTTATTTAACGTTTTTTATGATTTTTGAGGGCGGAAGTGGGCGTGGCCAAATTTTAAAACAAACTTGATCTGCGTGCAACAGATTCCAATGTTGTCACCAAATTTGGTAACTCTAGCTCTTATAGTCTCTGAGATCTGTTGTTTCACACGGACGGACAGACGGACATGGCTAAATCGACTCGGCTGGTGATACTGATCAAGAATATATATACTTTATGGGGTCGGAGATGCCTCCTTCTGCCTGTTACATACATTCTCGGTTGGCACAAACTTATAATACCCTTGTACCCTATGGGTACCGGGTATAAAAAACATAGATAGGGGGTGCTTCAACGTATAAGTATACTCGTATATAGTATTTACGCTAAGCACAATTTAACAAAAATTGTAAGCTTCACAGACCACTGTACCGCGACGATCACACAGACAGGCGCTTGACTTTTGTGTATTCATCATTTGTCAGTGTGCGTGTTTGCTACGCATTTTGTATGAGAATTAGGCTAAACTTTAAAGATGGATTGTGACTAAACTAAGAGCGCCCCCAACATAATTTGTATACCCAAATGTACGTTGAAGCACCCCCTATCTATGGGTTTATTTTTATTTTTTTTTTTTTAAAGGGCCGAACTAACAGAAATTTACCCTTTTTTTATTCAGAGTAAAAAAAAGTTTAATGTTAAAAAAAATTACCTGATATTGTGTTCAAAAGGATTCCATAAGAAAAAGTTGGTTTGGGATCACAATTCACGAAATACATTAACCCAAAGTTTTTGCACGAAATAAGCTGTGACATTGAAGATGTCAATATTTTAACTTTTTTGTAAATTTAAATATTATTGAATATTATTTATACATATATATATTAGAATATTACATAAAAGATGATCCAAAATGATAATCCAAATATTTTAAATGCACAATGATTCTCTTATGTTCAAACTGAATATTTTTTCATTTCACGTATTTTTAATTGATTTCTAAATATTTATTTTTAAATTTATAACGAAAAACAACGAATAACCAGACCACAGCTTATTTCAACCAAATAGTTTGCAGCTGTCCAATGCACCGTTAGTTATACAAATGGCGGCTCGTTTTTTTTTCTGTGATTTGGTCATTCTATTCGAAGTTGGTTCAATCTTATTCTGGTAATATTTTGAGAGAGTTTGGTGCGCCAAAAATTCATTTAGCGAAATCTTTCATATGATTAGTGAAGAAATCCTGCAATTATATTGAAAATAATAACAATATTTTTTAATACAATAATTAAATAACGTTATACAAATAATAAATGGGAATATAATATTATAAACACTCACCGTTAAACGCAAATATTATCTAAAATAAAAATGTATATTATGAAGAAATTAAATCTGAAATGATAAATATTATATCTCTTCTCTATCTCTTCTCTATATATATAAAAATGGAGCCCAAAAAATGTGTCGTAAAAAACTACTGGAGAACGGCTGGGCCGATTTGGTTCAAATTTTTTTTCAGTTGTAGGTAACTAACAGGAGAAGGTCAGAACGTAATAAAATTTTTAGAAAATCCTCCAGGGTAATGGTGAAAAACAAATAATTAAAATATCAAATTATATAAAAGAGTAGTGTATCGAAATATATGTCAAAGTAAAAACAAATCGTTTCAATATTATTCGGTTTCTTATTCGTTTTTATCAGACGTCCGGATTTGTTTAATTTCTTCCTGTGATTTGTAGGAATAATGCCTGCTATAAGACGGCCAAACATTGGACGACGTACACGTCGAGCAACATATAGTCGGAATGTCCATGAAAGTCAAACGCAAGACGAACGTGCAGAAAGAAATGAATCGAGACGAACCCGTTTAGCACAGATTCGCTCTACACAAAGAGTACCAAGAACAGACTTGAATCGCGCTGCATTTGCATACAATTTCTCAACGTCCTACAAAGACCATAGCTGTGTTGTTATCGGTTCATTGTCTGTGGTGTGTCAGCACTGCAATGCACTGAAGTTTCGATTGGAAGCTCCCGGCTTATGCTGCGCAGGTGGCAAGGTAAAATTGCCGGTTTTGACTCATCCACCAGAGCCATTGTATTCGCTTCTATATGGAAATACAAGCAAATCAAACCATTTCCTGTTGCACGCACAAAAATATAACGGATGTTTTCAAATGACGTCATTTGGAGCAGAGGTTGTTCAACAACCAGGCTACAATCCGAGTTATAAGGTAATAGCGTCACTCTTTTATCAACATGAACAACTATAATTTTTCACGAAATTGCATCACAAAATTCAGATTCAAGGGCAAATTCACCATCGAGCGGGCGCTTTGTTACCACCACCAAACAAAGATCATAAATTCCTTCAGATCTATTTCGTTGGTGATTCGGCAGTTGAACTTAATCAGCGTTGTGCAATTTTCACTGCAACTAAACGTGAAATAATACAACAATTGCAAAATCTTCTTCATGAGTGTAATGAATTGGTCAGATTGTTCAAAACAGCTTTGGATACAATGCATTCTGACGACCACAAAATCATTATCAGAGCAGATAAAAGACCAGCAGGAAGCCATTCAAGACAATTCAATGCGCCCACTATCAATGAAGTCGCAGTGGTGATTGTTGGCGAGAATGTGGAATCACGCGATATTGTTCTCAAGCGTCGGGATGATGGACAATTGCAACGCGTTTATGAGACTTATCGGTCATATGATGCACTTCAATATCCGTTGATGTTCTGTCGTGGAGAAGATGGCTATCACTTCATGATTGTTCGTAAAATATTTGTCCAATCATGGACAACAAATGTAAATAGATATCGATTTTTGAGGTATAGTAGCGAAACTGCAGGCTGTAAGAGAATGGCAAGAGTCCTGGAATCCCAAAAAATAAACAACCGAACCGAACTACAGCAGGCTGCATGCATGTCGACTTACTAATAAAAAGTCTTAAATTTAGTTTCCAAAAATAAATATTAGTGCTTAAGTTATGTATATCTTAATACAAAATATCTATTTTAATATCTCTTTACTTAAGATTCTCTTGACAAATTAGAGCAATCCCATCTTACTTCTGGATTGTTAATTAACATAATATTATGGAACATGCATTACAGCATCAAGACTATGTTAACTCAGTAAATACACTTGGCCCTCGCTTAACACGGACTTTTTTAGCACGAACTCGGTCTTACACGGTTACAAATTTGCTCCCATCCCCCTTTTAGCACTCTAAAAACCTCGTTCTTACACGATTGCAAAATATCGCTACATATTTATAATAACATAAAAATACTTTTGCCTTTTAAGGAGTGCTATAAAGAAGCTTTAAAAGCCCCCAAACAATCGAAAATTAGAGATTTTTTTGATAAGGAGCCACAAAAAAAAAAAGGAAACATCTTGAAACAAACTGGCTTAAACTTTAAATGCCACCAAATGCATTTCAAATTTGATATGAATAGAAACATATGATCTCCTTACTTTTGCCAAATTTGAATATTGAGAACATAACCCCTTATTTTGTACTGAATCTATGTTTCGCTTAACACGAGGATTTCTAGGAACGTAACCCCCGTGTTAAGCGAGGGCCAAGTGTAGTTGATTAAAAATATTTATAAATTCAATACTTTTATTTAATTTGCCTCTTTTTACTTTCTTTTTATATTTATTTTTATCGACATTTTTACCATCGATATACGCCAGCAGCTATCCATCATATCGCAAAAAAGGATTTTGACGATCCATTTTTGCTGATCATGATGGAAGAATTGTTGCATCATGATCAGTGATCATTTAGAACTGTTGTAAGAAATCCATCAGTGATCAGTGATCATGTTGTTCTGGTGAATGCAATCTATGACCCACATATAAATTATTTAACAATTCACATGTTAAGTTATTGAAATAAGCAATTTAGTAATGGCATATTCAAATCTCCTATTGAACTTCTGGCAAATGATTTCAAGTCCAAATCAATATTGACCAAACCTGCCACCCTGTCCAATTCTTATTATTTCTAGCGTTACAGTCACTGTTGCCACCCTATTTAGTAAAAATTTGGAGTAATGTATAAACAAAAATATATATAACAACTTGTTTTCTTTAAATTAATCATTAAAAAGGCATTTAAAAAAAAGAACCTAATTTGAGTCGAAATGAAAAATTTGTGGGCAGTTGTACTTCTGCCATAAGGTAGCTTTGTAACTCATCATCAGGCAGGCAAATACTCTAGGAATCCCATACTTTCGATAGAATTGTTGTTTGCATTTCTTCAGGCTTCGCTCTGGTTTATTCAAATGAATGAAGCGGGTCCAAGTTTCCAATCCAGCAAGGCAAGTATTTTCCAAAGGATTTTTTCATTGCATTACCATAACAATAAAACAAATTCCGATAAAATTGTCAATAAAAATACAATTAAAATGTCTTTAATGTGTTAAATCGCATATAATGGGCATCGCCTTTACGGCTTTTATCAATTCCAGATTAATTCGGTGCAAAAATTGCCACTTTTAAAAAATTTGTTGTGGCGAAACGGCTTATGCTAGTTTATTAATTTAAGTAACATATAACAAAGTAACATTTAGGCAATTTTTCTAAAAATGTTTTACTGAAATATATATACAGGTATAGGAGTTATAGGGAATCTCCCGTGGCCCCTCCAAAAAAGTTGATTTGCGGTGTACATCCTAACTGTCCACAGAATCGTCCGATATTTTTTCATTTTTATTCAAAAATACAAAGAAAGTTTAATTGTTAAATAAAAAAAAAATAATTAAAAATAAAAATTTAGAAAACGCCGACGGTGATACCTGCAAAATTAGTTCCAAAAGCTGTGTGCAAAATCAAGTCGATTTTGAGTAATCGGGTACACCGATTTTGAAAATAGCACTTTTCAGGAGAACGCTTTAGAGTTTTGGCTACCCATATATCGAACATAGAATTGTTTCCAATTGCCTATCTCAATTCCGCAAGGGTCGCGGGGAATTATCAGATATTTCCTACCTCTCGCGCCTTAGGACAGAAAATAAAATTTTGACGCTCACAGCCTGTCACTTCAACGAACAAACACGAAGTGTACAATAAGGCCCTAAAACCCGAACGCTAAACACACGACGAGACTACCTCCTTTAATTGTATCATGATGTTGAGCAACACCCAAAGAAAGATAAATGTTGCTAGGAACATGAACCACATCCACTGTAGCTGCCCACACAAATGTAGATTTTAGAGAAGCATACAAAGAATCTTTATTGTTATACACTTGCAGAGGGTATTATAATTTTGACATGATATTTGCAAATCAGTGAAGGAGGCATCTCCAACCCCATAAAGTATATATATTCTTGATCAGCATCACCAGCCGATCTAGCCATGTCCGTCTGTCTGTCCGTCTGTCTGTCCGTCTGTCTGTCCGTCTGTGGGTTTCTACGCGAACTAGTTTCTCAGTTTTTGAGCTATCATGCTGAAATTTTCAGCATAGTCTTATTTCTTTAGCACGCAGTATATATGTCGGAACGGCCGAAATCGGACTACTATGTCCTATAGCCGCCATAGGAATGATGGCGAAATTATGTAACAAAAATTTTAACTTCTCTGTTTTAAACGTATTTCTATAAATTTTGAGATTTAGCAGTTTTTATGGTTCTAGAATTACGGTTTTCATTTTTTAAGATCGGACAACTATATCATATAGCTGCCATAGAAGCGATCGGTCGATTTATATGAAAATGTAAAATTCTACATGTAAAATTTAAAATTTACAAAATTCGATATTTTTTCAACATTACTAAAATGGTTCGATTTTCAATGATCCAATTGCAGACTGCAAGGGTATACCAACTTCGGTTTACCGAAGTAAGCTTTCTTTCTCGTTAAATAACTTATGTTTATCATCCGTTTTTCCCAATGTGTAGGGTACGTACGCACAGATGATTATATCCTTGCAGAGGGTATTATAATTTTGTCATGATATTTGCAAGGCAGTAAAGGAGGCATAAAGTATATACATATATTCTTGATCAGGATCACCAAACGAGTCGATCTAGCCATGTCCGTCTGTTTGTCCGTCCGTCTTGGTCAATCTCAGAGACTTTAAGAGTTAGAGCAATATTTTGTTCTCCGTACCCATAGTATAAAAGTAAGCTCTTTTTAATTAAACCCTTGAAGAGGGTATTATAATATTGCAATGATATTTGCAACGCAGTAAAGGGGGCATCTCCGAGCCCATAAAGTATTTATATTCTTGATCAGCATCACCAGCCGTGTCGATCTAGCCCTGTCCATCTGTCGATCTGTCGGTTTTTACTCAAAACTAGCCTCTCAATTTGAACTATCAGCATAGGTTTATTTCTTTTGCAGGCAGTATATATGTCGGAACGGCCGAAATCAGACCACTTTATCCTATAGCTGCCACTGAAATGATCGCGAAATTAATGGAAACAAGAAAGAAAGCTAAGTTAGGTGAGCCGGAGTTTGTATACCCTTGCAGTCTGCAATTGGATCATTGAAAATCGATCCATTTTGGAAAAATTTAAGAAACTAATTATCTTCTTCGTAAGAGCGAAACAGACTCTATAAACAAACCTGCTGCATTTGTTTTCTGACAAAAACTAACTGTGTATTTGGCAATTGATAATCAGCAAATCTGATTTCTGTATATGAAGATCAGGTTGACTATGGACCTCGAGATGGCTACAATTATCAATAATTAAAATATAGGTCACGAAAAATCATAAAAATGTTTTTTTTTTAAAATTATAACTTTATAAAAGGTACATTACCTTAAAAATATACCTACTTGTTCACGTTTTTAGCTATTTTTTTCACATAATTAAATATTTTGAAGATTTCAAAACACCTCTATGAAAAAAAAGTTTATATTTTTCCTATGGAAAAAAATATTCAAAAATAAAAAAAATATTGAAGAAAATCATTGTGTCTTATCATTTTGAAATGCACCTTAGGTTCGGCTCGCTAGCTTGCCGGCATAAGCTCGCCTATTCGGGGTGGGTTCTCTGGACGTCACTTTCCTCTCCACTGTCGTAATGTCGACTGTCTACACTTTTCTCGCAAGCTCGCGAAGCTTTATCGATATACGATCGGGCTGTGTTTTGGACAATTTCCCCACCCTTATACGCGATCTCCTTATGTCAATCGTCCGTCAAAGTTATTTCATATTCTTGACCAGGTCTTCCATTCGTATCAAGTCCCCCCTTCAATTGAGTTTATATAAAATAATTTTTGTTATTTTATTTCACATGACAATTTTATTAAACGTAAATAAAAAAGTTTTATAATTTTTTCAACTTTATACGTAGGGATGTGTAATAATCCTTTCATGCTTTCATTTAAAAATAGGTTAAACGAAAGCTCGCTTCTTTTAAACGTATGGTATTGTGCTGAGGTCCTATGCAATCCCTTTCTGAAATTGCTTACCTTATGTTTAAAAACATCCCAATTTTACTTATTTGGAATGAATCATTCGTCATTTCTGCGCAAAATATAAAGGTAGCAAAGCGGATGTTAACATATATATAATTAAGTTGTCTGCCCCAAAATTGGTCAAAATTATAATATCTGCAAGGATATAAAAATACGATCATGACGAACATTTTAGTTTTGAGGCCTGGTTGACCTTTTTCTCGAAATGCCCATATATAGTCGTATTTTGCACACTTCAAGTGCGTATTAGTTTTTGTAAATGCTTTCATATCGTGTAATAACAAGTCAATAAAAACAATTTTGACGGTAGCATTCAAAAAAATAAAAATTCAATTGAATTGCCTTGCCTAATTGAAACGTATTGCAAACAATTATGAGACATACCATGTCAACGAATTGAAGGTCTCAGTGTTCGGTTTTTACGAGGGCTGTTACTAAAACACCCAAACAAGCATTGTAGTGTTAAAAATGTTTTTTTAAATATTAAAATGCGAATTTGTCGATTATTAACAAGTAATGTTTTAGGTTTGGAGTCTTGGTGGTTCACCTTGCAAAGTTTTTGTATGTCTGTGATCGTTTTCTATTACCCTCAATATACTCCCATTTCTCATGAACACTTATTTATTTATCACTGTGGACGGCAGTCCACGAAGTGACGATGAGCACCGAGACTGTGGTGCGCAAGGAGACTACTATATACAGCCGTAGAAATGAAAATCTGCTACGATTTTCCGATCAGAACCATTTATATATTGATCGAAAGGTATTGTAAAGCTCTTTGAAACTGCATACTAAGATTAGTTTAGGAGAAATGAGAGTGAAAGTGCGAAATTGAAAATTTTGAAAATTTGGGCTATTAGGGCCGGTGGAGCTAAAATCCCCAAATTTTTTATGTTGTTGTGATCTAGCTTTAAATACGCGTCGAATGACACCTCGATCATCCTGATCCGATACTCCGTTCAAAAGATATTCAATAAACAAGATTTTAACGGCCTTTCCGAAATGAAAACGTTTGTCCTGTTGTTTGTCTGTCTGTGGGTCTGTGCGTCTGTCGATTTTTTTGTTTTAGAGTCCTGGAACCACTTTTATTTTATTAAACAGCTCGAGCTAAACAACTTTTGCCCTACCACTTTTTGGTTTTCTCGCTAGTTTGGCGGGAAAACAGCTAAAAAAGCCAGATTTCCCGCGCCCATAACTTCTAAACGACTAAATCTACAGAAACGTGCTATATGCCGTTACAAAGGTATTTTGAAATGATAATAGCTTTGCCTTGACATAATTTATCTAAATATAATATTTAAGAACTTATAATTAAAATAAATATATTTTTTTTAAGTTTTTGAAGTTTTCTCAAAAATGATTCTAACGATTTTGATAGTCACTCAAAGCCATATAGCTCTTGAGATTGCTCAACTTTTGGTATATAACACACATCTGGGAAAATTCGCTTTCTCCAGGTATTACTCATTAAAATTAGAAGCAAAGATCCTATATACCTAACCTTTAACATGCACTATACATACATTTATGTAAAAAATAATGTAGAGTCATATAGAGACGTGTACAATGCAATAAAATTTAAAACCATCGAAGGAAATGTAATATAATTTTAATTTAAAAGAAATCGTCTAATTTTTTTTTTTTAATTTAATCTAATTGTTGCGTTGTTCACTACTTTGGCGGGAAAAAAGGAAACTTCTCGCGCCCATAACTTCTGAACGATTAAAGTTACAGAAACGTGCTATATGTCGATGGAAAAGTATTTTGATTTGATAATTACTTTGCACTGACAAAATTTTTCTAAATATTATAATTAAGAATTTAGAATTCAAATTATTTTTTATTTAAGATAAAAATTTTTTTTAATAGCTTTTACGATTTTTATAGTAACTTCAGGCCGTATAGCCCTTGAGATATTTCGGGGTACAACACATATCTCCGAAAATTCGCTTTCTCATCAAAATTAGTAGCAATGATCCCATATAGCTAACTTCTTATATGCATTTTTTTATGAATTTTTCCCATTTGAGTTTCAAACCAAAACTTATAACAACCTATGTATGTACATATGTACATATGTCATTTAAAAAACTTCTGATATCAAATAAAATCACCTCTTAACGAGGTGAGATTAAAGTGACGATGGCACATTCAACTCCATAAATGTCTGATACCAAATTTTGTGACGATTAATTAAAATAAAAATATTTAAAAAGTTTTTAATTAGTTTCAAAATCGGCACGCTGCCAATTTTGCCTGTTTAAATTTTTCAGCTAAGTGTTAAATATTTTTGATTAAATAACTATTAATCGTCATAAAATTTTGTATCAGACATTTTTGGAGTTGACTGTGCCATCGTCACTTTAATCTCACCTCGTTAAGAGGTGTTTTTATTTGATTTAAAACCAGCAAAGGAAACTTAAAATAATTTAGATTTAAAAAAATCGTTTTAAATATTTTTTTTAATTTGATCTAATTGTGGCGTTTTCCGCTACTTTGGCTGGAAAACAGGAAATTTCTCGCGCCCATAACTTCTGAACGACTAAAGTTACAGAAACTTGCTATATATCGTTGGATGGATTTTTTTGTTAATTTTTCCCATTTCAGTTTTAGTATGTACATACATAGGTCTCCCATTGTTGTTATAAGTTTTTGTTCATTTAAAAAATTTCTGATGTCAAATATAAAAGCACCTCTTAACGAGGTGAGATTAATGTGACGATGGCACCTTCAACGTCAAAAGTTTCTGATATTGAATTTTGTGACGATTAATAGTAACGTTAACAAAAATAAATTACAAATAATTCAACTAGTTTCTAATTCGACACGCTGCTCTTTAGTTTTATGGCTAGGTATTTTAAGGCTTAGTGCCGAAAACGAAACTAGTTTAATTATTTGTAATTTATTTGTGGGCAAGTCGTTAATAAATAATGTAAAAAGTAAGGGACCCAGGTGGCTCCCTTGCGGGACACCAGAGGTCACCCGGAGAACATTCGACAAGTTGTTTTTAAAGAGGACCTTTTGCGTTCTGCCATTCAGATAACTTGAGATCCACCTAAATAGATCGACAGGAAATCCCATTAAGTCGAGTTTCCTAACAATGATTGACAGATTGATGATTGATTTACTGAAATCAGTATATATCACATCTGTCGGCAAATTTTGTGAAAAGCCCCTTATAATAGTTGTCGTTGATCTTCGTTTAATAAACCCATGTTGGCATGGAGAAATTACTGATCTACACAAGTGCTGCAAATGGGGAGTAATTACGTTTTCGAAAAGTTTTGGGATGGCTGACAAATTAGAGATTCCTCTATAGTTGTTAGCATCCACTTGGCGACCTTTTTTGTGGAGAGGAATGACGAATGATTCCTTCCAAATAAGGGGAAATTGGGATGTTTCTAAGGATAAGGTAAACAATTTTAGAAGGGGACTGCACAGGGCCTCTTCACAATACCTAAGCACACAGCCTGGTGTTCCGTCGGGACCTGGCGAATAAACCGGCTTGACACGTTGAAGAAGGGAGCTTTCGGTTAAGCTAGGACTGAAGATTAGGTTTGATTTGGGCATGTTATAAGAATAGGTCTGGTTTGAATCGGATGACGGAGAACAAGTAGTTTGAAAAAACTGAGAAAAAATAAATTCATTGCATTGTAAAAAATATCTATGGCATCCACCATGTCAGTGCACATGTAGAGATCGGACCAATCAAAGTCAGATATGAAATTATTCAGCCGTCGAAAATCCGCCTTGCGAAAGCAGTGGCCTTTCTTAGTTGGCCGATCAGACTTATTTCTCCATAACAGTCCCAATATCGATAGTCACATCGAAAGTAGGATGGTATGGATCTTCGGGTTGCGTCAAGGGCGGGACCCTATCCAAATTGACTCTTGCCGGATCAGAGACAAAGCAGAGATCGAGCAAGCGATCTAAAGAATTTCGTACATGGTTGACTTGAGACAGCGAAATGTCAAGCAAGCCATCAATAAAATCGTGCCGTTCTGTAGTAAAAGTGTGTTTGA
This sequence comes from Drosophila rufa, assembly GCA_018153105.1. Lineage (NCBI taxonomy): Eukaryota > Metazoa > Arthropoda > Insecta > Diptera > Drosophilidae > Drosophila > Drosophila rufa. Next base: position 743,174 of record JAECXS010000003.1, on the reverse strand, counting down.
GGATTCAGTTGTGGACCAAATAGCTCCAGGAATGTTAAAATTACCTAGAACTACTAAATGGTCCCTATCCGAAAGTCTATTGGAGACTGACTGGATAGCAAAAAGGTGGTTCCAATAAATAGGAAGTTCCGACAAGGGGGGAATGTAGGAACAAGTAATATAAGTAAAACTACCATTAAATGATAGCTTCTCAAAAAGGAATTCAACATCGTTGCATTTCTCGAAAGCTAATAATTCAGACGTGAGGTTGGAGTCAACCGCAATGAGGACCCCGCTCCCTCGCCTGGAAGGCCGATCAAGCCTGTACGTTGTGTCCACAGCTCGAAAAAACTTCAGAGCTTAGGATCTCCTGCTTTAACCAGGTTTCTGTGAACACAATCACCTGGGATGCGAAGGATACACTTTCAGAATACAATTTAGGAAGCTTACTATGTAAGCCTCTTGCATTCTGATAGGAAAGAAGGAGAGAATTGGTTAGTTTTTTGGAGCGGACGTAGAGGACACAGTGGTTTGTCCGGCCTGGGTAGACTAATTCCTACAGGCCGTCTCTTCTTTTTCTTAGCTTCGTACTCCTTAACGACAACATACTGAGGCCAGAAATCGGCAGAGCATATTGTGTTAAAGAGCTCGCCAGGGACATTTATTTTGAAAGATGAAATATCCCTCGCAGAAGAAAATTTAAATTGTTCCACCTTAATATGATCGGATTTGGTTCTGTCTTTAAGGGCTTTTGGCAACACAGATTGGTTGGCTGTATTACCAATTTCGGACGGTAATCCAGGCCTGTCATCCTGGGGAGCATTCGGGACGGGGATCTGAGGGGTCGTTAATTTTGAATTTGACCCCCCAGCGGACTCAACGGACTGCGGTCCCTAACGCGGCACATTCGGAGGCCGAATTATTTCTCGCACCCGACCTCAATACCATTGGATTTAGATATATTGGGGACGGGGGCTGTGCCGTGGGAGTCAGCTGTTGAGAACCTGCGTGGAGTTGCAGGGCAGCGGCCAAATGCGGTGTGCAAACCGTGGATTTCTTGCGCTTTTGGGACTCGTTTAATACCTTAAGGCCATTAAATTTACGAAAACTAACAAGTAGCTCTTTGAAACCATTTTTGGTTTGCCGCATAAAAGCCATAATTTCCCTTTCAACATCGCGACAAGCTTCACAGTAAAAGCGTAGTCCTTTTGTACTTTTAATAATTTCGGCTGCCCGGCCTGAGCAATCAATGCACCTGGCGTGCACAACATTATCACAAAGCCAGCAACCGATAATAGGGTCATTATTAGAAATAACCTTTTGGCAGGTTTTAGTTGAGCAGACAATATTGTAGGACATGTTAGTAACTTACCACTGTACCAATCAGAAGTTAAGAAAAAATACGCACTAAGAGAGAGAGAGCGAGCAAGGGAACGAGCTTTAGCCGTCAAGCTGTAATATCGGCGTAACGGATAAAGCAAAAAGAGGAATGCAAAAATGAAGATAAGCAAAACTAATTTGCAATTAATATAGTTATTAAGCTGCAGCTGCATCCACACGCGAAGTAAAACGGTGAATTATTATTTACACAAGATAGAAGTTTTAAATAAAACCAAGACGGTTTATAGCAAGGAATTAACACAAATACGAGGCGCAAAACAAAAACACCACGAAAGAGAAAAAGATAATATAGAGGAGAAATTTTTTTGAAAAATCGTGAACGCTGCCTGGCCACCCAACCACCAAGCATTTTAATGCAATATCTTTGTTTCGCGGAGTAGAACGCTTCAGGGTCTTCCGTTGGCTTCTCCGCCAGCGGAATTTCGCTACCATCGACATACCCAATGCAAAATGGTAATTTGTTCCATGTTTTTCATGCAAGCATTTTCCTCGACAGTTTACAAAAACAGGGAGCCTTTGAGATCAGTTGTTTGCAAAGTCAGCGGCCGAATTCTTTTGGGTCGGTCCCTATACGTCTCATATATTGGCGATAGTTTCAATCGTTTTGCGATAGTTAGTCAGTTATAGGGAACACCCAAAGAAAATCCCCCCTTTTCGAAAATAATAAAACTTATTCCGTAAAAAAGTAATTAAATTATACATTTTTATTTGTTATTTAATTTGACAAAAAGCAATGATTTAGATGAGGTTGCATCTAAGATCTGATAGTACGAGTCGTAGGGCAGAGAATGCCCTTTCAACACTTACTTGTGTTGAGGGAGCAGAGTACACAACCCTATAATAAAATAAATTTGGGTACATTAACTTTTTTTCTTCCAAATTGCCTAATATGAACATCAATTTTCATCCTTAAGTCCAAGAATAAGGACAATATTGAATCTTGAGTTTTATTTTTGAGCAAAATTATAAAAATCTAAGTAAGTAATCTAAGTAATCATAAATTTTTGAATTTTTTTTTTTTTTCATTTCATTTATTAGAAACTAACAAATATCTGCTAGTATATAATGCTTAATCTAATAATATACAATTAAAAATTTACATTTATAACAAAATTATACATACAACGCATTAAGGATATGTCCAATACTCAGACAATCAGAAGACAAAAGACGATACAATTCATTATAGTGTATACAAAGAACACGAAACGGATGATGGCAGTCAAAGTTTGTCCTGCATATTTCCAAAAATATCGGCCGGAATTGTCGTGACGTTCTGACCGGAACACAAAACTGTATTCGGCCTAGCAGTGCCGCAGAATCAATCTGTCCCTATATCAGTTTGTGTAGGAAGAGAACACCATGGCAAGTTCTCCGATCCAGGAGAGACGGAATGTTTAAGAGCCGCAGTCTCGCGGCGTACGGTGGTAGTTGATGATGGTGAGGGTCCACGAATAGCCCACGCAGAGCAAACAAGAGAAACTGCTTCTGCACTGACTCTAGTAGAGCTTGATGAACCTGATATTGGGGAGACCATACACATGAACAATACTCAAGTATGGGTCGAACTAGAGAGGAAAAACGATGCTTGGTTATGTAGGGATCAACAAATTCCTTTGACCAACGCTTAACAAAAGCAAGTACACCCCTAGCTTTGTTTGCTGTTATGGTAATGTGCTCAGCAAAGTTTAGGTCGTGGCAAAATAATACTCCAAGATCGTTAACCTTATAAATACGTTCCAACCTGCTTGTTCCCAACGAGTAATTCTTAAGAAGAAAGAAAGTGAGAGAAAGTCGAAAATCTAAGAGCTCCTCTGAATTACGGCTTAAATCGCGATAAAACGCTTAATAAATTTAAAAATTTCGAAAAACAGCTGTGTAAACCTGCGCGTTACACCGATTCAGTGCACATAAAGCATTGGGACTTAAAATAAACAAATTAAAATACATTTGCTACTAGCAAAAGTGCAGAGAAATAAATAACACCAATCACTCAAACGAACCGAAACAAACACTCAAACAGTATAGAAAATAACTGTAAAACAGTCAAACGCAAAAGAAACAGCATAAAAACACTCATAATAATCACTCAACTCTCAAAAAGTAAACACAAAACCAACTGAAAACAACAACATGTCGGCGAACAAACGTGTGCGGGTGGCAACTAGCCCTGATCAGAGGGTGACCCGCCTGTCCGATGCTACCTCCGTCAAGATGCTCCAACTGATCGACTCCAGATTTGATGAGCAGAGGAAGATCTTGGCCACCGAGTTTCGAGAGAGTGAGGCACGTTTCCTCAGCTCTCTCCAGGAGAAGTTCCAGGCGATGTCCGATGAGATCCACACCCTTACTCAACGTGTGAGCCAGCTGGAGAACGAGGTGAAGGAGGTAAAAGATCTCAAGCAGCAGGTCCATGACTTGACCGGGAAATTGGCGGCACCAAACACTCCTGGTGGTTTGGTAGATCAGCTGAAGCAGCAGGTTGGCGACTTGGATGCCAGACTGGCAGCCAAATGTATGGCAGAGGAGGACGTAGCGGTCTCATGTACCTTGCGCTGGCATGGGGTACCGCAAGCTGAGGGAGAAAACCTTAAAACGCTTTTCCACCGGCTCTGTTTCTCACTAAATTTAACTCCGCCTCCACTGGTGAGATCCATCTACAGAGTGCGGCCCCGCCAAACTGGGCAAACACTTGTAGACCCGATTATTCTCATAAAAATGGACCACGTGCGCGAAAAGGCGGCGCTACTACGAGCAATAGGGGCATACCGGCGAACTACAAAAACACAACTGAGCTTACAGCTTATTGGTCTGGAGTCGCCAGCACTGATTTACATAAATGAACAGCTGACAAAACATAATTACGAGGTCTTTAAGAGAGCAATGCATCTCAAAAAGCACAAGCGCATCACAGCTGTTTTTACTCGCCGCGGAGATGTCTTTGTCAAGCTGATCGACGGAGTGGAAGCTCACTGCGTGCAGAGCCTGCACGAGCTTTCTGAGCTGAGCAATGATGTGGGAGGCCCGGCGAGAAATAGCTCATTTCGAGATTAATCTTGAACTAAGATCCATAGTTTTAGTATTTCTTAGATTAAAATTCATTGTAGGTCGCTTTGTTTACTTAATGTTCTCCGTGGTGTTTAGTCAATTTAATTTTTCATATCTAGTGCGTGCGCATCTTATAATTATATTTAAATTTTGGAAATGGAAGACAATATTGATCTAACTGAAGTTAATAGCCATATCCTATTGCGCATACTCACAAAGCAGAGAACTGGGATAAAAGTTTGCCACATTAATGCTCAAAGTTTGCCGAGAAAAATCGATGAGTTTATATATATTTGTTTGTAAATTCTGGTCTAGATGTTATATGCGTCTCTGAAACATGGCTTGGCTGTAATGTTAGTGATGTCTTAATTTCGTGTGATAGTTATAATGTTTACCGTGCGGACCGTGTCAGTCATGGGGGTGGTGTAGCAATATATGTTAGTAAAAAGTTAGTGTCGAAGTTTATATGTAAACATCCCGATAGTAGTCCAATAGAATACTTATTCCTTGAAATTAAAAATCAGTTCTCATCAAAAAAAATTCTGCTAGGCTGCATATATTGCCCACGAAGTAGCATAAACTATGACGATATTTTAAACAAGTTATCAGACATCACTATGAATTATGAAGACATACTCTTGGCGGGTGATATTAACAGTAATGTACTTCGAGAAGAGCACCTTAAAAACAACATGGAATCACTAGGCTTGAATCTTGTAAACTCTACTTATCCGACTCATTTCAGCAGAACATGTAGCTCACTGTTAGATGTATTTTTTGTTAGTGATGTTGAAAATATATGTTTGTATGACCAACTCATTGTGCCTTCGTTCTCAAAACATGACCTTATATACTTGACCTACAATTTTGACCTTCAGTATAATGACGAAAAAATAGTATTTAGGGACTTTAATAATATTGACTATTACCTTCTTAATACCGAACTCGATAAGTGCAATTGGAATAACATTTACTGTCTTCCAGATGTAGACCAACAACTTAGCTTGCTCCAGTTTAATATTAGTTACTTGTATAATTGTTTCGTACCTATTAAAAGTAAAATCGTTAAACATTTTATCAAACCATGGTTTAATAATGAAATTAAATCAGCAATACAAACACGAAATTCTGCTTATCAAAAGTGGAAAAGGTATAGGACTCCGCGACATTATGCCCTTTTTAAATCATTGAGACACACAGTCACTAAACTAATTGACACGGCAAAGTCAAAATTTTATAGTAATAAATTCAAAACATCAACATCATCTAGACAAACCTGGAAAGAACTTAAGTCATTAGGAATAGGAAATCAAAAATCAATACCCGGACAGGATATTAATGTTGAAGAGCTAAATAAACAACTCTCAGAATGCAATGTACCTGAAATCGACGACAACAATTTGTACCTGAGATCAGTACCTGAACATTTCTGTGATAATAGCTTTAGGTTTGTTTGTGTCAATCAGTGTGAAGTTCTCGTCAATATTCTCAAAATTAAATCAGACGCAGTTGGACTTGACGAAATAAATCCTAAATTCATTAAAATAATACTTCCTAAAATTCTAACGTACATAACTCACATTTTCAACACTGCATTTACAACATCTGCATTTCCGGACTGTTGGAAAATTGCAAAAATTGTCCCAGTCCTAAAAGCTAACAAGGAGTACAGACCGATATCAATTCTACCATTTTTATCGAAAGCCTTTGAGAACATTATGGCAGCCCAAATAAACTCTTATATAGGTGATAATGGCTTACTCAATAATAACCAATCAGGATTTAGAAAAAAACGTAGCTGCACCTCAGCAATCCTGAAAATCTCGGACGATATACGTGAACACGCAGACAAATCTAATGTGACGCTTCTGGTACTTCTTGACTATAGTAAAGCCTTCGACTCTGTTAATCATGATGTTTTGTGTACAAAATTGAAAACTCAGTTCAATTTCTCGACAACTGCTGTTAAACTTATGACCTCATATTTAAAAAATCGCCGTCAATCTGTTGTAATATCAAATGTTTCGTCTTCTTTTGTAGTCCTTAAACGTGGTGTACCTCAAGGCTCAGTTCTTGGACCTTTATTGTTCACCCTGTATGTCAATGACCTTCCCTGTGTGTTGTCAGATAGTAATGTTCATATGTACGCAGATGATGTCCAGATGTATGTAAGCCGTCCGATTGATAGAATTGACGAGTGTGTGAATATATGTAATCGTGATCTTAATAAAGTTAGCAACTGGGCCAAAGACAACGGCCTTGGTCTAAACCCAAAAAAATCTAAATGTATTGTTATATATAAAAATAAATTAAATATTGTTGACCTGCAGCCATTGATTATAAACAGCATGCCCATTGAATACGTTGAAAATGCTACAAACTTGGGTATCATATTCAATAATAAACTTAGCTGGAATGACCACATAATCAAGGCTGTAGGAAAAACATATGGTTTGCTAAGATCTCTTTCCCCAGTTAAAAGTCTGTTACCCGTAAATGTTCGTATGCTAATTGCCAAGACATGTCTAATCCCAACACTTTTTTATGGTATCGAAATTTTTTCAAATTGCGATGCAGCCAGCCATCAAAAAATAAAAGTTGCATATAATAATATAGCAAGATTTATATTCAATCTGCGCCGATTTGACCATGTGACCAGCTATGCATATAGAATATTTGAACTTAACTTGACCGACTGGATGAAACTGAGAGTGCTAATCTATCTGCATAAAATAATTTACACGAGGGAGCCTACCTATCTCTTTGAAACATTAAGATTCCCTTCCTCTAGAAGAGCAAATAACGTGATTCAAATAAGACAGATCTCTGCTTTCAGAAAGACAGTTTTTTGTACACGCAATTAGGCTATGGAATCAACTTCCAAGTTCTCTAAAAAATATTAGTAGCGCCACGCAGTTTAAGACAACACTTACAATACACCTGCAAATGTCAACTTAACTTAAAACATAAAATAAAACAACAAAGCGACCTTTTTTATTAACCTTTAGTTTTTAAGCGAACTTTAAGATTTATATTCAAACTTATGATTTAAAATTGTAATTCAAACGTGTATCTATGTTAATTTGTCCTATGTGACTATCGCACTAATTATAAGTTATCAACTTGTAGCGTTAGGAAACATTATAAAATAAATTGAAAAATTGAAATTGAATTTGTAAGGAAAGGGTTTTTACGATAGAATGACATGAAATTACATTTAGAACGGTTGAGGAACAACATGTTATCGTTGCACCATGTGTTCAGGCTATTTAAGTCCTCTTGAAGCCGTAAGTGCGACAAGGGGGACGTAAGATTTAAACACAGCTTCACATCATCCGCGTACATAAGCACCTGAGAATTGTGAATAATATTTGGCAGGTCGTTTATGAACAGACCAAACAGGACAGGACCAAGGTGACTGCCTTGGGGAACACCTGATGTAACAAAGACCAAGTTCGACAATGTGTTGTTGAATAAAACTCTCTGTGTTCGTTGAAGTAGGTATTTGGAAAGCCAATCTAATAAACTATATGGAAATCCTAACAATTCTAGTTTCATAAGCAGTAACGAATGATTGACAGAATCAAAGGCTTTACTAAAGTCGGTGAAGATAACATCCGACTGCACTTTGTTATTAAAACCATCTCGAATGATTGAAATAAATTCCAGGAGGTTGGTTGTCGTCGACCGACGCTTCATAAATCCATGCTGAGAAGGGCTCATTATTGAAGAACATTGATGTTGCAGCTGTGAGGTAATTAGTTATACCCGGTACCCATAGGGTACAAGGGTATTATAAGTTTGTGCCAACCGAGAATGTATGTAACAGGCAGAAGGAGGCATCTCCGACCCCATAAAGTATATATATTCTTGATCAGTATCACCAGCCGAGTCGATTTAGCCATGTCCGTCTGTCCGTCTGTCCGTCCGTGTGAAACAACAGATCTCAGAGACTATAAGAGCTAGAGTTACCAAATTTGGTGACAACATTGGAATCTGTTGCACGCAGATCAAGTTTGTTTTAAAATTTGGCCACGCTCACTTCCGCCCTCAAAAATCATAAAAAACGTTAAATAAGCTATACTCGTTTTTTTCGGGTAAAAGTTAATAAATACAAAAAAATGAATAAAATAGAGCGGACGTTTCCTGAAAATTTCAGTAAAATCCGATGATAAACATGGGAGATATTAGCAATAAGGTTAGAATTTTAACACACCGCCCTAAGGCACTGCTGTTGCAAGCTGTAGCCGACAGGTGGCGCATTCGAGCCTTGGCCGTGCGATATAATGGCGCCAATGTACATATGTATGTACAATGTAGTGTATGTACATTTTTAAATTGCCTTTTAGTGTGAAGCGCAAACGTTTAGGTACCGGGTATCTCACAGTCGAGCACACTCGACTGTGGCTTTCTTACTTGTTTTTCAAATAATTTGGGTATGGCACTGAGCTTCGAAATCCCTCGATAGTTAGAAATATCCGACCTACTGCCCTTCTTATGGAGGGGAATAATAAACGATTCTTTCCACAAATCAGGAAAGAAGCTCTTGTCGAGAGACATTTGAAAGAGTTTAGCCAAAGGACCTGACAGGGCACTGGCGCATTTTTTAAGGAGACAACTAGGAATAAGATCGGGACCGGCAGAAAATGACGATTTCATGTTCATTAGACACTGATAAATGTCGTCTACGTGAATTATAGGCATGTTGATAGAATTTGAGTGTGGGAGCGAATACGGATAGGTGGAAGAATTATAAGTATGAGAGGAGTATGTCGATTGGAAGAAATTAGCAAATAAATTAGAGTTGTCTAGATCATTAAAGCCTTTTGTATTATTATAATGGAACGATGAAGGAAACACAGAAGATTTTTGTTTTGAATTAACAAAAGCGTAGAATTGTTTAGGGTTGTCGAAAAACTCTCTTTTGCAACGGTTCAGGTAGTTATTGTAACATGTAGTATTATGAGCCAAAAATTCGGAACGAGCAATCAGATACCTGGAATGGTCCAGTTGAAGACCGGATCTTTGATACTTTTTGAACAACCTAGTGTAGGAGGCACGACTGTTCTCTCTGGTGATCGCAAACGAAGTGTTCTTTATTTCATTCTTCCATTCCATGCTTAACCTATTACATGTCTGTATGGTGCGTCAGTTGCTGATCGTGCGAAAGGGACATACAGAGTAGTGTTCCTAAGCACGATCTTAATGTGTGAGTGAGATGTATATATTGTTTATATAACTATAGTATAATTCAGCCATGTATGTACAATAAATGTGTGAGTGTATAGGGTAGTGTGACTGTTTGCTGCAATCGGTTAGTGTGGCTGCTTGCTACAATCGGCCATCCTGACCGGAGAGCTCCTGATCTCTTAACGTTAACTTTGACTTTTGCTTATCCACGGACGCATATTTGCTACTGCCCAAACTCCTTTATAAGGAAGTCTGGACTGTTGGAATCCTTCAACATCCTCCAGAACGTATCTATCATTCCGCAAAACTTTCGTTATTCTATACGGACCTTTGAACTTAGGAATTAGTTTTTTTGAAACGCCTACGTGCGAGTCGAAATTCTTGATCATCACCAAATCTTCTTTTTCATATTTACAAGGATCTTTTCTTTTAGAGTCTGTTCGTAATTTATTGTATTCTTGCAACTTCTCGATGTTTTTACTAGCTTTATCTCTATTTTTTTCCAAATTTATCTCTTCGCTGTTTTTATTTACTTCTTCTAACCTTTCTTTCAAACTATCTATAACTCTGCCTTTTTGAGATACTCCAAACAAAACTTTACTTGGGTGCTGGTTAATTGATCTTTGCATTGTATTGTTTAAAGCGTATTCAACTGTTTCTAAAACTGTGTCCCAGTACAATCCTTTGTCTGGTTCCGTCAACTTAGCGATCATTGGACCTATGTCTCTATTAACCCTTTCTACCTGACCATTAGCCTGTGGGGATCCGGTAGCTATCTTAATGTGCTTTACTTCGCTTTCCTCCAAGAAGTGCTGCAATTCTTTAGAGGTAAAACACGTACCGCGGTCTGAAATGATACATTTCGGCCTACTGTAAGCCCTAAAGTAGTCCTTCAACGCTACTATTGTTTCCCTGGATTTCGTTGTTTTTGCCGGATAGAGTCTTACGAACTTTGTGAACGCGTCTATTATCACTAATACGTGTTTGTTCGATCTACTTTTATCAACAGGACCATAATGATCTATATGTACGACATCAAATGGAAATTAACTTTGGGAATATTATGAAGGAATCCCTCTCCCTTTCCAGACTTCTCAGAATATGCAATGCATTTTAGACAGTTGTTAATGTGTAACTTGCATTTATCTCTAACTTTAGGAAACCAGTAGCTTTTTGAAATAACTTCAACCATTTTGTCTATGCCAACGTGTCCTAACTGATCATGATAATTAAACAAAACATGGCTTTCCATTTCACTTGGTACGTAAAACAAGAGAGCTTCTTTATCTTTCTTTCGATAAACTATTCCATTACGCATTTCATAATCTTTGAGCTCTGTCCGTTGAAGCTGCTCAGCTATAGCTTTGATCTTTTCGTCTCTACTTTGACAAATAATCAAATTTTCCTCAAATGAGTTAGATTCAATTGTCAGTATGTGTGTGTTTCTACTAAGTGCATCCACGTGCTGCATGCGCTTACCGGCTCTTTGTTCTAAAACATAATCGTAATCTTGCAGAAAAAGCGCCCATCTGGCTATCCTTGGACTTAATTCTTTCTTGTTTAATGCTAGGGTAAAAGCGCTACAATCTGTGACTATTTTGAACTCTATTCCTTGAAGGTAGATCCTAAAACGTTGCAAGGAGTAAATCACCGCAAGTGTTTCTAATTCGAAACTGTGATATTTCGCTTCAACATCGGTCGTTCGTTTGGAAAAGTAAAATACTGGATGAAACTTATTGTCTTTCTTTTTCTGCATAAGAATTGAACCAAACCCTAAAGCACTAGCGTCACAGTGTAATTCCGTTGGATCTGTCGGACTGTACAATGCCAAAATTGGGGCTTCTAAAAGATTTGTTTTTAATGTTTCAAAACATTCTAACTCTGTCGCACCGAAATCAAATTTTCTATCTTTTCGTATAAGATCGTATAACGGTTTTTCTTTCGTCGAGAAATCTTTAACGAATCTTCTAAAATATGAACACAATCCAAGAAAGCTCTGAACTTCATGCGTTTTAGTTGGCACCGGAAAATCTTTAACTGCTTGCATACCCTTTGAATCTGGCTTAATACCATCTCCTAATATAATGTATCCTAAATACTTTACTTCACTTTGAAGGAATTCACATTTGTCTATTCTTAGCTCCAGCTTGTTATCTACTAATCGCTTAAACACCTCTGTTAATATTTCTAAATGACTCTTACTATCTTTTGTTGCTATCAAAATATCGTCCATGTAAATGAGAACTTTGTCCTCTCTAACCATGTCAGCAAAAATTCTATTTACAAATCTTTGAAAGACTGCGGGGGCGTTTCTTAGCCCGAACGGCATTCTAAGCCATTCGTATTGTCCCATTGGCGTAGTGAACGCGGTGTATTTGACCGAATCCTCATGCATGTGCACATGAAAGAATCCGTTTCTAAGATCTAGCTTCGTAAAAAGGACTTTTTCAGAAAGTTTATCAATTAGATCGTCTATGAGGGGGGTGGGGTAGTTGTCTTTTAGCATATTTTTGTTAAGTGTGCGATAGTCAACGCACATTCTTAACTCTCCTGACTTTTTCTTAACTAGAACAATTGGTGATGCATATTCGGACTCGCTTGCACGTATAATACCATCTTTTATATAATCGTCTAACAAATCTTGAACTTGGCTTTTCTCCGCAAACGATAGACGTCTCGGAGGGTAATTGAATGGTTTAGTCTTTTCAAAATTAAGTTTAATTTCCCATTTTATTGATGGGAGTACTGGACGTTTCGCTTTTACATGAAATTGTTCAAAAATATTTATCATTCTGTTTCTTAAATTCGCATCGCACTTCTCGTTTATGTTTAGCTGGCTGCATTCAGTTGTCTCGGGATATTCTATTAATAACATTTCTGATTCAAAGCTGTTATCATATTGACTATTCATTTTGCTTTCATTTTCATGACTTTGTTCATCATAATGTGACTTTACTGTATTTTGTATCGACTTGACATTATTTGTATCCTTAAATTTGTTATCATTACTTTTATTATTTAAACAATAATTTTCTAAATTTCTATAAATTGAACGATAATTTTTTGATTTTTTTTCAGTTAAACGATCATTTTCGGAAAAACTACCATTTGACCAACAATTTTTCGCATATCTATCATTTGAACAATAATTTTTCGCATATCTATCATTTGAGCAATCATTTTTCGCATATCTATCATTTGAACAATCATTTTTCGCATATCTATCATTTGAACTATCATTTTCAGCATAACTATCATTTGAACTATCATTTTCAGCATAACTATCATTTGAACTATCATTTTCAGCATAACTATCATTTGAGCTATCATTTTCTCTCACCATCTTAAAGTTACAAATGCTCATAAAATCTCGTCCCAAAACTGTTCCATATGCCATCGATTTGTTCGCCACAATCAGTAACTCAAAATTAAACATTTCTTTATTGATAATAACGAAACATGATATTTTTCCGATTATATCTAAGGGGCTACCATTTAAGCCAACGTAATTTTTGAGAATCTTTTCATTTGACTTGATATTTTGCTTCTCTAGTATGTTTTCCACGTATGACATCTTAATGAAACTAATTGGACTCCCAGAATCGATTAGGCATTCTAAAAACAAACATTGATCAGGTTCTGAACCAAAGTAAATCTTAAACGGTCTTACATATTCATTGCTGGGCACGAACTTTTTCTCAGTGCAGTGGTGAACCTGGTGATCCATACTGCCACATGCGTAGCAGGCTCCGTGCTCACGCTTGGGTTTGCGGCAGTCAGCAGCGAAATGTCCGATGGAGTTGCAGTTGAAGCACCTTTCTGGAGGGGCCGAAGCAGGTCCAATCCCGGCCGAAACTTTGGCCCGTCCTGACGAAGACAGTGGTGGCTTACGTAAAGCAACCTTTGCAAACGCCTGCAACAGCTGTGCAGACGAGTTAAAGCAGTGCATGTGTGCTTGTTGTCGCAGAAGAGTGTCGGGAATCCCCTCTATGATGCTGTCGATTAGCTCTTCGTCGTCCATTTGGATGTGTGTGGCTAGCAGTGTTTTTTCCTTGAAATATGTGGAAAAATCTTCGGACGGATTCCACTTGCGCCCTCGAAATTTGCGTCGAGACATTATCTTGCTCTCCTTACTATTAAAAGCCTCATCAATCTGTCGTAGTAGTTCATGAATCGGCAAAGTCAGCAAACTTTCGGATGAGTGCAACCAAACTTGAGCGCGGTCCTTTAGTTTTGACATCACTAACATGCGGATCACGTCATCGCTCAGCTTGTACATTTTCGTGATGGCATTAAGTTGTGCGATCCATGTGCTAACGGGAAGTTTGTTGTTAGCAGCGCCGTCGTATGTTGGGAGCATTTCTCTGGCCATGGCCAGCAAAGAGTTGTTGTTTACTGGTGTCCCCTCCGATCTGGCATCTCCGCCAGCGACGTTCCGATCTGGTGTGGAGACATTCTTCTGATTCGGTGTGGCAGCACCGTTCTGATTCGGTGTGACAGCACTGTTCTGCTTCGGTATGGCATCACTGTTCTGTTTCGGTATGGCATCACTGTTCTGACGCTGAGCAAATTCCATTCTCAGAATCTCGTTTTCCAATTGGACTAGCTCTAGCTGACGCTTTAGGGCATCCAACTGAATCGAAACTTCGGGAAGACTTACCTCGTTTGCTGGTTCCCGATTGTGTTGGTTGTTGAGCTCCGAAGGCCTGGCGTTATCGTGAACATGCACGTTTATTTCAGCTATTGGGGAAGCCGCTCTGGCCTCATGTTCGATCATGTCGCTTACGGTTGCAATGATGTTGTCTGGCGCCGCTGCTCCGGCGTCGCCGTGCTCCAGACCGCTATTACCAGCGTCATCTTCTGATTCCGCCATCGCCGGGCAAACTCCACGTTCTTCGGGGGGCACCCCATTGAGTCTCGCCGCAAGCGTTGCCTTATTTCCACTTTTCTGCATGTTGAGCCTTCCCAACCAATTGCGTAGTTCCGCCACGGTGTAATCGTCTGCACCGATGGTTTCCATTTTCTTTGTTGTTTGTAACACCACTTTTTATTTTTTATACTGTTTTATTCACTTTGTAGGTTGAGTGTCTGAGAAAAAAAATTATTCTCAGTTATCCCACTTCTGAAATTTTAGGAGGCACGACTGTTCTCTCTGGTGATCGCAAACGAAGTGTTCTTTATTTCATTCTTCCATTCCATGCTTAACCTATTACATGTCTGTATTGGTGCGTCAGTTGCTGATCGTGCGAAAAGGGACATACAGAGTAGTGTTCCTAAGCACGATCTTAATGTGTGAGTGAGATGTATATATTGTTTATATAACTATAGTATAATTCAGCCATGTATGTACAATAAGTGTGTGAGTGTATAGGGTAGTGTGACTGTTTGCTACAATCGGTTAGTGTGGCTGCTTGCTACACTAGATTTGGTGTTCTTGAGATAAGAAAACCTGCGCGAAAACCATTGAGTCTTGTTAGAGGGTTCCGCGACAGGAAACGACGGAACATGCGCATTAATTGCTGAGTTCAGCAAGTCGTAAAACATCCCCAGAATGACTGGAGGTGATTCTTCGGAGTCCATGAAAGACCAGTCAGCTTGAGAGAGGGCTGTGTTCATTTCAGTAAACGCAGCTCTTCTGAAGCAGTGAAAGGTTCTGGGTTCGATTTCAGGTAAGATTATTTCAGGCGATATAGACTCTAAAAGAATCTCCAAAGTTGGATGATACTTGTCTTCCGGCAATGATAATGGTTGTATTCGTGAAACGAAACCATTAGCAAATTCGGATGCAAAAACCAGATCAAGAAATTTGTTGTTGCAATAACAAATCCAAAACACCCTGAACAAACTCGTGGGGAGTGCTAGGAACGGAAGCGTTACTATCCATGGATGACAACCATGAAAGAGTAGGGAGATTAAAGTCCCCTAATGTGACAAGGTGATCATTATCACCAAGCAAAGAGAAAATCTCTTGGATATGTAATAAGTGTTGCATATATATATTGAAATCGGATCGAGGGGGAATATATGAGCAGGTGACAAAAATACTGAAGTCCGGAAATTTAATTTGAACACAGACAAATTCAATTATTGGATCATTTAAATTTGGTAGAATAATGGATTTCGACGATTTCGTTGTTTACGGCTAGGAGAACACCGCCCCCAGTGCGAGTGGGACGATCACATCGATAAATAATATAGTTGTTACAGAGAATTTCATTGTCCGACACTGTCGAATTTAGCCAGGTCTCCGTAAAGGCAATAACGTTGGCATCAAAGGATACACTATTGGAGTATATTTTGCTAAGTTTACCTAACAAACTACGAACATTTTGATAGTGTATGCAAAAAGATTGATTTTGTTTTTTGAATTGGTCAAAGTACTTTGGGAGCTACGAGCATTACTGTGATTTTTATTCTTATTGACGAATTCATGTACAATGGCAAACTCTGGTATCAAGAACTCTAGGTAGAATCAAATCAGAAAGATCAATCTTAAAAGAAGATATGTTACGTCTCAATTTAAAATTAAACTTGGTTACGGTGAAATCAGTTGCAGAAAGGTTTAACTTGTGGCTAAGGTGGGCTATAATGTCTTTAACCGTAGCATCCGGGTTTAAGCGTGACACAAACACCGATTTAGTCGGAGCCACTCCAGCAATCGGTCTTGAGGTGCGTTGAGCAACTCCAGTAAGTTGTTTAGCGCCATAACTAGGAGTAGTCACGATCGGAGCTATTGTAGTCTGCGATGAGGCCGCTAGTAAGGCAGAAGCAACTGCCTCCACTGCAGCTGGTACGGGAGTCGGTCGGTTATCGATCACGACAGGCGAATTTAAAAAGTTGTTTGGTGTAAAAAATCCATTTGGTTCCGGTGAGACGACGCCCGCATAATCCATCTGAAGTCCGGAACTATGTGTGAGCGAACCATTAGGTTCTGGTTGCGGGAGGACAGCAACATGGCCCGACTGTGCCTGTGGTGTAGTTAAAGAAAACGTTGGCACCGTACTTGCAGTAGGTGTTCCAATAAGCTTCATACAGGCCACATTGTGTGGTATTTTTCTCTTGGGCAACTCACTTAAGAGTTTGAGGCCAAGAAACTGAGACTCGACAGCAGTGAATTTTTCGTTAAGGGCTGCGGAATCCTTACGTACATCAAGAAAACCATTTCGGATCTGTCACATAAATGTACGCATTTCATTTTCGATCTCGCGGCAAGCGATGCAAGACCAAGTTAAGCCAATTTTTTTAGATATTAAGTCTGTAAGGCGGCCATTTGATCCAGCCCCGGCACATTTCAAATGTGCACAGTTACCACACAGCCAGCATACGAGGTAGGAGTCGCCCGTAATGGCACCTCCAAATTCGCATTTCTTGGCATTACAAACGACCGACATAATTGTTATCAGTGTTATTCTATGCGCACAGAAATAAGGTAACAAACAAACTTGCCAGAGCACCAGATTTGTCGAAGAGTACAGCGTAGTGGCCAATCCAGCGAAGAGATGACAAGAGTAAAGAGTAAAGCGTAGTGGCCAATCCAGCGAAGAGATGAGAAGAGCGTCGATAATCGTCGATAAGAGCGGGGGAATCGTAGACGAGACGAAGTCGAGCCAAGAGTTTAAGCTGACAAATCCAGCGCAGATTGAAGATAGGCAAAGGAAGGAGCAGCAACAACAGCAACAGCAGAGTAGTTCGGGAGATCAGACCAGGAGAGCAGTCCAAAACCGTGCATAGGCAGCGTCAGTGCAGCGATCCAGCGAGAGTAGGTTCTGAGCAGACAAAATCGGGAGAGCTGTCAGACTGAGAGCAATCAAATCCCGCGCAGTTGAAGAACGGCGAGCGCAAGTACAGCAATTCAGAAAGAGCTTTACAGCAACAGCTGAGTAACCGTGAGAGCAGTCCAGGAGAGCAGAGCAGTCAGTGCGGCGATCCAGAGAGAGATGTAACAGGAGAAAGAGCAGCAAGCGCGTTGTAATGGAGTCGAAATGTAAACAACAACACCGTGGCTGTCCAAAAACAAAACACTGATTATAAAATAATGCTTATTTCGTGAGTTTTATTTTTGATTAAAAAATAATCTTTATTTTGTAATTAGTTTTTTTAGTGCTCATAGAATAATGATTATTTTTCGATATAAAAAATAAAAATTACAGATTTAAAGATAATGGTATCAATGCATAAATTTCCCTTAGAGAAGAAGAAGGCTGAAAAATTTAAAAAAGCAAAACAGGCAGCGTGCCGATTTTGAAACTAATTTTTTTTTTTTTTTTAATATTTGTGTTTAAATAACTACCTCAGAGAAAGAAGTATATGTGCATTGATATCATTTAAAACAAAAATGCTAAGAACAAAGAGAACGTTTTGGATTTTTTTTATTTGTGTAGTATATATACATATTAACAAAAAAATAACAATATTATTTTCATAGGCTTAAAGGATCGAAAAATATTTAGTGAAAAAGTTTAAATTCATATGAAATAAGTATATGTGGAAAGTAAGTAAAAATTAAAAATACTAATGAAATATTTTTTTTTTAGATTTTTTTTTTTAGTTTTTTAATAGTTAATATGCTTTCCTTTTTCCTTTTCCTCCATTCCTGGAGCAATGCTTTTTTCAGGTCATTTACGGTGTCAAACTGTCTTGTAAACTTTGTTGGATAATATTCCCCAAAGATCTTCTATTGGGTTTAGGTCCGGGCTGATCGCTGGCCACTGCATTAAGGGTATCTTCCTACCATCCAAAAAATCTTTTGTTTTACGTGCCGCATGTATTGGCGCGTTGTCTTGCTGGAAGATCCACTCATCCCCATAAAGGTTTCCAGCAAATTCAATCAGCACTGTTTCCAACAACTCTACATACATTTCCGCATTGGTTCTGGTTGGTATAAAACAGAGGGGAGACTTTCCAGCATGCCCAAATCCAGCCCAAACCATTAATGATCCTCCACCGTGGTTTCGCTTATAGCAGTGCTGCCGTGGTTGCCTGTTGTCGCGCCAATACTTTTGGCAGGAGTCAGGGCCGTCTAGGTTAAACTTGTTTTCGTCCGAAAATATAACTTTATTGAACTCCTCTGACCAAAACTTGTATTTTTCAGCAAATAATAGTCGGGCGGTAATGTGGCGCTTCAATAGCCTCGGCGTCATCTTCTGATTCCGCCATCGCCGGGCAAACTCCACGTTCTTCGGGGGGCACCCCATTGAGTCTCGCCGCAAGCGTTGCCTTATTTCCACTTTTCTGCATGTTGAGCCTTCCCAACCAATTGCGTAGTTCCGCCACGGTGTAATCGTCTGCACCGATGGTTTCCATTTTCTTTGTTGTTTGTAACACCACTTTTTATTTTTTATACTGTTTTATTCACTTTGTAGGTTGAGTGTCTGAGAAAAAAAATTATTCTCAGTTATCCCACTTCTGAAATTTTAGGAGGCACGACTGTTCTCTCTGGTGATCGCAAACGAAGTGTTCTTTATTTCATTCTTCCATTCCATGCTTAACCTATTACATGTCTGTATTGGTGCGTCAGTTGCTGATCGTGCGAAAAGGGACATACAGAGTAGTGTTCCTAAGCACGATCTTAATGTGTGAGTGAGATGTATATATTGTTTATATAACTATAGCATAATTCAGCCATGTATGTACAATAAGTGTGTGAGTGTATAGGGTAGTGTGACTGTTTGCTACAATCGGTTAGTGTGGCTGCTTGCTACACTAGATTTGGTGTTCTTGAGATAAGAAAACCTGCGCGAAAACCATTGAGTCTTGTTAGAGGGTTCCGCGACAGGAAACGACGGAACATGCGCATTAATTGCTGAGTTCAGCAAGTCGTAAAACATCCCCAGAATGACTGGAGGTGATTCTTCGGAGTCCATGAAAGACCAGTCAGCTTGAGAGAGGGCTGTGTTCATTTCAGTAAACGCAGCTCTTCTGAAGCAGTGAAAGGTTCTGGGTTCGATTTCAGGTAAGATTATTTCAGGCGATATAGACTCTAAAAGAATCTCCAAAGTTGGATGATACTTGTCTTCCGGCAATGATAATGGTTGTATTCGTGAAACGAAACCATTAGCAAATTCGGATGCAAAAACCAGATCAAGAAATTTGTTGTTGCAATTACAGTTAAGCTGAACCAATGACAAATCCAAAACACCCTGAACAAACTCGTGGGGCGTGCTAGGAACGGAAGCGTTACTATCCATGGATGACAACCATGAAAGAGTAGGGAGATTAAAGTCCCCTAATGTGACAAGGTGATCATTATCACCAAGCAAAGAGAAAATCTCTTGGATATGTAATAAGTGTTGCATATATATATTGAAATCGGATCGAGGGGGAATATATGAGCAGGTGACAAAAATACTGAAGTCCGGAAATTTAATTTGAACACAGACAAATTCAATTATTGGATCATTTAAATTTGGTAGAATAGGCTAGGAGAACACCGCCCCCAGTGCGAGTGGGACGATCACATCGATAAATAATATAGTTGTTACAGAGAATTTCATTGTCCGACACTGTCGAATTTAGCCAGGTCTCCGTAAAGGCAATAACGTTGGCATCAAAGGATACACTATTGGAGTATATTTTGCTAAGTTTACCTAACAAACTACGAACATTTTGATAGTGTATGCAAAAAGATTGATTTTGTTTTTTGAATTGGTCAAAGTACTTTGGGAGCTACGAGCATTACTGTGATTTTTATTCTTATTGACGAATTCATGTACAATGGCAAACTCTGGTATCAAGAACTCTAGGTAGAATCAAATCAGAAAGATCAATCTTAAAAGAAGATATGTTACGTCTCAATTTAAAATTAAACTTGGTTACGGTGAAATCAGTTGCAGAAAGGTTTAACTTGTGGCTAAGGTGGGCTATAATGTCTTTAACCGTAGCATCCGGGTTTAAGCGTGACACAAACACCGATTTAGTCGGAGCCACTCCAGCAATCGGTCTTGAGGTGCGTTGAGCAACTCCAGTAAGTTGTTTAGCGCCATAACTAGGAGTAGTCACGATCGGAGCTATTGTAGTCTGCGATGAGGCCGCTAGTAAGGCAGAAGCAACTGCCTCCACTGCAGCTGGTACGGGAGTCGGTCGGTTATCGATCACGACAGGCGAATTTAAAAAGTTGTTTGGTGTAAAAAACCATTTGGTTCCGGTGAGACGACGCCCGCATAATCCATCTGAAGTCCGGAACTATGTGTGAGCGAACCATTAGGTTCTGGTTGCGGGAGGACAGCAACATGGCCCGACTGTGCCTGTGGTGTAGTTAAAGAAAACGTTGGCACCGTACTTGCAGTAGGTGTTCCAATAAGCTTCATACAGGCCACATTGTGTGGTATTTTTCTCTTGGGCAACTCACTTAAGAGTTTGAGGCCAAGAAACTGAGACTCGACAGCAGTGAATTTTTCGTTAAGGGCTGCGGAATCCTTACGTACATCAAGAAAACCATTTCGGATCTGTCACATAAATGTACGCATTTCATTTTCGATCTCGCGGCAAGCGATGCAAGACCAAGTTAAGCCAATTTTTTTAGATATTAAGTCTGTAAGGCGGCCATTTGATCCAGCCCCGGCACATTTCAAATGTGCACAGTTACCACACAGCCAGCATACGAGGTAGGAGTCGCCCGTAATGGCACCTCCAAATTCGCATTTCTTGGCATTACAAACGACCGACATAATTGTTATCAGTGTTATTCTATGCGCACAGAAATAAGGTAACAAACAAACTTGCCAGAGCACCAGATTTGTCGAAGAGTACAGCGTAGTGGCCAATCCAGCGAAGAGATGACAAGAGTAAAGAGTAAAGCGTAGTGGCCAATCCAGCGAAGAGATGAGAAGAGCGTCGATAATCGTCGATAAGAGCGGGGGAATCGTAGACGAGACGAAGTCGAGCCAAGAGTTTAAGCTGACAAATCCAGCGCAGATTGAAGATAGGCAAAGGAAGGAGCAGCAACAACAGCAACAGCAGAGTAGTTCGGGAGATCAGACCAGGAGAGCAGTCCAAAACCGTGCATAGGCAGCGTCAGTGCAGCGATCCAGCGAGAGTAGGTTCTGAGCAGACAAAATCGGGAGAGCTGTCAGACTGAGAGCAATCAAGTCCCGCGCAGTTGAAGAACGGCGAGCGCAAGTACAGCAATTCAGAAAGAGCTTTACAGCAACAGCTGAGTAACCGTGAGAGCAGTCCAGGAGAGCAGAGCAGTCAGTGCGGCGATCCAGAGAGAGATGTAACAGGAGAAAGAGCAGCAAGCGCGTTGTAATGGAGTCGAAATGTAAACAACAACACCGTGGCTGTCCAAAAACAAAACACTGATTATAAAATAATGCTTATTTCGTGAGTTTTATTTTTGATTAAAAAATAATCTTTATTTTGTAAGTTTTTTTTTAGTGCTCATAGAATAATGATTATTTTTCGATATAAAAAATAAAAATTACAGATTTAAAGATAATGGTATCAATGCATAAATTTCCCTTAGAGAAGAAGAAGGCTGAAAAATTTAAAAAAGCAAAACAGGCAGCGTGCCGATTTTGAAACTAATTAATTTTTTTTTTAAATATTTGTGTTTAAATAACTACCTCAGAGAAAGAAGTATATGTGCATTGATATCATTTAAAACAAAAATGCTAAGAACAAAGAGAACGTTTTGGATTTTTTTTATTTGTGTAGTATATATACATATTAACAAAAAAATAACAATATTATTTTCATAGGCTTAAAGGATCGAAAAATATTTAGTGAAAAAGTTTAAATTCATATGAAATAAGTATATGTGCATAGTAAGTAAAAATTAAAAATACTAATGAAATATTTTTTTTTTAGATTTTTTTTTTTAGTTTTTTAATAGTTAATATGCTTTCCTTTTTCCTTTTCCTCCATTCCTGGAGCAATGCTTTTTTCAGGTCATTTACGGTGTCAAACTGTCTTGTAAACTTTGTTGGATAATATTCCCCAAAGATCTTCTATTGGGTTTAGGTCCGGGCTGATCGCTGGCCACTGCATTAAGGGTATCTTCCTACCATCCAAAAAATCTTTTGTTTTACGTGCCGCATGTATTGGCGCGTTGTCTTGCTGGAAGATCCACTCATCCCCATAAAGGTTTCCAGCAAATTCAATCAGCACTGTTTCCAACAACTCTACATACATTTCCGCATTGGTTCTGGTTGGTATAAAACAGAGGGGAGACTTTCCAGCATGCCCAAATCCAGCCCAAACCATTAATGATCCTCCACCGTGGTTTCGCTTATAGCAGTGCTGCCGTGGTTGCCTGTTGTCGCGCCAATACTTTTGGCAGGAGTCAGGGCCGTCTAGGTTAAACTTGTTTTCGTCCGAAAATATAACTTTATTGAACTCTTCTGACCAAAACTTGTATTTTTCAGCAAATAATAGTCGGGCGGTAATGTGGCGCTTCAATAGCCTCGGTATAGCGTCGCGGGAGGCATATGTAATGGTTTCGTTTTCCTTCAAAATTTGATTAATACGCCTTTTGGATATGTCAAGCTTCAGTTGACCTTTGATCTCCATGCAAGACTTGTTGTTTTCAACGGCTAGACGCCGAATTTGCCTCTTGCACCGTGCATCGATTTCCGTGGGTCTGCCGCTCCGCTTTATTTTCCCATACATTTCCGGATTTTTAAGGAAGTTTGCAATAGTGTTTCTATGCCGATTTAGTCTGGCGGCAATATAAGAAACATTCTTGCCAGATTCGGCCAGCCCTTTGATCAGACAGCGATCTTCCTCAGACAAATGCGTTCCACGTGGCATTCTACCGTAAAATTAAAATTATAACAAACCTTTTTATCTCCAAACGGTTAAAAACAATTAAACTTACTTTCTGCTGAATAAAGAAATTTTTTGGATCACACTTCTGAGCTTGCCGACACGAGAGAACACAATAATCGCAGCTTGCACATATACTTACTTCTTTTGAAAACCACGAGTTGCTACACATATTTTTTAAAACGATACATAGAATGAAGCGCAAGGAATACTGGAGTGCTAAACCTTCATAAGAGATAACAGTACAAATTGGCATATACGGCCTATACGGCCTGAAGTGACCATAAAAATCGTAAAAGCCATTAAACAAAAAATGTTTAATCTTAAAAAAAAAAAAATAATGTTAATTATAAATAAACTATAAACTAACTAACTATAAATAAATATTATAATATTTAGAAAAATTTTGTCAGGGCAAAGTAATTATCATATCAAAATACTTTTCCAACGACATACTTTATAGCACGTTTCTGTAACTTTAGTCGTTCAGAAGTTATGGGCGCGAGAAATTTCCTTTTTTCCCGCCAAAGTAGTGAAAAACGCAAAAATTAGATTAAATAAAAAAAAAATTTAAAACGATTTCTTTTAAATTTAAATTATATTAGATTTCCTTCGATGGTTTTAAATTTTTTTGCATCATGCACGTCTCTATATGACTCTACATGATTTTTACATAAATGTATGTATAGTGCATGTAAAAGGTTAGGTATATGGGATTTTTGCTACTAATTTTAAATAGTAATATCTCGAGAAAGCGAATTTTCCCAGATATGTGTTATATACCAAAAGTTGAGCAATCTCAAGGGCTATATGGCCTTGAGTGACTATCAAAATCGTTAGAGCCATTTTTAAGAAAACTTCAAAAACTTAAAACAAAAATTAATTTTAATTATAAATTCTTAAATATTATATTTGGATAATTTATGTCAAGGCAAAGCTATTATCATTTCAAAATACCTTTCAAACGACATATAGCACGTTTCTGTAGATTTAGTCGTTTAGAAGTTATGGGCGCGGGAAATCAGGCTTTTTTAGCTGTTTTCCCGCCAAACTAGCGGGAAACCCAAAAAGTGGTAGAGCAAAAGTTGTTTAGCTCGAGCTGTTCAATAAAATAAATGTGGTTCCAGATAGAGATGGCCATGGCACGTCCCACCCCGCCACGAAAATAAACATGTTCAACACGCACGAACACGCGTGGCAATAGTTTGTTTGAACAGGACCCAACACTGCCCAACACGAAATATTAAAAGTATGTTTTTTAAATGTTTTTAATTAAGTTTTAACATATATTTATACAGGAACAATGGCTTATCTAAATTTGAGCTTAATAAACGAGTACGGCGCTCGTTTAAAATTTGGCCAGAAGTGGAAAACACTCTCGCTTGTTGCCGAGCTCGTTGGAATTCCCAGAATTTTTCGAGCTAAATGTTGTAGCCCCTTTAAATTTGAGTGTGCCCAAAAATACAAAAAAAATAGGCATAGCGACATATCTCCGCGCAGACGTTGGCGTCATATCTCTGCGCGGAGATATGTCGCTTCAGAACGTCATATCTTTGCGCGGAGATATGTCGCTTCAGAACGTCATATCTATGTCCGCATGGAGTTCGGCCTCATCTCCGCGTGGAGATATGTCGTTTCAGAACGTCATATGTCAGCGCGGAGTTATGACGCCAAGCTCCGTGCGGAGATATGACGTTTTGGAAACGACATATCTCCGCTCAATTCTGGGCGGATATATGTCGTTTCCAAAACGACATATCTCCGCACGGAGTGCGGCGTCATATCTCCGCGCGGAGATATGTCGTTTTAAAAACGACATATATCCGCGCGGATTTTCGCGTCATATCTCCGACTGTTCGGGAAGCGCTCGAGTAATTTATTTCCAAAATAACGCATATTTTTACGTTCTTAGAGAGGCGACAGTTGTGTAAGGAATCGTAACGATCCCTTACAAAAGCCCTAAGAGCACGCGGGATCGACAGAAGAGAAAGCAGTAGGAGAGAAAGCAGTATAAGAGAAAGCAGTAGAAGAGAAAGCAGTAGAAGAGAAAGCAGTAGAAGTGATTGAGTGGGAGCGGAGAAAGGGAGAGAAAGCTTTCGGTAGAGCGGGTAGTCAGCGCATAGCGGGACACGGATGCGCTGATTAAGGAGTTTTGGCGGGAGAGCGGGCTGCTGAATTGGCGGTGCGTAGTGATAGGGCGTCTGGTGCCCCGCTTAAGTCAGGTGTGGTGGAAAAGAGGTGAAACTCCCATTTAAAATATATATTTGTACGTGGGCTGCTATATATATTTCTGGCCTAGGCAACACTAAGTGTTGTTAGGTGGAATCTGACATTTCCATTGAAAAGTTCGACATTTTTAAGCATAAACGTACTCAGAACGGTTTGACGTACGACTATCATTTGTGTTGTTTACAGTTACTTAAAAAAATCAATTTCGCAAAAAAATGGAATTAACTCGTGAACATTTTCGTGCGATCATTTTTCACAACTTTCGGCGTGGATTATCACGACAAGAGTGCAGCGATGAACTTAAATCTTTGTATGACTATGAAGCACCATCCTATAGCACTGTGAAAAACTGGTACAACGAATTCAATCGTGGCCGACGCTCCCTCAAAGACGAATTCCGCGAAGGTCGTCCAAAAACAGCCGTTGTGCCAGAAAACATCGATGGCGTACGTGAACTAATAATGCAAGACCGTCATGTGACATACCGTGAGATAGAGGCATCCCTAGGCATTTCTTCCACCAGCATACATTCGATATTGCATGAGCACCTGGCTGTAAAAAAGGTTTGTTCTCGTTGGATCCCGCACAATTTGACAATCGTCAAAAGAAGGCTCGTGTGGATTGGTGTAAAGAAATGCTGAAAAATACGATCGCGGTGCTTCAAAAGACGTTTATAAGATCGTCACAGGTGACGAATCATGGATCTATGCGTATGAGCCCGAAACAAAACAGCAATCGACCGTGTGGGTCTTCCAAGACGAGCCAAATCCAACGAAAGTTGTTCGTGGAAGAAGCACTTCGAAGCAAATGGTCGCCTGTTTCTTCGCAAAAACTGGTCATGTGGCTACTGTTCCTCTTGAGCAACGTAGGACGGTCAATTCTGATTGGTACACCACCATTTGTTTGCCTGAAGTCTTCGGTGAAATTCGAAAAACGAACAAGGGAAGACGAATCATTGTGCACCATGACAATGCGAGCTCTCACACATCGGCTCAAACCAGCGCCTTTTTGACTGGCCAAAACGTCGAATTGATGGGTCATCCGCCGTACAGTCCTGACTTGGCACCAAATGACTTCTTTTTATTCCCTCACATCAAGAAGAAAATGGGTGGTCAACGATTTTCGTCGCCAGAAGATGCTGTTGAAGCATTCAAAACCATGTTTTTGAGGTGTGTCAATCAGAGTGGAAAAAGTGCTTCGAAAATTGGTTTGAGCGCATGCAAAAGTGTGTAAATCTTGATGGAGAATATTTTGAAAAACAATAAAACTATTTTCCTTAATAAATATTCGTATTTTCATTATTAGGCCAGAAATATATGTAGCAGCCCACGAAATACTTAAATCTAAACCCCGGTGTTCTTATTTTGGCACAGAGCCAAGAAATAAAAATCTGATTTAGCGAAACCTTGACGAGGCTGAGCTGCCCCGATCGTTACAGTTGCACATAATATATTCTTTATAACTTATTTCCTCGCTTTTAATATACCCACGAAAGAAACTTGTTATTGCATACATCTAATGTGTATTATATCATAGTTCTGAAATTTTTTGAGCTAGCGCTGGCGGCATATAGAACCGTTCCGTTCTACAAAGTCCGACTGGGGCTGTATCAGTTTGCATACAAAGATATTGTCTCTGTTACTAAAGGTATTCCTGGATCTTGAAATACCGTGTGATTTTGTGCGTAGTGTTGCCACTACACTCCCAGCGTCCTTCTCAGAGACTTTGTTACGCCACTTTTTCACCCTTTTTAGCGAAGAATCACAACCAGTGCCTCAGCATGTCATTCCCCTGTTCAGTGTCGGAAAAACAATGGCTTTAAAGAGCCGGAGGGATAGACCAATCCATTTTTTCAAGCTTCGTCCTTGCTGATCCGCAGACTCGATCAATCTGTACCTTCCAGCATAGTCGACGCACAGTGGCTCGTTTTCCAAAAACTCGTTGCAAAAGTCGGATTTCGTGTTGTTGAATTTAGCAAATCTTTTAATACCATTTAATTAGGAACTGATCAAGCTATTCAAAACCAAAATTTTATAGTTTACAAATATGTTGTAGTATTTATAATCGCTGCTTAAAGATGGAACATTTTTCTTTATTTGAAAAAAAGTAAAAAACGCAACAAACTGGCAGATTAATTTTTTTTTTTTTTAGTAGATAATCTTAAAGAAAACAACCAATTCTAAATCTAAATTAAAAAGAATTTTAATAAAAAAGGAATTTTTTCCCAATTTTCAATTTTTATTCGAAAATAAAAAAAATCCATATTTCGCCGAGCTCTAGACAATACTAAAAATTAGTCGAGATATTCAACAAATAAACAAACAAAAAAAAAAACCATTGCTACAATTGTGCGCATTTCGACTAAATTGGTACTTGTATGGAAAACGGCAAGGCAGCAAAAAGTATTGCTTCAAATACCGGAGCTAAACATTTTTTTTTTCATAAATTTATTTTTTTATAATTTCTTTTTTTTTATAGAGGTAGTATGTTTTGAGCAAACGAGAGATGTGTTATACGTGGGCCGCCTTTTATATTTCTGGCCTAATAGTTAAGTCACATTAGCCTCCATCCCCCATCTAATGTCCACCGTCTATGATGACACCGTCTCAGTTGTCAAATTCCATTTATATTTTCGTGCCAAATTTTCTCAAAATATTCTACCATCACTTTGTGATGTTCCAATCTTCTCTCCATTCACGAATGTTCCCGGACAGTCCCCCAAGAGAGCCGCCGAGGCCAGATCTGTCAGACTGCCAAACTACCGGTATTGGCACCATCGATAGTTTCGAGTTTTTGTTCGCAAACTGTCGATACTATCGCGATAGTACCGACCTATTTAATTTTGTAAAAAAAGGGGTGTTCATCGAATAAAATACTCAAAAAAAGTTGAGGGTATCCCTTAGTAATTTGATAACGATTTTTAGATTAAAGATTTAATATAGTAATAATTAAAAAAAAAATCGATACTATCGATAGTGCCACCGGTAGTTTGACACCTCTAGCCAGATCGTCATCGGTCAGAGAGTTCGCCCTCGACTTTATATTATACGATAAAAATATATAAACCCTAATATCAGTGGCTGCTCTTGAGCATAACCAAAAATAAGCGCCAAAGAATTCATGCTTTTCCCTTTATTTTTATCCCAATTTCATCCGCTTGTACTCCATCTACTTCCAATAATTGGGCCATTCTCTGAACCAATATCAGTTGCTGCTTTTTCAAACATAAACACGTTTTTATAAAATCTATGCAGCTGTGATCTGCTTGAGCGAAAGTGCGCGTATCTCTAAACAGCGGCCATTTGGGCCTAACACAAATAAATACACTTAAGATGTAATACGAACCCCTACGTGGGTCACAGAATATCTGAAGATAAGTGCGGGGTAGCTGTGTCTTTCCTATCACACCCATGAATTTTCCCATGTTAGGGATAAAGAAACCAATCCGTTGGTCTAGCGATAAGACTAGTATTAAGAATTTCATGACCGCTACGTAAGCGCGGACTTTGAAATAAAGATTCAGTTTTGAAATTATACCTCAGCAAATGAAGACGTCGTATTTATTGGGCGTTCTTTTCATTTTGGTCCTTCGAGGCCCTCTGTAACTTTCCCCATTGTGGTAAGAGGTTCAGAGTTCTTTAAACCAGCACATTACAAAAATCTGTATGTAGTGCAAAGGCACACGCAGTTAATGTTGCAAAAATTAATATTTCTTGATTCCCCCCACCCGTGGTAAGGAACAAAGAATAACATATAAAGCAAAAAGATATACAAGAATCTTTTATGTTTAAACAAAACACCTTTGCCTTGAGATAAATGTAAATGTTGCTATACCCATTGTAAAATTGGTAAGGCGTGCTTGAGGCTGAGGCCTTAAAAAAAAAAGCTTAAAAAGTGATTTGTGAAAACCATACAAATAAAAATTTCCACTCCATCCATCGGCATTAATATACAAAAATATTAAAAAAAATTTAATTGCGGTGATAGTGGAGCCCTAATTCACAAGCTATTAATTAGCCAAACCTATTAAAACCAAACCTAAAAAATGTGCTTAAATTAAAAAAAAACAGTGCACTAACAGTATAAACAAACAAAAATCAAATACTACAAAAATAAATACAAATTCAAAAACATAAAAAACCGAAATCAACCCAAGAAGGATGACCAACAGTAGCACCTACAACAGCACCGCCTAAAGAAGTAACATCGACTACAAGCATCGGCAGCGGCAACACTGCTGCCGATGCTACTGCTGAGAAAAAAAGCTGTTTTCGGCGGGACAAGGGTGGAAAAAAACTGTATTTTTTCCCAAAAAAAAACTGAAAAAGGCGCAACGATTTTCATACACATTTTTCTTTTAAACAAAAGAAAATATCTGTTTTTTTTTTTTTTCGAAAAAAAAGCTTAAAAAAGGCGCAAAGATTTTCATACATATTTTGCTATTAAACAAAAGAAAAATATCTGTATTTTTCGAAAAAAAAAAAGATGAAAAAAGCGCAAACATTTTTATACATATTTTGCTTTTGAACAAAAGAAAAATATCTGTATTTTTCGACAAAAAAGCTTTAAAAAAAACACTAGTTTTTTCCCTTAGCTTTCTGTTAAAATGAGTACAAAATAATGTTTTTTTAGTATTAACGAGTATTTAACGAGTGCCAGTACAGTTTGCTCTATGCAGCCTGATCTGGCCTGCAGTTGCACTATCTCCAAATTGACTAGTGCACAAGCTGCTAAGGTGGTCGATTTGAGCTATAGCTGTGTGTTGTGCTACTAACAGGCACAACGCAGCTATGAAGCTGTTCTATTGTTTTATTTGGCAATTTGAAGAAACTCAACTTGTTAGTCTGATTTTAGCATTCCTGTTAGTATTAGTAAGTGTGCACTTACAATAACTGCAGAAGACTCTGGAGGCATCAGTATCGTCTTTTCGAAGCCATGTCTTAAAATCAGGATGCTGAAGCCAAGCATCTCGACATTTTTGTTTAAAAACTTTCGATATAAAAAAAGCTGGAAAAAAGCTGATTTCAAATTAAAAACAGCTAGAATTCCAGCTTCTTGCTGTTTCTAAAATATGCCCGCTAGTAGAGTATAAATAAAGCTGAAAATGACGGGAAAAAAGCAACACTGATCGGCAGCGACCACAGATAAGATATAATAACTTATTTTAATATGTTTTCCGATCAGATAATAAGTCTGCTAAAAAAGCAAGCGGGCATTAATAAAACCTGCAGACAAATAGCTGCAAAAGGTCTGAAAGAATATTCCAAAGATCAAATATATTATATTAAAGGGTTGGAAGAAGAAATAGCCAACCATAATATTTTTGTAAAATAAATTTCCTTTGACCATGTATACTTTATTAAAAAGAGGTATGATCAGGTGCTGATTACATTAAATGAATTAAAAATAGATTCGTTAAAACCAGCACTAAGTCAGACCAAGCACATGAATTGATAGATATATAAATTAAACAGCTTAGGGAGTACTTAGACGAAATATTTTTAGAAATCCAGAGCGAGAAACGTGAAACTTTACGGATCAGGAAATATAAAATTAATTTCCTCTGGCAAAATAATTCGGAGCTTTAAATTTAAGTAGTTGGTGGTCGTAGCCTAAAATTCGATTTAACCATTAGCGAGTTAGAAATTGCTATTCAAAACATTTCGGCGGAAATAAATCACTGTGGACGGCAGTCCACGTAGTGACGATGAGTACCGAGACTGTGGTGCGCAAGGAGACTACTATATAGAGCCGTAGATTTGAAAATCTGCTACGATAGTCCGATCAGAACCATTTATATCTTGACCGAAAGGTACTTTAAACCTCTTTGAAACTGCGTACTAAGATTTTTCAAAAACGGATTAGTTTAGGAGAAATTAGAGTGAAAGTACGAAATTGAAAATTTTGAGAATTGGAGCTATTGGTGATCCGATACTCCGTTCAAAACATATTCAATCAACAAGATTTAAACGGCCTTTCCGAAATGAAAACGTTTGCCCTGTTGTTTGTCTGTCTGTCTGTGTGTCTGTCGATTTTTTTGTTTAAAAGTCCTGGAACTACTTTTATTTTATTAAACAGCTCGAGCTAAACAACTTTTGCCCTATCACTTTTTGGTTTTCTCGCTAGTTTGGCGGGAAAACAGCTAAAAAAGCCAGATTTCCCGCGACCATAACTTCTAAACGACTAAATCTACAGAAACGTGCTATATGCCGTTACAAAGTATTTTGAAATGATAATAGCTTTGCCTTGACATAATTTATCTAAATATAATATTTAAGAACTTATAATTCAAATTAATATTTTTTTTTAAGTTTTTGAAGTTTTCTTAAAAATGATTCTAACGATTTTGATAGTCACTCAAAGCCATATAGCTCTTGAGATTGCTCAACTTTTGGTATATAACACACATCTGGGAAAATTCGCTTTCTCCAGGTATTACTCATTAAAATTAGAAGCAAAGATCCTATATACCTAACCTTTAACATGCACTATACATACATTTATGTAAAAAATAATGTAGAGTCATATAGAGACGTGTACAATGCAATAAAATTTAAAACCATCGAAGGAAATTTAATATAATTTTAATTTAAAAGAAATCGTCTAAATTTTTTTTTTTAATTTAATCTAATTGTTGCGTTGTTCACTACTTTGGCGGGAAAAAAGGAAACTTCTCGCGCCCATAACTTCTGAACG
Organism: Drosophila rufa; assembly: GCA_018153105.1. NCBI lineage: Eukaryota > Metazoa > Arthropoda > Insecta > Diptera > Drosophilidae > Drosophila > Drosophila rufa. Next base: position 710,867 of record JAECXS010000003.1, on the reverse strand, counting down.
ATTAAAGTTACAGAAACGTGCTATATGTCGATGGAAAAGTATTTTGATTTGATAATTACTTTGCACTGACAAAATTTTTCTAAATATTATAATTAAGAATTTAGAATTCAAATTATTTTTTATTTAAGATAAAAATTTTTTTTAAATAGCTTTTACGATTTTTATAGTAACTTCAGGCCGTATAGCCCTTGAGATATTTCGGGGTACAACACATATCTCCGAAAATTCGCTTTCTCATCAAAATTAGTAGCAATGATCCCATATAGCTAACTTCTTATATGCATTTTTTTGAGAATTTTTCCCATTTGAGTTTCAAACAAAAACTTATAACAACAATTTAATTTTTCAGCTAAATTCTGATTTTGAAACTAATTAAGAAATTTTTAAATATTTTTGTTTAAATAATTATTAATCGTCATAAAATTTGGTATCAGAAATTTTTTGAGTTGAATGTGCCATCGTCACTTTAATCTCACCTCGTTAAGAGGTGTTTTTATTTGATATTTAGCATTATACAAGTAAAAAAAACACTTTAGATGGACCAAATCAAAATTAAACTGTTAAAAATGACCAATTTGCTTTATATCTTAAAATAAAAGGAAAAGTCTTCAGGAAATGCCAAAAAGTCTCAAACATTTGGTAAATTCCATTCAGAATACCTTACAATAAAAAGAGCTTTCTAAAAAAAAGAGAACAAACGAAAAAATATTCAGAAACATCGAACAACTGCATCGTCAGTGTATCAAAAATTAAACATTTTAAGTCTCTCCGCTCAAATTCGACATGAAACCTGATCTAAAAAGGTTCGTCCTATATCTTAAAATGTAGACTTATCTGAGTATATACCCCAAAAAGTCCGTTACTTCGAAAAAAATAAAGTTTCAGATGGTGCAAAAAGTTGCCGAAAATATTTTGGAGTGCTCTAAACCAGATTGGTCACGAGAGTAGAATATTATTTTATGGAACGACGAAATAAAAACAAATATGTTTGACAATGACTCCAAACGACATGTACAAAGCCCAAAAGGCAAAAAAATTGACGTTCGCTACACATAGAAGTCCCTCAAGCACGGTGGCGGATGAGTAATATTTTGAGGCTATATTTCTCGTCATGCCTTTTTCCGACACATCGCATAACTGGGATTATGACCCGATTCGGTTATAAAAATAAGTTAAGACATTATGCGAAAAGTTTATTGCAAAAAAAAATGTCCTTGAGATTTGTCTTTCAACAGGATAACGGAATAAAACCCACGCCAGGACTGATCAATGCCTGACTTACAGAAAACAAGGTAAACGTTATAAGTTGTCGAAGTCGGTAGTTTTTTAATAATAGCATGTTATTGAGGTACACTAATTAACACTAACAATGTGAGACATGCATACATGTGTCATTTTATATACTTCTGATATAAACAAAAACACCTCTTAACTAGGTGAGATAAAAGTGACAATAGCACCTTCAACTTCAAAAGTTTCTAATAGTAAAATAAATTACAAATAATTCAACTAGTTTCGTTTTCGGCACTAAGCTGTAAAATATCTAGCCTTGCGTATTATGAAAACGAAAACTCGATGAGCCCCATCATTTACACACGGGGAAACCCAGTCGGACCTGGCTGCACACAGGAAGTACATTTCTATGCGTTCTAAGCACGAAAAAAATGCTTTACTTTATACAATTATCTTACTTTCAAAATCTTATGGGGTGAAACAACCAAAGAACAGTTATTCATTCGCAACATATAAATAATGTATATTACACTTTGGGAATCTTCGGGTTTCCTTTCAAACTTTAGTTTCTAAAAGAAGCGTTATAAAACCCATCTGTAGCATACATACATAAACAAGTAAAAAAAACTACAGTCGATTATGACAGACTGTGAGATACCCGGTACCCAAAGCATTGAATTTCCAGACATAGAAAAAAGAAAATTTTAGTTTTGCAATGAAGGTGTTTATATATGATTCTTTAATTTCAATATAGTATTCTATTTTAAATTTAATATTTTTAAATTGCATCCAAATCGGACCACCATCGATCTAATTGCAAACTGCAAGGGTATATAATCTTCGGGTTCTCGAAGTTAGCTTTATTTCTTTTTATATATAAATTTTAGTGCAATTAAAAAAAAAAAAAAAAAAAAAAAAAAACAAGTAAGAAAACAGTGTGTTTTGCAGTACTCTAACTCGTAAACTGGTTAGCATTCAGCGTTTTAGAGCCTATTATGACTTCTAACTCCCATTTTTGTCACACAATGGAACTCAAATTTTTTTGAAAACGTCCACACTGTTTCTTTAACATTTATTTAATAATTTTCGATCACCTACACTAAAATGATTACGTAATCTGTGATCAAGAACTCCCCCTCCCTATATGATTACGTAATATATGGATAGCCCCATATACATATTTATTTTCGGTTAAATAAACGTTTGTACCCTATGTGTACTGAGTATAAAACATTTTATCAGCATTTAATTATTTTGTCAGGGGAAACATATAATCAAATTACTTGTGAGAATGACATGATTTCTCAGGTGATTAGTTGCATTTTAAATCACGGTTCGAGTCCCAGCGGAAGTTTATAGAAAATGTTTTTTTTTTTTTAATCTTTCATTTGGCTCTTCAAGCGGGTGTCTTCACCAGTCTTCACACACTTGACTGTAGCTTTCTTGCTTGTTTTTTTTGTTTGTTAAAAAATGCGACCTTTATGGTTCCCAAACTATTTAACCTATGGCTGGCATTCAACATTTTACGTGACTCCTCACACACAACCAACACAAGAAATATTTTTTCTCTTTTTACAGACCATGCATAAGGAAACAGTTGTATGTACACAAAAGTCTAAAAAAACAAACCACAAAGACCACAAATTGAATGGAACTTCAAATGAAACTAGCAATAAATCAGGTCAGTAAAATACAAGGAAAAAACACATGAATTATTGGACAACTATCTCAAAACCAGATTTCGCAAATAACAGTTATGAGATAAATAAAAATTGGACCCAAAAAAAATGACTGCGACGCACAGTAGCGCCTCTCGAACAAAAGCCGTTGCTAAAATCAAAAAAGTCGTAGTCGCAAAAACGATTTAAACCATACTTATTCGACAGGAAATTTCCCATCGATTCAGAATTTCCAATAAAATCAATTTTAAGATTTTTTTTGTAGAAGATATGAGCCTTCAAAGTCGAACTTTGTTTCCATTTTTGCATCATACAAAAAAAAAAAGGGGGAAATTGGTTGACTTTCAGGTTATATTACACAAAAAATAGATTACCTAACCTCATGATTTTTACTTTAAATAACAGATACATTCATAAACTGTAAACTGACCAAAAAAAAACAGAATTGGGTTTGGGCTTGTACAGGTAAATCGCTACCTGCCAGGGGTCCATTTTTTCACTTTTTTCTGGCTAAAGTAGTCTATATCTTTTTTGGCCGGGCTCGGCCCTCATACACACTACATACAAAACCTTCGTTGATATTTTCTGGACCAGAATCAACTTACATCTGCTGCAGCACGCTGCAGCTGCGGAAATGCAATGCAATAAACTAAAACAACTCAGGGTAAAATATACCAAAATACCGATTCAACTTAATACATACCAAAAAATATACTAGCTGTAGCGCAAGCGGGTTAACCGCTTCAAACCCGCTCGCGCTATACTTTGAAATTGTTTGCTTCGTTTGTTTTGTATAACAAAACGTACCTATAAAATAGGTGTTTATGAAATTTGGTGTTTTTTATATTTATACCTGATAGTAGCTAAATTATACTTCCAAAGGAAACAATTAATTACTTTTTAAAGAAAACAGGTAGACGCTGAAATCACTTTTGTAGCTGACAAAATAGTTGTGGGTTATCCCAGGTAGGCAATACCTTACCTAAAAACTGCATAACATGAATTTAGGGCATATTTACAAAAAATCATAGGTATAACAGGTGTCTGGCTTAACTCTTTAATTGACCCAAAACCCAAAGGGTACCTAACAGGTAATAAATCGGACTATATATTGCGCAATTTTAATATGCCCAGCATTAGTCTATCAGTGAAAGTTGACAAGACAGAATGGCAAAGATCAATCGCGGAAAACTGTTCGAAATCTTTCGGAACGCCCCAACCTATGGTGATTTCGAAGAAGACTGTTTTAGAGAGCTTGAACTTTGGTTTGGAGATTTAAGAAACAACTATGGAGTGGAAAACAACATTCGCTTACTGTACAAGAACTTCAGGAAAAAGTGGGGAGAAGTGTATCGAAGCCATTCACGGTTTTTAGCCAAATATGAGGACTGGCTTCTGGGGGATCTCAACTTGCAAGCCACGGAAGAAGATCATGATGATGAACCCAGCACATCGAAAGCAATACAGGATTGCTCGGATTTCACAAGAAGCTTTCTGAGGTGACCAACATCTTGACCACTGGAAATTTGTCGGAAGCATTGGCTACTAAATATATAAAGGATCATCAACTGACTAAATCATCCATAACCAAATCGGTTGCTATAGCAAGCCCTTGTCGGCTCAAAAGGATTCGGAAAAGCATTCCCACTCCATTAAACGCTAGCATAATGGAACTAACTGACGAAGAAGCCCTGGCCTTATTTATGGACTTACAATTATCCAAGGAGAAATATGAAATATTACGAACGTGTTTAATGCAACATGGGGCGGATATATTACCTGGATATAAACGGATTACGGAGGCAAAAAAAATGTCAAGATCAATTAATACAGAGATTACTGAAGTCTCTGTGAAAGCTACTGTGCAGGATCTGATGAATCACACTGCTCAACGTTTATTGAAGAGTCTTCCGGATAATGTGTTGGACAATTTACCAGAGAAGGTGGAATTGGTCAGTAAATGGGGCTGCGATGGATCATCTGGACAAAGCATTTATAAACAAACAATAAGGACAGATGATGAATCAATATCAGACGGGAATTTGTTCATGGCATCAGTGGTTCCTTTGCGGCTTCAATCAGAGGAATCTTTACATTGGAGAAACAATAGGCCTTCATCAGTTCATTATTGCCGTCCAATAATGTTTCAATTCGCAAGAGAATCAACGGAACTCATCAATACAACAGTGCAAAATATTCAAAGAGAAATAGATGCTATTAGACCCATCATTCTGGAGGAAGGAAAACATGTTGAATGCAGCTTCGAGTTTCACTTGACCATGGTCGATGGAAAAATAGTGAATGAATTAACCAATACCAAATCGACTTTAACATGTCCAATTTGCAAAACAACTCAAAAGAATTTCGGAAGTTTGGATGATTCTACAACCAAGGAGGCAAACTACAACTACGGAATCTCACCTTTACACGCTCGGATAAGGTGTATGGAATTTTTGTTGAAATTGGCGTATACCCTTCCACAAGACAACGAAGACTGGGATAATAACAATTCGACAAAGAAGGAAAAGGAACAATTTAGGAAATATCGAATTCAGGAAGCGTTTTCAAAGCAACTTGGACTCAAAGTGGACTGCCCGAAACCCGGATATGGAAACTCAAACGATGAAAATACTTCTCGGAGATTTTTCGAAAATTGCATTGTTGCGGCAGAAATCACTGGAATTGACGAGGAAATCATTCAAAGATTAAGTGCGATCTTGAATGTACTCAATTGCAAGGAGAAAATTGATTCGGTGAAATATGGGGAATATGCTTCCATCACAGCTTCGCTTTTGGCTGAGAAGTATCCTCATAAGAAATTGACTCCAACAGTCCACAAAATTCTATAACATGGTAAAGATATAATTGAATATCAGTCTTTGCCAATTGGAGAACTTTCAGAAGAAGCTCAAGAATCGCTAAATAAATTCTATAAGAAGTATAGATACTGCAACACTTACAAGTCATCCAGACTTAGGCAAAATGAGGACCTCTTCAATATGTTAGCTGCATCATCTGACCCGTTTATTGCATCTCTGCGGCATGTAAAGTCGCGAAAAGATATAGAATCAAGTAATTATAGTCCAGAAATGCTTAAACTATTAGAAATTCCCCTAATATAGGCCCGTTTGTTAGTAAAAATAGCCAAAATTATAGAAAAAAAAAAAAAAAAAAATTTAAATATTTTTTTAAGTTTTCAAATTATTTTTATTTAAGCAAATACATAATACAAATACCCTATAAAAAGGCGAATGGGTGGGCGTGGCATATTGTCAAATACATATACAAATTTTACAACATTTACCTGTAAAATGCCGTTTAAATTATTTGATTATCTTATTTGGTTCAAAAGTTACGATTTTAGCAACGCAAAATGAGAAAAGGCTCTACTGTGCGACGGTAGAAAAATTATGTATACCTTATTTTTTGAAGGACTTTTTGTTTTAATCTTTTGTAACTGTTATTTTAATTTTTATTAAAAAAGTTGAAAATAATTATTATTTTTCAACTTTTATATAAAAGTTGAATCATAACTGTTATTTGTAATTTTGATTTTAAAATTACAAATAACAACTATTTTCAATTTTTATTTTACAAATTGGAGATAACTGTTATTTATCAATTTTTATTTTAAAAATTGAAAATAAAAATTGGGTGGCTATAACTTTTGAACGTCGCAGTATATTTGAAGGAACGAAAGATATCTTTAATCTACGTCTCAATACCTTTCGTTTGATGTATGTATAGTATGTATGTATTATAATGTATCAAATAACATATGTATGTCGGAGGGTTTTCCATTTTTACGATTAATTAAAAGTAAAGCAGCAAGCAGATTTAAGCAATTTAAGCAGCTTCTGCTTCACTTGCTCGACAAAGCAAATAAAGTAGGCCCTGTTTCGTTTGATTCGACACGGCCTTCCTGACCACTCACACGTCCTCGTGTGTTAACTTAAAATCACAATAATCTCAAACGTCAATTCTCATTACATTTTATTGTTAACAAACATTTCATTCGATTTTCTTTACATAAATTTTGAGGCATTTAGACAAAATAAGCAAATTATTTTCTAGATTCCATTTCTTAATTCTTTTCATTACATTTTCAGTTTAATCATAATTAACAATTCAGATATGATTAATTACATAGTTTTATCAACTGGTGTATTTCCTTTTACACCCAAATACTGACCCCCGCCATAACAAGTCCTTCTGCTATGGTGCGGTCTCCACTGACCCCCGCCACAACAAGTCCTTCTGTTGTGGTGCGGTCTTCACTAACCCCCGCCATAACAATTCCTTCTGTTATGGTGCGGTTATTCTATCCCCTCTTGGGATTCCATGGCATCCACCGTGCCATCCATATCTTCATTCCCCACATGGGAATCAGACGCATCTCCACTTGAGTCGTCTAAATCTTTATCAACTTCGTTGCTTATTTGTCTATTTGGCAATGCCCTCAAAAAATCATGCGCATACTTATAGGTTCTTTTGCTTGTTAATGATTTTAAAATGTACCGATCTCCATCTAGTAGTTCTATTATCTCAAAAGGACCTTTAAACTTTGGATCAAGCTTTGTTTGGTGGCGCTCTTCATTTTTTAGCAAAACATGGTCTCCTACGTTAAACTTTAATATTTTTGCCTTATTCTTATCAAACCTGCGTTTGTCGTAACGAGCAATGTTTTCTTTAGCTTGTTTTCTTAAACATTCTCTGTCAATTAAATTATTTTCTTCATCACCTAAATGCATTATGGATTCGTGGACGTGATTAATCACTGCCCATCTAAATGCCCTAGGGATTACAGGCAAACATTTGTTTTTACCGTTTCTTTGTATTTTTCTATATAAAACTCCTTTTCTCAGTTCATACGTTTTGTCTAAATTTTCCGGCAATTCGTTGTTTTTAAGCTTAGCTAATATCTCTGCCACCTCAGGATCACGTATCTGTTCAGAAACTAGCCAATTATCAGTTATCTCAGTCAATTCAACCCGTTTTTCAACTATTTTTTCCAAACTGATACACTCTTTAACCAGGGGATTCCTTGACAAAAAATCTACGTGTGCCATTCGTTCTCCTTTGGTATATTGGATATCAAAGACAAACGACTGTAAAAAGGCCCACCATCGATGCACCCTCGGTGATAGGTCCGATTTTGTACGACTTGCTTTCAGCGAGTTGCAATCAGTAAACACTACAAATTTTCGCCCCTGTAAATAGTGACGAAAATGTTTAATGGCATTGACAACTGCTAAAGTCTCAAGCTCGTAAGAGTGGTATTTCGATTCAGCAGGTGACGTGCATTTACTGAAATATTCAACAACATGGGGCTTTTTATCTACTCTGTGTAGCAAAATTGCTCCATAGCCAATTGAGCTGGCATCTGTGTGCAGTTCTATTGGGTGTTGAGGGTCAAATATTGTGAGCACCGGCTCCTGGGTTAGGACAGAAATTATCTTGGAGCGAATTTTTTCATGCTCTAGCAGCCAAACGAAATCACAGTTTTTCTTTGAGGTTAGCGCATACAAGGGCTTTAAACTTTCTGAAAATGTTGGGACAAACTGCCGAAAGTAAGAGGCTAGACCTATAAATTGCCTCAATTGCGTTACCGTTTTTGGGGGTGGCAATTCTGTCAATACCTGAATTTTGCGTGGATTAGGGCGTTCCTGTCCATTGCTCACTACAAATCCCAAATATTCTACCCTGGTTTTGAGAAAGGAACACTTCGTTACGTTGAATGAAAATCCAGCCTTACTCAAGGTTTCTAACACAATCTGCAATCGGTCTAAAGCTTCATCTTTAGTTTCCGCCACAATTAAAACGTCATCGATGTACACGATGGCGTATGTGTAAGCCAGATTACCCAATGCTTTATTTATAGCGCGCTGAAACACAGACGGAGCGTTTTTTAAACCAAAAGGCATAGTCAAAAATTCATATTGACCCTCGGGCGTGACAAATGCGGTACGCTCGATTGAATCGGGATGTACCGGTATTTGGTAAAAGCCGCTTGCCATATCGAGACTTGAAAAGTAGCTTGCTCCGCGTAGCCTAGCAATCTGGTCTGATATTAGAGGCAATGGGTACTTGTCTGCTACTGTGTTCTCGTTCAAAGCACGAAAATCAACACAAAGACGGTCACTACCGTTTTTCTTTTTAACGAGCATCATCGGACTAGCGAAAGGTGAACAACTGGGGCGAATAATATTAGACTTTAGAAGCTCATCGATTTTATAACGAACATGCTCTTTCTCATCTTCACTAAGTCTATATGGCCTGCGCTGCACTGTTTTTTGTGGATCTACCAACCTAATTTCCAAATGTCCTGTCGTTACACGAGTCTGTGGTATTCCGTCTATAAACCAATCAGAATAGCGTTTTAAAATGTTTTTTAATGCCATCTTGTCTGAGTTACTCAGGTCGCCATCGGAATCTACAAGATTTTCATAATTTGCTAAAGTTACGACATCAACTCTTTTTTTTTGTCTATACTAAATTTTTCTGCGTCTATTGTTACACTAAAGCCCTGGCTTAATATTTCGCGGCCAATCAAAACATCATACTTCAAGTATTGGTCCATTACAACGTGCAATAAAATCTCCAGGCAATACTGTTCAACATTTATATTGGAAAGAATTTGCGATGTACTACAGATGGAGTCGTTACCTATGCCATTTAGTTTAACAATATTATTAATTCGTTTTCCCTTGAATTTATCTGCAACACTTTCCTTAACTAATGAACACTCAGCTCCAGAGTCAAAGCAAAATGGAATGAGCTCACCGGATACGTTAATGTTTCCCTTTGGCGGGGCCACAGTGCAAAAGTCCACACGCTTCTCGTACATCTTCTTCTCGCTCCTGCTGGTCTGGATTCTCGGACATGAAGTAGCGTAGTGTCCCCGTTCGTTGCAGTTGAAACATCGTATGCTGGAACGATCCTTCACTCCAAAGTTACTGCTCCCGTTCTGATTGTTTCCTCTCGCGTTCTGTCCTTTTTCCAGTCGACTACGGCACTCGGCGATTTTATGGCCAATCTTTCCACAATGGTGACATTTCACTTGGAACTTGGTCTTCTTCCGCTCTGGACCCGTAGAACATGCATCCTCTTCCGCATTACGCTTCTTAAAAGCATGAGCCTGCAGTTGTTGTTGTAGCTCATTGCGGCTTGTAACGTTTGTTGTATATACCCAGCGCAATAAACTGCTGTCAATTTGCGCCATATGTGCCAACGCTATTGACACTGCGATTTCCTCCACGTCTTTGGCTTTCCACTTGGACATGAGTGACGTAACAATTCGGCTGCCATATTCTGCGAATCCCTCTCCAGATTTCGGACGACCATTGAACACGTTCAGTAGAATCGCTGTAGTTGTCTCCACTCCCACGAAGCGTTGAATAAACAGTTCTTTAAACTGTGTCCAGGTTATGCCGGCGAAACATATTTGCGATAACCATTGTGATGCGCTGCCTTCAAGCGCCTTGCTTAAGGTCATGACCAGACCGCTGCCCTCTAGAACGTGGTCTGCAAATATGAGGTCCACTGTTGTACACCAGGCTGAGGCGTCTGCTCCAGCACCATCGGGATTGTATTTGGGCAAGGTGACATGCGTAGCCTTATCGCCCGCTGCCGGAGTCCTCGGTGTCTGCATAGATTTCAGTAGCTCCATCAAAGTCCTGTTCTGGGCTTCCAACGCTGCCATGTATTGTCCAGAAGTATTTTCTGTAGGCGAGGCTGATCCCACTTCTGATGTCGGAGGGTTTTCCATTTTTACGATTAATTAAAAGTAAAGCAGCAAGCAGATTTAAGCAATTTAAGCAGCTTCTGCTTCACTTGCTCGACAAAGCAAATAAAGTAGGCCCTGTTTCGTTTGATTCGACATGTATATGTACATAAATATGTTCTACTGTGGGCAAAAAGTAAGGTGAATTTTCAATTTAAAATTCGCAGGCTTAAGATGGCGGACTAGTTTTTATACCCGGTACCCATAGGGTACAAGGGTATTATATGTTAGTGCCAGCCGAGAATGTATGTAACAGGCAGAAGGAGGCATCTCCGACCCCATAAAGTATATATATTCTTGATCAGCACCACCAGCCGAGTCGATTTAGCCCTGTCCGTCTGTCCGTCCGTGGTAAACAACAGATCTCAGAGACTATAAGAGCTAGAGTTACCAAATTTGGTGACAACATTGGAATCTGTTGCACGCAGATCAAGTTTGTTTTAAAATTTGTTTGTTTTAAATAGAGCAACAAATTACAAAAAATAACATAATTGATTATTTGGCGTCCTTATAAAATGTATCATTCATATTTAAGTATGACATTAAATTTTTAGGTCGGGAGCTAATTCGAGAAGCGATTTATTTTAAGAAGTATATCGAAGTAGAGTATGATAATGTATGTACAATTTTAAATAGCCTTTTAGTGTAAAGCACAAACGTTTAGGTACCGGGTATCTCACAGTCGAGGACTCTCGACTGTAGCTTTCTTACTTGTTTTTTTTTTTGAGTTGGCAGGACTGTTGATGACATCTGGCGGTAATTTCATGTCAATGTCAGTATCAGTACTATATTTACGCTTGTGTTTGCCAAACGATCAAGAGTGCATTTGTCGATTTTTAATTGAGCAGAGAAGTGCCATCAAATTTTGTTTGCAGAATGAAATTTCGGCTGCGGAAACGTTGAGGATGTTGCGAAAGGCCTTTGGTGATTCTACCATGTCCCAGAAAAATGTTTATAAGTGGTACAAAGACTTCAAAGAGGGTCGGGAACGTGTTGATGAGAGCACGTCAAAGTCGTTCAAAAATCAAGGTTATGATGACAGTTTTTTTCGATTTTCCTGGTGTGGTGCTCTATGAATTCCTTCCACCTGGCCAAACTGTTAATAAGGAATATTATTTGAGCGTTATGCGTCGTTTGCGTGAAGCAATTCGTCGAAAAAGACCAGAATGGTCGTTCTTCGTGACCATTTCGCCAAGAATTCGACGCATATCGTTCCGCAACCACCGTATTCTCCTGATTTGGCTCCGTGTGACTTCTGGCTATTTCCAAAACTCAAGGGACCACTCCGGGGAACGCGTTTCGAGTCGATTGAAGAGATAAAAGCGATATCGACGAGGGCGCTCATGGCTATACCGGAAAGGGACTATTTGGCCTGTTTCGAGGATTTGAAGAAACGTTGGCATAAGTGTATTTTATCGGGAGGGGATTACTTTGAAGGGGATTAAATTGATTCAGGATAAATGAGCAGTCTATTGCTTTAACAAATAAATACAAATACAAAACGTGAGGTAACAAACATGGAAATCTTGTATCGTTCGCGATGTAGCGTTACAATTCAGAAAAAAGCTTGTAAAATAAATAAAATAATAGTTATATTTAAAAACAAGTGGAAAAGCTATAGTCGAGTGTGACCGACTGTGAGATACCCCAAACCCAAAGCATTGTGGGTTAAATTAAATTAGACATGAACATGGAAACAAGAAAATGTTGAGAAATGAAGACAAAAGTTGCTATAAACATGTTGAGTAACACCTAAAAAAGACAAATGGTGCTAGGGACATGTTGCGCAACACGCACTGACACTCTCTCTCAAAAGCTATGTGCTCAGACACCGGGAAAGTATTCCTGAGCAGTGCGATAGAGCGAGAGGGTGACTATTATCCTCTTGTTTTGACTCAATTCTACGCAACCCCTTTCGAGTGTCTGAGTTCTTAGCTTTTGAGGGAGAGAAGAAGAATAAGCATACACAGAAACTTTATTGTTTAATAACTTCCATGTTTACCATCCGATTTTACTCAGATTTCCAGAACACGTCCGCGAATGCCTACTTATGTATTATATCTATTTACTTTAAGCCGGAAATCACGACTATTGCTTATATACCGTTTATTATGATTTTCGAGGGCGGAAGTGGGCGTGGCCAAATTTTAAAACCAACTTGATCTGCGTGCAACAGATTCCAATGTTGTCACCAAATTTGGTAGCTCTAGCTCTTAAAGTCTCTAAGATCGGTTGTTTCACACTGACAGACAGAGGACATGGCTAAATCGACTCGGCTGGTGCTGCTGATCAAGAATATATATACTTTATGGGGTCGGAGATGCCGGATATCATCAGTCACGAAATTTGCTACCTCGTTAAAAGGTGTTTTTTTTAATGATATAAGAAGTTTTTGTTTAAAAATCAAATGGGAAAAATTAACACAAAAAAATTCAATTAACAAAACCTTAAAAAAAAAAAAAAAAAATTCTAAATTCCTAATTATAATATTTAGATAAATCTTGTCAAGGTAAAGAAAATATATCAAAATATCTTTGCAAAGACATTTAGCACGTTTCTGTAACTTTAGTCGATCAGAAGTTATGGGCGTGAAAAATCGATTTTTTTCATGTTTTCCCGCCAAAGTAGCGGGAAAAGCAAAAATTAGATCAATTTAAAAACAAAATTATTTTAAAGTTTTTTTCAAATTTAAAATATTTTAAGCTTCCTTTGATGGTTTTAAAATGTATTGTTTGTATTTGTATGTATTTTTACATAAATGTATGTATACAGGCAGGCTCCGGTTTTCACTTTCACAAGATTCTCTCGTTTTCGTTTTCGAAAACGAAAAATCGGTGCTCCCGTTTTCACTTTCACAAGATTTTTTCGTTTTCAAAAACGGGCAAGTTTGTTTTGTCGAAATGAAAAGTAAATGCCTTTTTATACATCAAATCGCTTCTTAATTGCAAAATGAAAAAAATAGTTGACTCCTTGGTCTATTGATGTTCATTTCACACCACAAGTAGATCAATCTAATTCGTATTTACTTTTTAAATAATTATTTTCTGACCCCACCTCGAATTTGGGAACAAACTATTTGCCGTCGGCAACTACATCTTTCGTTTTGGTTGCCAGTGCTGCCGTACTGTTGATGGAACAAAACAATCTGGTCGAAATGCTTTTAAATTTAAAAGGTGGTCATTAATAATGTTCAACGAGGATGAAATAAGTTTTTAATAAAAAAACCTGTTTATTTTAATGTTTAAATGGAATTTTTACCAATAAAAAAAGGTATAAAAGACATATCATCAACGGGTGGCAGCCCTCTTGGACCGATAAATAGACAATTTCTGTCTTTATTTGGCTTTAAAACAAACAATTAAAAAAAGGAAAGGCATTTAAGCATTCCTTATACTTCTCAAAACATCCAAGTCATCTGTTTGAGCAATAAAAACGATTAAATATTTCGATTACAAAACGATGACAAAAAGTTTGTGAAAACCGGAGCACCTAAAAACGAAAACGTGCCCTGGAATGTGCCCTGGAGACCTTGTCGGAACTTTCGACCGTTATCACTGCCGGTGTGCAGATCAGACTACTCCCGTAGTGCCACATTCCGTGTGCTTCGTGATAACTACAATGTCTGATTTAATTGAGCAGAGAAGTGCCATCAAATTTTGTTTGCGGAATGAAATTTCGGCTGCGGAAACGTTGAGGAAGTTGCGGAAGGCCTTTGGTGATTCTACCATGTCCCAGAAATATGTTTATAAGTGGTACGAAAACTTCAAAGAGGGTGGGGAACGTGTTGATGAGAGCACGTCAAAGTCGTTCAAAAATCAAGGTTATGATGACAGTTTTTTTCGATTTTCCTGGTGTGGTGCTCTATGAATTCCTTCCACCTGGCCAAACTGTTAATAAGGAATATTATTTGAGCGTTATGCGTCGTTTGCGTGAAGCAATTCGTCGAAAAAGACCAGAATGATGGGCCAACAACTCTTGGTTTTTGCTTCACGATAATGCACCGTCGCACACTGCACTCGTTCTTCGTGACCATTTCGCCAAGAATTCGACGCATATCGTTCCGCAACCACCGTATTCTCCTGATTTGGCTCCGTGTGACTTCTGGCTATTTCCAAAACTCAAGGGACCACTCCGGGGAACGCGTTTCGAGTCGATTGAAGAGATAAAAGCGGAATCGACGAGGGCGCTCATGGCTTTACCGGAAAGGGACTATTTGGCCTGTTTCGAGGATTTGAAGAAACGTTGGCATAAGTGTATTTTATCGGGAGGGGATTACTTTGAAGGGGATTAAATTGATTCAGGATAAATGAGCAGTCTATTGCTTTAACAAATAAATACAAATACAAAACGTGAGGTAACAAACATGGAAATCTTGTATCGTTCGCGATGTAGCGTTACAATTCAGAAAAAAGCTTGTAAAATAAATAAAATAATAGTTATATTTAAAAACAAGTGGAAAAGCTATAGTCGAGTGTGATCGACTGTGAGATACCCCAAACCCAAAGCATTGTGGGTTAAATTAAATTAGACATGAACATGGAAACAAGAAAATGTTGATAAATGAAGACAAAAGTTGCTAGAAACATGTTGAGTAACACCTAAAAAAGACAAATGTTGCTAGGGGCATGTTGCGCAACACGCACTGACACTC
Source organism: Drosophila rufa (assembly GCA_018153105.1). Lineage (NCBI taxonomy): Eukaryota > Metazoa > Arthropoda > Insecta > Diptera > Drosophilidae > Drosophila > Drosophila rufa. The sequence continues at coordinate 695,521 of JAECXS010000003.1, read as the reverse complement.
TCTCTCAAAAGCTATGTGCTCAGACACCGGGAAAGTATTCCTGAGCAGTGCGATAGAGCGAGAGGGTGACTATTATCCTCTTGTTTTGACTCAATTCTACGCAACCCCTTTCGAGTGTCTGAGTTCTTAGCTTTTGAGGGAGAGAAGAAGAATAAGCATACACAGAAACTTTATTGTTTAATAACTTCCATGTTTACCATCCGATTTTACTCAGATTTCCAGAACACGTCCGCGAATGCCTACTTATGTATTATATCTATTTACTTTAAGCCGGAAATCACGACTATTGCTTATATACCGTTTATTATGATTTTCGAGGGCGGAAGTGGGCGTGGCCAAATTTTAAAACCAACTTGATCTGCGTGCAACAGATTCCAATGTTGTCACCAAATTTGGTAGCTCTAGCTCTTAAAGTCTCTAAGATCGGTTGTTTCACACTGACAGACAGAGGACATGGCTAAATCGACTCGGCTGGTGCTGCTGATCAAGAATATATATACTTTATGGGGTCGGAGATGCCGGATATCATCAGTCACGAAATTTGCTACCTCGTTAAAAGGTGTTTTTTTTTAATGATATAAGAAGTTTTTGTTTAAAAATCAAATGGGAAAAATTAACACAAAAAAATTCAATTAACAAAACCTTAAAAAAAAAAAAAATTAATTCTAAATTCCTAATTATAATATTTAGATAAATCTTGTCAAGGTAAAGAAAATATATCAAAATATCTTTGCAAAGACATTTAGCACGTTTCTGTAACTTTAGTCGATCAGAAGTTATGGGCGTGAAAAATCGATTTTTTTCATGTTTTCCCGCCAAAGTAGCGGGAAAAGCAAAAATTAGATCAATTTAAAAACAAAATTATTTTAAAGTTTTTTTTCAAATTTAAAATATTTTAAGCTTCCTTTGATGGTTTTAAAATGTATTGTTTGTATTTGTATGTATTTTTACATAAATGTATGTATACAGGCAGGCTCCGGTTTTCACTTTCACAAGATTCTCTCGTTTTCGTTTTCGAAAACGAAAAATCGGTGCTCCCGTTTTCACTTTCACAAGATTTTTTCGTTTTCAAAAACGGGCAAGTTTGTTTTGTCGAAATGAAAAGTAAATGCCTTTTTATACATCAAATCGCTTCTTAATTGCAAAATGAAAAAAATAGTTGACTCCTTGGTCTATTGATGTTCATTTCACACCACAAGTAGATCAATCTAATTCGTATTTACTTTTTAAATAATTATTTTCTGACCCCACCTCGAATTTGGGAACAAACTATTTGCCGTCGGCAACTACATCTTTCGTTTTGGTTGCCAGTGCTGCCGTACTGTTGATGGAACAAAACAATCTGGTCGAAATGCTTTTAAATTTAAAAGGTGGTCATTAATAATGTTCAACGAGGATGAAATAAGTTTTTAATAAAAAAACCTGTTTATTTTAATGTTTAAATGGAATTTTTACCAATAAAAAAAGGTATAAAAGACATATCATCAACGGGTGGCAGCCCTCTTGGACCGATAAATAGACAATTTCTGTCTTTATTTGGCTTTAAAACAAACAATTAAAAAAAGGAAAGGCATTTAAGCATTCCTTATACTTCTCAAAACATCCAAGTCATCTGTTTGAGCAATAAAAACGATTAAATATTTCGATTACAAAACGATGACAAAAAGTTTGTGAAAACCGGAGCACCTAAAAACGAAAACGTGCCCTGGAATGTGCCCTGGAGACCTTGTCGGAACTTTCGACCGTTATCACTGCCGGTGTGCAGATCAGACTACTCCCGTAGTGCCACATTCCGTGTGCTTCGTGATAACTACAATGTCTGATTTAATTGAGCAGAGAAGTGCCATCAAATTTTGTTTGCGGGATGAAATTTCGGCTGCGGAAACGTTGAGGAAGTTGCGGAAGGCCTTTGGTGATTCTACCATGTCCCAGAAATATGTTTATAAGTGGTACGAAAACTTCAAAGAGGGTGGGGAACGTGTTGATGAGAGCACGTCAAAGTCGTTCAAAAATCAAGGTTATGATGACAGTTTTTTTCGATTTTCCTGGTGTGGTGCTCTATGAATTCCTTCCACCTGGCCAAACTGTTAATAAGGAATATTATTTGAGCGTTATGCGCCGTTTGCGTGAAGCAATTCGTCGAAAAAGACCAGAATGATGGGCCAACAACTCTTGGTTTTTGCTTCACGATAATGCACCGTCGCACACTGCACTCGTTCTTCGTGACCATTTCGCCAAGAATTCGACGCATATCGTTCCGCAACCACCGTATTCTCCTGATTTGGCTCCGTGTGACTTCTGGCTATTTCCAAAACTCAAGGGACCACATAAAAGCGGAATCGACGAGGGCGCTCATGGCTTTACCGGAAAGGGACTATTTGGCCTGTTTCGAGGATTTGAAGAAACGTTGGCATAAGTGTATTTTATCGGGAGGGGATTACTTTGAAGGGGATTAAATTGATTCAGGATAAATGAGCAGTCTATTGCTTTAACAAATAAATACAAATACAAAACGTGAGGTAACAAACATGGAAATCTTGTATCGTTCGCGATGTAGCGTTACAATTCAGAAAAAAGCTTGTAAAATAAATAAAATAATAGTTATATTTAAAAACAAGTGGAAAAGCTATAGTCGAGTGTGATCGACTGTGAGATACCCCAAACCCAAAGCATTGTGGGTTAAATTAAATTAGACATGAACATGGAAACAAGAAAATGTTGATAAATGAAGACAAAAGTTGCTAGAAACATGTTGAGTAACACCTAAAAAAGACAAATGTTGCTAGGGGCATGTTGCGCAACACGCACTGACACTCTCTCTCAAAAGCTATGTGCTCAGACACCGGGAAAGTATTCCTGAGCAGTGCGATAGAGCGAGAGGGTGACTATTATCCTCTTGTTTTGACTCAATTCTACGCAACCCCTTTCGAGTGTCTGAGTTCTTAGCTTTTGAGGGAGAGAAGAAGAATAAGCATACACAGAAACTTTATTGTTTAATAACTTCCATGTTTACCATCCGATTTTCAGAACACGTCCGCGAATGCCTACTTATGTATTATATCTATTTACTTTAAGCCGGAAATCACGACTATTGCTTATATACCGTTTATTATGATTTTCGAGGGCGGAAGTGGGCGTGGCCAAATTTTAAAACCAACTTGATCTGCGTGCAACAGATTCCAATGTTGTCACCAAATTTGGTAGCTCTAGCTCTTAAAGTCTCTAAGATCTGTTGTTTCACACTGACAGACAGAGGACATGGCTAAATCGACTCGGCTGGTGATGCTGATCAAGAATATATATACTTTATGGGGTCGGAGATGCCGGATATCATCAGTCACGAAATTTGCTACCTCGTTAAAAGGTGTTTTTTTTAATGATATAAGAAGTTTTGGTTTAAAAATCAAATGGGAAAAATTAACACAAAAAAATAAAATTAACAAAATCTTAAAAAAAAAAAATTTTTAATTCTAAATTCCTAAATATAATATTTAGATAAATCTTGTCAAGGTAAAGAAAATATATCAAAATATCTTTGCAAAGACATTTAGCACGTTTCTGTAACTTTAGTCGATCAGAAGTTATGGGCGTGAAAAATCGATTTTTTTCATGTTTTCCCGCCAAAGTAGCGGGAAAAGCAAAAATTAGATCAATTTAAAAACAAAATTATTTTAAAGTTTTTTTTCAAATTAAAAATATTTTAAGCTTCCTTTGATGGTTTTAAAATGTATTGTTTGTATTTGTATGTATTTTTACATAAATGTATGTATACAGGCAGGCTCCGGTTTTCACTTTCACAAGATTCTCTCGTTTTCGTTTTCGAAAACGAAAAATCGGTGCTCCCGTTTTCACTTTCACAAGATTTTTTCGTTTTCAAAAACGGGCAAGTTTGTTTTGTCGAAATGAAAAGTAAATGCCTTTTTATACATCAAATCGCTTCTTAATTGCAAAATGAAAAAAATAGTTGACTCCTTGGTCTATTGATGTTCATTTCACACCACAACTAGATCAATCTAATTCGTATTTACTTTTTAAATAATTATTTTCTGACCCCACCTCGAATTTGGGAACAAACTATTTGCCGTCGGCAACCACATCTTTCGTTTTGGTTGCCAGTGCTGCCGTACTGTTGATGGAACAAAACAATCTGGTCGAAATGCTTCTAAATTAATAATGTTCAACGAGGGTGAAATAAGTTTTTAATAAAAAAACCTGTTTATTTTAATGTTTAAATGGAATTTTTACCAATAAAAAAAGGTATAAAAGACATATCATCAAAGGGTGGCAGCCCTCTTGGACCGATAAATAAACAATTTCTGTCTTTATTTGGCTTTAAAACAAAAAATTAAAAAAAGGAAAGGCATTTAAGCATTCCTTATACTTCTCAAAACATCCAAGTCATCTGTTTGAGCAATAAAAACGATTAAATATTTCGATTACAAAACGATAACAAAAAGTTTGTGAAAACCGGAGCACCTAAAAACGAAAACGTGCCCTGGAATGTGCCCTGGAGACCTTGTCGGAACTTTCGACCGTTATCACTGCCGGTGTGCAGATCAGACTACTCCCGTAGTGCCACATTCCGTGTGCTTCGTGATAACTACAATGTCTGATTTAATTGAGCAGAGAAGTGCCATCAAATTTTGTTTGCGGAATGAAATTTCGGCTGCGGAAACGTTGAGGAAGTTGCGGAAGGCCTTTGGTGATTCTACCATGTCCCAGAAATATGTTTATAAGTGGTACAAAGACTTCAAAGAGGGTGGGGAACGTGTTCATGAGTTGGAGCGCTCCGGACGACCATTGACGTCAACAGATGACCAACACGTCAATGGAGTGAAGGAATTAGTGCTCAAAAATCGGCGGTTGACTGTTAGAGACCTTTCTAATATGATCGGAATATCAGAAGGATCTGTGAAAACCATTTTGAAAGACCATTTGGGCCTACGAAAAGTCAAATCTCGTTTGGTACCGAAAACGCTCAATTTCATGCAAAAAAGTCATCGCGTTGATGTGTGTGAAACAATGCTTTCTGACTATCAGGACAAGCTCAAATGCATAATCTCGGGCGATGAGACTTGGATTTATGCTTACGACCCTGAAACAACAGACCAATCAAGCGAATATCGTGCGAAAGGCGAGGCCAGACCGAAAAGAGCACGTCAAAGTCGTTCAAAAATCAAGGTTATTATGAAATTTTTTTTATATTTTCGTGGTGTGGTGCACTATGAATTCCTTCCACCTGGCCAAACTGGTAATAAGGAATATAATTTGAGCGTTATGCGTCGTTTGCGTGAAGCAATTCATCGAAAAAGACCAGAATTATGGGCCAACAACTCTTGGTTTTTGCATCACGTAAAAGCACCGTCGCACACTGCACTCGTTCTTCGTGACCATTTCGCCAAGAATTCGACGCATATCGTTCCGCAACCACCGTATTCTCCTTATTTGGCTCCGTGTGACTTCTGGCTATTCCCAAGACTCAAGAGAATCAGCCCTAAAAGTTGACATATTAATCTATTAATCGTATATAGACAACATCAAAAGACCAAAAAAAAATTCTGAAAATCCACTTTTTTTTTGAGCTACTTATAGCCTTGTTCCACTGCTCCGTTATTTCGAAAATGGACCGTCGGTTGTTCCACAGCTCCATCTACATTCTCCGGCGACATGTGAATTGGACGAACAGCTGATCCGGCTTTGTTTACATTTTAATTGGGACGGCTTCATCATTGCGCGGCCGAAAGCGGTCATTTCAGGCTTTTGCGATTCCCGGAGCATCGCATCATGCAGTGGCGACAACAAAATGCTGCGCTGGATCTAGTTTTCGTTTATCTTTTTGCAAAAATATTCATAATTTTGAGAACAATAAGAATCTTGGGATGGTAAGGAAGGTTTAGGGAAGAAACTTAAGAAATATAGCCTAATAATCGTTTTTTTTTTAGTATGTATGTAAGATAATTTAATATTATCTTTATTTTATTTGAATAGTTTATAGTTTTAGGTTTACAAAGATATTGATATTGATGATTAGAATAGAATATAAGGAACGAATTTGGCGCGACTTTATAACTTTTTGTACGACTTTTTCGGCTGATTGATAAAAGCTCCAGCTTCTGCAACTTGTTAGGTACGGCTTCTACTTCTAGTTCTGGACTATCGGTGCTGACTCTTTAATATATACAGCTCATATCGATAGTAGTATGGGCTGCCAACTTTTACCCACGTTACCACCTTACATGTATAAAAACCTTCGGGGCGAATGGTGAACGAATGGTCTGTCGATTTTGAACCGACCATTTTTCCCCATGTAAAATAATGGACCATTCTCGAGAATGGAGCTGAATGTAGCAGTGGAACAAGGCTGCCTCTTGCTCTTAGATATCTAATAGATGTCCCCCCTTAAGGGCCGATTTTTCAATGTCAGGTTAACATTTATCTTTAAGATAAATTTTTTTTCGGAGAAATGTAGGCCACTCAAAATCATGATTTTGTTTATCTGATTGACAACTCCTGACTAAAGGAATAGCTCTAATTAAACATTTTGGGCGACTAGATTACTCCGAATAACAATTGTTTACATGGCATTGGAAAATTGGCCCCAAATAATTTTTTTTAACCCACCTTAAATATTGCAATCAAATATTAGCTGTAGGCAGCAACAACTTTGGCTTTGTGATAAAACGATAGTACTTTGATTACAAAGGTTTTTCTACAAATGCTGAAACAAAACAACCAAATAATAAAGAGGGGCTGCCCACTACTGCAGCACATTTTGGTCTTAATAAAAAACGAAAACGCAGCTACATTGGGCAAGCCTTGCAGATAAATTTAAGAAAATTCAAATGTATTGATATAATTAAAAACAAATGGGAAATCTACAGTCGAGTGTGACCGACTGTGAGATTCCCGGTACCCAAAGCATTGTGGCTAAAATTAAATAGCACATGAACATGAAAAAAAAAAATGTTGACAAATGAAGACAAATGTTGCTAGAAACATGTTGAGCAACACCCAAAACAGACAAAGGCTGCTAGGAACATGTTGAGCAACACCTAAAACAGATAAATGTTGCTAGGAACATGTTGAGCAACACGCATTGGCGCTGTCAACACAGAAAAGGAAGAAACATACACAGAAATTGTATTGTTTAATAACTTCCATGTTTATCATCCGATCTATTTATCTATTTTATCTATTTACTTTAAGCCAAAAAAAAAATCTATAGCTTATATAATGTTTTTTTTTTAAGATTTTCGGGGGCGGAAGTGGGCGTGGCCAATTTGAAAGCAAACTTGATGTGCGTGCAATGGATTGAAGGCTGTCCCAAAATTTAGTGCATCTAGCTCTTATACAGGGTGACCGTTTTTGGTACTTTTTACAATGTAAAAACCGCTCTCGCTGTCTATAAGGGAACTATTTTGTTCAGAATTTAATTTGTCCGATTTTAATGAAATTAAAACCGAAATTCTAAATCTGTAAAAAACAGATATATCTCGATATTTATATCGATAAAATATAAAAATACTTTGAAAAACAGGGAAGTTATACTTTTTTTCATCAATTTTCCGATCACACCTATGGCAGCTATATAGTACTCCGATATAGTAGTCCGTTCTGACATATATAGTAACTGCAATAGGAAGAAGACTAGCTGCAAAGTTTTACTCAGATAGCTCAAAAACTGAGAGACTAGTTTGCGTAGCAACGGACAGGCTGACGGATAAAGGGACATGGCTAAATCGACTCGGCTGGTGATGCTGATCAAGAATACATATTCTTCATTCACTGCGTTGCAAACTTCTGGCCAAAAATATAATACCCTGCAAGGGTATGAAAATACCATAAACGGTCACGCTGCTCTTATTATAGTCTCTGAAATCTGTTGTTTCACACGGACAGACAGACGGACATTGCTAAATCGACTCGGCTGGTGACGCTGTTAAAGAATATGTATACTTTATAGGGTCGGAGATTTATCCTTCTGCCTGTTATTGAATATTGTTATTAATATTGAATCCGTTATCTTTAAAAGCGACGAAAATCAGGTGGTTTGCCCTGATCGTTCCTATGACAGCTATAAAATAAAGTGGTTTGATTTTGCCATTCCGACATACATATGTACATATGTATATGTCGAAGAGTATGAGTTACGTGTTATATTTGAATTGCGCGCCTAAATTATCTCTTAAAGGGCATAGTACAAATCGAAAGCAATTCAATAATAGATGATAATTCTTTGATAGTTTTGTTTCACATAGTACCAGGTGAATGTAAGAAGAATAATATTGTAATTGGCAGAGAAATATTGGAAAAGTATTCCTTTTTGAGAGAATCTGTACAGTTTTCGGGGTACGAAGTACACACTGGCAAGATTCGACCCAATTTGCGTAAGGTTGAGGCATTATGTGCGTTGCCACCACCTAGGACCGTTACTACGTTACGTCAATTTATGGGATTAGCTTAATACTTTCGGCAGTTCGTACCAGGATGTTCTGAGCTTATGAAACCCCTATATTCTCTCAAATCTGAGAAAAATTACTTTGTTTGGAAAAATGAGCATTAGGTAATCCGTAAACGAATCGTCAATATTCTCCCAAGCAAACCAGTTTTGACAATATTCGCTCCATAATACCCTATAAAGTACCATTGGTTATAGCGCCATACTCTTGCATCGCATTGAAAGTAAACCATATGTAGTAGAGTATTTCAGTAATGCTACTAGCCCTTATGAGTCAAAGTACGCCTCGTATGAGTTGGAAAAAGCTATTAAAAGCTATTAAACATTTTAGACACTTTTTACACTGTAGAAGGTTAGTCTTTTTACTGACTGTAATTTGCTGAAAGCGTCAGTACAAAAATTTAATTATCATCTAGAGTATACCGTTGGTGGGCATTTCTGCAGTCCTTTGATTTTGAAATAGAGTACCGAGAGGAAGAGCGCATGGCTACGTAGATTTTTTTGTAAAGAAATCTCCTGCCTGACAAGAGTAAACAAATACAGAACAAGGTTATTGAAAAGCCTGTAGAGCTTATGACTATTACTGAAAGTTAGATTCAAGTAAAACAGCAGCGCGATCAGGACATTTTAGATGAAATTAGAAAACTGAATGACGGTGAATTATCGGTAAATAGGCTACAGCCTATGAGATGAGAGCAAATGTGTTACACAGGAAATGCACATTGCATATTGCATATTGACATCACAGGAAAATTAAGTGGCAAGAATGATCGTAACGAGTACATAATAGTTCAGATAGACGGCTTTACTAAAAATGTTCACCTGTTTCATAACAGTTTTAAAGACGTTGTACAACCTTCTATTGCGTTGATCGGTGTGCCGAATCGTCTAGTGGCTGATCAGAGTTTTACTAGAAAAAAATTTGTTGGGTTCTGTGCTTCCCAAAAAATGCAGCTTCATTTAATAGCAACTGGTACAAGTCGAGCAAAGGGGCAGGTTGAAAGAGTAATGAGTATCTTAAAAAATATGTTGACTATTGTTGCATCTTGTGATGCTTTAGCAGAAGTACAGCTGTCATTGAATTGTACCATTAAACGAGTTAAGAAATCTAGTCCACTAGAGCTATTAATTGGCATATGCTCACGACCATTGGGTTTGGTGTCAATTTGTGACGAGGAAAGTGAGGTTGACCTAAATAAACAGAGAGCAGAAGCTATAAATAATATGGAAAGCGCAGCAGAATATGACAAAACAAGATTCGACAAAGACAAAGCTAAAGTTGTCAAGTTTACTGAAGGAGATTATGTCCTTCTCAAGAATAGCAAGCGACAGCCAATTAAGTTAGATCCGAAGTTTCGTGGACATTTAGTTGTGACAGAAATGTTAGACGGTGATCGATACAAACTAAAGTCTTTAATGAGTAAAAGGCAGTACAAATATATCCAGGAGAGTTTACGTAGAATGACAGAAGGGCATGTACCAAGCGAGCTAGATATTGATGAAGCGGTCGAGGACCGTGAAGACCAATTCATTGGCATTGGTGCGGATGAAATAGGCCGTGAAGACTAGTGTGGCACTAGCAATGCAGACCGTTGAAGACCAGTGTGGCACTGGCAAAGGAGTAGTGACTGGTGTGGCACTAGTGTGTGAAAGACCAGTGTGGCACTGGCAAAGGAGTAGTGGCTAGTGTGGCACGTGTGGTGAAACCAGTGTGGCACTGATGTGTTGTAATGCACAGATCCGACGTTAAGAGTGCGATCAGATATACAAGTAATTTATCAGAAATATGACCAAGGAAGCATCGAACGACCCCTTACAGACCCGGGGAGGAACAGATTATCCGACGTATATGTATACTAACTGCAATAGAAATAAGACAAGTCAGAAAGCTCAAAAACTGAAACACTAGTTTGCATAGCAAAGTAAAGACGGGCAGACATGACTAGAACTACTCGTCGGTGGTGCTGATCAAAAATATATATACTTTATAAAGTTAAGTCTGCGTTGCAAACTTCTGGTCAAAATTATAATACCCTTCCAGGGCATAAAAATTAGGTTTGTTGGTTGGATTTTGTTTTGTTGTATATGTTTTAGAGCCGTTTCCTACCCTCCCTGTCAAACTGCCTGACAGCTATCGCTCCGGAAAAGAAAATCACCAGATAAAATAAATTCGATTTCCTTCCCTTCAAAAATTTATCTGACTGTGAAAGAATAACATAGCACTGTTACCTTTACTGTTATTTATCAATAATTGCTGTATGGCACTAAACTGTCACTTGGGTGAACAAAAATTTGACGTGGAAAACGTTAAGGGACAAGTACGACCATCTTAAGAAGAGAAGCAGTGCCAAAAAGCGGGAAAGTTGGTGGAGGAGTGGCAGACTCTTCTTCAGTTTCTGTCATCTCCGAAAAGATATGTAGAATCATTCAAACAAACGCAAACATTCAAAACAGCCGTCCGTCTCTTCCTATTGGTATCGGTTATCGGAAATAAATATTTATTTTCCGGGCCGGAAAATATTTTACAGGGAGTCTGGGTCTCGGCTAAAGATAGCTCTCAAATTTTACGATAGAGAATCAAATTTCCTTAGTCGGAACTTTATCTGGCCTCAAAAATTTGACAGGGAGGGTAGGAACCGATTTTTAAGTCTCTCTGATAAATTTGGTATGTAAATGACTGATTTCAAGCTTTTTGTTGTCGTATTTTTTGAGTTAAGATCTTGATTATGGTATCTTGTTATTAAAATTATTATTTGGTTTGGAAAGTCATTGTCTCTAAGTAGTTTTTTTTAAATTCTATTTTCGTCTCTTCATGGTATATGTGGCATGAAATGTTAGGCATTCTTTTGATGCAACTAAATGCTGTATTTATTTATTTATTACTTATTTTATTTCCAAAAACCTTGACCTCGAACCGGCTTAATTTTGTATTAATGAGTAGAAAGGTCGCTAAAATACATATTAAAAAAATAGCTAAAATTTCTCAAATTTTTTTGAATATATATTTTTTTTCTGATGGACGCTTTGCACTACGGTCAGTACACTTAAGTCGGCCTTCGAAACCAAGCAAGTACTTGTTGTGGTTAGGTGTTAATAGGCGCGAAAGAAAAATATAGGTAAATGAATGCGAGGAAATACTAGCGCGCAGCTAGTAGTACTGCTATCTTGCATGTGTACTAACTAGGTTAAGATTAATGTTTTAAGTTTAGAAAGGCTATTTACTGATGAGGTTTTATTTTTTATTTTTATATATTATTTTATTTTATTTTAGAAAATTAGATATTATGTAATATTAAGTGTAATGGGTATCCGTGTAAATTTTTAGTGCAAGTGACTAAGACTTTCGACTCTGTTTCATTATATTTTAAATTTTATGTGCTAAGTTAATTGATCTTACAAATTCGTAGATTTTATTAATATTCTCTGTAGTGGGGATAGTTAGAGCTTGGATGCGTGTTGTGGTATTAAATGTTCGGGATCTGATGCTGTCAAGTTCTGGACAGTCAGTAATTATATGTGCGACTGTAAGGCTGCCGCCGCAGCTACAAATTGGCGGGATGGACTTTAATAATAAATGTTCATGCGTAAGCGAGGTGTGTCCTATTCGTAGGCGAGTGAACATAGACCATTTGGGCTTGGTTATGTTGGGTGGTATCTTTATGCCACAGGGTTCGCTGTTGAATTGCGTGTACCAATGATTGAAGGTTGTATAATTGGCTGATCTTAATCTTCTTCTTATATATAAAATTCTCATGTCACGGTGCTAATCATTATACTCCTCCGAAATGGCTCGACCGATTTAAGAGAAATTTTGTGTACATATCCTGAACAAAAATTTGGACAAAGGTAAGCAACGGAGCAAACTGATTAGTAAATAGAGTGGTTTACAATTTCTGTTTCTATGGAAATTTGTATGGACGCCTTGGCTAGCACTGGAGCGGTAGCATAAATAGTCTGCCCCGTTGCTTACCTTTGTCCAAATTTAATGGTTAATACCTCATTTTGTTGGAAATTTCATTGGTAATAAAATCAAAACTAAAAAGTTAATCAAAACATTTTTTTTTAATTTTAAACTTTAAAAATGTAACTCAACCTCTAAATTGCATACAAATGGTAGAACTTTAAGTTTGTTTTTCTTGTACCTGAGCAATTATTACTGCCTAATTTAACCAAAAACGATCACATCCAATAAAAACAAAGCCTAATGGTTGAGTTTCGAACATTAAATTCAAATTTACAAAAAAAAAGTTTCGGGTGAGAAACTGTAACATTTGACATTCTTTACCTTTTTTTTTGCCATATTTCTTCCGGTCAGTCAAATTGTTTCAAATTTTCAGAAAACATAGTCAAATGAGTCACCAACAAAATAAAACTAAGATCTTCAGCATGCATTATATAGGGCTCAAAATACAGACCGTTGAAGTATGAAATCGAACATGGTGTTACAGTTTTGCTCCTCAGTGATATATACATATATCTTCTTCTCTTCTTATATAAAATAAAGTGGCAATTCTGTGTTGTGTTTTAACTCAAAAAAGGGCTCATCTAGCTAAATCAAATGTGTAGGCTTTGATCGGACTACTTAGGAGATGGGTTTTGTGAAGTTTACGGACAGCTGCTTTGTTATTTTTGTCAGATGATTTTCGTCAAACATTTCCTGTCGTTCGTATAAATGGCGAGTCTAGAATTGTTAAAATGTACTATATATACTATATGTGCGTGTACTTTTCTCATTTTCCTTTTTTTTATATGAAAAAAAAATGCCACGACCTAGACAAGCAAATATAGGTAGGCGAACGCGTAGTACAAATGCGGTATTACAAAGACGATCACGGACTGCAGATGAATTTAATGTAATGTTTTGGCTGAAACAGTCAGATTGATTATAGTATGTACGGATACATTGGAATGATGGACGCAATATGTCCACATTGTGATGGGGCTAAGTTTCCAGGTGAAACGCCCGGCTTATGTTGTGCTAATAGCAAAGTGAGATTGCCAGCATTAGAAACTGCACCCGAACCATTGTATTCATTAATTTGTGGGACATTTTAAACGTCAAAGCATTTTTTTAGTCATATTCAACTATACAATTCGGCATTTCAAATGACTTCCTTTGGTGCTACTAAACTTATTACAGATCATTTTATGCCGACGTTTAAGGTAAATATTTCAATAGGATTGTCTCATCAATATATGATAAAGTATTCAATTCAATAGTTCTGATCCAACATCCACCTAAAATTTACATACATGTTACAGATCCAGGGCCAGATTTATCATCAAGTTGGTTCGTTATTGCCATACCCACAACGCTGATCATAAATTTTTGCAAATTTATTTTATTGGTGTTGAATATCTTGAATTGGATCAACTTGCAAATTTATTTTATTAGTGATGAAAATCGTGACTTGGATCAACGCTGTACTATTGTTTCGAATACAAAACGTGAAATTCTTCGTGAGCTATAAAGGTTTTTTCATCATCATTTCATTTGTATGAATTTCTAAAGTCACATTTTTGACTTAATTTCTGGTCTGTATGTGCAGAAAAAAATTAGTGCCATGAATTTTTATTCGTATATATTGATGGTTCGTCCACAAGAACAACATTTTGTCTTAAGATGTGGTAACCTGTTTCATCAGTACATCGTTGATATGTATGTCAAAATAGAAACTGAACGTCTTAATTTTGATTTGTTTTAACCAAGCAAAATTAAGATCTGATTAATATATTCATTTGCAAGATGCGATAGCGAATGTTGCTAATGTTAATAGCTCACGGCATATGAACGAATATGCACAAGACGCAATGTCTTATGTACGAAAATATGGTCGACCGGATCTATTTAACACATCACCTAATAATAATGGCAAAACGGCAACCATTAGAATTCGTAGCCAGTACGTTGAACTCGTTGAAATAATCGTTGGGTGGTTCCGTATTGTCCGTATTATTTTCGAAAATGTTCAATGCCCATATAAATGTGGAGTAATTTAGTAAAATCCATTAAATATATTTGCAAGTATGTAAATAAAGGAAGCACTGTTTTTGGTGTTGCTGGTGATAATAGACATGATGAAATTACTCAGTATCAAATGGGGCGCTATATTAGTAGTAATGAAGCAGTCTGGAGGATTATGTCGTTTCCAATACACAAAAGGCATCCTGTGGTTGTTCACTTGGCTGTGCATTTTTATAATGGTGTTTATTTTAATGAAACAAATGTATTTGAAAGAGCAGCACAACCACCACCAACTACATTGACCGCTTTTTTCAAATTATGCGAAACTGATACAATTACAAAGACGTAAACAAGGCACACCACTCGATGGGCATCCAGACATTTTTCAAACAGATGCATTTGGAAGAATATATACTGTACATCCTAACAATGCTGAGTGTTTTTATTTGCGATTGTTATTAGTTAACGTCACTGGCTCAAAATCATTTCAAGAATTAAGAACAGTCAACGGTTATTTGTGTCAAACATATCTTGATTGATTATTGGAGGATGATGCACATTGGGATTTAACACTTTATGATGCATATATTTCAGCTCATTTATAACAAATACGAATGCTATTTGTCATTATTATATCAACATGTATGCCATCAACTCCACTTGAATTATGGAAAAAATATAAAGATTATATGGCAGAAGATATTTTAATTCGTATGCGTAATTATGAAAGAGATCCCAATTTGTTGATTACCTTGGAAATGTACAACAAAGCTTTGATAATAATTAAAAATATGTGTCTAACGATTGCAAATAAATAATTAGGACAATTGTGTATAACCGCACCAAATCGTGAGATGAATAATTTGTTTGATCGTGAATTGCAACGTGAGCATGAATTTAATTCTAATGACTTGGGTTTATTTGTACAATCGAATATAACCAAATTGAATATTCAGCAAACACATGTATGTATATGACACAGTCATACAAGCCGTTTCCAATAATGCAGGTGGATTATATTTCTTGGATGCACCTGGTGGTACAGGAAAAACGTTGGTTATATCATTGATTTTAGCGACGTTACGATCGGAACACAAAATTGCATTATTAGAAGGTGGTCGGACGGACCGCACACTCGGCATTAAAATTGCCATTGAATGTACAGGTGATTGAAACTCCGACTTGCAATATTTCGAGAAATTCCGCTATGGCCAAAGTTTTGCAATTAACGTCAATTATTTTTTTGCGAATAAAAAATTACTAGAAGCATTTAATCGAACAATGCTAGATTTTCGTAGTAAACACAGCTTTTTGGTGGTGCTTTGATATTACTGTCAGGGAATTTTCGTCAATCATTGCCGGTCATTCTTAGATCAACTCCTGCTGATGAAATAAATGCCTGTTTGGAGATATGTAAAAAAATTGGCACTGAACATTCATATGCGTGTTCACTTACAAAATGATCCAGCTGTCCATGACTTTTCAAAACAATTGTTAAATATTGGTGATGGTAAAATATAAATCGACCGTACCGACGGATTGATCGCTGTACCGAGCAATTTTTGTACAATATTCTTCAAAATTACAGAAATCATTATTGGTTATGAGAACGTGCCATTTGAGCACCAAAGATCAATGCCATTAATTTTTAAATTCAAGCGAAACTGCCAGGTGTAGTCACGACATATAAATCAATTGCCAGTGTTATGAATCAAGATGATGCCACAAATTTTCCAGTTGAATTTTTAAATTCATTGAAACCGGGTGGTATGCCACCGAATTGCTTGAATCTGAAAGTTGGTTCTTTGATTATATTATTGCGAAATATTAATCCACAAAAACTGTGTAATGCCACCAGATTGGCACTGAAAAAGTTATTATCAAATTTGATTGAAGCTACTATCTTATCAGATAAATCAAAAGGATAAGTTTGTTTCATACCACGTATCCCTATGATTCCAACTAATATGCCATTTGAGCTCAAACGATTCCAATATCCTGTGAGGTTATCATTTGCGATGTCTATGAACAAGGCCCAAGGACAAACACTTAACATTTGCGGAGTGAATTTGGAAGAATCGTGTTTTTCACATGGCCAACCTTATGTTGCGTGTTCCAGAGTCGGTACCCCCAGCCGTTTTATACTCAAAATGGAAACACAAAAAATATTGTTTACGAAGTGTACATTTTGATTGTCACTCCATAACTCGAGAACGGCTCGACCGATTGCCATACAATTTTTAGGGAAGCCATTCTCGAGTTATGATTTTTTTCCTGAAAAAATTCAACATTTGAAAAAATCATCCATTTAGCGTGTACTCAATATCGAATTCGTTCGTAATGTGTACATTGTTGTTACTGTGTACGGTTCTTTTTTCACATCCCATTTCAATAATGGATGAACCAATACGATGAAATTAATATTATATTAATATTATATTAATATTATATTAATAAATATTTCTTATGATCTTAAGCTATTAAAATTGAATCATCTTAATTAATCAATTAAAAAACACCATATTTTTTAAAAATTAAACCATGTTTTTTTTTTTTACATATTTTCCAAATAAACAAAACAATTTTGTTTTACTTTAATGATTTTTTTAGGAAAGCTTAATTAAATGCAACGCCATAGCAGCAATTAAGAAACGCACGTCGTTATACAATGTACAATGACGTATAAAAAATCGCTGGAAGTATTACACCGTACAATGCAAGATCTACGTCAGAATCAAGACATTTTTGGTGGAGCATTGATCTTATTGTCAGGCGATTTTCGTCAAATATTGCCTGTGGTTCCACGATCAACACCGGCGGATGATGTTTAAAGTCTTCTCTTCTGTGGCGACATGTGCAAAAATGTATATTGAAAATAAATATGCGCGTTCAATTGCACAACGACCAATTTGCAGATCGGTTCTCGAAGCAATTGTTAGATATTGGAAATGGCAAAGTTCGAGTCGATAATACAAATGGATTGATTATATTGCCTAACAATTTTTGTACCATTCTCCAATCAACAGAAGAGTTGATTGAAAGTGTGTTTCCAATTATTGTTCAAAATTACAGGAATCTTAATTGGTTGAGAGAACGCGCAATACTGGCACCAAAAAATGTACACGTCAATGAAATCAATTATCAGATTCAAAAAAAATTGTCAGATGCAGTTACATCATATAAATCTGTTGATAGCGCAATGAATGCAGATGATGCAGTGAATTATCCAATATAATTTTTGAATTCATTGGAACCACCTGTTTGAATTCAAAGGCTCATGAATTATTTTACTGCGGAATTTAAATGCACCAAAATTGTGCAATGGCACAAGATTGGCAGTAAAAAAATTTGTGCCGAGCTTAATTAAAACCACAATATTGACCGGAACAGCGAAAAGTGAAATTATGCTCCTACCACGTATTCCACTGATTCCAACAGACATGCCATTTCAATTTAAGCGTTTGCAATTACCAGTGCGTCTATCATTTGCCATGTCCATCAATAAGGCGCAAGGACAAACGCTTCAAATATGCGGATTAAATTTGGGGGAGCCGTGCTTTTCACATGGACAACTATAAGTAGCCTGCTCAAGAGTTGGAACTCCAAATGGTTTGTTTGTGCTCGCTTCAAATGGGCAAACGAAAAATATTGTATATCCAAATGTTTTGGATTAACATTAATAATTTTGAAAAACAATGCATTCATTTCATAAAAAAAATCAATAATATTTCTTTTTTTTTTTGTTAGTTGCAACGAAGTGCGTTGGGGTCCGCTAGTTGTTTATACAAATATGTTAAATGCAATTTTAAAATAGCTAACAATTAATAAAATATTTGTTATACGTAGCAAAGAACGTAACGGGCCGCTAATATTTCAAATTTATTATTTTTTTCTTTTAATTTCCCGATAGTTCCTATGGTTTCCTAATCTGGCCCGTTCATACTGTCCGCGTAGATTTGAACGGACGGACGTACGGACAGACGGACGGATGGACAGACGGTCGGATGGACAGACGGATGGACGGACAGACGGCCGGACGGACAGACGGCCGGACGGACAGACGGCCGGACGGACAGACGGCCGGACGGACAGACGGCCGGACGGACAGACGGCCGGACGGACATGACTAGATCGACTCGGCTGATCAAGAATATATGTACATACACACATATGTATACTTTATAGCGACGGAAATTACTCCTTCACTAGAATAGAATATAGAATAAAATGCGACATAGTGTTTCCGAAGGCATTTTTTGCGTAAACCGAATCTTCGGACTTGAACATTTTCCATTACGTCACGTTTTTGAGAAATCGGAGATAGAAGCCCCGAAAAACTGCGTCTTTCACAACTGTGTTCGTGTTAAAAACTAAAGGCTGAACCATGCCCTTACAATTGACAAGTTTTTTTTAATCGTTGTACTACGTGGGCTGCTACATATATTTCTGGCCTAATAATGAAAATACGAATATTTATTAAGGAAAATAGTTTTATTGTTTTTCAAAATATTCTCCATCAAGATTTACACACTTTTGCATGCGCTCAAACCAATTTTCGAAGCACTTTTTCCACTCTGATTGACACACCTCAAAAACATGGTTTTTGAATGCTTCAACAGCATCTTCTGGCGACGAAAATCGTTGACCACGCATTTTCTTCTTGATGTGAGGGAATAAAAAGAAGTCATTTGGTGCCAAGTCAGGACTGTACGGCGGATGACCCATCAATTCGACGTTTTGGCCAGTCAAAAAGGCGCTGGTTTGAGCCGATGTGTGAGAGCTCGCATTGTCATGGTGCACAATGATTCGTCTTCCCTTGTTCGTTTTTCGAATTTCACCGAAGACTTCAGGCAAACAAATGGTGGTGTACCAATCAGAATTGACCGTCCTACGTTGCTCAAGAGGAACAGTAGCCACATGACCAGTTTTTGCGAAGAAACAGGCGACCATTTGCTTCGAAGTGCTTCTTCCACGAACAACTTTCGTTGGATTTGGCTCGTCTTGGAAGACCCACACGGTCGATTGCTGTTTTGTTTCGGGCTCATACGCATAGATCCATGATTCGTCACCTGTGACGATCTTATAAACGTCTTTTGAAGCACCGCGATCGTATTTTTTCAGCATTTCTTTACACCAATCCACACGAGCCTTCTTTTGAGCGATTGTCAAATTGTGCGGGATCCAACGAGAACAAACCTTTTTTACAGCCAGGTGCTCATGCAATATCGAATGTATGCTGGTGGAAGAAATGCCTAGGGATGCCTCTATCTCACGGTATGTCACATGACGGTCTTGCATTATTAGTTCACGTACGCCATCGATGTTTTCTGGCACAACGGCTGTTTTTGGACGACCTTCGCGGAATTCGTCTTTGAGGGAGCGTCGGCCACGATTGAATTCGTTGTACCAGTTTTTCACAGTGCTATAGGATGGTGCTTCATAGTCATACAAAGATTTAAGTTCATCGCTGCACTCTTGTCGTGATAATCCACGCCGAAAGTTGTGAAAAATGATCGCACGAAAATGTTCACGAGTTAATTCCATTTTTTTGCGAAATTGATTTTTTTAAGTAACTGTAAACAACACAAATGATAGTCGTACGTCAAACCGTTCTGAGTACGTTTATGCTTAAAAATGTCGAACTTTTCAATGGAAATGTCAGATTCCACCTAACAACACTTAGTGTTGCCTAGGCCAGAAATATATATAGCAGCCCACGTACTGTGGGCAAAAAGTAAGGTGAATTTGTTTGTAAAGTGAAAATTCTTTATTTATTCTCCTGAATCAATTTCATCCCCTTCAAAATAATCCCTTCCCGATAAAATACACTTATGCCAACGTTTCTTCAAATCCTCTAAACAGGCCAAATAGTCCCTTTCCGGTATAGCCATGAGCGCCCTCGTCGATTCCGCTTTTATCTCTTCAATCGACCCGAAACGCGTTCCCCGGAGTGGTCTCTTGAGTAGCCAGAAGTCACACGGAGCCAAATCAGGAGAATACGGTGGTTGCGGAACGATATGCGTCGAATTCTTGGCAGTGTGAGACTGTGCATTATCGTGATGCGCAAAACCAAGAGTTCTTGGCCCATAATTCTGGTCTTTTTCGACGAATTGCTTCACGCAATCGACGCATAACGCTCAAATAATATTCCCTTTTAACAGTTTGGCCAGGTGGAAGGAATTCATAGTGCACCACACCACGAAAATCGAAAAAAACTGTCATCATAACCTTGATTTTTGAACGACTTTGACGTGCTCTTTTCGGTCTGGTCCGACCCTCTTTGAAGTCTTTGTACCACCTATAAACGTATTTCTGGGACATGGTAGAATCACCAAAGGCCTTCAGCAACATTCTCAACGTTTCCGCAGCCGAAATTTCATTCCGCAAACCAAAATTTGATGGCACTTCTCTGCTCAATTAAATCAGACATTGTAAAAATCGACAAATGCACTCTTGATCGTTTGGTAAACACAAGCGTAAATATAGTACTGATACTGACATTGACATGAAATTACAGCCAGATGTCATCAACAGTCCTGCCAACTCAAAAAAAAAAAGACTAGTCCGCCATCTTAAGCCCGCGAATTTTAAATTGAAAATTCGCCTTACTTTTTGCCCAAAAACCCCCGTGTAACGAGTATCAGGTGAATTCGACCAATTTTTAAAAATGGCCGCCATATTGGACTTGCCATTTTGATTTCGTAAAATCTTATATCATATTCGTTATCAGAGACACCGAAATTCCCCTAAACATCATGTTTTATTAAAATAGACTACATTTAAACCCGTATATATAAACACAGTACCTACACTAAAGGTGGATGCGATAAAATCGATAAAAGGCTCATTTTTAAGGGCATGGTTTAGACTTTAGTTCTTAAAATAAGCAAAGTTGTTGCACGTCAGGGTTTAACTGTATTTATTTATTATTATTATTATTTTTTTTTATTGTCTTTATTTGTTTAAGTTTCTAAGGTTCAAATAAAAGATACATTTTTAATGAACACAAATAATTTTAGTTTTTTTGTTTCCGACACGAATAACGAGCTCTACCGCGTCCATAATCGAAAAACTCAAACCTCGAGGCGCTGTAGCAATTGATTGGAATGGCCGGACAGCCGATATTACTAATAAAAACATTTGATTACGCTAATGCTAGGAGACTTTTTGCGATGTTGAAATGAAAATTATGTCTTTAAGGCGGAAAACCAAAAATGGTTTTAAAGAGCTGTTAATTAGTTTTCGCAAAACTAATGATGTGCTCTCGGCGCTGGACTCCCAGTTTAATGGCCTATAGCTATTAAAAGACTCCCCTAAGCGCAATGAAATCATTGTTGAAACACCGATTATGGGCAGATTCCTACAACTCGCAGCATCTTCTCAACAGCGGACTTCCTCGTCACAATCCTCGACACCAATATATCTAACTCCAATGATATTAAGATCGGGTGCGAAAAAAGAATAGGTGTCCGAATGTGCTGCGGGTAAGACCGCAGCTGCAATGAGATCCGTTGAATCCACTGGGGGCCACAATCAATGACCCGTCAGAACCCCGTCCCAAAAGTTTCCCAGGGTAGCAGGCCAGGATTACCGGCCGAAACTGGCAATATAGACAACCAGACTGTATTGCCAAAAGCCACCCAAGAGGCAGATGTTTGTCTCTCGGATTCACCCTTCTCACAGATTGGAGGATGTAACTGTCTATATTTTGAAGACAGAAGCAAGAACAAAAAACAAAGTAAGGTGGAACAATTATTTTTTTCTTAGGGTAGAGATATTTCCTCTTTCAAAATAAATGTCCCTGATGAACTCTTTAGCAGAATATGCTCTGCTGACTTCTGGCCTAAGTATGTCGTCGTTAAGAAGTACGAAAGCTAAAAAAAATCCTACATTTTGTTCCGATAGTCTTTCGTTTGCATCCCAGGTGATTGTGTTCACAGAAACATGGTTAAGTCCGGAGATTCTTAGCTCCGAAGTTTTTCCAACTATGTACACAACGGCTTGATCGGCCTTCCAGGGGAGGAGCGGTGTCCTCATAGCGTTCGACTTTATCCTTACGTCTGAATTATTAACTTTCGGGGAATGCAACGATATTGAATTTCTTTGTGTGAGGCTATCATTTTATGATAGTCTTACTTTTATTACATGTTCCCACACTCCCCCTTGTCGGAACTTCCTATTTATTGAAACCACCTTTCCGCTATTCAGTCTCCAATAGACTTTCGGATAGGGACCATTTAGTAGTTCTAGGTAATTTTAACATTCCTGGAGCTATTTGGTCCACAACCGAATCCTCAAACACACTTTTACTACAGAACGGCACGATTTTATTGATGGCTTGCTTGACATTTCGCAAGTCAACCATGTACGAAATTCTATAGATCGCTTGCTCGATCTCTGCTTTGTCTCTGATTCGGCAAGAGTCAATTTGGTTAGGGTCCCGCCCTTGACGCAACCCGAAGATCCATACCATCCTACTTTCGATGTGACTATCGATATTGGGACTGTTATGGAGAAATAAGTCTGATCGGCCAACTAAGAAAGGCCACTGCTTTCGCAAGGCGGATTTTCGACGGCTGAATAATTTCATATCTGACTTTGATTGGTCCGATCTCTACATGTGCACTGACATGGTGGATGCCATAGATATTTTTTACAATGCAATGAATTTATTTTTTCTCAGTTTTTTCAAACTACTTGTTCTCCGTCATCCGATTCAAACCAGACCTATTCTTATAACATGCCCAAATCAAACCTAATCTTCAGTCCTAGCTTAACCGAAAGCTCCCTTCTTCAACGTGTCAAGCCGGTTTATTCGCCAGGTCCCGACGGAACACCAGGCTGTGTGCTTAGGTATTGTGAAGAGGCCCTGTGCAGTCCCCTTCTAAAATTGTTTACCTTATCCTTAGAAACATCCCAATTTCCCCTTATTTGGAAGGAATCATTCGTCATTCCTCTCCACAAAAAAGGTCGCCAAGTGGATGCTAACAACTATAGAGGAATCTCTAATTTGTCAGCCATCCCAAAACTTTTCGAAAACGTAATTACTCCCCATTTGCAGCACTTGTGTAGATCAGTAATTTCTCCATGCCAACATGGGTTTATTAAACGAAGATCAACGACAACTATTATAAGGGGCTTTTCACAAAATTTGCCGACAGATGTGATATATACTGATTTCAGTAAATCAATCATCAATCTGTCAATCATTGTTAGGAAACTCGACTTAATGGGTTTTCCTGTCGATCTATTTAGGTGGATCTCAAGTTATCTGAATGGCAGAACGCAAAAGGTCCTCTTTAAAAACAACTTGTCGAATGTTCTCCGGGTGACCTCTGGTGTCCCGCAAGGGAGCCACCTGGGTCCCTTACTTTTTACATTATTTATTAACGACTTGCCCACAAATAAATTACAAATAATTAAACTAGTTTCGTTTTCGGCACTAAGCCTTAAAATACCTAGCCATAAAACTAAAGAGCAGCGTGTCGAATTAGAAACTAGTTGAATTATTTGTAATTTATTTTTGTTAACGTTACTATTAATCGTCACAAAATTCGATATCAGAAACTTTTGACGTTGAAGGTTAAGAGGTGCTTTTATATTTGACATCAGAAATTTTTTAAATGAACAAAAACTTATAACAACAATGGGAGACCTATGTATGTACATACTAAAACTGAAATGGGAAAAATTAACAAAAAAAATCCATCCAACGATATATAGCACGTTTCTGTAACTTTAGTCGTTCAGAAGTTATGGGCGCGAGAAATTTCCTGTTTTCCAGCCAAAGTAGCGGAAAACGCCACAATTAGATCAAATTAAAAAAAATATTTAAAACGATTTTTTTAAAATTTAAATTATTTTAAGTTTCCTTTGCTGGTTTTAAATCAAATAAAAACACCTCTTAACGAGGTGAGATTAAAGTGACGATGGCACAGTCAACTCCAAAAATGTCTGATACCAAATTTTATGACGAAAGTGCAAATCAAAATACTTTTCCATTGACATATAGCACGTTTCTGTAACTTTAGTCGTTCAGAAGTTATAGGCGCGAGAAGTTTCCTTTTTTCCCGCCAAAGTAGTGAACAACGCAACAATTCGATTAAATTAAAAAAAAAAAAAAATGGCGATTTCTTTTAAATTTAAATTATATTAAATTTCCTTCGATGGTTTTAAATTTTATTGCATTGTACACGTCTTTATATGACTCTACATGATTTTTTACATAAATGTATGTATAGTGCATGTAAAAGGTTAGGTATATAGGATCTTTGCTTCTAATTTTAATGAGTAATACCTGGAGAAAGCGAATTTTCCCAGATGTGTGTTATATACCAAAAGTTGAGCAATCTCAAGAGCTATATGGCCTTAAGTGACTATCAAAATCGTTAGAATCATTTTTAAGAAAACTTCAAAAACTTAAAAAAAAATATTAATTTTAATTATAAATTCTTAAATATTATATTTAGATAAATTATGTCAAGGCAAAGCTATTATCCATTCAAAATACCTTTGTAACGGCATATAGCACGTTTCTGTAGATTTAGTCGTTTAGAAGTTATGGGCGAGGGAAATCTGGCTTTTTTAGCTGTTTTCCCGCCAAACTAGCGAGAAAACCAAAAAGTGGTAGGACAAAAGTTGTTTAGCTCGAGCTGTTTAATAAAATAAAAGTGGTTCCAGGACTCTAAAACAAAAAAATCGACAGACGCACAGACCCACAGACAGACAAACAACAGGACAAACGTTTTCATTTCGGAAAGGTCGTTAAAATCTTGTTTATTGAATATCTTTTGAACGGAGTACCGCATCAGGATGATCGAGGTGTCATTCGACGCGTAAAAAATTTGGGGATTTTAGCTCCACCGGCCCCAATAGCTCAAATTTTCAAAATGTTCAATTTCGCACTTTCACTCTCATTTCTCCTAAACTAATCTTAGTATGCAGTTTCAAAGAGCTTTACAATACCTTTTGATCAATATATAAATGGTTCTGATCGGACTATCGTAGCAGATTTTCATTTCTACGGCTGTATATAGTAGTCTCCTTGCGCACCACAGTCTCGGTGCTCATCGTCACTACGTGGACTGCCGTCCACAGTGATAAATAAATAACAGTGTTCATGAGAAATGGGAGTATATTGAGGGTAATAGAAAACGATCACAGACATACAAAAACTTTGCAAGGTGAACCACCAAGACTCCAAACCTAAAACATTACTTGTTAATAATCGACAAATTCGCATTTTAATATTTAAAAAAACATTTTTAACACTACAATGCTTGTTTGGGTGTTTTAGTAACAGCCCTCGTAAAAACCGAACACTGAGACCTTCAATTCGTTGACATGGTATGTCTCATAATTGTTTGCAATACGTTTCAATTAGGCAAGGCAATTCAATTGAATTTTTATTTTTTTGAATGCTACCGTCAAAATTGTTTTTATTGACTTGTTATTACACGATATGAAAGCATTTACAAAAACTAATACGCACTTGAAGTGTGCAAAATACGACTATATATGGGCATTTCGAGAAAAAGGTCAACCAGGCCTCAAAACTAAAATGTTCGTCATGATCGTATTTTTATATCCTTGCAGATATTATAATTTTGACCAATTTTGGGGCAGACAACTTAATTATATATATGTTAACATCCGCTTTGCTACCTTTATATTTTGCGCAGAAATGACGAATGATTCATTCCAAATAAGTAAAATTGGGATGTTTTTAAACATAAGGTAAGCAATTTCAGAAAGGGATTGCATAGGACCTCAGCACAATACCATACGTTTAAAAGAAGCGAGCTTTCGTTTAACCTATTTTTAAATGAAAGCATGAAAGGATTATTACACATCCCTACGTATAAAGTTGAAAAAATTATAAAACTTTTTTATTTACGTTTAATAAAATTGTCATGTGAAATAAAATAACAAAAATTATTTTATATAAACTCAATTAAAGGGGGGACTTGATACGAATGGAAGACCTGGTCAAGAATATGAAATAACTTTGACGGACGATTGACATAAGGAGATCGCGTATAAGGGTGGGGAAATTGTCCAAAACACAGCCCGATCGTATATCGATCAAGGACAGTCGACATTACGACAGTGGAGAGGAAAGTGACGTCCAGAGAACCCACCCCGAATAGGCGAGCTTATGCCGGCAAGCTAGCGAGCCGAACCTAAGGTGCATTTCAAAATGATAAGACACAATGATTTTCTTCAATATTTTTTTTTTTTTTGAATATTTTTTTCCATAGGAAAAATATAAACTTTTTCTTCATAGAGGTGTTTTGAAATCTTCAAAATATTAAATTATGTGAAAAAAATAGCTAAAAACGTGAACAAGTAGGTATATTTTTAAGGTAATGTACCTTTTATAAAGTTATAATTTTACAAAAAAAAACATTTTTATGTTTTTTCGTGACCTATATTTTAATTTTTAATAATTTTAGCCAACTCGTGGTCCATAGTCAACCTGATCTTCATATACAGAAATCAGATTTGCTGATTATCAATTGCCAAATACACAGTTAGTTTTTGTCAGAAAACAAATGCAGCAGGTTTGTTTATAGAGTCTGTTTCGCTCTTACGAAGAAGATAATTAGTTTCTTAAATTTTTCCAAAATGGATCGATTTTCAATGATCCAATTGCAGACTGCAAGGGTATACAAACTCCGGCTCACCTAACTTAGCTTTCTTTCTTGTTTCCATTAATTTCGCGATCATTTCAGTGGCAGCTATAGGATAAAGTGGTCTGATTTCGGCCGTTCCGACATATATACTGCCTGCAAAAGAAATAAACCTATGCTGATAGTTCAAATTGAGAGGCTAGTTTTGAGTAAAAACCGACAGATCGACAGATGGACAGGGCTAGATCGACACGGCTGGTGATGCTGATCAAGAATATAAATACTTTATGGGCTCGGAGATGCCCCCTTTACTGCGTTGCAAATATCATTGCAATATTATAATACCCTCTTCAAGGGTTTAATTAAAAAGAGCTTACTTACTATTATGCTATGGGTACGGAGAACAAAATATTGCTCTAACTCTTAAAGTCTCTGAGATTGACCAAGACGGACGGACAAACAGACGGACATGGCTAGATCGACTCGTTTGGTGATCCTGATCAAGAATATATGTATATACTTTATGCCTCCTTTACTGCCTTGCAAATATCATGACAAAATTATAATACCCTCTGCAAGGATATAATCATCTGTGCGTACGTACCCTACACATTGGGAAAAACGGATGATAAACATAAGAGTTATTTAACGAGAAAGAAAGCTTACTTCGGTAAACCGAAGTTGGTATACCCTTGCAGTCTGCAATTGGATCATTGAAAATCGAACCATTCTAGTAATGTTGAAAAAATATCGAATTTTGTAAATTTTAAATTTTACATGTAGAATTTTACATTTTCATATAAATCGACCGATCGCTTCTATGGCAGCTATATGATATAGTTGTCCGATCTTAAAAAATGAAAACCGTAATTCTAGAACCATAAAAACTGCTATATCTCAAAATTTAGAGAAATACGTTTAAAACAGAGAAGTTAAAATTGTTGTTATATTAATTTCGCCATCATTCCTATGGCAGCTATAGGATATAGATGTCCGATTTCGGCCGTTCCGACATAAAGACTGCGTGCTAAAGAAATAAGACTATGCTAAAAATTTCAGCTCGATAGCTCAAAAACTGAGAGACTAGTTCGCGTTGAAACCGAAAGACGGACAGACAGACAGACGGACATGGCTAGATCGACTCGGCTGGTGATGCTGATCAAGAATATATATACTCTATGAGGTCGGAGATGCCTCCTTCACTGGTATAAAAATTAATTTTAATTCTAAATTTTAATTTGTCAATGCAAAGTAATTATCATATCAAAATACCTTTCCAACGACATACTACTGTGGGCAAAAAGTAAGGTGAATTTGTTTGTAAAGTGAAAATTCTTTATTTATTCTCCTGAATCAATTTCATCCCCTACAAAGTAATCCCCTCCCGATAAAATACACTTATGCCAACGTTTCTTCAAATCCTCGAAACAGGCCAAATAGTCCCTTTCCGGTATAGCCATGAGCGCCCTCGTCGATTCCGCATTTATCTCTTCAATCGACTCGAAACGCGTTCCCCGGAGTGGTCCCTTGAGTTTTGGGAAGCCAGAAGTCACACGGAAGTCACACCAGAAGTCACACGGAGCAAATCAGGAGAATACGGTGGTTGCGGAACGATATGCACTCTTGATCGTTTGGTAAACACAAGCGTAAATATAGTACTGATACTGACATTGACATGAAATTACCGCCAGATGTCATCAACAGTCCTGCCAACTAAAAAAAAAAACTAGTCTGCCATCTTAAGCCCGCGAATTTTAAATTGAAAATTCACCTTACTTTTTGCCCACGGTAGTATAGCACGATTCTGAATTTTAGTCGTTCAGAAGTTATGGGCGCAAGAAAACGATTCATTTCCGGTTTTCCCGCCAAAGTAGCGGGAAACTAAAAAATTAGATCAAATTAAAAACAAACATTTTAAAACGATTTCCAAATTAGAAATATTTTAAGTTTCGTGGTATCTACCTGTATTATTACATAAATGTATGTAAAATGCATGTAAAATGTTAGGTATATGGGATCTTTGCTATTAATTTTAATGAAAAAGATAATTTTCCCAGATATGTGTTTTATACAAAAAGTTGAGCAACCTCAAGGGCTATGTGTCCTTGAGTAACTATCAAAATCGTTAGTCATTATTGAAAAAAAATTTGCGCGGAGATATGTCGCTATGCCTATTTATTCCGCGCGGAGATATGACGCCAACGTCTGCGCTATGCCTATTTATTTTGTATTTTTGGGCACACTCAAATTTAAAAGGGGCTACAACATTTAGCTCGAAAAATTCTGGAAATTCCAACGAGCTCGGCAACAAGCGAGAGTGTTTTCCACTTCTGGCCAAATTTTAAACGAGCGCTGTACTCGTTTAGCTCAAATTTAGATAAGCCATTGTTCCTGTATAAACATATGTTAAAACTTAATTAAAATCATTTAAAAATCATACTTTTAATATTTCGTGTTGGGCAGTGTTGGGTCCTGTTCAAACAAACTATTGCCACGCGTGTTCGTGCGTGTTGAACATGTTTATTTTCGTAGCGGGGTGGGACGTGCCATGGCCATCTCTATCTGGAACCACATTTATTTTATTGAACAGCTCGAGCTAAACAACTTTTGATCTACCACATTTTGGATTTCCCGCTAGTTCGGCGGGAAAACAGCTAAAAAAACTAGATTTCCAGCGCCCATAACTTCTAAGCGACTTAAGCTTCAAAAACGTGCTATATGTCGTTAGAAAGGTATTTTGAAATGATAAACGATTTGCCTTGAGTTTAGTTTATCTTAATATAATATTTAAGAATTTATAATTAAAATTAATTTTTATTTTTAAGTTTTTGAAATTTTTTTTCAATAATGACTAACGATTTTGACAGTTACTCAAGGACACATAGCCCTTGAGGTTGCTGAACTTTTTGTATAAAACACATATCTGGGAAAATGATCTTTTTCATTAAAATTAGTAGCAAAGATCCCATTTACCTAACATTTTACATGCATTTTACATACATTTATGTAATAATAGATACCATCAAACGAAATTTAAAATATTTGTAATTTGGAAATCATTTTAAAATGATTGTTTTTAATTTGATCTAATTTTTGAGTTTCCCGCTACTTTGGCGGGAAAACCGGAAAAGAATCGTTTTCTTGCGCCCATAACTTCTGAACCACCAACAATTTAGAAACGTGCTATACTACTGTGGGCAAAAAGTAAGGTGCATTTTCAATTTAAAATTCGTGGGCTTAAGATGGCGGACTAGTTTTTTTTTTTTAGTTGGCAGGACTGTTGATGACATCTGGCGGTAATTTTATGTCAATGTCAGTATCAGTACTATATTTACGCTGATTTGCTCCGTGTGACTTCTGGTGTGACTTCCGTGTGACTTCTGGCTTCCCAAAACTCAAGGGACCACTCCGGGGAACGCGTTTCGAGTCGATTGAAGAGATAAATGCGGAATCGACGAGGGCGCTCATGGCTATACCGGAAAGGGACTATTTGGCCTGTTTCGAGGATTTGAAGAAACGTTGGCATAAGTGTATTTTATCGGGAGGGGATTACTTTGTAGGGGATGAAATTGATTCAGGAGAATAAATAAAGAACTTTCACTTTACAAACAAATTCACCTTACTTTTTGCCCACAGTAGTATGTCGTTGGAAAGGTATTTTGATATGATAATTACTTTGCATTGACAAAATGTATCTAAATATTATAATTAAATTTAGAATTAAAATTAATTTGTATACCCTTACAGAGGGTATTATAATTTTGCCATGATATTTGCAACTCAGTGAAGGAGGCATCTCCGACCCCATAAAGTATATATATTCTTGATCAGCATCACCAGCCAAGTCGATCTAGCCATGTCCGTCTGTCTGTCTGTCCGTCTTTCGTTTTCAACGCGAACTAGTCTCTCAGGTTTTGAGCTATCGAGCTGAAATTTTCAGCATAGTCTTATTTCTTTAGCACGCAGTATATATGTATGTCGGAACGGCCGAAATCTGACTACTATATCCTATAGCTGCCATAATATTATATTAAGATAAACTATGTCAAGGCAAATCTGTTATCATTTCAAAATACCTTTCTAACGACATATAGCACGTTTTTGAAGCTTAAGTCGCTTAGAAGTTATGGGCGCTGGAAATCTAGTTTTTTTAGCTGTGGTAGAGCAAAAGTTGTTTAGCTCGAGCTGTTCAATAAAATAAATGTGGTTCCAGATAGAGATGGCCATGGCACGTCCCACCCCGCCACGAAAATAAACATGTTCAACACGCACGGCAATAGTTTGTTTGAACAGGACCCAACACTGCCCAACACGAAATATTAAAAGTATGTTTTTTAAATGTTTTTAATTAAGTTTTAACATATATTTATACAGGAACAATGGCTTATCTAAATTTGAGCTTAATAAACGAGTACGGCGCTTGTTTAAAATTTGGCCAGAAGTGGAAAACACTCTCGCTTGTTGCCGAGCTCGTTGGAATTCCCAGATTTTGTCGAGCTAAATGTTGTAGCCCCTTTAAATTTGAGTGTGCCCAAAAATACAAAAAAAATAGGCATAGCGACATATCTCCGCGCAGACGTTGGCGTCATATCTCTGCGCGGAGATATGTCGCTTCAGAACGTCATATCTTTGCGCGGAGATATGTCGCTTCAGAACGTCATATCTATGTCCGCATGGAGTTCGGCCTCATATCTCCGCGTGGAGATATGTCGTTTCAGAACGTCATATGTCAGCGCGGAGTTATGACGCCAAGCTCCGTGCGGAGATATGACGTTTTGGAAACGACATATCTCCGCTCAATTCTGGGCGGTCATATGTCGTTTCCAAAACGACATATCTCCGCACGGAGTGCGGCGTCATATCTCCGCGCGGAGATATGTCGTTTTAAAAACGACATATATCCGCGCGGATTTTCGCGTCATATCTCCGACTGTTCGGGAAGCGCTCGAGTAATTTATTTCCAAAATAACGCATATTTTTACGTTCTTAGAGAGGCGACAGTTGTGTAAGGAATCGTAACGATCCCTTACAAAAGCCCTAAGAGCACGCGGGATCGACAGAAGAGAAAGCAGTAGGAGAGAAAGCAGGAGAGAAAGCAGTATAAGAGAAATCAGTAGAAGAGAAAGCAGTATAAGAGAAAGCAGTAGAAGAGAAAGCAGTAGAAGATAAAGCAGTAGAAGTGATTGAGTGGGAGCGGAGAAAGGGAGAGAAAGCTTTCGTCAGAGCGGGTAGTCAGCGCATAGCGAGATATTTTTATTTTCATAAACTTTTGGACGCTATATGGTTAAGGAAGAGTTCCGTTATCAAATTCCCAAAATAAGAATTACCAGATTAGGCTTAAAATCAGACAAATTCAAATAATTAAGCCAACTGTGCCAAGACTTTTGTTTCACGAAATACGTTAATTTTTATACCCTTGCAGAGGGTATTATAATTTTTCCATGATATTTGCAACGCAGTGAAGGAGGCATCTCCGACCCCATAAAGTATATATATTCTTGATCAGCATCACCAGCCGAGTCGATCTAGCCATGTCCGTCTGCCTGTCTATCCGTCATTTGGTTTCTACGCGAACTAGTCTCGCAGTTTTTGAGCTATCGAGCTGAAACTTTCAGCATAGTCTTATTTCTTTAGAACGCAGTATATATGTCGGAACGGATTACTATATCCTATAGCTGTCATAGGAATGATGGCGAAATTAATGTAAACAAAATTTCCGTTCCGACATATATACTGCGTGCTGAAGAAATAAGACTATGCTGAAAATTTCAGCTCGATAGCTCAAGACCTTAGAGACTAGTTCGCGTAGAAACCGACAGACAGACAGACATGGGGTCGGAAATGCCTCCATCACTGCGTTGCAAATATCATGGCAAAATTATAATACCCTCTGCAAGGGTATAATCAACAAGTAAGAAAGCTACAGGAGAGTGCTCGACTGTGAGATACCCAGTACCCAGACGTTTGTTGGTTTAGATACTCCTTAATTAAAAATTAAATCGGCGCTCGAATTAGCTCCCGACTTAATAATAAATTTGCGCCATTTTTTTGGTCAACAGTCGATCTTTTTTCTCTTTCACACATACTTGTTTTTTGCGTCTCTGTTACAATAAAGAAACCGCCTTCTGATTGAAAAAGTCTGGAGGCTATTAGAAGTATCAATCGCTGTCTATTGCGCAATGAGGAGCACAGCCCAGGCGTCTAAGCGATGGGCCATCGTTTTATTATGCAAGAAGTTCTGAGTTCTAATCCCGCTCATGCCAAAGAATTTTTTTACATTTTTATTTAAGATTCTTATTCATTTTTTCTGCTCTTTATTCAATTAATACATTTTATACCAGTTCGGCAAAGTTGAGTTATGAAAGTGATTTTTTTTATTTTTTGTCATTTCTTGGTCACGCTCGTTCTTTTCTGTAGTTTGGCGCAATTTTGTTGGTCAATAGTCGATCTCTTTTCTCTTTCACACACTTTTCTATGACAATAAAAAGCATGTTTTCATTAAGAAAATGTAGAAGCTATAAGATGTGACAATCTCTGGCAATTTTATTTCAGTTCTGCCAAAATTAGGTTAACAGTTGTCGAAGCATACTTAGTATGAAAATGGCGCTTCATATGTAACATATGTAATGGCCCTGTTGTCAAAGCAGCCGGTGCATCTACATTTTGCAAAATTGGCACGAGCTCAATCCCACACAAAACCAAAATATTTTCTGTTTTGTATTTTTATTCTAACATTTTTTTCTAGTTCTCCGGGTATATAAACAAAGGAAAAAGGAAGAAATGCAAAAAAAAACAGATAAAAAAAACAATAAAAAGTTTTGGAGAGGTCGGGGCTCGAACCCACGACCTAGACGGCTACAGGCTACTCAGCAGCGCCTTAGGGGGGGTTTTAAAATTCGAACCTTATTGCTAATATCTCCCATGTTTATCATCCGATTTTACTGAAATTTTCAGGAAACGTCCGCTCTATTTTATTAATTTTTTTTATTTATTAACTTTTACCCGAAAAAAACGAGTATAGCTTATTTAACGTTTTTTATGATTTTTGAGGGCGGAAGTGGGCGTGGCCAAATTTTAAAACAAACTTGATCAGCGTGCAACAGATTCCAATGTTGTCACCAAATTTGGTAACTCTAGCTCTTATAGTCTCTGAGATCTGTTGTTTCACACGGACGGACAGACGGACAGACGGACAGACGGACAGACGGACATGGCTAAATCGACTCGGCTGGTGATACTGATCAAGAATATATATACTTTATGGGGTCGGAGATGCCTCCTTCTGCCTGTACATACATTCTCGGTTGGCACAAACTTATAATACCCTTGTACCATATGGGTACCGGGTATAAAAATGGAAACCAATCAAAAAAGCAATTTTTTTTCTGGGCAACTAACATTCAAAAATAGAAAATGTATACCCAAACTTCTAGTATCTAGAAATTTGTTTCTTATATTTAAGAAGTTTTGCCATTATTGCAAGAAAAAATACCCTAACATTTAGGGAAAATGTCCCTTAATACAACGGATAAATAGCCCTAAGTCTAGGAAAAATTTGCCTTTGATTTTAGGAAAGTTTTCCCATATTTATATTCATCATAAAAACAAGAAAAATCGCCCCTAATTTGAGAAAGATTTTTTTTCCTGATTTTAAGTCAAATTGTTCTTAAAACTAGGGCGAGTTTACTTTGGCGCCTATTTTAGAGCGATTTTCTAAATATACGTGCAAAAAGCTGGTTTTTAAAGGCGATTTTAGGTAAAAAAGCATTGTCGGTGAAATTAAATAGCACACGGACATGGAAAAATCAAAATGTTGACAAATGTTGCTAGAAACATATTGATCAACATTAAAAAAGGACAAATGTTTGCTAGGAACATGTTAACTAACACCCAAAAAAGACAAATGTTACACTGCACACACACTGTACTGTGGGGTCGAGTTTCATAGGCCAACAATCAAAAAACAAAAGTGCAAATTTTGGTCTTATAATGTACTTATATCGTTTCTTAGAATGTCAAGCTTTTATGGGCAACTCATTTTTCATTTATTTGTCACCTAGTCTTCAAGAATAGGATTATGGGGTTATACCAGTGTAACACATGAAACAAGTGGGAAAGCAACAGTCGAGTGTGACCGACTGTGAGATACCTGGTACCCAAACCATTGTTTTTTTTTTTTATTCCTTTCCTGTTATTTATTGAATCTTCTACTCTTCGAGACTAACAATAAGTGTGTCAAATCTTATATTAATAACCTAACTAACAGTTATATGACTGGCACAGAGTTATATGACCCTGAAAATTGTTACTGGGTTGGAAGGTCGTTTCGTAGTAGGCGGGTTCTGCTGGAAACCCGAGTCAAGCCTCTTGCCAGATGATTGGGGTGCACAGTGAGTTTTTTATTGTAGGTCGTCTTTTGCTTGTCTATTTCATCTTTTACTGCAAGAATGCCGAGATCCCTATGGATGTTTTGGTTGCGAATATATCATGGTGCCCCAGTGAGAGTTCTCAGGATTTTTGATTGCGCGCGCTGTATGGTGTCTATGTTGCTGCTGCTCGCGTTTCCCCACAGCTGGGGAGCCATATGTCCAGATAGGCTTTAGCGTGGAGTTGTAGAGCAGGACCTTGTAGTCCAGACGCAGTGGCGATCGGGCGTTTAAAATCCAGTGGAGGTTGCTGACTTTTAGTTTAAGATGTAGTTTCTTGCATTCGATGTGTCTTCGCCAGGTTAGTCGTCTGTCGAGGTGGACGCCGAGATACGTTACTTCGTTGAATTGGGGAATCTGCGTACTATTCAAGGATACTGGGGAGCATGTTTGCCTGTTAAGAGTAAAAGTTATGTGTTTACATTTTTGTTCGTTTATTTTAATACGCCAATCTGATAGCCACTTCTCAACTACCATGAGGTGACTTGCTAGTTGGGCTGTTGCTCTATCGAAAGCTTGAGATACATCGAGAAATACTGCGCTGCAGTATTCCCAATGCTCGCTGTGCGTATCTCTGATGTTATTCGGTTGACTTGTTCGATTGTGCCATGGTTTCGACGGAAGCCAAATTGATGAGCCGGGATAACATGAAAAAAGAAACAGAATTCCTAGGTCATGTTGTAACTACTAACGGTATCAAGCCCAATCCAAATAAAACCAACGCTATTACAAATTTCCCACTACCAAAGACTCCAAAACAAATAAAATCATTTTTGGGATTATGTGGATTCTATCGCAAGTTCATTCCAAACTTCGCTAACATAGTTAAACCCATGACCATTAAATTGAAAAAAGGAGCAACGATAGACACAAAAAATAAAGATTACATAGCAGCATTTGAAAGGTTAAAAGTACTTATTACATCAGATCCGATTTTAATCTACCCTGATTTTAGTAAACCTTTTTCCCAAACTACTGACGCTAGTAATATTGCCATCGGTGCAGTTTTGTCTCAAAATCATAAACCCGTTTGTTATGCCAGTAGAACTTTGAACGAACATGAAATAAACAATGTCACTATAGAAAAAGAACTTCTAGCCATAGTTTGGGCAACAAAATATTTCAGATCATACCTATTTGGAAGATCTTTTGAAACACTGAGTGACCATAAACCCCTTGTCTGGCTCAATAACATCAAAGAACCAAACATGAAACTAGAAAGATGGAAAATCAAATTAAACGAATTTGATTATAAAATTAAGTATCTTCCGGGAAAAGAAAATTATGAGCAGACGCTCTATCCTGTACCAAAATAGAAGAATTAATGCTTGGTGAAGTTGCCAACAGTGTAGATGCAACTATACATAGCGCTTCTGAAGATAATCTTAATTATATACCCATCACAGAGCGAGCATTCAATTATTTCTCTAGACAAATAGAATTAGAGAAGGGAGACAACGATGAAACTGAGGTGAGGCATTATTTTCACAAATTGAAAATCAAAATAACTTACAAGGAAATGACAGATGATTTTGCTAAAAACATCATTAAAGAATATGTATGCACTAAGAAAAGCGCAATTTATTTCCATAATGATGAGGATTTCTTAACATTCCAAAGGGCATATGTACAAATAATAAGTCCCAACCATTTAACGAAATTGGTAAAATGCACACTTATATTAAAAGATATTCTGACTTACGCGGAATTCAAAAATATGATATTAAAAATGCATAAGGAACTTCTACACCCAGGAATCGAAAAAACTATCAACTGGCTTAAAGAAGAACATTATTATCCAGATAGCCAAAAGTTAATACAAAATTAATACAATGAATGTGAAATCTGCAACATTTCAAAAACGGAACACAGAAATATAAAACTGTCATTTGAAGTTACTCAAGAAATACTTAACGCAAGAGAACGATATGTAATTGATTTCTGTATGGATGATAACCAGCAATTTTTATCTTGTATAGACATATATTCGAAAATCGTTTTTTTTTTTTTTTTTTTTTTTTTTTTTTTATACTTTGCTGTTAT
Organism: Drosophila rufa; assembly: GCA_018153105.1. Taxonomy (NCBI): domain Eukaryota; kingdom Metazoa; phylum Arthropoda; class Insecta; order Diptera; family Drosophilidae; genus Drosophila; species Drosophila rufa. Next base: position 657,997 of record JAECXS010000003.1, on the reverse strand, counting down.
TTATTGAATCTTCTCCATTTAGAGACTAACAATAAGTGTGTCAAATGTTATATTAATAACCTAACTAACAGTCATATGACTGGCACAGAGTTGTATGGCCCTGACAATTATTGCTGGGTTGGAAGGTCGTTTCGTTGTAGGCGGGTTCTGCTGGAAGCCCGAGTCAAGCCTCTTGCCAGATGATTAGGGTGCACAGTAAGTTTTTTATTATAGGTCGCCTTTTGCTTGTCTATTTCATCTTTTACTGCAAGAATGCCGAGATCCCTATGGATGTTTTGGTTGCGAATATACCATGGTGCCCCAGTGATAGTTCTCAGGATTTTTGATTGCGCGCGCTGTATGATGTCTATATTGCTGCTGCTCGCGTTTCCCCACAGCTGGGAGCCATATGTCCAGATAGGCTTTAGCGTGGAGTTGTAGAGCAGGACCTTGTAGTCCAGACGCAGTGGCGATCGGGCGTTTAAAATCCAGTGGAGGCTGCTAGCTTTTAGTTTTAGATGTAGTTTCTTGCATTCGATGTGTCTTCGCCAGGTTAGTCGTCTGTCGAGGTGGATGCCGAGATACGTTACTTCGTTGAATTGGGGAATCTGCGTACTATTCAAGGATACTGGGGAGCATGTTTGCCTGTTAAGAGTAAAAGTTATGTGTTTACATTTTTGTTCGTTTACTTTAATACGCCAGTCAGATAGCCACTTCTCAACTACCATGAGGTGACTTGCTAGTTGGGTTGTTCCTCGGTTTGGGCACTTCGAGCGACTTAGGATCGCAGTGTCGTCAGCGAACGTGGGTGTTGTTAGCCACTCGTTCGTAGGTATATCCGCCCAAGTGCGCTGCCTTGTGGAACTCCGGCTTCGATAGTGTACTCGTCAGATGTTGTTGCGTTGCACCTCTGCAAAGACTCTGTTGTAAAGATACGACTCAAGTAGCTTATGAGTGTATGTAGGCAAGTGTGTTTTGATTTTATGCATGAGGCCATTTAACCAGACTCTATCGAAAGCTTGAGATACATCGATAAATATTGCGCTGCAGTATTCCCGATGCTCGAAGGCTGTGCGTATCTCTGATGTTATTCGGTTGACTTGTTCGATTGTGCCATGGTTTAGACGGAAGCCAAATTGATGAGCCGGGATAACATTGTGTGCTTCCAGGTATGGTATTATGTGTGTTAGAAGGCATTTCTCGAACAGTTTGGACAGACACGATAATAAACTTATTGGTCTGTAGGATGACAGGATTGTGTGGTTTTTTCCGGGTTTCGGTATCATTATGATGATAGATTTTTTCCATTTCCTTGGGTAGTAGCCAAGGCATATAATTCCATTGAAGATTTTACAAATGACCTCAATAGCAGAGTTTGGAAGTTCAATTATAATTTTTGGAGTTATTAAGTCACCGCCCGGAGCCTTTTTGGTTTCAGTTCCCCAATGACTTTTGCGATCTCATTCGGCTGACACGATGTTGGTGAAGACATAGTATTAGATTCGGTTTGTGGTAGGACAAATGGACTAGTGGCCTGGTTGGGCTGGAAGACGCTTCGGAGATGTGAAGCAAATTTTTCGGCTCGATCTTCGTCGCTGCGGGCCCAGCAACCTGTAGAGTTTCTTATCGGGGTGACGGTTTCGATTGGAGAGCTTAGATTTGGGTGAGCCCTTCACAAAGGATGCTTTGTACTAATTGGCGTAAGTTTTTCGATGCACCGTAGTTGTGCCTTTTCAGCGTCTTGTTTCAGAGCTCGGTTTAGTAAGAGAGTGACTTGTTTAGGACGTTGTTTTGAAGATGGCGGTGTTTGGTTTGCGAAGCACGTCGCAGACGCTTTTTTTCCAGGACAAGCTGTTCAATTTGTTGATTAGTTTTGAATTTGTTGGGTTGTACGTCCTTCCCTTGTGGTGTTGAAGTAGTGGCTGCTGCAGTGAGTACGTCCTCAAGAGCAGCAATAGAGCAGTCGATATCCGCATCGATGTTGAGCTGCGGGGTTAGTTCAATGTGGGAACTTACATATTTCTTATATTTAAGCCAGTTAGTTCTGCGCGACGTCAGCCCTTGGGATTGATCTGTAGTTTCTGGGCTTTGAAGAAGAGTTATTAGTACTGGCGAATCGTCTGATAAAAGATCCGAAAGCGCTTTGGCACATATAATGTTGCGTGAAATATTTTTTGTCACCGCAAGTCTATTAAGTCTGGAATCTTTCTGGGGTCTGCTGGCAACATAGTCCAATTTGTTGCTCAAGTTTATGATTGCATTATTTAATTGCCTTCCTTTGGGAGTCACGAGACGCGATCCCCAGTGCGTATGATTGGCATTATAGTCTCCTGCAGCTATGAAGCGATCTCCAAGTGAGATGAATTGTCCTTCCGAGATTATAAAGCGAGGCGGGCAGTAGACAGTGGCTATGGAGAGGTTGCCGTTACCTGACTGCACTTTAATAGACGTAGCCTGCAAGTAATTAGTTAAATACCTTTGGTAAAAGTGGTGCTTTATGCGTTCTCTGACTAGGACGCCGGTCCCGCCATGGGCTTTACCATCTGGATGATCTGTACGGTAGAAGGAGTAACCTCTCATTTGGAAGTTGTATTTGCTTGTACGGTGCGTCTCTCCAAGCAGCATAACGTCGATATGATTTTCATTCAGGAACTGTGTTATTTCAAGTTTATGCCGTGAAACGCCATTGGCGTTCCACATGATTATTCGTAGTCTAGACATCAGTTATTTGGACTACTGAGCTACAAGCAGCTGTACACCATGTTCTGGTTTATAACAAGTGTTTGCATGGTCGTTTTCATGAAAGACATTTGGGGTGTTCCCTATACGTCTAACTGACTGAATTTATCGAATGAAAAAATCGAATCGGTGACAGCTGTCCCATACAAATTGAAATGTTCGATAAATTCATTCAGTTAGCAACCCGGAGGTGGTTGAAAAAATCGTCTTACTGACTGAAAAGCTAGTGTGCCTTTATTTTTTAATAATTTTAATTTTAATGCAATATCTTTGTTTCCTGGAGTAGAACGCTTCAGGATCTTCCGTTGGCTTCTCCGCCAGCGGAATTCTGCTGCCATCGACAAACCCAATGCAAAATTGTTATTCGTTCCATGTTTCTGACACTATTGATGATCGCTCGTCCAGGTTTGGCCAGCATATATACGTTTTGGCCAATTTTAAAATGACTTTATAGGTGCACTTCATTATAGTGCCTCCATCCCCGAGCCCAAAAAATGACGCAGTTTTTACAATCGAACTGCCTATGCGGTAGGATCCAAGTCGTTAAAGGACAATCATTATATAGCTGTTACCAGCTCAAATAACTTTGTTTTCTTGCTTTTAAAAAGCATTTTCCTCGATTGTTTACAAAAACAGAGAGCCGTGCAAAGTCAGCAGACGAATTTTTTTCGGGTCGTTCCTTATACGTCTAAATATATCGGCGATAGTTTCAGTCGTTTTGCGATAGTTAGTCAGCTGTCCTGCGGCTTTCTGAACGTTTTCTAGATTAGACTGGAGGGCGTTTTCCATACCTGTTCGGAGGGCATCGGCGTAGGACAAGCCCTTCTGGGTATTCAGCGGACCACATGAGGATCTTTTGGACTGGGCAAAAAATACTTCCGGCGTCGTTTGTGAGCTAGTGTACACGTTTCGTGTATTCTGATGGCGCGTTGCTGTCACTCTTCTCATGCGACTCTTCAACTCCTTGTAGACCACACAGTCCCTGTAGTTTGCGGTATGGTTTCCTCCGCAGTTCCCACATTTCTTCTTGTGGAGGTCTTCCTTGTTAGCAGGGCAGTTAGCGGAATTGTGGAAGTCTTCGCAAACTACACAGACTGATCGAAGTGTGCAGTATGTCCTGGTGTGTCCATACTCCTGGCAGTTTGTGCATTGCGCTGGGCCGTTTCTTTTATGCGGCTCTTCCACCGTAATTCTTCGGTGCAAGAGGAATTGCAGGTTGTAAATGGGGTGCACTTCGTTTTTCTTCAAGGTTCTGCTGTCTGGCTCCAGCTTGACCTTAAAGAGTGGTTGCGGTTGTCTGTTTTTGTTTATGATGTTGCTGACGTTCTTTGCAGAAAAACCCTTTTTTTTAAGGGCATCTATAAGGGGGTCTTTGATTTCTTTTGGGTCTCTTGACCCAGTTCCGGTTGATTATCCGCTAAAAGGGCAAATCTGTTGTTGTTAGATATCCCGGGTTGATCATTGTCGCCTTTGGCTTGTTACCGACGCGTTGTTCTGCGGGCTAAGCTTACGCTTGATTTGGATGTAGCGATCCATGCCGGTTTGTATGGCCGGGGCTGCCTGTTTAATATTGCTGATATTGGCTTTGGAGCTTGCAGTTTTTGTTGCTATTGTATTTGGCGCTGCAGTCGATGACATCGCAGTCGTTTCTGCGATATTGGTCGTTGCTGTAGTTGTTGCTGTTACTTTTGCCGCCGTTACTGTAGTTGTTGCTTTCGCTTTTGCTGGAGTTGCAGAAATTTTATTACTGCTTGGTTGACTGCCAGACGGTTGCTCTTTGTCGCTGTTACGTTGCTGGCGCGCGTTGAGAAATATGAGAAATAATCTTTACTTGGGCTCACGGAGCTTCTACGCTCTTTCTTTTGTTCGTCGCTCATTGACCTATTTGCACTATGCTATGCTACTATGAGCTATAATGCACTTATTTTAATCTTATCACAAATTTTCTGATTTACCGTCTTTTTGCATATCTTGGAATACTCCAGTATTTTATACTTTATTTATTTTTATTTTTTGTCTTAAAATCGTCAATTTTCTATAATTTTTCCCGGAGCTCACGCGAGGGGGGGTAAGGTTAATTCGGTGCAAAACGGGCCACTTTTTAAAAATTTGTTGTGGTGAAACGGCTTGAGCTAGTTTATTAATTTAAACGACATTTAATAACGTAACACTTAAACAATTCTTCTAACAATGTTTCATTCAAAAATATGTGCAGGTATAGGAGTTATAGGGAATCTCCCGTAGACCCTCAAAAAAAAAACCAAAATATGCATTAGTTAAAGGATAATTGTCCGGAGGTATCACCGTGTTGTTTTTTTTTTTTTTTTTTTTTTATGAAAGTTTGAAGTCAAAAATGCAATTCTTGACTAAAAAAAAAAGTTTAATTGTTAAATAAAAAATATAATAAAAAATAAAATTTAAAAAACCCGACGGTGATACCTGGAAAATTAGTTTCAGAAGCTGTGTGCAAAATTTCAAACGATAGGTCAAGTATATTTTTAGTAATCCTGTACACCGACTTTGAAGATGGCACTTTGCAGGAGAGCGCTTTAAAGTTTTGGCTCCCCATACATCGAACATAGAATGACCTCCGTTCAACTACCCACTACTTCGTTATTTATGCTCCGATCGATGTCAAATTGGAACTTTATATTCTTAAGATGTTGGGCATTCATAAATAAAAATAAAATAAAAAATGACGAAAAAATAATTAAATACCAAAATTTATAATACCCCATGGGTACCGGGTATACAAATTATTTTTAATACCCTATTTAGAGTGCCGCTTAAAGTGACAGTTCCGAAAAGTTGTTGCGACTTTGTTTAGACTGCGAACCCGCTTAAGCGTAAAGCTTTTGACTGCCAAAAGCTTACAAACCGAGTGAATAGAAATTACATATTTTCATTTCCAGGGCGAAACAAATTGACATAAACGCAAAAATTCATTAAATCTTGACTTTGTCGAGTGCACTATGGTCCAAAAGTCGATTTTTTTGGCATAAATTCTAAAAATTGACTTACAGACCTCACATACTTTGCACATAATTATTTTTTATTAAGTAAAGCATGCAAACAAAATTTTGAGTCTGTGCGACCACGCCTTCTTTAGCCTCCCATACTAAATAATTCCTAGTATTATTCTTAAAAATTAAGTTTTACTCTGAATTCAGTCAAGTTACTTCCATTTATATATATGTAATAAATTTTAATTAAAAAATTGGTTTTTGTTTTAAACATCGTCTTCTTCTTCTTCTTCTTCTTCTTCTTCTAGTTCTATAGAGCATCCTTCGATTAGATCCTCATCAGAATCAGAATCAGATTGCACGTCCAATTCTTTTTCATTTGGGTTTTTGTTTTCGGCAGACGGCAACTCCAGAAGACTTAATACTTCCTTGGGAAGAGGTTTTTTTTATGTTTTTCCTTTCTCTTTCCTTTAAGCAAACACTAAAGGATCCGAGGAATCTATCGCCCTGTGAAATTATTGATTCGACTATTTTTCCTTGCGTGTGAGATTTTATTCCTTGTAGATTTTATTCCGTGCTTCTGCAGTATTTTCGCCTAAGCATCCTAGTGGAACCAACGTCGAATTATTTATTTGAAAGCCGTGGACTAGTACTTTGTGAATTGTTGGTGACATTGGGTACCACGGGTATTTATGCATATATAAGTCAAACGTTTTCTCACAAAAAAACCGAAACTTTTCAGAGTTTATATAGTGGTTACAGGAAATGGCTATTAATATAACGTGAAGCTTATTTAAAAGGGTTTCGTCAAAGCCGGTTATGGATGATAGTTGTTCACATTTTGCAAAAGCTCTTCTTGCTGTATTGCCGTCATTGCTGTTGCCGCTGCCATTCTGCTTTGGCATGCTTATTCGAAGACCCATATCATTCCAAAACTTTTCCTGAATATGTTTTTTGCAAGCACTTATTTTAATCTTCTCATCACCTTTTACATGCCATTTTTGTATTTCCATTCTGTATGATATATTCAATTCTAGAAACCTGATACAAGCATGTAGAGGACTCACCCCAAAATGTAAAGCTTCAAGTAAAAGGTTTTGAGCTAAAATCTTTGGTTTCCAGTACTTTTGTTGGGGTGACCCCACAAATTGGACAACATTGAGATGATTTAGTACCAGTTAGTACGTTTAGTACTTTCCCATCAATGAGTGTCATATGCATTTTAAAGGTTACTGTCACAAGAAAACGTTTTCAGATTATCTATTTGAGAGTCTAACTGATTTTTTTCCATAATTATGTGATCACTAGTTTCTTTTACCAATTGAATTTTAAGCGGCCTGCAAAATCGAATAGACTGCGGTGTTCTGTTAACCCAGATGTTTCGCTGAAATGAGTCAATCATTTTAATGGGTATAACAGAAGTAACAAACAAAGAGTGATCTGAAAGCTGTACGTCAGATGTTTTTATTTCAAACTTCTGCTTGTATGCACTTTGTTCAGTTGACCCATCAAAGCCATAACTGCAAATTAATTTGAGTTCAGAACTATCAGGAAATTGCTTGAAAACATCGGACTGCATTTTAATTAGTCGCTGTGCAGTATGATTCAAAAGGTTTTGTAGTGAAACTTGAGCAGAAGTTTCTGTAACTTCAATACCCATTGGTCGACACTGCATTTTAGCTTCTATCACTTGATTGTAACTCGGATAAATGTCGCTGTGATGATTTATGTTCAAAGCCCTAGTGTTGACATATTGCTGTTTGGTTAATGAATTTTCCAAGATGTAGGCTAGAGCTTCATTTGGTGTAAGTTGACTCGGTTTTTGCAATTGAAGTTGCTTTCTTAATTCCGTTGTGTATTCAGGTGCTTTTATCGTTTCTTTAAGGACCAGGGCCACGTTCGTATTACATTGTCTCTTAGCGGAAACTGCTGCAGCATGCATAAGCAAATTTGTATTGTGATCTTTCTCATTTGCTAGTTCAGATGCCAATTTCCTTTTCAATCTTGGGCCTGCATTTGTATACGACAACGTTGGGTGTCCAGGTTGTTGTGGTATCTTACAGCTTTCTTTTAATGAAATTGATATTTTTGACGACATCCATCTAGCATGCTTTGATTTAAAACGTTCGACCATATAGTTACATTTTTGAAGTTTTTCTTTTATAAAGGATTAAAAATAACTTATTTTTTTATTTATGTCTACTCTTTCCTCATCTTCTATGTGGTATTTGCTTAGTTTTTCGTAAATCCAATCAGACACAAATGATATTTTACGATTGTTGCTGCGCCAAATATCGAAGAGATCGCTATTGCGAAACTCGAACGTCCCTGAATATTGTGGAATTGTAAGAAAAGGGGGACGAACGGGGAAAATGTGTTAATTAGCGCTGAAAAACGACATTTATGTGATCAAACTGACGTTGTTAGTTTTTGTCGGCAGACGTTGGGTCATTTTTTTCATTCCACGGAACACAGGGGACGCATGTTAATTTTCTACAAAAATACACATAAATTGGACATTACACAACACTCAAAGACTAAAACTACACATAAATGTATAATATACAGTGAATACTACACACCTTGATCTTCAATTTCCATTATTAACTTAAGTTTGTTCGGACAGATAATTTTTATTTTCGCGCACAAACGTAAACAAAATAATTTGGCGCCAATTTCTTATTCCTAAGCAGCTGATCGATTGCGTTCTTTTGAAAGCTCATCAAAAGCTTCAGTGAAGCTTTCGAAGCTTTATTATTTAAGTTTTTATAAGTATGATTTATTAACTTTAGGAATTTAAAATCAAAAATACAAAACATTAACATAAACATTTCGACTTTATGCCAAAAATCCGCCTCTTGGACCATAGTGAGCTGGTTTAATGGTTTATTAATAAAGGCGTAACCTTTAATAAATTTACGGAAGTAGCCTGTTAGTTCCAAAAAATGCTTGAATACTTACTGTCGCTTTTGCTCCGCTTCTCTGCTTCTCGGCTGTTCTGCTTCTCTGCTGCTCTGATTCTCGGTTGCGCTGCTTTTCTGCTGTTCTGCTGCAATGTCTCTCTTCTGCTGTGCTTTGCTGCTGCTCGTTTGCTTCCTCGGGTCTCGATGCTGCTGAAGCGCCGGACTACTGTTTCCTCTGGTATTGGTGGATCGTTCCGTTGGTTCCAGGCTGTCGGCCGGCAAACAATGCCTTATTTCCGATGATCCGCACCAGGTCGGTGGAGCCGATTGCAAATCGCTCTCCACGTGGACACTCACTAGCTCCTAACGGTCCAAGGGGTTAATTCGATCGAACCGACAACCCATAGCTCACTATCTTTTGACGTCTGGGGGAACCCGTTGAGAGGAAAGACCAATTACTAACCAAGTCCATTCTCCACGATCACGATCGGGACTGATTACGAACCACGTCGAGGTACTAATGATCCACACCAAGTCGGTGAAGCCGATTAGAACCGTGCTTCAAGTGAGCTCCTGTCATTCGATTACGAACCGAAGGGCAGGGACACTTTAGGGTTGATCTATTACCACTTCTACCAAGGCTATCTACCAGGACTAGCTTCTATGAACATCTACTTAACTGAAGACCAGCCTTGGTCAGGTGACGAAACATAAGTGATCGCTGGGAGGCTTATATAGGAGCTTGGCCAGTGTGACCACCTTCTGCTGTTGATGGCTAGTGCAATCTCTGAGGAGCCAGTCGACCCATCGAGTGTGTTGTGCGATCAATGTTTTGACGGTCCTGTTAGCTCTTTCGTCAGGTTTTTTCTTGGGATTTATACGGCGCTGTTGATTGGAAAGAATGCCCCATTTCTGTAGTTGTGTTCTAAATTGATAGTGGGTCGTGAATTGAACTCGGTTGTTCGAGATAAGATTTTAAGGAGCACCAAATGGGCTCCGATTTTTCTACCTCAGAACTTTTATCACAATATCCGTGGTTGCTTATCACACAACTGCAAGTTCTACCCATTTCGATAATATATCGAAAAACACTAGCATCATGTTGTTTCCGTGGCTTTATGTTGTTAGGGGCCCCACAATATAAACACACATTGTTTCACATGGTTCTTGTGTGATTTGTGTCAGCAGTTTTCCTGTGGCTTGTTGCTGGGACGTCTTGTATCGTTGGCATACTTACCAGCAACGTAAGTATTGCTGGTTGTCCCGGTGCATTCCTTGCCAGTACTCAGTGGCCATTATCCGGTGCTTTGTTTTCCATACGCTTCCAATATTTACTTGTGCCGTTTTATTTAATTTCTGTTGCGGGTAGTCTGTTGGTAGTTAGGGCCCTGGGTATTCGCTTTTTTCCGTAGCATTTCTATGGCGGCAGCAGTATTGTGTACCATCCTGTGTACCATCCTGTCCGCATACCCAGCGGAATATTTTTGGTTGGTTGTTCCATCCTCTCGCTGGTTGTCCCATCATTTTGCACCTTGAGCATTTTTCATGTCAAAGGTGCCTCGATTAGTGCTGCTGTTGAATGGCTACTGGGTTGGGTTTGTGGTGTTAGAAGTGATCCCCAATGACTTCCTTGTTTTTGTTGTGGCCTCCAGTGATTTCCTTGCGTTTGTTGCGGCCTCCAGTAATTTCCTTGTTTTGGTGTTCTCCATTGATTTTCTGGTGCTTGCAGCACCCCAGCTCTATGCTGTGGTTGTTGTGTTTCTGTTGTTTCCAGGGTCTCAATTGTCCGTGGTGCCTCGAAATTTTCGACTAACTGTAGATATTCCATTAGAGTTCGGCATTCTCGGTAAAATCTTCATTATAGCATTATGACACTGTATTAAAAACTTCATTAATTGGCGCATTAAATAGAAGCTTGACAGCAACCATAGGGTTTTGCCTAAGTGCGAGCAAGACGACTATACGGCACTTTCAATGAGAGATTTAATACATTAATTGCTCATTACTTGAAAAACTTATCGGTTTACCGAAAAAAATAGCAGACAAAAAAATGAGTTCGATAGAATATACCGTCTGAAATTCATTAAATTGTATCTAAAAAATACATTAATGTCTCATTAGACAAAACGGTCTCATAGAATATATTGGTTTTTTGCTGAAGGCTTGCCATAATTTTCAGCAACTATACTGCATAAAAGCAAGATAAATACACAAAATAAATAAGTTTTGGGTGGCATGGGTTTTCCGCCGTGAAATTGTGTAATTATTATGAATTAACTAAATCTATGTACACGAGCGGGTGTAATAATCAGTGTAAGGGCTTTCATATTAATTTCTGCAGCAGTGTTTGCACGAGGACTTCAGAAATTTATAATTATGTACTGCGAATTCTGGCCATTGTTATTGTTTACCTTTTAAATTAGTCTGACCGTAGTCGCAATACGAAAAAAATCCGAACCAAAAAAGACATATAGTTGTCTCTTTCAAGGTTCTAATGAAGTAGCTAATTAATGAAAACTTGTGCCCTGCATCATAGCCGTATAAGCAAAAATTACCTAAATATTACACAAAATTCTACGTATACCAAAATATACTAAGTCAAACACACAACAACTCGCTGTTGAGACTCTTTCCTGTCTCTTTCTAGCACACGCACAGCTTATGGGGGGAAAAGTCGATGTTGCGACTTTTTCGAGTTATTGCTGTTGCGGCCCCAGTCTAAACAGAGTATTAGGGTAGTTTTATAACCAGAAACCGCGTAAATTTCATTTTTTGTTCTGTTGATTTAGATTGTTATAAAAAATATAAATAACAGTATTTTTCAGGAGCAATTGCTCATATTCAAAAGATATAAATTGGCGAAACAACTCAAAATAACAATTTGGTGATTTTTGACTAAACAATTTTTTACAGTGAAAAATAATGAAATTTTTATAACAAAATTATACAATTTCTTATCTCTTCACAGTTAACTTACCTAACAAAAAAAATGATGACAGTGAATACGACCTAGTACCACCTGACGGCGGCTGGGGATGGCTTGTGTTGTTGGGCTCGTGTTTGACCAATATCCTTATTCCTGGCACGATCAAAAGTTTTGGTGTTCTATTTGTTGAATTTACTGAAGCCTTCAACTCCTCGCCCACGAAGGCTGCCTGGATACCAGCGTTGTGCTATTTCCTCTACAGTTCATTGGGTAAATTAAAAAATAGTGTTGACTAGTATACTCATAATTTTTTGTGATTTGTACTTTCCAGGTCCTGTGTCTAGTATCCTTTCCGTTAAATATTCCTATCGTACCGTAACTCTTCTGGGCGGTGCGTCAGCTTCATTAGGTATGATACTCTCATTCTGGGCGTCATCGATTGGGTACCTGTATATTAGGTAATTATACCATAGAGGTATGGATTTAATACGATTCATGATTCATTATTGTTTTCCAGTTACGGCGTGCTGGTAGGAATTGGCGCTGGCCTTTCCTTTCCACCCACAGTGTATATTGTAACTTCTTATTTTGCGAAGTTACGCGGATTGGCCAATGGTCTGTGCATCTCCGGCAGTGCCCTTGGCAGCATCATTCTTCCTCCGCTTCTGCGCTGGTTACTAGAGACCTATGGGTACCATGGATCGTGTCTCATAATGGGTGGCATCACCCTAAATGTTTTTGTAGCTGCCCTTTTCTATGAGCCTGTGGAGCAGCACATGGTACGTGTACCACGTGCCCGCCAGGCTTTAGAGGATATACCTGAAGAAGAGGATATTGGCATTGTGATGAAGTTCGAGAACGTTGACGAGAATGTACTTGGACAGGAGCAAGCAGATAAGCACTTACTACCCCATAACTCACCACCATCCCCACTATATCTACCCGACGATGAGAAGCAGCTGTTCGTTCGTAGTGCCTCAGCAGCTGTTGTTCAAAGTTACTCCAAGTCTGGTGATGAGTTCCAGTCTCGAACTCGAAAGATAAGTACCCCTGTCAGGTTGCCCCAAAGGAATCAAACATTCACTCCCGGCCAACTGAACTCCCAATCTTCTCTGTATGCTGTACCGGAGGGTCATTCTAGTTCAAACAAACTCACTCTGAAAAATTCCTCAAAGACGCGACTATCTAAGCGCTCGCCATCAACAAGCAGCTTTTTGTACATTAGCACACCATATCACGGTAGTACTTTGTCCTTCCAACCAAGGGAATTTTCTTCGCACATGTCTCTTCGTTCAGCGGGCAGTAACAGCGGAACGGCCGTGGCAGGCGACTCAACGGGTCCAGGAATATCCGGTACCAAAGATGAAGCTCGGGGCAAGACGCAAGCCCCGCAACGTTCAAAGTTCTTCGATCTAAGCTTGTTAAGAGACCCGATGTACTTAGTCATACTGATCTCTAATTCGACAAATGCAATCAGCTACACGAATTTTATCATACTGTTGCCAAGTTTTGGAGAGGCCAGAGGCTTTAACAAATCATTATCGGCGTATCTGCTCTCCGTTGTCTCCGCTACGGATCTTATTGGTCGTATTGGAGGGTCAGCTCTTTCTGATATGGGCTACATACCTAAGACGTGGTATTTTGTTGGAGGTTTGTCCATATCAGGTCTTTCCCTTGCACTGCTTCCATTTGCATGGTCTTACGGCTCGGTTTGTTTCTGGTGCGCTCTGTTCGGTCTCGCTTCTGGAATCTACGTGGGAATAACGGCTGTGATCATGGCAGATATGTTAGGTACTGAACGATTAACGTCATCATATGGAATCAGTCTTTTTGTCAATGGCTTGCTACAACTGGTTGGGCCGCCGCTTTGTAACTTCTGGTTTGAGGCGGTCAATGATTATAATCCGCTCTTTCATGCTTTGGGACTGACACTGTTGGCAGGGGCTAGCCTTTGGAGCTTTATGCCATGGATAAATCGACGAAAGGCTACAAAAGAAGGGAAACTCGATACGCTGCAAATCGATGAAGAGGCTATTGATAGCCAATAAATTGAGATCAGGCAGGAAACTCAGACCGTATCAGAAAACGTACAATTACAATTAGTTATTAGGCTTTAAATGGCGTACAAGCAGAAAATTCGGTTACCAGCCACAACCGCTGTTGAATTGTTACTTCCAGCAGCTTTGTCTTACTGTTAAGTCGTAACTATAACATTGTAACACAACTATTGTTTACTTAATACTAATAATATAATAGTCTAGGCAGTATAAAAAATAATTATGTAGATCAAATGCAAAGATTTTATAAATATTTTTTCTATAAAAATGCCAAACAATATGAAAAATAATTATGAAAAAACGGTAAAAATACATATTTGATGAAAATACAACATATTTCGTCTTTATTATGTTAGGATTGGTTATTTGGATTTCCAACAAGGGGTTAACAGGCTCTTATTTAGCCAAAACAAGACAAGAGTTACCCGCTTGGTAACTCTCAGTACTTTTATTTCTGAATTTGAAAAGACCGCGGTAGAGTCGGTGCTATGCCGAAGATTTTTGTGAATCACCTTTTTCGTTTTTTTTCAGAATCATCCTATTTTGAAACTGGTGTACACGATATTACAAGATCTACCTTATTTAGCCAAAACAAGACAATAGTTACCCGCTTGGTAACTCTATGTACTTTTATTTCTGAATTTGAAAAGATCGCGGCAGAGTCGGTGCTATGCCGAAGATTTTTGTGAATCACTTTTTTCGTTTTTTTCAGAATCATCCTATTTTTAAACTGGTGTACACGATATTACAAGATCTATCTGATTTGTACACATAGAGACGCGGTACCCATAAGTGGCTGAAAGGGTCATGGACTTGGCTAATTTACTTTGTCCGTTGAAAAAACAACACAAACACACACATATATTTGCCTAACGCCCAGGTTCTTTCCTTCCTCCATTCATAATGAAATTATACTCCAATATTATTTTGAATTTTTCCCCATCTTTTTAAGTTTTTAAGTATTCAAAATTATAAATAAATAACAAAAAAGGAAAATTAAACAAATTTTTACTGATGATGACTATAGAATGAACTATGACTATAGAATGAACTTATTTCTTATTCGCAGTGCAAAAATATAAGGAGACGATCAATTAAATGACTATAGAATGAACTTTTTTTTTATTCGCAGTGCAAAATATTAACGGAGTGTTACGTCGGTGGTGTCGTGGTGCCTTGTCCTTAGAGGACATAGGGCTGAGGAAGTGGCCGCCCGGATAGTATACACGATTTGTGCAGCTGAGCTCCCCGGATTTGGGGTGGGTTCTTTGGACGCCACTATCCTCTCCAAACGTAATCAGAACAAAATTTTTACGTGTCTGAAATATAGAAGAAATCGTTCGTTAGTTTGTCTTTCTGTTCACATTGCCCCACAAGCGGATTTATGCTTGATCGTGATCGGGCTATTTGTTGGCCATTTCCCTCCCCATTCGCAAACTTCGTGCGCCTTTGGATCGTCGCAGGCCATGCAGTACGATCCCCTGTTGTTCATGTCGTTCGTCAAAAGTTATGTAACTTTCTTGACCCAGTCTTCCATTCGTACTAATGCCCCCCTTTAAATGGGTTTCTACCAAGACATGGTTAAAATTCTGTTTAGATTACAAATTTATTATTAATATGGGTAATTAGTGTATTGTACAATAAAGTGTGTCAAAAGGTGTTGTTGTTATAGTAAGGGCTATTCTGAATTGTTTAAGTAATATTTAGGTGTATTTAAGAATATAGTGTATTTTTGGAAGCTAATATTTTTGTCAAATGGTATATAGTGTATATGGGGGCACGATTTTATATATATAAATATTTCTGATAATATTGGGAAAAATGTCCTGTTGACTCACCCTCTGTTATTCCATCGTTGAGAGCTCTCGTTCCGGAGTTGAGGTTTTATTTGTTGGAAAAGTTAAGTGGAATTAAGCATATATATATAATATTGTGCTTCACTTCAAGGAATGCATCGTACATTTACCGCGGTCGCGATTTCAATTCAATTCGTTTTCTCTTTCAAAGTGAACGGTCGTGTTTTTGTTTTGCGCCTCGTATTTGTGTAAATTCTTTGCTATAAACCACCGGGGTTTTATTTAAAACTTCTATCTTGTGTTCAATAATAATTCACCGTTTCACTTCGCGTGTGCTTGCAGCTGTTTTTGTGTATTAATACCTATATTAATTGCAAATTAGTTTGGTGCAGCAGTTGCTTATCTTCATTTTTGCATTCCTCTTTGTGCTTTATCCGTTACGCCGATATTACAGCTTTACGGATTTAGCTCCCTGACTCTCGCTCTCTTGCTTGCTCTCTCTATCTCTTAGTGCACTTAACTTCCCTTATTTTCTCTTAACTTCTGATTGGTACAGTGGTAAGTAACTATAATGACCAGTAGTATTGTCTGCGCTATTAAAACCTGCAAGAAGGCAATTTCAAATGATGACCCTAATATCGGCTGCTGGCTGTGTGATAATGTTGTTCACGCCAAGTGCCTTGATCGCACAGGCCGGGCGGCTGAAATTATTAAAAAGAGTGGAATGCGCTACTGCTGTGAAACTTGTCGCGAGGTTGAAAAGGAAATGAGGTCTTTTATGCGGCAAACCAAAAATGGTTTTACGTGGGCTGCTACATATATTTCTGGCCTAATAATGAAAATACGAATATTTATTAAGGAAAATAGTTTTATTGTTTTTCAAAATATTCTCCATCAAGATTTACACACTTTTGCATGCGCTCAAACCAATTTTCGAAGCACTTTTTCCACTCTGATTGACACACCTCAAAAACATGGTTTTTGAATGCTTCAACAGCATCTTCTGGCGACGAAAATCGTTGACCACGCATTTTCTTCTTGATGTGAGGGAATAAAAAGAAGTCATTTGGTGCCAAGTCAGGACTGTACGGCGGATGACCCATCAATTCGACGTTTTGGCCAGTCAAAAAGGCGCTGGTTTGAGCCGATGTGTGAGAGCTCGCATTGTCATGGTGCACAATGATTCGTCTTCCCTTGTTCGTTTTTCGAATTTCACCGAAGACTTCAGGCAAACAAATGGTGGTGTACCAATCAGAATTGACCGTCCTACGTTGCTCAAGAGGAACAGTAGCCACATGACCAGTTTTTGCGAAGAAACAGGCGACCATTTGCTTCGAAGTGCTTCTTCCACGAACAACTTTCGTTGGATTTGGCTCGTCTTGGAAGACCCACACGGTCGATTGCTGTTTTGTTTCGGGCTCATACGCATAGATCCATGATTCGTCACCTGTGACGATCTTATAAACGTCTTTTGAAGCACCGCGATCGTATTTTTTCAGCATTTCTTTACACCAATCCACACGAGCCTTCTTTTGAGCGATTGTCAAATTGTGCGGGATCCAACGAGAACAAACCTTTTTTACAGCCAGGTGCTCATGCAATATCGAATGTATGCTGGTGGAAGAAATGCCTAGGGATGCCTCTATCTCACGGTATGTCACATGACGGTCTTGCATTATTAGTTCACGTACGCCATCGATGTTTTCTGGCACAACGGCTGTTTTTGGACGACCTTCGCGGAATTCGTCTTTGAGGGAGCGTCGGCCACGATTGAATTCGTTGTACCAGTTTTTCACAGTGCTATAGGATGGTGCTTCATAGTCATACAAAGATTTAAGTTCATCGCTGCACTCTTGTCGTGATAATCCACGCCGAAAGTTGTGAAAAATGATCGCACGAAAATGTTCACGAGTTAATTCCATTTTTTTGCGAAATTGATTTTTTTAAGTAACTGTAAACAACACAAATGATAGTCGTACGTCAAACCGTTCTGAGTACGTTTATGCTTAAAAATGTCGAACTTTTCAATGGAAATGTCAGATTCCACCTAACAACACTTAGTGTTGCCTAGGCCAGAAATATATATAGCAGCCCACGTAGGGAGCTACTTGTCAGTTTTCGTAAAACTAATGAGGTGCTCCTTGCGCTGGACTCCCAGTTTAATGGCCTTAAGCTATTAAACGAGTCCCCTAAGCGCAAAAAAACCACGGTTAGCACACCGCATTTGGGCGGATCCCAACCACTCGAGGCGGGATCTGAACAGCTCACTCCCTCGGCACAGTCCCCGACTCCAATATATCTATGGTTTTGTTAATAAATATATATAATACAATTAAATATTAACCAGGCAACCTTCCAATGAACAAATAATAATGCACACTTAGATTTGTATGAACCGCACGCTCTCAACGCCAGAATAGAAGTGAACGAGAATATCGAGAGAGCAAAAGAACGATGAGAAGAGAAGAGGCACGATGATCCCGTTACTTTTTGCGGTTTCCTACAGACATCGGAATGTGCGTCTACTTCTCGTATACATACATACATGCAAATATGAATATATGCGTGCACAATTATCCATGTGACTTCTGTACATTTGAACATGCAAATTCCAACACGCCGCCTCAAAAGTTACATTGAGTATCACTTCAATTCTTGACATGAGTTTGTGCTTTAGTTTTAATTTTGTTTCTTCATTTCATTTTCGTTTTCAATTCTGGGGATACATTAGATCCAGCATTTGCTGCAAGAGTTGGGGAAACCCAGTAAAACGCAACTAGATCCATACAAAAATAACATAAGTAAAAGTTAACAAATGAAATTAAACAGGTATATAAACTCGATTCAATTACATAAGATTATTAGTAAATATGAAAATTTAAATTAATGACACGGACTTGAGATCCATTTGAAAAATAAACAAGAATATGAATTCAATTCAATTATTTAGACTTAGTAAATATGGAAATTAAAATTAATTACAAAAGACTTTATGAGATCCATTTCATGTTTGGCTTCTAAAGGCGATAGATTTTCAGCAACAGTTTATACGGTTCGTAGTCGGTTTATTCAGACAGTCCCAGCTGGCTTCTCAGGGAAATAAACCGTGCAGAAGGTAATGGCTTCGTCAATATTTCGGCTAGTTGCAGATCTGTTGGAATATACTTTACACAAATTAGTTTCTGTTCAATTTGCTCTCTTGTAAAATGATATTTAATATCTATGTGCTTTGTTCTCTTATGGCAAGTAGGATTATTTGGAATACTTATACAACCTTGGTTGTCTTCAAAAATATCTATAGGACCACTTAATTCTAGATTAATCTCATTTATTAGTGATTTTAGCCAAAGTGCTTCTCTTACACATTCAAACAAGGCCATGTATTCTGCTTCAGTAGATGAAGCAGCAACCGACTTTTGCTTCATGGTACTCCATGAAACCAAACAATTTTCAAACATTTTAAAGATACCCAGTGGTACTTCTTCTGTCAGTTTCATTTCCAGCCCAATCGGAATCTACATATCCTGTAAGAATATTATTAAAATTAGCTACTTTCTTGAATCTAAGCTTGATATTAACAGTTCCCTTCAGATATCTAAGAACTCTTTTCAGGCATTGCCATAGTTCCTTATTGTTGTTGTTTGTATATCTGCTTAGAGTACTTATTGAAGTACTTAAGTCGGGCCGTGTACATAACATAATGTACATCACACAACCAATTAAATTTCTACACGGTGCATCACATAATTCTTCTGATTGCAGAGCTGTATAGTCTAACTTGCTTGGGAGGGGAGTACTGACTGAATTACAATCTTCCATATTAAATGTTCTCAATACATTTTGAATATATGCTGACTGACTAAGACAAATCTCTCCATCAGTTCTATCGATTTTTATGCCAATAAAGTGTATAATTTCATGTAAATCGGTCATTTGAAACTTGTCATGAAGGTAAGATTTAAAATTGGACATTGTATCAGATTTATTTGTAGCAATTACTACATCATCCACGTATAACAATATATGTATATTTCTCGAAATATCTCCTTTATCCAAAATATAAATACACCGATCAACTCCAAAGTTTTCAAATCCAACATCCTTCAACACACTTTCGTAACTTCGAACCAACATCTAGCAGCTTGCTTAAGACCATATATAGCTTTATTAAGTTTACATATTTTATTATTGAATTGAATTGTGTAAGTAATATTTAGGTGTATTTAAGAATATAGTGTATCTTTGGAAGCTAAAATTGTTCTCAAATTGTATATAGTGTATATGGGGGCACGATTATATATATATATAAATATTTCTGATAATATTGGGAAAAATGTCCTGCTGACTCACCCTCTGTTATTCCATCGTTGAGAGCTCTCGTTCCGGAGTTGAGGTTTTATTTCTTGGAAAAGTTAAGTGGAATTAAGCATATACTTGTAGATCAGTTTGAACTGAGTGGCCGACTGAGGAATTCAACGCTGGACTTCAATGGCCGTCACCCAATCATATTACCATGGAGCCATTCAATCACTATGGCCATTATTAATCTACATACTGGGCCTCGAACACTACTCTGCATAATTCGATCCCGATATTGGCTTATTGGGGGGAGAAAGACGGTGACCAAGGCAGTAAACAAATGCGTTAGATGCTTTCGAATGAAGCCACGGTTGGTGGAGCATATAATGGCGGACCTTCGCAGGAAACGCACGCAATGAATTGCTCGAACTAAGACGCCTCTTCCTCAGCAACGATCACTAGAAAGCGGCATTGGACTTTTTGCCTGACTTTTCGCCCCACTTTGGCGGTCTTTGGGAAGCGGCTGTAAAGACTGCTAAACATCATTTCTACCGCGCTGTGGGACCTTCCGTTTTGGCCTTTGACGAACTTCTTACTATTCTAAGCCACATTTCGGCGGTAGTTAATTCTAGACCTTAAGCCTCAATTTCAGAAAACCCCGATGATCTGGATGTCTTGACTCCAGCTCATTTCTTGAATGGTGGTCCGCCTTCGTCATTCGTCGAGCCTGTGACAAGCCACAATTTTAATCGCTTGGATGGATGGCAACGCGTGGCTTACTTGCAGCAGATCTTCTGGGCCTGATGGAAGGAAGAATACCTGACACTATTGCAGCAGCGCTTGGATTCAAGGGATATCTTTAAAGATAAGATGACCAGATGTGCGGCCTCTGCGTAGACCATAGTTAAGAGTAAAATTAGAATCCCGTGTAACCTATATAAAGCGGAGATTGTTCTAAAATAAATCAGTGACTTACAAAACTCACATGTATAAGTCTTATTATTGGGACCTCCTTACATTTTGATCCTTCGAGCAACTCTGCAGTTTTCCCCTCAGTGGTAAGAGATCCACCGGAAGGACAGCACCTCTAGTACTGCAAAGTGTTAACTCTTACAGCTAAAGATTGCTGAAAAATAATGGACTCTTGTTTTCCACCCAAAAGAGAGTCCTTATTGTTAAAAAATGGAAAATTCTTAAATACCAAAGAAATTTAAAGAGTTAAAAATTTCAAAATTGTGATCGAGAAATTGCCAAAACAAAGAATACATAATATAAATAAATTTATTGTTTTTGGGGCGTATTCGAGACCAAAACATCAAAGTGAAAATGAACTATCAGTGAAAAAAATATTCAACCAAAACTTGAGAAATACCTACTACAACTACATATTAACAACCAACAAAAAATTACTGAGGCCAGAAGGAAGAACAACAGCAGCAACATCAAGAGCAACATCAAATGTAACATTTACAGAATCGACAACGTCACAGCGACGACAGCAGAAGAAGCAGCAGCAGCTAAGTCATAATTAAATGTATAATTTTAGAAGAAGTCAAATATTTTTAATAGTCTTAAGATGTTGTCCGCTGAGACTATTGCTATCATTAAAACGCAGGTAGAGATAACGACTGCGAATAGGCAGTTGGAAGACCAAGTCGAAGTATTCATTTCGTAAAACGGTTTGAATAGCTTAAATCAGAGTGCATTAGGAATCATACTGCTCTGTTAAGAATTGGAGTATTCGATCACGCCTACTTCAAAAAGAAACATTTTGAGAAAATCATGTCTTCATTTGACAGAATACAAATTTAAAATGGAACAGGTCCTGCAAAAAGCAGACACAAGTATTAGTAGGAAGTTAAATTAAAAAAACAAAATTAGAAGAAGTAGTGCCAAAGGTAGAAATTTCCAATCTGAAAATTTATTTGCCAACAATGCCAAAAATACAGTTTATCACATTGTTTGGAGATTCCAAAAGAATAACAAAAAATTAACATTGCTACTGATACTGGAGCTAACATTTATATTATAAACGAGAAAGAAAGCTAACTTCGGTAAACCGAAGTTGGTATACCCTTGCAGTCTGCAATTGGATCATTGAAAATCGAACCATTTTGGTAATGTTGAAAAAACATCGAATTTTTGTAAATTTTAAATTTTACATGTAGAATTTTACATTTTCATATAAATCGACCGATCGCTTCTATGGCAGCTATATGATATAGTGGCAGCTATATGATATAGTCCGATCTTAATGAAATGAAAACCGTAATTCTAGAACCATAAAAAACTGCTATATCTCAAAATTTATAGAAATACGTTGAAAACCAGAGAAGTTAAAATTTTTTTTACATTAATTTCGCCATCATTCCTATGGCAGCTATAGGATATAGTGATCCGATTTCGGCCGTTCCGACATATATACTTCGTGCTAAAGAAATAAGACTATCAGCTCGATAGCTCAACAACTGAGAGACTAGTTCGCGTAGAAACCGACAGACGGACAGACAGACGGACATGGCTAGATCTTCACTGCGTTGCAAATATCTGGTCAAAATTATAATACCCTCTGCAAGGGTACACGTATACAAATAATACCTTATAGTATGTTCGAAATCAATGAAGATTTCAAAACAAATATAACAAGTATTGGGCATGGAACAATACAATCAATTGGACTAGCCACAATTGATTTACTTTTCGATTATTTCATAATCAGTCAGGAATTCCAAATAGTTAATTCCCGTACCTAAAACTTGAGTTTATTACTTGGGACTTGACTTTTTGTATATTTGTAAATACGTATAAACATGTTCATGTGTAAACATTCTGCCAAGGGTCGGCAAGATTGACGGTATATTTAACATTAATACATTCTTTTTATAGTTGCGGTTAAACATTTAGTGGCCTGCATTTTATTCGATATATTGTTTTATGCAACTATCAATTTGCAACGGCCGCTTTTTTATGGCCTTATATTTATTTTTGCAGTTTTTTCTTTTATTATTTTATTCTTTTCTATTATTTATTTAAGAATTTGCTTTTAATTTTATTTAATTGTTTCATCATATAACAAATTCTATTACTTCACTTATTTAATATTTTGTATGGCTTGCAATTGCCAATTTAACTCTTCGATATTTTTCTTTATTTTATTTTTGTTAAATACATTATCAATTCAATGATTCATATAAATGCCAACATGAAAGATGTATGACCAATTGACAATTTAACTCTTCTTACTTCCTACAGCGTTATAATTTGTTAGTGTGCATAATTGGTTGTAGGTAACCTTCGATAATTTCGGTATTTTACCTATAATTGACAAATCTTTTGATCTCCTAACTGAATACAGAAACAGAAACTTCTTGTTTAGGCTAACTGACATTCTCTACTTTATAAATTCTCGTTTAAACTGACTGTTATTAACTTGTTAATATTGTAACGATCGGGGCGGGACAGCTCAGTCTCGTCCAGGATTCGCTGTAACAAATTTATATTTGTTGGGCGCGGTGCCAAAATAAGAACTCCGGGGTTTAGAGTTAAGTAATATAATATATATTTTAACTGGGACTTTCACCTCTTTTCCACCACACCTGTCTTAAGCGGGGCACAAGACGCCCTATCTCTAACAATTAGTGCACGCCCGACTCGCCGGCCAACGCAGTCTGGGTGATCACGCCGCGCTTACGCTCCGCTTGATACTGCGGTGCTACCCGCACTCGGATACTCTCGCTAAGCTTCGCTCCGCTAGATACTCTGGTGCTGCACGCTCCAGATGCTCCCACTAAGCTGACGCGCTGGCAATCTCACCGTCCACCTGGGCACTTACAAAGTACGAGGTGGAAGGAAGTGGTAAAGACTGGACTCGCTTGGTCAAAGGAGATCCCTTCCAAAGGCTTACTGCGTGATTGCTGCTGATAACTGACCTGTTCTGCGGTCCCCTGAATTGCTCCTTGGCTCGTTTCCCAAGGAGTCACTTTCACTAGCACTAGCACTGGTCACTGGTCACTCGCAAATCCACTGCGATATAAACTCCACAACTAACTGCCCCGCTTCAGGTCCTGCCTCGCGCTTTTATACTCCCCTGCAGCGCTGCTGCTGCCGATTCAGCAGCCCGCTCTCCCGCCAGAACTCGCTTAGCAGATCCTCGGCAGCGCTGCTGCCGACAATTCAGCACCCCGCTCTCCCGCCAAAATTCCTTGCTCAGCGCATCCGTGTCCCGCTATGCGCTGACTACCCGCCCTGCCGCAAGCTTTCTCTCCCTTTCTACGCTCCCACTCAATCTCTTCTACTACTTTCTCTTCTACCGATCCTGCGTTCTCTTGCGCTGTTTGTAAGGGATCGCAAAGATTCCTTACACTCCCCCCCTTCTTCGGCAAAAACAATAAAAAAAACCCCCAACCCTTGTAGCTCAGTCGAGATTCGTGTGCTCGTCCCACCAAATTTATATTCCGTGATTGCCCGCCCAGAGAGAGAACGCTTTGGGATTGACAGGTTATTCAGCTCTTTATTCCTCTTCAATAAGTTTCCACACGTTAATTCTCGCTGCTGCGTCTTGCTCCTCCACGGCTGCTGCACGCCTTCCGCACAGGTCGTCGGTCGTCTTGCCGCCGAAGCTAGCAGAGTGTATCGCCCAGCCGAAGTCTAGCCACTCCGAACGCCCACTTCGCGACCTCGCTACAAAGCTAGCAGAGTGTATCGCCCAGCCGAAGCCTAGCCACTCCGAACGCCCGCTTTGCAGCTTTAAGCACAGAGATAGCAGGATGTATCGCCCAGCCGAAGCCTAGCCACCCTTATCGCCTGCTCTGCGCCTTGGCGTGGGATGTCGTCGACACTGTGTATCGCCCGGCTTACGCCTAGCCACGCGCGCAACTCCCACAGTTGACTACCTTGACCTGGGTTTTCCTTGGCTGGTCCTTGTCGTAGGACCTCGCTGCTCCTCGCCTGGTTTCTTGATCTTGGACTCGTCCTTGCACGCGATGGATCTCAGCTTTGAAGTCTCTGCTCGGAAGGCTTGCACTTCAAGCTCCGAACTTCTCGACTTTGCGTCTTGATCTTCTCGCGGACTTGGTTGGTAACTTGAACGGCTCCTGGGTGCACTCGCTTGGGGTTTCGCACTCGCACTAAGTTGCCGTGCGCCTGCGTCCTCTGCCTTTTATAGGCTCTGCGAGTCCCCTTACTTCCTGCCGGCATCGGTCACGCCACCCGGTCCAAAGTCCGGCAATTGTCGCGTGACTGGGTTCAAAGTCCGGCTCGTCCCGTTATTCTTCACGGCGTCTCCTCCTTGGCGGCCGAAGTCCACTGCCGCCGATCACGCCACCGGGTCCGAAGTCCGCCTAAGTCCCGCTATACTAGCGGCGTCTCTTTTGTGGCGGCCACCTGCGTCGGCACTGCCTGCCCTCCCCCGTCCCCTTGCCCCGCTAGTTTGCCAAGCGGCTGCTGCCCTTGGCAGTGTGCATCCACTGCACACTGCTTTGTTGGGAGTTTAAATTACAGCTCCTCACACTTTCCCCTTCTTTCGAAAACGCAATAAACTGCAGCTTTCTCTCGGGTATATTTTCCTTATTTTCAAACTCCCGCCTTCCTCCGCGGTATTTTCGCCTCTTGTCGGTATTTAAATACCGCACTCCACCTGGTCACACTGTTCCCGATCATTTACTCGATTCTGGTATTTTCCCGTATTGACCAGCCTGGGAAAATACCAGACGTTCGTGTGACCAGACCCGACGATCGCTATCGATATCTCCACCTATCGATATTTTTATCCGTCGATCTATGCATTTTTTTCCCACCACTGCCGGCCAGTGAATTTGCATTTTCCGTGAAAGTTGGAGTTTTTTCTCCGCCAGGCCTCATAGGCCTTTGAATGCTGGAAGATCACCTGTCCGGCAGCGGCCGGGCAGTGGACGGACAGCGCTGCGACTGCGGTGGCAGCGGCGACGACATCGGGATGGAGGTGGAATATCACCTGTCCGGCAGCGGCCGAGCAGCGCTGCGACGACGACGGCAGCGCAACCGACAGCGGGATTAAGGTGGCGCCTGCTGCAGCCCCTCGTCAGCACTCCTCCGGATCTTCGATTGTGCCGGCCTTCGCAGATCAGGGTCACCGATGCCGATTCCTGGGACCTGGATCGCGAATTGCCCGCTGGTTCGTATCCCCTCCTTTGCCCACCGGTTCGCGTCTTCTTCTTCCGCCGCTACCGGCTTCTTAGTTTCTGTTGTTGTAGCTGACTCGCTTACGATACCGTGTATCGTCCTCCTCCCTTCTTCGGATGCAAAAGGAAGTTTCCTCCATTGCGAGTCATCTGCGTGGATAGGATCTTTGCATCCGAATTTCTGGACGGGTGCTCTCCCAACTAAATGTTTTTTTTCCTTTTTTTTTCCGTGGCTTTTGTTTGATTTCCTTTTCTTCGTTAACTTTCCTTGTACTTTCGTGTTTTCTTCATTTTATACTGGAGTCCTCCTCCTGGCGATAACATCCGCTTGGTCCCGTTCACGCAGTCTTCTGGATCTTCGCAGTGGTGTGTGACTGGCACTGATGATGGAGTCCTTCGTCATGGCGGTACCATCCTGATCTTCGTGGCTTCTGTCGTTGGAGTCCTCTGCCTCTGCGGTAACATCCTCGACTCCGTCTTCTATATTCTGTGGCTTTAACTGACTTACGTGTACCAGCTTTTCCTTCATGTTGATCTTGTGCTGTACGACGCAGATGACCGGGGACTGGAAATCCCTCACCTTGAATGGTCCATCGTACCTTGGTGCCAATTTCGCCGCGAATCCTTCCACGGCCTTCGACAAATGGTGCTCTTTGACCCACAGCGTGTCTCCGACTCTCGGATTCCAAGGCCTCCTTCTCAGGTTGCAGTACCTGGCCTGGTCCTGCGCCGCCTTCTCCAGGTTCCTTCGGACAACCTCAAAGATCTCCTTCAACTTCTGGGAGTTTTCCCCGGGCGTCTCCGTTTGTCTTCCCGTGCCCAGTGTCTCCTTGTCGAACAACGCGCTTGGCAGCCTGGGTTCGCGTCCTTGCGTTAGGAACGCTGGTGAGTACCCTGTGGAGTCCGATATGATCGTATTCACGGCTAGCATTATCTCTGGCCACTTTTCGTCCCAGCATCGTTGATCGTCTCCGGCAAATTGGGCAATCATTGTTTTGACCGTTCTGTTTGCCCGCTCAGTCGGATTTTCTTGTGGCGTGTATGGGGCCGTATACTGATGGCGGATTCCCATTTCCTTGAGAAATTTGTTGAACGCCTTGCTAGCAAACTGCACCCCGTTGTCCGTTATCACTACTTTCGGCACTCCGAATCTCGATATGATCCTTTCACGGAATGCTTTCCGTAGTGATTCAGCTGTTGCTACTCTCATGGGAACCAGCTCTATCCACTTTGAAAATCTGTCGATCAGTACTAGCAGCATCTGGTTTCCGTGCTTTGACCTCGGCAGGGGCCCTACGAAATCTGCACACACTGTAGCCCATGGTTCTTCTGGCACTTGTGTGAGCATTTGGCCTGCTGCTTGCAGCTGGTTTGGCTTGTACTTCAGGCATACTTCGCATTTCCTGACGTACGCCCTCGTGTACCGCTGCATTCCTGGCTAGTAATACCTTGCCGCTATTCTAGCTATTGTTTTCCGCGTTCCTACATGTCCAGCCGCTGGCGAGTCGTGGTTTTCTTGTAGCACGCTCTCCCTTAGTCCCTGGGGAACGCACAATTTCCATGAAACGACGTCTTCGCTGCCAGCTCGATGTGGGATGTGCCTGTATAACGTCGATCCCTCCAGCATGTAGTCGGGAAACTTCTGTGGGTTCCTCTTAATTTTCTCAAGCATTTCCACGATCCATGGGCACGCCTCGTTCGATGATGTGGGTGCCTCTTTCACCTGGCGCATGGTCTCGGGTAGTGGTTGCCTAAACAGGGCGTCTGCCACCACGTTTAGCTGGCCTTTCCGGTATGCTAGCTCGAAGTCATACTGCTGTAGTTCCAGCGCCCATCTCGCTATTCGGCCTGAAGGGCTTTCGATGCTATTTAGCCACTTTAAAGCCAAGTGGTCTGTGATTACTTTAAAGTGGTAGCCCTCCAAGTATGGTCGCAGCTTGCGTACTGCCCATACTATCGTCAAACACTCCTTCTCCGTGGTCGAATAGTTCTTTTCGGCACCATTCAGCGTTCTACTGGAGTAGGATATCACTATTTCTTCTTCCTTCGTGTTCTGTGTGAGAATTGCTCCTATCCCGTAGTCGCTAGCATCCGTCTATAGTACAAACATTTCGCCAAAGTCAGGACACGCCAGGATTGGGTCTGCGACCAGCTTCGCTTTTACCTCTTCGAACGCGTCTTGGGACCATTCCCATTTCGTACCCTTGCGCAGCAGCTCGTTTAATGGCATCACTATTTTCGCGAAGTCTGGGACAAATCTCCTGTACCACGACGCCACCCCCAGGTATTGCCTGAGTTCTTTCACGGTGGATTGTGGTTTCAGTTCCGCGATCGCTGCCACCTTGTCCGGGTCTGTGCCGATTCCTTGTTTAGTTATCCGGTGGCCCAGATACAGCAGCTCTTTTTGGAAAATCTGCCATTTTTCTGCGTTAATCCGCAAGTTTGCTTCCTTCAGTCGGCGAAAAACTTCCTTCAGGTTCTTTATATGTTCTTCCTTAGTCCTTCCGATTACGACTATGTCATCCTGGTACGCAAACGCATGTGGCGACATTTCTGGCCCTATTACTTTGTCCAGCGCTCGTTGGAATGTGGCTGACGCCCGAGTGCCCGAGTGAAATCTTTGGCTTGATTGTGAAATTCAATTAACAGATTACTCTGCAATTTTTGGGCCTCGATGGGTGGCGACCGGATGCTAATGTTTATATTTGGGACACCCGGCTTAGTTTACAGTAGAAGGTTCTACTGAAGTGGGGAACTTAATAATGAACTTCTACTTAAGTGGGGAAGCTTTTGGGATTTGTTTGGGAAGGCTGTGGTTCCCAACTAAGAATTGTTTAAAAAGAAATTTGTTTACAGCTTGGGTAAGGCTGCTGTGATCTTGAGCTGGTTAACTCTCCCCATTCTAAATTGAATCGTCCCGATTCATTGGAACTGATGGATAAATTGAATTTATGTGATTTGTCAATTCGACAATGATATTTTCTCCTAGGGTATTTCCATTGTCGGGAATATTATTTATTTCATTATCGGACTTATTGCTTTCAATTTCTATATGAATTTGCCTTGGTTTGAATATTAGATATTTTCTGAATTTGATTATAACCATAATGATTAAATATATTAGAGTGAATATGATTAATATTAACGTTACTGGTATTTGAGTTTGTTTAATTTGAATAAATGGATTTAGTATGTTAATATTATCGAACGAGAGTTCCGAATCATTAGATATAATATATTCGGATATTAAAAAATCTGTATATTTTCGATCAGTGATGTATTCCAATATCTTATTGTCTACATTGGTGTAG
Source organism: Drosophila rufa (assembly GCA_018153105.1). NCBI lineage: Eukaryota > Metazoa > Arthropoda > Insecta > Diptera > Drosophilidae > Drosophila > Drosophila rufa. Next base: position 628,866 of record JAECXS010000003.1, on the reverse strand, counting down.
GATATATTATTAATTTTAGTGGTGCCATTAAAAGTTATTAAATATGAATCAATTAAATGTGTATCATTAACTGTATTATCTCCATTTACAAAAATGGCTCCATCTTGGATAACATCTACATTTTTATTTTTTTCTCGGATTTTATTACAAAAAGATTTTTCTCCATTTAGTAATCTTGTGAAACATGAATCTTCTGGGTTAAGTGTGCCATAATTATTGAATATTTCTGTCTTAAAATTAGACATTACATAGTACTTATTTCTACATTTTGCGACGTGATTATCAATTAATAATTTACCATCATTATGTGAAATGGATCTTGAATAGTAAACGTCACAACGATCGGCAATAATAGGGTATTTTACCGATTTTAAATTCGGATATATCTAAAAGGTCTGTTAAAATTACCGGTCTATTTTCGTGTTTATAAATTTCTTGTACATCATCATTCTTTAGAATTTTGGTATTAAATACATCAATTTTTGCGAGTGTAATTGTGTCCATTAAATTTATAAGATCGTAAGTAAGCAAGCGCAGACGATATTTTCTAAGTGGAATTTCTTGATTCTTAAAGGCTGTTTTGAATTGTTCAGACAAAGATTTTATCTCTTTAAATATTTTAGAATTAATAACGAACTGATCGTTATTATTTTGTATTAAATCGTCGATTTTATTTTTGACTGTTATAAAATCATCATGATCTGGAGTTCCCGCTATCCATTTCCAGATAGTGCCTATTTCATTAATGCCTCTTTTCGATCTACTGGGTGTTAATTGAGAGATAAGTATATTGATCATTTTTAAATCGTGGGATATTTCCCAAAGAAAATTCTTGTTGTCGTGACTGTTTAGAAATTCAGTTTCAAGATTAATTATATCTCTATAAAAACTTATATTAGTTACATGAAATAAATCTGCGTATGATTTATAAATCAGAACATCCTTGGTATCCTTGAAAAGAAGGAAATCATGGTTCGTGTAATCCATAATTTCGCATTTGGTTGTTGATACAAACAGTAATAAGTACATAATTGAAATCATTATCTGTAATTTGAAACAGATTATTTAATATTATCTTTATGAATTGTTCGGTTTCTGTTATTTATAATAGCTTTATTAGGGTGGTTTTCCTTAACTACTTTTTTTTTGTATCTGGAATTAAGCTTGTTTCTTTCCCCGTGTTTCTTTTCGTAAATGACCTCTCCTACGTGATAATTCTTAATTTGTCTATCTTTATTATGAAATTGCAACATTTTCTCTTGAGCTTGTTGCAATAATTTAGGAATATCATCGTGTTCGATTTTGTTAAATAATATATCAAAAGGTCGTTGGTTGGTTATTGAGTGAATTGTTAAATTATATTGTTGTGCTGCTTTAATTATAATTTCGGAATAATCAACTAAATTAAGCTCATCTTTAATACAGCGAGCTATTTCTGTTAAGGATCTGCAAAGAATAGAGATATACCATTTCTCTGTGCAAAGGATTTAAATTGTGATGAAGAAAAACTTGGTTCGTTATCTATCATCAAAGATTTGGCTAATGGGAATTGTTGTAAAATTTCTGAAACTTTATTTTCTATATTTAGTTTATTAGAAATTTATTTTTCAACTAAGTATTTTGAATAAGAATCTATACAAGTAATGAATATAAGATTCTGGGCGTAATAGATGTCAAGATGCAAACTTTCACCTTCTCTTTTTGGAATAGGTGCTTGACCGATAGGAATCTGTACCGGATGTCTATTGTATTTGTTCTGATTGCAGATCGTGCAATTCTTTACAAATTCCTTAAGCTTTTTGTATAAATTAGGCCAATAATAAAGTCTAGTTATCTGCCTATAATTCTCATCAAGCCCTCTATGAGCTCTACCATGAGTTTCTGTGATTATCACAGATCTGTCTTCGGCGTTTTCGACATCCTGGACAAATGTCTTTGTATATAAAAATGTATTTATAAAATTCTCTTTAAGTGGTATTTGAATTCTATAAAAATCTTCCAAAGTACAGTGAACACCTATTGTTATATTGGGTGGAATATATTCTCTTAAGAGTGATATTAAATTCTCCGGAGTGTCAAATTCAATTATATGCCTTGTGTTACCGAACACATTAATCGACTCGTGTACCGTATACCTCCCCGTTGCAATTAGCAATTGTTGCTTAAATTGATTTAAGGGTTTTCGGGTTTTTTGTATTACGTTCTCAAAACTACTCTCTGCTGAATGCTGAGTATTTTGATCAGAGACCGATTCATTACTTTCCGTTAAGTTATTGATTTGGATCCTTGATAAAGCGTCCGCAACAACATTTGTTGCTCCTGGCTTATAAATAGTTGTGGGTGAATAGCTCTCAATAAAGGAATACCATCTTTTCATTTCAATATTGGGGTTTTTTTGTGAAATTGAGAATGAAAGAGGTTGGTGATCAGTATAGATCTCGATGTTGTTAACCCCGTATAAGTAATTACGAAGGTTTTTAAAAGCCCATACTATGGCTAAAAGTTCCTTTTTATTAGTTGCATATAACTGTTCAGTTTTGGTTAGAGTTTTAGAGATAAATGTAATTGGTTTTCCTTCCTGAGAAATAACAGCACCAATTGCTAGGTCAGACGCATCAGTTGTTAGGGTAAATTTTTTATTGTAGTCTGGTTGTACTAGTTCTACTTGCGCAATTAAATTTTGTTTGAGCTCGTTAAAAGCTCTTACAGCTGAATCATCAAACTGTATCAAAGTTTTACGTGATGCTTTTTTTGATACTTTGCCGTTTTGGCCTTTTAAATATTTTGTTAAGGGTTTAGCTATCTTTGCGTAATTTTGCACACATTTTCTGTAATATTCCTGTAAGGCCTAGGAAGCTTCTAAGCTTCGAATATTTTTAGGGATCGGATATTTAACAATTGTAGAAATTTTTTCGGGATCGGTTTTTATCACATTGTGAGATACAACGTAACCGAGAAAGTTTGTTTCTAATTTAAAGAACTTTGATTTTTCAATCGAAATTTTCATGTTTGCGTTCAGCAAAATGTTAATAATGACAATTAAATCCTTGTAATGTTGTTCAATTGTATTTGAAAAAATAATTATGTCATCCATATAAACATGACATGTTTTACCCACTTGTTCTCTTAAAATATCATCCATCGCTCTTTGGAATATTCTTGGAGCGTTTGTCAAACCGAAAGGCAATCTTAGGAATTCGTATTTCCCATTGTTAATTGAAAATGATGTTTTCTGTATGTCTGGCTCATTCATGAGAATCTGATGAAATCCAGATTCTAAGTCAATTGTAGAAAAGTACTTGGCTTTAGCAAGATTTGATAAAATAACTGCATGGTCCTGCATTGGATATCTATCGGGTATAGTGTTTTCATTGAGCTTTTTATAATCTATTACGAGTCTGAGTTTTGGACTTCCATCTTCATTGAAACCCTTTTTTGGTACTACCAGTACGGGTGAATTATAAGGACTTCTGCTTGGCCTTATAATTTCTTCTTTTAGCATTCGACTTATTTCAGAATTTACAAAATCTGAAGCTGATAGAGCATAAGGATATTGTTTGCTGTAAATGGCCCTATCATTTACGGTGCTTATCTCACCGCGTATATCGGTCCTAAATGGAATCTGCATATTTATTTTAGAATGCTCTTCATTGATAATATGCAATATATCATTCTCCAGATCCTTTCTTTGGTCTGCAGATGATATTTTTATGTTGTTTATTTTATTATTGTCGGACATTTCAACGACTGCGTGTTCAGAATTTTTAAATTCCAAACTTTTATTTTTGTCGGATTTTTCCACGACGGCGTGTTCAGAATTTTTAAATTCCAAACTTTTATTTAGGTCGGATATTTCAACGACGGCGTGTTCAGGATTTGTATATCCCAAACTTTTATTTAGGTCGGATATTTCAACGACGGCGTGTTCAGGATTTGTATATCCCAAACTTTTATTTAGGTCGGATATTTCAACGACGGCTTGTTCAGGATTTGTATATCCCAAACTAAATTCGCTTTGATTACCCATTTCAGATACCGATCTGATTTGAGCCTTTTCATCAAAGTATTTTTTTACTATAAATTCCTTTAATGGAAGAATGGAATTTTTTTCTGTTAAAGAATGTTGGTTCAAAAGATTACCGTTTACATAATTTAATCTTTCTTCTCTCCCATTATATTTGATAACTCCCTTAGCTGTATCAATTACGGCTCCTATTTTTTTCAATAGGTTATAGCCGACCAGTAGATCTGAATCTAGACCTTCTATTTCATAAAAAGTATATTGTGTACCAAAAATAGTTATTTTATGATAATATTTAATTATCCATTCACTGTAGATACTCTTTTGTATATCGGAAGCTCATTCTTGTTTTCATAAATGCCTGTTCTAATATAACACGAGGTTGCCCCAGTGTCAATTAATATCTTTAATTTTTTATTTATTTTCGGGTCATACCTAATTAAGTAGGGTAAGCCTCCTCCTGACTTTTGTCTAAAAAATGGTTCTCTTCAATGTTATTTAGTCTCATCGTCTTGTTAGCCGGTTGGTTAACGGTTCCAGTAGGTTCCCGTTTATTTTGAACTTGGCCCTGCTGAGTGTTCTGGGTATCAAATTTTTTAGTTTGACCCCACTTGTTCTGGCTACTATTATTATTTTGATATTTATTATAGCTTTTATTATAACCATTGTTAGGCCTGTTCTGTATCTGGATAGACTCGTCTACCTCCATTGGTTCTGGTTTATTTTGTGGCTGCCTATAAGTGTTCCACTGATTTTGTTAGTTATTATTATATCTACCCTGGTTCCAAGAATTATTTTTGTTCTGATTATAATAACCTTGAGAATTTTTGTTTTGGTTGTGGTCATGATAAAACCTTAAATTATTAGGGTTTTGCTGGTTATTGTAATTATTGTTTTGTTGTTTTGGCCTCTGATTGAAATGTGTTTGACCATTTCCACCAGAGTTTGGCTTACTATGTTTTCTCTGATTTGTTGAGAAACTATTTGCGAAATTTGCCCTCATGTTGTTGCTTTCTAATTCCTGAACTATGACCATTGCATTTGGTAGGTCAGGTGGATTCATTGAGAAAATAGTATCTGATATGTGGCCGTTGAGGCCGGTAATGAAAACTCTTAGGGCTGTTTTCCTATGTCTCTCATTTAATTCCGCTGTTATTGGTTTGTTTCTTCCATAGGTCATAATGGTTTTATTGATTAATAGAGTTAGTTTTCTATTAACTGCACCATAATAATCCATTATGGATAATTTACCCTGACTCAATACACCTAATTCCTGTTTAATAATATGAATAGGACGTTTGTCGCTAAAGACGAAGTCAAGTCTGGCCATTATGGCATCGAAATTTAATACCGTTCCGTTATGGGTTAGGGCATCGTTTGCCATTCCTGTTATTTTGTTTCTCAATATAGATAGGGCAGAATAAAATCGTTCACTACCTCTGGCATATTGCCCCATGGCAATTTCAGCTGACTCTCTCCAACTAACATATTTATCTTCTTCACCTTTGTATTCCCGGACAGATTTGATGATTTCATAAGATGTCTCGCACTTGATATTTGGATCTACGATCTCTATCTGATAATCCTCAACCGATTTAATTTTGTTAGAAAGCTGCGATCTTAAAGTTACGATCTCCTCCTTCAATGGATTTAATTCAAAATGTACAATTTGTTTAATTAAATCTCCTACATTAAACACTGTATTGTTAGGTGGTTGATGGTTTGTATGTTCTTTGGCTGGATTTACGAGGAGTCTTTTATTGGCTTCAGCTTGACTGGTTGTAGGCTCTGTCATCTTGAGAATTTTCTCGAAATCAGCAATTAAGTCTTCCACTTTTTATATTTGATTTTTTACAAATTTCTTATAAAATAATTATAAAAAAATAGTATCGCTCACGAAACGAAAAATCTTCTCGTAGTTTTCTGATCCTGTTGGGGTCGTCCTCCTTCTGGTTGATGATCCTGATTGGGGTCGTCCTTCTTTTTGGGATTTTTAGATTTTTAAACTTGGGGTCTTCCTTCTTTTTCAATGTTTATGTGTGGCGAGGGATTTCCCTTCAGCCTGTTTTCTTTGAATGTTTATTTGTTGATGTTTTTATTTTAGATGAATTTGTTTGTCACTTTTTAGTTTTATAATGTCCGAGAAGTGAATTTATGTTACGATCACTATTTTGTAATTTGAGATTTAAGGGGATTATTTCATTAATTAATTTCCACCTTAGTTTTTGATCAACACAAACTTTTTAGTTATTCGTCGGTTGTATCAGGTTTTTGGCCGCGCTAAATTTCTTTTTACTTTAAAACTTTTTAGTATTTATTTTAAAGCTTTGTTTTAGAATTTTTTAATCGCACGGCCCCACGTTGGGCGCCAATTAAGTATCTCACTAGTGATTGGTTTAAAAAAATTTCTTTTATTTTTTATTAAACACTTATTCACTATTACAAAAAGGTCGAACTTATTTTTATTCACTGCTCTTTTAATTGAACTTTAATTTTAAAACTTCTCCGATTGGATCTCCAAAATTGACTGACTGGCCAAGGGCCGATTATCTGATAAGCAAACCTCGGCTTAAGAGAATCTAGGATCTCATCTAGGAACTTTTTAAGAGATAAACATGAAGCGGACTCAAGAGAGTCGGAAAATATTGGATGACGAAATCTTTGGCTTGATTGTGAAATTCAATTAACAGATTACTCTGCAATTTTTGGGCCTCGATGGGTGGCGACCGGATGCTAATGTTTATGTTTGGGAGACCCGGCTTAGTTTACAGTAGAAGGACTGCGTCGCAAATGAAACTCAATAATGAACTTCTACTGAAGTGGGGAACTTAATAATGAGCTTCTACTTAAGTGGGGAAGCTATTTGGGATTTGTTTGGGAAGGCTGGATAAGTGGTTCCCAACTAAGAATTGTTTAAAAATAAATTTGTTAACGGCTTGGGTAAGGCTGCTGTGATCTTGAGCTGGTTAACTTGCATCCTTTATCGACTTTGCGTTTATCTGTCTGAAATCGACGCATAGTCTCCACTTCCCCGTCTTCTTCCTTACCATTACGATGGGGGAGCTATACGGACTTTTGGAGTGCTCGATGCATCCCATTTGCAGCAGCTCATCCACCTTGGCATTGATCTCCCCTTGGACTTTCGGGTTCTTCGGATAGTACCTTTGCTTAATCGGTTTGTCGTCCTTCATAGTGATACTGTGTACGGCTACATTTGCTGGTCCTTCCATTCTTCTGAACTCTGCCAATTCTGCCCCCAGGAATTCCTCGTCGTTTTCTTTGCTGGCTCGCTGAGGCTTTTCGACGACGGCGACGGACAATCTCTCTTCCAGCCATCCATTGTTCCGTCTCCGCGCTGGTATCGCCACGTGGTGTCCTGCGCACTTCACCTCTGCGCCGATGTTGGTGAGGAAATTCCAACCCAAGACCAGCGCGTCGATTATTCCTGGGAGTATCAGCAATTGTGTGACACCGTTTCTGTTCCGAGTCCGATCTGCACCGCTATCTGTTCCTTGATTTGGGCTCTGCTTCCGTCTGCCATGTGTACTTGCCGTTTAATGGGCTTCCTTGTTCCAGCTCGTTGTAGAGTGACCGCCAACGTCTCGCTTATGAAGCTGGCTGTGGCTCCTGTGTCCACCGTTGCTTTGACCTGGATTCCGCCTATCAGCACCGTTGCGGTCAGTTGTGTCTCCTCGGCTGTTAGGTTCCCCATTAGTTTTGCGAGGCGGAGCCTTGCGATCCCTGCTGGCCTCTCATAGGCTGGGATCGCTGAGGGTTTCCGACGGTTGGCAGCATTCTACCGTCCTTCTTCCGACCCTCCCGCATATCCAGCAGAACACGATCCGCTGATTCCGGCATTCTCTCGCCCAGTGTTCTTGCCCTCCGCACCTCCGACAGGCTTGTGCTGGGTTTTGCACGAATTCCCTTTGGGGCACCGCTGGTCTCCGAATGTGCTGCGCGTTTCCACCTGCGTGATCCTCCTCGTCCTGGCATCTTCTGCATACCGCACTCTGCTCTGTCCTTTGTTGTGGATGGGACCTTACATTGTGGGCAGCGTTTTTCCTCTCGAATTCTTCCCGCTGCTGGTCGAGCTCTTCGAATTCGTCGGCTAGTGCCATTGCGGCATCGAGGTTTTTGCACTCGTACGGGCGCATAAATATGCGGAGTGCTGGCGTGCTATTTTCGAGGATTCGTGCCAGTGACTCCCTTCTGGACATTCGCAGTGGCCGCATTAGGGTTTGAATTTCCACCATGTAGTCTTTAAACCTAACCTCTCGGCAGGAAGAAGTTTTGGAAGTCGTAGATGAACTCCCCCCAGCTTTGCCATAGCTTGTTGTTGGCTATAAACCACTTCAACGCCTTGCCTTGCAGGAGTTCTGGCATCGCTCTGGGGATCAGGTTAAGGTTGAGGCCGTATGTTGCGACTTGTTTTGCTACCTTCGCGTAGTCTGGCTTGTTCGTTTTCTCCTCCGGGCGTCTCTCCCTGCTTCTGCCTGTGCCCTGCATGCTTGCGACATCTAGGCTTGCTATTAGGGCTTCTGGGTCTGCTAGCTGTATTTTTATGCTTGGGATCTTGCTGAATCTTTCCTCAAGCTTGGCCAATGTTTCAGCCACCTCTGGGTCTGTTCCTTGTTCTTCAACGAACTCTGCCAATGTTTTCCTCATGGCGACGATAAGTTTCCACAAGTTAATTCTCGCTCCTGCGTCTTACTCCTCCACGGCTGCTGCACGCCTTCCGCACAGGTCGTCGGTCGTCTTGCCGCCGAAGCTAGCAGAGTGTATCGCCCAGCCGAAGTCTAGCCACTCCGAACGCCCACTTCGCGACCTCGCTACAAAGCTAGCAGAGTGTATCGCCCAGCCGAAGCCTAGCCACTCCGAACGCCCGCTTTGCAGCTTTAAGCACAGAGATAGCAGGATGTATCGCCCAGCCGAAGCCTAGCCACCCTTATCGCCTGCTCTGCGCCTTGGCGTGGGATGTCGTCGACACTGTGTATCGCCCGGCTTACGCCTAGCCACGCGCGCAACTCCCACAGTTGACTACCTTGACCTGGGTTTTCCTTGGCTGGTCCTTGTCGTAGGACCTCGCTGCTCCTCGCCTGGTTTCTTGATCTTGGACTCGTCCTTGCACGCGATGGATCTCAGCTTTGAAGTCTCTGCTCGGAAGGCTTGCACTTCAAGCTCCGAACTTCTCGACTTTGCGTCTTGATCTTCTCGCGGACTTGGTTGGTAACTTGAACGGCTCCTGGGTGCACTCGCTTGGGGTTTCGCACTCGTACTAAGTTGCCGTGCGCCTGCGTCCTCTGCCTTTTATAGGCTCTGCGAGTCCCCTTACTTCCTGCCGGCATCGGTCACGCCACCCGGTCCAAAGTCCGGTAACCGTCGCGTGACTGGGTTCAAAGTCCGGCTCGTCCCGTTATTCTTCTTCCTTGGCGGCCGAAGTCCACTGCCGCCGATCACGCCACCGGTTCCGAAGTCCGCCTAAGTCCCGCTATACTAGCGGCGTCTCTTTTGTGGCGGCCACCTGCGTCGGCACTGCCTGCCTGTTGCTAGGCAGTTCTCCTGGGCTGCCCTCCCCCACCCCCTTGCCCCGTTTGTTTGCCAAGCGGCTGCTGCCCTTGGCAGTGTGCATCCACTGCACACTGCTTTGTGGGGAGTTTAAATTACAACTCCTCACACCCTCTTCTTCTTCTGCTGTCCCCCATTCAAATTTCCGTCCGTTCCCGCCCTGAAGTGAACCGGTCAAGTGCATTGGTTCGTTCGTCCATGGCCCATGACCCCATGACCGGGTGACTGCCATTGGTCCATGGTTCACCCGGACACTGCTGCTCGTTCGGGGTGTGCGGCTCCGTCTGCTGCCGATACCCCCTAGGGTCCCGGGGATGTTGTTCCGGCCCCCGCCGCGGCGTGCACTGCTGGTCCGTTGGCCAATGAGGACGTTGCTGCTGCTGATGCTGCAGATACTGCTGTTGTTGTTGCTGTTGCTGGTGAGGTGGATGCTGCTGTCGCGAGGAATGTGGCTGACCTAGCTGCGGCTGTGGGGTCTGCTGTTGCTGCGGCAGTGGGGTCTGTTGTTGCTGCGGCTGCTCCATATCCCAGTCCAGCTCTAGCTGCGACACCCACGCCTCCAGCTCCTCCTCCACCAGCATTCGCAGCTCCTCCTCGACCTGCTCTTGCCGCCCATCCGGAGCCTGCCCCTGCGACGGGTCCTGCGCTGCCTTTCTCTCGGCCGCTGCAGATGCCTCCTGAAACGCTGCCGCCTCCGCTGCTGCCGCCTCTGCTGTTGCCGGACGATGACCCTCTCCTTCCAGGAGATCTTGTACACGATGGAGTGCACCCAGAAGCCATCCTTATACTTCCTATCCTGGGTTGCCTCCACCGTGTACCCCTCGTCATCCTCCTCCTCTTCGGGCTGGTCTTCGTCGTCGCTGATGACCACCACTTCCTCCTCCCTCGGCTTCAGGTTAGCCGAAGGCCGTGGTGGCGTCGGTGGTCTGGCCTGCCGCCTATATTGCGGCACCTCCGGTGTGTCGCCTGTCGGCTCCCTGGGCTCCTCGCCCTCGTGCTCCTCGGGCTCCCCGCCCTTGCGCTCCCTGGGCTTCTCGCCCTCGCGCGTGGGCTTTTCGCCTCGCCGCGACCTATTGGGCTTCTCGCCCCTCCTGCTGGGCCTCTCGCCTCTCCTACTGGGCTTCTCGCCCCTCCTACCGCCGCTGGCAGGCTTCCCGCCTGTTGACTTGGGCTCCTCGCCCCTTACCGGCTCCTCGCCGCATCTGGCCTTACCCTTTCCTTCCGTGCTGCTCATGTTTCTGCGTTTCCTACATTATCCCACAAAGAATAGAAAAACGAAAATAAAATAAATGAAATAACCTAACCCTTAAAATTTGTTTTTTTTTTTTCTCCCTCTGCCCCAATCCCTACTTACTGCGGTCTGCACTGCTAGTTTCTTACTGAGCTTGACTGCGCACACTCGGCGGCCCTGAGCCGCTGTTTTGCCGTGCCTCAACCTAACGGATCCTCGCCGAAGCTTTTCAAATTTATCCGGTTTCTCATTCTCTCCTGCCTCAGTGTTGCGCATTTTTTCTTGTATCCGCTATTGCCGGATATGCGTTTTCAGCTACCTATTTAAATTCGAACTTATTATTTTAGATTTACTTGTAGTCCTTTTTATTTTGTTTCCCTTTAAATTATTTTTTTATTTATTTATTCATTTATTATTATTTTTGTTATTATTATTATTATTTATTTATTTTTTTTTTTTTATAGTTCATATTAACTATTATCTATATATCTATATATATATGTATTAGTGTTTACTTTGTAGTTTTCCCTATTGTCTTTTCATTTTCTCACGGTTTGATGTTCCCGTGTCATCGTTTACCCTCCTCTGTCCCGGCTGTTGATCCCTATCACTTGGATCCTCCACATTTGGCTGTTCTTTTGCGTCCCCTTCCGGCTTCAGGGTACTAATGTGGGCTCGCCGCTCCTGTTCAGTCTTAATGTCCTTCAATTTGACAATTACTGGCGATACGAAATCCATGATTCGGAATGGTCCTCCGAACCTTGACGCTAGCTTCGCAGCAAATCCTTCCACTGCGTTTGACAAGTGGTGTTCCTTGGCCAACACCACTTGTCCAACTACTGGTGCCCAGTGTCTTCTCCGCAAATTGTAGTATCTGGCTTGGTCCTGAGCCGCCATTTCCAGACTTCTCTCAAGTCCTTCGCGAGCTCCGTTGGATCCTGCTGCGGCCTTCCAGTTCCCATTGTAGCCTGATCATACACGGCCTTCGGGAGTCTGGGTTCTCTTCCCTGGGTAAGGAATGCTGGGGAATATCCGGTGTATTCCTGTGTACTTGAATTTACTGGCAGTGTTATCTCTGGCAGCAAGTCATCCCATTTCCTCTGATTTCCTTCCGCATACTGGGCAATCATCGTCTTCACTGTTCTATTGGCTCTCTCCGTTGGATTTTCCTGGGGCGTATACGGGGCGGTGAACTGGTGACGTACTCCCATGTCCTCCAGGAAATTTTTAAACGCTCCGCTTGTGAATTGTGTCCCATTGTCTGTAATGAGGACTTTAGGTACCCCGAATTGCGCTAGGATTCTCTCCCTGAACGCTTTCTTTAGGGTATCCGTCGTGGCCTTCCGTAATGGCACCATATTTGAAAACCTATCAATGAACACAAGAGCATCGTGTTTCCGTGTGTGGATCTCGGGAGTGGTCCCACAAAATCCGCACAAACTGTGGACCATGGCTCCTCCGGGATTTGTGTTAGCATCTTTCCCGCTGCTTGTAGTTGGCTGGCCTTGAAACGCTGACACGTCTCGCACTTACGCACGTATAATTGTACGTCTCGCTGCATCCCTGACCAGAAGTATCTTGACGCAATCTTCGCGATGGTTTTCCGGCTTCCTGTGCATCCTGCTGTCGGTGCATCATGATTCTCCTTCAAGATCCTTTCCTTGAGCCCGGACGGCACGCATAGTTTCCATGCTGCCACGTCTTCATGTCCAGCTCTGTGAGGGATGTTTCGGTATAAACCTCCCGCTTCCCATATATAATCCGGGAACTTTTGTGGATGAGCCTTCATTTCCTTCAGCTTTTCCTGGGTCCATGCACAGGTTTTAACCTCCTCCAAGCTGAAGTGCTCTCAGCTGCCAATCATGAGGCAGGCTTCCGGTTCCAACGGTTGCCGTGAAAGGGCGTCCGCCACCGTATTTAGTTTCCCACGCCGATATATGATGTCGAACTCATATTGCTGCAACTCCAATTTCTTGTCAAAATCCGGACAAGTCAATACCGGTGCTGCGATCAGGCTCTCCTTTATGTCCTCGAATGCCTTTTGCTGTTCTTCCTCCCAATGCCATTTGACTCCCTTCTTTAGAAATCCTGTCAGCGGGTTGATTTTAGTTGCAACTCCTATAAACCTGCGCAAACCTTTGGCATCCGCTGGCGGTGCTTGTTCTCCGATGGCTGCCACCTTATCAGGATCCGTACGGATCCTTTGATTTGTCACGAGATGCCCGAGGTATTTCAGCTCCTTTTTGAAGAACTCACACTTTTCGACGTTGGTCTTTAAATTTGTTTTTCTCAGCCGTCGGAGCACCTCTTGAAGGTTTCTCTTGTGTTCTTCCAGTGTACGTCCGATGATGATGATGTCGTTCAAATGCAAAGGCATGTGGTTCCATATCTGGCCCGATAACGCTGTCCAGTGCTCGCTGAAACGTTGCCGGTGCTGAATAAAAACCGAAAGGCATAACTTTCCACTGATACAGACCCCGTCCCGGGACTGTAAACGCCGTTAATGATTTGCTTGACTCCTCCATATGTATCTGCCAGTATCCATTTTTTAAGTCCAAACTACTAATGTATTTGGCCTGTTTTAACTGATCCAGGATGTGGGGAATCCTCGGCAAGGGGTATGCGTCTGGGATAGATTTAGCATTCAACTGCCTGAAATCCACGCATAACCTCCATTTGCCCGTCTTCTTCTGCACCATGACGATTGGGGCGCTATGAGGACTACTCGAAGGCTCTATACAGCCTTGTTTGAGCAGGTCATCAATCTCATTGTCAATGGTGGCTCTCATTGCTGGATTTCTAGGGAAATATCTTTGTTTCAGGGGTCGAGAATCCTTCATCACTATCTTGTGCTCAGCAATGTTGGATACCCCTTTGATTTCCTCGAACATTTCTAATTCTCTTCTTAGAAATGTGTCCATGCACCATGGCGGGGCTTTGTTAATGTTCTGTTCCTTGTTCCTGCTCCGCGATTCCTGACAACTTCTCTTGTTTTGCGTGGGCCTATTCGCCCTAAACTGAATCGTTTGTCCTGCGCACCTTAATTCTGCCTCGAGATCCTTCAATATGTTGTAACCCAGGACTAGGTCATCGATGATCCCTGGCATTACGAACAGTACTGTTGCGATCTGCCGACTCCCAAACTCGAGTGTCACCTTGAGCTGGTGGTTTATTTCGCCCGCTCGCCCATCCGCGAATCTCACGGGTCTCCATGTAGGCGTCAGTTTTTCCCCAGCACTCAAGCTCGCTGCTAACGTTTCACTGACAAAACTGCTGGTGGCTCCTGTGTCGATCACTGCCTTATAGGATTTACCTCCTATTATAATTTATTGGGGAGCCGAGTTTGACGACTCCTGCCGTGCTCCGGGTGGCGAGAGTCGGGGTCCGTTTCCCATAGCCCCGCAACAGTTCGTTGTTCTGCGTCCGACCATCCCACACCTCCAGCAGAACATTACGGTGCGCTGACGACACTATCGTCTCCAGTGTCCCGCTTGTCCGCAATTTCCACATGCATTGGAGGGATCCGGGATCCTTTGTGGGGGCCAATTGTTTGCCTATCTCCACTGTTGTGTCTCCTGCGGCAGGGTGAAAGGATTTGTGTGCCGAGGCTGTGGCCTTGTAGTCCTCGGAGGGTCGTTGCGATTCTTCAATGGGGACTGAAGTCGGGCGTGGACCGAACTGGGCCGCAATCGCTCCCTATCGCGGTCTAACTCCTCTAGCTCATCCGCTAGACCCATTAATCCCTGCAAAGTGGAGAATTGGGATGGCCTGGCGAACGCTCGGAGATCTGGAACGCTGTTCTCATATATCCTTTCCAGCTGCGCCTCTGTTGACATTTTCAACGGCCTCATCAGAAACTGCATCTCCACCATAAATTCCTTAAAGGGTTCTCCCAGTCGCTGCTTGCGTTGTATCACCTCCTCCCAAAGGTGATTGAAGTAGCCGCGTGGTAGAAAATAGGCCTGAAAACTGGTCGTGAACGCTGCCCATGTCGTCCAGTGTTGGTTGTTTGTCACGTACCATTTCAAGGCTATTCCCTGAAGCAATTCGGGCATCGCCCTAGGAAGCAGGTCTAACTCGAGACCGTACGTCTCCGCTGACCACTCCACCTGCTCCAAAAACTCTAGTGCTGCCCCATCAACACGAAAACTCCATTCCCTTACCCTAGACGCTATTCTTGAATAGTCAGGTGCTTGTGGCCTTGCTATCCTATCCTGCTGTATCCTGGTCTCGGTTGGAATTGGGGTGAATTCCCGGAATTATTTTTGGCTGTACGCTGGGATATCTATCTGTACCTGTTCCTTAAAACTGGCATTTAGAATGTCTCCCTGTGGAATCATCACCTAAGGCTTAGAATCAGCGGGTGACGCTCCAGCGTGACGCTCCGCTAGTT
The DNA here is from genome assembly GCA_018153105.1 of Drosophila rufa. NCBI lineage: Eukaryota > Metazoa > Arthropoda > Insecta > Diptera > Drosophilidae > Drosophila > Drosophila rufa. Next base: position 613,656 of record JAECXS010000003.1, on the reverse strand, counting down.
CTGTGAATCTGATTATGTGCGCTGGGTCCACGAGCTGTTCTCGTGCCCACGTAACGAACCCTCTGCGTAACTCGTCTACGTTCCCTGCCAATTCAAGGCCGAACTCCTGGCTATACGCCAGTAATTCTTCCCTGTTTTATTTGTATATCCAGCTAGTACTCGCCATCGTGGATATTACAGTGTACAAGGAGAAAAAAAATGCCCTTATTCTTGAATATATCTATAACTCAGATAATTCTTATAGGCACAGCGACCCTAGCTCGGACGCCAGTTGTAACGATCGGGGCGGGACAGCTCAGTCTCGTCCAGGATTCGCTGCAACAAATTTATATTTGTTGGGCGCGGTGCCAAAATAAGAACTCCGGGGTTTAGATTTAAGTAATATAATATATATTTTAACTGGGACTTTGACCTGTTTTCCACCACACCTGTCTTAAGCGGGGCACAAGACACCCTATCTCTAACAATTAGTGCACGCCCGACTCGCGGGCACGCCCGACTCACGGCCAACGCAGTCTGGGTGATCACGCCGCGCTTACGCTCCGCTTGATACTGCGGTGCTACCCGCACTCGGATACTCTCGCTAAGCTTCGCTCCGCTAGATACTCTGGTGCTGCACGCTCCAGATGCTCCCACTAAGCTGACGCGCTGGCAATCTCACCGTCCGCCTGGGCACTTACAAAGTACGAGGTGGAAGGAAGTGGTAAAGACTGGACTCGCTTGGTCAAAGGAGATCCCTCCCAAAGGCTTACTGCGTGATTGCTGCTGATAACTGACCTGTTGGCTCGTTTCCCAAGGAGTCACTTTCACTAGCACTAGCACTGGTCACTGGTCACTCGCAAATCCACTGCGATATAAACTCCACAACTAACTGCCCCGCCTCAAGTCCTGCCTCGCGCTTTTATACCCCCCTGCAGCGCTGCTGCTGCCGATTCAGCAGCCCGCTCTCCCGCCAGAACTCCTCGCTTAGCAGATCCCCGGCAGCGCTGCTGCCGACAATTCAGCACCCCGCTCTCCCGCCAAAACTCCTAGCTCAGCGCATCCGTGTCCCGCTATGGGCTGACTACCCGCTCTGCCGCAAGCTTTCTCTCCCTTTCTACGGTCCCACTCAATCTCTTCTACTACTTTCTCTTCTACCGATCCTGTGTTCTCTTGCGCTGTTTGTAAGGGATCGCAAAGATTCCTTACAATATTTAGTCGACCAGATTGATGTCAAAACCTACTTTAATCCTGAATACCACAACAAAGTTAATAAATTCTTTGCACACATAAATCTTTCTTTTTATCAATATACTAGTTCTAGTCCTTTTCCTCATTCTCTCTGAGGGGCAGGCTGAGCTGCCCTAACAGCTTTGCTCTTGTGCCTTTTCGGATTCGTCCAGGAATACCTTTCCCTTCCTCCAATCACTTAAAACCCATAAATATTTCTAGCTTTCTCCTTTTCCTTTAGTTCCATTATTTTATTTGCATATTTCTTATATATCTGCTTTCCTTTTACTTCTTCCAAATAATTCTTAGATCTAAAGCCAGTTCTACAAACACCTCCAAAGTGAGGTCCTGCCGGGGGAATTAAATGATGATAACTTTTATCACTTAGAGTTTTCTTCGGATATTATTTTTCTTGAATATTTGTTTTCAAGTTTTTATACCCGGTACCCATAAGGTACAAGGGTATTATAAGTTTGTGCCAACCCAGAATGTATGTAACAGGCAGAAGGAGGCATCTCCGACCCCATAAAGTATATATATTCTTAATCAGTATCACCAGCCGAGTCGATTTAGCCATGTCCGTCTGTCCGTCTGTCCGTCCGTGTGAAACAACAGATCTCAGAGACTATAAGAGCTAGAGTTACCAAATTTGGTGACAACATTGGAATCTGTTGCACGCAGATCAAGTTTGTTTTAAAATTTGGCCACGCCCACTTCCGCCCTCAAAAAATCATAAAAAACGTTAAATAAGCTATACTCGTTTTTTTCGGGTAAAAGTTAATAAATACAAAAAATGAATAAAATAGAGCGGACGTTTCCTGAAAATTTCAGTAAAATCGGATGATAAACATGGGAGATATTAGCAATAAGGTTAGAATTTTAATACACCGCCCTAAGGCACTGCTGTTGCAAGCTGTAGCCGACAGGTGGCGCATTCGAGCCTTGGCCGTGCGATATAATGGCGCCAGTGTATGTATGTACAATGTAGTGTATGTACATTTTTAAATTGCCTTTTAGTGTGAAGCGCAAACGTTTAGGTACCGGGTATCTCACAGTCGAGCACAGTCGACTGTAGCTTTCTTACTTATTTAATTTGTGTATATCTTTGTGTGTGATGCCACCAACATTCTGTTTGTTAATTTTTGGATTGGGTTATCAAACCGTACTTGTTACGATTGATTTCTTCACTTTGGATTTTATATAACCTGAAAAAATCCACCCGAAATCCGTATTTTGACCAATAAGTCCGTTTATTTTAACAACTTCTCACTGTAAAAAGTGATTGTACAAATTTGATTCAATAATCAGATCAATAGGACCTGGCATATTAAAGTAAGGATCCGCTAAATTATAACTCTTCCATTTGGCCTTGTCAACATCAATTATTCTGACTGGAAGAGCTTTAATTTCGGAAGAACTATTGCTTCCACTAACACTTTTGATACTCCACTGATCTCTGTCTGAGACCTATATCTTGCCATAGAAGCGATCGGTCGATTTATATGAAAATGTTAAATTCTACATGTAAAATGTAAAATTTACAAAATTCGATATTTTTCAACATTACTAAAATGGTTCGATTTTCAATAATCCAATTGCAGACTGCTAGGGTATGTCAACTTCGGTTTACCGAAGTTAGCGTTCTTTCTCGTTTTTAATTTAATAAGTCTGTCCCAGTCGAATTTTATCATTTTTATTCTAATTTCAAACGTTTCTGTCTTATCCTCCTGTATCTCCGCAAACGTCTCCTTTAAATAAAGCTCTAGCTTGTCTAGTGCTCTATCTAAGGCTTATTGATTTACCTTCATCCTATTACTTATGTCTGTTTTTTTATATATTATACTTCTTCTGCAATTATACATTTCATTCTGACTTACTAGTACTTCGTAGCTGCTGCTGCTGCTTCTGCTGCCGTCGCTGCTGTTGTTGTTGCCGCTTCTGTAGATGCCGTGTTGACGTTGTCGATTCCTTTGGTGGTGCTGTTGACGTTGCCGCTGTTGTAGATTTTGCTTTTAATGTTGCTCTTGATGCTGCTGCTGTTGTTCTTCCTTCTGGCTTTTAATTTTTTTGTTTTGAAAATGTGTACATTATTTATCAATAAGAACTCCTTTATATCCTTTTTGCTTTATAGTTATACTCTTTTTCTTACCACTTGGGGGGAAAACAAGAGTCCATTATTATTCAGCAATCTTTAGCTGCATGCTTTAACACTTTACAATTCTTGAGGTGCTGTCCTTCCTCAGAGTCTCTTATCACTGGGGGCAAACTGCAGAGTAGCTCGAAGGCTCAAAATGTACAGAGGTCCCAATAATAAGACTTATACATTTGAGTTTTTTTAAGTAACTGATTTATTTTAGAACAATCTTCGCTTTGTATAGGTTACACGGAATTCTAATTTTAGTCTAATTGATGACCTACGCAAAGGCCGCACATATGGTCATCTAATCTTTAAAGATATTCTTTGAACGCACGCAGGGGTTCCGATTACATGTCTCTATTTCTTAAGTGCATACGTTTGTGTTATGTTTAGAGATATGAGCACATGCGCTTGAGCAGATCACAGCTGCATACATTTGTGCATACATTTGTGAATATTTATTCACGTGTGAACAATAATAGATTATTATAATTATGAATTTATATTAAAACCACTGTCACTTAACTACCAAATACACCTATCACTATTACACAATAATAGTGACAATTCAATTTTATTTCCAGCAAGGTCAGAAGTAATCAGAAAAATCACACTTCAGACAGATTATGATATTGTATTAATGCCACATCAGGAAATTAACCCTGGGGTACTAATAGCTAAAATCACCGTAAAAAGTTATAGTGCAATAGTTCGTATTTTTAAGACAACAGGTAAAAATATATATATCTGAAATCGAAACATTCAATTTGAATCAATATAAGATTATGAAGTCCAATCATTCAGTAATAAAGTAATCATTTGAACAATTGAAGTCCTGAGTAAATTACAATTCCCTGAACATGTTAAAGCTGAACTTACTGAATTATGTACCAATGAATTATTTAGTTGTCATCGGATCTTTCGAAACGTTCAAAAATCTAATGAGTATACTTAAACCCAGAGAAAAGTTAATTCTTTATGTAAGAGGTAACATTCCTTGACCATAAATGCATTGATCATGTGTAATGAACGATGTGTGTGTGAAGGAGGGTAATGTATGTAGAGTATTTGCTGCATCTCCGACTAACTAAATAGTTAGCCTCTTTCGATCTCACTATCTTCTGGGCCGGGAACATTGACGGGAGGAAGCCTTTGGTACCTAAGTTCATTCGGCGTTGGGGTGGTTTTTTGCCATTTCCCTACCACATTCACATAATCTTTATTTTTAGGACTCCTACTAAAACTATTAAGGGAGCTTTACTCCACGACGCTATCCATTGTACTAGGCTATGCCAGGTCTCTTGCGAGGTTCGAGTCTGTACGGTTACCACGACTAACGGGCGGGACGACAGTATTTATCTCTCTGGCCGACGCTATCCATTGTACTAGGCACAGAACCAGGTCTCTCGCGAGGTTCGAGTCCAGAGAGAGAGGAGCAGGGAGGCAATTCCTTTCGCCTGTCTGGAATAAAGCTCCATCCGTCTGCATGTGAGTGAGTCTACCTGTTTCCGACGACAGGGGGGAGGGGGTTCGGACAAAACCTTCCTGTGGGTGAGCAGCAGTCCAATGTACTGTGTTTTCCAGGGAAGAGGTCAAGTGGGTGCAGAAGGAAGTGATCACTCCGGTTGAGGGCAGTTGAATCCATTCAGCGAATTCACTTAAATAGAGCTTATCTGAAATTTTATTTAGGTTTTAATTTCGACGATTCTTGACCTATACCAATACCCAAGTGTACTAGTGCACCCGGTATTGATTTACACAGTTTTTATGCGCCATAAAAACTTTTGCTGATAAGCCTAAAAACGTTGAAGCATACGAAAACAAAAAATAAATTAACAAAAGCAAATAACTCAAACATATAATAACACATATCCAAATATTATATTGCAAAAATTAAATAACAAACGCAACGAAATAAGTACCACGATTACACGGCATGGTGATCGATCGGGTATATAAACAATATTATAACATATGGCAGGAGATAAGAAGAAGAGAAAGGTTACACTTAATCTACCTCCGTTGAGGACATTCAGAGCATCCACACTGGCAGCCAGAGAAGCCAGACGAATTAGAACAGAAGCACCAGCAAGAACTAGCTTATCTGCAGTTCAAAAAAACAATCAGTTGCATAGTTTTAACAGCCAAGGGAGAGCCCAATACCCGAGATCAGTTCAACGCCTCAGAGACCCGGATCCGCTCTGCAGAACCAACCCGGAATACAACAGACAGCAGCAGCAGCGAGCAGACCATTAACAAGTCCTAGGGATGGAGCTGCAGAAAATCAGCACAATCCCAGCGCCAGAGACAACGAGACTCAGTTAAGTAGCTACACAGGAACGCGACCAATACACATGGACAAATGGAACCCTAAGTTTGATGGGTCCAGTAGGAACATGTCTATGGAGAGTTTTCTGTTCCGATTGAGTAGTTTAACGGAAATGAATGGGTATACTCGGGAGCAGATTTTTAAGGAATTTCACTACTGCCAGTTGATGGAGGATCGATCCGATGACTTTGAATTCGGATACTATGACTTAACTAGCAAAATGACCAAGGCGTTCTCAACATCCGAAAAAGACTACGGAACCATCAAAGAACTTATGGAACGGCGTCAATGGTATATTGAAAGCTTTGATAATTTTAATGCAGCCATGCAAAGTCTGCAATTTAAATTGAAGAATAAGATTCCGGAAGAAAATTTCGTCGGAATATTGAAGGAAAATCTTAACTCGCGAATTGGATCATTCCTACTTGCCTTACCAATAAATACATCGGCGACATTCAAGAAAGAGGGAATCTGTAACGGCGCCTGAAGAAAATTATAGATATTTTATTTTTTTATGTTTGAGCCTGAAAGTATGCCCCTGAAGCTATATATTTGGGCGGAGTTGCCAACTAATATATTGCCGCTGCAGCTGCATTAGACTAGGTGAAATAGATCAGCTGCATCAGGGTCGCAATTAAAAGCTCAGCTTTCGCACCGCGACCAACTTCGCAGACCTCGATCTAAAATCCGGTCACGTTCTTTTCTTTTCAATACGTAGAGATAAACACACGCATTTAAGTCGAGTGCGTAAAATCAAAGCAAAAGAAAGTCGAAGTTAGTGCTTATCTATTTTTGCGAGGAGCTTTTTATACCTTCGTGGTAACGGCAAGCTGCCGAGGTAAGCTGCAATGTGTTTACAATTGATCTGGCAGATTTCTGCGATCCCCCCGGATTTGCGAGCAGCGTTGGACACTCAGATTAGAGAGCCGCTTTGGACACTCGGAGCCGCTGTGAGTGCTGCTGAGCACGCCCTTCGAGGAACATAACCGACGAGCACGGAAAGATCGACGGATTCTCACAGTGCCCACCGGAGCACCCTCGCGCCGAAGCGGCGAGAGACGTGCGCATGTGTTAGGTGTCCCCAGGAGCACCCCTTTCAAGCGCTGCTGCCATAGTCCTTTGTAAACAAAGGCGGCAAAATCTGAGAGCGGTGATTGTAAAACTCCGCGAATAAAGCCGGCCAGCGGAGCACCCGTTTAGTCCGCCGACCCAGAGCAGTTATTTTTCCAAGTTTTTGTTAAAACTTTTGTAAGCGCCGCTAGCCCAGGAGGAGCAGCTTAAGGGAAAAAGGGGAATGTAGACCCACAGCTATACCTCAGATGGCCATAGCCGATTAACTTGGCCCAAAACCACGACTTTAGGGTCCGTCATTATTATTAAAACTTTATTGAAGAACAACTTCATTGAAATCATACTACCTATACAGTAAAACATTTATTAGAATTTAAGATCATATCTCACTACGCATACATATTAAATAACTACTTATTCTACTCATACTATTAATAGAAACTTAAATCAATTTAAAATTTAAATGAAAATTGCACTACATTGAACTGAACTGAAGAACAATGAAGCCATAGCTCATATGATCCTTTCTTACTACTTTTGTTTATTTTTAAGTTTATCTCGAACTTTAGATTTTAATATAGACTATTAAATGAATTCAAACCGAACTATGGAATAATTATTTAGCTGAACTCTGCAGGTGATTCTGCAGTCGTAAGGGAATGAAAGGGATCACTCCGGCAATATTGGAACAAAGAGCGATTATAGGTTGGGCGGGTTACATGCGAGCGTAACAACATCCACGTCTCGCTTACCGAATTTCTTCCCCTCTTTCTTTACTTAACTTTCACTGTCTCTTCCGGAATTAGTTTACATTTTCCCGGTTCCTCTACTAGATTTCCGATTCTTTTCGTATGCCGTCGCAAGCACTCTCAATTTCTTGTTTAATAATAATAGCAACTACCAGATCTGGACTAGCAAGACCTCCACCCCCAAAACCGACGAGCTAGAGCCGGATACTATAGCGTGCCCCGCAAGTTCTGATCTTGGTTTAACTGTGTTATACAAACGTTGCACGTTACAAATCCCAATCGAGAAATGGATCCGAGAGAAACGAACCCGGCCGAGACATATAAATGAGATCACTGATCCAATGGGTGACAACGAAGCTGAAGAATATCAGGTCGAGGCATTTTAAAGGAGCCGCCCACCTCAGGGAAGCATCGTTTGGACGAGGAATCGCTTTTGACAGGAAGCCAGGTGGGATCGCATCTTTATGTAGGAGGAAACAAGACTCCTGGAAAGAATGTACATCTCCTTTCCATACCTACCTATGTTACACATGTAACAAGCCAACGGACTTTTATCGGAAACGCGGAGGAACAAAAGGAACCAGGTGCCAAACGCGATTCTATGCAAACACGGCAAACACGGCAAACACGGCTACAACATAATGTGCGCAAACTGAAAGGACCGACGAACAAACAGCCAACGGAGAAAAGACTCAAGTTACCGGGATTCTGGGATGAATTTTAGCTGCCGTTTCCGGGGGCAACGCTCAGCGCAGGTTGCAGAGCTGGAGTTACGGGTAACATTAGACGAAGAAGATTCGTCCCGAAACACAACGTAATCTCAGCATGAACTAACAGTTAAACAAAAGGCAATATGAAAAATTTAGTTAGTACATTTCCATCAATTTCCATGGGCGTGGAGAAAACTGATTTAGAAAAACTTGTCATCGAGGTAAAACAAGAAAATCTACCCATTAAACAGCGTCAATTCCCGATCTCGCCAGCAAAACAACAACTGGTGTTTGCAGAGCTAGACAGAATGGTTGGAATAAAAGTGATTGAAGAAAGTAACAGTAGCTGGAGTTCTCCAGTTACCTTGGTGCATAAGGGCACAAAGAACCGCCACTCACGGACGATTAAATATGCATTTCCCTTGCCACATATTCAGGGACTATTAAGTCGACTGCCAGAAACATATTATATTTCGGCAATTGATTTAAAAGACTTTTTTGGTAGATCCCAATGGAAGCCAAAAGTAGAGAAAAGACCGCATTTACCGTCCCCGGCAGAACCTTATATCAATTTACAGTCATGCCGTTCGGCTTATGTAACGCCGCACAGAGAATGTGCCGGCTGATGGACAAAGTAATTCCAGCCGAACTACGCGATAATGTATTAGTATATTTGGATGATCTGCTGGTGTGTTCTCCTACGTTTGAAGAACATTTGCAAATGTTGCGGCAGGTCAGTGATTGTCTGAAACGGGCAAAACTGACCATCAACGTAGAAAAAAGTAAATTCTCAAACAAGGTAAGCATTTGGGATATATCGTAGGTGGGGGATGTATACCAGAACAACATGAAAACTGATCACTGATGGATTTCATACGATAGTTGTGCTGAACAAGCATGATTACTAATCGTGATGCAAACATTGTACGCTCCCTTTAAACGATACTGATGGATTGCTGCTGGCATATATTGATGGTTGAAATATCGATAACAAACACAAAGGGAATATAATTTCTAATAACAAATTGATTGGAATCCTTAGCTGCTCTGCCAGAATTTGTTGATTATAATGTAACTAAGAATGCAGCGTGCCGTGCTGCAATTGCGGTAGTGGACGAAATGGATTTAACAACCCGCCTTTATAAGAAAAGGAGAAAGAAAGCTAACTTCGGTAAACCGAAGTTGGTATACCCTTACAGTCTGCAATTGGATCATTGAAAATCGAACCATTTTAGTAATGTTGAAAAAATATAGAATTTTGTAAATTTTACATTTTCATATAAATCGATCGATCGCTTCTATGGCAGCTATATGATATAGTTGTCCGATCTTAAAAAAATGAAAACCGTAATTCTAGAACCATAAAAAACTGCTATATCTCAAAAATTATAGAAATGCGTTTAAAAACAGAGAAGGTAACTAAGTCGGCGGTAAGTCGGTACAAAACGGCCACTTTTCAAAAATGTGTTGTGGCGAAACGGATAAAGCTAGTTTATTAATTTAAATGACATATAATAACGTAACATTTAGACAATTTTTCTAAAAATGTTTCATTGAAATATGTGCAGGTATAGGAGTTATAAGGAATCTCGAGTGGCCCCTCCAGAAAAAGTTGATTTGCGGTGCACATCCTAACGGTCCACATAATCGTCCGATATGAAAACCATAATATGCATTAGTTAAAGGATAATTGTCCGGAGGTATCACCGTAGAGTTTTTCATTTTTTCATTTATTTTCAATTTTTCATGAAAGTTTGAAGTCAAAAATTCAATTCTTGACTAAAAAAAAATTGAATTGTTAAATAAAAAATATAATAAAAAATAAATTTAAAAAACTCCGACGGTGATACCTGGAGAATTAATTGCAAAAGCTGTGTGCAAAATTTCAAAACGATTGGTCACGTAGATTATTAGTTACCCGTAGTATCATGTACACCGACTTTGAAAATGGCACTTTTCAGGGGAGCGCTTTAAAGTTTTGGCTCCCCATACATCGAACATAAAATGACCTCCGTTCAACTACCCATTACTTCGTTATTTATGCTCCGATCGATGTCAAATTTGGACTTTATATTCTTAAGATGTTAGGCATTCATAAATTACAATAAAAAGAAAAATGTCGGGAAAAAAATAAAATACCCTACCCGCCCCTTAAAGCTATCCAGGATTTTCCACTGCCTATCTCCGCCAGCAGCTGCGAAGAAAAGACCGACTCAAGAAATTTGAGTTGAGTTTGAGTTGAGTTCGAAGCATTGAAAGTAAACATGGTGTCTGCGCCAGTGCTCCTCACACCAAGAAACCGTTCACTATACAATGCGACGCCTCTACAGCGGGGGTGGGGGGAGTCTTATTTCAAATTGACGATGACGGCGGCGAGCTCCCAATTGCTTATGTGTCGGCTAAGCTAAACAAAGCTCAACGAAATTATAATATCACCGAATTGGAATGTTATGCTGATATAATTAGTATTAGCAAATTTAGAGCTTATGTAGAAAGGATGCCCTAAAGTAGTTACAGATCACGCTAGTCTAAAATGGCCAATGGGCCAAAAGGATTTATCCGAAAGACTAGAGCGATGAAGTCTGAAATTACAGGCATTTGATTTTACAATAGAACATCGTAAGGTAACTTTAAATGTAGTACCCGACGCACTCTCATGGGTGCATATGGACGAATTTAGGACACATTCAGCTGATACCATGGAGTTACAACTAGACCTCAAGTCGCGTGCGTTTTAATCTTCGGAGTCCAAAATGTTGATACAATGGATCGAGAAAAATTCAGAAAAGATATCAAACACTCAGATATCTGAGGGTGTGGTATACAAACGCTTGGGTTTTAGCTCACATGATATGATAAACAATTACAGGGCCTGGAAACTTTTGGTTCCGGCTAAACTACGGGCAGACCTAGTTTGGAGATCACACCATGCCACCAAGTACTACAAGTAGTTAAAGACTATAAAATTTGCTAAATCAGCAAAACCTCCAACAAAACAAACAGACATCCAATGGGCCAATAGCGTCATACTGAGCGACCACTACAAAGATTGTTTATCGATTTTATGGGGCCATACCCCAGGTCATAGTCCGGTAACATAGTAATATTTGTGTGCACAGATAATTTAAGCAAATTCGTTTGGTTGCAACCTATGCGAAAGGCTACCGCCGCTGAGGTCGTTGACTTCCTTGAAAATAATATTTTGTATCAGTTCAGAGTACCTGAGTACATTCACTCTGAAAATGGAAAACAATTCGTTTCACATATTTTCACCGAATTACTTACCTGATATGGCGTTCAACCCGTACGAACGACGTTCTACTCACCTCAACCAATTCAGCCCAGAGGGTGAGCCGATCCATATTGCAAATGCTAAGGGCAGCAACAGACCAAGACCAGCGAAACTGGGATTCTCAGCTAAGCCGAATAGCGTGTACTCTAAGAAGTGGGCACCATGAAGCATTGGGATTGAAAAAATAATATGCTATGTTTGGGGCACGCCATAACCGTACGCACGTGAATTTCTTTACAGGATCATTCCATGCTAATCACCATCGACGACCCCGAGCCTGTTACGTACGCCGGTTAGGGCCGACGTGATTCATACGGGTAACCCGGAAGAAAATCAACAGTAGCCAATGCTTTAACAAGAACGTGCTTGATTTCGAAGGGCCACTTGAGTGTACTGACCGTAGTGCATCAACTTCCATCAGAAATGCCTCTGATAGTTAAGTGATTGAACAAGTAATTGAGGATCATCGACCAGCATGAAGGAGCAAACAATTCACCAACAAAGATGACCCTGGTTCAATAACGACATAACATAAATAATCCGAAAACAAACAAACAAAAGCAAAGCCGCAAAAACAATTTCCTGAACATATAAACTCAGTTCTCAACACCAATACACTTATATTTTTTTTTCTATGTTTTTTAATTCATTTAGTACAAATTTTGTGCATTTAATGACTCTATAACACCAAAACGTGGCACGATATTTTATATCTATATGCTTAATTAATAATTATTTAAACAAAAATATTTAAAATTTTTTTAATTAGTTTCAAAATCGGGACGCTGCCTGTTTTGCCTTTTTAAATTTTTCAGCTAAGTGCTAAGTGCATATTTTTTTTCGATTCTCGTTAACTATTTGCGGAAATGCCCATATATACATGTATTTAAGGTCATAAATTTAAATTGGAAACACTTATATTAGAACGGAACATTTTTTATGTATCCACAAAATTTGATTTTGGCTAATATAAAAAAAGGTTAGCACCTATTGTGGATTTGCAATACGCACAATAGTCTCAATTTGGATCCGAGTAATCCCTTCGAAACGATTCTATAAATTCGTCGTCATGCAGGAAAGCTCGAAAATATCTATATATATAAAAATGGAGCCCAAACAATGTGTCGTAAAAAACTACTGGAGAACGGCTGGGCCGATTTGGTTCAAATTTTTTTTCAGTTGTAGGTAACTAACAGGAGAAGGTCAGAACGTAATAAAATTTTTAGAAAATCCTCCAGGGTAATGGTGAAAAACAAATAATTAAAATATCAAATTATATAAAAGAGTAGTGTATCGAAATATATGTCAAAGTAAAAACAAATCGTTTCAATATTATTCGGTTTCTTATTCGTTTTTATCAGACGTCCGGATTTGTTTAATTTCTTCCTGTGATTTGTAGGAATAATGCCTGCTATAAGACGGCCAAACATTGGACGACGTACACGTCGAGCAACATATAGTCGGAATGTCCATGAAAGTCAAACGCAAGACGAACGTGCAGAAAGAAATGAATCGAGACGAACCCGTTTAGCACAGATTCGCTCTACACAAAGAGTACCAAGAACAGACTTGAATCGCGCTGCATTTGCATACAATTTCTCAACGTCCTACAAAGACCATAGCTGCGTTGTTATCGGTTCATTGTCTGTGGTATGTCAGCACTGCAATGCACTGAAGTTTCGATTGGAAGCTCCCGGCTTATTCTGCGCAGGTAGCAAGGTAAAATTGCCGGTTTTGGCTCATCCACCAGAGCCATTGTATTCGCTTCTATATGGAAATACAAGCAAATCAAACCATTTCCTGTTGCACGCACAAAAATATAACGGATGTTTTCAAATTACGTCATTTGGAGCAGAGGTTGTTCAACAACCAGGCTACAATCCGAGTTATAAGGTAATAGCGTCACTCTTTTATCAACATGAACAACTATAATTTTTCACGAAATTGCATCACAAAATTCAGATTCAAGGGCAAATTCACCATCGAGCGGGCGCTTTGTTACCACCACCAAACAAAGATCATAAATTCTTTCAGATCTATTCGTTGGTGATTCGGCAGTTGAACTTAATCAGCGTTGTGCAATTTTCACTGCAACTAAACGTGAAATAATACAACAATTGCAAAATCTTCTTCATGAGTGTAATGAATTGGTCAGATTGTTCAAAACAGCTTTGGATACAATGCATTCTGACGACCACAAAATCATTATCAGAGCAGATAAAAGACCAGCAGGAAGCCATTCAAGACAATTCAATGCGCCCACTATCAATGAAGTCGCAGTGGTGATTGTTGGCGAGAATGTGGAATCACGCGATATTGTTCTCAAGCGTCGGGATGATGGACAATTGTAACGCGTTTATGAGACTCATCGGTCATATGATGCACTTCAATATCCGTTGATGTTCTGTCGTGGAGAAGATGGCTATCACTTCAACATAAAGATGGTCAATCCAACGACAGGTTTGTTTAATCACTTCTTTTTCATTCTGCACGTAAATTCGAATTTATATTACAGGAGAAGAAACGAATAAGAAAGTCAGCTCAATGAATTTTTATGCATATCGATTGATGATTCGACTAGATGTTGACAATCATCTGTTGAGATACCGCCGTTTGTTTCAGCAGTACTGTGTCGACATGTATGTAAAAGTAGAAACGGAGCGTCTCAATTTCATTCGTTTCAATCAGTCAAAGTTACGATCTGACGAGTACATCCACTTGCGTGACGCCATCGCTACTGATGGACACGCGCCATATGCATGAGTACGCTCAAGATGCGATGACGTACGTGCGGAATTACGGACGACCTGATTTATTTATCACGTTTACATGCAATCCGAAATGGCCCGAAATTACGAATTTGTTGCACCAAGGACAAACATCCAGCGATCGACATGACATCACTGCACGAGTATTCAAGCTAAAGGTAAAAATTCTTATGGATTACATCGTTAAGCAGAAGGTTTTTGGCGTAGTTCGTTGTTGGATGTACTCGGTTGAATGGCAGAAGCGTGGCTTACCACATGCGCACATTTTGCTTTGGATGTTCGACAAGATCCGACCAGAACATATTGATTCGATTATTTCTGCCGAAATACCAGATCCAGAAACTGATCCGGAGCTGCATTCCGTTGTGAAAACAAGTATGGTCCATGGCCCTTGCGGAGTCCACAACCCAGAATCACCATGCATGGAAAACGGAAATTGCACAAAACGATTTCCCCGTCCGCTGGTGGCTGAAACAATCAGTGGAAACGATGGATATCCATTGTATAGGCGTCGTTCTCCAGATGACAACGGCAGATGGATCGAAATGATGGTAAAAAATAACAAAGTCATCGTCGATAACCGCTGGATCGTTCCATATTGTCCGCTTTTGTCGAAAACGTTTTCAACGCACTGCAATGTTGAGTACTGCAACTCAATAAAATCAATCAAATACATTTGCAAATATGTGAACAAAGGAAGCGACATGGCGGTGTTTGGCATTGCTGATCCGAATGCAAACGACGAGGTGACGAAATTTCAACTTGGACGTTACGTAAGTTGTAACGAGGCCATTTGGCGTCTGTTTTCATTTCCGATTCATGAACGTCATCCGACGGTCGTACACTTATCTGTTCACTTGGAAAACGGCCAGCGTGTCTACTTTACGGACGCGAATGCAGCGCAAAGAGCAGAACGGCCACCAGCGACAACGTTGACAAATTTCTTTTCTACATGCGAAAGCGATCCGTTCGCAAGGACTTTACTCTATTCGGAAATGCCACGCTATTATACATGGAACGCTGCATCGAAAAAGTTTCAACGCCGAAAAAGAGGCGATGCTGTTGATGGTTTGGCTGATATCTATTCGACTGATGCTCTCGGACGAATATACACAGTTCATCCACGCCAAGACGAATGCTTTTATATTCGCTTGCTTTTGGTGAACATAAGAGGCCCTACATCCTTCGAGTCCCTGCGTACTGTGGATGGTGTGCTGTGCGCCACTTTTCGGGAGGCTTGCCAACGTTTAAATTTGCTTGAAAGCGACACACATTGGGACTCAACGCTCGCTGATGCCACTGTTTCTCTTTCTGGATCAAATCAAATTCGTGCATTATTTCCAATAATCATAGCCACATGTCATCCGTCGAACCCGACTGCACTGTGGGAAAAGTACAAGGACGATATGGCTGACGACATTTTAATAGACGTTCGCAGGACAACTATGAATTTCACTCTTGCCATTAACGGAGAAATGCACAACGAAGCTTTAATACGGATCGAAGACATGTGTATGCTTATGTGCGGCAGTCTACTGTCGACATTGGGAATGCCAACGCCACATCGTTCAGTGCACGATGCTTTCAATCGCGAAATTCAACGGGAGCAACACTATAACCAAGATAACTTGGCCGAAAGAGTCCGAACCAATGTGCCGTTTTTGAATGCCGAGCAGAAGAACGTGTACGATTCGATAATGAAGGTTGTTGACGATGGATCGGGAGGCTTATACTTTCTCTATGCTCCTGGTGGGACAGGCAAGACATTTGTTCGTTGATTCTGGCAACGATTCGATCAAGATCTCAAATTCCGTTGGCTGTTGCATCATCTGGCATTGCTGCCACGTTGTTGGAAGGCGGTCGAACTGCACATTCCGCTTTGAAGCTGCCCATGAATCTTCTCACGGTTGACAAGCCAACATGCACAATAAGCAAGAATTCGGCGACAGCGAAATTGATGCGAGAATGCAAAATCATCATTTGGGATGAATGCACCATGGCGCATAAGCGAGCTTTGGAGGCAGTTGACCGAACGATGAAAGATTTACGCGGTGATTCGAAACTATTTGGTGGGTCTTTGATATTGCTGTCCGGAGATTTTCGTCAAACGCTTCCCGTTATCCCGAAATCTACGGCTGCCGATGAAGTTAATGCATGCCTTAAATCGTCTTCATTGTGGAGATATGTCAAAAAGCTGAAATTAACCACGAACATGAGAGTCACATTGCAGAATGACCCGTCCGCTGCTGAATTCTCGAGACAACTGCTGGCACTTGGCAATGGCGAAATTCCTGTTGATGTTTCGACTGGATCAATATCGTTTCCGGCAAATTTTTGCGTGTTCACATCGTCAAAGGAGGAACTCATTAACAAAGTGTTCCCCGACATTGCGCAAAATTATAAAAATATCGACTGGATTAGTGAACGGGCAATACTAGCAGCGAAGAACAAGGACGTAGATAATTTGAATTACATTATTCAAAATTAAATCGATGGAGAACTGCATTCATACAGATCCGTTGACAGCGTGACCGACGAGGATGAAGCGACGAACTATCCGACAGAATTTTTGAACTCGCTAGATGTGCCAGGAACTCCACCGCATAATTTGCAACTGAAGGTGGGATCAATTATTATAATGCTGCGGAATCTAAATCATCCGAAATTGTGCAACGGTACGCGGTTGTCCGTCAAGAAACTGATGAATAACGTGATTCAGGCGACGATCATCAAGGGAACATTTAAAGGAGAGGTAGTCCTTATACCACGAATTCCGATTATTCCAACTGATCTACCATTCCAATTCAAGAGGATTCAGTTCCCCGTCTGATTGGCATGTTGAGCGATGACAAAAAAAAAAAAAAAGCAGGAAAAGTAGAAAGTAGTGGGGGAAAAAATTTAAATTTCCTTTTTTTCGCACGGCCAGCTGTACGTTGCATGTTCGCGTGTTGGTAACCCCCTCTTTTTTTTTTTTTTTGCGCCGGAAAAATAAAACAAAAACATAGTATATTATATCGCTCTATACTAAATAAAGAAATGCAGTGTTTGACTATTACCCTGGGGTTATATAATGGCGTCGAATTAGGGCGAGACAAAGTAAATCGCCGGGTCCGCTAAATAAAAAAATATAATTTTATTTTATTCAACTGATTGTTACAAGACTTATTTGTGAAGAACACCGACCTATTATATTGAGGTCTCAAACTGAACTCAACTTGCTAATCTGATTCTGTTGACGATCAAGCCTCGGTCTCGAGCTTTTCGGGATTTGAGTGAGTTGTGAAATTGTTCTGAGAAACTTTCGGTTTCTTTTGAGTGAAACTTTCGGTTTCTTTTGAGTGAAACTTTAATTACTCTTGGATTCAAGTGTCTTGACTCTTGGATACAAGTGCGCTCTTAGATTTTACGACTTTCAAATGTCTTTGGATTGAAATAGGAGTTTATGTGTTTGCGAGCCGAACTTTGATTGTCTTTGAACGTGTGAACGTGACAATTGGGGGAAGTTGTTTAGTCTACAGTTTTGGGTGATAAGCTGGGACTAACATTTGGGATATTTCCGTTGGCCTTCGATTTTGGGCTCTTGTTACAAGGGTGTATAATTCTAGGGTAGTATAGGGTATATTGTAGATACATAAAGTAATGGGTATATTCAGAGTGTTATGGGACTGTGTATGTGTTGCTTAAATATATACAGAGTCTTATAGGAATATGGACATGTCACTCCCCCAACCTTTGAATTTGGCCTGTCCTCAGGGCGATAACGTAGGGTATAACATAATATTGTCTGCTGCAATATTTTCCTCAGTAGTATTTACATTCTTATTTGTTACAATTGGTTGTTCTTCACGTTTAGAATATTTTACAATAAGTTTCTTAGGAATATTTTTAAATTTGTAGATTGAATATAATGTTAAACTTATTATAGTGATTACAAATGTGGTTAAACATATTATCTGAAATGTATTGTAATATTTTATATGTGATTCAACTATTTCTTTGGTTTGGATATATGACAGTGGTTCGAGTTTTGTGATATTGTTGTTAACATAAATTGATTGTGAATAATCTGCTATATTGTTGGATATTATAAACTCATCTAACTGTAAAGTAAAATTTTTTATTTTAACAATATTATTACCAACGATTGAAACTTCTGTGCTTATACAATTTTGATTTATAACTTATTTTTGTATATTCCATGTTAACAAAATATTTGGTTCGATGTAATTTATTTGGAAATTTCTATGGGTTTTTAAATATTTGCATTTTGTAGGTTCTTGTTTTAGGATTCCAATTATGCATTTGTCAAAAATAATTTGACCTGTGTTTTTACTGAATACTTTATCTTCATAAATGTAATATTTATCAAATGTGTTTTCTGTTAAGATGTTATCAAATTCATCTGGATATGGAATTATTTCATATACAGGGGTTTTCGTTATTTCATTAGGAATTTGGGAAATTATCAAGATTTCGTTCGTGTCTGTTTTAAGCCAGGTTGATGTTTTTATTTTTAACAACTTTTCGGAATTAACTTGTTTTAAATAATCATGTTTTAATAATTTTGGGTTAAATATACCTAACCTAGTTAACTGCATACCTAATTCGATGTCCTCTATGTATTCAGTGAATTGCTGAAGATTAAAAATCAGAACTGCAGCTTGTTCTTCCTTATTTTTAGATTCTTCAAGTTTATTGATTATGTCAAGTCCGTTATTAACAACATCAATAATCATATTTAAATCATGATATTGGATGGAATTATCTGATAGATTATTAATTTTTGTTTCGAGTTCCTCTTTATCGTCTTGATCTAGTGTGCCAAACAAATATTTATAAACTGAACCTACCACGTTTAAAAGCCTGCGTTTGCTTCGTCTGACTATTCTTAGACCATTCATTTCCCGTTTTAATTTTTCAACTAAATATTGGATTTGGACAATGTGTTGGAATTCTTTGGCTTGTCCAGTAGGTTGTCGAATGTCGTTTCGGTCTTTGTTAAATTTATACTTAAATGGTGGTATTCAAAATTCGTTGGAATTTCCATTGATCCAGTTTTGAATATCAGATATCCGTTTCTTGCGTTTATCGGACTTATTTCGATACTTTGTCCCTTGGTTGTACTTATAAGCGAGATTAATATCAGGGATAATATAGGGATGATTTGGTTATGTTTCGTCTTCTTCGGCTTGTCTGGAATTATCATATTTGCTCTTATTAGTCTTCTTTTGTTTTTTAAATTTTGACTTATAATGTGTGATTTTCCTGCCTCTATTTGTTTCTTCGAAATGTTTATTGTCAACCTGTCTTATTAAACCTGTTTTCTTGAAGGGATTTGTAATTTTGGCTTTAACCAATGGGGCTTGTCTATATTTCGTATCAACTTCAAAATCGTGCCTATTTTCATTCAGCCTGTCTATTTTATTGATTTTATTTTGTTGAGTGTTAATATCTGGTGTTCCTGCGTATAGAAAAATGTCTGCGGGAGTTCTATTAGTCGTGTTGTGTTTTGTTTTATGATTGTACACATATAGGATTATTTCGAATTTCGTGCATCGGTCCTCTATATTGTTTTCACTACTAATAATTCTCAGTTTCTCATTTACTGTCTTATGAAACCTTTCTACATCAGATACACCGTTCTTGCTGGTTGTTACCGATATATCTACACCTTCAGATTTTAACCAGTTTTGCAAGGCTATACACATAAAAGCTGAATCTTTGTCTGCTTTGATTTCTTGTGGTTTTCCCATATCGTTAAATACCTTCATTATGGCTCTTTTTGCTTCCAGCCAATCTCTACTTTTCACTTCAATTAAAGTAGCGAATTTCGAATATATGTCGATACAAGATAAAAATTGCTGGTTATCAACCATATAGAAATCAATTACATATCGTTCTCTTGCGTTAAGTATTTCTGGAGTAACTTCAAATGACAGTTTTGTATTTCTGTGTTCCGTTTTTGAAATGTTGCAGATTTCACATTCATTGATGATATTTTGTATTAACTTTTGGCTATCTGGATAATAATATTCTTCTTTAAACCAGTTGATAGTTTTTTTCGATTCCTGGGTGTAGAAGTTCCTTATGCATTTTTAATATCATATTTTTGAATTCCGCGTAAGTCAGAATATCTTTTAATATGAGTGTGCATTTTACCAATTTCGTTAAATTGTTGGGACTTATTATTTGTACAAATGCCCTTTGGAATGTTAAGAAATCCTCATCATTATGGAAATAAATTGCGCTTTTCTTAGTGCATACATATTCTTTAATGATGTTTTTAGCAAAATCATCTGTCATTTCTTTGTAAGTTATTTTGATTTTCAATTTGTGAAAATAATGCCTCACCTCAGTTTCATCGTTGTCTCCCTTCTCAAATTCTATTTGTCTAGAGAAATAATTGAATGCTCGCTCTGTGATGGGTATATAATTAAGATTATCTTCAGAAGCGCTATGTATAGTTGCATCTACACTGTTGGCAACTTCACCAAGCATTAATTCTTCTATTTTGGTACGGGATAGAGCGTCTGCTACATAATTTTCTTTTCCCGGAAGATACTTAATTCTATAATCAAATTCGTTTAATTTGATTTTCCATCTTTGTAGTTTCATGTTTGGTTCTTTGATGTTATTGAGCCAGACAAGGGGTTTATGGTCACTCAGTATTTCAAAAGATCTTACAAATAGGTATGATCTGAAATATTTTGTTGCCCAAACTATAGAAGTTCTTTTTCTATAGTGGCATAGTTTATTTCATGTTCATTCAAAGTTCTACTGGCATAACAAACGGGTTTATGATTTTGAGACAAAACTGCACCGATGGCAATATTACTAGCGTCAGTAGTTAGTGAAAAAGGTTTATTAAAATCAGGGTGAATTAAAATCGGATCTGATGTAATAAGTACTTTTAACCTTTTAAATGCTGCTATGTAATCTTTATTTTTTGTGTCTATCGTTGCTCCTTTTTTCAATTTAATGGTCATGGGTTTAACTATGTTAGCGAAGTTTGGAATGAACTTGCGATAGAATCCACATAATTCCAAAAATGATTTTATTTGTTTTGGAGTCTTTGGTTTTATTTGGATTGGGCTTGATACCGTTAGTAGTTACAACATGACCTAGGAATTCTGTTTCTTTTTTCATGAACTCGCATTTATCCAATTGTAGTTTTAAGTTTGCGTCCCTAAGTTTTCCAAAAACTTTCTTTAGAGATAAGATGTGTTCCTCCAATGAAGTGGAAAAAATTATTATATCGTCTAAATAAACTAAACAATCTTTGTAGATTAAATCTTCCAAAAGGTTGTTCATACATCTTTGAAAAGTTGCGGGGGCATTCTTAAGGCCGAACGGCATTCGAGTGTACTCGTAATGGCCATGTTTCATAGAAAATGCGGTTTTTGCAATTGATCTGCTGTCCATTTGGATTTGATGAAATCCTTTAGCTAAATCTATAGTTGTGAAACACTGGCATTTTCCTAATTTATCAAGGATCTCATCCATTCTAGGAATTGGAAATTTATCATTGATAGTGATTTCGTTTAAATTCCTTTAATCTACAACCAACCTAAACTTTTTCTTGCCAGACGAGTCGGTCTTCTTTGGAACGACCCAAATAGGTGAACAGTAAGGAGATTTCGACTTACGAATTATTCCCTGCTCTATCATTTCTTTGATTTGCCTATTTACTTCTTCGTCAACGCTCTGGGGGTATTTATATGGCTTACGATAAACTGGTTCTTCATGCTGAGTTTGGATTGTGTGTTTAATGGTACTTGTGAAAGTCAAATTCTCACCTTCTCTGTACTGAATGTCACCATATTCAAATAGAACCTTCTTTAAACTTCCAATCTCCTCGCTATTCAGATGTTCGAGCCTAAATTCATTGTTTTCGCGTAAATCATTATTAATCGCGAAGTTTACCGCTTGATCTTCTGTAGAAGGTAACTTAAGGCACTCTTGTGCGGTCTTATCCTCTTCCATATCTTCGTCGTTGTATCGGAATTTGTATGTTTTGGGGCCTAATTTAATTGTTTTGTTTTCATAGTCAATTTTAGCCTTAGCAGCTTCTAGGTAATTTCGACCTAACAGGATATCATAATTATCGGAAAATGTATGCAAATAAAATTTTTGTTCTGACGGACATGTTACACTTGGTTTTACTATGATACTTTTATGTATTTTTACTGGACCTCTAATAGTATACACTTTTAAATCTTCTTTTATTTCTTTTAGTTTAGCAAAATTTTTATTCATTATATTGATTGATGATCCTGTGTCTATCATTCCTTTATAAAATTTATTATGAAAGACAAGTTTTACATAGGGATTGTGTCTTCGGTCTCCGAGGCAGTTTGATGAAAATTTACGTCCATCCTATTTTGGCCACTTTGACTTTCCCTTTGTCTTTTTACTGGGGCACCACTAACCCTATTGGCGTTAGCCTGATCATTCGAATTTTGATGATTATTTGAGTTTTGTAGTCTAGCTTGATTTAATCCGTTCCTAAATGTCTGGTAATTACCTTGCAAGTGTGGGGGAATAGGACGTTGTTGATATTGGTTTTGATTATTCTGAGAAGTTGTTGCATGAGGATTAGAATTTGAATTGGAATTATAGTACGAACTTAAATTTCTTTGATTATCATAGTATCTTTGATTGTTACCCGGATATCTTCCCCTATTCCTATGATTTTTATGGTTATTTCTATTTTGTGCGTATTCTTCTTCTGGGTTTGCATCATAGAATCCTAACTCCATAGCTGTTTGTTTTAATTTTGGAATGTTGGTTATGTCTTTTCTTGCTAGTGACATATACATGCGATCGGGAAGTTTTCGGTCAATGGTAATATGAACTGTTCTATCCAACATTCTTGTATAATTTATTTTGTCTGATGGATCAGATTCTAATTCTAATTTGTCGAACACGTTCCTGTATTGTTTTTCTAATTCTATTATAAACACTAATACTTCCTCTGAATTGTGTTTCACCCAGCTTCTTGATGATTGTTTCATACGGCCTGTGATCTTTGAAGGCGACGGCTAAAGCTGTCTTCATTGCTACCCAATTATTAGCTCCAGATTGTGCGACGGCTTCGGCTGCTGTATCGACGACCACTCTTCTGATTGCTCCGAAAATAACGTGTGCCTGTCTTGGTTCTTGGGTTGGATAAAGTTGCAGTAAATATTCAACTTCATTGATGAACCCTGAGAGTTTTCCTGGTGTTCCATCGAAGTACTGTAGTTCTTTGATCTGACCCAGTAACTGGTTCAGATGAATCTCCGATAATTGTTGGACTGCCATTGTGATGTTTTTTGTTATACAGAATGTTTTCTGACCGTATAGGATTTTTGGATGTCTATGTGACTACACGTAGGTTTTATGTCACTGAAACTACACAAGTAGATTCTTTTGCAGAATGTCTTTCTGACCGAATTGGATTTTTAGTTGTCTGTGTGACTACACGTAGGTTTTACGTCACTGAAACTACACACGTAGATTCTTTTGCGGATCTCAATTTAGTTCACTTTATTCAATTCGCCGATCAAGGATTACTAGTCGTTTAGTTATATCCTTATAGTTGATCAGTACCGAAATTAAAAGGACTTTATTTGAAATCCTACCGACTGCGCCAATTACAAGTTCGCAACTCCGATTAAATAAAAAAATATAATTTTATTTTATTCAACTGATTGTTACAAGACTTATTTGTGAAGAACACCGACCTATTATATTGAGGTCTCAAACTGAACTCAACTTGCTAATCTGATTATGTTGACGATCAAGCCTCGGTCTCGAGCTTTTCGGGATTTGAGTGAGTTGTGAAATTGTTCTGAGAAACTTTCGGTTTCTTTTGAGTGAAACTTTCGGTTTCTTTTGAGTGAAACTTTAATTACTCTTGGATTCAAGTGTCTTGACTCTTGGATACAAGTGCGCTCTTAGATTTTACGACTTTCAAATGTCTTTGGATTGAAATAGGAGTTTATGTGTTTGCGAGCCGAACTTTGATTGTCTTTGAACGTGTGAACGTGACAATTGGGGGAAGTTGTTTAGTCTACAGTTTTGGGTGATAAGCTGGGACTAACATTTGGGATATTTCCGTTGGCCTTCGATTTTGGGCTCTTGTTACAAGTGTATAATTCTAGGGTAGTATAGGGTATATTGTAGATACATAAAGTAATGGGTATATTCAGAGTGTTATGGGACTGTGTATGTGTTGCTTAAATATATACAGAGTCTTATAGGAATATGGATTTTTTTTTTTTTTTTTTTTTTTTTTTTTTTTTTTTATTCCCCATATACACTACATACCATATGACAAAATATTAGCTTCCAAAGATATACTTACATACTTAAATACACCTAAATATTATTAACACTAATTTAGAATATCTATTGCGATACAACACACATTTCAATACACCTTCATGTCCAATACACTATCCTTAATCCAATTGACTATCCTTTATAATAAACTTGTAATGTAAACTTTAACTAACAAAAATGCATTGGTAGAAACCCATTTAAAAGGGGCATTGGTACGAATGGAAGACTGGGTCAAGAAAGTTACATAAGTTTTGAAGAACGACCAGAACAAAAGGAGATCGTATTGCATGGCCCGCAACGATCCAAAGGCGCACGGAGTTTGCGAATGGGGAGGGAAAACGGCCAAAACAGAGCCCGATTGTTTTCACGATCAAGCATAAATCCGCTTGCGGGGCAATGTGGACAGACAAACCGACGGAAGAACGATTTATTCTATAATAATTGTTCTGATTATGTTTGGATAGGATAGTGGCGTCCAATGATCCCACCCCAAATCCGGCGATCTCAGCTGCACAAATCGTGTCTGCTATCCGGGCGGCCACGTCCTCAGCCCTATGTCCTCCAGGGACTGAGGCACCACGACATCACCGACGTAACAGAACCTACAACAGCGGTAAGCCAGATAACAGACCTACAGCAGCAAGTCGAAAAAATCGTAACTAAGGAAAGAATCCACTGGGCGATTGACTCTTTCGACAAATACAAAACTCCGGGTCCAGATGGAATCATAACGGCAATGCTACAGACAACAAAAAAATGCATTGGGAACTCGCTGCTAGCCATCTTCCAGGCATGCATTAGGACGGCACACCTACCACTTCCATGGAAAGAAGCCAGCAAGAAGAAGACACATCCTAGCAAAGGATTACAGGCCGATTATCCTAACTTAATTTCTATTGAAAACATGTAGCGGATACTGGAAATCCACATTTGAAAGAAAAAAGAGAGAAACCTTTCGGAAGCACAGCACGCGTACAGGAAAGGGAAATCGACAAAGACAGCACTTCATGAATTGCTGCGAAAAGACCCTGCTTTTCAAAAATTACACGATGGTTACCTTCTTAGACATAAAAGGAGCATTCAACAACGTAATCGCAGACTCCATCTTGAGCTCCCTTAACAAGATAGGAATTAAAGGAAACAGCATGGATCGGCGCCATGCTAACGAGCAGAAGGATAACAGCCGAACTGAGTGGCACTCATCACAAAAGATTTCTGAAGAGGGGCACACCTATCGGATCTATCGGAGCAAGCAAGGTATCTAGGAGTGATACTAGATCCGAAGATATCGTGGAAAAATAACATCGTAGAAATAGTCAAGAAGGCAAGCATAGCCTTCTACTCTTGCAGGAAGGTGTTCGGAAAAAACTGGGGTATTCACCCACAAAAAATAATATGGCTCCACACAGCAGCTGTAAGACCCATACTAACATACGGAGCACTGGTATAGTGGCCAGCGCTAACTAAGGCTTACAACATAAATAAACTAACGAGGATACAAAGAGCGGCATGCGCAGAGCCACAGGAGCATTAGGATCATGCCCTGCGGCAGCGTTAAATGCCATTCTAAACATAATCCCGATAAATTACTTCATCAGGGATACATTATGTTGGGTGGTATCTTTATGCCACAGGGTTCGCTGTTGAATTGCGTGTACCAATGATTGAAGGTTGTATAATTGGCTGATCTTAATCTTCTTCTTATATATAAAATTCTCATGTCACGGTGCTAATCATTATACTCCTCCGAAATGGCTCGACCGATTTAAGAGAAATTTTGTGTACATATCCGTTATAGCATTATGACACTGTATTAAAAACTTCATTAATTGGCGCATTAATTAGAAGCTTGACAGCAACCATAGGGTTTTGCCTAAGTGCGAGCAAGACGACTATACGGCACTTTCAATGAGAGATTTAATACATTAATTGCTCATTACTTGAAAAACTTATCGGTTTACCGAAAAAAATACCAGACAAAAAAATGAGTTCGATAGAATATACCGTCTGTAATTCATTAAATTGTATCTAAAAAGTATATTAATGTCTCATTAGACAAAACGGTCTCCCAGAATATATTGGTTTTTACTGAAGGCTTGCCATAATTTTCAGCAACTATACTGCACAAAAGCAAGATAAATACACAAAATAAATAAGTTTTGGGTGGCATGGGTTTTCCGCCGTGAAATTGTGTAATTATTATGAATTAACTAAATCTAGGTACACGAGCGGGTGTAATAATCAGTGTAAGGGCTTTCATATTAATTTCTGCAGGAGTTTGCACGAGGACTTCAGAAATTGATAATTATGTACTGCGAATTCTGGCCATTGTTATTGTCTACCTTTTAAATTAGTCTGACCGTAGTCGCAGTACGAAAAAAATCAAAGCCAAAAAAGACATATAGTTGTCTCTTTCAAGGTTCTAATGAAGTAGCTAATTAATGAAAACTTGTGCCCTGTATCATAGCCGTATTAGGCCTGAACAAAAATTTGGACAAAGGTAAGCAACGGGGCAAACTGATTAGTAAATAGAGTGGTTTACAATTTCTGTTTCTATGGAAATTTGTATGGACGCCTTGGCTAGCACTGGAGCGGTAGCATAAATAGTCTGCCCCGTTGCTTACCTTTGTCCAAATTTAATGGTCAATACCTCATTTTGTTGGAAATTTCATTGGTAATAAAATCAAAACTAAAAAGTTAATCAAAACATTTTTTTAATTTTAATTTTATTTTAATTAAATGTAACACAACCTCTAAATTGCATACAAATGGTAGAACTTTAAGTTTGTTTTTCTTGTACCTGAGCAATTATTACTGCCTAATTTAACCAAAAACGATCACATCCAATAAAAACAAAGTCTAATGGTTGAGTTTTGAACATTAAATTCAAATTTACAAAAAAAAAGTTTCGGGTGAGAAACTGTAACATTTGACCTTCTTTACATTTTTTTTTTGCCATATTTCTTCCGGTCAATCAAATTGTTTCAAATTTTCAGAAAACATAGTCAAATGAGTCACCAACAAAATAAAACTAAGATCTTCAGCATGCATTATATAGGGCTCAAAATACAGACCGTTGAAGTATGAAATCGAACATGGTGTTACAGTTTTGCTCCTCAGTGATATATTCATATATCTTCTTCTCTTCTTATATAAAATAAAGTGGCAATTCTGTGTTGTGTTTTAACTCAAAAAAGGGCTCATCTAGCTAAATCAAATGTGTAGGCTTTGATCGGACTACTTAGGAGATGGGTTTTGTGAAGTTTGCATAAAATTGGATTAGCGGTTCTTCAGTTATTAAATTTTTTGCAATGTTTACGGACAGCTGCTTTGTTATTATTGTCAGGTGATTTTCGTCAAACATTTCCTGTCGTTCGTATAAATGGTGAGTCTAGAATTGTTAAAATGTACTATATATTACTATATGTGCGTGTCCTTTTCTCATTTTCCTTTTTTTTATATGAAGAAAAAATGCCATGACCTAGACAAGCAAATATGGGTAGGCGAACGCGTGGTACAAATGCGGTATTACAAAGACGATCACGGACTGCAGATGAATGTAATGTAAGGCGATCACGAATACGTCGTGCTGTTTCGGCTGAAATTATGAATGCTGCTTTTAATTACAACAGTCAGATTGATTATAGTATGTACGGATACATTGGAATGATGGACGCAATATGTCCACTTTGTGATGGGGCTAAGTTTCCAGGTGAAACGCCCGGCTTATGTTGTGCTAATAGCAAAGTGAGATTGCCAGCATTAGAAACTGCACCCGAACCATTGTATTCATTAATTTGTGGGACATTTTAAACGTCAAAGCATTTTTTTAGTCATATTCAACTATACAATTCGGCATTTCAAATGACTTCCTTTGGTGCTACTAAACTTATTACAGATCATTTTATGCCGACGTTTAAGGTAAATATTTCAATAGGATTGTCTCATCAATATATGATAAAGTATTCAATTCAATAGTTCTGATCCAACATCCACCTAAAATTTACATACATGTTACAGATCCAGGGCCAGATTTATCATCAAGTTGGTTCGTTATTGCCATACCCACAACGCTGATCATAAATTTTTGCAAATTTATTTTATTGGTGTTGAATATCTTGAATTGGATCAACTTGCAAATTTATTTTATTAGTGATGAAAATCGTGACTTGGATCAACGCTGTACTATTGTTTCGAATACAAAACGTGAAATTCTTCGTGAGCTATAAAGGTTTTTTCATCATCATTTCATTTGTATGAATTTCTAAAGTCACATTTTTGACTTAATTTCTGGTCTGTATGTGCAGAAAAAAATTAGTGCCATGAATTTTTATTCGTATATATTGATGGTTCGTCCACAAGAACAACATTTTGTCTTAAGATGTGGTAACCTGTTTCATCAGTACATCGTTGATATGTATGTCAAAATAGAAACTGAACGTCTTAATTTTGATTTGTTTTAACCAAGCAAAATTAAGATCTGATTAATATATTCATTTGCAAGATGCGATAGCGAATGTTGCTAATGTTAATAGCTCACGGCATATGAACGAATATGCACAAGACGCAATGTCTTATGTACGAAAATATGGTCGACCGGATCTATTTAACACATCACCTAATAATAATGGCAAAACGGCAACCATTAGAATTCGTAGCCAGTACGTTGAACTCGTTGAAATAATCGTTGGGTGGTTCCGTATTGTCCGTATTATTTTCGAAAATGTTCAATGCCCATATAAATGTGGAGTAATTTAGTAAAATCCATTAAATATATTTGCAAGTATGTAAATAAAGGAAGCACTGTTTTTGGTGTTGCTGGTGATAATAGACATGATGAAATTACTCAGTATCAAATGGGGCGCTATATTAGTAGTAATGAAGCAGTCTGAAGGATTATGTCGTTTCCAATACACAAAAGGCATCCTGTGGCTGTTCACTTGGCTGTGCATCTTGAGAATGGCCAACGTGTTTATTTTAATGAAGCAAATGTATTGGAAAGAGCAGCACAACAACCAACAACTACGTTGACCGCTTTTTTTCAAATTATGCGAAACTGATACAATTACAAAGACGTAAACAAGGCACACCACTCGATGGGCATCCAGACATTTTTCAAACAGATGCATTTGGAAGAATATATACTGTACATCCTAACAATGCTGAGTGTTTTTATTTGCGATTGTTATTAGTTAACGTCACTGGCTCAAAATCATTTCAAGAATTAAGAACAGTCAACGGTTATTTGTGTCAAACATATCTTGATTGATTATTGGAGGATGATGCACATTGGGATTTAACACTTTATGATGCATATATTTCAGCTCATTTATAACAAATACGAATGCTATTTGTCATTATTATATCAACATGTATGCCATCAACTCCACTTTAATTATGGAACAAATATAAAGATTATATGGCAGAAGATATTTTAATTCGTATGCGTAATTATGAAAGAGATCCCAATTTGTTGATTACCTTGGAAATGTACAACAAAGCTTTGATAATAATTAAAAATATGTGTCTAACGATTGCAAATAAAGAATTAGGACAATTGTGTATAACCGCACCAAATCGTGAGATGAATAATTTTTTTGATCGTGAATTGCAACGTGAGCATGAATTTAATTCTAATGACTTGGGTTTATTTGTACAATCGAATATAACCAAATTGAATATTCAGCAAACACATGTATGTATATGACACAGTCATACAAGCCGTTTCCAATAATGCAGGTGGATTATATTTCTTGGATGCACCTGGTGGTACAGGAAAAACGTTGGTTATATCATTGATTTTAGCGACTTTACGATCGGAACACAAAATTGCATTATTAGAAGGTGGTCGGACGGACCGCACACTCGGCATTAAAATTGCCATTGAATGTACAGGTGATTAAAACTCCGACTTGCAATATTTCGAGAAATTCCGCTATGGCCAAAGTTTTGCGATTAACGTCAATTATTTTATGGTACGAGTGTACAATTGCGAATAAAAAATTACTAAAAGCATTTAATCGAACAATGCTAGATTTTCGTAGTAATCACAGCTTTTTGGTGGTGCTTTGATATTACTGTTAGGGAATTTTCGTCAAACATTGCCGGTCATTCTTAGATCAACTCCTGCTGATGAAATAAATGCCTGTTTGGAGATATGTAAAAAAATTGGCACTGAACATTCATATGCATGTTCACTTACAAAATGATCCAGCTGTCCATGACTTTTCAAAACAATTGTTAAATATTGGTGATGGCAAAATATAAATCGACCGTACCGACGGATTGATCGCTGTACCGAGCAATTTTTGTACAATATTCAAAATTACAGAAATCATTATTGGTTATGAGAACGTGCCATTTGAGCACCAAAGTTCAATGCCATTAATTTTTAAATTCAAGCGAAACTGCCAGGTGTAGTCACGACATATAAATCAATTGCCAGTGTTATGAATCAAGATGATGCCACAAATTTTCCAGTTGAATTTTTAAATTCATTGAAACCGGGTGGTATGCCACCGAATTGCTTCAATCTGAAAGTTGGTTCTTTGATTATATTATTGCGAAATATTAATCCACAAAAACTGTGTAATGGCACCAGATTGGCACTGAAAAAGTTATTATCAAATTTGATTGAAGGTACTATATTATCAGATAAATCAAAAGGAGAAGTTTGTTTCATACCACGTATCCCTATGATTCCAACTAATATGCCATTTGAGCTCAAACGATTCCAATATCCTGTGAGGTTATCATTTGCGATGTCTATGAACAAGGCCCAAGGGCAAACACTTAACATTTGCGGAGTGAATTTGGAAGAATCGTGTTTTTCACATGGCCAACTTTATGTTGCGTGTTCCAAAGTCGGTACCCCCAGCCGTTTGTCTTTTTATACTCAAAATGGAAAAACAAAAAATATTGTTTATCCAAATATTTTGGATTAAATTGTAAAATAGCTAGCCATTAATAAGCATTTTGTTGTTTAAGTAAGAGAATTTTTTTTCCATTATATACGTAGCGAAGCACGTACACATATATACCAATATTTTATTACATAAATGCAAACAACGCGATAAATAAGAACTGCGATTACACGTCAGGGTGATCGAACAAACCTATTTATCTATATATATAAAAAGAAGTGTACATTTTGATTGTCACTCCATAACTCGAGAACGGCTCGACCGATTGCCATACAATTTTTAGGGAAGCTGCATGGAGGAGTGAAATCCAAAATCGGTCCAGCCATTCTCGAGTTATGATTTTTTTTCCTAAAAAAATTCAACATTTGAAAAAAAGTTCAAATTTCGGTTCGACTTAAAATGTATCCAACCTAATACACAAACTCATGCATACACACATTCATTTGATTGACAGCATACAAATGTCAAACAGATGAACCTGTTGAAATGCACATGTTTTCACTCTTGGATTCTGATACAGCCGGTCATACATCCGCTGCTTTCCAATTGGAATTTTATTACAAGCTATTTTTTTTTTTTTAGTTTCATAAATATTGGTAAGTATTGATAATTTAAAAGGTGATTTTAAGTGTGTTCAATCCAAAAAATGTGTTTGGATTCAAGAAAAGTGATTTTTTTTTCATAATTTCATCATATTGCATCATCCATTTAGCGTGTACTCAATATCGAATTCGTTCGTAATGTGTACATTGTTGTTACTGTGTACGGTGCTTTTTTCACATCCCATTTCAATAATGGATGAACCAATACGATGAAATTAATATTATATTAATATTATATTAATTAATATTTCTTATGATCTTAAGCTATTAAAATTGAATCATCTTAATTAATCAATTAAAAAACACCATATTTTTTAAAAATTAAACCATGTTTTTTTTACATATTTTCCAAATAAACAAAACAATTTTATTTTACTTTAATAATTTTTTTAGGAAAGCTTAATTAAATGCAAAGCATAGCAGCAATTAAGAAACGCACGTCGTTATACAATGTACAATGACGTATAAAAAAAAGTATTACACCGTACAACGCAAGATCTACGTCAGAATCAAGAAATTTTTGGTGGAGCATTGATCTTATTGTCAGGCGATTTTCGTCAAATATTGCCTGTGGTTCCACGATCAACACCGGCGGATGAAATCAACGCATGTTAAAAGTCTTCTCTTCTGTGGCGACATGTGCAAAAATTTACATTGAAAATAAATATGCGCGTTCAATTGCACAACGACCAATTTGCAGATCGGTTCTCGAAGCAATTGTTAGATATTGGAAATGGCAAAGTTCGAGTCGATAATACAAATGGATTGATTATATTGCCTAACAATTTTTGTACCATTCTCCAATCAACAGAAGAGTTGATTGAAAGTGTGTTTCCAAATATTGTTCAAAATTACAGGAATCTTAATTGGTTGAAAGAACGCGCAATACTGGCACCAAAAAATGTACACGTCAATGAAATCAATTATCAGATTCAAGAAAAATTTTCAGATGCAGTTACATCATATAAATCTGTTGATAGCGCAAAGAATGCAGATGATGCAGTGAATTATCCAATATAATTTTTGAATTCATTGGAACCACCTGTTTGAATTCAAAGGCTCATGAATTATTTTACTGCGGAATTTAAATGCACCAAAATTGTGCAATGGCACAAGATTGGCAGTAAAAAAATTTGTGCCGAGCTTAATTAAAACCACAATATTGACCGGAACAGCGAAAGGTGAAATTATGCTCCTACCACGTATTCCACTGATTCCAACAGACATGCCATTTCAATTTAAGCGTTTGCAATTACCAGTGCGTCTATCATTTGCCATGTCCATCAATAAGGGGCAAGGACAAACGCTTCAAATATGCGGATTAAATTTGGGGGAGCCGTGCTTTTCACATGGACAACTATAAGTAGCCTGCTCAAGAGTTGGAACTCCAAATGGTTTGTTTGTGCTCGCTTCAAATGGGCAAACGAAAAATATTGTATATCCAAATGTTTTGGATTAACATTAATAATTTTGAAATACAATGCATTCATTTCATAAAAAAAATCTATAATATTTCTTTTTTTTTTGTTAGTTGCAACGAAGTGCATTGGGGTCCGCTAGTTGTTTATACAAATATGTTAAATGCAATTTTAAAATAGCTAACAATTAATAAAATATTTGTTATACGTAGCAAAGAACGTACCGGGCCGCTAATATTTCAAATTTATTATTTTTTTCTTTTAATTTCCCGATAGTTCCTATGGTTTCCTAATCTGGCCCGTTCATACTGTCCGCGTATATTCGGACAGACGAACGGACGGACGTACGGACAGCGGACGGATGGACAGACGGGCGGATGGACAGACGGACGGACGGACAGACGGACGGACGGACAGACGGCCGGACGGACAGACGGCCGGACGGCCGGACGGCCGGACGGACATGACTAGATCGACTCGGCTGATCAAGAATATATGTACATACACACATATGTATACTTTATAGCGACGGAAATGACTCCTTCACTAGAATAGAATATAGAATAGAATGCGACATAGTGTTTCCGAAGGCATTTTTTTCGTAAACCGAATCTTCGGACTTGAAAATTTTCCATTACGTCACGTTTTTGAGAAATCGGAGATAGAAGCCCCGAAAAACTGCGTCTTTCACAACTGTGTTCGTGTTAAAAACTAAAGGCTGAACCATGCCCTTACAATTGACAAGTTTTTTTTAATCGTTGTACTACTGTGGGCAAAAAGTAAGGTGAATTTGTTTGTAAAGTGAAAATTCTTTATTTATTCTCCTGAATCAATTTCATCCCCTTCAAAATAATCCCCTCCCGATAAAATACACTTATGCCAACGTTTCTTCAAATCCTTGAAACAGGCCAAATAGTCCCTTTCCGGTATAGCCATGAGCGCCCTCGTCGATTCCGCTTTTATCTCTTCAATCGACCCGAAACGCGTTCCCCGGAGTGGTCTCTTGAGTTTTGGGAATAGCCAGAAGTCACACGGAGCCAAATCAGGAGAATACGGTGGTTGCGGAACGATATGCGTCGAATTCTTGGCAGTGTGAGACTGTGCATTATCGTGATGCGCAAAACCTAGAGTTCTTGGCCCATAATTCTGGTCTTTTTCGACGAATTGCTTCACGCAATCGACGCATAACGCTCAAATAATATTCCTTATTAACAGTTTGGCCAGGTGGAAGGAATTCATAGAGCACCACACCACGAAAATCAAAAAAAATTGTCATCATAACCTTGATTTTTGAACGACTTTGACGTGCTCTTTTCGGTCTGGTCCGACCCTCTTTGAAGTCTTTGTATCACTTATAAACATATTTCTGGGACATGGTAGAATCACCAAAGGCCTTCCGAAACATCCTCAACGTTTCCGCAGCCGAAATTTCATTCCGCAAACCAAAATTTGATGGCACATCTCTGCTCAATTAAATCAGACATTGTAATAATCGACAAATGCACTCTTGATCGTTTGGTAAACACAAGCGTAAATATAGTACTGATACTGACATTGACATGAAATTACAGCCAGATGTCATCAACAGTCCTGCCAACTCAAAAAAAAAAAACTAGTCCGCCATCTTAAGCCCGCGAATTTTAAATTGAAAATTCACCTTACTTTTTTCCCACAGTAGTAGATCCGTAAATAGCAACTTCAAAACCCCCGTGTAACGAGTATCAGGTGAATTCGACCAATTTTTAAAAATGGCCGCCATATTGGACTTGCCATTTTGATTTCGGAAAATTTTATATCATATTCGTTATCAGAGACACCGAAATTCCCCTAAGCACCATGTTTTATTAAAATAGACTAACACAGTACCTACACTAAAGGTGGATGCGACAAAATCGATAAAAGGCTAATTTTTAAGGGCATGGTTCATGGTTACGCTAATGCTGAGAGACTTTTTGCGATGTTGAAAGGGAAATTATGTCTTTTAGGCGGCAAACCAAAAATGGTTTTAAAGAGCTGTTAATTAGTTTTCGCAAAACTAATGATGTGCTCTCGGCGCTGGACTCCCAGTTTAATGGCCTATAGCTATTAAAAGCGCAATGAAATCATTGTTGAAACACCGATTATGGGCAGATTCCTACAACTCGCCGCATCTTCTCAACAGCGGACTTCCTCGTCACAATCCTCGACACCAATATATCTAACTCCAATGATATTAAGATCGGGTGCGAAAAAAGAATAGGTGTCCGAATGTGCTGCGGGTAAGACCGCAGCTGCAATGAGATCCGTTGAATCCACTGGGGGCCACAATCAATGACCCGTCAGAACCCCGTCCCAAAAGTTTCCCAGGGTAGCAGGCCAGGATTTCCGGCCGAAACTGGCAATATAGACAACCAGACTGTATTGCCAAAAGCCACCCAAGAGGCAGATGTTTGTCTCTCGGATTCACCCTTCTCACAGATTGGAGGATGTAACTGTCTATATTTTGAAGACAGAAGCAAGAACAAAAAACAAAGTAAGGTGGAACAATTATTTTTTTCTTAGGGTAGAGATATTTCCTCTTTCAAAATAAATGTCCCTGATGAACTCTTTAGCAGAATATGCTCTGCTGACTTCTGGCCTAAGTATGTCGTCGTTAAGAAGTACGAAAGCTAAAAAAAATCCTACATTTTGTTCCGATAGTCTTTCGTTTGCATCCCAGGTGATTGTGTTCACAGAAACATGGTTAAGACCGGAGATTCTTAGCTCCGAAGTTTTTCCAACTATGTACACAACGGCTTGATCGGCCTTCCAGGGGAGGAGCGGTGTCCTCATAGCGTTCGACTTTATCCTTACGTCTGAATTATTAACTTTCGGGGAATGCAACGATATTGAATTTCTTTGTGTGAGGCTATCATTTTATGATAGTCTTACTTTTATTACATGTTCCCACACTCCCCCTTGTCGGAACTTCCTATTTATTGAAACCACCTTTCCGCTATTCAGTCTCCAATAGACTTTCGGATAGGGACCATTTAGTAGTTCTAGGTAATTTTAACATTCCTGGAGCTATTTGGTCTACAACTGAATCCTCAAACACACTTTTACTACAGAACGGCACGATTTTATTGATGGCTTGCTTGACATTTCGCAAGTCAACCATGTACGAAATTCTATAGATCGCTTGCTCGATCTCTGCTTTGTCTCTGATCCGGCAAGAGTCATTTTGGTTAGGGTCCCGCCCTTGACGCAACCCGAAGATCCATACCATCCTACTTTCGATGTGACTATCGATATTGGGACTGTTATGGAGAAATAAGTCTGATCGGCCAACTAAGAAAGTCCACTGCTTTCGCAAGGCGGATTTTCGACGGCTGAATAATTTCATATCTGACTTTGATTGGTCCGATCTCTACATGTGCACTGACATGGTGGATGCCATAGATATTTTTTACAATGCAATGAATTTATTTTTTACTGAATGTGTTCCGCTGTACTATCCGTCAATCTCAAATAAGCCTCCCTGGTTTAGTAGAGAGCTGACTCGCCTCAAAAACATTAAGTCCAGTCTCTACTCTAAATTTAAACATAACTGTTCTCAAGCTGTCCATTCTCGCTATTTAGCGGATCGGTCTAAGTTCACCGTGCTTAACGCGCAGTGTTATAAAAACTATCTGACTCGTTGTAGGGTTCAGTTCGCACAGGACCCAAAACAGTTTTATAATTTTGTCAACACTAAACGGAAGCCAATTACACAACCTTCCTCGCATTCTTTTGAAAATACGACAGCAAACAATAATCAGACAGTCGCCGATATTTTTTCTCAGTTTTTCAAACTACTTGTTCTCCGTCATCCGATTCAAACCAGACCTATTCTTATAACATGCCCAAATCAAACCTAATCTTCAGTCCTAGCTTAACCGAAAGCTCCCTTCTTCAACGTGTCAAGCCGGTTTATTCGCCAGGTCCCGACGGAACACCAGGCTGTGTGCTTAGGTATTGTGACGAGGCCCTGTGCAGTCCCCTTCTAAAATTGTTTACCTTATCCTTAGAAACATCCAAATTTCCCCTTATTTGGAAGGAATTATTCGTCATTCCTCTCCACAAAAAAGGTCGCCAAGTGGATGCTAACAACTATAGAGGAATCTCTAATTTGTCAGCCATCCCAAAACTTTTCGAAAACGTAATTACTCCCCATTTGCAGCACCTGTGTAGATCAGTAATTTCTCCATGCCAACATGGGTTTATTAAACGAAGATCAACGACAACTATTATAAGGGGCTTTTCACAAAATTTGCCGACAGATGTGATATATACTGATTTCAGTAAATCAATCATCAATCCGTCAATCATTGTTAGGAAACTCGACTTAATGGGTTTTCCTGTCGATCTATTTAGGTGGATCTCAAGTTATCTGAATGGCAGGACGCAAAAGGTCCTCTTTAAAAACAACTTGTCGAATGTTCTCCGGGTGACCTCTGGTGTCCCGCAAGGGAGCCACCTGGGTCCCTTACTTTTTACATTATTTATTAACGACTTGCCCACAAATAAATTACAAATAATTAAACTAGTTTCGTTTTCGGCACTAAGCCTTAAAATACCTAGCCATAAAACTAAAGAGCAGCGTGTCGAATTAGAAACTAGTTGAATTATTTGTAATTTATTTTTGTTAACGTTACTATTAATCGTCACAAAATTCGATATCAGAAACTTTTGACGTTGAAGGTTAAGAGGTGCTTTTATATTTGACATCAGAAATTTTTTAAATGAACAAAAACTTATAACAACAATGGGAGACCTATGTATGTACATACTAAAACTGAAATGGGAAAAATTAACAAAAAAAATCCATCCAACGATATATAGCACGTTTCTGTAACTTTAGTCGTTCAGAAGTTATGGGCGCGAGAAATTTCCTGTTTTCCAGCCAAAGTAGCGGAAAACGCCACAATTAGATCAAATTAAAAAAAATATTTAAAACGATTTTTTTTTAATTTAAATTATTTTAAGTTTCCTTTGCTGGTTTTAAATCAAATAAAAACAACTCTTAACGAGGTGAGATTAAAGTGACGATGGCACAGTCAACTCCAAAAATGTCTGATACCAAATTTTATGACGAAAGTGCAAATCAAAATACTTTTCCATCGACATATAGCACGTTTCTGTAACTTTAGTCGTTCAGAAGTTATGGGCGCGAGAAGTTTCCTTTTTTCCCGCCAAAGTAGTGAACAACGCAACAATTCGATTAAATTAAAAAAAAAAAAAAATGACGATTTCTTTTAAATTTAAATTATATTAAATTTCCTTCGATGGTTTTAAATTTTATTGCATTGTACTCGTCTTTATATGACTCTACATGATTTTTTACATAAATGTATGTATAGTGCATGTAAAAGGTTAGGTATATAGGATCTTTGCTTCTAATTTTAATGAGTAATACCTGGAGAAAGCGAATTTTCCCAGATGTGTGTTATATACCAAAAGTTGAGCAATCTCAAGAGCTATATGGCCTTGAGTGACTATCAAAATCGTTAGAATCATTTTTAAGAAAACTTCAAAAACTTAAAAAAAAATATTAATTTTAATTATAAATTCTTAAATATTATATTTAGATAAATTATGTCAAGGCAAAGCTATTATCCATTCAAAATACCTTTGTAACGGCATATAGCACGTTTCTGTAGATTTAGTCGTTTAGAAGTTATGGGCGAGGGAAATCAGGCTTTTTTAGCTGTTTTCCCGCCAAACTAGCGAGAAAACCAAAAAGTGGTAGGACAAAAGTTGTTTAGCTCGAGCTGTTTAATAAAATAAAAGTGGTTCCAGGAATCTAAAACAAAAAAATCGACAGACAGACAGACACACAGAAAGACAGACAAACAACAGGACAAACGTTTTCATTTCGGAAAGGCCGTTAAAATCTTGTTTATTGAATATCTTTTGAACGGAGTATCGGATCAGGATGATCGAGGTGTCATTCGACGCGTATTTAAAGCTAGATCACAACAACATTAAAAATTTGGGGGTTTTAGCTCCACCGGCCCCAATAGCTCAAATTTTCAAAATTTTCAATTTCGCACTTTCACTCTCATTTCTCCTAAACTAATCCGTTTTTTAAAAATCTTAGTATGCAGTTTCAAAGAGCTTTACAATACCTTTCGATCAATATACAGTGGCTCACAGCCTATTTCAACCAGACCCAACCTAAAACTTTAAAAGCCTTTAAAAGAAGAACCAAAAAGATAATCAAAATATTTTAAATGCACAACGATTCTCTTATGTTTTAACTTAATATTTATGTATTTCATGTATTTTTAATTAATTTCTAAATATTTATTTTATAATTTATAACGAAAATACACCGAAAAACAAGGTCACAGCCTATTTCAACCAAATAGTTTGCAGCTGTCAAATGTACCGTTAGTTATACAAATGGCGGCTCGTTTTTTTTTTGTGATTCTATTCGAAGTTGGTTCAAGCTTATTTTGGTAATATTTTAAGAGAGGACAAAAACTAACTGAGCTACGCACGGGTTTGTTAGTCAAGATATTGCTGAGGAGCTTATAAACGATGGTTCTATACAAATTTGTATGCACGCCATGGTTAGCACTGCAGCAGGAGCACTCAGAGTTAAAAACCAGTGCGTAGCTCAGTTAGTTTTTGTCCAGTTTAAGTGACTGATACCTCATTTTGTTGGAAATTTCATTGGTAATAAAATACAAAATTAAAAGTTAAACAAATATTTTTTTTTTATATTTTAAACTTAAAACCAGTAAGAAAGCTACAGTCGACTGTAGGATATTTGAGGTCCATTGCGTTAGCTCAGTTCCTTAGAAACGAGAATCGTTTAAAAAGAGACTTTCCCCTAAAAGAGCAATATGACAGCGTGATTCAAGAGTATCTGGATCTGGGTCATATGAAAGAAGTTCCGCCGACTCACAGTTCTCCTACCTATTATCTTCCACATCATGCGGTAATTAAACCCGAAAGCACCACTTCCAAGCTCCGCGTTGTATTTAACGCTTCAAGCCCTTCGGCAAATGGAACCAGCTTAAATGATATTCTTCATGCTGGTCCAGTCCTCCAATCCGATCTGACCATTCAGATCCTGAAGTGGCGATATTTTCAATACGTTTTCAGTGCGGACATCATTAAAATGACGGTAATCTGGGTCGATTCTAAGCATACTCGCTTTCAAAGAATTCTGTTCCGAAATAAGGAAGGAGATATCCGAGACTTTGAGCTACAAACAGTTACCTTCGGGGTCAACTGCGCGCCCTTCCTCGCTATTAGAGTGCTGCATCAGCTAGCAAAAGACGTCCAAGGGCCATTTCCAAAGGCCAGCCGCATTATTCAACAGCATATGTATGTCGATAATGTGCTGGCCGGGGCCAATTCCGTGACCGATGCCTAAGAGTGCTTCCAAGAGTTGCAAGCAGCTCTAAGCTCCGCCGGGTTTCCATTAAGAAAGTGGACTTCTAACCACAAGAGCATTTTAAGCGAGATTCCAACTGAGCACCTTCTTCATAGCGAGTTCCTCGTCATCGATGCCGAAAGCACGGCCAAGACGGTCGGTATTCGATGGAGAGCGAAGTCCGACGAATTCTGTTTCGTTCCTCCAGAAATATTATTGGAACCTGCCTACACTAAGCGTGCAGTTTTATCCCAAATCGCTTAGTTGTTTGATCCTGCAGGATGGCTCGATCCGTTCATTATACGTTCAAAAATGTTTATGCAGGAAATCTGGTTGCAGGATTTGAGTTGGGATGAAAAGCTTCCCACTGAAATGAGTCGGAGGTGGCAATCTTTCCTGCAGGAATATTCCGACCTCAGCCAGATCCGCGTTCCGAGTTGGGTCGGGTATTAACCGGGCGTATCCATAGAGCATAACGGTTTCTGTGACGCGTCTCAGAAGGCTTATGGAGCTGCTATCTACGTTCGCGTCGAGATGGGCCACAGGATCGAGTCCCGTCTGCTGACAGCCAAAACGCGAGTTGCTCCGGTGAAAACCGTGTCCCTCCCCCGGTTAGAGCTCTGTGGTGCTGTGCTCTTAACCGAAATGGTGACAGCAATCCTTCCGCATTTGCCGATAGCCAGTTCCGATCTCCGCTGCTGGACAGATTCCACTATTGTTCTAGCCTGGTTAAGAAAGCCTGCTTGCAACTGGACCACGTTTGTGGCCAACAGAGTTGCCAAGATTACTCAGGCAACACCAGTCGACTGTTGGGCCCACGTTCGATCCGAACAAAACTCCGCCGATTTAGCCAGTCGAGGCGTATCCCTACATGAGCTAGCGGATAACCAACTCTGGTGGCATGGATCAGAGTGGCTGCAAGGACCACGCGAGCTATGGCCAGCACAAAGCGACTTCCATCCAATGACCGAACTCGAACAGCG
The DNA here is from genome assembly GCA_018153105.1 of Drosophila rufa. Classification (NCBI taxonomy): domain Eukaryota; kingdom Metazoa; phylum Arthropoda; class Insecta; order Diptera; family Drosophilidae; genus Drosophila; species Drosophila rufa. The sequence goes on along the minus strand of JAECXS010000003.1, from coordinate 571,752 downwards.
TGCAGTCAAGGTGCATTTCAGTAAGGTCCCTTTGGAAGAACTTCTCGAGCTTTTCCCAAGCTAGACAAAGCACTGCGGGTCCTGGCGTATGTTCTCCGATCCTTAACCGCTGCCGCAAGAGCTCGAGATCTCAGCCAATTAATGGTACGCCTGATCCGATCGAAGTATTGGATTCCTAAAACCAAGAATCTGGGGAGGCTGTGGTGAATCCGTGTAAGGTTTGCACAATTTACAAAAAGCGACTGCAAACACAGCTGATGGACGATTTTCCAACTGACAGAGTATCTTTCTCGAGGGCCTTCACGTACACTGGCATAGATTATGCCGGCCCTTCGAGATAACAAATTATACTGGGAGAGCGTGTCTCATAACGAAGGGATATGTTTGTGTGTTTGTATGTTTTTCCACAAAAGCCATCCATTTGGAACCTACCGCCGACCTGACAACCGAAAAATTTCTAGCGGCTTTTGCTCGCTTCATAGCGAGGCGCGGTTGTCCTCGGCGAGTCCATTCAGATAATGGCAAGACCTTTGTGGAGGCAGCAACGCTGCTTTCCCGGGATTTCATACAAGCCATCAAGGAGTCCGTGACTGATGCATACAGCCATCAGGGACTTTTATGGCGGTTTATCCCACCAGGGGCTCCACATATGGGTGGTCTGTGGGAAGCGGGGGTCAAAAGTTTCAAAACCCTTTTTTATAAAGCCACTGCTACCCGCAAGTATACGTTTGAGGAACTTGCGACACTTCTCGCGAAGATCGAGGCTTGCCTCAATTCTAGACCCCTCTCCCCGATGTCTGAAGATCCCTCAGATTTGCTGGCCCTCACACCAGGTCATTTCCTTGTTGGATGGCCGTTGCTTTCCACGGCTGAGCCCGAGATAAAGGGCAACGCCAATGTGATAATAAATCGATGGCAACACCTAAAGGCCCAACATCAGCAGTTTAGTGCACGGTGGAAAGAGGAGTATCTAAAAGAACTCCACAAGCGCAATAAATGGCAATTTCCGACCAAGAACCTCCAAATCGACGACATGGTAGTCGTCAAAGAGAACAATCATCCATCGAACGAATGGCGGCTCGGCAGAATTGTTTCTGTCTTCCCAGGAGCCGATGATCGCATTCGAGTTGTTGAGATCCGCACAGCTCGTGGGACAATAAAGCGCCCAGTCCATAAGGTTATCCTCCTCCCTGCGGAGAACCAGGAATCCTCCGTTCCTAGGGATTAGTGTCCCTCGCGTTTCAATGTCCAAAGTGCAGTCCACCCATACTAAAATAAGTTTTTTTTTTTTTTTGCTTTATCGCAGACCAAGTTTCCCGACATGGCTCCTCGTCCTCGTTCCGCCCAATCCTTGGAGAGCAGACGTACTCGAGGTATTCAATCCTACCGCTGCCGAGTCTGCCGGGGAATCCATCCTCTTCGGAAGTGCAAGAGGTTCCAAAAGCTGAGCTCTGAAAAGCGACTTCGAGCAGTGCTTATTAATAAGTACTGCTCGAACTGCCTCGCACATCAGCACTCAGGAGGAACCTGCCGCAGCGAGGACGGCTGCAAGAAGTGCGGAGGAAGCTACCACACCCTGCTCCACATGCACGAGGAGCAACCGCCACGGCGCACAGCCCAGCCAGCGCCATATCCGCCTCGCCCCTCACGCACGCGCCGCCAAGCGTCGAGACCGCCTCCGCCCCCATCTGCCATGTCCGTCTCCCGGTCTCCGTCGCCATCTCGGAGCCCCATCGAGCGCCCACGTCCGGAGGTCTCCGCTCAGACTCCATCGGTGGCCACGTGGCTCACGCGAAAGGTGATTCACATCCTCCCGACAGCGGTCGTTGTGCTTGACGGAGGGTCCGCGACCTTCGAGACCGGAGCGATGATCGACCCGTGCATGGCGGTGAGCAGCATCGATCGGTCATTGGCATCCGCTTTCCGGCTGCCGATTTCCAAAGTGGGAGACGAAGAGGTTTGCTCGGCGACGATCCGGTCCCGAACAGGCGACTTTCAGCTCGGGGTCGTCCTAAAGATCGACCCAAGCCTACGGATCCGAACTCCAACGCGATGTCGCGAGGGCGAAGTTCAAGGACATCCGCCTCGCTGACGAGCAATTCCACCGCCCGGCAACCATCTCCCTCGTGTTGGGATCAGATATCTTTTCGAAGATAATCCAACCGGGGTTCCTAAAACTTGAAGATGGGTTGCCGATTGCTCACCGTTTTCGGATGGACCCTCTCCAGCGCATGTCAGGAGGCCTGATGCAGCAGATCCTGCCGTTGCTTGCGCAAGGGGGGGAAGAATTTTCGCGCCACAGCGCTTAGTTTCAGCGGCAGTGTGGGAGCGAGCACCCTCGCTCTAACGCTCGCCCGCTCTCCCTCTCATCGGCCGTTTTCCCGCTCCCTCCGTTCCAACCGGGAAAGGGCGCCTCTCCACCGGCGGCAGCGATGCATTTTTTTCTATTAGGCTATGTTAGTCTTAATCAAGCACTGAAGCGAATAAAAACGATAGTGAAGCCAACTCCGCTACCACCACTCTTCTTCTTCATCGGTTCAACTGGAATTTTTCCGCAGCCACCGATCGCGACGACGCCCCCTCGAAGGAAGTCGGCAACTTATAAGGAATTCCGCCCACTCCATTTCAATATCCATGGCACCCACCATGTCCATACACTTGTAGAGATCGGACCAATCAAAGTCAGATATGAAATTATTCAGCCGATGAAAATCCGTCTCGCGAAAGCAGGGAACTTCTTAGCTGGCCGATCTCCATAACAGTCCTAATATCAATAGTCACATCGAAAGTAGGATGATATCGATCTTCGGGTTGCGTCAAAGGCGGAACCCTAACCAAACTGACTCTTGCCGGATCAGAGACAAAGCAGAGATCGAGCAGGCGATCTAAGGAGTTTCGTACATGGTTGACTTGAGACAACGAAATGTCAAACAAGCCATCAATAAAATCGTGACGTGCATTAGATAAAAGTGTGTTAGAGGATTCAGTTGTAGACCAAATAGCTCCAGGAATGTTAAAATTACCTAGAACAATTAAATGGTCCCTATCCGAAAGCCTATAGACCGACTGGATAGCGGAAAGGTGGTTTCAATAAATAGAAAGTTCCGACAAGGGGGAATGTAGGAACAAGTAATATGTATAAGTAAAACTACCATTAAATGATAGCTTCACACAAAGGAATTCATCATCGTTGCATTCCTCGAAAGTTAATAATTCAGACGTGAGGTTGAAGTCAACCGCGATGAGGACCCCGCCCATTAGCCTGGAAGGCTGATCAAGCCTGTACGTTGTGTACACAGATGGAAAAACTTCATAGCTTAGGATCTCCGGCTTTAACCAGGTTTCTGTGAGCACAATCTTCTGGCGTGCAAAGGAAACACGATCAGAATACAATTTAGGAAGCTTACTACGTAAGCCTCTTGCATTCTGATAGGAAAGAAGGAGAGAATGGGATTTGTGGAGCGGACGTCGCTGGCACAGTGGTTTTGTCCGGCCTAGGTAGATTAATTCCTGTAGGCCGTCTCTTTTTTTTCTTAGCTTCACACTCCTTAACGACAACATACTGAGGCCAGAAATCGGCAGAGCATATTGTGTTAAAGAGCTCATCAGGGACATTTATTTTGAAAGATGAAATATCCCTAGCATAAGAAAATTAAAATTGTTCCACCTTAATATGATCGGATCTGGTTCTGTCTTGAATATAGACAATAACATCTTCAGATGTTTAAGATGTGTGAATCCGAGAGACAAATATCTGCCTCGTTGGTGGTACTGCAATAAGGCCTTTTGGCAGCACAGATTGGTTGGCTGTATTACCAATTTCGGCCGGTAGTCCAGGCCTGTCACCCTGGGGAGCATTCGGGACGGAGATCTGAGGAAATCACTGGAGCTGCGGTCCCTAACGCGGCACATTCGGAGGCCGAATCTTTTTTCGCACCCGACCTCAATACCATTGCAGTTAGATTTATTGGGGACGGGGGCTGTGCCGTGGGAGTCAGCTGTTGAAAACCTGCGTCGAGTTGCAGGGCAGCGGCCAAATGCGGTGTCCAAACCGTGGCTTTCTTGCACTTTGGGGACTCGTTTAATACCTTATGGCCATTAAACTGGGAGTCCAGCGTCATGAGCACCTCATTAGGTTTATGAAAACTAACAAGTAGCTCTTTGTAACCATTTTTGGTTTGCCGCATAAAAGCCATAATTTCCCTTTCAACATCGCGACAAGCTTCACAGCAATAGCGCAGTCCTTTTGTGCTTTTAATAATTTCGGCCGCGCGGCCTGTGCAATCAATGCACTTGGCGTGCACAACATTATCACAAAGCCAGCAACCGATAATAGGGTCATTATTAGAAATAACCTTATGGCAGGTTTTAGTTGAGCAGACAATATTGTAGGACATTTTAGTGACTTACCACTGTACCAATCAGAAGTTAAGAGAAAATAATAATAGTTAAGTGCACTAAGAGAGAGAGAGAGAGAGAGAGAGAGAGCTGTAATATCGGCGTAACGGATAAAGCACAAAGAGGAATGCAAAAATGAAGATAAGCAATCGCTGCACCAAAACTAAATTGCAGTTAATATAGTTATTAATACACAAAAACAGCTGCATGCACACGCGAAGTGAAACGGTGAATTAATATTGACACAAGATAGAAGTTTTAAATAAAACCCCGGTGGTTTATAGCAAGGAATTAACACAAATATGAGGCGCAAAACAAAAACACGACCGTTCAATTTGAAAGAGAAAACGATTTTAGAGTCCGTTTTAAATCATTTTGCGGATCTATTGCGGAATGTCCGTTATTAACTCACTTTTTGTGCGTTTCAGTGTCCGTTAGCAAGACTTTTTCGGCAATTTCACGAGTTTCGTTATTCGTCCGACTTAGAGACAGTTTTTGAGCATTTAGCGGACATTTTGTGGGAAGTCCGCTTCCTTGTCCGTTTTAATATCTTTAGCGAGCGTTTGTCGGATCGACCTGCAAACGTCAGCATTTTTACTTACTGGGCCCTTCCGGCTGGCGTCGCAACGGACAGACGGACAAACGAACATGGCTAAATCGACTCACCTGGTGATGCCGATCAAGATTATATATACTTTATGGGGTTGGAGATGCTTCCTTCACTGCGTTGCAAGCTTCTGCTAAAAATTATAATACCCTCTGCAAGGGTATAATAAAGATCTAAAAAGGAACAAGAAGAATTTTCTGCTCCTTCGTTTGGTGAAGAACTTGTTTGAACGGAATTCCGTGAGCGAAATAGGTAAAGCGTTGCCGGATAAACAAATAAACAGCAGCGATTCCGTAAGAGAAATAAATTAATAGTATTCATTTCGCATGCAAGATGTAAGCCTAGTAAGTAAAAATGCTGACGTTTGCAGGTCGATCCGAAAAACGCTCGCTAAAGATATTAAAACGGACAAGGAAGCGGACTTCCCACAAAATGTCCGCTAAATGCTCAAAAACTGTCTCTAAGTCGGACGAATAACGAAACTCGTGAAATTGCCGAAAAAGTCTTGCTAACGGACACTGAAACGCACAAAAAGTGAGTTAATAACGGACATTCCGCAATAGATCCGCAAAATGATTTAAAACGGACTCTAAAATCGTTTTCTCTTTCAAATTGAACGGTCGTGTTTTTGTTTTGCGCCTCATATTTGTGTTAATTCCTTGCTATAAACCACCGGGGTTTTATTTAAAACTTCTATCTTGTGTCAATATTAATTCACCGTTTCACTTCGCGTGTGCATGCAGCTGTTTTTGTGTATTAATAACTATATTAACTGCAAATTAGTTTTGGTGCAGCGATTGCTTATCTTCATTTTTGCACTCCTCTTTGTGCTTTATCCGTTACGCCGATATTACACCTTGACGGCTTGAGTTCGCTCCTTTGCTCTCTCTCTCTCTCTCTCTCTTAGTGCACTTAACTACTATTATTTTCTCTTAACTTCTGATTGGTACAGTGGTAAGTCACTAAAATGTCCTACAATATTGTCTGCTCAACTAAAACCTGCCATAAGGTTATTTCTAATAATGACCCTATTATCGGTTGCTGGCTTTGTGATAATGTTGTGCACGCCAAGTGCATTGATTGCACAGGCCGCGCGGCCGAAATTATTAAAAGCACAAAAGGACTGCGCTATTGCTGTGAAGCTTGTCGCGATGTTGAAAGGGAAATTATGGCTTTTATGCGGCAAACCAAAAATGGTTACAAAGAGCTACTTGTTAGTTTTCATAAACCTAATGAGGTGCTCATGACGCTGGACTCCCAGTTTAATGGCCATAAGGTATTAAACGAGTCCCCAAAGTGCAAGAAAGCCACGGTTTGGACACCGCATTTGGCCGCTGCCCTGCAACTCGACGCAGGTTTTCAACAGCTGACTCCCACGGCACAGCCCCCGTCCCCAATAAATCTAGCTCCAATGGTATTGAGGTCGGGTGCGAAAAAAGATTCGGCCTCCGAATGTGCCGCGTTAGGGACCGCAGCTCCAGTGATTTCCGTTGAGTCGGATTATGAACTCTTAGCTAGCTAAAAGGGTTTCATATTTCTAGTGTGACCGCTTTTATGGTGTTCACCGAAAATCCATACAAATCGAAAATCAATTCATTTTTTTTTTATTTATTTTTTTTATTTTTTTTTTATAAAATCAAAGTTATTTATAAAACTAAAACTAACATATAGACTTGTAGTACTAGCTGCCAGGGCCATCGGCTAAAACTAACTGATATACGCACTGGTTTTTAAATCTGAGGGGCTAATACACGATGGTTCTATAGAAATTGGTATGCACGCCATGGCTAGCCAGTGCGTTGGTCAGTTAGTTTTTGTCCAATTGAAGTAACTGTTACCTCATATTGTTGGAAATTTCATTGGTAATAAAAAACAAAGTTAAAAGTTAAACAAATATTTTTTTTTATATTTTAAACTTAAAAATAGGTACGTCACCTAAAAAATTTAAATAATTTATATAGGGTTTTTGTTTTTTTTTTTCGCTTCCGTTGACATTTTTTACACCATAAAGATGATAAGATTGCATAAACTTAGCTATTTCGTAATAAGATTTGCCTTTTTATTGTACTTGTTAGGGACTTTTTTTTCGGCGAAATACGTTGATGTCTGTGTGCTTATGCTTAAATGCAGACAAAAGTCAAAATAACCTTAAAAAATGTTTATTTTTCATAAACTTTTGGACAAAAAAAAATTACCAGATTAAATAAGAAAAATTCAAATAAGTAAAGCAACTGTGCCAAGACTTTTGTTTCAAGAAATACGTTCATTTTTTTTTAAGTTTAAATAGTTTTAAGGACGTAAAAAAAAGTTTTAAAAAATAGTGCCAATGAATACACAAATGTTTAATTCAACTATATACAAAAAAATTAAATCATTTAAATGCTGCATACGCCTGGGAATAACGTTTAAAGTTGACATTTGCAACTGTGCCAACACTTCAGTTCAGCACTGTATATTTATATCGTGATATTGCTTTTGCCTTAATATCGAAAATATGATTTATTTTATATTTTTGTTATTTTTAGGATGGTCACTTAAAGTTGTCAAGCAAGTTTCAAGTTTTCATCTATACCGCTTATTTTTCCCCCTACTAGGTGTGCAATATTCTTTCCTGGATCGACTACCAGGACAAGGGCTGCTCTAACGGCTGCTGCTAGGGATTCGTTTTGTAGCAAATATAATACACCACCATGTGGGTGGTGGTGGTGGTTGCCGTAGCTATGCGATGCGCGACTCTGATTGTACACCATATTGCTGGCATTCATTTAGCTACAGTTGAGGTGCTACTGCTTGGCAATGAAGGATTTGAGCAGCCAGACACTCCTCTCAGCGGGCGGTGGCCGTCGCCTCTGAGGGCTTTATCTCAGTCACCGAGCGTGATATCTCATCCTGCTCATCAAAGTCATATCCAAATATGACATCGAGGGAGCTATTTCCTTCCAGGCCTTTATTTATGCAAATGTTTTATATTACCCAAATCCATTATTATTGTATTTGTCTCTACCAATTAAATTACTATAACTTTATCTGCTCTTCTAAACTCCTAAACTCTGCTTTTGTATACATTATTGCTTTTGGCGGGATCTATATTTTTGAAATATGTGAAGAAACGGTAAGAGAGAGTGAGAGACCAATAACCGAGAACGACCTGTTTTATAAATTTTTTTTATCTGTTCGTCACCCCGCTCTTGAAATACCAAAAGTCTCTTCCTGGGATTTTCTAGTATTTTTTTCGTTCGTCTGCGTACCGGCCTTTAAAACAGTGCTGCCGAAACGTGTTTCTCGACTATTGACCTCTAGCTCTCTCTCACTGCTTAGGGTGGTTTTCCACTACGTTGCTTTTTCCAACTGTCGCACGAGAATCACGAAAAGCAGAAATAGTGTTTCTACTAGGAAAAAGTACTTTTTAGCACCCTCTTGAAGGGAAACAGCTGTTTTTTGTTTTGGTTTTGATTTGGCGGAAAATTAAATTTAATTCAAAATGCAAAACAATGTTAACTAAGATTAAAAATGAAAGAGCTAGACTTTATTTTCTATTTGCGGCTAAGTTACAATAAAGATTTCACGTGGTTCCGCCAGCCAGCCGCTTGACAGGAGCCCTAAGACTTGCAGGGACCACTGCAGCCCACTGGAATCTTTTAGCCTGGAGACGCGGATTCTACCAACTCGGAGGCAGACTCATCAACCCTTCTCTTCTTATGCAAGTCTCTTATGATCACGGACTCACATCACCTTGCTCTGCCCAACGAGAAGTAAGTGGAGGAGGTGCTTCCCCCGGCGGAGAAGGGAAAATTGGAGTATCCGCCACCGACCCGGCTCCTGTGCAGGCTCCGCCGCCTGTTCCATATTTTTTTCCATATTTTTTCCGTAAAGCTAAGTACTTACCAGCGCTAAAATTTAGCAACCAAATGAGTGCGAGCAAGAGACAAATTCACTTTTTCGGCCCCTCTTAGCAAGGGTCAGATGAGCTAAGAGAAATACTAGAATATACTAGAATGAACATCACGCTAGATATTTTAAATCGGCTGAGTCTTCGCAAGGGTGGCGTGAGAGGTAGGAAATATCTGCTAATTCCCGCGACCCTTGCGAAATTGAGACAGGCAATTGGAAACAAAACCGTATGGCGGGATTTTCCAGCGGGGAAAAATTAATTTATTTACAATACAATTAAAGAAGATCCAATTATGTGGGATCTTGACCATAAAATAAAACAAATAAAAAATATTAAGACAATGTGACGGTCTGGTGGGGCTGAGATAGTTCAGCGTGGGCCAGGACTCGTCCCAAGAATTTATTTGGGTAAGGTGTGGTTGCTGAAAGAGATTCCGACCCGGTCCCAGCTGAGAACACTAAAGAATTATGCCGTAAATGTATATCTTAGGTTGGTTTATTAACGTATTAGGTACAGATATGGAAAGAATCACGCCGGAACAGTGAGCCGGGATGCCGGGATACCGGGTGTGGGGTCGTCGTCCGGGTTCCGTCGTGGCCAGTGCCGGAGTACGGGCACTGTCGTGGCTTCGCTGCCGGGTTTGGACCTGACCCGGTGGTTGGGGCGCTTCCTGTGGGCGAGATAGAGAGAGTTGGACCCTCAAGTTTACCCTGAATGTTGCCCCGAAAGTATGCTCCAGAGAGCTAGTGCTGAAGGCGGCTTGCCTGTCTTTACAGCGCAGGCCGTTTTGGAGACTCTGTGAGGAGTTGTAATTTAAACTCCCCACAAAGCAGTGTGCAGTGGATGCACACTGCCAAGGGCAGCAGCCGCTTGGAAAACAAGCGGCAGCCTCCTGGCAGCCCAGGAGAACTGCCTAGCAACAGGCAGGCAGTGCCGACGCAGGTGGCCGCCACAAAAGAGACGCCGCTAGTATAGCGGGACTTAGGCGGACTTCCGACCCGGTGGCGTGATCGGCGGCAGTGGACTTCGGCCGCCAAGGAGGAGACGCCGATAATATAACTGGACAATGGCCGGACTTTGGACTCGGTCACGCGACAATTGCCGGACCCGGGTGGCGTGACCGATGCCGGCAGGAAGTAACGGGACTCGCAGAGCCTATAAAAGGCAGAGGGCGCAGGCGCACGGCAACTAGTACGAGTGCGAGAATCCGAGCGAGTGCGTCAACGGAGCCAGTCAAAGTTAAAACAGAGTCCGCGAAAGATCGAGAAGCAAAGTCATGAAGTTCGGAGCTTGAAGTGGAGGATCAAGACGCAGCAGCGTGAATTGACGTTTGGAAACTTATTGAATTGGAATAAAGAACTGAATAACCTATCAACCCCAAAGCGTTCTCTCTCTGGGCGGGCAATCACGGAATCTAAATTTGGTGGGACGAGCGCACGAACTCGACTGACCTAGCCGCATCTTCGTGCGAGCCAAACTGAGAAAGTCAGCTCGTTACATCTGGCGCCCAAAACGTGATTGTCTCATTAAGAGAAAGTAACAAAGAACGATGGGAAAAGGTTGGATCAAGAACATAAAAAAGGAGGAGCACGATGGCGTGGCAAAGCTGCTGGGCATCCAGCTCATCGGCTCTGTCGACGCCATGAGGAAAACCTTGGCGGAGTTCGTTGAAGAACAAGGAACAGACCCAGAGGTGGCTAAAACATTGGCCAAGCTGGAGGAGAGATTCGGCAAGATCCCGAGCATAAAAATACAGCTAGCCGACCCAGAAGCCCTAATAGCAAGCCTAGATGTCGCAAGCATGCAGGACATAGGCAGAAGCAAGGAGTCGAGCAGGGAGAGACGCCCGGAGGAGAGGACGAGCAAGCCAGACTACGCGAAGGTAGCAAAACAAGTGCGCGAGTGGAGCTTCAAGTATGACGGAAACGACAAACCGCTGGAATTCCTAGAGCAAGTGGAATGGTATGTCGCAACATACGGCCTCGACCTTAACCTGATCCCCAGAGCGATGCCAGAACTCCTGCAAGGCAAGGCGTTGTAGTGGTTTATAGCCAATAACAAGCTATGGCAAAGCTGGGGAGAGTTCATTTACGACTTCCAGAACTTCTTCCTACCTCGAGGTTATATGGAAAAGCTGGCTGACCAGGTAAAACAGCGCAAACAGAAATACGGCGAGAGGTTTAAAGACTACATGGTGAAAATCCAAACCCTAATGCGGCCACTGCGACTGTCCAGAAGGGAGTCACTGGCACGAATCCTCGAAAATAGCACGCCAGCACTCCGCATATGTATGCGCCCGTACGAGTGCAAAAACCTCGATGCCGCAATGGCACTAGCCGACGAATTCGAGGAACTCGACCAGCAGCGGTCAGGTCCCATCCACAACAAAGGACAGAGCAGAGTGCGGTATGCAGAAGATGCCAGGACGAGGAGGATCACGCAGGTGGAAACGCGAAGCACATTCGGAGACCAGCGGTGCTCCAAAGGGAATTCGTGCAACACCCAGCACAAGCCTGCCGGAGGTGCGGAGGGCAAGAACACTGGGCGAGAGAATGCCGGAATCAGCGGATCGTGTTCTGCTGGATATGCGGGAGGGTCGGAAGAAGGACGGTAGAATGCTGCCAACCGTCGGGAAACGCTCAGCGATCCCAGCCTATGAGAGGCCAGCAGGGATCGCAAGGCTCCGCCTCGCAAAACTAATGGGGTACCTAACAGCCAAAGAGACACAACTGACCGCAACGGTGCTGATAGGCGGAGTCCAGGTCAGAGCAACGGTGGACACAGAAGCCACAGCCAGCTTCATAAGCGAGACGTGGGCGGTCAACGAGCTGAAACAAGGAAGCCCATTAAACGGCAAGTACAAATAAATTTCATACTGGACCAACTAAGGGAAGCGCGTTACATAAGCAGCCTGGACCTCAAGGATGGATACTGGCAAATTGGAGGAACGGAGCAGACAGTTCACGACATTTACAGTGCCGGACAAAGGTCTGTTCCAATGGAAGGTGATGCCATTTGGACTGCACTCGGCGCCAGCCACATTCCAACGAGCGCAGGACAAAGTAATAGGGCCCGAAATGTCGCCACATGCGTTTGCGTACCAGGATGACATAGTCGTAATCGGAAGGACTAAGGAAGAACACATAAGGAACCTAAAGGAAGTTTTTCGCCGACTAAAGGAAGCAAACTTGCGGATTAACGCAGAAAAATGTCAGTTTTTCCAAAAAGAGCTGCTGTATCTGGGCCACCGGATAACCAAACAAGGAATCGGCACGGACCCGGACAAGGTGGCAGCGATCGCGGAGCTGAAACCACCGTCCACCGTGAAAGAACTCAGGCAATACCTGGGGGTGGCGTCGTGGTACAGGAGATTTGTCCCAGACTTCGCGAAAATAGTGATGCCATTAAACGAGCTGCTGCGCAAGGGCACGAAATGGGAATGGTCCAATCCTGGCGTGTCCTGACTTTGGCGAAATGTTTGTACTACAGACGGATGCTAGCGATAGTATGGGCAGTACGCACGCTGTGACCATACCTGGAGGGCTACCATTTTAAAGTAATCACAGACCACTTGGCTTTAAAGTGGCTAAATAGCATCGAAAGCCCTTCAGGCCGAATAGCGAGATGGGCGCTGGAACTACAACAGTATGACTTCGAGATAGCATACCGGAAAGGCTAGCTAAACGTGGTGGCCCTGTCCAGGCAACCACTAACCGAGACCATTCGCCAGGTGAAAGAGGCAGCCACATCATCGAACGAGGCGTGCCCATGGATCGGGGAAATGCTTGAGAAAATTAAGAAGAACCCGCAGAAGTTTCCCGACTACATGCTGGAGGGATCGACGCTGTATAGGCACATTCCACATCGAGCTGGCAGCGAAGACGTCGTTTCATGGAAATTGTGCGTTCCCCAAGGACTAAGGGAGAGCGTGCTACAAGAAAACCACGACTCGCCAGCGGCTGGACATGTAGGAACGCGGTAAACAATAGCTAGAATAGTGGCAAGGTATTACTAGCCAGGAATGCAGCGGGACACGAGAGCGTACGTCAGGAATTGCGAAGTATGCCTGAAGTACAAGCCAAACCAGCTGCAAGCAGCAGGACAAATGCTCACACAAGTGCCAGAAGAACCATGGGCTACAGTGTGTGCATATTTCGTAGGGCCCTTGCCGAGGTCAAATCACGGAAACCAGATGCTGCTAGTACTGATCGACAGATTTTCAAAGTGGACAGAGCTGGTTCCCATGAGAGCAGCAACAGCTGAATCGCTACGGAAAGCATTCCGTGAAAGGATCATTTCTAGACTCGGAGTGCCGAAAGTGGTGATAACGGACAACGGGGTGCAGTTTGCTAGCAAGGCGTTCAACAAATTTCTCAAGGAAATTGGAATCAGCCGCCCCATACACGCCACAAGAAAATCCGACTGAGCGGGCAAAGAGAACGGTCAAAACAATGATAATGCTAGCCTTGAATACGAGCATATCGGACTCCACAGGGTACTCACCAGCGTTCCTAACGCAAGGACGCGAACCCAGGCTGCCAAGCGCGTTGTTCGACAAGGAGACACTGGGCACGGGAAGACAAACGGAGACGCCCGGGGAAAACTCCCAGAAGTTGAAGGAGATCTTTGAGGTTGTCCGAAGGAACCTGGAGAAGGCGGCGCAGGACCAGGCCAGGTACTGCAACCTGAGAAGGAGGCCTTGGAATCCGAGAGTCGGAGACACGCTGTGGGTCAAAGAGCACCATTTGTCGAAGGCCGTGGAAGGATTCGCGGCGAAATTGGCACCAAGGTACGATGGACCATTCAAGGTGAGGGATTTCCAGTCCCCGGTCATCTGCGTCGTACAGCACAAGATCAACATGAAGGAAAAGCTGGTACACGTAAGTCAGTTAAAGCCACAGAATATAGAAGACGGAGTCGAGGATGTTACCGCAGAGGCAGAGGACTCCAACGACAGAAGCCACGAAGATCAGGATGGTACCGCCATGACGAAGGACTCCATCATCAGTGCCAGTCACACACCACTGCGAAGATCCAGAAGAGTGCGTGAACGGGACCAAGCGGATGTTATCGCCAGGCGGAAGACTCCAGTATAAAATGAAGAAAACACGAAAGTACAAGGAGAGTTAACGAAGAAAAGGAAATCAAACAAAAGCCGCGGAAAAAAAAAGGAAAAAAAAAACATTTAGTTGGGAGAGCACCCGTCTAGAAATTCGGATGCAAAGATCCTATCCACGCAGATGACTCGCAATGGAGGCAACTTCCTTTTGCATCCGAAGAAGGGAGGAGGACGATACGCGGTATCGTAAGCGAGTCAGGTACAACAACAGAAACTAAGAAGCCGGTAGCGGCGGAAGAAGAAGACGCGAACCGGTGGGCAAGGGAGGGGATACGAACCAGCGGGCAATTCGCGATCCAGGTCCCAGGAATCGGCATCGGTGACCCTGATCTGCGAAGGCCGGCACAATCGAAGATCCGGAGGAGTGCTGACGAGGGGCTGCAGCAGGCGCCACCTTAATCCCGCTGTCGGTTGCGCTGCCGTCGTCGTCACAGCGCTGCTCGGCCGCTGCCGGACAGGTGATATTCCACCTCCATCCCGATGTCGTCGCCGCTGCCACCGCAGTCGCAGCGCTGTCCGTCCACTGCCCGGCCGCTGCCGGACAGGTGATCTTCCAGCATTCAAAGGCCTATGAGGCGGAGGAAAAACAACTCCAACTTTCACGGAAAATGCAAATTCACTGGCCGGCGGTGGTGGGAAAAAAAAGTATAGATCGACGGATAAAAATATCGATAGGTGGAGATATCGATAGCGATCGTCGGGTCTGGTCACACGAACGTCTGGTATTTTCCCAGGCTGGTCAATACGGGAAAATACCAGAATCTAGTAAATGATCGGGAACAGTGTGACCAGGTGGAGTGCGGTATTTAAATACCGACAAGAGGCGCAAATACCGCGGAGGAAGGCGGGGGTTTGAAAATAAGGAAAATATACCCGAGGGAAAGCTGCAGTTTATTCCGTTTTCGAAGGAAGGGGAAAGTGTGAGGAGTTGTAATTTAAACTCCCCACAAAGCAGTGTGCACTGGATGCACACTGCCAAGGACAGCAGCCGCTTGGCAAACAAGCGGCAGCCTCCTGGCAGCCCAGGAGAACTGCCTAGTGTAGATAAATGTGTGTAGACAAACTTCCAATATTGTAGACAATGAGTTATCCATATAAAGAATGTAGACAATAGTTACGTCTTGCTCCATTGAGCGTCTTTATTGCAATTGATTTTGGTTTTCTTAGCCTAAGGCTTGCTAGCTGTCGGCGCAGCGGCAGAGCAGCCGTTTTATATATTTTATATATAAGTAAAGTAAGAATATGCAAAACGGGCAGAGAGAGAGTTGTGCATGCATACATGTATATAAGCGGTCGGCATGGGTACCATGCTGACTCAGCTTCCGACCCGGTCCCAGCTGAGAACACTAAAGAATTATGCCGTAAATGTATATCTTAGGTTGGTTTATTAACGTATTAGGTACAGATATGGAAAGAATCACGCCGGAACAGTGAGCCGGGATGCCGGGATACCGGGTGTGGGGTCGTCGTCCGGGTTCCGTCGTGGCCAGTGCCGGAGTACGGGCACTGTCGTGGCTTCGCTGCCGGGTTTGGACCTGACCCGGTGGTTGGGGCGCTTCCTGTGGGCGAGATAGAGAGAGTTGGACCCTCAAGTTTACCCTGAATGTTGCCCCGAAAGTATGCTCCAGAGAGCTAGTGCTGAAGGCGGCTTGCCTGTCTTTACAGCGCAGGCCGTTTTGGAGACTCTGTGAGGAGTTGTAATTTAAACTCCCCACAAAGCAGTGTGCAGTGGATGCACACTGCCAAGGGCAGCAGCCGCTTGGAAATCAAGCGGCAGCCTCCTGGCAGCCCAGAAGAACTGCCTAGCAACAGGCAGGCAGTGCCGACGCAGGTGGCCGCCACAAAAGAGACGCCGCTAGTATAGCGGGACTTAGGCGGACTTCCGACCCGGTGGCGTGATCGGCGGCAGTGGACTTCGGCCGCCAAGGAGGAGACGCCGATAATATAACTGGACAATGGCCGGACTTTGGACTCGGTCACGCGACAATTGCCGGACCCGGGTGGCGTGACCGATGCCGGCAGGAAGTAACGGGACTCGCAGAGCCTATAAAAGGCAGAGGGCGCAGGCGCACGGCAACTAGTACGAGTGCGAGAATCCGAGCGAGTGCGTCAACGGAGCCAGTCAAAGTTAAAACAGAGTCCGCGAAAGATCGAGAAGCAAAGTCATGAAGTTCGGAGCTTGAAGTGGAGGATCAAGACGCAGCAGCGTGAATTGACGTTTGGAAACTTATTGAATTGGAATAAAGAACTGAATAACCTATCAACCCCAAAGCGTTCTCTCTCTGGGCGGGCAATCACGGAATCTAAATTTGGTGGGACGAGCGCACGAACTCGACTGACCTAGCCGCATCTTCGTGCGAGCCAAACTGAGAAAGTCAGCTCGTTACATCTGGCGCCCAAAACGTGATTGTCTCATTAAGAGAAAGTAACAAAGAACGATGGGAAAAGGTTGGATCAAGAACATAAAAAAGGAGGAGCACGATGGCGTGGCAAAGCTGCTGGGCATCCAGCTCATCGGCTCTGTCGACGCCATGAGGAAAACCTTGGCGGAGTTCGTTGAAGAACAAGGAACAGACCCAGAGGTGGCTAAAACATTGGCCAAGCTGGAGGAGAGATTCGGCAAGATCCCGAGCATAAAAATACAGCTAGCCGACCCAGAAGCCCTAATAGCAAGCCTAGATGTCGCAAGCATGCAGGACATAGGCAGAAGCAAGGAGTCGAGCAGGGAGAGACGCCCGGAGGAGAGGACGAGCAAGCCAGACTACGCGAAGGTAGCAAAACAAGTGCGCGAGTGGAGCTTCAAGTATGACGGAAACGACAAACCGCTGGAATTCCTAGAGCAAGTGGAATGGTATGTCGCAACATACGGCCTCGACCTTAACCTGATCCCCAGAGCGATGCCAGAACTCCTGCAAGGCAAGGCGTTGTAGTGGTTTATAGCCAATAACAAGCTATGGCAAAGCTGGGGAGAGTTCATTTACGACTTCCAGAACTTCTTCCTACCTCGAGGTTATATGGAAAAGCTGGCTGACCAGGTAAAACAGCGCAAACAGAAATACGGCGAGAGGTTTAAAGACTACATGGTGAAAATCCAAACCCTAATGCGGCCACTGCGATTGTCCAGAAGGGAGTCACTGGCACGAATCCTCGAAAATAGCACGCCAGCACTCCGCATATGTATGCGCCCGTACGAGTGCAAAAACCTCGATGCCGCAATGGCACTAGCCGACGAATTCGAGGAACTCGACCAGCAGCGGTCAGGTCCCATCCACAACAAAGGACAGAGCAGAGTGCGGTATGCAGAAGATGCCAGGACGAGGAGGATCACGCAGGTGGAAACGCGAAGCACATTCGGAGACCAGCGGTGCTCCAAAGGGAATTCGTGCAACACCCAGCACAAGCCTGCCGGAGGTGCGGAGGGCAAGAACACTGGGCGAGAGAATGCCGGAATCAGCGGATCGTGTTCTGCTGGATATGCGGGAGGGTCGGAAGAAGGACGGTAGAATGCTGCCAACCGTCGGGAAACGCTCAGCGATCCCAGCCTATGAGAGGCCAGCAGGGATCGCAAGGCTCCGCCTCGCAAAACTAATGGGGTACCTAACAGCCAAAGAGACACAACTGACCGCAACGGTGCTGATAGGCGGAGTCCAGGTCAGAGCAACGGTGGACACAGAAGCCACAGCCAGCTTCATAAGCGAGACGTGGGCGGTCAACGAGCTGGAACAAGGAAGCCCATTAAACGGCAAGTACAAATAAATTTCATACTGGACCAACTAAGGGAAGCGCGTTACATAAGCAGCCTGGACCTCAAGGATGGATACTGGCAAATTGGAGGAACGGAGCAGACAGTTCACGACATTTACAGTGCCGGACAAAGGTCTGTTCCAATGGAAGGTGATGCCATTTGGACTGCACTCGGCGCCAGCCACATTCCAACGAGCGCAGGACAAAGTAATAGGGCCCGAAATGTCGCCACATGCGTTTGCGTACCAGGATGACATAGTCGTAATCGGAAGGACTAAGGAAGAACACATAAGGAACCTAAAGGAAGTTTTTCGCCGACTAAAGGAAGCAAACTTGCGGATTAACGCAGAAAAATGTCAGTTTTTCCAAAAAGAGCTGCTGTATCTGGGCCACCGGATAACCAAACAAGGAATCGGCACGGACCCGGACAAGGTGGCAGCGATCGCGGAGCTGAAACCACCGTCCACCGTGAAAGAACTCAGGCAATACCTGGGGGTGGCGTCGTGGTACAGGAGATTTGTCCCAGACTTCGCGAAAATAGTGATGCCATTAAACGAGCTGCTGCGCAAGGGCACGAAATGGGAATGGTCCAATCCTGGCGTGTCCTGACTTTGGCGAAATGTTTGTACTACAGACGGATGCTAGCGACTACGGGATAGGAGCAATTCTCACACAGAACACGAAGGAAGGAGAAGAAGTGATATCCTACTCCAGTAGAACGCTGAACGGTGCCGAAAAGAACTATTCGACCACGGAGAAGGAGTGTTTGGCGATAGTATGGGCAGTACGCACGCTGTGACCATACCTGGAGGGCTACCATTTTAAAGTAATCACAGACCACTTGGCTTTAAAGTGGCTAAATAGCATCGAAAGCCCTTCAGGCCGAATAGCGAGATGGGCGCTGGAACTACAACAGTATGACTTCGAGATAGCATACCGGAAAGGCTAGCTAAACGTGGTGGCCCTGTCCAGGCAACCACTAACCGAGACCATTCGCCAGGTGAAAGAGGCAGCCACATCATCGAACGAGGCGTGCCCATGGATCGGGGAAATGCTTGAGAAAATTAAGAAGAACCCGCAGAAGTTTCCCGACTACATGCTGGAGGGATCGACGCTGTATAGGCACATTCCACATCGAGCTGGCAGCGAAGACGTCGTTTCATGGAAATTGTGCGTTCCCCAAGGACTAAGGGAGAGCGTGCTACAAGAAAACCACGACTCGCCAGCGGCTGGACATGTAGGAACGCGGTAAACAATAGCTAGAATAGTGGCAAGGTATTACTAGCCAGGAATGCAGCGGGACACGAGAGCGTACGTCAGGAATTGCGAAGTATGCCTGAAGTACAAGCCAAACCAGCTGCAAGCAGCAGGACAAATGCTCACACAAGTGCCAGAAGAACCATGGGCTACAGTGTGTGCATATTTCGTAGGGCCCTTGCCGAGGTCAAATCACGGAAACCAGATGCTGCTAGTACTGATCGACAGATTTTCAAAGTGGACAGAGCTGGTTCCCATGAGAGCAGCAACAGCTGAATCGCTACGGAAAGCATTCCGTGAAAGGATCATTTCTAGACTCGGAGTGCCGAAAGTGGTGATAACGGACAACGGGGTGCAGTTTGCTAGCAAGGCGTTCAACAAATTTCTCAAGGAAATTGGAATCAGCCGCCCCATACACGCCACAAGAAAATCCGACTGAGCGGGCAAAGAGAACGGTCAAAACAATGATAATGCTAGCCTTGAATACGAGCATATCGGACTCCACAGGGTACTCACCAGCGTTCCTAACGCAAGGACGCGAACCCAGGCTGCCAAGCGCGTTGTTCGACAAGGAGACACTGGGCACGGGAAGACAAACGGAGACGCCCGGGGAAAACTCCCAGAAGTTGAAGGAGATCTTTGAGGTTGTCCGAAGGAACCTGGAGAAGGCGGCGCAGGACCAGGCCAGGTACTGCAACCTGAGAAGGAGGCCTTGGAATCCGAGAGTCGGAGACACGCTGTGGGTCAAAGAGCACCATTTGTCGAAGGCCGTGGAAGGATTCGCGGCGAAATTGGCACCAAGGTACGATGGACCATTCAAGGTGAGGGATTTCCAGTCCCCGGTCATCTGCGTCGTACAGCACAAGATCAACATGAAGGAAAAGCTGGTACACGTAAGTCAGTTAAAGCCACAGAATATAGAAGACGGAGTCGAGGATGTTACCGCAGAGGCAGAGGACTCCAACGACAGAAGCCACGAAGATCAGGATGGTACCGCCATGACGAAGGACTCCATCATCAGTGCCAGTCACACACCACTGCGAAGATCCAGAAGAGTGCGTGAACGGGACCAAGCGGATGTTATCGCCAGGCGGAAGACTCCAGTATAAAATGAAGAAAACACGAAAGTACAAGGAGAGTTAACGAAGAAAAGGAAATCAAACAAAAGCCGCGGAAAAAAAAAGGAAAAAAAAAACATTTAGTTGGGAGAGCACCCGTCTAGAAATTCGGATGCAAAGATCCTATCCACGCAGATGACTCGCAATGGAGGCAACTTCCTTTTGCATCCGAAGAAGGGAGGAGGACGATACGCGGTATCGTAAGCGAGTCAGGTACAACAACAGAAACTAAGAAGCCGGTAGCGGCGGAAGAAGAAGACGCGAACCGGTGGGCAAGGGAGGGGATACGAACCAGCGGGCAATTCGCGATCCAGGTCCCAGGAATCGGCATCGGTGACCCTGATCTGCGAAGGCCGGCACAATCGAAGATCCGGAGGAGTGCTGACGAGGGGCTGCAGCAGGCGCCACCTTAATCCCGCTGTCGGTTGCGCTGCCGTCGTCGTCACAGCGCTGCTCGGCCGCTGCCGGACAGGTGATATTCCACCTCCATCCCGATGTCGTCGCCGCTGCCACTGCAGTCGCAGCGCTGTCCGTCCACTGCCCGGCCGCTGCCGGACAGGTGATCTTCCAGCATTCAAAGGCCTATGAGGCGGAGGAAAAACAACTCCAACTTTCACGGAAAATGCAAATTCACTGGCCGGCGGTGGTGGGAAAAAAAAAGTATAGATCGACGGATAAAAATATCGATAGGTGGAGATATCGATAGCGATCGTCGGGTCTGGTCACACGAACGTCTGGTATTTTCCCAGGCTGGTCAATACGGGAAAATACCAGAATCTAGTAAATGATCGGGAACAGTGTGACCAGGTGGAGTGCGGTATTTAAATACCGACAAGAGGCGCAAATACCGCGGAGGAAGGCGGGGGTTTGAAAATAAGGAAAATATACCCGAGGGAAAGCTGCAGTTTATTCCGTTTTCGAAGGAAGGGGAAAGTGTGAGGAGTTGTAATTTAAACTCCCCACAAAGCAGTGTGCACTGGATGCACACTGCCAAGGACAGCAGCCGCTTGGCAAACAAGCGGCAGCCTCCTGGCAGCCCAGGAGAACTGCCTAGTGTAGATAAATGTGTGTAGACAAACTTCCAATATTGTAGACAATGAGTTATCCATATAAAGAATGTAGACAATAGTTACGTCTTGCTCCATTGAGCGTCTTTATTGCAATTGATTTTGGTTTTCTTAGCCTAAGGCTTGCTAGCTGTCGGCGCAGCGGCAGAGCAGCCGTTTTATATATTTTATATATAAGTAAAGTAAGAATATGCAAAACGGGCAGAGAGAGAGTTGTGCATGCATACATGTATATAAGCGGTCGGCATGGGTACCATGCTGACTCAGCTTCCGACCCGGTCCCAGCTGAGAACACTAAAGAATTATGCCGTAAATGTATATCTTAGGTTGGTTTATTAACGTATTAGGTACAGATATGGAAAGAATCACGCCGGAACAGTGAGCCGGGATGCCGGGATACCGGGTGTGGGGTCGTCGTCCGGGTTCCGTCGTGGCCAGTGCCGGAGTACGGGCACTGTCGTGGCTTCGCTGCCGGGTTTGGACCTGACCCGGTGGTTGGGGCGCTTCCTGTGGGCGAGATAGAGAGAGTTGGACCCTCAAGTTTACCCTGAATGTTGCCCCGAAAGTATGCTCCAGAGAGCTAGTGCTGAAGGCGGCTTGCCTGTCTTTACAGCGCAGGCCGTTTTGGAGACTCTGTGAGGAGTTGTAATTTAAACTCCCCACAAAGCAGTGTGCAGTGGATGCACACTGCCAAGGGCAGCAGCCGCTTGGAAATCAAGCGGCAGCCTCCTGGCAGCCCAGAAGAACTGCCTAGCAACAGGCAGGCAGTGCCGACGCAGGTGGCCGCCACAAAAGAGACGCCGCTAGTATAGCGGGACTTAGGCGGACTTCCGACCCGGTGGCGTGATCGGCGGCAGTGGACTTCGGCCGCCAAGGAGGAGACGCCGATAATATAACTGGACAATGGCCGGACTTTGGACTCGGTCACGCGACAATTGCCGGACCCGGGTGGCGTGACCGATGCCGGCAGGAAGTAACGGGACTCGCAGAGCCTATAAAAGGCAGAGGGCGCAGGCGCACGGCAACTAGTACGAGTGCGAGAATCCGAGCGAGTGCGTCAACGGAGCCAGTCAAAGTTAAAACAGAGTCCGCGAAAGATCGAGAAGCAAAGTCATGAAGTTCGGAGCTTGAAGTGGAGGATCAAGACGCAGCAGCGTGAATTGACGTTTGGAAACTTATTGAATTGGAATAAAGAACTGAATAACCTATCAACCCCAAAGCGTTCTCTCTCTGGGCGGGCAATCACGGAATCTAAATTTGGTGGGACGAGCGCACGAACTCGACTGACCTAGCCGCATCTTCGTGCGAGCCAAACTGAGAAAGTCAGCTCGTTACATCTGGCGCCCAAAACGTGATTGTCTCATTAAGAGAAAGTAACAAAGAACGATGGGAAAAGGTTGGATCAAGAACATAAAAAAGGAGGAGTACGATGGCGTGGCAAAGCTGCTGGGCATCAACCTCATCGGCTCTGTCGACGCCATGAGGAAAACCTTGGCGGAGTTCGTTGAAGAAGAAGGAACAGACCCAGAGGTGGCTAAAACATTGGCCAAGCTGGAGGAGAGATTCGGCAAGATCCCGAGCATAAAAATACAGCTAGCCGACCCAGAAGCCCTAATAGCAAGCCTAGATGTCGCAAGCATGCAGGACATAGGCAGAAGCAAGGAGTCGAGCAGGGAGAGACGCCCGGAGGAGAGGACGAGCAAGCCAGACTACGCGAAGGTAGCAAAACAAGTGCGCGAGTGGAGCTTCAAGTATGACGGAAACGACAAACCGCTGGAATTCCTAGAGCAAGTGGAATGGTATGTCGCAACATACGGCCTCGACCTTAACCTGATCCCCAGAGCGATGCCAGAACTCCTGCAAGGCAAGGCGTTGTAGTGGTTTATAGCCAATAACAAGCTATGGCAAAGCTGGGGAGAGTTCATTTACGACTTCCAGAACTTCTTCCTACCTCGAGGTTATATGGAAAAGCTGGCTGACCAGGTAAAACAGCGCAAACAGAAATACGGCGAGAAGTTTAAAGACTACATGGTGAAAATCCAAACCCTAATGCGGCCACTGCGATTGTCCAGAAGGGAGTCACTGGCACGAATCCTCGAAAATAGCACGCCAGCACTCCGCATATGTATGCGCCCGTACGAGTGCAAAAACCTCGATGCCGCAATGGCACTAGCCGACGAATTCGAGGAACTCGACCAGCAGCGGTCAGGTCCCATCCACAACAAAGGACAGAGCAGAGTGCGGTATGCCTAAGATGCCAGGACGAGGAGGATCACGCAGGTGGAAACGCGCAGCACATTCGGAGACCAGCGGTGCTCCAAAGGGAATTCGTGCAACACCCAGCACAAGCCTGCCGGAGGTGCGGAGGGCAAGAACACTGGGCGAGAGAATGCCGGAATCAGCGGATCGTGTTCTGCTGGATATGCGGGAGGGTCGGAAGAAGGACGGTAGAATGCTGCCAACCGTCGGGAAACGCTCAGCGATCCCAGCCTATGAGAGGCCAGCAGGGATCGCAAGGCTCCGCCTCGCAAAACTAATGGGGTACCTAACAGCCAAAGAGACACAACTGACCGCAACGGTGCTGATAGGCGGAGTCCAGGTCAGAGCAACGGTGGACACAGGAGCCACAGCCAGCTTCATAAGCGAGACGTGGGCGGTCAACGAGCTGGAACAAGGAAGCCCATTAAACGGCAAGTACACATGGCAGACGGAAGCAGAGTCCAAATCAAGGAACAGATAGCGGTGCAGATCGGACTCGGAACAGAAACGGTGTCAACGCAATTGCTGATACTCCCGAAATAATCGACGCGCTGGTCTTGGGTTGGAATTTCCTCACCAACATCGGCGCAGAGGTGAAGTGCGCAGGACACCACGTGGCGATACCAGCGCGGGACGGAACAACGGATGGCTGGAAGAGAGATTGTCCGTCGCCGTCGTCGAAAAGCCTCAGCGAGCCAGCAAAGAAGACGACGAGGAATTCCTGGAGGCAGATTTGGCAGAGTTCAGAAGAATGGAAGGACCAGCAAACGTATCCGTACACAGTATCACGATGAAGGACGACAAACCGATTAAGCAGAGGTACTATACGAAGAACCCGAAAGTCCAAGGGGAGATCAATGCCAAGGTGGATGAGCTGCTGCAAATGGGATGCATCGAGCACTCCAAAAGTCCGTATAGCTCCATCGTAATGGTAAGGAAGAAGACGGGGAAGTGGAGACTATGCGTCGATTTCAGACAGATAAACGCAAAGTCGATAAAGGATGCATACCCCATGCCACGGATAAATTTCATACTGGACCAACTAAGGGAAGCGCGTTACATAAGCAGCCTGGACCTCAAGGATGGATACTGGCAAATTGGAGGAACGGAGCAGACAGTTCACGACATTTACAGTGCCGGACAAAGGTCTGTTCCAATGGAAGGTGATGCCATTTGGACTGCACTCGGCGCCAGCCACATTCCAACGAGCGCAGGACAAAGTAATAGGGCCCGAAATGTCGCCACATGCGTTTGCGTACCAGGATGACATAGTCGTAATCGGAAGGACTAAGGAAGAACACATAAGGAACCTAAAGGAAGTTTTTCGCCGACTAAAGGAAGCAAACTTGCGGATTAACGCAGAAAAATGTCAGTTTTTCCAAAAAGAGCTGCTGTATCTGGGCCACCGGATAACCAAACAAGGAATCGGCACGGACCCGGACAAGGTGGCAGCGATCGCGGAGCTGAAACCACCGTCCACCGTGAAAGAACTCAGGCAATACCTGGGGGTGGCGTCGTGGTACAGGAGATTTGTCCCAGACTTCGCGAAAATAGTGATGCCATTAAACGAGCTGCTGCGCAAGGGCACGAAATGGGAATGGTCCAATCCTGGCGTGTCCTGACTTTGGCGAAATGTTTGTACTACAGACGGATGCTAGCGACTACGGGATAGGAGCAATTCTCACACAGAACACGAAGGAAGGAGAAGAAGTGATATCCTACTCCAGTAGAACGCTGAACGGTGCCGAAAAGAACTATTCGACCACGGAGAAGGAGTGTTTGGCGATAGTATGGGCAGTACGCACGCTGTGACCATACCTGGAGGGCTACCATTTTAAAGTAATCACAGACCACTTGGCTTTAAAGTGGCTAAATAGCATCGAAAGCCCTTCAGGCCGAATAGCGAGATGGGCGCTGGAACTACAACAGTATGACTTCGAGATAGCATACCGGAAAGGCTAGCTAAACGTGGTGGCAGACGCCCTGTCCAGGCAACCACTAACCGAGACCATTCGCCAGGTGAAAGAGGCAGCCACATCATCGAACGAGGCGTGCCCATGGATCGGGGAAATGCTTGAGAAAATTAAGAAGAACCCGCAGAAGTTTCCCGACTACATGCTGGAGGGATCGACGCTGTACAGGCACATTCCACATCGAGCTGGCAGCGAAGACGTCGTTTCATGGAAATTGTGCGTTCCCCAAGGACTAAGGGAGAGCGTGCTACAAGAAAACCACGACTCGCCAGCGGCTGGACATGTAGGAACGCGGTAAACAATAGCTAGAATAGTGGCAAGGTATTACTAGCCAGGAATGCAGCGGGACACGAGAGCGTACGTCAGGAAATGCGAAGTATGCCTGAAGTACAAGCCAAACCAGCTGCAAGCAGCAGGACAAATGCTCACACAAGTGCCAGAAGAACCATGGGCTACAGTGTGTGCAGATTTCGTAGGGCCCTTGCCGAGGTCAAAGCACGGAAACCAGATGCTGCTAGTACTGATCGACAGATTTTCAAAGTGGACAGAGCTGGTTCCCATGAGAGCAGCAACAGTTGAATCGCTACGGAAAGCATTCCGTGAAAGGATCATTTCTAGACTCGGAGTGCCGAAAGTGGTGATAACGGACAACGGGGTGCAGTTTGCTAGCAAGGCGTTCAACAAATTTCTCAAGGAAATTGGAATCAGCCGCCCCATACACGCCACAAGAAAATCCGACTGAGCGGGCAAAGAGAACGGTCAAAACAATGATAATGCTAGCCTTGAATACGAGCATATCGGACTCCACAGGGTACTCACCAGCGTTCCTAACGCAAGGACGCGAACCCAGGCTGCCAAGCGCGTTGTTCGACAAGGAGACACTGGGCACGGGAAGACAAACGGAGACGCCCGGGGAAAACTCCCAGAAGTTGAAGGAGATCTTTGAGGTTGTCCGAAGGAACCTGGAGAAGGCGGCGCAGGACCAGGCCAGGTACTGCAACCTGAGAAGGAGGCCTTGGAATCCGAGAGTCGGAGACACGCTGTGGGTCAAAGAGCACCATTTGTCGAAGGCCGTGGAAGGATTCGCGGCGAAATTGGCACCAAGGTACGATGGACCATTCAAGGTGAGGGATTTCCAGTCCCCGGTCATCTGCGTCGTACAGCACAAGATCAACATGAAGGAAAAGCTGGTACACGTAAGTCAGTTAAAGCCACAGAATA
The DNA here is from genome assembly GCA_018153105.1 of Drosophila rufa. Lineage (NCBI taxonomy): Eukaryota > Metazoa > Arthropoda > Insecta > Diptera > Drosophilidae > Drosophila > Drosophila rufa. The sequence continues at coordinate 545,097 of JAECXS010000003.1, read as the reverse complement.
TAGAAGACGGAGTCGAGGATGTTACCGCAGAGGCAGAGGACTCCAACGACAGAAGCCACGAAGATCAGGATGGTACCGCCATGACGAAGGACTCCATCATCAGTGCCAGTCACACACCACTGCGAAGATCCAGAAGAGTGCGTGAACGGGACCAAGCGGATGTTATCGCCAGGCGGAAGACTCCAGTATAAAATGAAGAAAACACGAAAGTACAAGGAGAGTTAACGAAGAAAAGGAAATCAAACAAAAGCCGCGGAAAAAAAAAGGAAAAAAAAAACATTTAGTTGGGAGAGCACCCGTCTAGAAATTCGGATGCAAAGATCCTATCCACGCAGATGACTCGCAATGGAGGCAACTTCCTTTTGCATCCGAAGAAGGGAGGAGGACGATACGCGGTATCGTAAGCGAGTCAGGTACAACAACAGAAACTAAGAAGCCGGTAGCGGCGGAAGAAGAAGACGCGAACCGGTGGGCAAGGGAGGGGATACGAACCAGCGGGCAATTCGCGATCCAGGTCCCAGGAATCGGCATCGGTGACCCTGATCTGCGAAGGCCGGCACAATCGAAGATCCGGAGGAGTGCTGACGAGGGGCTGCAGCAGGCGCCACCTTAATCCCGCTGTCGGTTGCGCTGCCGTCGTCGTCACAGCGCTGCTCGGCCGCTGCCGGACAGGTGATATTCCACCTCCATCCCGATGTCGTCGCCGCTGCCACCGCAGTCGCAGCGCTGTCCGTCCACTGCCCGGCCGCTGCCGGACAGGTGATCTTCCAGCATTCAAAGGCCTATGAGGCGGAGGAAAAACAACTCCAACTTTCACGGAAAATGCAAATTCACTGGCCGGCGGTGGTGGGAAAAAAAAAGTATAGATCGACGGATAAAAATATCGATAGGTGGAGATATCGATAGCGATCGTCGGGTCTGGTCACACGAACGTCTGGTATTTTCCCAGGCTGGTCAATACGGGAAAATACCAGAATCTAGTAAATGATCGGGAACAGTGTGACCAGGTGGAGTGCGGTATTTAAATACCGACAAGAGGCGCAAATACCGCGGAGGAAGGCGGGGGTTTGAAAATAAGGAAAATATACCCGAGGGAAAGCTGCAGTTTATTCCGTTTTCGAAGGAAGGGGAAAGTGTGAGGAGTTGTAATTTAAACTCCCCACAAAGCAGTGTGCACTGGATGCACACTGCCAAGGACAGCAGCCGCTTGGCAAACAAGCGGCAGCCTCCTGGCAGCCCAGGAGAACTGCCTAGTGTAGATAAATGTGTGTAGACAAACTTCCAATATTGTAGACAATGAGTTATCCATATAAAGAATGTAGACAATAGTTACGTCTTGCTCCATTGAGCGTCTTTATTGCAATTGATTTTGGTTTTCTTAGCCTAAGGCTTGCTAGCTGTCGGCGCAGCGGCAGAGCAGCCGTTTTATATATTTTATATATAAGTAAAGTAAGAATATGCAAAACGGGCAGAGAGAGAGTTGTGCATGCATACATGTATATAAGCGGTCGGCATGGGTACCATCACTAAGCAAGAAATATATAGAGGCGTCAAACAGCAGAAAAAGTGCTATCAACCAAACGGCTGAGCCTGGAACCCCAGAGCAGCCGAACGAAATGTCTAGCACCCCAGAAAGCGTTCGGTTTTTCGAGTTCGAAGCATTCGTTCGAAAGCCAGAACAACAACAAACCGATTTTCAGTCGCAGATCAAATGCGGAACGATGAGGCACGGCCGCGCGTCTGCGCGCTGTCCCAGTCGGACCTTGTAGAACGGGTTGTTCAACAGAACTCATCTGCAACGGTTCTAAATGCCGCCAATTCTAGCTCAAAAATGGCCAGAACTATGATATAATGCATGTTAGATGTGTGCAATAAGAAGTGTTCTTTGGTTGGTATATTAGAAGCGAAGAAATGAGTTATAAAATAAATATTATGTGCAACTGTCGCTTCTCTAAGAACGCATAAATATACGTTATTTTGGAAGTAAATTAGCCGAGCGCTTCCCGAACGGTCGGCTTTTTTTTTGTATAGCTTCGGGTCCGTGCAATCGTAGCTTCTCTTGAAACGCATAAATATGCGTTCTATCCGAAACCAGCATTTAGTGTTGTTTTTTATTCTCTTTCTCTTTCATATAAGTGCAAACGTCGCTTCTATTAGAACGCATAAATATGCCTTATTTTGAAAACCAACATTTGTTGTTGTTTGATGTTCTATTTTTCTTTCATATCACTGCGATCGTCGCTTCTTTTAGAACGTAAAAAGATGCATTATTTCGGAAACCACCATTTGAAACGAAAATAAGAGCATAAAAAAGGAAAGAAACGCACAAACAAATAAGAAGAAAAGAGAATGAAAAAACACGCGCTTGGGTTTTTCGTTTTCTTTGTTACTTGCTTCAGTTGCATTAAGAAATTTGCTTGACGCAGTTGTGAAATTCATTATAATAAGTATGCAAGGTAAGCAAAACATATCTATTATTACATAAGTTAATTCATTCCAGTTTCAGATATTTTAACAAAATAAGGTAAGCAATTGCCCTTATAAAATAAATAATATATTACTTTTATTTCAGATCTGGTATGTATACGTAAATATATAAAATATAATATTTATCATTTCAGATTTTATTTCTTTATAGTTCATAATATAACATTTTTATTTCAGATAATATTTGCGATTTACGGTGAGTGTTTATAATATTAATTTCCCATTTATTATTTTTATAACATTATTTAATTATTGCATTAAAAAACATTATTATTATTTTCAATATAATTGCAGGATTTCTTCACTAATCACATATAAGATTTTACTGTACGAATAATTTAACCTATATATATTATGTGTACACTTCAAATTGAATAAAATTAATATTTTTAAATATATTTTTATTGCTGTTTTAATGGTTATTAATGCATTCTCACCGAACGGTTCTTTATGTATGCTACAGATGTGTTCTTAATTGCTTCCTTTATAACAGTTCTATAACTGTTATCAATGGGTTATTTTGAAGCGGTATTTTGCATGAAAGATACATTGCTACAGAACCGTTATTGATGTATGCTGCAGATGGGTTATATAACGCTTCTTTTAGAAACTAAAGTTGGAAGCGAAACCCGAAGATTGCCGAAGTGTAATATACGTTATTTATATGTTGCGAAAGAACTGTTGCAGCATACAAAAGAAAAGAACAGTTGTTTCGGTGTTTCACCCCATACAAATCTGAAAGGAAGACCCCTGGTATAGAGAATACATTCTTTACTCGGAGAGAATGCATAGAACTGTGCTTGTTGGAAGCGGCCAGGTCCGACTGGGGTGCTCTCGTTTCTCTGTATGTGTGTATATGTGTACAAGCGCTCGCACGTTTGCATGCGTGTGCAAAAGACACGGTTGCCGCTCTTCTTTGTTATGTTTTTGATCCTGGGTTGTCTGCGGCCACAGCAAGTGGCGCTGCGACGGCTCATTTGCTTATGACGTCACGAGAATGTGAAAATTAGTTTTATTATCGACCATCACTTTTATGCCCCATGACCCAAACAAAAATCAATTACATTAATAGACTTAATATATGTACATACTTGTGTATTTTTAATTATTTCAGTACATTTTGAGATCAAAATTAAATAATTTTTGAATCTTTAATAATATAATTATGATAATTTATTAAAAGTGCGTTTAAACTGTGAACAGCATGCGTGCACATACACACCTGATCATATTAATAGGTACACACATCAACTTGGACTTTGAGGTAACAGAAAAAGTTTTCTTCATTATTTTAAACTTTAAGTCTTATCTCATTGGTTCTTTAACTATTTGTATTTAATAAAATAAACTTAATTGTATCATAGGATAATAATATAACACAAAGGAGATATTTTTTTGTCTTAGATACGTTTTCGGTCTGATCATAATAATAGGTACATTTCATGTGTTGGTGAGAAAAAAAGTTTAATTTCCATAAGTGGAACCTTTCTGGCAATTCTTCCTAGTAGGTGAGCATTTCCTAGTTGTCTTCGGATAGTTGAATTCCTTATTTCTGCTGCAATAGCCTTTGATGTTGTTTATTGTGGCATTCCGCGTGTTTCCTGGCTTGGTTTCCTTTCTAATGCATTTATAACAAAATTATGAGACCTTTCTTGCAAAGATTTGACTTCATTTTTCAGACTAAGAACCAATCGAGCTTCTTCTTTAGTACAATGACAATTTCGATCCATTTTTTCTAAAAAAAATATTTATTGAACTCTTTTTATTGACAGTAGCTAAACGAAATTTACCTAAAGTTGCCAAAAAACCACTAATTTCAAAATTATTCACCCTATATTTATGAGAAACGGAGACTGTACCTATTATTATGATCAGGCGAAATGTGTGGTTGACTCACAATTTATAGAAAAGCTTCGATATACGGGGCATTGCCTCTTTTAACTCTTTGTCACAGTGTAGCCAGACATTGACAACAACAAAAAATCATAAATAAAAAACATGTCAACACTTTAAGTATGAATAAAACGTCTTTATTCTATGTGTACCTATTAATATGATCAGGTGTGTATGTGCACGCATGCTGTTCACAGTTTAAACGCACTTTTAATAAATTATCATAATTATATTATTAAAGATTCAAAAATTATTTAATTTTGATCTCAAAATGTACTGAAATAAATAAAAATACACAAGTATGTACATATATTAAGTCTATTAATGTAATTGATTTTTGTTTGGGTCATGGGGCATAAAAAAGTGATGGTCGATAATAAAACTAATTTTCACATTCTCGTGACGTCATAAGCAAATGAGCCGTCGCAGCGCCACTTGCTGTGGCCGCAGACAACCCAGGATCAAAAACATAACAAAGAAGAGCGGCAACCGTGTCTTTTGCACACGCATGCAAACGTGCGAGCGCTTGTACACATATACACACATACAGAGAAACGAGAGCACAGCGCGCAGACGCGCGGCCGTGCCTCATCGTTCCGCATTTGATCTGCGACTGAAAATCGGTTTGTTGTTGTTCTGGCTTTCGAACGAATGCTTCGAACTCGAAAAGCCGAACGCTTTCTGGGGTGCTAGACATTTCGTTCGGCTGCTCTGGGGTTCCAGGCTCAGCCGTTTGGTTGATAACACTTTTTCTGCTGTTTGACGCCTCTATATATTTCTTGCTTAGTGGTACCATGCTGACACAGCTCTAAACGGTCAATGTTCTGACTGCGTATCATATTACAGTTGCACTTGAAAAGTGTGTGGGCACTTGGCACGCTGTCGCTGAGTGACAAATGCAATGCCCAACAAAATATTGTGACCCAGGCCAACAAAGTGTTGCCGCTCAATATTTATGTTATGTATTAAGTACGCATATGTGCATACACTACATCTCCCTCCTTTTGAAAAATAACGTAATTACATGAAGTTATTTTAATTCATATTATATTAATTTTTTTTTTTTTTTTTTTTTTTTTATGTATATTTGTAATTTTACTTAATAACGATAAAGAAAATGAAATTATTAAAAATATTTATTAAAAATGTTCAATATATATTTATGTATGAATTTTTATATTTATTTACGTATTTATGTATGAATTTTCCTATGTATGGCCATACTAAATGCGATTATGAAGTAAAAAGTTATAATCTATCCTTATGAACTGTTTGTTTTTTATTTTTATTATTTGATATTGCTATGTTATTTCTATCTTCTATCTGTTCTACCTTATAGGGACCTGTGTATTTAAAATCTAGCTTATGTCCTGTTTCATTTTTCAATAAAACCTGATCTCCTATTTTTGCTTTTGCTTATTTGATTCTAACATTAATCTAGCTCTCTTAAATGCTTGTTCTAATCTGAATTTTGATTCTTTAGCATAGTCTTTTATATTATATAGGGGTTTTATCTTATCTATACTATTAAAGTGTTTAGGCAAATTTGAAGTTTTACCAAAAACTAACTCATATGGACAATAGTCATGTGCCATAGAGGGGGTTGTGTTAAAAGAATATACGAAGTATTGCAGCCACACATCCCAATCTGTTTTGTCAACTGAGATGTATGATCTGATAAACTCATTAAATGTTCTGTGGCTTCGCTCCACAGTTCCCACAGTCTGATGATGATGTGCAGCAGAAGTTATGTTTTTGATGTTTAAATTTTTGCATAACTCTTCAATTATTGAATTTTTATATTCTGTTCCCATGTCCGTAATGAACGTCTTCATTGGACCGTACTTCAGAATAAATTCTTCAAATATAGCTTTTGCTACTGTGTTTTCATTTTTGTTCTTTATTGGTATTGCCACTAGGTATTTTGTTAAATCGCAGATTAAGGTTACTGCGTATTCATTTCCTTGTTCTGATTTTGGTAATGGACCTATTGTGTCCACAATTACTCTATCAAATGGCATTTCTGGTGTTTCAGTTATAGTCAATGGGGTCTTTGTGTGTTTAGTCATTTTCGACTTTTGGCATTTAGGACATTTTCTAATGTACTCTTTTATATCTTTAGACATATTTTTCCAATAATAGTGTCTCTGGACCTTGGCCAAGGTTTTTGTAATGCCTGTATGACCACCTTGTATTGGATCATCATGGAATGTAAACAGTATTGCTTCTTTCTCTTTATCATTATTTGATAATAGGGTCACCGGCTTGAGTAGCGCTACTCTTAGAGATTGTAATATTTTATTGCCCATTATTTTGAAAGATTCTATTGAGATGGTGTCAAAGATCTTTTCGCTCGGTGCCACTTTTAGTTGGCTGATATTTAGTATACCGGCTTGCTTTTCAAGCCTTTGAAAGAACTGACCTAAGTCGAGAATTCCATTGGTGTACATATCGCTAACGTCAATTCTTGCTATAACTTTCTTCCCACGCTTTAGTAAGCAAAGTGAATCCGTTAATCGCAAGGTCACTACTTTTCGTACCTCATCATTTACAATGACTTCGTATACGTTGGGCTTAGAAGCTTCATTTAGAGTTTGCCTAGGCAAATCTATTTTTTCTTGTTCTGTTCCTGCGCAGGAATTTTTCTGTTTACGTTGGTTTCTGGTAGTGACTTTCAGAATTTTATTATTCGTTTGAATATTTTTTAAGTCTGTTATAGTTATTCGCGATAATGCGTCCGCGATGTGATTGTCCTTTCCCTTAAGATATTCCACAGTAAAATCATATTCTTCTAAGTCTAATCGCATACGTGTTAGTTTTGAGCTCGGGTTTGTCATTGAAAATAAGTAAGTTAATGGTCTATGGTCGGTTTTGACTGTGAAATGTTTTCCATAAATATATGGTCGAAAATGATTTATCGCCCAGTGAATAGCTGCTAACTCTTGTTCTGTTGTATTTTTGTTACTTTCTCCCTTTGTGCATGAACGTGATGCGTATGCTACTGGTAGATGCGTTCCATTATGTTCTTGTGTTAAGACGGCTCCGCATGCTTGTTTACTTGCATCCGTTGTTATGCAAAATTCTTTGTTAAAATCGGGGTACTGTAATAATGTTGGTTTCATCAGTTGTATTTTTAGATACTCGAAGGCTTTTTGACATTGATTTGTCCATTCAAATTTAACATTCTTTTTACATAATTTAGTTATGTGACGTGAGTAATCGGAAAAATTTTGTATAAAGCGTCTGTAGTAATAGCAAAATGCAACGAATCTTCTAGCGCTGTCTGCGTCTGTTGGGACTGGGTATTTTTCTATGACATCATATTTCTTGTTGTCTGGAAGAATACCTTTGTCAGTACACTTGTGTCTAAGAAAGGTCACTTCGTGTCTGAAAAATGTGCACTTTTCTGGGTGCAGTTTAAGATTATGTTTTCTACATAAATCAAAAACATTTGTAAGATTTTTAATCATGTGTTTTTCTGAACAACCGATTGCAATTAGGTCATCCATGTACAAGAATGCTTGGGAAGATTCGATACCTGAGAATGCAATTGTCATCATTCTTTGGAAAGAATTTGGCGCTATTTTTAAACCATAGGGTAATCGCGTCAAACGATAGGAGCCATTGCTCGTGGAAAATTATGTTATATTTCTAGACGTTTCTTCGAGTTCTATTTGATGAAATCCTGACATTAGATCTAGACATGAAAAGTATTTAGCTCTTCCTAATTGGTCAAGAATATCGTCTATTCTTGGTAGGGGATTTTTTTTTGTTAATTTGGCGATAATCAATTACTAAACGCCATCTTTTAGTATTGCAATTTGGTAATGATTTTTTCGGGACGATTAATAATGGACTATTGTATTCGGAAATTGAAGGTTCTACTATTTTGTCTATAATTAACTTATCTACTTGTTTTTCTACTTTTTCTTTTTGAGTGTGTGGAATTCTATAATTCTTTATGTATACCGGTTAATCATCTTTCATTCTTATTTTTTGTTTGTAAAAATTATTAGTTGATATCGATTCGGATTCTATTCCGAATATATCTGTGTATTTGGTGCATAAGTACTTCTTTGAACTGAGGTGGAAAATTTTTGTTCAGTTTGTCTAAGATTTCATCTTGGTTTGAATTTTTATTAGATTTAATTATGTCGTAATCATCCAATGATTCAACTTGTAGTGTATTTAGTTGAATGATTGCAGTTTTATTTGTTGTATTCAAAATTCGGACAAAACTGTTTTCAGAATCTGCAATGGAATTTCCAATAAATATTCCACTTTGGATTTCTTGGTTTGGTATTAATATATACCTGGTTGCTGAATTTATAGCAATTTTTCGGACGACTTCAGATCTTGCTGGTAGAATTGTCAAATTATTTTCGAAGGTATGGTTTATTGGAATATTAATTGGATTTTAGAGGTTATCTGGTCTCAGTATGAGCCAATCATTTTTTGGTTTTAAATCTATTTGATGATTCTATTTTTTCATAAAATCTATGCATATAATTCCACCACATGGAATAGGAAAATTTGATGCTACTATGTGAAAATTATGCGGTATAGCATAGTTGCTTGAAAGAAGTTCTATTGATACTAATACTTTTGAATTGGTTGTTCCTTCACCAACGCCTGATATTTGGGTAATGTTGTTACAGTCAACATTGTTAAACGAGTCTGAAGTTTCTTTTATTAAAGAGATATCTGCACCTGTATCAACTAATAATGTATATAATTTGTCTGTGTGTTCATTTTTAAGGGAAACAAAAAGATTGAAGTTAAGGTTGATAGTGTGAACCGTATTCATCACTGGGTTCTGTATCTTAAGGGTCCTTATTGGTTTTCCGATGTGGTTTGCACCTGTCGGACATTATTATTGCTTTGTCTGTTTGTATTGTTATTGTTGTTGTTATTATTGGTGTTATTACTATTATTGTTTCCACCACGGTAATTTCCACCACGGTTGTTTCCACCACGATAATAGTTGTTGTTCTGATTATTGTTTCCACTTCTATAATAATTTTTGTTTTGATTATTATAGTATCGGTTGTATCCGTTATTTTGATGATAACCATTATTTTGGTTATAGCCATTATTTTGGTAATATCCGTTATTCTGATAGTTACCTCGGTTATTACCTCTACCGCGATAATTATTTTTGAAATTGTTACCGCGATAGTTGTTGCCTCTTTGTGCGTACAATATAGAGTTTGCATTTCCCGTCATTTCAGTACAGCATTGTATGTACTTAGTGACTGCTTCATTCATAGTTGTGAAGTTTCCTGCCTCTAAAATTGTTTTAAGGCGGCCATGCTCACAATTTTTAACCATTGTTGTGATGGCTTCCTTTGTGCTGAATTTGTCAGCGTGTTCGGCCGATAGGCCTTCGTCAATGTACGAAGCTTCAAGGAGCTTTCGTAAGTGGTCTATTTCCGATGTGAATTTTTCGGCTGTTTTGCCTTTCTGGCTTGTTTTCGCCATTTTAGCTTTCACTACGTCAGATGTTTCGCCGACTATAGTGTCTTGCAATTTCTTTATGATTGCATTTATTGTTGTTTCGTTCTGTACTTTGTACAGTGTAGATCCAATGATTTTGGATTTAATGACTTCTACAGCCAAATCTTCGAATGTGCCTTTAGTTAAGTTAACCAACTTCAAGGCTGTTACAAATCTTTGAAGATGTAACTTTTGCCCGTTAAATTCCGGGATGGCATTCGATATGTCTTTGATGTATGCCCTTTGGGCAATGGTTTCGTCTGCCATTATGGTAGATTTTACTTCTACTATACACGAGCTATTGTCTGAATCTGCGGGATTGTCCAAGTCAGACATTAATATAGCTGGGATAGTGAGATTATTTAATTATTCCTCTGCTAATTCTTGTTGGTCAGTATCAGTATCAATTACTTCTTTTGATTCTGGTTCTTCACCAGTTTCAATTATTACAGAAGTATTAAGTATATTGGGTATTGAAATCTCTAGCTTGAACTTATCTGTAATAGTTATTAAATTAGATCTTAGTCTGATCAAAAGCTTTGATACTTGAGACCAATGATCTTGATTAAGCTTATCTCTATATTCATATATTATTATTCGTGCTTCATTAAAGCATTTAACTAATATCTCCACGTGTTTCCTAACTGTAGTTTTCTGTATAGGCCTATTTTGGATTAGTGATTTATGTGATTTATCAAAGTCTGCTTTAATATTTGCTAATTCTTTAGATAATTCATTCCATTCCATTATACTATGGATATGGATTATTTCTTAGATACCATCATAACTATAGCTCTACCTAGAATTGGATGTTCATCTATTCTTGATCTGACTTGCACACCCGGAATGGTTGTTAATACTATTCCCTTTTGGGTTGCAGTGCAGTGTATCAAAGGGGAATAATTACGATTAAAGGTTTCTGTATAGAGATTCTCTAGTTCATATACACTCATTGGTGTTGTAGAAACTAACTGCTGAACTCGTTCAGAAAAGAATGGGTCTCTTTTATATGTTTCGAATATGGCTCTTTGTGTATTCATATTTAAATATATTGTATGCACTACATGTAGTGTAATATATAATTAATAATATTCTTGTTTGAATTTAGTTTATTTTATTTCATTTTCTTAACGTTACTTATTTAATAAAAAATTTTGTTTTTTCTTAAATTATTTATTATTATTTGTTGTTTGTGCGTTTTTTTTTTTTTAATTTTGTCCAAGTCGTTGGCTTGGCTCATATATTTTTTCTTTAAACATTTATTATGTAACTTGTACAATTTATAAAAACAATTGGTGCACATTATAACAACAATAATTATTAACATTATGTTTACAAATTCCAAATCAACAGTATTTGGTTCAACTTTATTTATTACGTTAGCAGTGGAGTCCACTGACTTAACGTCTACTAATCCCATTTTGGATATATATGTATTAAAATTATAATTGTCTGTTAAGTTTTCCGGAAATTTACTTATTGAATTACTATTCATTAATTGACATATATCCTGCCTATCGGAAATTTACTTATTGAATTACTATTCATTAATTGACATATATCCTGCCTGTCGGTGCGTATAGCTTTACGGGCTATACTTCTAATCGAGCGGAAATGGTTCCGCACGATTTTACAAAATTTTTGTTTTACATTTAATATATATTTAACATTTAGTATCTATCGATGATCCGAATCCTCTGTGTCAGCTGGTCGTCGCCGGCTGGCTTCACTGACACTCCTTCGAAGGCGAAAGTGGCGGGTTGCCCCTCTCGCTATTGTTCAGCTGCAGATGTCCGGGGCCTATTGGCTCAGGCGGGGCCGGTGCCGGTCTTCGCACTGGTCTTTGGCTTTATGCATGCGGAATTGCATGCAGCGGAGAATAGAGGTCCGGGGCAGTCATCTGGGCAAACTTCTGGTCGTTTCGGCAAAGGCTTTGGAGTATTAGGTTTGGTTATTATTGTTTGTTTAATAATTTTTATTTTGTTTGCTGAGTGAGTTGTGACTTCTGGTACTCTGTTTTGGAGGATTTCTTTTAGATATTCGAGCTCATTATTTAGTTTCTAAGCCGTCGTCCATGCGGGTGGGGGCGATTTTGTGAAAAGTAGCCACTTTATGTGGGCTATTCTTTTATTAATTCGATTCTTTTGCCCTCCACGTACCATCACTCACACTCTACTCACTCAGACTTTTTGTATTTATCCTCCTTATTAGCCTTGTGTCTTCGGTCTTCCATGTAGATAATAGTGAAGTCACGGTCGCCATGTAGATAAATGTGTGTAGACAAACTTCCAATATTGTAGACAATGAGTTATCCATATAAAGAATGTAGACAATAGTTACGTCTTGCTCCATTGAGCGTCTTTATTGCAATTGATTTTGGTTTTCTTAGCCTCAGGCTTGCTAGCTGTCGGCGCAGCGGCAGAGCAGCCGTTTTATATATTTTATATATAAGTAAAGTAAGAATATGCAAAACGGGCAGAGAGAGAGTTGTGCATGCATACATGTATATAAGCGGTCGGCATGGGTACCATGCTGACTCGGATCTAAACGGTCAATGTTCTGACTGCGTATCATATTACAGTTGCACTTGAAAAGTGTGTGGGCACTTGGCACTCTGTCGCTGAGTGACAAATGCAATGCCCAACAAAATATTGTGACCCAGGCCAACAAAGTGTTGCCGCTCAATATTTATGTTATTTATTAAGTACGCATATGTGCATACACTACACTAGCAACAGGCAGGCAGTGCCGACGCAGGTGGCCGCCACAAAAGAGACGCCGCTAGTATAGCGGGACTTAGGCGGACTTCGGACCCGGTGGCGTGATCGGCGGCAGTGGACTTCGGCCGCCAAGGAGGAGACGCCGATAATATAACGGGACAATGGCCGGACTTTGGAATCGGTCACGCGACAATTGCCGGACTTTGAACCGGGTGGCGTGACCGATGCCGGCAGGAAGTAACGGGACTCGCAGAGCCTATAAAAGGCATAGGACGCAGGCGCACGGCAACTAGTACGAGTGCGAGAATCCGAGCGAGTGCGTCAACGGAGCCAGTCAAAGTTAAAACAGAGTCCGCGAAAGATCGAGAAGCAAAGTCAAGAGGTTCGGAGCTTGAAGTGGCAAGCCTTCCAAACAGAGACTTCAACGCTGAGATCCATCGCGTGTGAGGACGATCAAGGAGTCAAGGAGATTCAAGGAGTCCAGAAGCAGGAAACCAGGCGAGGAGCAGCGAGGTCCTACAACAAGTACCAGCCCAGGAAACCCAGGTCAAGGCAGTCAACTGTGGCAGTTGCGCGCGTGGCTAGGCGTAAGCCGGTCGATACACCGTGTCGACGATATCCCAGGCCAAGGTGCAGAGCAGGCGATAAGGGTGGCTAGGCTTCGGCTGGCCGATACATCCTGTTAGCTCTGTGCTTGAAGCTGCAAAGCGGGCGTTCGGAGTGGCTAGGCTTCGGCTGGGCGATACACTCTGCTAGCTTTGTAGCGAGGTCGCGAAGTGGGCGTTCGGAGTGGCTAGGCTTCGGCTGGGCGATACACTCTGCTAGCTTCGGCGACAAGACGACCGACGACCTGCGCGGAAGGCGTGCAGCAGCCGTGGAGGATCAAGACACAGCAGCGTGAATCGACGTTTGGAAACTTATTGAATTGGAATAAAGAACTGAATAACCTATCAACCCCAAAGCGTTCTCTCTCTGGGCGGGCAATCACGGAATATAAATTAGGTGGGACGAGCGCACGAACTCGACTGAGCTAGCCGCATCTTCGTGCGAGCCAAACTGAGAAAGTCAGCTCGTTACAACTCTGAAGTCTAACAGTTGCGGGAGGGTTTGTGGAGACTCTAAAATCTACCAGTTACGAGAGGTTTGTGGAGATTCTAAACTCTACCAGTTGCGAGAAGTTTGTGGAGGCTATTAAAGTCTACCAATTGCGAGAAGTTTGTGGAGACTCTAAAATCTACCAGTTGCGAGAAGTGCGAATCGGCGGGCCAACCCGGGATAGCGGAGACTCTTAAGTCTTCCAGGCGAATCGGTGGGCCGATTCGTGAGCGGTGGAGACGCTGACGTCTACCAGAGGAGGGTCGGGGAAAATACTACGGAGAATAACTAACTACAATGTATCGGTGTGGACTAGATCCGTAGATCCGGTCCCCAAAACGACTCTTGGCACTGACTCGTGGATGTGGGCTACTAAACGTAGGCTTACCTCACGCGATCGCTGTCGGTAGCTGAGTGCCTTCCCACTGGCTGTGGTCCGCTTTATATAGGAATCCGGGGAGGTCTAGTGTGACCGCCGCACGTGCGGAATTAGCCCTTTTTGGTGTGACCAAAGCCCCTTCAGCCCAGTGTGACCTTTTGCTCTCGATCAGTGGCGCGCGCGCGCGGATATTCAAATTTGAATTTTAATGTTTGGAACTGTTTATTATTTTCTCTTTGGCTTTTATTGTTTGGTTTTATGTTTTTAATTTAAATTCTCTCTATGTGCGAGCTGGCGCGTCACACTCCCCCCCGGACTTTCGATCGAGTTTAACCACTTGAGTGCCATATGGTCCGTGATTACTATAAATTGGTATCCCTCCAAATACATTTGGTACTTGTTTATGCCCCAATGTATAGCCACACATTCTTTTTCGGTCTCGCTGTACTTACACTCCGTTCTATTCAATTTCCGGCTTGCGTAGGATATTACTTGCGCGCCCTTCTCATCTTCCTGTGTAAGAACCGCGCCGATGCCCACATCACTTGCGTCTGTCTGTAGTTTAAACTGCTTCGTGACATGCCAGAACCGGTGCTTGCTATCCTTTAGTCGGTTGAATGCTTGCTGGTGATTCATGTTCCATTCGAACTTTTGCCCTTTCTTCATCAGATCTTGCAGTGCCCCGGCCTGTTCCGTGAAATTTGGAATGAATCTTCTGTACCATGATGCCATTCCCAAAAAACTGTGCACTTCTTTAATAGTTTTTGGTGTTGGCAGGTCCCGGATGGCCGCTACCTTCTCTGGATCTGTTCTGATCCCGCGATCGCTGACTATGTGGCCTAAATACTTGAGTTCTTTCTGGAAGAAGTGACACTTCTCGGGGTTGATTCTCAGGTTCGCCTTCTGTAATCTCCTGAACACTTCTTGCAGTTTTTCTAAGTGTCCTTGTTTGCTCCGACCTATGACCACGATGTCGTCGAGGTAAGCGAACGCAAACGGTTCCATTTCCGGCCCTATTATCGTGTCCAATGCTCTCTGTCGCTGGTGCCGTTGTTAATCCGAAGCGCATGACTTTCCATTGGAATAATCCCCTACCGGGTACCGTAAAAGCTGTGTATTGTCGGCTGTTGCTTTCCATCGGGATCTGCCAGTATCCAGATTTTAGATCTATCGTCCTGATGTATTTTGCCTCCCGCAGTTGGTCCAAGATGAAGTTCATTCTTGGAACCGGGTAGGCATCCTTTTCCGTCTTCTCGTTTAGCAATCGATAGTCTATACACATTCTCCATTCGTTGTTTTTCTTCCTCACAAGTACTACTGGTGCGCTATATGGGCTGCGTGACGGCTCTATCATTCCCAGCGTTAGTAGCTCGTCCACCTGGTCATTAATGATCGCCTGTTGCTTCGGGCTCCGCGGATAATACCGTTGCTTTATTGGCCTATCATCCTTTAGGTAAATCTTGTGTGTCGTGAAGTTACTATTACCCTTCATTCCCTCGAATACTTGCCTTTGTTCGTCCAGAAATCTTTGTATCTCTTCCTTTGGTGGCTCCTCCGTCTCGTGCTCGTTCCTTGTGGCAGGTGTTTCCTGGTCTTCCTTGCCGTCTCCTTCGTTTGTGGTTTTGATTTCCACCTCCAGTTCGCCTTAGACCAATAGCCGAGAACGACCTGTTTTATAAATTTTTTAATCTGTTCGTCACCCCGCTCTTGAAATACCGAAAGTCTCTTCCTGGGATTTTCTAGTATTTTTTTCGTTCGTCTGCGTACCGGCCTTTAAAACAGTGCTGCCGAAACGTGTTTCTCGACTGTCGCACGAGAATCACGAAAAGCAGAAAAGGTGTTTCTACTAGGAAAAAGTACTTTTTAGCACCCTCTTGAAGGGAAACAGCTGTTTTTTGTTTTGGTTTTGATTTGGCGGAAAATTAAATTTAATTCAAAATGCAAAACAATGTTAACTGAGATTAAAAATGAAAGAGCTAGACTTTATTTTCTATTTGCGGCTAAGTTACAATAAAGATTTCACGTGGTTCCGCCAGCCAGCCGCTTGACAGGAGCCCTAAGACTTGCAGGGACCACTGCAGCCCACTGGAATCTTTTAGCCTGGAGACGCGGATTCTACCAACTCGGAGGCAGACTCATCAACCGTTCTCTTCTTATGCAAGTCTCTTATGATCACGGACTTACATCACCTTGCTCTGCCCAAGGAGAAGTAAGTGGAGGAGGTGCTGCCGCCGGCTGCAGCTAAGTACTCACCAGCGCTAAAATTTAGCAACCAAATGAGTGCGAGCGAGAGACAAATACACTTTTTCGGCCCTCTTAGCAAGGGGCAGATGAGCTAAGAGAACAACTAGAATATACTAGAATGAACATCACGCTAGATATTTTAAATCGGCTGAGTCTTCGCAAGGGTGGCGTGAGAGGTAGGAAATATCTGCTAATTCCCGCGACCCTTGCGAAATTGAGACAGACAATTGGAAACAAAACCGTATGGCGGGATTTTCCAGCGGGGAAAAAAAAATTTATTTACAATACAATTAAAGAAGATCAAATTATGTGGGATCTTGACCATAAAATAAAACAAATAAAAAATATTAAGACAATGTGACGGTCTGGTGGGGCTGAGATAGTTCAGCGTGGGCCAGGACTCGTCCCAAGAATTTATTTGGGTAAGGTGTGGTTGCTGAAAGAGATTCCGACCCGGTCCCAGATGAGAACACTAAAGAATTATGCCATAAATGTATATCTTAGGTTGGTTTATTAACGTATTAGGTACAGATATGGAAAGAATCACGCCGGAACAGTGAGCCGGGATGCCGGGATGCCGGGTGTGGGGTCGTCGTCCGGGTACCGTCGTGGCCAGTGCCGGAGTACGGGCGCTGTCGTGGCTTCGATGCCGGGTTTGGACTTGACCCGGTTGTTTGGGGCGCTTCCTGTGGGCGAGATAGAGAGAGTTGGACCCTCAAGTTTACCTTGAATGTTGCCCCGAAAGTATGCTCCAGAGAGCTAGTGCTGACGGCGGCTTGCCTGTCTTTACAGCGCAGGCCGTTTTGGAGACTCTGAAGTCTAACAGTAGCGGGAGGGTTTGTGGAGACTCTAAAATCTACCAGTTACGCGAGGTTTGTGGAGATTCTAAACTCTACCAGTTGTGAGAAGTTTGTGGAGGCTATTAAAGTCTACCAAGTGCGAGAAGTTTGTGGAGATTCTAAAATCCACTAGTTGCGAGAAGTGCGGATCGGCGGGCCAACCCGGGATAGCGGAGACTCCAGGCGAATCGGTGGGCCGATTCGAGAGCGGTGGAAAAGCTGACGTCTACCAGAGGAGGATCGGGGAAAATATTACGGGGAATAACTAACTACAATGTATTGGTGTGGACTAGATCCGTAGATCCGGTCCCCAAAACGACTCTTGGCACTGACTCGTGGATGTGGGCTACTAAACGTAGGCTTACCTCACCCGATCGCTGTCGGTAGCTGAGTGACCAAAATCACAATTTTAACAAGTAAGAAAGCTACAGTCGAGAGTGCTCGACTGTGAGATACCCGGTACCTAAACGTTTGTGCTTTACACTAAAAGGCAATTTAAAATTGTATATACATTATCATACTCTACTTCGATACTTCTTAAAATAAATCGCCTCTCGAATTAGCTCACGACCTAAACAATTTAATGTCATACTTAAATATGAATGATACATGTATAAGGACGCCAAAAAATGAATTATGTTAGTTTTTGTCATTTTTTGCTCTATTCTTTTGTAATTTCTTCTGCAGTTGGCGCCATTATATCGCACGGCCAAGGCTCGAATGCGCCAACTGTCGGCTACAGCTTGCAACAGCAACAGCAGTGCCTTAGGGTAATGTGTTAAAATTCTAACCTTTTTGCTAATATCTCGCATGTTTATCATCCGATTTTACTGAAATTTTCAGAAAACGTCCGTTATCTGACGTTAATTTATTTTATCAATTAACTTTAACCCGAAAATAACGAGTATAGCTTATGTTACGCTTTTTATGATTTATGAGGGCGGAAGTGGGCGTGGCCAAATTTTAAAACAAACTTGATCTGCGTGCAACAGATTCCAATGTTGTCACCAAATTTGGTAACTCTAGCTCTTATAGTCTCTGAGATCTGTTGTTTCACACGGACGGACAGATGGACATGGCTAAATCGACTCGGCTGGTGATGCTGATCAAGAATATATATACTTTATGGGGTCGGAGATGCCTCCTTCTGCATATTACATACATTCTCGGTTGGCACTAACTCATAATACCCTTGTACCCTATGGGTACCGGGTATACAAATTATGGACAAGCTATCTCCATTCCCTGCTCGTCCATGACCAGTGGTCACCTATTGGGATCCTCTTCTTAGTTGGCTGCCAACCCAAAATGCTGCTGCTTCAGAGCATAGGAGGAGTACAAGAGGGAGAATGAGAGCTGCCCCTCCTCGGGAAGTGGCAACGGGAATGGTAATGGCCCGGGACGACTGGGCAAGCAGCCGGCGCCCGTGGAAAACACATGGATAGAGATCACGGCGCGGCGACTTAAGCGCCAATTTCGTGGCAGCAGTCGTCATTGACGCGGATGTGCCCAACGATGACAATGGGCAGGGCGACACTTCGCAGGTGTTCTAGGACTACAATACGGAGAGACCCACTAGCGGCCAACTACACAAGGAGGTGAAGCAGCAGACGGAAGGGACCAGACACACAAAACTCCCCAGCTGGATCTGAAGCATAATTTAAGTAATTTAAGTAATTTGTTGGTTTGGCCGCGTTTAATTTGAATTGAAAACAAACACAGCTGACAGTATGGCCGTTTGGCCGTTTCGTATGAACACAATAAAACCGGTCACACTAGAAATATTAAACCCTTTTAGCTAGCAAAGAGTTTAGCGCTGATGAGTACTAGACTTAAGCGGGCATTCAATTTCATTTGTTCAAACAAACAGATGGCTAGTGATGGTAGTTGGGCAAAATCACACATCGATAGGCAAAAAAGGCTTAAATAATCGATACTATCGAACAAAACCAAGAAAAAGCTACTTTTTCACATTTTTGTCACCAGTAGATTCCTATACCTTTACACAGGGAAAGGTTACTTTTTGGCCAAAAAGCGGAATTAAAAAAAGCAACTGTAGTAGAAACGGGGCCTTAGGAACGCTGCTCGCGTGACGGAGTACGTATATTAATGGGAGACAACATGTGAAAAAAATGGACCATTCTCGAGAATGAAGCTGTGGAGCGATGCTATAACTGAGACATTTTCGGAACGTCAAAACCTTATTGACCATCCTTCAGCGAATGGTGGATGGATTTCTGTGAGAAAGGGCTATTAGTTACAGTTTTTTTAAATCTGATACCCTAAGCCTAATATTAAAGTCTAGTACTGACGTCGACGAAAAAATTCCGTGAACGGATAACATCATTAAAAACATAAGACCGAAAAGAGCACGAAGAAGAACTTTCTGAATTTTTGTTTGGTCGGGCACTAAGATGAACGGAATTCCGTGAGCGAAACGAGTTAAAAGGGTTGCCAGATAAAACCAATAAACAGCTGAGAGAGAACGGTTGAAGGAGGATATCATTGCTCGGTTGAAGCGCCTTGAAATCCTTGAGGATAATGTGGAATTGATAAAAGTGGTGAAGGCGAGTCCCATTATATGCGATTTAACACATAAAAGACAATTTAATTGTATTTATATTGAAAATTTTATTGAAAATTATTTTATTGGCGGCGATGGCGTTGGCACCACTAAGGTTTGTATGAAAACTATACGTCACCAAGAAAACTTTTCTTTCAACCCTCGCCAAATTCCTGCAACGTACGGAGACCAAAAATGGTAAATGCTAGTGGAAAGATCAAAGCATAACGTGTAAAAATAGGTCACCTTATCGGCACAGATCTTCGCCTGGAAGACTTAACGTTGTTTTCTGTAAGTATAGTCGCTTTTCAGCTTAGTTGCGGCCGTATCAAAACTATAAGACAATTAATATTTTTAATATTTTTATTAAGAACAATGTAAAGGGAATATTTCTTAAATTTAACTTATTCCAAACGAGAAAGAAAGCTAACTTCGGTAAATCGAAGTTGGTATACCCTTGCAGTCTGCTATTGGATCATTGAAAATCAAACCATTTTAGTAATGTTGAAAAAATATCGAATTTTGTAAATTTTACATTTTACATGTAGAATTTTACATTTTCATATAAATCGACCGATCGCTTCTATGGCAGCTATATGATATAGTTGTCCGATCTTAAAAAAATGAAAACCATAATTCTAGAACCATAAAAAATTAATATATCTCAAAATACAAATACGTTTAAAAACAGAGAAGTTAAAATTTTTGTATACCCTTGCAGAGGGTATTATAATTTTGACCAGATGTTTGCAACGCAGTGAAGGAGGCATCTCCGACCCCATAAAGTATATATATTCTTGATCAGCATCACCAGCCGAGTCGATCTAGCCATGTCGGTCTGTCTGTCTGTCGGTCTGTCCGTCTGTCGGTTTCTACGCGAACTAGTCTCTCAGTTTTTGAGCTATCGAGCTGAAATTTTCAGCATAGTCTTATTTCTTTAGCAAGCAATATATATGTCGGAACGACCGAAATCGGACTACTATATCCTATAGCTGCCATAGGAATGATGGCGAAATTAATGTAAAAAAAATTTTAACTTCTCTGTTTTTCAACGTATTTCTATAAAGATTTCTATGCCTCCTTCACTGCTTTGCAAGTATCATAGCAAAATTATAATACCCTCTGCAAGGGTGTAAAATTAGCCCTTAGCCTTAGGGTATTTCTCCACTACGTTGCCTTTTCCAACTATCGCACGAGAATCACGAAAAGCTGAAAAGGTGTTTCTACTAGGAAAAAGTACTTTTTAGCACCCTCTTGAAGGGAAACAGCTGTTTTTTGTTTTGGTTTTGATTTGGCGGAAAATTAAATTTAATTCAAAATTTAAAACAATGTTAACTAAGATTAAAAATGAAAGAGCTAGACTTTATTTTCTATTTGCGACTAAGTAACAATAAAGATTTCACGTGGTTCCGCCAGCCAGCCGCTTGACAGGAGCCTTAAGACTTGCAGGGACCACTTCAGCCCACTGGAATCTTTTAGCCTGGAGACGCGGATTCTACCAACTCGGAGGCAGACTCATCAACACTTCTCTTCTTATGCAAGCCTCTTATGATCACGGACTCACATCACCTTGCTCTGCCCAAGGAGAAGTAAGTGGAGGAGGTGCTGCCCCCGGCGGAGAAGGGAAACTTGGAGTATCCGCCACCGACCCGGCTCCTGTGCAGGTTCCGCCGCCGGTTTCGTTAGAATGATGAGGCATATTGGGAGTAGTGAGAGGATCCCTGCGCACCGCCGCCAACGCCACCGACGCCTTCTGTCCACAGGGCTCGGCTATCTGAAGCTGTCCGCTTTCCAGCTGAAGAAGGCTATTGCCAAGCCCAAGTAGAGTCTTACAAGAATTTGGAGAGAAAGGGGGCGTCTAGGAAGAGAAATATTTTAACATATTAAATGTTGATGATTTAAAATTACAAAGGGACAAAATTCATGTGATTTAATGGGAACACAATTATGCCATTGTAAAATGTTTTGGAAAAGTTTTTTTTTTTTTTGTTATATTTAAAATTATTTACCTTTTAAACTTATTTTTATTGGGGTTTTCTTCTATGGGATGCGCAGGCAAGAGGAATGCTGTCACACATAGCATTTGCCGCAAAAATACCTTATGCTTATTGAAAAATATGACAAATATTTATACAATGAAGAAAATTACGAAATTGACGAACTAATAACCAACTTAATATAAATAAACATCATTAACAACCTAATATTCGTTTTATTTAAGTAGCTTGTTTTTCAGTATGTAGCCTGTTTCACTTTTAGCTGATTTTGCTATTTCGTAATCTACCTTATTCTGCCACTCAGCCCCCAGAATCACTGGTGAGACCTCTTTTAAGATATTCTTTATTTACTTTGGCCACTTTGGTTACCGATCAAAATATATAAAAATTTCCCGCACGGAATTCCGTAAGCTGTTTTCGTCGATTTTAATACTAAGCTTTTCCAAATCAAATTTAAACAAAAAATCTCATATAATAAAATGATTAAAGTCGAAACAAAAGATATCAACGATATATGTAAATCGGCTGATGGCTATATGGGAACGCCTATTCTGCATTTCTGGATTTTTCGTCAGGCACCTTTAGCTCGCCAAAACTTTTCGCTTGTCTAAAAAGTTTTACGAATGAAAAATTTTAATATGTACCATGTAAAGATAACTAAAAGACAGTTTTTAGATCTGGCAACTAGGGTTGCATGATATTTAAAAAATATCGTATCAATGATATTGTCATTTTTGAAAAATATCAAAATGATTTTTTTAAATATCAAGAAAAAATATCGATATATCGAGTATATATGATATTTAACATTTTTTTTATTTTTAGGATCAGAAAGCCTTTAGAAATCTCTTTCTTTCTATCTCATTATTCGTATACATTACCTCTCTATTGATCCTAATGATCCACATGAATTCATTCAAACAAAACTAACAACACAAATACTTCATATTAAGCTTTTATTACTTAAAGCAATGGAAAATACTGTAAGTTAAAGTTAAAGTTATTATACCCGGTACCCATAGGGTACAAGGGTATTATAAGTTTGTGCCAACCGAGAATGTATGTAACAGGCAGAAGGAGGCATCTCCGACCCCATAAAGTATATATATTCTTGATCAGTATCACCAGCCGAGTCGATTTAGCCATGTCCGTCTGTCCGTCTGTCCGTCCGTGTGAAGCAACAGATCTCAGAGACTATAAGAGCTAGAGTTACCAAATTTGGTGACAACATTGGAATCTGTTGCACGCAGATCAAGTTTGTTTTAAAATTTGGCCACGCCCACTTCCGCCCTCAAAAATAATAAAAAACGTTAAATAAGCTATACTCGTTTTTTTTCGTGTAAAAGTAAATAAATACAAAAAAATAAATAAAATAGAGCGGACGTTTCCTGAAAATTTCAGTAAAATCGGATGATAAACATGGGAGATATTAGCAATAAGGTTAGAATTTTAACACACCGCCCTAAGGCACTGCTGTTGCAAGCTGTAGCCGACAGGTGGCGCATTCGAGCCTTGGCCGTGCGATATAATGTCGCCAATGTACATATGTATGTACAATGTAGTGTATGTACATTTTTAAATTGCCTTTTAGTGTGAAGCGCAAATGTTTAGGTACCGGGTATCTCACAGTCGAGCACAGTCGACTGTAGCTTTCTTACTTGTTTCCAATATTGTTTCGCCAGTGACTTTAAAAATACACGATTTGTTACGTGCCGATGCGTGAGTCGCACACTACACATTTAATTGCCGAAGCCATCCTTTCTGAGGATACCGAGCTACCTGGTATTATCAGATAGCGTAGTGCTTACTTAGACAAATAT
Organism: Drosophila rufa; assembly: GCA_018153105.1. Classification (NCBI taxonomy): domain Eukaryota; kingdom Metazoa; phylum Arthropoda; class Insecta; order Diptera; family Drosophilidae; genus Drosophila; species Drosophila rufa. The sequence goes on along the minus strand of JAECXS010000003.1, from coordinate 521,564 downwards.
TGCATGGTCTGCTGTTGCGAAGTTCAATACTGTATTGGGTCAGCTTCCCAATTACTATTTGGCAAAGAAATATATAAGTGGAACTCGTTTTCGTAGGGGCTGACCGAAAACAAAATATCAGAAAATATCAAACAAAAATATTTATATATCGATATTACAGCTTAAAAATATCGTGATAAAAATATTTATTTTTTTGGAAAATATATCGATATTTTGATATTTTGATATATTTTCGACAACCCTACTGGCAACTTTAACCAAACGAACCATATATTTTTCTGTCCACCAAATCAAAACAGATTACCGAAATCCTAAACGTTTATTCCCAGAATAAAAATTATCAAAGAAATTGCAAATTGTGTTCTACTACTGTTATGAAGTTGACCCTAACGTAAAATCCATACGTTTGCAAATGGAGCAGCAGCAGCAGCAAAAACCCGCTGCTCAGGTCTCAAAATTGTTTATCTGTACGGCCGTCGACTGTAAAGATGAAATTGAAGAGGTAGGACCCTCAGACTGGAAAGAATTATCAATATAGGTTATCTCTAATATGTGCCCTTTTGTCTCGTTTGGTTTTATTTAGAAATTTGAGCGGTCGTTTGTTAATCTGCAGCAACAAATTGCAGGACTCAGTGATAAAGAAATGCACGATATTTTGTCGCAGTTGGTGTGCAAAGACAAACATCATGAAGAGATTTCAATTGGCTTTCTCTATGTAATGCTAACCGATCCCGACTTGGCTCCCAAAACGTACCGCGACATAACTCTTGTGTCTAGGGACGGAATGAATGTGATAGTTGCAAATCTCACAGTGCTAGTTGTCGAGAAGTATGCAAAACTAACTGACATAGCACGCAGACAACTAATATGGGTGCTACGGGAATTCGTTAAGCACCAGGTACTTAGTGTTGAAAACGTTATTTGGAACTGCCTCCGTCAAGCCGGCGGGGGGGATGCGTCAATTAGAAACGTGTTTCTCGTCGAGAGCCTTTTGGATATATTTATCGACTACAGAACATGGTTAGAAGGCAACCCATTTCTAGTGCAGTCAACTGTTTACAGCTACGTCCGCCTTATAGAGGACCACGCAAATCCTGCTTTGATCCCACTTCGCCAAAAAGAAGTGAAGTTCACAATATCATTAATACGGGAACGCTTTCATGATATTATACCTTTAGGAAGGGATTTTGTTCGGTAACTTAATAATAATATAAAGATAAATATTTTATGCCTTGTTCTCATATTTTTTCACCAGTGGTGGAGAAATCTACTCACCACCCCTTTTTTTTATTATATCCAGTTTTTATGCATTTTACGGAAAAAGTAATGATGCAGTCTTGTTGAAACTTTGCAGATTTGGACCACTATATCTTATAGCTGCCATAGGAACGTAGGGCCAAAAAGTCATATTTTCGTCCGAATTAGCCGATTTTCGTTGTTTTGAAAAACTTTGGACCTAAACAATATATATGATTCCTTATTTTCGTTGTTTTTATATATATTTTTTATATATAATTCGGCTCACAGCTTACATATTTCAACCAGACCCAACCTAAAATTTTAAAAGCCTATAAATGATGTACCAAAAGGATAATCCAAATATTTTAAACGCACAATGATTATCTTATGTTTAAACTTAATATTTATTCATTTCACGTATTTTTAATTAATTTCTAAATATTTTTTTTTACTTTATAACGAAAAAACAACGGAATCGAAAGTCACAGCTTATTTCGGTAATTTTCTATTAAACGGGCCCCTTCCAAAAAAATAAAAAAAAATAACCATAGATAGGGGGTGCTTCAACTTACATTTGGGTATAAAAATTATGTTGGGGACGCTCTTAGTTTAGTCCCAATAAATCTTTAAAATTTGTTCTGTGATTTGGTGATTCTATTCGAAGTTGGCTTAAGCTTATTTTGGTAATATTTTAAGAGTTTAGTGCGCTAAAAAATTCATTTAGCGAAATGGACCACGTACAACAATTGAGCAACGAGAACTCGTTATAAAACATTTTAAGGATTGAAATGAAGGCTAATCTTATTACTAAATAGCCAAGTTTATGCAATCTTATCATCTTTAGGCTGTAAAAAAGGTCAACGGAAGCGAAAGAAGCAAAAACCCTATATAAATTAGTTAAATTTTGGAGGTTAGGTACCTATTTTTAAGTTTAAAATATTAAAAAAAAAATATTTGTTTAACTTTTAATTTTGTATTTAATTACCAATGAAATTTCCAACAAAATGAGGTATCAGTCACTTAAATTGGACAAAGGACAACAAAGATAAGTGCTATGTGATATGTGCTACCGCTTCAGTGCTAACCATAGCGTGCATACAAATTTCTATAGAATCGTCATTTATTAGCCACATGGCAATGTCTTCACTAAGCGACCAGTGGGTATCTCTGCTAATTTTTGTCCAATTGAAGTGACTGATACCTCATTTTGTTGGAAATTTCATTGGTAATAAAATACAAAATTAAAAGTTAAAAGTGAACCACTGTATGTATATGATTTCTTTTTTCCGTTGTTTTCATATCAAATTTTGTGACGAATAATAGTAACTTTAACAAAAAAAAAAATTACAAATAATTCAACTAGTTTCTAATTCGGCACGCTGCTCTTTAGTTTCAGGGTTAGGTATTTTACAGCTTAGTGCCGAAAACGAAACTAGTTGAATTATTTGTAATTTATTTTTGTTAACGTAACTATTCACCGTCACAAAATTTGATATCAGAAACTTTTGAAATTTAAGATGCCATGGTCACTCTTGTCTCACTTCGTTAAGGGGTGTTTTTGTTTGATATCAGAAGTTTTTAAAATTACATAAAGCTGCGAATAAAATAATAGCACCGCCAGTATGAGCAATTTTTAAATAGTTGTCCAGCTCACAATTTTAAGTTTAGGGAAATGTTGAATACACTTTTAGAAATGGGAGACTATAACTAATTTAGAAATGAGTAAAAAATTATAATCATATCTTAAGTTTTCAAGTTGTTTAAGAAACTTTCCCAAAAATGATCAAAATTGACCAAAAAAATAATAGCACCTATTAGTGAACATTTATTTTAAAATTAAAAAATGATGAAACTTTAAACAATTTTTGAGCTAGTCATATCGAGCTTTTATTAGAGCGAGCTTCGCATAGAGTGAAGAAGGTCCTGGCGTTCGTTCTGGGAAATTTTACTTTAGGACACATTATTTTTTTTTCCAATGTGATCTAATGGGGGTTGACTTGGAGCCCTACTGCCCTATTGATGTCAGATCACAGATTTTCGATAAAATTAGGGTCAAGCTACTTTTAAGGGCGCTTCAAAACTAACACAAAGGCGTTCAATTTGTTTTATCCTGTTTTTTTTTTTTTTTTTTGCTAATGTCCTGTTGAAAGACCCTCACAAGTGGGATTGCATATTCTGCAAAGGTTAGCATTATTATATTTAAAATATTCGCGCACACTTGCTAATCTCGGATGGGTTTGTACTTACTCCATAATAGAAAAAGCAGGCGTATACATATCAGTACACTTGGATCTCCAAGCTTAATGGCTGTTGTGGTATAGTGAGGTTGGTGTTTTGTGCTTTTTAGACGTCGGACATATGATCGAGACCCCTTTCCACAAAAAAAAACCCACCTTGCTCATATCTGACCAACAAAAATTCCTTAATTTTTGGTATGTCGAAATTTCATGCTCCTAGGCTTATGTCCTGTGGCTAGCAATATGCCTCTCATTTAAAGGTGGGTGTTTTTTTTTTGGCTGCAGACTTTTGGGTTATGTTGCCTGAGATATGTGTGCATTAGTTTTAGGCTACTTTCAAGCTAGAAGAAGAGTAGAGAAGAAGCTAGTAGAAGACTTAAAGAATCAACCTATTGACATGAAAAGGGTCAGGAATCGTTTTTCTTCACGTTTTTTAGTCGTTGCCTTCCATTCATTTCTTTTATTTTATTAATATATTTTACCAATTGACCAACTTTTCTGTTTGATTTTTTTTCGAATATAATTTTTTTTTGTTAATACCACGCTTTTCCGCAGTGCACTTCGTCCCACGTCCTATTATAATGTTTTTTACTATTTTTTAGGATCAAAACAATGTAATCATAATCAAATCTAATAGACAAGTGTTTTTTTTCAAGGCGTTTAAGGCGAAACTTAAAGGATTTGTTAAAAATGTTTAGTGGTTCTATTATTTTTTTCAGTATTTTTACGGTCTTTTTCAACAAAATTAAAAAAAAGAAAACAAAAAAAATCATATTTTATTGTTAGGTGGAACTATAACTATAAAATAAAAATCAAAATTAAAAAAAAGGCAAAAAACAAAATGTGCTCCAGCGGTTCTATTATTTTTTTCGGAACTGTTCATATGTTAGTGTTTATTAGTATAGCTCAATACCATGTCCAGAGGTCGTTCCTATATGACTTAGCTATTATTAAAAAATAATAACACATAGTTATGACCCCTGATATAAGCTGAACGCTGGATATCGTCAGTCACGAAATTTGCTACCTCCTTAAAAGGTGTTTTTTTTAATGATATAACAACACAATAAAATCCATGTAAGAAGTTAGCTATATGGGATCATTGCTATTAATTTTGATGAGAAAGCGAATTTTCGGGGATATGTGTTGTATATCAAAAGGTAAGCAGCAATATCAAGGGCTATGCGGCCTGAAGTGACTATTAAAATCGTAAGAGCCATTTTTAAAATAAAATTAACAAAATCTTTAAAAAAAAAAATTTTTATTCTAAATTCTTAATTATAATATTTAGATAAATCTTGTCAAGGTAAAGAAAATATATCAAAATATCTTTGCAAAGACATTTAGCACGTTTCTGTAACTTTAGTCGATCAGAAGTTATGGGCGCGAAAAATCGATTTTTTTTTCCTGTTTTCCCGCAAAGTAGCGGTAAACGCAAAAATTAGATCAATTTAAAAACAAATTTTTTTTTAGCGTTTTTTCAAATTTAAAATATTTTAAGCTTCCTTTGATGGTTTTAAAATGTAGTGCAGTTGTGCACGTCTCTATATGACTACATGTATTTTTACATAAGTGTATGTATAGTGCATGTAAACGATTAGGTATATGGGATCGTTGCTACTAATTTTATTGAGTTATATCTCGAGATAGCGAATTTTTCCAGATATGTGTTATATACCAAAAGTTGAGCAATCTCAAGGGCTATATGGCCTTGAGTGACTATCAAAATCGTTAGAGCCATTTTTAAGAAAACTTCACAAACTTAAAAAAAAAACAAGTAAGAAAGCTACAGTCGAGAGTGCTCGACTGTGAGATACCCAGTACCCAGACGTTTGTTGGTTTAGGTACTCCTTAATTAAAAATTAAATCGCCGCTCGAATTAGCTCCCGACTTAATAATAAATTTGCGCCATTTTTTTGGTCAACAGTCGATCTATTTTCTCTTTCACACACACTTGTTTTGTGCGTCTCCGTTACAATAAACAAACCGCCTTCTGATTGAAAAAGTCTGTTAGAAGTATCAATCGCTGTCTATTGCGCAATGAGGAGCACAGCCCAGGCATCTAAGCGATGGGCCATCGTTTTATTATGCAAGAAGTTCTGAGTTCTAATCCCGCCCATGCCAAAGAATTTTTTTACATTTTTATTTAAGATTCTTATTCATTTTTTCTGCTTTTTATTCAATTAATACATTTTATACCAGTTCGGCAAAGTTGAGTTATGAAAGTGAATTTTTTTATTTTTTGTCATTTCTTGGTCACGCTCGTTCTTTTCTGTAGTTTGGCGTAATTTTTATACCCTTGCAGAGGGTATTATAATTTTGACCAGATGTTTGCAACGCAGTGAAGGAGGCATCTCCGACCCCATAAAGTATATATATTCTTGATCAGCATCACCAGTCGAGTCGATCTAGCCATGTCCGTCTGTCTGTCCGTCTGTCTGTCCGTCTGTCCGTCTGTCGGTTTCTACGCGAACTAGTCTCTCAGTTTTTGAGCTATCGGGCTGAAATTTTCAGCATAGTCTTATTTCTTTAGCACGCAGTATATATGTCGGAATGACCGAAATCGGACTACTATATCCTATAGCTGCCATAGGAATGATGGCGAAATTAATGTAAAAAAAAATTTAACTTCTCTGTTTTTCAACATATTTCTATAAATTTTCAGACATAGCAGCTTTTTATGGTTCTAGAATTACGGTTTTAATTTCATTAAGATCGGACCACTATATCATATAGCTGCCATAGAAGCGATCGGTCAATTTATATGAAAATGTAAAATTCTACATGTAAAATGTAAAATTTACAAAATTCTATATTTTTTCAACATTACTAAAATGGTTCGATTTTCAATGATCCAATTGCAGACTGCAAGGGTATACCAACTTCGGTTTACCGAAGTTAGCTTTCTTTCTCGTTTTGGTCAATAGTCGATCTCTTTTCTCTTTCACACACACTTTTCTATGACAATAAAAAGCATATTTTCATTAAGAAAATGTAGAAGCTATTAGATGTGACAATCTCTGGCAATTTTATTTCAGTTCTGCCAAAATTAGGTTAACAGTTGTCGAAGCATATGAAAATGGCGCTTCATATGTACCATATGTAATGGCCCAGTTGTCTAAGCAGCCGGTGCATCTACATTTTGCAAAATTGGCACGAGCTCAATCCCACACAAAACAAAAATATTTTCTGTTTTGTATTTATATTATAAAATTTTTTTCTAGTTGTTCTCCGGGTATAATAACAAAGGAAAAAGGAAGAAATGCAAAAAAAACAGAGAAAAAAACAATAAAAAGTTTTGGCGAGGTCGGGGCTCGAACCCACGACCTAGACGGCTACAGGCTACTCAGCAGCGCCTTAGGGGGGGTTTTAAAATTCGAACCTTATTGCTAATATCTCCCATTTTTATAATCAGATTTTACTGAAATTTTCAGGAAACGTCCGCTCTATTTTATTCATTTATTGTATCTATTAACTATAACCCGAAAAGAACGAGTAAAGCTTATTTTACGTTTCTTTATGATTTTTGAGGGCGGAAGTGGGCGTGGCCAAATTTTAAAACAAACTTGATCTGCGTGCAACAGATTCCAATGTTGTCACCAAATTTGGTAACTCTAGCTCTTATAGTCTCTGAGATCTGTTGTTTCACACGGACGGACAGAGGTTGGGACTAACCCATAATTCCCTTGTACCCTATGGGTACCGGGTATAAAAATGTCGTTTCGAGAAAAACACGTTTAAAGCGGCCGCTCTTTAAAACGCTGCTATCCAAAAACTATTCAAGATATGACATTGCCGCTTTCACAGAATATTGTTGAAAGCATTAACTATCAAAAAAGTTACACTGGTTAGCCCCAAAGAGAATGTTGCAAAAAGTCTTAGTTCTATTATAGATTGAAACCCTTCCCGGCTTTGCACGGATATAATAGAAACTAATTCTTATCGTCGCTGAATCAAAATATCACTGGTAATATTTTCTATAAATGTCTTGCATAGAGTAGCAGAATATGTAACTTGACAAATCGCTATTATATTGAAAAAAAAAAAAAAACCTGATGAATCTGATCTGAAATTCCCAGTGAGAATCGTCTTTCAAAAGTCCTATAGCTTTGCATGCTGTTTGATAAGTGTTGTAAATAACATCTTTCATAGATCTTAGGTTGGAAAGGATGTCGGGCCTTTTACAACATACAGTAAGATTTTTAGATAACATAGACAAAAAATTCTCCATACTGCTTCAGAGCTGCAGATATAAGTTTAAGATATAAGTTTTTTACTTCATTAAGCTATGATGAAAGTGGCTTAATCGCAAACGCTACTAATGTGGGCGGACTATTGCGAACGACCCATCGAATATCAATAACATTGTTTCGAAAAGTGGTAGTTTGCCAACCCTTGAAAATGCAACTAAATATAACTTACGACCTGTAAAAGGCTGCCTTCTTTCTTAATGCTCAGTTATCTTAGACGACCGTGCTGAATATTCGATCTACTTGTAACAAAATATTTACCACTGTTGAGGCATACCACGTAGTGACGATGAGCACCGAGACTGTGATGCGCAAGGAGACTACTATATACAGCCGTAGAATTGAAAATCTGCTACGATAGTCCGATCGGAACCATTTATATCTTGATAGAAAGGTATTGTTAACCTCTTTGAAACTGCATACTAAGATTTTTCAAAAACGGATTAGTTCAGGAGAAATGAGAGTGAAAGTGCGAAATTGAAAATTTTGAAAATTGGAGCTATTGGGGCCGGTGGAGCAAAAATCCCAACAATTTTTAATGTTGTTGTGATCTAGCTTTAAATACGCGTCGAATGACACCTTAATCATCCCGATCCGATACTCCGTTCAAAAGATATTCAATAAACAAGATTTTAACGGCCTTTCCGAAATGAAAACGTTTGTCCTGTTGTTTGTCTATCTGTCTGTCGTTTTTTTTTGTGTTAGAGTCCTGGAACCACTTTTATTTTATTAAACAGCTCGACCTAAACAACTTTTGTTCTACCAATCTTTGGTTTTCCCGCTAGTTTGGCGGGAAAACAGCTAAAAAAGCCAGATTTCCCGCGTCCATAACTTCTAACCGACTAAGCTACAAAAACAAAAATAAATTACAAATAATTCAACTAATTTCTCTTTCGGTACTAAGCTGTAAAATACCTAGCCATAAAACTAAAGAGCAGCGTTTCGAATTAGAAACTAGTTGAATTATTTGTAATTTATTTTTGTTAACGTTTCTATTAATCGTCACAAAATGTGATATCAGAAACTTTTGAAGTTGAAGGTGCCATCGTCACTTTAATTCCACCTCGTTAAGAGGTGTTTTTATTTGATATTAGGAGATGCATTTTATGTATTTGTTTGACAGTAGTAGAAATGCCCACTTCAAACATAAAGTGATTACTTACAACATCAAATTGAAAACCTCTAATTACACTGGTCGACAAAAAAATGCCGGCGAATAAAACCCATTGATTCTGATAGATCTGAACCGGTACCTTACTAGTCCGAAACTGAAAAGTTTCCATCACATACCGATTTTGAGAAAATCGCGGTCAAAGTATCGTGCACTGCTTCAATTGACACTTTTCAAGGTTTAATAACTCCCAAACCTTACGTAGCTCAGAGCTGGTATTAAGCTTAAAAAAATCGTTGGCCTTTCTACTTCAATATTAAATAAGAGTATCCAATGGGGGACCTCTCGTTCTTTAGTTATAATGCATTTTACAAACTTAGTTTTGTCGCAAATTTTTACCAGCACGATACTTTGACTTCGATTTTCCTAAAATTGGTACGTGATGGAAACTTTTCAGTTTCGGACTAGTAATGTACCGGTTAAGATCTATCAGAATCAATGGCTTTAATTCGCCGGCGCGAAAAAGTTCGATTTTTGTCGAAGTGTGTTATCAGTCTTCCTTCACTATATTATGCATGTATTATTGAATCTAAACCATCTTGCAATCGGCACAGCGACATAAGATCGCCGCCATAATTTCGCCCAGTACATTTAGTCTGCGAACTTAGGTCGTTTTTTTCTGGCGATCTTATGACGCCGAAGAACGTAATATCGCGCGAACTTATGTCGTTTAATAATTATTTGTGGAGGACTTATGACGCTTTAAAGGGACATAAGGTCGCCGCAGAAAAAACGACATAATTTCGCCAGCCGCGATCATAAGACACCGATACCATAAGATCGCGCGAAATTATGTCGTTTTAAAATTACTTGTTCTAAAATGCATGTATGTACATGTATGTATGAACATGCATGTACAGTGGCTCGCAGCTTATTTCGTGCAGAGGTACAACCAAACTATAAAGTCGTGTAGCATATAAACTATAGAAGATATCAACAAAATTTAAATGCAGTTTTTTAAAGTAGTATTCTAATATATATAAAAATCATTTATTGTTTTTCAATTCCATTCAATAATGTTTAAATTTACAAAAAACTAAAAATATTGACTTCTTCAATGTCGCAGCTTATTTCGTGCAAGAACTTTGGGTAAATGCATTTCGTGAATTGTGATCCCTGACAAACTTTTCTTTATGGAATCTTTCTGAACACAATATCAGCTAATTTTGTTAACTATTAACTTTTTTTTAAAACACTGGAAAAAAAGTTTTGGACATTTTAGAAGAATCAGCCTCTGTTCAACTATTGAACAGCAGGAATTGGTCCTTAAACATTAAAAAAATAAAAAAAAACTAAGCCGAATATTGAATTAATGCTATATTTAGGGTTTAATACTATCGAAAATTAAAAAAAGCTAAATTTGTGCTTGATTGGGATCAAAACGTTCCATATAATATTGCTCTTTAAATCTAAAACGACCCTCTCGGCCCAGTTTTTTGACGTTTTGAAGCAAGTTTTGTCTCAAAAGTTAAAGATAACTTGAGCTAATATATAATACCTTCGATGAAGACGAGGTATCCAACGCCTAAAACAGCCTTGAAGGCCCAAACCTTGGAATTACCACCAGAATGCTCATCTGTAGCTATTAGGTGCATATGGTGTAGCTCTGTATGCCGATCACGCCAAACATTTGGCATTCAAAATATCAAAATATGTTAAAGTTAGTCTCGTTTTTGCAAATACCTTCATTCCAGAAGGATATTGGGTAATTTTCGTGCTCCCTGGCAAATTTAAATTGGCATAGTTCAATTTTTTGTCTTATAAATGGCTTCTTCAAAGTTACTTGGCCATTAAAGATATGTTCTCGCAATATTCGGTAGTCGGTTTTCACGGAACATTTTTTGTCAGTTCATTCTTAATATATACTGCTTGTTTGGTGCCGATATCTTCAGATTATGTGTACTTTTAAAGATAATTCGTGTGTCTTCATGCTCACTGAACAATATCATCTGGAGCATTTTGGCCGTTATCAGCCGCGTATTATTTTTATTTTTAATTTTTTTATTTTACTAGGCCCTCAATATACCATTTAATCATATTCCGCTAAGTTGTTTTATTTTGAAAATATTTAAGGACCATTTCCCGCTGTTCAATTGTTAAACAGGGGCTGATTCTTCTTAAATGAACAAAACTTTTTTTCCAGTGTATCAAAAAAAGTTAATAGTTAACAAAATTAGCTGATATTGTGTCCAAAAAGATTCCATAAAAAAAGTTTGGGTAAAATGCATTACGTGAATTGTGATCCCTAACAAAGTTCTTGCACGAAATAAGCTGCGACATTGAAGAAGTCAATATTTTTAGTTTTTTGTAAATTTAAACATTATTGAATGGAATTGAAAAACAATAAATGATTTTTATATATACTAGAATACTACTTTAAAAAACTGCATTTAAATTTTGTTGATATCTTCTATAGTTTATATGCTACACGTCTTTATAGTTTGGTTGTACCTCTGCACGAAATAAGCTGCGAGCCACTGTATGTACATGCATTTTTGAACAAGTAAGAAGATGTTTATGAATAACTGATATAACATACATATAATAGCTCACGGTAAAACTTCACACATACAGCAAAATTATGTCTATGTATTATGCCTAGGACACGCCCATGTTAATTTCATCAACAGTTTGTATGGAATTTCATCGATGATTCATCAACAACGACGAAGTTTTTTTTGATGTATCGTTGATGAAACGTTGATGACAGGTACTGCCGGACCGTTTATTTTTATCTATATGAACGCAATGTAAAGCGTGGGTGCATCCAAAAGCAAAGGGGTCTGTTTGGGCAGCGGCACACATAATACTGCTTCATCTCATATACACTGCTTTCGTGTTATGCGAGTTCACAGCCGTTAACAGGGATTTTAAATGAAAAAGTGCTGTAAAACTTTAACCTATTTAAATTTTAGTGTTAAACCGGCTGTTATTAAGATAAGTGTTTTGTAACATGAAGCAGATATCTCATGTTTTTATGTTATTCAACACAAAAATATATGTTAATTTTCTATTAACATGGGGCTATGTTAATAGAAAATTACCATATATATTTCCCAAAAAAAAAAAAAAAAAAAAAAAAAATAGATATGGGGTGCTTCAACATACATTTGGGTATAAAAATTATGTTGGGGACGCTCTTAGTTTAGCCACAATAAATATTTAAAGATTAGCCTAATTCCCATACAAAATCGGTAGCAAACACGCACACTGACAAATTATGAATACACAAAATTCAAGAGCCTGTCTGTGTGATCGTCGCGGTACAGTGGTTTGTAAAGCTTAAAATTGTTGTCAAATTGTGCTTTGCGTAAATACTATACAGTGCTGAACTTAAGTGTTGGCACAGTTGCAAATGTCAACATTAAACGTTAGTCCCAGGCGAATGCAGCAATTAAATGATTCAATTTTTTTGTATATAGTTGAATTAAACATTTGTGTATTCATTGGCACTATTTTTTAATACTTTTTTTTAACGACCTTAAAACTATTTAAACTTAAACAAAAAATTAACGTATTTCGTGAAACAAAAGTCTTGGCACAGTTGCCTTACCTTTTTGAATTTTTCTTATTTTAAGCCTAATCTGGTCATTTTTTTTAAGGAATTTGATAAAGGAACTCACCCCTAACCATATTGCGTCCAAAAGTTTTAGAAAAATAAACATTTTTAAGGTTATTTTGACTTTTGTCTGCATTTAAGCATATGCACACAGAAATCAACGTATTTCAGCGAAAAAAAGTCCTTAACAAGTATAATGAAGGCTAATCTTATTACTAAATAGCCAAGGTTATGCAATCTTATCATCTTTAGGCTGTAAAAAAGGTCAACGGAAGCGAAAAAAGCAAAAACCCTATATAAATTAGTGAAATTTTTGAGGTTGAGTACCTATTTTTAAGTTTAAAATATCAAAAAAAAATTTTTGTTTAACTTTTAATTTTGTATTTTATTACCAATGAAATTTCCAACAAAATGAGGTATCAGTCACTTAAATTGGACAAAGGACAACAAAGATAAGTGCTATGTGCTTTGTGATATGTGCTACCGCTTCAGTGCTAACCATAGCGTGCATACAAATTTCTATAGAATCGTCATTTATTAGCCACATGGCAATGTCTTCACTAAGCGACCAGTGGGTATCTCTGCTAATTTTTGTCCAATTGAGATGAGTGATATCTCATTTTGTTGGAAATTTCATTGGTAATAAAATACAAAATTAAAAGTTAAAGAAATATTTTTTGTTAATATTTTAAACTTAAAAATAGGTACGTAACTCCAAAAATGTAACTAATTTATATAGGGTTTTTGCGTTTTTTTCGCTTCCGTTGACCTTATTTACAGCCTAAAAATGATAAGATTTTATAGACTTGGCTATTTTGTAATGAGATTTATCCTTCATTATACTTGTTAAGGACTTTTTTTCGCTGAAATACGTTGATTTCTGTGTGCATATGCTTAAATGCAGACAAAAGACAAAATAACTTTAAAAATGTTTATTTTTCTTAAACTTTTGGACGCCATATGGTTAAGAGTGAGTTCCGTTATCAAATTCCTAAAAAAAAAATGAACAGATTGGGCTTAAAATAAGAAAAATTCAAATAAATAAGGCAACTGTGCCAAGACTTTTGTTTCACGAAATACGTTAATTTTTTGTTTAAGTTTAAATAGTTTTAAGGTCGTTAAAAAAAAGTATTAAAAAATAGTGCCAATGAATACACAAATGTTTAATTCAACTATATACAAACAAATTGAATCATTTAATTGCTGCATTCGCCTGGGACTAACGTTTAAAGTTGACATTTGCAACTGTGCCAACACTTAAGTTCAGCACTGTATATGTCGACACTTTGAATACATTTATGCGTGAAATTTAAAAAAATTACAATTTTACAACGTAAAATACGTAATAATTAACGACTTTTTAATTTTTTTATTTATATTATATATAATTATATTATATTATATATACAATTAAAAAGGACCTTCCATGCCCTTATTTTCGTCAAATGTCAATCAAAAATTGGCCGTGCATAATAAACGAAAAAGAAAAAAAAATAATAATTAATTAAGAATACTTAAAGCAGTGCCGCAGGCATTGTTAAAGTTGACATTTGCAACTGTGCCAACACTTAAGTTCAGCACTGTATATGTCGACACTTTGAATACATTTATGCGTGAAATTTAAAAAAATTACAATTTTACAACGTAAAATACGTAATAATTAACGACTTTTTAATTTTTTTATTTATATTATATATAATTATATTATATTATATATAAAATTAAAAAGGACCTTCCATGCCCTTATTTTCGTCAAATGTCAATCAAAAATTGGCCGTGCATAATAAACGAAAAAGAAAAAAAATAATAATTAATTAAGAATACTTAAAGCAGTGCCGCAGGCATTTTTTTTTTTTTTTTTAAATCGCGCGCGCGATATATAATATAATCTTAATATTGAAATAAAAAAAAATTCAAGTAAAAAGTAGTTAATTACTACGTATTTTACGTTGTAAAATTTTTGTTTTATTTATATTTCACTCATAAATGTATTCAAAGTGTGCAAAGTGTCGACATACACTACTGGACAAAATAATAAGTACATAGGCATGGTGCCACTTTGTTTGGTTATGGCTCCATTCTTTTTGAAGATATGCCTGCCAATTGTTTATATATTGAAAAGTTACAGTATGGCGAATCATTTAAATAAAAAATTAGAGGGGTTTACAGCGTTTTTTTAATGCTATGCTTAAATTTGTGCTGAATGGACGTTTTTGGCCTGGCCAAAATAATAAGTACACCGGTGTTATTTTACAATTTTGAAGTATTTAATCGACAAGTAGGCTCAAAATATATTGTTTTTTTATAACTTCTTACATATTTAACAATGGACAAGTGAAAAAAAAACACTTTAGATGGACCAAATCAAAATTGAAGTGTTTAAGATGACCAATATGCTTTATATCTTCAAAAAAAGAAAAAGTCTTCGGGAAATGATGAAAACCCTCAAACCCCTAATGTATTTGTATTCAGAATACCTTACAATAAAAAGTGCTTACTGGAAAAGCAAGAACCAAAGAAGATATTTTCAGAAACATCGAACAACTGCATCGTCAATATATCAAAAATTAAACCTTCCATGTTCCTCAAGGCCCTACCGCTCAAATTAATCTAATCTAAAAAGGTTCGTCCTACATCTTAAAATGTAGACTTACCAGAATATATACCCTAAAAAGTCCGTTACTTCAAGAAAATAAAAATTCAGGTGGCGCAAAAATATTGTGGAAAATATTTTGGGGTGCTCTAGACCAGATGGGTCGAGAGAGTAAAATATTATTTTATGGAACTCCGAAATAAATATAAATGTGTTTGATAATGACTCCAAACGACATGTTCAAAAAGGGAAAAAGCCCAAAAGGCAAAAAATTTGACGTCCGCTACACATAGAAGTGCCTCAAGCACGGTGGCGGATGAGTAATATTTTGGGGCTATATATCTCGTCATGCCTTTGCCTGAGAAAACAAGGTAACGTTATAAGTTGTCGAAGTCGGTCTACGGACTTAAACCCAATTGTAAACTTATGGGGAGACTAGAAACTTTGTATTTGTGCCTAAATACGTTTCAAAATGCCCAAGTATTGTAGGAATTCTTGCAAAAAGCCGGGTATGAGATTCCAGAGGTGACTCGTCACAAACTTAGTTTTAGTATGCCAAAAAGAATCAACAAATTATTTCAAAATAAGTGTTAATATACTTAATACTATCATACGATTACAACTATTAAGAAAACAGAGGGAAAATTTTAATACGTTACTAGTTTTAGGCTTTGTAGAATTGGTGTACTTCTTATTTTGGTCAGACCAAAAACGACCATTCACCACAAATTTTGAGCATAGCATGAAAAAAACGCAGTAAACCCCTCTAATTTTTTATTTAAATGATTCGCCATACTGTAACTTTTCAATATATAAACAATTGGCAGGCATATATTCAAAAAGAATGGAGCCATAACCAAACAAAGTGGCACCATGCCTATGTACTTATTATTTTGTCCAGTAGTGTATATAGTATTTACGCAAAGCACAATTTGACAACTATTTTAAGCTTCACAAACCACTGTACCGATTGGGAATTAGGTGAAACTTTAAAGATTGATTGTGACTAAACTAAAAGCGTCCCCAACATAATTTTTATACCCAAATGTATGTTGAAGCACCCCCTATCTATGGTTTTTTTTTTTAATTTTTTGGAAGGGGCTCCGTTAATAGAAAATTACCAAATATATTTGTTTTCCTTGAATAATCGGCCTCCCTCTTTTATAAATTCGGTGTACGCCCCTGATAAGAAACGGTGCAAGCACTTCTTAGCGTCATTTGGTTATACATATATACCCTGCAGTACCTGTCATCAACGTTTCATCAACGATTAATCAAAAAAACTTCGTTGTTGTTGATGAATCATCGATAAAATTCCATACAACCTGTTGATGAAATTAACATGGTCATGTCCTAGGCTGTCATCAGTAACAAATTCGTCAATGATTCATCGATGATTCATCATCCTTTCATCAACATTTCATCGATGAAGATTGAGAGCGAAAGAGTGTCTACATATGCATGTCGGCCGCGATATTATGTCGTTTTTCCTTTGGCGAACTTTTGTCACTATGACGCTTATCGCTGTCATATGATCGCTGCTGGCGAAATTATGTCTTTTTTTCTGCGGCAAACTTATGGCGTCCTCAAGTTTCATAAGATCGCGCGTAATTATGTCGTTTGAAAACGGCGAAATTATGGCGGCGGAATTATGTCGCGACCCCCTGCAATCCTGCCGTTTCAGGACGGTTTAGCCGTTTACGAGGAGTACACTTCTCCACTATGAATAAGCATCGGTACAGCCGTTCTTGAGTTATAATAAGTGTAATACTAACACGATTTTCTTTTTTATATAGAAGATTAACCTGATAATAAATATTTTTCTTTATTTCGTCGCATAACAACAGGCTTTTACAAAACGTGGCCCGTATACCGGAGTTTGAACAACTATGGCGTGATATTCTTTATAATCCGAAGAGCTTACATCCAACATTCAACGGAATTTGGCACTTGCTACAAATCAGGACCAGTCGAAGATTTTTGCAATGCCGTCTTTTGCCAGAGATGGAACGAAAAATAAGTTTTCTGGCATCATCTGTAAAGTTTGGCAACCAAAAGAGATACCAGGATTGGTTTCAAGACAAATATTTTGCAACACCTGAATCGCATAGTTTACGTTCCGACTTAATCCGTTTTATCATAAATGTAATCCATCCGACTAATGATATGCTTTGTTCGGATATTATTCCGCGATGGGCGATCATTGGTTGGCTTATCTCCTCGTGTACAAATCCAATTGCTTCGGCGAATGCTAAGTTATCATTGTTTTATGATTGGCTCTTTTTCGATCCTGCCAAAGATAATATTATGAACATAGAGCCTGGAATTCTAGTTATGTACCACTCAATTAGAAATCACCCATTTGTTAGTAGCACACTGTTAGATTTCCTCTGTCGAATAACAAAGAATTTTTATGTGAAGCATGATGACAAAATTCGGATGGGTGTTTACAATTCATTGAAACTAATTTTGGACAAGCAGGTACGGCTATCCATATATGTAATATTGAATGATAATAATAATTTGTGTATATTTCAGGTTATTCCAAATATACAGCCACTTTTTGAATCACCGAAACTTGACAGAGAACTTCGTAATTTAATAAGAGAAAACTTTAGGGAATTTGTGTCGTCACCAGCTACGAACGTGGGCCAAAATGTCGGGTACCCGCTAGTGCATTCAATTCAAACTCCTATTACATTTAAAAAAGAGACAGATCAGCAGCGAACATTACTTGGTGATTACATTTTCCTCAGAGCTAGTAAATAACAGTTGACGGTTTTTCTTTGCCAAGTATGTACGATCTTAGCCGAATAATTATTTCACCTGTTTGTAGTAAAGAACGCTTATATTTTTATTTTTCTGAGCTTCGGTTCAACTTTTAACATTAAAGGAAGTATTTTTTACATTTATATATAAAAACACAGATGTTTTGCCCATCGTTAAATAAATTCACCGATCGGCCTTATGGTAGGCATATATAATAGTAGTTCGATTTTTATCAAACTTACAACGTGATACTAAAATTGTAAATCAACAAAATTTATTTTTCTCGCTCGGTCAGTAAATATTGAAAACAGATAGAAAATGTATTGTATGTTGAGCATGATATGTTGGCTAGTACGAAGGCATCTCTTATTCGTCGCTATAACGGTCAACTGTTTTTGGGAAGCTCTGCATGTGCTATAACAAAAATTAAAATGGTATATACTTATCTTTATGTATTTATAAACAGAACATGTTGATCTGCCCATTATTGGGTTTAGTCATAATAATGCAACAGTCGCAACATTAGTGGATGATGATACCAAAGCAACAACGACACCGACAACGGAGCTGGAAAATGTATTTAGCGACGAGGAAGTTGAAAGTGTGGGGAAAATTTACAAGAACGAGGAAAACACCGATGATGATGATGACTTGCCACTTTCAAAGGTACAAAAATCATGTAAATGTCTTTATCTATAAATAGTTTTATAATACCTTTTTTTGCAGGTTAGATTAAAAGAAAAACCAAAAGTTGACCTAACTGAAGCAATAGCTGAATCATTTGACATATTTGTTACAAAACGAAATTCATTTACATGGGAGGCCTTCTTGAAAGATTTTCGACCTTTGCCAGCTTCAGCTTTTGAAGAGTATCAGTTAAATTATGTGATCTCAAATACAGTTTTAATTCTGCGCGAGACTTTACCACCTCATCAGAATATTTTCTCCGAAAGCAAGACTGATGAACGGTGCTTGGCGAAGAGTATAAGCTATCCCCTTTATGGTTTGTTCCGTTTTCTTTATGAAAACGATGAGAAAATCAAAAAACCATTTCAAACATTATTGTCGGAAATATGCGAGCGTGTACCAGAAACGGGATATTTACTTCTATATTTTATGAAAATTCATTGTAAGCTACAAACCCGCAAAAATTCTCAACAATCATATCAGTTCAAAACGAATATCTATCGACAAATATGCGATGCCACAGATAACAAGATAGGTAATTGCCTGGTACGAGACCTCGATCTACTTGAGCAAGAAAACACAGCTATCTACTTGTGGCTTCTACCTGACATTTACAGAGAGTTCAAATCTATAGCTACGAATAACACTGAACTTTTGCGGATAACACTGCGCTGTATAGATGCTAAAAATGTGCGCGACATAATATATTCAGTGGCTCAAGGAAAGCTTACAATATTTAAACAAGATGGCCTGATTGATTGTATTAGAGAAAGTCTGGATTTTGAGACCTACGAACAGTTCTGCCTTTGGCAACTAGTTCAAGCTCACGATGTGCCCTTAAAAAGTATCCAGGTATGATCTAGTAGCATAGATTAACTTATGTTGACATATATATCTATACCAAGGGTCGGCAGCGTCCTATACACTATGCATAGGAATAAATTTCAGGCAGTGCTGTCGATACATGTCCATTGTAAGCGCTTCGTGTTTGTTCGGGATTCTGTTAGGCTGACCTAACAAACTTCGGACCTATGTAAAAACAACATCGCATATATATTTTCAGGTGCCGCTGCGGCAGAGAAGCTGCCGAGTAGGGACTTATAAAAATGTTCAACTGTTACGAAATCAAACACAAAACCAACTAAAAAGCTTTTGCTTGAAAGATAACGGTTTTTGAAGCGGTACATGATTCCAAATGTGCATTGGGAAGCGAGCATCAGTTGACAAAGTTTAGTCTGTTCAATTGCATCTCTTTATCAGTGGGAGCACCAAAATTTTTTTTTCATAGTCATTAAGGAATTTTTACCTTACCTTCGAACACGAAAATATTTTATTTAAACTATTATAATTTTGATCAGAAGTTTGCAACGCAATGAAGAAATCATCTCCGACCCCATAAAGTATATATATATTCTTGATCAGCATCATCAGCCGAGTCGATCTAGGCATATCCGTCTGTCTTACGGTTTCTACGCAAACTAGTCTCTCAGTTTTTGAGCTTTCGACCGAAATTTTCAGCATAGTCTTATTTCTTTAGCAAGCAGTATACATATGTCGGAACGGCCGAAATCGGACCACTATATCCTATAGCTGCCATAGGAATAAAAGCAAAATTAATGTAAAAAAAATTATAACTTCTCTGTTTTTTAACGTACTTCAATTACTATCGAGATATATCGGTTTCTTACGGTTTTAGAATGACGGCTTTAATTTCATTAAGAGAAGACAACTATATCATATAGCTGCCATAGAAGCGGTCGGTCGACTTATAAGAACATGTACTATTCTAATTCAAAAAAAATACATAAAAGAAGTTAGCTATATGGGGATCATTCCTACTAATTTTGATGAGAAAGCGAATTTTCGGAGATATGTGTTGTACCCCGAAATATCTCGAGCTATACGGCCTGAAGTGACTATAAAAATCGTAAAAGCCATTAAACTTGTATTAAAAAAAAAAAATTATTTAAATTCTAAATTCTTAATTGTAATATTTAGAACCATTTTGTCAGGGCAAAGTAATTATCATATCAAAATACTTTTCCAACGACATATAGCACGTTTCTGTAACTTTAGTCGTTCAGAAGTTATGGGCGCGAGAAAAATTCCTGTTTTCCCGCCAAAGTAGTGGAAAAAGCAACAATTAGATTAAAAAATTAAATTTTATTCCATTGTGCACGTCCTAAATATGACTCTACATGATTTTTTACATAAATGTATGTATAGTGCATATAAAAGGTTAGGTATATGGGATCTTTGCTACTAATTTTAATGAGTAATATCTCGAGAAAGCGAATTTTCCCAGATATGTGTTATATACCAAAAGTTGAGCCATCTCAAGGGCTGACTGCTTATCAGTCAAGAGTTTTCGTGCTGTCAAGTCACTTAACATTTGAACAGCCATAAGTTGCTCTAACACTTCTGACAAATATGGTAAAATGGAGATTGGCCTGTAGTCTTTAGCATTTTTAGGGATTGGAATTATTTTGGCTAGTTTCCAGGAGTCAGGAAATATGGATTTAGTCAAGGCTGTATTATAAATAAAAGTTATGTAAGGCAATATTTTCGGGAATAACAGCTTGATGAATTTTGGGTTCATGTCGTCGACTCCAGTAGCGTTTGATTTAATTTTTAACATTGATTCAATTATGTCACATTCAGATACACACGAAAAACTAAAACTATTATAGCATTATGACACTGTATTAAAAACTTCATTAATTGGCGCATTAATTAGAAGCTTGACAGCAACCATAGGGTTTTGCCTAAGTGCGAGCAAGACGACTATACGGCACTTTCAATGAGAGATTTAATACATTAATTGCTCATTACTTGAAAAACTTATCGGTTTACCGAAAAAAATACGAGACAAAAAAATGAGTTCGATAGAATATACCGTCTGTAATTCATTAAATTGTATCTAAAAAGTATATTAATGTCTCATTAGACAAAACGGTCTCACAGAATATATTGGTTTTTGCTGAAGGCTTGCCATAATTTTCAGCAACTATACTGCACAAAAGCAAGATAAATGCACAAAATAAATAAGTTTTCAGTGGCATGGGTTTTCCGCCGTGAAATGGTGTAATTATTATGAATTAACTAAATCTATGTACACGAGCGGGTGTAATAGTCAGTGTAAGGGCGTTCATATTAATTTCTGCAGGAGTGTTTGCACGAGGACTTCAGAAATTGATAATTATGTACTGCGAATTCTGGCCATTGTTATTGTTTACCTTTTAAATTAGTCTGACCGTAGTCGCAGTACGAAAAAAATCCGAACCAAAAAAGACATATATTTGTCTCTTTCAAGGTTCTAAATTAGAATTTAGAACTTCTAATGAAGTAGCTAATTAATGAAAACTTGTGCCCTGTATCATAGCCGTATTATCACAGTTTCTATCGATATTTGTTGGTACGTAGGCTGCTATATATATTTCTGGCCTAGGCAACACTAAGTGTTGTTAGGTGGAATCTGACATTTCCATTGAAAAGTTCGACATTTTTAAGCATAAACGTACTCAGAACGGTTTGACGTACGACTATCATTTGTGTTGTTTACAGTTACTTAAAAAAATCAATTTCGCAAAAAAATGGAATTAACTCGTGACTGCGTGCGATCATTTTTCACAACTTTCGGCGTGGATTATCACGACAAGAGTGCAGCGATGAACTTAAATCTTTGTATGACTATGAAGCACCATCCTATAGCACTGTGAAAAACTGGTACAACGAATTCAATCGTGGCCGACGCTCCCTCAAAGACGAATTCCGCGAAGGTCGTCCAAAAACAGCCGTTGTGCCAGAAAACATCGATGGCGTACGTGAACTAATAATGCAAGACCGTCATGTGACATACCGTGAGATAGAGGCATCCCTAGGCATTTCTTCCACCAGCATACATTCGATATTGCATGAGCACCTGGCTGTAAAAAAGGTTTGTTCTCGTTGGATCCCGCACAATTTGACAATCGCTCAAAAGAAGGCTCGTGTGGATTGGTGTAAAGAAATGCTGAAAAAATACGATCGCGGTGCTTCAAAAGACGTTTATAAGATCGTCACAGGTGACGAATCATGGATCTATGCGTATGAGCCCGAAACAAAACAGCAATCGACCGTGTGGGTCTTCCAAGACGAGCCAAATCCAACGAAAGTTGTTCGTGGAAGAAGCACTTCGAAGCAAATGGTCGCCTGTTTCTTCGCAAAAACTGGTCATGTGGCTACTGTTCCTCTTGAGCAACGTAGGACGGTCAATTCTGATTGGTACACCACCATTTGTTTGCCTGAAGTCTTCGGTGAAATTCGAAAAACGAACAAGGGAAGACGAATCATTGTGCACCATGACAATGCGAGCTCTCACACATCGGCTCAAACCAGCGCCTTTTTGACTGGCCAAAACGTCGAATTGATGGGTCATCCGCCGTACAGTCCTGACTTGGCACCAAATGACTTCTTTTTATTCCCTCACATCAAGAAGAAAATGCGTGGTCAACGATTTTCGTCGCCAGAAGATGCTGTTGAAGCATTCAAAAACCATGTTTTTGAGGTGTGTCAATCAGAGTGGAAAAAGTGCTTCGAAAATTGGTTTGAGCGCATGCAAAAGTGTGTAAATCTTGATGGAGAATATTTTGAAAAACAATAAAACTATTTTCCTTAATAAATATTCGTATTTTCATTATTAGGCCAGAAATATATGTAGCAGCCCACGTATAGCCCGTTTCTGTAACTTTAGTCGTTCCGAAGTTATGAGCGCGAGAAATTTCCTGGTTTCCCGCCAAAGTAGCCGGAAACGCAAAAAATAGATCAAATTAAAAAAAAAAAAAAGTTAAACGTATAGTGCATGTAAAAGGTTAAGATATATGGGATCTGGCTATTAATTTTAATGAGTAATATCTCGAGAAAGCGAATTTTCCCAGATATGTCTTATATACCAAAAGGTGAGCAATCTCAAGGGCTATATATCCTTAGTAAGTATCAAAATTGATAGAGCCATTTTTTAAACAATTTCAAAAACTTAAAAAATAAAATTGTTTTAATTATAAATTTTTAAATATTGTATTAAGATAAATTATGTCAAGGCAGAGCTACTTTCATTTTAAAATACCTTTCTATCGGCATAACACCTTTCGGCATATAATACCTTTCTATTGGCATTTAGTCGTTTAGAAGTTGTGGGCGCGGGAAAAATAGCTTTTTTAGCTCTTTTTCTGACAAACTAGCGGGAAAACCAAAACGTGGTAGAACAAAAGTTGTTCAGTTCGAGCTGTTAAATAAAATTAAAGGGCTTCCAGGACTCTAAACCAAAAAAATCGACAGACCCACAGACAAACAACAGGACAAACATTTTCATTTCGGAATGGCTGTTAAAATCTTGTTTTTTTGAATATTATTTGAACGGATCGGGATGATTGAGGTGTCATGCGACGCGCATTTAAAGCTTAATCACAACAACGTTAAATTAAAATTATATTTTTGGGATTTTTGCTCCACCGGCCCTAACAGCTCCAATATTAAAAATATTCAATTTCGCACTTTCACTCCCATTTCGTCCGAACTATTCCGTTTTTATAAAAACTTAGTATGCAGTTTCAAAGAGGATTATAATACCTATCGATCAAAATATAAATGGTTCTGACTTTCGTAGCAGATTTTCAATTCTACGGCCCTATATAGTAGTCTCCTTGCGCACCACAGTCTCGGTGATCATCGTCTCTACATCGTCACTGATCATCGTCACTACCACTGTTTGCCTAATTTTTGTATTTGATAGTAATTATATAGACATAAATTTTATTACAATTATGTATTAAATTTTTGCTTTAGGACCTATTGCCAGAATTGGAAGCTGGAAATCACCCCGAAGCACTAAGCCATTTTCTGTTACTATTAAAAAACGAAGAGCCAACCAATGAAATAATTCGGCTAATTCTCAGTAGAGAATCAAAATCGCGGGGAGATCCATTTGTAACGTCTGCTTTAAGGTAAATTAATTACTTTAAACTATTACTATCTTACACTATATTTGATATATATAATATAATCAGGTTTTGGTATCAGCGGTATGAAGAAAAATTGTCTGAAATCATAGCGTCTCTTCTTACATCCAAATATCCCAGTTCATCTCCCAACAAAAGAAAGCGACCGTCCAAGGGTACTTCCGTTGTGACTAGTACACCTTCTGCTGATCAAGTGCGTTTACTAGCTTTATTTCAGTTTAGTAAGATTTATTTTATAGTTAATGTCGTGTCTTTAAATGGTAGGTACTACACCATCTAGAACATTATAGACGAAGCTGCAGGCACGGAACTGGAACTGGTCTTTATGTCCATGATATGATGCAGCGTGCGCTGCAAGCGGCCTACTCGCACAGCAATGAGAGCACGAAGGTAGCTATCGTCATAAATGTAAAATATAAATTGTTTATTATTTATCGTGCTTACAGAAACAATTTAGCGACCTTTTCGCTCTGGCAGCGGAAGACGAAACCACAGCCGTCGGCCGACGAGGAGGCAGTGGTCGTGGACGAAAGCAACCAGTCGGTAAAAAAGATAGTAATAATCACTCGTCAAATAAAAAGAACTCGGAACTCGTTAAAACAATATACTCATCCGATGAAAACTCGAGTGAGGTTGGTCTAATTCACATATCAAGCCCCATTATATTAATAACAAGACTTTTTTAGGAGGATTGGTCAAAACAAAAAATGACCCAGGCGGCAAAGAAACGTAAAAAAGCTGTCAATGATTCGGACTGACAGTGTGAATATGAGTCGCAGATTTCATGTTACTTTGATGAAAAAAAAAGTTAGGCAATTAATATGGTTTTGTTTTTTTTTTTTTACGCAATTAGGCCAAGCGCACACTGGCGGCTGAAACAGGAACTTACTGCTGAGCTTATCAGAGAGCTGATAATTTCGGAGCATTTGAGGGAGTTGAAAGCAGCTTTAACTGTGCGCGCTTTCATACAGACGTTCGTTTTTTCGAGCGCATATAAGCTCAACAGTAAGTTAAGTATTCAGCCGCCAGTGTACGCTTGGCCTTAAATAAGTTATATGCGGCTAAAGATTTTTGTAAATTTACTAATTTGTAAACAAAATTTCAGTCATTTGAATGTTAAAATTGTAACGTTATACTTTCGATTTTAAATAAAATAAGACCATCTTATATACTGTAAAATTTGCTTTTTAACATTTAAGAGTCAAAAATTAAAAGAAATTCGTATTATTCTGCAGTGCGCTATCTCCAGTTGATCCAAGGCTCTATCTGCGAGACTATTGCTCTGTTCGACATAACCCTCTCAATCGGAAATATAAGTGGGGTTTAAGGGGAGGGTAGGGTATTCAATATTTTTTTTACGTGCTTTTTAAATTTTTTTTTATGAATGCCCAACATACTAAGAATATAAAGTCAAAATTTGACATCGATCGGAACAAAAATAACGAAGTAATGGGTAGTTGAACGGAGGTCATTCTATGTTCGATATATGGGCAGCCAAAACTCTAAAGTGTTCTCCTGAAAAGTGTCATTTTCAAAGCAGGTGTACACGATTACTCAAAATCTACTTGACACAGCTTTTACAACTAATTTTCAAGGTATCACCGTCGGCGTTTTTTAAATTTTATTTTAAATTATATTTTTTATTTAACAATTAAACTTTATATTTTAGTTAAAATTTGTATTTTTGACTTCAAACTTTCATGAAAAATCGAAACAAAAATGAAAAAAGAAAAACTCCACTGTGATACATCGGGAAAATTATCTTTTAACTAATGCATTTTAGTTTTTATACCTGTACATATTTTACAGTAAAACATTTTTAGAAAAATTGTATAAATGTTACTTTATTATATGTTATTTAAATTAATAAACTAGATTAAGCCGTTTCGCCGCAACACAACCCGAAGATTCATACCATATTGGGACTGTTATGGAGAATAAGTCTGATCGGCCAGCTTAGAAAGTCCACTGCTTTCGCAAGGCGCATTTTCGACGGCTGAATAATTTCATATCTGACTTTGATTGGTCCGATCTCTCCATATGCACTGACATGGTGGGTGCCATGGATATTTTTTACAATGCTATGAATTCCTTTTTTACAGAATGTGTTCCGCTATACTATTCGTCAATCTCAAATAAGCCTCCCTGGTTTAGTAAAGAGTTGACTCGCCTCAAAAACATTAAATCCAATCTCTATTCTAAATTTAAACGTAACGGTTCCCAAGCTGTCCATTCTCGTTATTTAGCGGCTCGGTAAAAGTTTACCGTGCTTAACGCGCAGTGTTATAAAAACTATTTAACTCGTTGTAGGGTTCAGTTCACGCAGAACCCAAAACAGTTTTATAATTTTGTCAACACTAAACGTAAGCCAATTATACAACCTTCCTCTCTTTCATTTGAAAATACGACAGCAAACAATAATTAAGCAATCGCCGATCTTTTTGCTCAGTTTTTTCATACTACTTATTCTCAGTCATCCGATGCAAACTAGACCTATTCTTATAACATGCCCAAATCAAAGCTAATCTGTAGTCCTAGCTTAAACGAAAGCTCCCTTCTTTTGGATCTCGACGGAATACCAGGCTGTGTGCTTAGGTATTGTGCCGAGGCCCTGTGCAGTCCGCTTCTAAAATTGTTTACCTTATCCTTAGAAAGATCCCAATTTCCCCTTATTTGGAAGGAATCATTCGTCATTCCTCTCCACAAAAAAGGTAGCAAAGTGGATGCTAACAACTATAGAGGAATCTCTAAGTTGTCAGCCATCCCAAAACTTTTCGAAAACGTAATTACTCCCCATTTGCAGCACCTGTGTAGATCAGTAATTTCTCCATGCCAACATAGATTTGTTAAACGAAGATCAACGACAACAAACCTTCTGGAGCTCGCTTCTTTTATTATAAGGGGCTTTCCTCAAAATTTACAGACAGATGTGATCTATACTGATTTCAGTAAAGCATTTGACTCCGTTAATCATTCCCTTCTTATTAGGAAACTCGACTTAATGGGTTTTCCTGTCGATCTTCTTAGATGGATCTCAAGTTACCTGGCAGGACGCAAAAGGTCCTCTTTAAAAACAACTTGTCGAATGTTCTCCGGGTGACCTCTGGTGTCCCGCAAGGGAGCCACCTTGGTCCCTTACTTTTTACATTATTTATTAACGACTTGCCCAAAGTATTGACTAACTCAAGAGTACTCATGTACGCTGACGACGTTAAACTTTGCGTGCAATATAAGGACGGCGCTAGCCAGTCAGGTTTACAAACAGATCTTAATAACTTTCAAAAATGGTGCACTGCAAACTTATTAAACCTAAATGGCTCCGAATGCAAGCTGATGACATTCTCACGTATCTCTCCCAAGCTTGCAACCTATATGCTGAACTGCCGCTCTCTGGAAAGGATCACTCTAGTTGACGATTTGGGTATCCGCTTGGATCCTTAACTGGTGTTTATTGATCATATCTCGAGCATTGTGAATAAAGCCAGGGGTGTGCTTGGATTTATTAAACGGTGGTCGAAAGAATTCGATGACCCCTACGTCACGAAGAATTTATACATTTCATTAGTTCGTCCTATTTTAGAATATGGATCTTGCGTTTGGATTCCTCAGTGGGACGTCCACAGTAAACGTATTGAGTCACTTCAATAGAACTTTTTACTTTTCGCTCTTCGTGGCTTAAACTGGGATGCAAACCTTAGGTTGCCCTCTTATTCTACTAGACTTCTCCTAATTAACCTACCCTCCTTAGCAAACCGTAGAACGATGCTAGGCATTGTCATTATGTATAACCTGATCCGTGGTGACGTGGAAAGCAGTGATCTATTGGGTCAGTTGAATTTCCACGTACCATGTAGAACCACTAGATCCTACCTGCCTTTAGTTTGCCCCCCTGCAGAACATCATATGAAATGCATGAACCCTTTAGAGTATTATGTGCAAATTATAATGATTTGTACAAAATTACCTCATCTGTAGATAGTCTTCCTAAACTTAAAACATTAATCTTATCCCAGTTAGTACACATGCAAGATAGCAATCGAGCTGCCTGATAGTAGTCTATATTCCTCGCATTCTTTTACCTATACTTTTCTTTCGCGTCTATTAACACCTAACCCTAACAAGCACGTGCTTGGTTTCGAGGGGCCACTTGAGTGTACTGACCGTAGTGCATCAATGTCCAACAGAACAACATTCATCCCAGCAACTACGGAATTTTCAAAATGATCAACAATGGTAGCGACGAGGACAAATGGTCAAGCGATCTGATGAAAAAATGTCACATGATGATGTTAATGATGACACTTATTATTATTACATCGGCCTGGTTGCACCGCGACCAGATGTTAGGTCTTTTGTGCCGGCCTGTAGGATTAGGGTAGAGCCTCTTCATCTAGGCTTTTGATAAAGGAGAGCACTTTGGCGGGGTCTGTCTGTTACCAAATCCTGTAGGGGGGGATAAGTTCACCTCCTAGTTGTTGAAATCGACGTCTGATTAGCGAGGGGCATTCACATAGAACATGTTCTGGTGTTTCTGGCTCCATCTCACAGAATCTGCATGTGTCGATTTCTGAAAGATTTCATTTCTTAAGGTGATACCTTAGGTTGCAATGACCCCTTAGGTAGCCTGTTAGAGTGCGAATTTCACTCTCTTTTAAATTGATGATGCGCTTAGATCGCGACATCTGGGGGACGAGAAATTGTTTGGCTTGTATCAGCCCTGCACTGTCGGTCCAGTGGCGATTTATCTCCTTTTTCTCCCATTTCCTGAGCAGTTCTCTTTTGTGTCCTTTCGAAAGTCCACAGAACGGTTCAGGGCAGATTAGTGGTGTCATCACCCCGCGTTTAGCTAGGGAGGCTGCCACTTCGTTTCCTATATGGCCTTCATGCCCTGGCACCAAACCCACCGTTAAGATGTTCTTGGAAGCAAGGGCGTTCAGCTGCTGGAAGCAGATCTCTACAAGTCTGGAGGAGATCGTGAAGGATTTCAGCGCTATGAGCACCGCCTGACTGTCAGAGAAGATGTAAATCCAAGCGCCTTGCATTTTCCTGCGAAGGCATTCACGAGCACAGATTTCTATGGCGTGTATCTCTGCTTG
This sequence comes from Drosophila rufa, assembly GCA_018153105.1. Classification (NCBI taxonomy): domain Eukaryota; kingdom Metazoa; phylum Arthropoda; class Insecta; order Diptera; family Drosophilidae; genus Drosophila; species Drosophila rufa. The sequence goes on along the minus strand of JAECXS010000003.1, from coordinate 491,967 downwards.
GAAAATGGTGGGAGACTTTCCCATGGCTATGGACTTGTTGAACCTTGGTCCAAAAATACCAGCCCCGGTGTCACCGTTTTCCAGTTTCGACCCGTCAGTGTACCACGTTTCTGATCCACTGGGCAGAGATATTGATTTTGTATTCCAATCGTGTCCGGTGTGCAAGACTACAGAGAAGTTTCTTTGGAAAACAAGTTTAGGTTTCTGTTCGTCAGTTACGCGCAGAATGGGCTCGTTTGTTAGGGGTTCGAGAACCCGTAAATGCCCGGTAAGATCACCACTTTTTATGACAGTGATGTTTTGAAGGCGAAGTGCCCCCAGGCAGGCCTCCTTTTGCAGGGTTATGGGTAGAGGGGGTATAACAGTTATGACTCCAAGTGCTGCAGTGGGGCATGTCCGGATGGCTCCAGTGATGCCTATGCAGACCAGTCTTTGTATTTTGGTAAGTGCTGCCGCAGCTGTCTTCTGGGTAGATGTCGTCCACCAAGCAAGAGATGCATAGGTTAGAATCGGTTTTACCACAGTGTTAAAAGACCAGTAGATCATTTTGGGACTTAGGCCCCATGTTCTACCGAAAAGCCTATTGCAAGCGAAATATGCTCGGGTGGCTTTATTTATTGTCTTTTAGAGGTGTGAATTCCAGTTGAGCTTGGAGTCAAGTATAACTCCTAGGTAGTTGGCTTCAACCGAAAAGTCAATGGTGGATCCATTTAGGGATGGTCTAGTTAGAGAAAGAGACCTTTTCCTGGTAAATGGAACTAGAACAGTTTTAGACGGGTTTATGGACAGTCCTTTGTCCTGACACCATCTGCTGGCTATATTTAGGGCTTGCTGCATGCGATCCGAGATGGTTTGCTCATGCCAGCCCACTATATAGATGACTAGATCATCAGCGTAGCATTGAGTGGGGAATCCTAAGTTGTTGAGCTCATACAGTAGCTCGTCGATGACCAGAGTCCACAAGAGAGGAGAGAGTACTCCCCCTTGGGGGCACCCCCTTGTGGCTGTGATTGAGGTCATGGTTCCTCCTAGGTCTACAGTTAAGATTCTGGATTTGAGCATTTCCAGAATCCACCTAATGATAGGTGTGGAGACATTTTTACGTACAAGAGAGGCACGGATAGCCTCATATAACGTGTTGTCGAAAGCTCCTGAGATGTCTAGAAAGGCACCTAGTGCTATTTGTTGAGCGCCAATGGCCTTTTCAATGGTCGTTGGGAACAGCCCTTTTGATCTTACGAACTTTTTGTTCGCAGCTAGCGTGATATGCCGATTCAATGTTTGTGTGAAGCACAGTAGCTTCACGCTCTAGCTCGCCTATTGATAGTATCGGACGGGTGGAGCAGTCTCTGGATTGCTCAAGTTCGAAACAGAAAAGATCCCAGTTTGTGTTTTTGGGATTTCTAGTAACAAGGCTACATTGCACGGCACATCCTATATCAAATCGGATGTGCTGGTGATCAGACATGGTGATCCCACTCGCAACGTGCCAGTTTGAGACAGCTGACAACATATTCAGACTACAGAGAGTTAGGTCAAGGACTTCCTCTCTGATCGCGTTAATAAATGTAGGCTCGCTGCCCTGATTTAGTAAACCTACGTTATTACTAATAATGTACTCAAGAAGGTACTCACCTCTTTTGTTGATATCACTGCTCCCCCAGACCGTGTGATGCGCATTGGCATCGCAGGCGATGATCCACCGGAGCCGGTTTCGCTGGCAGTGCTCAACCAGGGCACAAGTAGCCGCCGGAGGCACCTCGTCAGTGTCACCGGGTAGGTAGGCGGAGGCCAGGACTGCCTCCTGTTCGCCGTGGGCAGTGGGTATTTTAAACCAAACTGCCACCAGGTCCTCAGTGATGAACTGTGATAGGGGAACAAATGTTAAATTTTTGTTAATTAACAACGCCGCTCTAGGGCGAGGTTGGTCGTTTGCATAAAGCAGCTTACCGGATGGGGTGTTTAGCCCCAGGACACGCCCGGCATTTACCCATGGCTCCTGGATAAATGCTATGTCCATTGTAGCAAACCTCTCACAAAGGACGTCTGATGCGGCCTTTGCATGATGGAGGTTTGCTTGGAGACATCTTAGGTGTCTCCGGGTGTTGGGGAGAGTGGGGAGAGGGGGACAGGGCATTAGTCCGCCCTCTTGCGGCCTCTAGCCGCCATCTTCCGGCCTCGGTTCGTGCGCAGAAGGGCCTCTTCCTCAGGTGTGCGCCTCACACCCTTGTTGACACGCCCTGTTCCACGCGTGACGCGCCCATATAGGGGAGAGCGCAGGATTTTCCGCGTCGATGCGGGCTCTTGGGCAGCTGTGGTGCCACAAGCCTCGTTGCTGCTGGATTCTTTGAGTTTGCCGTCAGTGGCATTCTGCGGCGCAGGTTCAGCCTTGTCCGACAAGATGGCCTTGGAGCAGGTGGGCTCCTCCGCTGCTAGAGCAGGAGCCACCGCCTGTGCCTTCGGCTGCGCGCTGGCCTTTGGCTTAAGAGTAGCCGTGCCCCACGCAAAGTGGAGCTGGTACGCCAGCGACTTCATCTTGTCGGCCGATACTGGGTCCAGCGCAATTGTGATGACGGCCATGTACTGCCTCATCTCTCGGTGGAAGACTCGCCAGTCTCCCACGCGCAGGCCGCTGTTTTGCCCCTCGACGAGCTTCAGGCTCTCGTCCGTCTTCATGTCCGCATTTGGAAGCGGAAAGTATCCGATGAAGACAGCGGCACGTGGAGCCTCTGCTTCAGGGACCACCTTGATGTGGGCGTCCTTCCACAGCCGGAGCTTTGGTACCTCTGTACCACATGTTACCGCCATCCATCCAGGGCGGAAGGTGCAGCCGGAGAACAGCGGCTTCACAGAGCCGTGACTCAGCTCCATCACCCTCGATAGGATCACGGACTGAATGCGGTGGAGCTGTTCCGTAGTAAGGAGGCTTTCAGGGTAGTTGGCCGGGAGTATTGCCATCTTCATGGAGCTGGCAACATTTCTTTAAGAGGCCATGACACCGACTTGGGATTACTGCTCCTGTGTTGGCTGCCCAGCCGCTGCTGCGGTTGTGGAGGCTGTTGGAGCCTCCGTGGCCGGCAATACATTTGCAGGATCACCCTTCGTCAGGGCACTAGGTTCCACGGTTTTGAACATGGCCCTCTTAGTCGACACCACTTCTGGGGTCGTGTTGGCCGATCTACCTCTTTTGCTGGCTGTAGCGCCACTCTTGCTGGGTATAGCCCTTCGAGGGTCCATAGGCTTTCGTGCGAGCCTTTTGGCCTCCTCCATGGGTATGCCGTTCGCAAGGTGTCTGCGCAGCCTCTTCCTTGCGGCGCCCGATAACGCGATCCGCTTTGGTTTTTCATCCTTTGGGGAGGCGAGGGTTTCTTCCTCTTCCTTGGTGATGCTGTCGGTAACAGAGCTTTGTGAACAAACGTCCATAGCATCTTCAGGCTCCCGGATGGGTTCGATTTGACTCGATTTGGGGCTGCTAGAGCACCCTGTTTCGTAGTTTCGGTAGTATCCATAAGATGGTCCCACGAGTAGTGAGGAAGGAAGTATCCCCCGGGGTAGAGCCTCTACCCCGGATCGGGCACTTATACGACCGGAGGTGCCAGGTATCCGGAAGCCACCGTTAAAAGACACACTAACGTAGTGCCATTCGTCACAGGGGCACGGTACGGTAACACCGGTGATTACGGGTTTCTTCGAGTTGTCCTCTCTAGATCCGCCATATTTAGTCTAGAGCAGGGGCACCTCGAGCAGGATGTGGTTCTTCACCACGTATGGTAGGTCTGCAGTAGTCGGCATGTCAGCTTGGCGCGGCGACAGGCACACACGCTTCGCTGCCCAGCCTTAGCCCCCCAAGCTGGCCATGCTACTGATCCTTCCACTAGCAATGGGACAACCAATAACTGTGACTCAGTTTTCAAATCAGCCCGAAATATACTACGAACAAATCGGTACTTCCAGAATGGCAGTTTCAGAATGGACCATTATTGTGTACTACGACTTGATACCATATTGGATATAAGTGTTCAGAGCAAACGCAAATGCCTGTAACTCCATATTTGAGCATTTTCGACATTTATATGGCGAGTTTTAAGCAGGAAATGATCTGATTAACAATTCGCGACAGCGCAGATCACTTTTTGATATAGTCGAAAACGTGGCGCACTCATTATTTGGCGTGCTTGATTCCAACTATGCAGAAGGAATGACCAAGGTCATAAGCGAAGTCAAATCGAACGATGATGTGCTGATGATGCTGCTCAAGAATCAAACGACTGTTCTTGATCCTACTATAAATGCAGTGAGAAAGAGCAATTCAGCCAACGACAAACGAATCAGAACGCTAGAACAACAACTAGCAACGATCAATAGAGAGAAAGGCAAATACGAAGACGACTATCTACAGCAAGCCTTCATGATCCTAACAGCCCAGCTAACTCTGCTGGCGACGGCGATGCAGCGGATTCATAATGAGATAGCTGGCGTCCTTACTGATGTTCGCCGCCGAATCATAAATCCCATGCTAGTATCTCCTCAGCAACTGAGAGATCAACTGATCAAATTCGAGATCATCTTCTGCCAGATCAAATGTTATGTTAAATGGTATCATCAAAAAATGCTATCCAGCTCTACCTAATCATGCACGCTGAAGGCACAACACCGATCATGTAATCTTCAAGATTACATTACCTCTGGTATCCACGGCGCAGCAGGAAGGAAGGAAGCATCATCCCCATCCCGGCGTGGAAGGCAGGAAGCTGGCATAGATTCAACATCAAGACATATCATAGCCCTCAATGACCATAGAGATCAATTCATGGGATTGACTGAAGACAAGTTTGAGTTATGTCTAAAAGTGATGCGAGATGCAATCAGAGATAAGAACATCAGCTTTTAAGCAGAATTCATTAATCTTTCATTCTGCATACTTGATTTTGTTGTATTATGCTTCCCCATTCTCCTACCAGGGTCGAAACTAAAATTTTCAAGGGGTCTTATAATTCTGGTAAGCACTGTAGCTACGTTTAGCGCAGATAATCAGTGTGAATTTCAGTTATTTAACAACAAGACTGAAACACTTGGGGTGTTCCCTATACGTCTAACTGACTAACTGACTGAATTTATCAAATTAAAAAATCGAATAGGAGACAGCTGTCCCATACAAATTGAAATTTTCGATAAAGTCAGTCAGTTAGCAACCCGGAGGTGGCTGAAAATATCGTCTAACTGACTGAAAATATATTTAGGTCAGTTGCGTTGTTATAACCTACTCTGATAACTTATATGCACCGTCTCCAGCGATCCATTGATGGTCAGCAAAAAAAAAGATACGACATGGTATTTAGAGGAGAATTTTGAAAAATTCGGCTGTCGTGAACGCTGCCTGCCCACCGAACTACCAAGTGTCGAATCAATTTTCGATGGTGGCAACCAGCGGAGTAGATCGCTTCCGGATCTTCTGTTGGCTTCTCCGCCAGCGGAATTTGGCTGCCATCGACATACCCAATGCCAAATGGTAATTTGTTCCATGATTCACGACTGCTTACAAAAACTGCTTACCACACACACAAACATTGTTTTTAAAATTTTGACAGATCGGCGTCGAACCCTTTTAACCGCTTCTTGGCCGTCAAATTTGACAGATCGCTGACCGAGAGCGACAGTTGTCTGGGACGACTTGCTGGCGCCTTTAACTTTCAAAAACTTTTGGTGCAGAATAAAACACGTTCGGGCTTAACAGCTTTTTATTTTAAAAATGTAAAACTTCCAAATCGTAAAATATATGTAGCTACATGTCGAAATTTATAGACATGTGTGAGTCGTTCCTTTATTAATAACCCGATTGTTCATTGACAGTTCCAACCCGTTCAGACATACTTACTACCTGCAATAAAAAGAAGACTATCTGTAATAAGTCATTCAGATAGATCTAAAACTGTGGAGAAAAGTTTGCAAGATAACGGACAGACAGAGGGAGTTTTTCGAGTTTAAATGTTTGTTTAGTACACGTTCTCAAAACGGAGCTTTGACTCTGACTCAGCGGGTCAAAATACTTTATGAGATGTTGTCTCATTCCCGAACCCGACAGCTTGCCAGTGGCGCAACCCTGCTACGACCGAATGTGGTAATTCTACAAGATGCATCGTCGAAGGTACATTCGTAATCAATCGTTTCTCTAGCTGTTAGATCACAGGACTGTAATGGGACGTTGTTTTTGTTCCTTTGACAGGCAAGCTTCGGCAATCGTCCGGCTTATGTTATTTTGCTTTGTTATGCCTTTTTTTCATATACGAGTATGTTTAATATTTTTTTATCATCTGCCACTTTACTTTTTGCAAGTATAGGTGTGTGTCGGGTGTTTGAAAAGGAATTTATTCAGGTTTTTATAACGATTAAGTGAGTTTTGAAAGTATATAATATTCAAAAGAGGCTTTAGCAAACATAATATTAGGCGGCTGACAGCTGCACAAAGACGCATTATAATTATTCCATCAAGTAAGTAACATGAAACATTTTGTTTTTTAATTGATAAATTTCTAATTGTTTTTCTTACGTGTAGATGCAGTTAAAGAAGATTGGTTGATGCTACAACTAACTTATTGGGGTGCGTTTAAAATCAACAAAGATCGCATCGCAAACAAAATTCGATGAAAAAGATAAAAATAACGAAGGAACTGAAGTTTGGTTGTTCTGTTAAGTTTTAGTAAAAAATAATAAAATATTGAACAAATTGTATGCGGAATATTTTTTTTTTTGCTAGAAATATAAAACTATTTCCAGTCGGTTCAATCTGCATTACAATCCTATAAACGTGGTATACCCGTCAGTAAAGCATTTGCATTACAATCCTTTATTCTTGGTATACCAGTCAGTAAAGCATCTGCATTACAATCCTATATGCAACAGTATATAGGACGGTAATACAACACGAAGTGTGCTCGGCTAATCGCCTACTTGCTCGATTCGAAGTAGGCGATGTTGAAGGTTTTTTGCTAGTATAGAAAATGCGGCCAAGCTTATGGAAAGTAGTATGAATTCGAATGCAGTAAGCATGACAGATGTAATCGATTCTCGAAGCCAAATTTGCGCTACTGGGTTTATATACCCGAAACTCATGGCCCGTTTTGCACCTACCAGATTGAGTAGGTTTTAGAGGACTTGAAGTCTACCAGCTTGAGAAGGTTGTGGAGGCTCTGAAGTCTACCATGGCGAAAGAGGGGGGAAGTACTCCGGGAATAACTAACTACAATGTATAAACGCGGACTAGATCATAAGATCCAGTCCCCAAAAGACTGTGCAGTTAGCTCCTGTATGAGTGCTACCTAAAATGTAGGCTTACATTTCACCCGATCGCTGGATCAGTGACTTCCAACTGGCTGTGGCCCGCTTTATAGACGGCCCCGACGAGGTTAAGTGTGACCGCCGCTGGCAAGGGATTTGCCATATTAGTGTTACCAACTCCTCTTCGGGCCAGTGTGACCCTTTTGTACGATCTTATGTCTCTATTTGTTCCTATTCTTATTCAAGTCTATTCTATACATATAGTATATTTGTGATCGCATCTGCGCGTCACAAGATCTCTCGTCGTTGAACCTCTAAAAAGGGGAAGCCTTACGAAATATTTATGTGGAACTTCACTTCCACTATAAGAAATATTTTTACTTAATTCTCATTTGTGGCAAAATTTTTAATTTTTGAAGGGTTCTAGCTAGCTTGAGGTCATAATCGGCTTAATTTCTCATATGTAAATCAAAACTCGATTAAATGCCAAGATCACACACAGATCTTATTGTTGTCCAGACATGTTTCGATCGATACCACTTCGATCATCATCAGTGAACTTTGCTGTACGAACAACTCCCAACATTCGCTGAATCCAGTCTTGAGAATCGCAGCGGCCACTCTTGCGTTATCAACTTTCGGCTGTGCTGATGTTGGAGGGCCAGAGGGGGGAAAGTTTATTTCGTCTCCTCATGTGTGTGACTTGGGCTTTATCGCTATTGAAAGCTACATCGAGCTTTCCATAAGCGGGTGGCTGGGGTAAGTAGCCGATTTTGCCATAAAAGCATTTTTCAATGCGAACGATTTTTGGGCGTATTGTCCCTGTTTGTCAATTTTAACATCCGTTAAGGACTGAGGTACCACGACGCCACCGACCTAACAATCTCTCTTTAACTAGAGTAGAGAGCAATGTTTGCCTTTTGTGTTCTCTAAAGATTGTTTAGTGTTTTTGTCAGAAAGAGAGATTATAGTTGCTTGAAATTGGGGGGTGCTATAGGGAGTCAATTCTTAAATGCACCTTCAATGTCTACGAATGCTACTAGACAGTAGCGTTTCTGATAACTGGTCTTTGTCTATTGTGGTCCTGAGATGGAGACCGATTAATGTCCCAAGGCTTTTAAAAAGAAAGAAGGTTAGGTTTAGGCCTGAAGTCTTTGACTGTACTGTGTGAGGCTTTTCCCACTTTGGGGGTGAAAACTTTCGGTTTCCTCCAGGTTTCCGGTAACGCCCCTACCGCTTATATAGTTTTGAAGATTGCTTCAGCCAGGTTACGACCCTGCTGTATGTGGACATTTGTGTAATTTGGTTACAGCAATTTGACTGAAAGGGTTTAAAGCTATTTATAGCCCGTTTTATGTTGTTGTTCGACGAGAGTGTTTCCAGTTTTATGCCAGGACCTGCATTTCTGCTTGGTAAGGCAGTTGTAGGAGTACTCCCAGGAAAGTGGCTGTCTGAAAGGAGGTTCAGGGACTCAATACTTTCCTGTGCCTTCGTTATTTTGAAGGTCACTGAAGCCCAGTGCAGGGGCTGCACAGTGGGGTAACAGAGACCAAAATGGTGATCAAATCAACTACGCGTGATAGATAAGCTATTGTAATTTTTTCTTATCAAGTTTAATTCACTTATAAAAAAAACATAGTTACCAAAACAAATTTTTTTTTAAATATTTAAAATTGCTACATTTTTTTTAAATTATGTAAGAATTAGATTACGCTATAATGGTACTGTTTTACGATATATTCGCTGAAAATTAGGTAGCAATTAGTAGTTTAAACCAATTTTAGATATACAAATTAAAATTTTTAAAAAATAATACAAATATAACAAAAATTTTATAATTCATAATTTTTAAAGACGATTTTAGTCAAAATATATTTACAGGGAGCTTAACATATGGTAAATTATTATAATTTGTTTGTATGTGTACGAATTAGTGCAGAATTATGCATCTTCTTATTTTCGCACGGAATTTAATTTTCACAAAACGTAAGCTATAGTTTAATATAATTTTCTATTCTAATAAAATTTTAAAGTTCGAAGTAAGTATTTACCAGTTTTTACCGAACTGTTAACCTTTTTTGGGTATTAATAACTAAACGTATTAAGGATTAATTTTAAGCTACAATTGAATTAAATTAATTAGGTTTTTTACTCCCAGGAGCTAGTTTAATAAGGGACCCTTAGTTTCTTAAACTTATACCAATAACTCATTAACTAAAAAAGCAACGCAAAAAAAATTAACTATAAAAAAAAAATCCAGAATCGAATTCTGCGACCAAAATTTAAATAGAAAACGATTTAAGTTTGGAAAATTATCTCTGTAAATGGTAAATACAAGATTAAAAGTTTTCGAAAAAATTCGTTTTTTTTTTGATGTTAGGAAACTGTAGAAATAAAGCTTAATTTAAGGTTTAACAAAAATATTTTTTAAAAATATAATGTAATAATATTTAAGCATTATATGATAATTCAAAATTAGTTTATACGTCAAATAAGCGCCAAAACTGGCTCTGTACCCCACTGTGGGCTGTCTTTAAGAAGATTTTTCTTAAACTTGCATCGAAGAGGAAATAGAGAAAGTCACACACGAAAATTTTGCGCTCTGACAAATTAAAGGTTTTTAACGGATACAGCAACGTATTAATTTCTCAATAACAAAAAAACAACATATAAGCCTACACTTCATATATTAAAAATTAAATTCAAACCAATCGAGCAGCTTTTGTTTATACATTTAACAAAAGCTGCAAGCAGACGCCTCCACAAGCAACATCACAACAACACAAACAAGTAAGAAAGCTACAGTCGACTGTGCTCGACTGTGAGATACCCGGTACCTAACGTTTGCGCTTCACACTAAAAGGCAATATAAAATTGTACATACATTATAATAGTCTACTTCGATACTTCTTAAAATAAATCGCCTCTCGAATTAGCTCACGACCTAAACAATTTAATGTCATACTTAAATATGAACGATACATTTTATAAGGACGCCAAAAAATGAATTATGTTATTTTTTGTCATTTTTTGCTATATTCTTTTGTCATTTCTTCTGCAGTTGGCGCCATTATATCGCGCGGTCAAGGCTCGAATGCGCCACCTGTCGGCTACAGCTTGCAACAGCAGTGCCTTAAGGCGGTGTGTTAAAATTCTAACCTTATTGCTAATATCTTCCATGTTTATCACCCGATTTTACTGCAATTTTCAGGAAGCGTCAGCTCTACGAGTATAGCTTTTTTAACGTTTTTTATGATTTTTGAGTGCGCAAGTGGGCGTGACCAAATTTTAAAACAAACTTGATCTGTGTGCAGCAGATTCCAATGTAATCACCGAATTTGGTAACTCTAGCTCTTATAGTCTCTGAGATCTGTTGTTTCACACGGACGGACAGACGGATAGACGGACATGACTAAATCGACTCGGCTGGTGATGCTGAAAAACGATGGCACCGGAATTGCGCAACACAAAGGAAGGAGAGAAGCACAGTAACAAAAAACACTGTGCTCAAAACGGCAGCGGGAAAACACTACTGATGATATATCGGCTGCGAGGACGGCGGATGTGGATTTGGCTAAGGAAAATAACAAATGTTTCGACGAGATCATCGAGGCAGAGAAGCGCATACTCTCTGTGTTTAAATAACGTATTAACACCGTTTCGGAGGACATGAGGCATCTTCTCTCGCGCGTAGAGGTTCTGGAAACCGAGGTCGGCGAAGTGGAGACACTAAAAAAAAGGGTGAGTGCCCTGGAGGCAAGTCTGGCGACTCACAGTGGCTCGTTTGCTTAAAACACGTTGCAAAATTAATAACTTTTGAACTATTGATGTTATATAGTGACATATGTAGCTGCCATAGAAACTATCGGTCGATTTATATGAAAATGTAAAATCATGTAAGATGTTAAATTTTATAGCTATGTATAAATGTTATAAATGTTATAAATTTACATTACATTGTTATTTTAGGCACTATCGGATTAAATTGGCATATAATAAATGCTTCATAAATGCTGTTTTTATATAAAAACAATATATTTAAAGTAAGTTGTTCTTTTAGTTTAAAAGTTATGGAAATAAAATTTTTATACCCTTGCAGAGGGTATTATAATTTTGACCAGATGTTTGCAACGCAGTGAAGGAGGCATCTCCGACCCCATAAAGTATATCTATTCTTGATCAGCATCACCAGCCGAGTCGATCTAGCCATGTCCGTCTGTCTGTCTTTCCGTCTGTCGGTTTCTACGCAAAATAGTCTCTCAGTTTTTGAGCTATCGAGGTGAAATTTTCAGCATAGTCTTATTTCGTTAGGACGCAGTATATGTCGGAACGACCAAAATCGGACTACTATATCCTATAGCTGCCATAGGAATGATGGCGAAATTAATGTAAAAACGAGAAAGAAAGCTAACTTCGGTAAACCGAAGTTGGTATACCCTTGCAGTCTGCAATTGGATCATTGAAAATCGAACCATTTTAGTAATGTTGAAAAAATATATAATTTTGTAAATTTTACATTTTACATGTAGAATTTTACATTTTCATATAAATTGATCGATCGCTTCTATGGCAGCTATATGATATAGTAGTCCGATCTTAATGAAATTAAAACCGTAATTCTAGAACCATAAAAAACTGCTATGTCTGAAAATTTATAGAAATACGTTGAAAAACAGAGAAGTTAAATTTTTTTTTACATTAATTTCGCCATCATTCCTATGGCAGCTATAGGATATAGTAGTCCGATTTCGGTCATTCCGACATATATACTGCGTGCTAAAGAAATAAGACTATGCTGGAAATTTCAGCCCGATAGCTCAAAAACTGAGAGACTAGTTCGCGTAGAAACCGACAGACGGACAGACGGACAGACAGACGGACAGACAGACGGACAGACAGACGGACAGACAGACGGACATGGCTAGATCGACTCGACTGGTGATGCTGATCAAGAATATATATACTTTATGGGGTCGGAGATGCCTCCTTCACTGCGTTGCAAACATCTGGTCAAAATTATAATACCCTCTGCAAGGGTATAAAAATGTTAACTTCTCTGTTTTTAACGTATTTCTATACATTTTGAGATATAGCAGTTTTTTATGGTTCTAGAATTTCGGTTTTTCATTAATTTCATTAAGATCGGACCACTATATCATATAGCTGCCATAGAAGCGATCGGTCGATTTATATGAAAATGTAAAATTCTACATGTAAAATGTAAAATGTACAAAATTCGATATTTTTTCAACATTACTAAAATGGTTCGATTTTCAATGATCCAATTTCAGACTGCAAGGGTATACCAACTTCGGTTTACCGAAGTTAGCTTTCTTTCTCGTTTTTCTCATTTTTTTTTGGTTGTTGAATATCTCCACTAATTTTTAGTATTGTCTAGAGCTCGGCGAAATATGCATTTTTTTTTTTTTTTCAACTAAAAATTAAAAATTTAGTAAAAAATTATAATTACCTTTTTAAAAAATCGAAAAAAATAGAAGCGCAAAAAAATCGATTTTTTTTAGATTTAAAATTGTTTTTTTGAAACATAAAAATGTTTTGTTTTCTTTAAGCTTAACTGCTAAAAAAAAATAATTAATTTAAATCTGCCGATTTATCGCGATTATAAATACTACAAAAATGTTGTAAATTATAAAATTTACGTTTTTAATAGGTTGATCAATTCCTAATCAAAAGATTTGCTACATTTAACAACACGAAATTCGACTTTTGCAACGAGTTTTTGGAAATCGAGCCACTGTGCGACGCAGGATCTCAGGCTACATGGGGTGCCTTTCACTGAAGGCGAAAATTTAAAAACAATGTTTAACTCGCTCTCTTTCTCACTGGGGATTACACCGGCACCACGACTCCGCGATATTTTCCGCTTGAGGCCACATTTAAATCAAAACACAATAGTTGATTTATTATTATTTATTTCATTAATCTTCCTAGCTCGACAAGCATGTTGCATACTTATAAATTATGGCACTAGTCACAATAGTAAAGAATAGAAAATAAAAATATATACATTTAGTTGAACTTACATATGTATATACTAATAAATTAACCTTAAATACTTTTTTTTTTTTTTTTTTAAACATTGAACATTGAATTAAGTTACTTTTAAGAAAATTGTAAAATGTTTATATAATTACAATTTAATGCTTTTGGTTATTTTCTTATTTATAAATGTCATTAATTTTTTTTTTTTTTTTTTGAATTTTATGCAATGCGGAAGGAGTTTGCAAGGACCCAAGACCCCACGATAAACAGAATCCACAAAAGACTGGGAAATAGGGTTCGTAATCTGTTAAATCGTCACCGCCAAGACACTCTTGATATGGAACTGTCGGAAGCTACCCCAAATTCAGACACCAACTATGCTCTGTGGAACCTCACAAGGAGGTACAAGCGGCAAACAGCTCCAAAGTTCCCAATCAAAAAGAATGACGGCACTGGGCCAGATCCACGCAGGACAGGGTCGAGACTTTTGCTGAAAGCCTTGAGGAGCGTTTCACCCCCTTCAAAACGTCGTCTGCGGATAGGGTTGCAAAAGTTCTCTCTGCAAATGATGCACCTCACCAGATGTCACTACCGCTCGCCCCTATCACAATTACTGAGACTAAAGCAGTAATCAAAGGCTTAAAAGCACGCAAGTCTCCAGGACCGGATGGAATCACTAATCGAATAGTCAAGCTCCTCCCAGACCGCGCCCTGCTCTTCCTGATCCTCCTCATGAACGCTGCTATGAGGCTGGGACACTTCCCGAGGATCTGGAAGCAGGCAAACGTTGTGATGATTCACAAAAGTGGTAAGCCGGTACACATGGCCGAGAGCTTTCGCCCAATTAGATTGCTGCCCGCTTTTGGAAAAGTGCTTGAGAGATGCATTCTTTCACGCATGCTCTCTTCTCCGGAAGTGAAGAAGGCGATGCCGGACCATCAATTCGGCTTCCGACAGAGCCATGGCACCCCCGATCAGTTGCACAGAGTTGGCAAATTCATCCTGGATGGCCTCCAGCTGAAGGAGTACACAGTTGCAGCCTTCTTAGACATCCAACAGGCATTTGATCGAGTGTGGCACCCAGGACTGCTATACAAACTCAAAAGGATCCTTCACCCGCAACTACTGGAGATAATTGCCAGCTTTCTCCAAGAAAGATCCTTTCGGGTAGTCCAGGACGGGATCTCCTCCTCAGCCAGACCGATTGCAGCAGGCGTGCCTCAGGGGAGTGTTCTAGGCCCCATTCTGTACAACCTCTTTGCCCACGATGCCCCCCTTGAAGCTGGTCATGCGCAGAGTGAGATGTGTATAGCCACCTATGCAGATGACACCGCAGTTCTGGCCAGGTCTAGCTGCATCTATGAAGCCACCGATGATCTGCAGTTGCTGCTGAAAAAATACGAGAACTGGGCATGCAGGTGGAACATCTCGATCAATCCTGAAAAATGTGCAATAGTCACCTTCGCCAACAGGAAAGACTCCTCGTCTGGTGTATTCCTGCATGGCCAGCTGATCCCCCAGCTAAGGGAGCATACCTACTTGGGAGTCACATTTGACAGGAGGCTCACGTTTGCGTCCCACGTGAAAAAGACACGCTCAAAACTAGAGGCAGCTGCTCGCCGACTCCACTGGCTAACCAAAGCGAAGTCGAAACTCAGCCTGGAAAACAAGAAAAGGATCTACACTGGTATACTGGCGCCAATTTGGCACTATGGACTGGCCATTTATGGAGTGGCGGCCAAGACACATCTCAACAAGATCAGGGCTTTCCAGGCTAAGTTCCTGAGACATATTTCTGAAGCGGATTGGTACATCAGGAACACGGATATACACAAGGATCTTGAAATTGAAATGGTCGGTGACGCAGTAAACCGGCTGGCAAGGGCCCACAAAACCCGCCTTAAAGCGCACCCCAACCGCCTTGCAAGAAGAGCTACCAAATCAACAACAAGGAGAAGATTAAAACGAACAACATTCGGGCAACTGCCGTCCCGCATCCTCCAATAACTAGTCAACACAACACTCCCCTAACTAAATTATCTTAGGGCTGCTGCCCCTAAACACGCAAACAAAAACATCTGTACATACACACACATTCACCTCTAAAAACAAATTGTATATAAACAGTAGATTTAGATTAGATTTAAGCAGCAAAGATCACGTACCGAAATAAAATAAATGTAAATGTAAATGTAAATGCAATGCGGAGATATTTTTGAAGAGCGATTTTAAAATGCGTAGCGCGGCTAACTGCCTTGATGGCATGGGGAAGTTGGTTCCGAATGCGAACAGCGTATACAAAGAATTGCCTCTCTCTAAGGACTTAAATATTTGAATTAAAATTAATAATATTGTTAGTCCTTCTTGATGTACTAAATTTCAGTTTTTGGTATAGATAGGTTGGCTCTTTAGTGTAGACTATTTTATGTAATAATATTAGGACCTTAGGGTTTGTCCAAGACTTAAGTTGCATGTGAAATATTTTTTGGAATCATCAGAGATGTGGTCATTCCTACGCCTATTGTAAATATATCGCGCCACATTATTAAAAGAAACTTGTAACTTGCGTTGGCTGGCGAAGTTGCAGTCGCTGAACACTTCGATTCCATAAAAAAGCACTGGTGTCAGGTACATAATTGCAATCGTCTGCTTCATTTTGACTGGTAAAAAGCTCTTTGATAGGTATAAGCTTCTAAGGACTCCATATATTTTACCGACATTTTTATTTATGTGGTCACCCATGTCAAAGTTTGATTAAAACTAAAACCTAAGTTGCAAGCTCATTTTATTTTTTTTTTTTTTTTTTTTTTTCAATAGCAAATATCTGCTAGTATCACAATACCTCCGCCCAATTTGGAGTAATTTTTATTGATATGCTCCGACTCACATCAAGTGGGCGGAGGCAAGGACAAATGGGTAATAATATTATTTACATTAAACTCAAGGGACATTTCAACATATAACAAAAAGTACAGATCATTGTTCGACGAACATAAAACGCGAAAAGGATCGTGAATCTCAAAGTTAGATTTACAAAATTTCAAGGCAATAGCCCGAAAATTACGAGCCGGCCTTATACGTATAGCGAATCGAATTTGGCCAAGAAGGTGAGACGAGTTGATGTGTCCAGTGATCAACTTGTGCAGGAACATCACTCCATGGCAGGCCCGGCGATCCTTAAGCGAGGGCAGGTTCAGTAGGCGCAGTCCGTCAGCGTATGATGGCAGGTGACGATGAGGTTCCCAGTTTAATCCCCATAAGGCAAACAAAAGGAACTGTTTCTGTACCGATTCGATAAGGTCCTGATATTTTGCGTATTGAGGCGACCATACGCACGAGCTATATTCGAGAATCGGATGAACCAGCGAAATATAAAGGAGTTTAGTCGTGTAGGGATCCTCAAACTTCTTCGACCATCGCTTGACAAAAGCAAAAACTCCTTTCGCTTTCCCGACAATGATGCCAATGTGATCGGTGAAGTTTAGATTATGGTTAAATAAGACTCCAAGATCTGTCACCGTATAAATGCGCTCAAGCTCGCACGACCCTATAGAATAAGTAGTCAGGAAAAGATTTCTCCTATAAAAGAACATGAAGCTACACTTAAAATTGTTTAGGAACATCAAATTTTGGACGGACCAAGACTGAAGGTTGTTCAAGTCAGACTGTAAAAGTGTATGGGAGTCAGACTGCGTGAGTGGGAAACAAAGTTGTACGTCATCCGCGTACATCATAACGTGTGAATGGTGAACTACCTGAGGCAAATCATTTATGAAGAGGCCGAACAGCGGAGGTCCAAGAGAGCTCCCTTGAGGAACACCAGATGTCACAAGGACAAAGTTTAAGAAACCCTTCTGGCTACCCACTGCGTTCGGTTCGATAAATAAGTCGAAATCCAATTGGTCAACGTTATAGGGAATCCTAATAGAATAAGTTTTTTAACAGTAACTGGTGGTTCACGGAGTCGAAAGCCTTACTGAAGTCTGTAAAAATAACGTTAGTTTGGGCAATAGTTTTAAACTGCAACAAATTCAAGAAGATTTGTAGACATTGATTTACGTTTTATAAAGCCGTGCTGCGAGGAGGACATTATCGAGCTGCATTGGTGCTGTAGCTGAGCAGTAATTAATAACTCGAATAACTATGGAATTGCACTAAGTTTGCTATCCCTCGGTAGTTTTCGATCTTAGCTTTACTTCCCTTGTTATGAAGCGGAATGATAAAAGATTCCTTCCAAACGTCAGGAAAAAATTAATTCTGATGGGATAATTGAAAAAGTTTTGCCATTGGTTTACTCAGAGCTTTAGCACAATTTGTTAACACACAGCTTGGTACCAGATCTGGACCAGAGGAGAAGGAGGACTTAATAGTTTGAAGATTTTGAAGAACATCATCTTCACTAATCAGTGGCATAAAAATACAATTAGAGTGTGGAAGTGAGTAAGGTAGGATGAGGTAGTGTCGAAACTAACAGATAAATATGTATATTGGAAGAAATTTGCAAATAAATTTGCAATATCGGACTCATTAGAGGCGGAAATAGTGTTGAAATGAAGACAATGAAATTGTTGTGACTTACGTTTCGAATTAACGAACGCATAAAACTGTTTAGGGTTATCCTAGAACTCATTCTTACAGCGAATCAGGTAATTTTTGTAGCATTCGGAATTGTGGGTTAAGAAATGTGAACGAGCAGTTAAATAATTTGAACGGTCAACTTGCAGCCCTGTTCTCTTATATTTCTTAAAAAGTTTAGACTTATAGTTTTTTAGATAAGAGAGTCTACGAGAGAACCAGGGGGGCTTTTGAAACACGTTGGATGAGGAAAATGAAGGCACATACATCTCAAAAACCGATTCCAGTATACGGTAGAACCGTTCTACAATGTTGGATGGGCTTTCAGGCTAATCCATAAAGGACCAGTCCACTGCGGATAAGTAAGCATTCATTGCAATGAAATTGGCTTTGCGAAAGCAACGAAAAGTTGCTGGCTCGACTTCAGGGCATGGCAATAATGGAGCTGAAGCTTCTAAAATGATCTCAAGTGAGGGATGATAAGCGTCTTCGGGGCTGGAGAGGGGTTCAACTCTAGAGACATAGGCATATGCAAACTCTGAAAAAAAATAAGATCTAAGTTTTTACCAGAACAGTTCCTCATAGCGTTCAATTGTCCCAATGAAAGGGCCATGTACAGATCATGGGGTACAGTGGGAACAAGAATATTCGACTTTTTTTGATGTTAGGAAACTGTAGAAATAAAGCTTAATTTAAGGTTTAACAAAAATATTTTTTAAAAATATAATATAATAATATTTAAGCATTATATGATAATTCAAAATTAGTTTATACGTCAAATATTTTGATGGCATACCAACATTTTTATTTATTTAAACAAGTTTTTGAAACATATATTTAATATAAAATTCGGAAAACAAGTGTACCTTTGTGAAAGGATTGTGGTGGTCGTGTAAAACATAAATACAAACATAAATTAAATGTTTTACAGAAAATTAAAGGCCATTTTATGTACTTTATGTTGGCATCACAAATTTGGCAAAATCTAAAATTTTTGTTTAACATTAAGCGCCAAAACTGGCTCTGTACCCCACTGTGGGCTGTCTTTAAGAAGATTTTTCTTAAACTTGCATCGAAGAGGAAATAGAGAAAGTCACACACGAAAATTTTGCGCTCTGACAAATTAAAGGTTTTTAACTGATACAGCAACGTATTAATTTCTCAATAACAAAAAAACAACATATAAGCCTACACTTCATATATTAAAAATTAAATTCAAACCAATCGAGCAGCTTTTGTTTATACATTTAACAAAAGCTGCAAGCAGACGCCTCCACAAGCAACATCACAACAACACAAACAAGTAAGAAAGCTACAGTCGACTGTGCTCGACTGTGAGATACCCGGTACCTAACGTTTGCGCTTCACACTAAAAGGCAATATAAAATTGTACATACATTATAATAGTCTACTTCGATACTTCTTAAAATAAATCGCCTCTCGAATTAGCTCACGACCTAAACAATTTAATGTCATACTTAAATATGAACGATACATTTTATAAGGACGCCAAAAAATGAATTATGTTATTTTTTGTCATTTTTTGCTATATTCTTTTGTCATTTCTTCTGCAGTTGGCGCCATTATATCGCGCGGTCAAGGCTCGAATGCGCCACCTGTCGGCTACAGCTTGCAACAGCAGTGCCTTAAGGCGGTGTGTTAAAATTCTAACCTTATTGCTAATATCTTCCATGTTTATCACCCGATTTTACTGCAATTTTCAGGAAGCGTCAGCTCTACGAGTATAGCTTTTTTAACGTTTTTTATGATTTTTGAGTGCGCAAGTGGGCGTGACCAAATTTTAAAACAAACTTGATCTGTGTGCAGCAGATTCCAATGTAATCACCGAATTTGGTAACTCTAGCTCTTATAGTCTCTGAGATCTGTTGTTTCACACGGACGGACAGACGGATAGACGGACATGACTAAATCGACTCGGCTGGTGATGCTGAAAAACGATGGCACCGGAATTGCGCAACACAAAGGAAGGAGAGAAGCACAGTAACAAAAAACACTGTGCTCAAAACGGCAGCGGGAAAACACTACTGATGATATATCGGCTGCGAGGACGGCGGATGTGGATTTGGCTAAGGAAAATAACAAATGTTTCGACGAGATCATCGAGGCAGAGAAGCGCATACTCTCTGTGTTTAAATAACGTATTAACACCGTTTCGGAGGACATGAGGCATCTTCTCTCGCGCGTAGAGGTTCTGGAAACCGAGGTCGGCGAAGTGGAGACACTAAAAAAAAGGGTGAGTGCCCTGGAGGCAAGTCTGGCGACTCACAGTGGCTCGTTTGCTTAAAACACGTTGCAAAATTAATAACTTTTGAACTATTGATGTTATATAGTGACATATGTAGCTGCCATAGAAACTATCGGTCGATTTATATGAAAATGTAAAATCATGTAAGATGTTAAATTTTATAGCTATGTATAAATGTTATAAATGTTATAAATTTACATTACATTGTTATTTTAGGCACTATCGGATTAAATTGGCATATAATAAATGCTTCATAAATGCTGTTTTTATATAAAAACAATATATTTAAAGTAAGTTGTTCTTTTAGTTTAAAAGTTATGGAAATAATATTTTTATACCCTTGCAGAGGGTATTATAATTTTGACCAGATGTTTGCAACGCAGTGAAGGAGGCATCTCCGACCCCATAAAGTATATCTATTCTTGATCAGCATCACCAGCCGAGTCGATCTAGCCATGTCCGTCTGTCTGTCTTTCCGTCTGTCGGTTTCTACGCAAAATAGTCTCTCAGTTTTTGAGCTATCGAGGTGAAATTTTCAGCATAGTCTTATTTCGTTAGGACGCAGTATATGTCGGAACGACCAAAATCGGACTACTATATCCTATAGCTGCCATAGGAATGATGGCGAAATTAATGTAAAAACGAGAAAGAAAGCTAACTTCGGTAAACCGAAGTTGGTATACCCTTGCAGTCTGCAATTGGATCATTGAAAATCGAACCATTTTAGTAATGTTGAAAAAATATATAATTTTGTAAATTTTACATTTTACATGTAGAATTTTACATTTTCATATAAATTGATCGATCGCTTCTATGGCAGCTATATGATATAGTAGTCCGATCTTAATGAAATTAAAACCGTAATTCTAGAACCATAAAAAACTGCTATGTCTGAAAATTTATAGAAATACGTTGAAAAACAGAGAAGTTAAATTTTTTTTTACATTAATTTCGCCATCATTCCTATGGCAGCTATAGGATATAGTAGTCCGATTTCGGTCATTCCGACATATATACTGCGTGCTAAAGAAATAAGACTATGCTGGAAATTTCAGCCCGATAGCTCAAAAACTGAGAGACTAGTTCGCGTAGAAACCGACAGACGGACAGACGGACAGACAGACGGACAGACAGACGGACATGGCTAGATCGACTCGACTGGTGATGCTGATCAAGAATATATATACTTTATGGGGTCGGAGATGCCTCCTTCACTGCGTTGCAAACATCTGGTCAAAATTATAATACCCTCTGCAAGGGTATAAAAATGTTAACTTCTCTGTTTTTAACGTATTTCTATACATTTTGAGATATAGCAGTTTTTTATGGTTCTAGAATTTCGGTTTTTCATTAATTTCATTAAGATCGGACCACTATATCATATAGCTGCCATAGAAGCGATCGGTCGATTTATATGAAAATGTAAAATTCTACATGTAAAATGTAAAATGTACAAAATTCGATATTTTTTCAACATTACTAAAATGGTTCGATTTTCAATGATCCAATTTCAGACTGCAAGGGTATACCAACTTCGGTTTACCGAAGTTAGCTTTCTTTCTCGTTTTTCTCATTTTTTTGGTGGTTGTTGAATATCTCCACTAATTTTTAGTATTGTCTAGAGCTCGGCGAAATATGCATTTTTTTTTTTTTTTCAACTAAAAATTAAAAATTTAGTAAAAAATTATAATTACCTTTTTAAAAAATCGAAAAAAATAGAAGCGCAAAAAAAATCGATTTTTTTTAGATTTAAAATTGTTTTTTTGAAACATAAAAATGTTTTGTTTTCTTTAAAGCTTAACTGCTAAAAAAAAATAATTAATTTAAATCTGCCGATTTATCGCGATTATAAATACTACAAAAATGTTGTAAATTATAAAATTTACGTTTTTAATAGGTTGATCAATTCCTAATCAAAAGATTTGCTACATTTAACAACACGAAATTCGACTTTTGCAACGAGTTTTTGGAAATCGAGCCACTGTGCGACGCAGGATCTCAGGCTACATGGGGTGCCTTTCACTGAAGGCGAAAATTTAAAAACAATGTTTAACTCGCTCTCTTTCTCACTGGGGATTACACCGGCACCACGACTCCGCGATATTTTCCGCTTGAGGCCACATTTAAATCAAAACACAATAGTTGATTTATTATTATTTATTTCATTAATCTTCCTAGCTCGACAAGCATGTTGCATACTTATAAATTATGGCACTAGTCACAATAGTAAAGAATAGAAAATAAAAATATATACATTTAGTTGAACTTACATATGTATATACTAATAAATTAACCTTAAATACTTTTTTTTTTTTTTTTTTAAACATTGAACATTGAATTAAGTTACTTTTAAGAAAATTGTAAAATGTTTATATAATTACAATTTAATGCTTTTGGTTATTTTCTTATTTATAAATGTCATTAATTTTTTTTTTTTTTTTGAATTTTATGCAATGCGGAAGGAGTTTGCAAGGACCCAAGACCCCACGATAAACAGAATCCACAAAAGACTGGGAAATAGGGTTCGTAATCTGTTAAATCGTCACCGCCAAGACACTCTTGATATGGAACTGTCGGAAGCTACCCCAAATTCAGACACCAACTATGCTCTGTGGAACCTCACAAGGAGGTACAAGCGGCAAACAGCTCCAAAGTTCCCAATCAAAAAGAATGACGGCACTGGGCCAGATCCACGCAGGACAGGGTCGAGACTTTTGCTGAAAGCCTTGAGGAGCGTTTCACCCCCTTCAAAACGTCGTCTGCGGATAGGGTTGCAAAAGTTCTCTCTGCAAATGATGCACCTCACCAGATGTCACTACCGCTCGCCCCTATCACAATTACTGAGACTAAAGCAGTAATCAAAGGCTTAAAAGCACGCAAGTCTCCAGGACCGGATGGAATCACTAATCGAATAGTCAAGCTCCTCCCAGACCGCGCCCTGCTCTTCCTGATCCTCCTCATGAACGCTGCTATGAGGCTGGGACACTTCCCGAGGATCTGGAAGCAGGCAAACGTTGTGATGATTCACAAAAGTGGTAAGCCGGTACACATGGCCGAGAGCTTTCGCCCAATTAGATTGCTGCCCGCTTTTGGAAAAGTGCTTGAGAGATGCATTCTTTCACGCATGCTCTCTTCTCCGGAAGTGAAGAAGGCGATGCCGGACCATCAATTCGGCTTCCGACAGAGCCATGGCACCCCCGATCAGTTGCACAGAGTTGGCAAATTCATCCTGGATGGCCTCCAGCTGAAGGAGTACACAGTTGCAGCCTTCTTAGACATCCAACAGGCATTTGATCGAGTGTGGCACCCAGGACTGCTATACAAACTCAAAAGGATCCTTCACCCGCAACTACTGGAGATAATTGCCAGCTTTCTCCAAGAAAGATCCTTTCGGGTAGTCCAGGACGGGATCTCCTCCTCAGCCAGACCGATTGCAGCAGGCGTGCCTCAGGGGAGTGTTCTAGGCCCCATTCTGTACAACCTCTTTGCCCACGATGCCCCCCTTGAAGCTGGTCATGCGCAGAGTGAGATGTGTATAGCCACCTATGCAGATGACACCGCAGTTCTGGCCAGGTCTAGCTGCATCTATGAAGCCACCGATGATCTGCAGTTGCTGCTGAAAAAATACGAGAACTGGGCATGCAGGTGGAACATCTCGATCAATCCTGAAAAATGTGCAATAGTCACCTTCGCCAACAGGAAAGACTCCTCGTCTGGTGTATTCCTGCATGGCCAGCTGATCCCCCAGCTAAGGGAGCATACCTACTTGGGAGTCACATTTGACAGGAGGCTCACGTTTGCGTCCCACGTGAAAAAGACACGCTCAAAACTAGAGGCAGCTGCTCGCCGACTCCACTGGCTAACCAAAGCGAAGTCGAAACTCAGCCTGGAAAACAAGAAAAGGATCTACACTGGTATACTGGCGCCAATTTGGCACTATGGACTGGCCATTTATGGAGTGGCGGCCAAGACACATCTCAACAAGATCAGGGCTTTCCAGGCTAAGTTCCTGAGACATATTTCTGAAGCGGATTGGTACATCAGGAACACGGATATACACAAGGATCTTGAAATTGAAATGGTCGGTGACGCAGTAAACCGGCTGGCAAGGGCCCACAAAACCCGCCTTAAAGCGCACCCCAACCGCCTTGCAAGAAGAGCTACCAAATCAACAACAAGGAGAAGATTAAAACGAACAACATTCGGGCAACTGCCGTCCCGCATCCTCCAATAACTAGTCAACACAACACTCCCCTAACTAAATTATCTTAGGGCTGCTGCCCCTAAACACGCAAACAAAAACATTTGTACATACACACACATTCACCTCTAAAAACAAATTGTATATAAACAGTAGATTTAGATTAGATTTAAGCAGCAAAGATCACGTACCGAAATAAAATAAATGTAAATGTAAATGTAAATGCAATGCGGAGATATTTTTGAAGAGCGATTTTAAAATGCGTAGCGCGGCTAACTGCCTTGATGGCATGGGGAAGTTGGTTCCGAATGCGAACAGCGTATACAAAGAATTGCCTCTCTCTAAGGACTTAAATATTTGAATTAAAATTAATAATATTGTTAGTCCTTCTTGATGTACTAAATTTCAGTTTTTGGTATAGATAGGTTGGCTCTTTAGTGTAGACTATTTTATGTAATAATATTAGGACCTTAGGGTTTGTCCAAGACTTAAGTTGCATGTGAAATATTTTTTTGGAATCATCAGAGATGTGGTCATTCCTACGCCTATTGTAAATATATCGCGCCACATTATTAAAAGAAACTTGTAACTTGCGTTGGCTGGCGAAGTTGCAGTCGCTGAACACTTCGATTCCATAAAAAAGCACTGGTGTCAGGTACATAATTGCAATCGTCTGCTTCATTTTGACTGGTAAAAAGCTCTTTGATAGGTATAAGCTTCTAAGGACTCCATATATTTTACCGACATTTTTATTTATGTGGTCACCCATGTCAAAGTTTGATTAAAACTAAAACCTAAGTTGCAAGCTCATTTTATTTTTATTTTATTTTATTTTTTTTCAATAGCAAATATCTGCTAGTATCACAATACCTCCGCCCAATTTGGAGTAATTTTTATTGATATGCTCCGACTCACATCAAGTGGGCGGAGGCAAGGACAAATGGGTAATAATATTATTTACATTAAACTCAAGGGACATTTCAACATATAACAAAAAGTACAGATCATTGTTCGACGAACATAAAACGCGAAAAGGATCGTGAATCTCAAAGTTGGATTTACAAAATTTCAAGGCAATAGCCCGAAAATTACGAGCCGGCCTTATAGGTATAGCGAATCGAATTTGGCCAAGAAGGTGAGACGAGTTGATGTGTCCAGTCATCGACTTGTGCAGGAACATCACTCCATGGCAGGCCCGGCGATCCTTAAGCGAGGGCAGGTTCAGTAGGCGCAGTCCGTCAGCGTATGATGGCAGGTGACGATGAGGTTCCCAGTTTAATCCCCATAAGGCAAACAAAAGGAACTGTTTCTGTACCGATTCGATAAGGTCCTGATATTTTGCGTATTGAGGCGACCATACGCACGAGCTATATTCGAGAATCGGATGAACCAGCGAAATATAAAGGAGTTTAGTCGTGTAGGGATCCTCAAACTTCTTCGACCATCGCTTGACAAAAGCAAAAACTCCTTTCGCTTTCCCGACAATGATGCCAATGTGATCGGTGAAGTTTAGATTATGGTTAAATAAGACTCCAAGATCTGTCACCGTATAAATGCGCTCAAGCTCGCACGACCCTATAGAATAAGTAGTCAGGAAAAGATTTCTCCTATAAAAGAACATGAAGCTACACTTAAAATTGTTTAGGAACAGCAAATTTTGGACGGACCAAGACTGAAGGTTGTTCAAGTC
The DNA here is from genome assembly GCA_018153105.1 of Drosophila rufa. Classification (NCBI taxonomy): domain Eukaryota; kingdom Metazoa; phylum Arthropoda; class Insecta; order Diptera; family Drosophilidae; genus Drosophila; species Drosophila rufa. The sequence goes on along the minus strand of JAECXS010000003.1, from coordinate 465,957 downwards.
AGACTGTAAAAGTGTATGGGAGTCAGACTGCGTGAGTGGGAAACAAAGTTGTACGTCATCCGCGTACATCATAACGTGTGAATGGTGAACTACCTGAGGCAAATAATTTATGAAGAGGCCGAACAGCGGAGGTCCAAGAGGGCTCCCTTGAGGAACACCAGATGTCACAAGGACAAAGTTTAAGAAACCCTTCTGGCTACCCACTGCGTTCGGTTCGATAAATAAGTCGAAATCCAATTGGTCAACGTTATAGGGAATCCTAATAGAATAAGTTTTTTAACAGTAACTGGTGGTTCACGGAGTCGAAAGCCTTACTGAAGTCTGTAAAAATAACGTTAGTTTGGGCAATAGTTTTAAACTGCAACAAATTCAAGAAGATTTGTAGACATTGATTTACGTTTTATAAAGCCGTGCTGCGAGGAGGACATTATCGAGCTGCATTGGTGCTGTAGCTGAGCAGTAATTAATAACTCGAATAACTATGGAATTGCACTAAGTTTGCTATCCCTCGGTAGTTTTCGATCTTAGCTTTACTTCCCTTGTTATGAAGCGGAATGATAAAAGATTCCTTCCAAACGTCAGGAAAAAATTAATTCTGATGGGATAATTGAAAAAGTTTTGCCATTGGTTTACTCAGAGCTTTAGCACAATTTGTTAACACACAGCTTGGTACCAGATCTGGACCAGAGGAGAAGGAGGACTTAATAGTTTGAAGATTTTGAAGAACATCATCTTCACTAATCAGTGGCATAAAAATACAATTAGAGTGTGGAAGTGAGTAAGGTAGGATGAGGTAGTGTCGAAACTAACAGATAAATATGTATATTGGAAGAAATTTGCAAATAAATTTGCAATATCGGACTCATTAGAGGCGGAAATAGTGTTGAAATGAAGACAATGAAATTGTTGTGACTTACGTTTCGAATTAACGAACGCATAAAACTGTTTAGGGTTATCCTAGAACTCATTCTTACAGCGAATCAGGTAATTTTTGTAGCATTCGGAATTGTGGGTTAAGAAATGTGAACGAGCAGTTAAATAATTTGAACGGTCAACTTGCAGCCCTGTTCTCTTATATTTCTTAAAAAGTTTAGACTTATAGTTTTTTAGATAAGAGAGTCTACGAGAGAACCAGGGGGGCTTTTGAAACACGTTGGATGAGGAAAATGAAGGCACATACATCTCAAAAACCGATTCCAGTATACGGTAGAACCGTTCTACAATGTTGGATGGGCTTTCAGGCTAATCCATAAAGGACCAGTCCACTGCGGATAAGTAAGCATTCATTGCAATGAAATTGGCTTTGCGAAAGCAACGAAAAGTTGCTGGCTCGACTTCAGGGCATGGCAATAATGGAGCTGAAGCTTCTAAAATGATCTCAAGTGAGGGATGATAAGCGTCTTCGGGGCTGGAGAGGGGTTCAACTCTAGAGACATAGGCATATGCAAACTCTGAAAAAAAATAAGATCTAAGTTTTTACCAGAACAGTTCCTCATAGCGTTCAATTGTCCCAATGAAAGGGCCATGTACAGATCATGGGGTACAGTGGGAACAAGAATATTCGACTCAACTGAGGGCAGCCAATAAATGGCAGGCAAATTGAAATCTCTCATAACAATAAGATCGTCATTATTGCCAAGATTGAATACCCTGAATTAAAGCTAAATGCTGTAGGTATATGTTGATATCAAAGGTGGAATATACGAGCATGAGACGTACATAAAATAATCGTGAACCCTAATTCGAACAGCCACAAACTCTAACATGCACTCCATGCCCGGAATAGGTTCAGAGACTAAATCGGACTTAACGGCAATAAGGACACCGCCGCCAATCGTGCAACACGGTCACATCTATAAATGACATATTTGCCTGCTAAAGGTGCCGGTTTCCTTGGTGACACTCCAGATATTCCTGAATTTTAATTTAGTGGTCCAGATGATGGTGCCGAAATTATGACTGTCGGAGGTAACACAGGGTTGGCGTAAGCCGAGTTAGGTACGTCAGTAAGATCCGAAGTTGCAGCCGATCGGGCGGATGCAAGCGAAGCGTTTTTAGATGCAGTGGCTTGCGACGTTGATGGTTGGGAATCGTTTACTGGTTCCAAACTAGGAGACATGCTAGACTCAGTCAGTCAGTTGAGTTTGGGCCAGCGTTTTGTACGGTTCCAGATAAATTTGCAATATCGTCTTCATCGTCAGAGCCGTCAGCTACGGCCAAAACGTTGTTGGTGGTTCCAATTCCCGGGCTGAACAGCAAAAGGGGGGTTGCAGGGTCTGTAACTTGTAAATCGTTGTCAGTACTTGCACACCTCTTTATGTTTGATGAGTCACTTAGCAGTTTCAATGTTTTAAAATGATTCCGTCGTCTGGAAACGGCTTAATAAATCCTTGAAACCGGCCGCAAGAGACAGAGACTTTAGGTGAGTCTGCCGCATAAAAGCTCGCATTTACTTTTTTATATGCATGCAGCTCGGGCACGTCCAATCCAAACCGTCATGAGCTCGAACACGATCCGCAACTCGTGCACCAGTATGCCCCATCTCGGCGCATACAGGGTGTGCAACATTGTCGCAGAGCCAACAAAAAACCATAGATTGCCGCGCGGTAAATTTGCGGCCATGCGTGCAAGCAGGGAAGTAGCAGGTACTCATTTTACATGTCTGCAGATCAAATAAATGCAATGGCAGCACAAACGCAAGACATTGGTAAATAGGTTGAGAAATTATTTTAAATATTTTACGGAGAAGAACAGCAGCAACAACAACCACACGGTGCAATTGTAAGCGGTAAACGCTGTGCTCAAGAAGAACAGGGCAGCAAAGCATAATACGAAAGTTATTAAAACTGAGAATAGTTTTGCGAGTTTAAATTTCACTGAGAAAACTTTGTACGAAGGTAGAGCGATAAAAATCACGTCGAACAGCGACAAGTGTAACAGCGAAGTTTTACATAGTCTATAGGAGTATTTTCGATAGCTAATCTTTGTATAACGTCAGTGTTAAGCGCCTTTTTACTTATAACTATAAATATTTAAATTTATATTTAAACCTAATCCGTTTAATTTTGCCCACCGACTAACTATTTCCAGTTCACTGTTACAAACACGAATACACTCATCTGTACTACACGTACATATAGGACGACTAACATACATTTGGACGTCATCAGCATACATGTGTATTTTACAATTTGACAATATATTCGGAAGATCATTAACATATACAGAGACAAGAAGTGGCCCAAGAACGTATCCTTGAGGGACTCCACGTTTGACATTGAGAAAAGACGAGCATACATTATTTACGGAGACTGACTGCTTTCGATTACTTAAGTATGAAGAAATTAGTCGTGTAGCTGTACACGAAAAGTGACATAGACGGCTTAGTTTAAGACACAGAATATCGTGGTTAACCGTGTCAAAAGCTTTACTGTAGTCCAAAAGTGTCAAGAATGTTAATATGCCACTATCCAATTTTTCCCTAATGCCTTTTACAAAGTCAATTATTGCTGTTGTGCAACTTCTGCCCACACGGAAGCCTGACTGCTTATCAGTCAAGAGTTTTCGTGCTGTCAAGTCACTTAACATTTGAACAGCCATAAGTTGCTCTAACACTTCTGACAAATATGGTAAAATGGAGATTGGCCTGTAGTCTTTAGCATTTTTAGGGATTGGAATTATTTTGGCTAGTTTCCAGGAGTCAGGAAATATGGATTTAGTCAAGGCTGTATTATAAATAAAAGTTATGTAAGGCAATATTTTCGGGAATAACAGCTTGATGAATTTTGGGTTCATGTCGTCGACTCCAGTAGCGTTTGATTTAATTTTTAACATTGATTCAATTATGTCACATTCAGATACACACGAAAAACTAAAACTATTATAGCATTATGACACTGTATTAAAAACTTCATTAATTGGCGCATTAATTAGAAGCTTGACAGCAACCATAGGGTTTTGCCTAAGTGCGAGCAAGACGACTATACGGCACTTTCAATGAGAGATTTAATACATTAATTGCTCATTACTTGAAAAACTTATCGGTTTACCGAAAAAAATACGAGACAAAAAAATGAGTTCGATAGAATATACCGTCTGTAATTCATTAAATTGTATCTAAAAAGTATATTAATGTCTCATTAGACAAAACGGTCTCACAGAATATATTGGTTTTTGCTGAAGGCTTGCCATAATTTTCAGCAACTATACTGCACAAAAGCAAGATAAATGCACAAAATAAATAAGTTTTCAGTGGCATGGGTTTTCCGCCGTGAAATGGTGTAATTATTATGAATTAACTAAATCTATGTACACGAGCGGGTGTAATAGTCAGTGTAAGGGCGTTCATATTAATTTCTGCAGGAGTGTTTGCACGAGGACTTCAGAAATTGATAATTATGTACTGCGAATTCTGGCCATTGTTATTGTTTACCTTTTAAATTAGTCTGACCGTAGTCGCAGTACGAAAAAATCCGAACCAAAAAAGACATATATTTGTCTCTTTCAAGGTTCTAAATTAGAATTTAGAACTTCTAATGAAGTAGCTAATTAATGAAAACTTGTGCCCTGTATCATAGCCGTATTATCACAGTTTCTATCGATATTTGTTGGTACGTAGGCTGCTATATATATTTCTGGCCTAGGCAACACTAAGTGTTGTTAGGTGGAATCTGACATTTCCATTGAAAAGTTCGACATTTTTAAGCATAAACGTACTCAGAACGGTTTGACGTACGACTATCATTTGTGTTGTTTACAGTTACTTAAAAAAATCAATTTCGCAAAAAAATGGAATTAACTCGTGACTGCGTGCGATCATTTTTCACAACTTTCGGCGTGGATTATCACGACAAGAGTGCAGCGATGAACTTAAATCTTTGTATGACTATGAAGCACCATCCTATAGCACTGTGAAAAACTGGTACAACGAATTCAATCGTGGCCGACGCTCCCTCAAAGACGAATTCCGCGAAGGTCGTCCAAAAACAGCCGTTGTGCCAGAAAACATCGATGGCGTACGTGAACTAATAATGCAAGACCGTCATGTGACATACCGTGAGATAGAGGCATCCCTAGGCATTTCTTCCACCAGCATACATTCGATATTGCATGAGCACCTGGCTGTAAAAAAGGTTTGTTCTCGTTGGATCCCGCACAATTTGACAATCGCTCAAAAGAAGGCTCGTGTGGATTGGTGTAAAGAAATGCTGAAAAAATACGATCGCGGTGCTTCAAAAGACGTTTATAAGATCGTCACAGGTGACGAATCATGGATCTATGCGTATGAGCCCGAAACAAAACAGCAATCGACCGTGTGGGTCTTCCAAGACGAGCCAAATCCAACGAAAGTTGTTCGTGGAAGAAGCACTTCGAAGCAAATGGTCGCCTGTTTCTTCGCAAAAACTGGTCATGTGGCTACTGTTCCTCTTGAGCAACGTAGGACGGTCAATTCTGATTGGTACACCACCATTTGTTTGCCTGAAGTCTTCGGTGAAATTCGAAAAACGAACAAGGGAAGACGAATCATTGTGCACCATGACAATGCGAGCTCTCACACATCGGCTCAAACCAGCGCCTTTTTGACTGGCCAAAACGTCGAATTGATGGGTCATCCGCCGTACAGTCCTGACTTGGCACCAAATGACTTCTTTTTATTCCCTCACATCAAGAAGAAAATGCGTGGTCAACGATTTTCGTCGCCAGAAGATGCTGTTGAAGCATTCAAAAACCATGTTTTTGAGGTGTGTCAATCAGAGTGGAAAAAGTGCTTCGAAAATTGGTTTGAGCGCATGCAAAAGTGTGTAAATCTTGATGGAGAATATTTTGAAAAACAATAAAACTATTTTCCTTAATAAATATTCGTATTTTCATTATTAGGCCAGAAATATATGTAGCAGCCCACGTATGTGCTCAACATAGTCAGCTTCGGTCACCTCAGGTACTTTGCAGTCTAAAAAAGTTATACTTAGTTCCTTCGGATCAACCTGACTGGTTGGTCCAGCTTTGGATTTTCCAATACCCAGCTCTTTAATGTAGACCCATTTTTGCTTATTGGATGTAGCCTCGCTAAATTTATTATAAAAATATTTTCGTTTCTCTAAGTTAATTAATTGTATCACAGTTTTCTTTAGTAACCTATGCTGTTCAGCATACTGATGTGTTCTATATCATTTCCATTTTCTAAATGCAATGTCACGCTTATTTATTAATCTTTTGATTTCCAAATTGAACCACGGGTTTCCCCGTGGCTTAAGAATTTTCGTCACAAGTGGAACTGATTTATTATATAAAAACGTTATAGTATTATGTAGGACAGTCAGTTGTGAGTCGATATTTGGAAAGTCATAGATGGAGTCCCAGTCACATGTATTAATGTCAGCACTTAACAAGGCGTAGTCAATATGTTTAAAGTCCCTATATACAATTGTTTGTTCGGTCAAGCTTGTACGATAATTATACGTCAGGTAAATTAAGTCATATTTTGAGAACATTGGCATCGAGAGTTGACTATAATTAGAGACTTTATCACAGTGGTTTACGAAAAACAAGTCAAGTAAGGTATCACATTGAGACGAAAAGTGGCTGGGCTCAGAGGAATTAACTAACTTTAAGCCAGTGGATTCAATGTCATCTGATAGTTTATTTTCTCTGAGGATATTGCTGTTAAAATCCCCGGCTAAAATTACATCTGTATTGTCAAGTGAGAGGAAACAATAAGTCAATTAAGTTTTGATAGTGTATATATCGATGTGGTCTGTAAACACTGCTTATTAACATTTTGGTGGAATACATTGCATTTGAAATTTGAACAAAAATCCATTCGACTGCACTTTCACTAGGATGTTTACATATACATTTTGCATTTAGACGTTTACTGACATACATGGCTACTTTACCACAGTGACTTTCTCGATCAAATCGAAATAGATTATAGCATCACATTTTACTAACGAATCACTAACATGAGACGAAAACCATGTTTCAGACAAACAAATAACATTAATATTAGATTTTACAAATAAGTACCTAAACTCTTCAATTTTTTTCGTAAGACTTTGAGCGTTGATGTGGCATATGCGTAGACCAGTTCCAAGCTCAGTGGTTCCTTGGTCTGTCGTCTATGCACTCCAGCCCGTTTCGGCAGCATTATTTTGTCTCGCCTGGTTTCGAACTTAATTATGATGACGGGATCAATAACAGAATGTTCCCGAACCTTAACACGAAAAATCTCTTTAACTTTCGGTGGTGGGGTAAGACCTAAAATAGGCTATTTAAGAGAGTCTTCAGGTTCTCATTTTCCACGATGGGCACTCCATGTACCCTTACATCGTTTGCAATGCTTGCTTCTGCATCTGCAGCGGCTTTGGCTTGAACTTTTGCTTCTAGCTCCTCCATCTTGTCGTATAGCGCACTTAATTTTTTGTTTTTCTGTTCAAGCTCTTCTACTCTTTGGCCCAGCATATTGCATTCCTCAGTAAGGTTGTTAAGCTTAGACTCAAACTTTTTTTCCATCTCGCGTTAGAATCGTTCCTCAGATTCCTTCATTTGTTTGGCTTGTTCACCAAAACGCTGATTAATAGGCTCGATCAAGTGTTCTCTTACACTATTCAAATCGCTGATTGATTATTTCGATCAGCTACGGTGAAAGAGAATCCGAAATGCGACCAGCCTTCAAGTCCAGCGACGAGTCTGACGAACACGCTTTTGTTGTTGTTTCGACATCTCTCTTGCTAATCCGCTTTTGCTGTTCCGTTACCGTTACTTTTAGCAAAACAATAAACAAAAACAATGCAAGGCGATCTATGATGCTCTCGTAACGCCAGGCGCCTTAAGAGGCATAAGCGGCTGTTAGCTGTTTTTTTCCCGTCGTGGAGTTGTGCACGTGTGACTGAGTGAGAGAGAGGTGATGGCGGTGGAGAGTTTGCAAAAGTTCTCACAACTGATGCAGGAAAGCTCATCAGATCAGCTGGCTGGAGATGGGGAGTTTGCAGGCGATATTAATCGCTTTCAAAACAAAAAGGGTTAGAATTATTATTATTTATATTTTATTGATTTTTTATTCCTATGTGTTATTAATTTTTTCTGTCATAGGTTTATTATAAAATCAAATGTAATGTTAGTGATGCTCCTTAAGGTGTCTTTTCTTTGTTCTTTATATCTGTTTTATCAAATAACCAACGCAGAGCTTAAATAATAATTTAAATAATGATGCGCTCTTAAGAGTTCTCGTGAAGCAGAAATCTGGTTTACATATATGTCACATAAATGCACAAAGTCTCCCCAAAAAAATAGTCGAATTTAGGTATATGTTTGTCAACTAAAATGTCGATATTATTTGTGGGTTTGAAATATAAGATTTAATATAAGATTCGTTAATATATTGTAATGGGTTAAATGTTTTCCGTGTTGATCAGTGCTGCAAAATGAAATTTTTTTTTATACGTAGCTTGAACTAAAAATCTACGTATTTTTACGTAGCCAAAATTTGGTCAAATACGTAGATCTACGTATTTTTTTTAAAGTCAAACAAAGCCAATTATAAAGGGTATTTTAATTATATATATGCCATATTTGTTTACCTATAAGTTTTTATTAATAAAATTAACATTTTTTTTAATATTTAGGAGTGAATATTTTTATTAAAATAGCTTAGGTGCTCTTTCGATGGCTCAGATGATATTTGCTTTAAATGGTCTTTTGTGAATAATAATCCTTTTAGGGTTTCTGTGCCTAAACAATTCCTTTTATTCGTTTTAATTAAAGTTATCTCAGAAAAAATTCTTTCAACATTTGCGCTGCTATGCGGCAATGTTAAAATATTTTGAGCAAACTCTGACAAAAAAGGAAAAAGAAGGGAACCATCGCCTTTTTTAATATTTGCAATATACGCCCAAATCTCTACTTCCTTAGCATCTTCCCCATTAAAGGGCAGATCTGTATTCCGTAAGATACGCCACTCCCTGTCGAGCTCAGTGAAATTTCGCGTGCACAGTCCTGTCATGAAAATGCATGTTTATTAGAGGTTATATAAAACAATAAATTTTAAAGTAGTTACCTGAAAGTGAAAGTGCAGCTTGTGTAATCGATGGTATGTTGCGTATTAATTTCTTGTTTAAGAATACCGCAGGATTTAAGAACTGCAATTGCTTCATTTTTTGCATGTGTTCGTTGTTAAATGGGAAGCGCTTTTTTATTTGACGAAGACTCTCAATAAAAAACTTAAGACAATTAAGACAGCTGAGAATAATGAATATCGTTGCCAGCCTGTTCTTTCTGGCAACATTAGGCAACATCTTGACTAAAGCCTGCTGCTAGCACACTGTTAGTGTTGGTAAATTGCAAATTAGTCGTTTACTTTTAAATTAAACATTTAAATTCTTGTTTATATCTAAAAAAAATTTGCTAAATTTTTTTTTTGTACAATTTAAAAAAAAATACGTAGATTTGGGAGCTCTATACGTAGATACGTAGATCGGGGCTGAAAATACGTAGATCTACGTAAAAATACGTAGATTTTGCAGCACTGGTGTTGATCGTGCAAGTCATGCCGGGGGTGTAGCTATATATGTGAATAAAAAAATTAACGCTAAAGTTGTTCGGAAGAAAAATTTGGAAAGTGCAATACAGTTTTTATTTATTCAAGTAAAAGATATAAGGACTGCTAGTAATTTGATAATTTGTTGCATTTATAGGCCAAATCGATGTGTAAATTGCAACTCAAGAGGCCATTTAGGAAAAGACTGCCGTAAGCCTAAGAGGGAGCCTGGATCGTGCTATGTTTGGAGCATTTGGGCATTTCGTTGGACAGTGCCCGGACAGAAAGAGTGCAGGCGAAAACAATTATGTAAGAAAATGTTAATTTTTTATACCCGGTACCCATAGGGTACAAGGGTATTATAAGTTTGTGCCAACCGAGAATGTATGTAACAGGCAGAAGGAGGCATCTCCGACCCCATAAAGTATATATATTCTTGATCAGTATCACCAGTCGAGTCGATTTAGCCATGTCCGTCTGTCCGTCCGTATGAAACAACAGATCTCAGAGACTATAAGAGCTAGAGTTACCAAATTTGGTGACAACATTGGAATCTGTTGCACGCAGATCAAGTTTGTTTTAAAATTTGGCCACGCCCACTTCCGCCCTCAAAAATCATAAAAAACGTTAAATAAGCTATACTCGTTTTTTTTCGGGTAAAAGTTAATAAATACAAAAAATGAATAAAATAGAGCGGTCGTTTCCTGAAAATTTCAGTAAAATCGGATGATAAAAATGGGAGATATTAGCAATAAGGTTCGAATTTTAAAACCCCCCCTAAGGCGCTGATGAGTAGCCTGTAGCCGTCTAGGTCGTGGGTTCGAGCCCCGACCTCGCCAAAACTTTTTATTGTTTTTTTCTCTGTTTTTTTTTTGCATTTCTTCCTTTTTCCTTTGTTATTATACCCGGAGAACAACTTGAAAAAAATTTTAGAATAAAAATACAAAACAGAAAATATTTTGGTTTTGTGTGGGATTGAGCTCGTGCCAATTTTGCAAAATGTAGATGCACCGGCTGCTTAGACAACTGGGCCATTACATATGTTACATATGAAGCGCCATTTTCATACTAAGTATGCTTCGACAACTGTTAACCTCATTTTGGCAGAACTGAAATAAAATTGCCAGAGATTGTCACATCTAATAGCTTCTACATTTTCTTAATGAAAATATGCTTTTTATTGTCTCAGAAAAGTGTGTGTGAAAGAGAAAAGAGATCGACTATTGACCAAAAAAATTGCGCCAAACTACAGAAAAGAACGAACGTGACCAAGAAATGACAAAAAATAAAAAAATTCACTTTCATAACTCAACTTTGCCGAACTGGTAAAAAATGTATTAATTGAATAAAAAGCAGAAAAAATGAATAAGAATCTTAAATAAAAATGTGCAAAAATTCTTTGGCATGAGCGAGATTAGAACTCAGAACTTCTTGCATAATAAAACGATGGCCCATCGCTTAGAAGCCTGGGCTGTGCTCCTCATTGCGCAATAGACAGCGATACTTCTAATAGCCTCCAGACTTTTTCAATCAGAAGGCGGTTTGTTTATTGTAACAGAGACGCACAAAACAAGTGTGTGTGAAAGAGAAAATAGATCGACTGTTGACCAAAAAAATGGCGCAAATTTATTATTAAGTCGGGAGCTAATTCGAGCGGCGATTTAATTTTTAACTAAGGAGTATCTAAACCAACAAACGTCTGGGTACTGGGTATCTCACAGTCGAGCACTCTCGACTGTAGCTTTCTTACTTGTTTTTATATAAAATTTATACCCCCACTTATTGCAGCGTCCCTCATAGACTCAGGAAGTCCAATTTCATTTATAAAGAGATGTTTAATACCAAAAACTGCCATACTTGAACCAGTATTTAATTGCTAATCTGAACTAAATAAAAGCCAGCTTAAAATTTTTGGCAAAATCCTATGTTTTGTATTGAAAGGATCAATAAAATGTAATTTTTATTTAAATATAGTAGCAAATGAGTCACGACGTTGTGGGAGGGATTTTATGAATGCATGCGATATAAAATTAGATTTAAGTGCCTTGAAAATGGTTACAGTGGAAAAATTGGAAACTGAAAGCAGTGAAAATGGAAAGATCAAGTCAAATGTAATTTATTACGGAAATCCTGAAGTAACCAACACAGATAAAGATCAGACTTTATTGACGCCGAAGTTGATATAGTTAGTCAGACAGTTAGTAGACTGAAAGATGAAATACTTAGTCAGACAGTTAGTAGACAGGAAGATGAAATAGATAGTCAAACAGTTAGTAGACAGAAAGATGAAACAGTTTGTCAGACAGTTAGTGCACAGATAAATGAAAATGAGATTGATAATATTCAAGGAAAATTAGAATTAGATCATTGTGTAACCGAGATGTTAAATATTAATTATATGGAAGATGACCCTGTTGAATAACTTTGTGGGAAACATTTTGATTATAGGTTAAAATACAGATTAAATAAAATAATTGAAAGTTGCTACACAAATGTTAAAAGACCAAAGCAGCCTTTAATAAAATGTTAAATCAAACTGAATTTAGAAAAAACGAAACCATTAAGTTGCCGCCCAAGACGTCTTTCTTATACAGAAAAGGGTAAATTACAAGTTTTATTAGATTAATATTTAAGGTTAGGTATCATTCAACCAAGCGAATCGGAATATGCCACACCTATCGTTTTAGTTAAAAAGAAAACTGGATATATTTGGTTGTGCATAGATTTCAGAAAATTAAATAAGCTTTCAATCAAGGATAACTATTCATTGCCACTAATTGATGACTTGCTTGATAAACTGGTAAATAAAAGCGTATTTACAAAACTGGATCTCAAGAATGGTTATTTCCATGTATTTGTAAATCAAGAATCAATTAAGTACACATCATTTGTCACTCCTCTGGGACAATATGAGTTTCTCAGAATGCCAATGGGTTTAAAAAATGCACCAGCTGTTTTTCAACGCTTTGTAAATAAACTATTTTGTGACATGATTCGAGAAAATATGTTAGTTGTGTATGGATGATATTATGATCGCCAGTAAAGACAGAAAATAAATTAGAATTGAGGTTAGATAAGTGTGAGTTTCTACAGTCGTGTATAAAATATTTAGGTTTCAGAATAAGTAGTGAAGGAATAAGAGCGGATGAAAAAGTTATTAAAGCAATACAGAATTTTCCAATACCAGATAAAACGCAAAATGTTCAAAGTTTTTTAGGGCTATGCTCATATTATATATATAAAGATTTTTCTCTATTAGCCAAACCACTGTATGACCTTTTAAAGAAAGATAGAAAAATTCGTTTCTGTTTCTTATTCTTAAAAGATAAGCTTATTCATTCACCAGTTTTAGCAATTTTTGATTACAAAGGCGAAATTGAATTGCATTGTGATACCAGTGCTATAGAATTCCAGTGTTATTGCAAAGAAAAAATGATGGAAAATTCATCCGATATTTCACTTTTCCAAGCGGACTACGGAATCAGAAATGAAGTTCCACAGTTTTGAGCATGAAACACTTTCAATTATTTATGCTTTGCGTAGATTTCGGGTTTATGTTCAAGGAAGACATTTTAAAATTGTTACAGACTGTACTTTGACATTGATTGCAATCTCGACTTTTGTGTCAACCGGTACGGACGTCTCGATTTTAGCTCAGAAAAAAAAAAAATCAAAAATTTTCCCTGGAACATTTTCTCACAATTTTTTTCTTCCAAAAAAGTTTTTGTTTTTTTCTGAGAAATTCGTATTTCTTTTTGGCTTGTTTCTATTCTCGCGATTGAGCAAGTTTCTATGACTTGCTGTGGTCTTGTGGTTTCTGCCTCGCAGAGACCGCTCACAGCCGATTCTTACCGCGGCGAGATGTCGACTTCCCTGTGTCCTCAAGCCTCCCTTCCCACTGAGAGCATGGCGGAGCTCTCTGACTCCACGGCGACGATGACGGATGTCTCTTGTTCGGCGACCCCTACTCCTTTGGACAATGCTCATCATACGTCCCGCAGCACGCGTTCCATTCGAGGACGCCCAAGCCCTTACCCCTCGACTAAAGTGCTGTCGAATCGAGCCGCTCCTACTGCCCAAGCAATACTACCCATTCCTGTCCAATTGACTCCTGTGGTTACTTCAAACACGTGTGGTGCAAGTGACTCACTGCCGGATTGGGTGGGCACTGGACTGAACAATCCCGTCCTTACAAGCACTGTGGCCTGGCAGCAAGTGCGTTCAAAGAAGCGCCGCCCTCAAGACCCTACTCAGTTAATTCTTATGAGCTCACCTAAAATCTCTAAGAGTAGTCCTTGCCAAGTGGACAGCCCGGATCCTCTTGAGTGTAACCAATTTGCTGTTCTTGCCAAAGAGGTTCAGGATGCGGAAATAGACGTTGAAGCAGCTATCACTTCTGACCCTATGCCCAGTTCTCCTCCCAAAACCAGGAAGCCACGGCCCATCAAGATCCCTGGAGTTACGGATATAAACGCCTTAGAGGCCCTCCTTACTCCTCCTATCAATACTGAGGACTATGAATTCTCCTCTTCCCCGTCCGGAGAGGTGCGGATCTATCCCAATGACACTCATAGACACATTACCCGTGTCCTAAACTCCCACCATGTCCAGTACACGCACTTCTGCCTGGATGAAGACAAAACATATCGTGTAGTGGTACGTAAGATTGTGGTCGAGTTCTTCAAGAAAGGACACCATGTGTTAAATACTCAACCCTAAATCTAAACTGTCACCTGAGTTCAACCCAGATGGTTCTCCTGCTGTCCGGCCTCCTCAGAACATTTGGTTCTTGAACCTTGCAGCTGCCCCAAACAATAAGGATGTGCTGCAGATTACACAGATTGGAAGACAGAGGGTCATTATTGAGCTACCACAGAAGAGCAAGACCCCAAGACAATGCTACAGGTGCTACGACTTTGATCACACGGAGAACTATTGCCTCAAACAGCCTGTCTGTGGCCGGTGTTTTGGAAGCCACGTTACGGGCTCTTCAGTGTTTGGCCAAGACTGTTGGGGACCTTCTATGTGCAAACTGCTTTGGCAATCATGCGGCTTATAACAGGTCTTGCCCAGTATTCACCCGCAAGATTAACAATCGACGTACTGGGGTTAATCTTGCAGCTCCTGGAAAACCAAGCTCACGTGCTCAAAACCAATCCATCCCGGCTATGACTGTTCGCAAGGGCTTGTCCTATGCTGACGTGATTGGTAAGCCTTCACGGCCTGAGGTCTCCCCCCCTGCTTCTCCCAGTGCAAGGAACTATGGCGTGCAGTTTCCTGATAACCTTGGCAACAGCAGGCGACCTAGGTCCAGATCCAGGGCTCATCCTCATCCCCCTGATGCGGATCCCCCGTCTGGCTCCCCTACTGACCTAAGTACTATACTTGAAGTTGTCCAAGGCCTCCAAAGGGTGTTAACCCAACACCTTCCTGCCTACAACAACAACAACAGCAAGAGAGCCCCTTCCAGTTCCCGGGTACGTGCTCAATCCTTCACTCCTGCTCCCCTGGCTGAGAAATCCTTGGAATTGGAATCAGTTCTTCATATTGTCAAAAGATGTCTCTGAGCTTTCCTCCACAGTTGCTAATCTTGCCCAGTGTGTGCGCCAGCTGCAGGGTGTTGCCTCCCAGTCTGCCTCCTGTCGTAGTGCCCCGTAATGACCAGTGACCTACGTATCGGATTCTGGAACGCCCGCAGCCTGGCTCCCAGTGCAACTGAGCTGCTCATCTTTACACAACAACATGACATTGACATTATGCTTGTTGCAGAAACATATCTACACCCAGGAGTACACTTCACACTGGCTGGCTTTGTGTGCTACAGAGCAGATCATTCAAGCAACTCCAGTCGAGGAGGTGCAGCTGTCTTAGTAAGGCGTGAGATCTCCCACTATCACCTTCATGCCATCAGGAATAGGGAAATTCAGCTAGCCGCCGTCATGGTCTCCACGCGCAGTGGCGAGCTTCTAATTGCTGCAGCGTACCTGCCACCTTCTCTCAGCTGGACGAGTGCTGAGTTTGACCACCTTCTCTCTCAACTTGGTCAAAAGTTCATCTTGGGAGCTGATTTCAACGCAAAACATCGGCTGTGGAGCAACTACAGGCAAGATCAAAGAGGGAGGGCTCTTCACGACGCTATAACAAGCTCCTCAGCCCAAGTCCTTGCAACAGGAAGCCCTACGTGGTACCCGCCACTCCGTCCTGCTTAGACTTCTTTGTGTATAAATCAATCCCAAGCAACGTACTCACCATTAGGGAGGAAAAGGACCTTTGCTCAGATCACCTGCCGCTGATAGCAACCTTATCAGTCTCTCCATCTACGATCGCTGCCAGAGCCAGCCTCCTAAAACCTGGCTCAAGTCTTCCGGTGTTCAGGCAGTCCTTGACAAACTCCCTTTTGCTTGGCACTACCTTGAGCACGAAGGGAGAAGTGGACTCTGCGATTAGCACATTACCGGCTAATATAGGAGAAGCTGCTGCAGCTTCTGCCCCAACCAGGCCTATTAATCCTCACCCAATAAGACCTCGGAGTGATCTTTCGGATGAAGTTGAGGGACTGCTACTCCTGAAAAAGAGACTCAGACGCGAGTTCATTCGCACTAATGACCTCAGGATAGACAGGCTGTACCGAAGGATATCCAACAGAGTGAGGAAAAAGCTATCCATGCTCAAAGCTGAAGCGACAAACCGGTTGCTACAAAACGCTACAGCTGATGCAAGCTCCAATTTCTCACTCTGGAAGCTTACCGGAGCTTACAAGAGGCAAGCTACCCCTAGGTATCCTATTAAGAAGACTGATGGCTCATGGGCAAAATCCACTCTGGACCGTGTATAAACCTTTGCTGAAGACCTGGAGAGCAGGTTTACTCCATTTAGTAGCTTGTTGCAGAAACCCTTGACAGGACGCATCAGTTGGAGCTCCCAGTGCCCCCTGTAACCTTGCCGGAGGTAAAGAAGGACATCCGAGGACTTAAAATCAAAAAGGCACTTTTGAATCTCGTGCTTATCTTCAATTCTGCTCTGAGACTCGGGTACTTCCCTAAAGCCTGGAGGAACGCTAGGAACGCTAGTCATGGTCCTGAAACCTGGTAAACCCCCGGGTGATGTCAGCAGTTACCGCCCCATCAGTCTCCTGACCACCTTTGGAAAGCTGTTTGAACGATGAATTCTATGAAGAGTCCTGCAGGCACCTCTCGTAAAGCAAGCGATCCCAAATTTCCAGTTTGGTTTCAGACTCAGCCATGGCACCCCGGAGCGACTACACCGAGTGACGGAATTCATTCTGGATGGCTTCCACAAAAAGCAGTATGTCGTTGCTGCATACTTGGACATACAGCAGGCGTTCGACAGGGTGTGGCACGACGGCCTTCTTTCCAAACTCAAAACCCTGCTCAACCCACAGCTGTTTGAAACGCTCAAATCATTTCTATCTGACGGGACGTTTCGTGTGATCCAAGAAGAAATAATGTCCACTGAGAGGCGGATCAGTGCAAGTGTACCACAGGGTAGCGTTCTTGGACTTACACTGTACAGCCTGTACACTCATGACATGCCAAAGCCTCCAGTACACTCCCGTAACATGATGCTGGCCACTTTTGCGGATGACACAGCGGCAGCGTGCAGATCATCTTGCATATACACAGCCACTGACAGGCTTCAGTTATACCTAAAGAGATTTGAAAACTGGGCCTGTCGGTAAACCCCTCTAAGTGTGCAGTAGTGACACACACACTCAGGAAGGACAATTGCCCAGGATTATTTTTACACGGAGAGCTACTGGAACAGAAAAGGGAACACAAATACCTGGGTGTGACCCTCGACATAAGATTAACACTAGCAAAGCACACTACAAATGTCAAAAACTCACTCGAAGCCAAGGCTAAGAAGCTTTCTTGGCTGTTAAAACCAAACAATCACCTTAACCTAACAAACAAAATCAAAATTTACAAAACCATACTTGCCCCCACATGGAGATACGCCATACAAGTATACGGTATTACTGCCAAAAGCAACTTAAACAAAATCAAACTATTCCAAAGCAAGACACTACGCAGACTATCAGGAGCTGAGTGGTACATACGGAACATTGACCTGGCCAGGGACTTCAAAGTCCCTCTTGTTGGGGACGTTATCAACTCGCCAGAAGACTCACGGAACATAGAACCAGAAGAAGTCTCAAAAGAACCCATCCCATCGATCTACCACACAGCCTACACTATTGTAAAAGTTACTATATATAGTAACAGTATACAAAATACACTGTGTAAATTAACACAGTAATAAATCACAAAATTAAAATTTAAAAAAAAAAAATAAGATTGCACTCAACCCTAGAATCGCAAGATGGGCGTTAGAGCTACAGAATTATGATTATGAATTGATTCATAGAGCAGGTCAAAGATGCAGCATATTGATGCTCTAAGCAGATGTACAAATGTCATGCTAGTATATGAAGAAAACTTAGTATATGCCAAGCAAAAGACTCAAAAATCAAACAGTTAAAGATTTTGCTAGGATCATCCGAACACAAGATGTATGAAATGAGAAATGGTAATGTACAAGTATATAAGAAGTCTAAATATGGTATACTTCTTTTTTATGTACCAGAAGAAATGGAAGACCATGTGTTTTACAAATATCACAATGAAATGGGACACATAGGTAGGGATAAAATGATAGATTTAATTAACAAGAACTATTGGTTTCCGAACATTAAGACAAAAGCTGTAAAACACATTGAAAACTGTCTTAAATGCATTGCGTATTCTCCAAAGACAGGCAAAGGTGAAGGTTTTTTACATTGCATACCAAAAGGTGATAAACCATTTCAGTTGATTCACATAGATAATTATGGGCCGATAAGTGCTGATAGAGCAAAAAAGCATATATTTGTTAATGTTGATGGATTTACAAAATTTGTTCGCCTCTATCCGACAAAGACCACAAATAGCAAGGAGACGATCTCATGTCTGCGAGACTACCTGGTCGAAATAAATATTGGGACACTTCATTTTTTTAACACAAAATCGTAAATGGCTTTTAGTTTTTTTATTTTTATTTTATTCATAAATATAGAGAATAAATGAATTGAAAACAAATTAAAATTTTGTAATTTACTGGTCCTTTCCACGAAAATCTAAATCCTTTTGTTTGCTCTCTTAGAAATAATTATTGGTACACTAGAAAGAAAATTTTTTTTTAAATATTATAGTCAGAGATAAACTTTGTTTGAGAGTATCCCCCAAACATTCTCAATCTGGTTTAAGTCAGGACTACAAGCTGGCCACCCCAAAAGATCAATTTTCCGATCCTCAAAAAACTGCTTTGACGCTTTGGATACATGAATTGCAGCGTTATCCTGTTGAAAAATCTACTTTTCATCCCAGAATGTTTCGCTAAACGGTATCAAAACTTCATCCATAAGGCTTATGTACATCTGAGAATTCATTCGTGTTGATACAAAACATACAGGGGATCTTCCAGGGTGTCCAAATGCAGCCCATACCATCAGAGATCCTCCACCAAAATTGCGTCGTCGTTCACGTCCATCAGGACCATCCAAGTTGAATTTTTTTTCGTCACTGAAGATAACGTTTTCCCATTCACTTGTCCAAAATTTGTACTTTTCTGCAAAAAGCAGCCGAGCTGTTTTATGTCTTGGTAAAATCATAGGTTTGCGCACCATTTTTTCATATTTAATGTTATTTGCTGAATACGACGGGGGGTGATCTTAAGAGACAGTTTAGCCTTTATATCCCGTGAACTAGTATCTGTATTTACAGCCAAATTATTTATTTGTCGTTTGATTCGTTCTGACACTGTGGAAGGTCGGCCCCTTTTAATTGTTTTATTGTATGCTTCCATGTTTTTTTTAAATTTTTTGAACAGTATTCTTGCTAGTTTCAACAATATTGGCTATTTCGCGAATGCTTTTGCCTTCATTGCGCAGATTAAGGATAATATTTTGCATATTCTCCGACAGCTTTACTCCATTACCCATTGTTTCTGTTTTTACTTGTCGCACTATATTAAATTAGCATTTTTTTAGTATTAAATAACTTAATTTTCTTATACACAGATAGTAAGAATCAAATACTCACCTTATCTTACGAAAATCTTAAGTAAACAGTCAATTAGCACTTTACTTTCTTGATGGTGTACCAATAAAAATTTCGTACTAGAAAAAAATCACATTTCACAACAATGGTCAAGAAAAAGCCCCAGATTATAAAATTCAAACTTTTAACATGCCGATACTTACATGATATGCAAGCACATTAAAAGAAATTGTTTGTGTCATTTAAATGCTTACCAATTTTTATTAACGGTGAAAAATAACTATGATACGTGAGTGTCCCAATATTTATTTCGACCAGGTATTCTAGAGCATATAGCAAACCAAAATTCAGGGAGCTGTTTGACTTCAGGTGATTTCGAAAATTTTATGAACGAATATAATATTAAACACATTAAAATTGCTACAAGACCTCCTCAAGCAAACGGACAAGTTGAGAGAATAAATCGAAGTTTAGGTCCGATGATGGCAAAGTTAGTTGAGCCAGATAAAGGCTTACACTGGGACTTAGTAGAAGAGCAAGTAGAGCACACTATTAACAACACACAACATCGAAGCATAAAACAGCTTCCTAGCATTATGTTATTCAGATCCCCACAAAGAGGACAGATAGTAGATGAGTTTAAACTGAAATTGGAAAAATTGAACCAATATGGTTATCAAAAGAGTTTAATAGAAGTTAGAAATGGCGCCGTGGTAGTACAGCAAAATGCACAAGATTACAATAAGGCATATTATGATCAAAGAAAGAGGGAGCCAAAGATTTTTAAAACAGGAGACTATGTTATGGTTAAAAATTTCGATAGTACAATTGGTACTTCAAGAAAACTGATCCCTAAAAACAAAGGACCGTATGAAATAGCTAAAGTTTTAAAAAACAATCGATATCTACTGAAGGATGTGGAAGGTTTTTAAGTTTCCCGTACCCCATATCAAGGGGTGTGGAGTATTCAAAATATTAGACATTGGTTAAAAAAGTAATTGTAAAATTAGAATTAAATTGAAGAATTTTTAGATTTAAGATACAAATGTTATTTTAAGTATAAAATGTTTAAATTTTTTTTTTAGAGTTAAATGATCAGGGGAGCAAAACGTCAGGATGGCCGAGTTGTAGTAGGCCAGCCTCACGGTCACTCTAGCTTTTAGTACACTCAGAAAAATAAGCGCCCTGAAATTTAGAAAATCGCTATACTTTTGTCACCAAAGGCGACTCGCCCTAAAAAGCAGAAATTTGTTTTCTAAAATTGAGAAAATTTATTTCTAAGATAAAGGGCATCTGACCTTAAAATAAAGAAAACTATTTTCTAAAATGTAAAAAAAAATTCTAAAGACCCTAGACTTTAATGTCTTAAATTAAGAAATTTTTCTTAATTTTAGGGCGAATTTCTAAAATTAAAAAAAACACGTGCTTACACATTTAAGGTTATTTATAGCAACATCTTTGTGCAGTTTATTTATATGGGTTGTATACTCACTCTGCCATAGGCAAACTTACTTCTCATAAACGAAATATATCACACACGTCTGTCTTATTATTTAATTGTTTTGAGAGAAGTTCAGTAGAACTGCTAAATTTGGTTAAATATTTTTGTTTACTGCTGAAATTTTATGAAGAGACTATCTGAAAAGTCAAATATAAACATTAGAAAAACAACGCTTACCATTTGCCCTGATCGTGTTTTGAACCCACGACCAACTGGTTTGCAGACGCACGCCTTACCCATTAGGCCATTGCCCTGCGTACGCGTGACAGGCTTGAGAAGCCATTTATGGAAACTTTGTTGAAAATCGAATTAATTTAACTTTTTTTTTAATTAAAAGGCTTAAAAAATACAAACATATATTTAAGGGGTTAGACCCTAATTAAAAAAAGCAAATTCGAAAAAAAAAAAAATAAGGTTGCCCTGAACGAACCTCCTCTTGTAAATCGACAAATGGACAACACATTAGCGCTCTGAGCTACGACTTTTTCTAGATTTTAGAAAGCTTTTCACTTTCCTAGAAAACCTTTCTATACTTTAGAAAATATTTCAATTATTTAAGGTTATTTACATTTTATGGTTAGGGTATTCGATTTTAGGAAATGTATTTCTGAAAATTTCTGTTTATGGCAAGCTTTCCTAGTTTCCAGACAATAATTTTTAAAAATAATAAATATTTTTCTTAAGCTTAGAAATTCTTTCTTATTTCTATGGAGATTTTGGCTTATAGTGACCATTTCTGTAATATAGAAATATATTTCTTATTTTAGGAAAAATTCCTTTTTTTTTTTTAAATAGTTCTGGTATTAAGAAAAAATATATTTATATGGCGATTTTCTAAATTTCAGGGCGATTATTTTTCTGAGTGTATTTATATTATGATTAAGATATATCGATAGTATGTTTACAATTTACGATAGTGTAGTTATCGAATACGACACATCACGCTCTAATACGGATCGACAAAGAAAAGACGTGAAAATAAAAGAAATAAAAACCGACAAGCTTCCACAATATTGACTTAAATTTGATAAATTGGAATGACTTATATTATCTGACATCGGTTAACTCACAACTATAATATTTCCAGACAAATTTGACATACCTTTATAACAAAACTAAACCAGTTAAACGCAAATTAATAAATTAAATTAAATTAAATTAATTAGAAAAAAAACTGTGACAATGATTAGGTCTGCGAAACGTGCCTTATTCACTTTTAAATTTAATAGGACAAATGACTCAAAGCAAATATGGACAGAGATAAAAAGATAGGCTTAGAAAACAATTCCAAAGACAGAGCGTTTCCTCGATGTAAATGAATGAACGTATGGACGAAAACGATATAACGTTCCTGACACTACTTGACTGCAGTAAGGCATTTGACACCGTTGACCATTCAATTTTATTTACAAGACTTGACAGACTATTTAATTTTTCCAGAACGGCAATAAATCTTATGTCCTCGTATTTACTTACGTTTCGTTTTTTATTTTTGTTAAAGTCTGAATGTAATGTCCATATGTATGCTGATGATGTCCAACTGTATATTAGTCGTCCCGTGAGTGAATTAGTTGAATGTATACAAGTATCCAACAGGGAGTTGAAAAAAGTAAACAAGTGGGCAAAAAATAATGGACTTGGTCTGAATCCAAAAAAGTCAAAATGTATTGACTCATTTTATCATTTATAAAAAATATGTTAGCACAAATGAACTAGACCGCTTAAATATTGAGTAAGAAAATTAGGTTTTAGTTTTAAAAACCAACTCAATTGGAACAATTGGGAAAGCTACAGTCGAGTGTGACCGACTGTGAGATACCCGGTACCCAAAGCATTGTGGGTTAAATTAAATTAGACGTGAACATGGAAAAAAGAAAATGTTGATAAATTAAGACAAAAGTTGCTAGAATCGTGTTGAGCAACACCCAAAAAAGACAAATGTTGCTAGGGACATGTTGCGCAACATGCACTGACATTTTCTCTCAAAAGCTATGTGCTCAGACACCTGGAAAGTATTCCTAAGCAGTGCTATAGAGCGAGAGGGTGACTATTGACCTCTTGTTTTAACTTAATGCTACGGAACCCTTTTCGTGTGTCTGAGTTCTTAGCTTTTGAGAGAGAGAAGAAGAATAAGCCTACACAGAAACTTTATTGTTTAATAACTTAATAACGATTTTACTCAAATTTTCAGAACACGTCCGCGAATGCCAACTTATTTATTATAGTATCTATTACTTTAAGCCGGAAATCACTACTTTAGCTTATATAGTATACCGTTTTTTATGATTTTCGGGGGCGGTAGTGGGCGTGGCCAAATTTTAAAACAAACTTGATCTGCATGCAATGGATTAGAGTCACCAAATTTGGTAACTCTACCTCTTATAGTCTCTGAGATCTGTTGTTTCACACGGACGAACAGACGGACAGACGGACATGGCTAAATCGACTCGGCTGGTGATGCTGATCAAGAATATATATACTTAATGGGGTCGGAGATGCCTCCTTCTGCCTGTTACATACATTCTCGGTTGGAAATAATTTAATCACTACTAGATATAGCACCCTCAAATCACAAAGTAAATTTTTTATTTACGCAGTTCGCATCTGGAACAATTTGCCAAACAGCTTTAGAAACATAAATAACATTACAAGTTTTAAATTAAAATTAAAGAAACATCTT
Organism: Drosophila rufa; assembly: GCA_018153105.1. Classification (NCBI taxonomy): domain Eukaryota; kingdom Metazoa; phylum Arthropoda; class Insecta; order Diptera; family Drosophilidae; genus Drosophila; species Drosophila rufa. The sequence continues at coordinate 442,183 of JAECXS010000003.1, read as the reverse complement.
AAGGAAAGGAGCTCTCAAAATGAGTAATAAAAATAAATTTAAACTATAAAAAATAAGTAAAACTAAAAACTGTCTTAAATGAAACTAAAGGAACTTAAATGATAGAGTAAAGTTTTCGATGCACAAAGCTATTTTTGTGCTCCATAAGATTATCAGGTTGGGGGATGCATAAACTAATTCCCAAACATTAATAGCAAGCGAAAAGACAACCGTTTTACTTGATCTAGAACTGCAACTGAACTTTTATTAACAGAAGAGAGATTACATAGGGCTGCTAACAGAGTATTAACAGAGTGCATAATTGTAGTCTGGTATTAACTGAGAATATGTTTACATTATTGGGTGTAGCGAGAGATCAGCTGAGGGAAAGCTCAAGTTTGACCGAACATCCCGGCCGCCTTGAAAGGATCTTTCAATAACAATGTGATTCATTGGGAAGTACAGCCAGCTTATGTACTGATCGGCAGCATACAGCTGTGCTTGTTCGAATGTGGGCCACTCTGATTAGCCCATCCTGTCCGGGAACAGCTGATTCGACGCGCCCAATCTTCCATCGCTGCGGAGGTAGATTATCGTCGTGAATAATGACCATAGTGTCCGGTCTGATGTTTTGTGATGGCGTTGTCCATTTAGTGCGGGAACGCAGCTCTTGTAGCTGCTCCTGCTTGGCTGCGGAAATATTTGTGGATGAGATGATTCTCTCTGGAAGGGCACGAAGAGATTTCCCCACCAGGAAGTGACCTAGAATACGTGCTCCAAGGTCTTTGGGATCCGGAGATAGCGGAGACAGCTGGCGCGAGTTCAGCATCGCTTCGACTTCCGCTGTGATAGTACAGAGTTCCTCAAATGTGAATCTAGAGTTCATTAGCGTTCTGTAGAGCAGACTCTTCGCGCTCTTTACCGCGGCCTCCCAAAGGCCTCCAAAGTGCGCAGCTCTAGTAGGGATGAAATGGAATGTTATGAGATTGGTTGAGGAAGTCTCGTAGTTCACGAAGATGATTGGCAGCTCCCACAAAGTTCGTTCCGTTGTCGCAGTAAATATCCGAAGGACTTGAGCGCCGGGCGATCATCCGTTTAAGTGCTGCGAGAAATGCCTTGGTTGACAAATCAGAGACGACTTCTATGTGGACTGCCTTGGAAGCCAAACAAATGAAGACGGCTAGGTAGGACTTTGTGGGACCCTTTCCTCTGATGCGGAGATACGTGTTGAACGGTCCACAGAAGTACTCGTTCTAGCGGCAGCGATCCCATGAGTTGGTTCTTCAGTTTAGGCTTGAACCGAACGCACGCCATATAGGAAGTATGCGACGAGCGAGGTCTCTGGCATTGACGATCCAGTATTCCAGACGGATTAGTGCGACTAAAGCTTTCGGACCTGCGTGACAATTTCGTAGATGCAAGTGCCGAACATAGATCCAAGTGAAGTGCGCCTTGCTGGGAAGCAACAACGGGTGTCGTTCAGAGTCAGGGATGTCAGCGTTCTGGAGTCGTCCTCCAACCCTGATGAGGGCATATCCTGAGGATCTGTCGAGAAATTGAGTTAAATATTTTAGTTGACTTGTAAGCGGTTTCGCTTTCTGTAGCGAGCGAAAATCTTCGACAAATGACTGTTGCTGAATATTGTAGACGATGCTATACGATGCGCGGCGGAGTTCGTCCGATGTAAGCGATACTTCGACAATTTTACCTCCTCTTGATAATGCTGCATAGCGAAAGATATAGGCGATGGTGCGGAGGCAACGAATGTAGGAGTTAATGCGGGTCAAATGCTGGAGAACATGATTGTTAGTCACAGTTGCGTAGAATGCGCTCCTTCTTTGTTCTGCCTTGACAACTTCTGGATCGATATCGATAGTTTGTGGAGACGTTGGCCACTGGGATGACGGTTGGGTCAAGAACGGTGGGCCTGTGAACCACATTGATGTTGCGAGTTCAGTTGTAGTGGTCCCACGTATGACAATATCCGCCGGGTTGCTTCCACCTGGAACAAATTTCCCCTGGCCATCTGCGGTCCAGTCTTGAATTTCTGATATGCGGTTACCGACGAATGCTGACAGTGTTACTGAGTGTTGTTTTAGCCAATGGAGCACAATTTGTGAGTCCGTCCAAAAATATGCTGCTATATATCCTGTCCGCTAATAAGGGCTTTAGTTCTACGTACAGTTGGCCGAGCAAGTGCGCTTCGCACAACTCCAATTTCGGGAGAGACTTCTTCTTAGTAGGAGCCACTCTGGATTTGCCAGCCAAGAGATGAACTGCGATATTTCCAGTCGATGTTTCCGAGCGTAGATACAGGCAGCAACCGTAAGCTCAGATTGATGAGTCGCAGAAGCCATGAAGTTGTGGTGATCGAGGCTTGTGTTGTTAGCGGGGAATTGACAATTGTGGGACAGTTTGGAAAGACTCAAGGCACTTGCTCCAAGCTGTGTGTATATTCTGTGGTACACTCTCATCCCAGCACAGGCCAGCGAGCCAAAGTTCTTGAAAAAGTATTTTTAAGACGACAACAAGCGACGAGAGTAGTCCAAGAGGGTCGAACAAAGCAGATGCGATATATAAAATTGTTCTCTTGGTAATGATCGTTGAATAGTCCCTTGGGGTGAACTTGAAGAAGAGTGTATCTTCATGTTGGTTCCAGTTGACACCAAGTGCGCTAGCGACTCCCTCACTGCACGAACTGAGCTCCTTATTAGTGTGTATTTCCCTGAATTCAGCATCATTTGAGTGCCATTTTTGTAAGAGGGAATTGGTCGGTACTTAGGTCGTCCTCACCCGTAAGTAGGTCATCAACGTAAAACGATGATTTTATGATGGCTGGCTACGTGTTGCTAAAAATGGGACTGCTGCAGCGCCGTAGGTCACAGTATTCAGTTGGTATGTGCGCAGAGTGTCTTCTGGAAATGCTCTCCAAAGAATGTACTGGTATTTGCGATCAATAATGTCAAGATTTTACTTGTACATTTTAGTCACGTCTGCAGTGATGGCGTAGCGATAAAACCTAAACTTTAGAAGCTACATGTACAGGTCCTTCTGGAGTGTTAGGCCAACGCATAGCAAGTCATTCAGCGATGTTTGATTTGAAGTCCGACAGGAGGCGTCAAAAACCACCATGAGCTTGGTAGACTCACTAGTGGGTTTGAGAACGCAGTGATGCGGGATGTAGTAGTGAGGCTCGTGCAGTTTAGGATGAGTAACCGGGGACATGTGCCCTAAGTTCTCATACTCCTTCATGAAGTTGCAAAACTGTTGACGAAGTTCTGGTGATTTCGATAGACGACGTTCAATGCTCAGAAACCGGCGGCGAGCGGTATCAAACGAACTTCCCAGACGTCTCGGGTCATCCTTAAAGGGGAGTTTGACAACAATCCTACCGGTGCTGTCGAGCCGCGTGCTCGCCATGTACTGCTCCTCACAAATAGAATGCTCCGGCTTCTGAGGAGGTGGCAAATCGACAGCTTCCAGTTCCCAAAGACGTTTGAGATTGCGATCAATTGAACTTGCGTTGAGAGCCAAGCAAGTGGATGCTTCTGTTGAAGCGGTTTGCTGAAGTCGGCCAGTTACAACCCAACCGAATGAGGTTTTCTGCAACAGCGGACCTTTAGGACCCAGCCTTATTTGTCCTAAAGGCTTCGGTTCCCAGCAACATGTCGACGTGGCGTGATTGGTAGAATATTTCAGAGACGTCAATTACGACATCAGGCTGATACGCTGTACGAAGTCCTCAGTGATGAAGTTTAATTGGGAGCAGTAATTGAGTGCTCCCCCAGGTCTGTAGGTTAGAAAATGCATCCTTAACGAGGACCAGTTGCGAGTAAAATCTGCGACTTCTGGTCAAGATGCGAATATGAGTGTGTCGCTGCCTCCAGCGGTGGTGCTGTTGGAACCGGTTTGTGCGGGCGAGACAAGTCCAGCGAATGGTTGTTGTGCAATAGAGTATGATGTGCGACAGCGATTTTTTTATGGGCAGCTCGACAGTTGGTGACCACTGCATAGGTAGTTAAGGCAGAGGCGGTGTACTTTCACGACATCAAACCGCTCGATGGGATTTAAACCTTAAAATTTTTCACAACCAAGCAACCTGTGTGAGGGTGTCAAGCAATATGGACATGATGCGTTGGTTAGTGAGAATGACGAGCTCTGAGGTCTAGCTGGGGGACGATTTTGTCTTGACCGCTCTGATCCTTGGGGTTGAGCAGGGCCAGCCGACAAAACGAACTGGCAATGTCGTTCAAGCAGCTGCGTACACTGGTCCCAGGATGGTAGAGTGATGTAGTCCAATGATTCGTTCCATTTTGATTTGGTCTGCTCGTCGCACTTTTCCATGATTACGTAGATGAGCATTTCCTGTGATATTTGTGCATGCGATCCTAATGATGAAAGGGAACTATATAAGGCAGATGCATTATAAATTAAACTACGCAGCTGCTGACCGTTCGACGCGCTAACAGGCTGCAGCTTAAATATCGCCGCGATCGTTTCGACGAATATTTGTGCAGGCTTATCATAACGGGCCTTCAGCTTTTCCAAGGCCTTTGCGTAGTTTTCCCCAGTGATCGGGAAGGCTCCAATAGCTTCTAGTGCGGGTCGCATCAGACAATTACGGAGATGGTTAAATTTGTCTATGTTAGAGATTTGCTCACGGTTCACAAGTTGAAGAAAAGATGCGATGATGTTTTTGTAATCCGTATGATTTCCGTCGAAGCAGGGTAATGCCAATCTTGGCAGTCGAGACGGCGTGCTGAAACTTGGTGCTGGGGTGTGAAGACTGCTGGGGTCGAAGACTGTGCTGTGCAATTCCTCTCCGAGAAGGTGTTGGATGGCCAGCTTTGTGGTTACGTAACTGTCCTCCAAGTCCGCACGTCCACTATCTGCGAATTCCAGAGCTTCAATCTCCGAATGCACTGAAAGGGCTTGTTTAAAATATGACTCTAATATACCTAAACGGCACTGAAGTTCAGCTGGCGATTTTTTTTTCTCTTCTTCTTCATGGGTATCCACCATTCCTTTTATGCGAGTAATATTTCGCTTAATATATGCGCGCTGGCGTTTAAGAGTGTCCAATATAGTCGTTGACATTATTGCGATAAAGGCGATGAGGGTTTGCGAACGCGAAAACGCAAGTTATGGTAACATAACAACGAAGACGAAGCGGTGAATGTGGCGACGTGGCAATATGCCGTGCGGTTACTCCAAAGCGAAGTCGACGATAACTCGAGACTGTACCAGTGGCGGCAATTGGCGATATGTAGGCAAGCGAGAACAACAAGTCGTTCACGAAATAACGGAGCGAAGAGAACAAAGCGATCGAAGTCGGTGTAGAGAACACGCGATCCATGCATACACACAAGCGACGAGATGTGCGAAAGAGAGTGGCGAATAGGTCCGTTATGGTTATGCCACTGTGTCGTTTGCCGTTAGGAATTTTGCGAATCGTTTCTTAATTTCGCGAAAAGTTAATAACTTTAATTTTAACGGTGAGGTCGAAGTTCGATGGCGGTTATGACGAAGTTGAGTTGAGGTGAGCGGATCGAGCGAATGATTTAACGGTGATGACCAGTTGTTTTTGTTTATGGATTAATAATTTGTTAATTAATTGTTTATACACTGCCCCACGTTGGGCGCCAAAATGTTCAATGCACAAAGCGTTTTTTGTGCTCCATAAGATTATCAGGTTGGGGGATGCATAAACTAATTCCCAAACATTAATCGCAAGCGAAAAGTCAACCGTTTTACTTGATCTAGAACTGCAACTGAACTTTTATTAACAGAAGAGAGATTACATAGGGCTGCTAACAGAGTATAGCTTGTAACACAAGGAAAATAAATTAAATTATATTAACATTAAATTAAATTGCCGCATCAGAAGTTTTCTCGATGTCAAAGTAGAAGGTTGCCAAGTTGCCCTTTAATTATCCTGATTACTTTCTTGTAAGAGGTTAGTATGTGTGCCAGTTGGCATCTTCGTTTTCAGATTTTGCTCTATTGAAAAGAGCAATTCACCCTGATGGCTAATAAATTGGTGGTTTCTTCTTGGCCTTTTTTTGGAACTGCTGCCTTGAAGGCTAGGTTGCATGCACTTGTGACCGTACTGACTAGTATATTCAGCGTATTCTGGGTGTTGGGCCCGTCGGGAGTTACAATTCGAATGGAAAGGACTTGTTTGTATATTGTCCACTTCGTTATAATGATAAAAATGTTTCTATGAAGGTACGGTCGGAAAAGGAGTTCTTATTAGACTCTTTCCAACTTACTATCGCCGTAACTTTCTTCCACATACTCCTCAGAATTCGGCCTTCAGGATTAACTCTGACATGTTTGAGACCTTCTACCTTCTGCAGCCATTTATGCGGAGTGGGCTTTTTACTTCGGGTGTAGGTTCGCAGAGACTATGCGGCAGTCCGCTATTCCGCATAAATTTTGGCACTCGTGGTTGGACCGACTGCCTAGCCTGCACCCGTCGTAGAATTCGGCGCAGACATGCCCTTCCCTACGGCGGCTTTAGCTTCAGGCCGTTGTCCTTTCAACATCCCTAATTGGGGATGGGGTCCCCCGTGCTCGTGCTTGCGCAGTTGGGGCCAACGCTCACTGGGCCTGCACCGGCAATAGGTTTTTCGGGTGCCCGTCCCCTTTTAGTTTCGTTTTCATTATTGTTCTGCCTTTGTCCATAGTAGTTCCCACGAGTTTCAGAGAGGGGAGAGGTCCGTCCTTACCCACTATACCCGGGTAAGCATAGCCCACTGTAAAAGACTGAGCTTATTTATAGCCCCGGCGATCAGCCACGCTGATACCTAATACCAACTCTGGGCAAAGTAAGGTTTGGGTTTTATTAAGCCTTGAAAAGTGTCAAACCAAGCAGTGCTTGGTACTTTGACCGCGGTTAACAATTTGATTTGATTTTTGTCGACCTGTGATATTAATAAAATAGGTATACTAGGGTAAGCCACAATGAAACCAACACTCTTTTTTGTATTTTTAATGCGGTTACACTTGATTTATCTTCTGTATTATAAAGTAAAACCAGACACATTTTTTGGGATTTTTAGATGCTGCTATATAAAAAAAAAAAAAAAAAAAAAACGAGAAAGAAAGCTAACTTCGGTAAACCGAAGTTGGTATACCCTTGCAGTCTGCAATTGGATCATTGAAAAATCATCGAATTTTGTAAATTTTACATTTTACATGTAGAATTTTACATTTTCTTATAAATCGACAGATCGCTTCTATGGTATAGAAGCTTCTATAATATAGATGGCCGATCTTACAAAAATGAAAACCGTAATTCTAGAACCATAAAAAAATTCTATATCTCAAAATTTAAAGAAATACGTTTAAAAACAGAGAAGTTAAAATTGTTTTTACATTAATTTCGCCATCATTCCTATGGCAGCTAAAAGATATAGTAGTCCGATTTTGGCCGTTCCGACATATATACTGCGTGCTAAAGAAATAAGACTATGCTGAAAATTTCAGCTTGATAGCTCAAAAACTGAGAGACTAGTTCGCGTAGAAACCGACAGACGGACAGACAGACAGACAGACGGACATGGCTAGATCGACTCGGCTGGTGATGCTGATCAAGAATATATATACTTTATGGGGTCGGAGATCCCTCCTTCACTGCGTTGCAAATATCATGGCAAAATTATAATACCCTCTGCAAGGGTATAAAAAGTCAGAAGGCTACAGTTGAGTGTGGCAGTCCCGGTAAAGCTCCCTAGCAACAGGCGGGCAGTGCCGAGGCAGGTGGTCGCCAAAAAGGAGACGCCGCTAAAATAGCGGGACTCAGGCGAACCTTCGACCCGGTGGCGTGATCGGTGGCGTTGGACTTTGGCCGTCAAGGAGGAGACGCCGTGAGGAATAACGGGACGGGCTGGACTTTGGACCCGATCACGCGACATTTACCGGTCTTTGGACCGGGTGGCGTGACCGACGCCGGCAAGAGCAACGGGACTGGCGGAGCCTATAAAAGGCGGAGAACGCAGGCGCACGGCAACTAGTACGAGTGCGAGAATCCAAGCGAGTGCGTCAACGGAGCCAGTTAAAGTTAAAACCGAGTCCGCGAAAGATCGAGAAGCAAAGTCAAGAAGTTCGGAGATCGAAGTGGCAAGCCTTCCGAGCAGAGACTTGAACGCTGAGATCCATCGCGTGTGAGGACGATCAAGGAGTCAAGGAGAAAGCAACAACTCGAGAAACAGCGAGGTCCTGCGGCAAGGACCAGCCGAGGAAAGCGACGGTCGAGGGCATCAAATTGTGTGAGTTGCGCGCGTGGCTAGGCTTAGGCCAGGCGATACACCGTGTCGACGAAATCCCAGGCCAAGGCGCAGAGCAGGCGATAAGGATGGCTAGGCGTAAGCCGAGCGATACATCCTGCTAGCTCTGTGCTTGAAGCTGCAAAGCGGGCGTTCGCAGTGGCTAGGCTTAGGCTGGGCGATACACTCTGCTAGCTTTGTAGTGAGGTCGCGAAGTGGGCGCTCGGGGTGGCAGTGGCGATAAGGTGGGGCGAAAGTCCAACCTGCCAGGCAATACACCCTGCTAGCTTCGGCGGCAAGACGACCGACGATCTGCGAGGAAGGAGTGCAGCGGCAACCGTGGAGGATCAGGACGCAGCAGAGAGACTTGAGATACGAGAAACCTAAGTGTAATAAACAACCTGAACAATACATTAACCCGGCGGAGAATCACACAATACAAATTTGGTGGGACGAGCACACAAACTCTACTGAGCTAGCCGCACATATTAGTTGCGAGCCAAACCTAGAAAATCAGCTCGTTACATTTGGCGCCCAAAACGGGATTGTCTGAGTCAAGAGAAAATAACAAAGAGCGCAAGATGGGAAAAGGTTGGATCAATAACATCAAAAAGGAGGAGTGCGATGGCGTGGCAAAGCTGCTGGGCATCCAGCTCATCGGCTCTGTCGACGCCATGAGGAAAACCTTGGCGGAGTTCGTAGAAGAACACGGAACAGACTCAGAGGTGGCTGAAACATTGGCTAAGTTGGAGGAAAAATTCAGCAAAATTCCAAGCATAAAAGTACAGCTAGCAGACCCAGAAGCCCTAATAGCAAGCCTAGATGTCGCAAGCATGCAGGACACAGGCAGAAGCAGGGAGTCGAGCAGGGAGAGACTCCCGGAGGAGAAACCAAGCAAGCCAGACTACGCGAAGGTAGCAAAACAAGTGCGCGAGTGGAGTTTCAAATACGACGGAAACGACAAGCCTCTGGAGTTCCTAGAGCAAGTGGAGTGGTATGTCGCAACATATGGCCTCGACCTGAACCTGATCACCAGAACCATGCCAGAACTCCTGCAAGGCAAGGCGTTAAAGTGGTTTATCGCTAACAACAAGCTATGGCAAAGCTGGGGAGAATTTATTTACGACTTCCAGAATTTCTTCCTGTCGAGAGGTTACCTGGAAAAGCTGGCTGACCAGGTCAGACAGAGGATACAGAGATACGGCGAAAGGTTCAAAGACTGCATGGTTGAGATTAAAACCCTAATGCGGCCACTGCGAATGTCCAGAAGTGAGTCCGTGGCACGAATCCTTGAAAACAGCAAGCCGGTACTCCGCATATTTATGCGCCCTTACGACTGCAAATACCTCGATGCCGCAATGGCACTAGCCGACGAGTTCGAGGAACTCGACCAGCAGCGGGAAGAATTCGAGAGGGAAAACACTGCCCACAGGGTCAGGTCTCACCAACCACAAAGGACAGAGCAGAGTGCGGTATGCAGAAGATGCCAGGACGAGGAGGATCACGCAGGAGGAAATGCGCAGTCCAGTCGGAGTCCAGCGGTGCCCCAAAGGGAATTTGTGCAAAACCCAGCACAGGCCTGCCGTAGGGGCGGAGGGCAAGACCACTGGGCGAGAGAATGCCGGAATCAGCGGGTAGTATTCTGCTGGATATGCGGGAAGATTGGAAGAAGGACGGTTGACTGCTGCCAACCATCGGGAAACGCTCAGCGATCCCAGCCTGTGAGAGGCTCGCAAAACTAATGGGTAACCTAACAGCCGAGGAGACACAACTGACCGCAACGGTGCTGATAGGAGGAGTCCAAGTCAGAGCAACGGTGGACATAGGAGCCACAGCCAGCTTTATAAGCGAAACGTTGGCGGTCACGACAAGAACACATGGCAGACGGAAGTCCAGATCAAGGAACAGATAGCGGTGCAGATCGGACTCGGAACAGAAACGGTGACAACCCAATTGCTAATACTCCCAGTGTGACGCCCCTTTGAATACGGGCGCACACTGTATTATTTTTCCTCTTATACTATCATTAATTATGTTATTTTTCCTTTTGTTAAGTTTTCCTTTAGACACGAAGTCAACCTCGTTTCATACATTTAAACTAGTTTAAGACACGAAGTCCCTATTTGATTTAATTAATAATAAATTTAAGACTAAAGCTAAGACTCAACCCCGTCAATGATCCTAACGCCATCGAAGGCACGACCCTATCGATCACCGCGATAGGTGGCCATCGAAAGTGGGTCCGATAGTGGCGAACTAGCTCAAAATTATCGAGTTCCGAGCTCCCGATCGCGGCCACGAACCGAAGCTCTCTCTCTCGCTTCGAGACCACCGCCGCGTTCGGACGCATCTCTGCATAGCTCCGTAAGAAGCCAAGCCGCGAAAAGCCCACGTGCCTCGAGACCGACGCGTCGAGTCGTGGCAGTGAATTATATAGAACAAAAACTCACGTAAGTTACATCCCGTGTAAGGGCAGCAGTAGGGACACTAACTAAGCATACGTAGCGAATAAAACCAACAATAATACTAAAAAAACCTAACACGTGGTCTTATTGGTAACCCCACATCCCCTCCTCCCTCTCCCGGCCATTACTAACCGCGTGTTTGGCCCTTCCATTCACACGATCGGTACTTGGCAACGATCTTCTCCCAGCCCCTCTCCATTTTCAGCAGTTTCCAACTGCGTGTTTGGCCCTTCCATTCACGTGGACGGTTACCGCTGAGAACTCTCCCTCCTCCGCTCCTTCTTTGTGCAGTTGCAGTTCACCCGTTTGGCCCTCCCATTCGAGTGCTCTGCAGCCGCCGCCCCTCTTTCCCTCCCGCATAATTACCACCGTACCCTAGCTAGCAGTCGTAGCTTAGAATCCGCGCCCATCCGGATTGAATCCCGTAGCTTAGAATCCGCGCCCATCCGGATTAAATCCCGTAGCTTAGAATCCGTCCGGATTAGTAACAACTCCCTTTAGCTTCGCCGCCCAGCCGGAACTAAAGACCGTAGTGTAGCCTCTGCGCCCAGCCGGAACCGTCGTCATCGTAGCGCGGGTTACGGTATCTAGCTCCCAAGAGTCCCTTTACGTTGTTTTAACCGTAACCTAGCTAGTTACGTAGCGCGCCAACCGCTAGTTGCTAGCCTGGCTGCGTGCTAGTTCGTCCACGTACCCGTTTCAGCTGCGAGCGCATCCCTGCCAGTCGCTGGGCAGCACTGGCGAACTAGTTAGCTGCGCGCGTCCCCGATATTGAGCTTGGTTTCACCCCACAGATTGTTCCGAGCCTATCGAGAACCGGTTCCGCCGTTGGGCAGCACTGGCGAACTAGCTAGCTGTGCGCGTCCCCGATATTGAGCTTGGTTTTACCCAACCCATTGTTTCGAGCTTATCGAGAGCCGGTTCCGCCGCTGGGCAGCACTGGTGAACTAGTGACGACTGCCCGCTAGACTGGTTCCGTACCACCGCACAGTGCCGACCAATAGTGGTGCCCGCCCCTATAGCTAGTTTATTTCCGAACTGAATGAAATATTCTGGCAGGAATAGATACTCAAACCCATAAAGAAATATATTCAGTGAGCGGAAAATCCCTGCAATTATCCTAGCTACAAGTTCCATCCCTTTCTATATAAATTTTCTTGTATAGTTTTCCTGGCACAACTGAGGTTTTACCCCGGCTGAGAAACTACGTTACAAGTGGCGCCCGAGCAGGGACTTGTAGGGAGAAAATAGGAAAATCAACACTTTGCGGAAAACTGCTACACTGAGAAAAAAATAATATAAAATATATATTTTCTTTTCTCAGTGTAGCAGTTTTCCGCAAGGTGTTGATTTTCCTATTTTCTTTATAACCAAAAATCCACCAAAATACTACCAATAAAGCAAAATAATATTATATAAACTACGGAGCTAAATAATAAAAATAAAACGTGACTAAGAACATTTAAATCCAATTCATCGGTACCATCGCAAGGTACAATCTCACACGACCGCGCCAAACAAGTTAACGCGTCCGAACCGAAGCCGACGAGCATCCGTCGCGAACCTGCAATACATACCGCGAACGAGTGCATATAAAACCAACAAGAATCCAACCGAAGATCTACCTACAGCGGCTAGAAGACCCGGTGGAGCCCGATTTGTATACAAGGAAGACAGCGATCCAAAACAAACAAAAGCCATGGCATCCGATCAGGAGGAATATACCGGTGAGTCCGTTCCAAAACTCTCTAAAAATCTTGGGGTCTCCACTCGTTGGATATATTTGTTACGTCGGTGGTGTCGTTGTGCCTCAGTCTTTGGAGGACATAGGGCTGAGGGAGTGGCCGCCCGGATAGCAGACACGATTTGTGCAGCTGAGCTCGCCGGATTTGAAATGGGTTCTTTGGACGCCACTATCCTCTCCAAACGTAATCAGAACAATTATTTACGTGCCTGAAAAATAGAAGAAATCATTCGTCAGTCTGTCTTTCTGTCCACATTGCCCCGCAAGCATATTTAAGCTTGATCGTGAAAACGATCGGGCTATGTTTTGGCCGTTTTCCCTCCCCATTCGCAAACTTCGTGCGCCGTTGGATCGTCGCGGGCCGTGCAATACGATCCCCTTTTGTTGATGTCGTTCGTCAAAAGTTATGTCAATTTCTTGACCCAGTTTCTACCAATGCATTTTTGTTGATTTTAAGCTCACATTACAAGTTTATTTTAAAGGTCGTTCAAACGTGTATTGGACATTAAAGTCTGTTATAGCTGTTCTGAATTGATTTAAATTGTGTAATTAATATTTAGGTGTATTTAGAATATAGTGTATTTTGTTCATAAGATAGATAGTGTATATGGGGAAAAATGTCCCGTTGACTCACCCTCTGTTATTCCATCGTTGAGAGCTCTCGTTCCGGAGTTGAGGTTTTTATTTGTTGGAAGGTTTGGCAGAATTAAGAATATATATATATAATATCGTGATTTGTTCTTGGGGTAATAAATTCACTAAATGCACAAACCTTTTACTTAATGATAAAAAAAAAGGAAATGTATTGATGTTGAGAAAGGAGTTTATATGTTCAGGAAATTGTTGAGGCGGCTTTGCTTTTATATTTTTGTTGTCAGATTGTTTTTGTTATGTCGTTATTGAACGTTATTTGTTGGTGAATTGGTTGCTCCTTCATGTTGGCCGATGCTCCTCGATTACTTGTTCGATCTCTTGGCTATCAGAGGCATCCTTCAGGTTTTTATGATTTTGAAGATTGGAGTTGTTGTTGAAGGATTTAGGCTATTCCTAGTGATACGGGTAGGTGCACAGATTATTGCAAAATTTTGAATGTCCTTCAGGATTCACTTTTGGATACGGCAGATTGTTTTATTCGTAGTACTGCTAACATAGGTCCATTAGGATTCACATGGTACGCGGCACTGTTCGACGGGATGTTGTAACTGACTGCATCGCACATTTTCCGCGGTCGCGAAAAGCTATCCGACTTTTAAAGTTATGCGCTTTGTACGCATTCACTTTGGTCTTGGGGGATTTCGAGTCTTTCCGAACAGACTTCGACTCTCTCCAGTACGGCTATATTGGGGTCTTTTATATCCAAAGACTGTGCCAAGTATTGCCTAGGAATTTCCGGAATGGAACACGATAGTGTTCTCACCTAGTGTCATACATTCCCCTCTTTTCGCCTATTGGCTGGAGTTATATTTGGGTCGTCTTTGTTCTAATGTTTGCTAGTTCAGCAAAATTGGCAGTGCCAAATTTTTGTGCAATCTTGCCCGTGTTGATTTTCTAGAGCATTAGTGCATTGGCTTTTCTTGATTTTCTTCCGCGTTAACCAAATGACTCACGTCGGTCCTAACCGTTGTACGTAACATATTCTCTCCTCAAAAGCGAATTGATTGCTTTCGCTGAAGAATTTGTCTTCTCTACCGATGGCGTGGTCGATGACCTTCGAAGAAATTTCGTTGCTTTGGTGCGAGACTCAGCACAAATCCCAGAGGTGTGGGCTCGACTCGCTGATCTAGAAAAACGCTTCGCTTCTCGTGCTCCGAGTCCCATTTCTGGGGAGGATAAGCCCAACGTCAGTGGGATTAAAGCACCCCTGACTTCAGTGGCGAGCAGTGGGAGCTCTCCTTCGACGCGTTCTCTGAATATTCCCAGCGATTTTATTACTGCCCCACCTCCTGCCGCAACGACCCGAGAAACCTTTAGGGAACCCACGCCTGAACGAAGTCGTCGTGAATTTACTTTACTCCTCGAGCCATGGCCGAGTTACTTACAAACAGAGCGGACAAGTGGTTCCAAACCAGCCGGCTCCAAGGATCCGACTGGGCCGTTTTCCTGAAAGAATTCCTCGAGTTCTTCCTCCCCCCGAGATACCTTCAGCGATTGGACGACAAAATCAGAAGTCGTGAACAGGTGGAGGGGGAAACTTTTAAGGATTTTATGCTCGACCTGCGTGTACTCATGCGCCATGCCGGCTATGATAAGGCACAAGAATTAAGTCGACTGTACGAAAATGCAGCCCCTGAATATCAAATGTACATCCGACGTAACGAGTTCCGAACCATTGGGGAACTTACGCAGCTGGCCACCGAGCTGGAAGCTGTCAAGCAGCGCAGCTATCCCGATTCCAGCCGGACGAAGCACCGCTAACCCCTTTCGAGGCGGGGCACCCTCCTTGCTCTAGGGAGACCAGCGAATACGCCACCCACGCCGACCGCATCTAGGCCAACTAACCCTGTCGTAGCTAACATGGTGACCACGTCGGATCAACGGGTTAATGTCCGAGATGCCTGCCGGATCTGCGGAGAGTCCGGGCATTTCAGCCACGAGTGTCGGAACAACCGACAATATTTCTGTTGGGACTATGAAGTTCGCACCGTCGAATGTTGTCGTCGTCATCAGCCGGGAAATGGGTCGGGTCCCCACGACAGTCGGAGTCCGTCGTGGACCAATCGCGCAGGGAACCACCTGTAACCGCTCCCCTTAGGGTCCACAACGGGAGGATTGACGCCGAGGTGACTATTGGTGGACACGTCCGGCTAGCCACAATAGACACCGGGGCATCCAAAAGTTTCATTCGCCAAGAGGTCGCCGACGCAGTTGGTCAACCTCACAAGTTTCGTAACATTCGCACCCACATAAACCTAGCCGACGCATTTCAAGTCGAAGTCACGCGATTGCTGATAGCGGACGTCACACTCGCGTAAAATCTGATCCAAGTACCCCTTCTTGTCATGCCCGCCATGCTAGAGCCTTTGAACCTAGGGATGGACTTCTTGTGCACATTTGGCACCACCATTCAATGTGGACCAGCGAAGCTTACCCTATCCCGAAGGAAACCACGAACCGACGGAACGACACGGACCCCCGAAATCGACCCACAACGCACCACTAACCCAAGGACACCGAGGATCACGGCACAGGAACCCCGACTAGGCCTTACGAATGACGAAGCCCAAGGAGAAACACAGCGAGCCGACGGCGAAGCCAGAGGACAACCACAGCGAGACGACGACGAAGCCCACGGAGAAACACAGCGAGAGGACCGCGAAGCCAGAGGAGAACCACAGCGAGAGAACGACGAAGCCCAAAGAGAACCACAACGAGAGGGCGACGGAGCATACGGAGAACAACAGCGGGAACAGGACGACGCACAAGGAGATCCACAGCGGGAGGACGACGACGAAGCACACGGAGACCCACAGCAGGAACAGAGGACGACGCGTAACGAGGAGGAGGAGCCGAGGTCAGCACGCGACGTGGAGTACGAATCACGGGGACTCGCACAGAAGCAAACAGCAGACGAAGGCGAGGAAGCCGACAAGGACATCGAAGTCGAGAGGGATACACGGGTCCAACGATTTCTCACGGAACAATTGGCACAATTCGAAGGGTTGACATCGCCCAACACCACATCACCATGAGAGACGACTGACCCATTAAGCAACGATATTTTCCAAAGAACCCGGCTATGCAGAGAATCATCGACCAAGAAGTTGACGCTTTGCTGGAGCAAGGGTGCATAGAGCCATCCCGTAGCCCGCATAGCGCTCCTTTAGTCTTAGTTAAGAAGAAAACAGGTCAGTGGCGCATGTGTGTCGACTATCGCCAACTGAATGCGAGGTCAATTCCCGACGCATACCCACTACCCCGGATAAATCACATTCTTGAACGACTAAGGAACGCGAAGTTTATCTCTACTCTAGATTTACGCAATGGGTACTGGCAAATACCCATGGCGGTCGATAGCCGTGAAATCACAGCATTTACTGTTCCCGGGCGAGGTTTATTCCAGTTTATTCCAGGAAGGTATTCGAGAGGCTACGGAAGGCAAACCTGCGAATCAACCAGGAGAAATGCTCTTTCTTCAAAAGGAAATTAGCCTACCTTGGACATGTGATTAGTGATCGAGGTATACACACCGACCCGGAGAAGGTAGCCGCCGTACGGAAGCTTAGTCCCCCTACGAACCTACGAGAGCTACGCCGATGCCTAGGAATGCAATCGTGGTACAGGCGGTTTGTTCCTAACTTTGCCTCAGTGGTCAGACCCATGACAAACCTCCTACGGAAGAACCAACGGTGGTATTGGAGAGAAGAGCAACAGGGTGCTTTTGACCTACTCAAAGACCTGCTGACCAACGCGCCAGTATTGGCATGTCCAGATTTCTCGGTCAAAATGACTCTACAAACGGACGCGAGCAACTATGGACTCGGAGGAGTACTCACTCAGGAGATCGATGGCCAAGAGCGCGTCATAGCCTACGTAAGCCGGAAACTCGATGCCGCTGAACTCAATTACTCTCCGACAGAATGCCTAGCAATCGTCTGGGAAATTCGGAAACTGCGGTGTTACGTCGAAGGTTACCTGTTCGACGTGATCACGGACCATCTGGCACTCAAATGGTTGGACCAGATTGAAAATCCCACCGGGAGAATCGCGAGATGGGCCCTAGAACCCCAACAATATCAATATGATGTCCTCTATCGCCGCGGAAAGTACAGCGTGGTCCCCGACGCCTTATCTCGGCAACCACTGGAGACGCTGCAGATGCTTACGCCAAACAACCACCAGTGCAAGTGGCTACAACGAAAGCTGAGGGACGTACGCGAGGATCCCCAAAAATTCTCTGACTATACCATCGAGAACGGGGAATTATACCGACACATTGGTCACCGCCCTGACGACGAAGATTACATACCATGGAAACTATGCGTAGCGGCTGAATACCGCCAACGAGTTCTCCAAGAATGTCACGACGCTCCCACCGCCGGACATTTAGGCATTCGAAAGACAATCCTGAGAATCTCACAGAAGTATTACTGGCCGGGAATGTTCCGGGATGTTGGCCGGTACGTACGCCAATGCGTTCCCTGCCAGAAGTATAAGATGGATCAACGTTAGCAAGCGGGGAAAATGCTTACAAGGCAAGTTAGCGAACCATTCGGGATTCTGTGCGCTAACTTCATAGGGCCACTGCCTCGTTCCAACCAGGGTAATACGATGTTACTCGTCTTCTTCGACACTTTCACCAAGTGGGTTGAGCTCGTACCACTACGAAAAGCGACAACGGCCACACTCATACGAGGTTTTCGTGAAAGAATACTGTGTCAGTTCGGAGCCCCACGGAAAATGGTTTGTGACAACGGCACGCAATTTACCAGTAATGCCTTTAAAGTTTTTCTTGCGGTGGAACTTCAGTTCACCACACTTTACTGCCCCAGGGAGAACCCCACTGAACGTGCCATCCGTACAATTAAGACGATGATATCGCAGTACGTGGGAGAACAGCAGAACAGCAGTATAGTCTACTGCCGGAGTTATCGTTGGCCGTCAACTCCAGCGTGTCGGAGTCAACAGGATACAGTCCAGCCTTCTTGCTGCAGGCTAGAGAGCCGCGTCTACCAGGGTCGTGGTACGAACAAGTGACGCCGGGAGCAGGAGCTCCAAAACAAACACGAGCAAAAAACAGCAGATCAGCTAAGGGAGATCTACAAGATTGTCCAGTTGCGATCAAGGGCGACATTACAATCTGCGCCGTAGAACCTAGAAACCCGAACTGGGGTCTCTCGTCCTGGTTCGGCAACATCACCTGTCAAAAGCAGCGGAAGGGTTTGCTGCCAAACTCTCCCCAAAATTTGATGGGTCGTACAAAGTGGTTGCTTTTCCCTCGCCCAATGTAGTCCGAATTCGCTTGCCCGGTCAGCGAAAGGGTCGATTGGCCAATATTGGAGATTTAAAAGCATTCCATTCTTCTTCTTCCCCAGAACACAGCGATCCAGAAGATGACCACGAAGACGAATCCACAGTGGGAGCCAAGCCCAGTGCTCGACACGCCAGCCGCTGTCAATATCAACGGGGGGTGATTATAAGTAGCCCCAACCTCTAACTGTCCCGAATGTTAAGCTAACACTGCACCCATTGTTAACCTTAAGTCTATACAATAACATTAGGAGTTTATCGCTGCTGCCAATTTTTTTACCAGTATCACTTAAGAACACGTAGTCTAAGCTAGTTAAGATCGACTTTTCATCACCAGGAACCACACAGCGAGAACCAAGACGACGAAATGCAACACCATCGCAACGACGAGGAGGCCCCCTTGGATTTCTCATCCACCTCCCGGACGACAAACAACCCACGGAACCCACGGCTCCGACCGGGGACCAGCTACTCGGGAAGAGCGTCCCGACCCTGCACTCGGGATAACTCGAGCCGGCGTGAGGAGGCTACCGAGCGAGCGCCACAATCCTCGCCAGAACCTCCGAGCGCACGGACACGATCCCGCAGTGCAGCCTCCCGCAACACGGCACGACGAGGTCGCCCACGCACCCGTTAAACTGCCCCACGCAGGGCTGCCTACCGTCGGGACTCTTTCGACTCGACGCCGCCATACGTCGCTTCCCCGAGGCCACGCCATCCTACGCCGGAGCACCAAGCAGCCGGGGCAGCACCGTCCACACCCCGAAGCTCGCGCGCGGAGACTGCGCCAACCCAGTCGCACCCGCTTAGCGAGTCCTCGGATCACGAATCTATGTACGCGGCACTTGGTCACCCATGTCCGAGGGCTCACCGCAGGCATACAATCCCACGAGCCCTTACGACGAACAGCTGGGTAATAAGTCGGACCCCGAGGACGACACCCATCTCTGCGATGGCCCCTGGGGAGCCGAGTCAGACCTCGAGGACGACGAGCCGCTGTTCTCACGTCGTTCCCGGTCACTCCCTGCCGGACCTGGCTTCCACGTCGAGGACGTGAGCGACGACGAGGAAGAAAACCCGGGCGATTACGGCTTCCAGGGCGAGTACGAATACGCCAGCGAACCCGACGAAGACGCCCCTCAGGAAGGTTACGCCCACTACCTCCTTGAGGGCGAGGACCGGTTCTGGGTTTACCGTGGCTCGTGGCTGCAACTAACCCACACCACATATAGCACCAACATAATCGAAATGCCTTTTCGGTCCACTCCAAGCCCGATCGTGACCTTCCCGCCGTCACCCGAGCGCCCAGCTCTGACTGGCCCGGATGAAACATGGGAAGAACCGGCACCAGAGGTGCAAGACCCGCCCGAGGCATCGACGCTCCAGGACGACCACGAGGCCGAACCGGCTAGGCCGACCTGCGTCTCTCCCGGCATGGACGAGAGCACGCAGGGAAGCCACGTCGACGGGGAAACATTCAACGACGAGGCCGCCGCCTGCGCTATGTTGGTTCTCGTCCGACACCGCCAGTGGCAAGGCGATTCACTGGTACTCCCAATCCAGTAACAGCGAGGACGAGGAAGGGCCACGGTTCCGTCGCCGCCAGACGCATCCACGCACCCGTCCCAGCACACCGGCACGCACCACGACCCCACAGACGCCCACGATACCGCAAAACTTTTTCCCCTTATACTATCATTAATTATGTTTATGTACAACATTATGTACAAAAGGAAAAATTTTTGTTAAGTTTTCCTTTAGACACGAAGTCAACCTCGTTTCATACATTTAAACTAGTTTAAGACACGAAGTCCCTATTTGATTTAATTAATACTAAATATAAGACTAAAGCTAAGACCCAACCCCGTCAATGATCCTAACGCCATCGAAGGCACGACCCTATCGATCACCGCGATAGGTGGCCATCGATAGTGGATCCGATAGTGGCGAACTAGCTCAAAAATTATCGAGTTCCGAGCTGCCGATCGCGGCCACGAACCGAAGCTCGCTCTCTCGCTTCGAGACCACCGCCGCGTTCGGACGCATCTCTGCATAGCTCCGTAAGAAGCCAAGCCGCGAAAATCCCACGTGCCTCGAGACCGACGCGTCGAGTCGTGGCAGTGAATTATATAGAACATAATCTCAGGTAAGTTACATTCCGTGTAAGGGCAGCAGTAGGGACACTAACTAAGCATACGTAGCGAATAAAACCAACAATAATACTAAAAAAAGCTATCACGTGGTCTTATTGGTAACCCCGCATCCCCGCCTCCCTCTCCCGGCCATTACTAATCCGCACCCATCCTGATTGAATCCCGTAGCTTAGAATCCGCGCCTATCCGGATTAAATCCCGTAGCTTAGAATCCGCGCCCATCCGGATTAAATCCCGTAGCTTAGAATCCGCGCCCATCCGGATTAGTAACATCTCCCTTTAGCTTCCGCGCCCATCCGGAACTAAAGACCGTAGTGTAGCTTCCGCGCCCAGCCGGAACCGTCCCCTCGTAGTACAGTCATCGTAGCGCGGGCTACGGTATCTAGCTCACAAGAGTCCCTTTACGTTGTTTTAACCGTAACCTAGCTAGTTACGTAGCGCACCCCCAGCTGCGAGTGCATCACTGGCAGACAACCGCTAGTTGCTGGCCTGGCTGCGTGCTAGTTCGCCCACGTACCCGTTTCAGCTGCGAGCGCATCCCTGCCAATCGCTGCCAATCGCGTCCCCGATATTGACCTTGGTTTCACCCAACCCACTGTTCCGAGCCTATCGAGAACCGGTTCCGTCGCTGGACAGCACTGGTGAACTAGTGACGACTGTCCGCTAGACTGGTTCCGTACCACCGCGCAGCGCCGACCAATAGTGTTGCCCGCCCCTATAGCTAGTTTATTTCCGAACTGAATGAAATATTCTGGCGGGAATAGATACTCAAACCCATAAAGAAATATATTCAGTGAGCGGAAAATCCCTGCAATTAAATCCTAGCTACAAGTTACATCTCTTTCTATATACATTTTCTTGTATAGTTTTCCAGGCACGACTGAGGTTTTACCCCGGCTGAGAAACTACGTTACACCAGGAATAATCGACGCGCTGGTTTAGGGTTGGAATTTTGTCGGTGCAGAAGTGAAGTGCGCAGGACACCAGGTGGCGATACCAGCGAGGAGACGGAACAATGGATGGCTAGAAGCCAGCGAAAAAGACGACGAGGAATTCCTTGAGGCAGAGTTGGCAGAATTCAGGAGAATGAAAGGACCGTCAAACGTAGCCGTACACAGCATCACAATGAAGGACGACAAACCGATTAAGAAGAGTTACTATCCGAAGAATCCGAAAGTCCAAGGGGAAATCAATGCCAAGGTTGATGAGCTACTGCAAATGGGATGCATCGAGCACTCCAAAAGTTATAGGACGCGAAATGTCGCCACATGCATTTGCACATCGGAAGGACGAAGGAGGAACACATAAGGAATCTGAAGGAAGTTTTTCGCCGAATGAGGGATGCAGACTTGCGGATTATCGCATAAAAGTGTCCGTTTTTCCAAAAGGAGCTGCTGTATCTGGACCACCGGATAACAAAACAAGGAATCGGCACGGACCCGGACAAGGTAGCAGAAATCGCGAACTGAAACCACCATCAACCGTGAGAGAACTCAGGCAATACCTGGGGGTGGCGTCGTGGTACAGGACATTTGTCCCAGACTTCGCAAAAATAGTGATGCCATTGAACGAACTGCTGCGCAAGGGCACGAAATGGGAATGGTCCCAAAAACACCTAGACGCGTTCGAAGAAGTAAAAGCAAAGCTGGTAGCAGACCCAACCTTGGCGTTTCCAGATTTTTGCTACAGACGGATGCCAGCGACTACGGCATAGGAGCAATTCTCACGCTGAACACGAAGGAAGGAGAAGAAGTGATATTCTATTCCAGTAGAACGCTGAATGGTGCCGAGGCGAACTATTCGACCACGGAGAAGGAGTGTTTGGCGATAGTGTGGGCAGTACGCAAGCTGCGACCGTACCTGGAGGGGTACCATTTTAAAGTAATCACAGACCACATGGCTTTAAAATGGCTAAATAGCATAGAAAGCCCTTCAGGCCGAATAGCGAGATGGGCCTTGGAACTACAACAGTATGACTTCGAAATAGCATACCGAAAAGGCCTGCTAAACGTGGTGGCAGACGCTCTATCCAGGCAACCACTACTTGTGACCATTCGCCAAGTGAAAGAGACAACCGTATCGTCGAACCAGTCGTGCCCATGGATCGAGGAAATGCTGGAGAAAATAAAGAGGAACCCACAGATGCTTCCTGACTATATGCTGGAGGGATCAACATTATACAGGCACATTCCACATCAAGCTGGCAGCGGAGACGTCGTCGCATGGAAATCAAACCAGCCAAACCAGTTGCAAGCAGCAGGTCAAATGCTTACACAAGTGCCAGAAGAACCATGGGCTACAGTATGCGCAGATTTCGTAGGGCCTCTACCGAGGTCAAAGCACGGAAACCAGATGCTGCTAGTGCTGATCGACAGGTTTTCGAAGTGGACAGAGCTGGTTCCTATGAGAGCAGCAACAGCAGAATCGCTACGGAAAGCATTCCGGGAAAGGATCATATCTAGATTCGGAGTACCGAAAGTGGTGATAACGGACAACGGGGTGCAGTAGCCAGCAAGGCGTTCAACAAATTTCTCAAGGAAATGGGAATCCGCCATTAGTATACGGCCCCATACACGCCACAAGAAAATCCAACTGAGCGGGAAAACAGAACGGTCAACATAATGATTTTATTTTCCGGAGACAACCAACGATGTTGGGACGAAAAGTGGTCCGAGATAATGCTAGCTGTGAATACGAGCATTTCGGACTCCACGGGGTACTCACCAGCGTTCCTAACGCAAGGACGCGAACCCAGGCTGCCAAGCGCGTTGTTCGACAAGGAGACACTGGGCACGGGAAGACAAACGGAGATGCCCAGTGAAAATTCGCAGAAGTTGGAGGAAATCCTTGAGGTTGTCCGAAGGAACTTAGAGGAGGCGGTGCAGGACCAGGCCAGGTACTACAACCCGAGAAGGAGGCCTTGAAATCCGAGAATTGGAGACACGGTGTGGGCGAAAGAGCATCACTTGTCGAAGACCGTGGAAGGATTCGCAGCGAAATTGGCACCAAGATACGATGGACCATTCAAGGTGACGAATTTCCAGTCCCCAGTCAACTGCGTGGTTCAGCACAACGTCACCAAGAAGGAAACGCTGGTAAATATAAGTCAATTAAAGCCACAGAGTGTAGAAGACGGAATCGAGGATGTTACGGCCAGGCCAGAAGACTCCGACACTCGAGTCAACAACGCGCCACAGCGAGAAATCAGCAGGGCGCGCGAGGACAACGATGAGGATGTTACCGCAGAGGCAGAGGACTCCAACGACAGAAGCGACGAAGAAGATCAGGATGGTACCGCCATAACGAAGGACTTTATCATCAGTGCCAGTCACACACCACTGCGAAGATCCAGATCTGCGAAGGCCGGCACAAGCGAAGATCCAGAGGAGTTCTGACGTGGGGCTGCAACAGGCGCCACCTTAATCCCGCTGTCGGTTCCGCTGCCGTCGTCGTCGCAGCGCTGCTCGGCCGCTGCCGGACAGGTGATATTCCACTTCAATCCCGCTGTCGTCGCCGCTGCTACCGCAGTCCCAGCGCTGTCCATCCGCTGCCCGGCCGCTGCCGGACAGGTGGTCTTCCAGCATTCCAAGGCCTATGAGGCCTAGTGGAGGGAAAAACAACTCCAACTTTCACGGAAAATGCAAATTCACTGGCCGGCAGTGGTGGGGAAAAATGCATAGATCGACGGATAAAAATATCGATAGGTGGAGCTATCGATAGCGATCGCGGGGTCTGGTCACACATGCGTCTGATGTTTCCCAGGGCTGATTAACACTGGAAAATACCGAAGGAAATATCGCGGAGGAAGGCAGGAGTTTTGAAAATGGAGAAGACGTACCCGAACATCGATTCCCGAAAGGCAGCAGTCTTTTTGCGTTTTAGAAGGAAGGGGAAAGTGTGAGGAGTTGTAATTTAAATTCCCCACAAAGCAGTGTGCATCCCTTGCATCCCTCCCAAGGGCAGAAGCCGCTATGTCAAATAAGCAGGGCAAGAGGACGGGGAAGGCAGTCCCGGTGAAGCTCCCTAGCAACAGGCGGGCAGTGCCGAGGCAGGTGGTCGGTGGCGTTGGACTTTGGCCGTCAAGGAGGAGACGCCGTGAGGAATAACGGGACGGGCTGGACTTTGGACCCGATCACGCGACATTTACCGGTCTTTGGACCGGGTGGCGAGGACCAGGCCACCCCCAAGAGAAGCTGGGACTCCACAGGCCCTGATGGAAAGCAGGCTGGAGCCTACAAGAAGCAGCGGGTGCAAATGAGCGCCTCAGCCCTGACCGAGGAGCTGGGCTCCATGCTCGACGAGATCGCCAGATTCATGGACACAAAGTCTAACAACAAAAAGGTAGTTCGCCACGTCACGCAGAGCACCTGGACTCTCTGCAAGCGATGAAGAAGCTGCAGCTGGAAATTTGAGCCAGGCTTACTGAGGGCCAAAGCAAGAGCTCGACCAAGAGCTCAAGCCAGCAGACCGAAGCCCCGAAGCCGCACGTGCTACTAAAACGGGAACGGCGGGTACCCGCTCAAATGTGACTCAAGCCGACTCCAACTGGCAGCAAGTCAGGGCTAAGAGCACGACGCCCAAGCAGAAAGCCGAGAGCACCAGAAGCAAGGCGGACCAAGCCCCCCACGTTCCGATGCCCAGGAAACCACGCGCAGATGCCATCCTGATCAAATGAGCCCACCCTGCAAGGACTCAAAGACAGCGTGCAAGGCATTCGAATGACGGCCATCGGCGGGCTACTCCTCAGGCTGCAGAAGCCACTCGACCCGTGTACGCAGCAACTCCAGGCTGCCATTCGCACGGTCATCTCCGGCAAAGCCGAGGATGCGGTCAAACAGGAGACGATATAAGTGGAGATTCGCGACCTGGATGAGTTTACCACAAGCCAAGAGGTCACCCTGGCGCTTTTTGCAGGCGAGGACTGCGACATCCCAGGCGATGCAGCTCCCAGGATGCGCAAAGCATACAGAGGAACTCAAACCGTGACGGTCAACCTCAGGCCGGAGCATGCACAGAGGCTGCCGTATAAGGCAGAAGATGGAGCCGAGAAGATGCTTCAAATGCATGGAATCCGGCCACACCTCGGCGAGATGCCGAGCCTCGGACGCGATTGTCAAATCGACGCTGGAGTCCTGCTTCAGATGCGGAGGTGCTGGCCACAAGCACATAAAGTGCACCCAAGGCAAACCCAAATGCATCCTTTCCACACGAGGAGGCAAAACAGCGAGTGAGGCAGAGCACCCAACAGCAGGTCATGCCCTGCCTACCAGAAGGCACTGATGGAGGCGCATCCATATGGAGCTGTGGGCAGCCTCCGGGCCACCTGTCGGAGAGGGCTGCTAGGAATAGCTACGCCAGGGCCAAGTTCCAGGACACAACCACCTATTGCTGCTACATCGCCCCGAGCCTACGCATAGAAGCGCTCAGGGACATAGTGCATGAGATCGCCCAGGATGCGCTCGGGGGCTCTCCGGTCCTTGTCGGAGGGGATTTCAATGCCTGGTCCACCACATGGGGACGCGAGAGATGCCCTAGCCTGTGCCTCCAA
Source organism: Drosophila rufa (assembly GCA_018153105.1). Taxonomy (NCBI): domain Eukaryota; kingdom Metazoa; phylum Arthropoda; class Insecta; order Diptera; family Drosophilidae; genus Drosophila; species Drosophila rufa. The sequence goes on along the minus strand of JAECXS010000003.1, from coordinate 416,057 downwards.
GTTGTTCAGGGGTTGCCGAGACAGCGCGTCAGCTACAAGGTTTTGTTTTCCGGGTGTGTAGAACACTTTCCCGTTTTTCTCATCAATAAAGGCTTTCCATCGCTTAATCTTAGCGTTGGTATTTTTGTCGGATACCGCGTATGTAAGAGGCTGGTGGTCTGTGAAGATCCGTACCTCCTTGGTACCGTATAGGTAATTCTATAGTTTGCCTATTGCCCAGACTATCGCCAACAATTCGATTTCGTTGGCGGCGCAGTTTAGTTCGCAGTCTTTTAGTGTACGCAAAGTCATGGAAATTGGTCTTTTATTTTGAGATAATACCGCACCTATTCCACACGCTGAGGCGTCGGTGGTTAAGTCAAACGGTAACTTAAAATCGGGGTATGTCAATATGACATTTTCTGATGCCAAGATATTACGAAGGTGGTCGAATGCGTTTCGCTGGGTTTCATCGAACCTGACAGATACTTTTTATACCCTTGCAGAGGGTATTATAATTTTGACCAAATGTTTGCAACGCAGTGAAGGAGGCATCTCCGACCCCATAAAGTATATATATTCTTGATCAGCATCACCAGCCGAGTCGATCTAGCTTAACTTCTCTGTTTTTCAACGTATATCTATAAATTTTGAGATATAGCAGTTTTTATGCTTCTAGAATTACGGTTTTAATTTCATTAAGATCGGACCACTATATCATATAGCTGCCATAGAAGCGATCGGTCGATTTATATGAAAATGTAAAACTCTACATGTAAAATGTAAAATTTACAAAATTATACGTTTTTTCAACATTACTAAAATGGTTTGATTTTCAATAATCTAATTGCAGACTGCAAGGGTATACCAACTTCGGTTTACCGAAGTTAGCTTTCTTTCTCGTTTAGACATATTTTTGGTGACCGTTCCGTTTTCCCCTTTGAGAATGGTGGTGAGAGGTCTAGTAATAGCGGCAAAGTTTTTTATAAAACTTCTGTAATAGCTTGCCAGGCCAAGGAAGGACCTGAGGCTAAACAGATTTTTTGGTTCGGGGAACTCTATTATTGCCCTCACTTTTGCTGGATCTGTTTTGGTTCCTCCTCTAGTGACGATGAATCCTAAAAGTCCTACGCTCTCTTTAAAGAACTTCGTCTTTCCCGTGCCACCCTCATGTTGGCATCTAGCAGGCGCTTAAGCACTATGTCAATGTGCCTAACATGTTCGGTTTCACTTTCGGAAAAAATTAGAATGTCATCAACGTAGACGTAACATATTTTGCCAATTTCTTCCCGCAGCACATCATCGATGACTTTTTGAAAAATACTACCTGCGTTTTTTAGGCCGAAAGGTAGTCGGCGAAATTTGTACTTCCCTCCATTAACTGAGAACGAGGTTTTTTTCTCAGACTTTTTCAGCCAGGTATATTTGATGATACCCTGACTTAAAGTCTAGGGTAGTAAAGAATTTGGCTTTTCCCAAGTTCGCTAGAATCATGGAAATACTTGGCATGGCGTAGCGATCGGCGACTGTTCGCTCGTTCAGCTTTCTGAAGTCGATTACTAATCGCTTCTTCCTGATGCCATTATCGTCAGTCCCTTTTTTGTCAACCACCCAAGTAGGGCTGTTGTATGGGGATCTGGACCATTATTATTAACAAAGTCTGCTGCCCCCATAGGATAGGGGTATAATTTTTCGCTCATAGTTCGAATAGTAGCGATAACCGAGGTGTTAAAGGTGTTCTTTTCAGAATAAGTATTTTGAATTCGACTTTCGCCGGTGAAATTGACGTTTTCACAGTCAAAGAATTTGAGCTTTTCAGTGACGTTTGTCCAATGCATCGAGTGTGCTCAGCGTATCCAACAGAAAAAATGGGGCGTCTAGCCCAAAAATGCGCATTATGCATATGTTTTTGACGTCACTGGAGCCGTGAATAGAGTTCACAGAGATAGGGGTCTCGACCGGCATTACATTTCTTAGTTCCTTTACGGGCTTAACGTAATTTCTTGCCGCCCCCGTGTAGAAGCGGATTTTTAGTGTTCTGTTAGCCAACTGTCGCCCGACGAACGGCAGTCGGGAGCGCTCCCTAACAAATGAAGGAGGTCATTAAGTTCGGCAGTGTCCCTGTCTTCCTCAATGTTGCCAACTTCAGCCTCAGTTGTGGCGGAGTAACCTGCCTCCTCCTGTTGGGGTGGGGCTATATTATTAACGAATTGGCGTCTTTGGCTCGATTGACGCTGTAACGAGTTCTGCCTTTTGTAATTGTTATTACTCTGTGGCTTCCCCCAGCTTGATTCCTGCCTGATTTTGGCCGTCGAGGGGTCTACCTCCATGAGTTGAACTTTATTCTGGTCTACAGTTTCAGGATCCCTGCGCTTCGGCCAGAGGTTGTCCTCATGAGGCTTGCCTTGGCCCTGCTTTCCCTGACCCTTATTGTTGCGTCTATTGCCCTCATTAAAGGGGGACTTGTCTTCTATGGCTTTTGCGTAAGATGCCGCGAACGCACTTCTTTCAATGTTGTTCTCAGCCTCCCGCGCTAGAGCTAGTGCGAACGGAAGGTTTTTGGGTTGTGCTGCAATGAATTCATGAAGGCCGTCGTCCCTAACCTCCTTAATCAGGATGGTTGCCGTGTCCATATTATGTGACATAACTATCTTGTTTGTGACGAGCGTGAGTTTCCTCTCGACCTCGTCATAGTACGCCATAAGGTCGGCATCTCCTTGCCGAACCATTTCTAAATTCTGACATAGCACCCTTAGGGACGTTTTGTCCGAGTATGTGCAATCTAGCCTGGCTAGAATTCCATCAAAATTTAATACGGTGTTGTGGGACGTGAGGAGCGACCGAGCGGGACTGCAAATTTTGTTTTTAATAATAACAAGCGACAATCGCTTGGACCATTTCCGCGTTTATCTCTGGTTGGTCTATGCTCCTTACTATGGGACAGAATCCTACTTCTTCGCTGCCGTCGCTATCAATTTCTTGCTTCACTTCTCTATACTCCCATCTCATTGGCAAAATTAGGGAAATAAGCTAGAGGTGATTTCTTCGCGCCAATATTGAAGCGTCACCTAAAACACAAAAATGTCGGATCAATTTATCCCAAGAACAAATTCAAGTTACGGAACGATCAGGGAGTGAGACAACAGATATTGGTCAATTTTACTATTAACACAGATACACTGGATTAATTCGGTACAAAATTCAATATAAGCACAGGCACAGTGGATCAACTTGTAAAAAGGGACACGGAAAAAAGCGAGGGGCAAACTTTATATTTATTCATATAAAAAATATATAGCTTTGGCACCAGTGTGCGTTATTTGAGTTAAAAAATCGGAAATCGGAAATCATATCAACACCAAGAATATGGAATATTTTGTCATTTAATTATTTGCATTATTTATTCACATAAAACTGCCAGTACAAGTGTACATAACTTGAGTTACTTAACTTTATTTTTTTGTCACTCACTCAAAAAAATCAAAAATCAAAAATCGAGTCACTTTTTATATTTTAATAAAATTTCTATTGCTGGCCATAGGAAATTGTATGCACTTGAGGCACTGCTAGTTGTGCGTTTTTTTTTTTATTTATGTAGACCTTTAGCTATCGTTGGCGTTCAGCTACTTACATATTATATTACTTCAGGGGTGGAGTTCGAATATTAATATTTTAATATTAGCCCCACGTTGGGCACCAATTATGTATTTTGGGTGCCGGCTGGCTATACGTCCGTGGTGGGGGTGAAGCCGGCATGCTATACGTCCGGGGCGGGGTATTTTTCAATTCATTTCATTTATTAGAAACTAACAAGTATCTGCTAGTATATACGGCTTAATCTAATGGTATACAAATAATATTTTACATGTATAATAAAATTATAGATACAACGCATTTAGGATATGTCCAATAGTCAGAAAATCGGAAGACAAAAGACGATACAATTTATTATAATGTGTACAAAGAACGCGAAACGGATGATGACAATCAAAGTTTGTCCTGCATATTTCCAAAAATATCGGCTGGAATTGTCGTGACGTTCTGGCAGGAACACAAAACTGGAACATTGCTGTAACTGTATTAGCAGTGCAGCAGAATCAATTTGTCCCTGAATAAGTTTATGCAGGAAAGGAACTCCGTGGCAAGTTCTCCGATCCAGGAGAGACGGGATGTTTAAGAGCCGCAGTCTCGCGGCATACGGTGGTAGTTGATGATTATGAGGGTCCACAAATAGCCCACGCAGAGTAAACAAGAGAAGCTGTTTCTGCACTGACTCTAGTAAAGCTTGATGAACCTGATATTGGGGAGACCATACACATGAACAATACTCAAGTATGGGCCGGACTAGAGAAGAAAAAAGATGCTTGGTTATGTAGGGATCATCAAATTCCTTTGACCAACGGTTAACAAAAGCAAATACACCCCTAGCTTTGTTTACTGTTATGGTAATGTGCTCAACAAAGTTTAGGTCGTAGAAAAATAATACTCCAAGATCGATAACCTTATAAATACGTTCTTACGATAGAATGACATGAAATTACATTTAGAATGGTTAAGGAACAACATGTTATTGTTACACCATGTGTTAAGGTTATTTAAGTCCTATTGAAGCCGTAAGTGCGGCAAGGGGCTCGTAAGATTTAAACACAGCTTCACATCATCCGCGTACAGAAGCACCTGTTACAATTCACAGTACCACTAGTTTACAAATTTATATTTGTATACCCTTGAAGAGGGTATTATAATTTTGCCATGATATTTGCAACGCAGTGAAGGAGGCATCTCCGACCCCATAAACTATATATATTCTTGATCAGCATCACCAGCCGAGTCGATCTAGCCATGTCCTTCTGTCCGTCTGTCGGTTTCTACGCGAACTAGTCTCTTAGTTTTCGAGCTATCGAGCTGAAATTTTTAGCATAGTCTTATTTCTTTGTCGCGCAGTATATATGTCGGAACGGACGAAATCGGACTACTATATCCTATAGCTGCCATAGGAATGATGGCGAAATTAATGTAAACAAAATGTTACCTTCATTGTTTTTAAACGTATTTCTATAAATTTTGAGATATAGCAGTTTTTTATGGTTTCAATAATCCAATTGCAGACTGCAAGGGTATACCAACTTCCATTTTCCGGAATTAGCTTTCTTTCTCGTTTTTATACCCTTGCAGAGGGTATTATAATTTTGACCAGATGTTTGCAACGCAGTGAAGGAGGCATCTCCGACCCCATAAAGTATATATATTCTTGATCAGCATCACCAGTCGAGTCGATCTAGCCATGTCCGTCTGTCTGTCCGTCTGTCTGTCTGTCTGTCCGTCTGTCGGTTTCTACGCGAACTAGTCTCTCAGTTTTTGAGCTATCAAGCTGAAATTTTCAGCACAGTCTTATTTTTTTAGCACGCAGTATATATGTCGGAATGACCGAAATCGGACTACTATATCCTATAGCTGCCATAGGAATGATGGCGAAATTAATGTAAAAAAAAATGTAACTTCTCTGTTTTTCAACGTATTTCTATAAATTTTCAGACATAGCAGTTTTTTATGGTTCTAGAATTACGGTTTTAATTTCATTAAGATCGGACCACTATATCATATAGCTGCCATAGAAGCGATCGGTCAATTTATATGAAAATGTAAAATTCTACATGTAAAATGTAAAATTTACAAAATTCTATATTTTTTCAACATTACTAAAATGGTTCGATTTTCAATGATCCAATTGCAGACTGCAAGGGTATACCAACTTCGGTTTACCGAAGTTAGCTTTCTTTCTCGTTTTTTATATAATCGTTAAGACCCACTTTATTGCCTAATTTTAAGTTGCTAAGCACGTTGAACTCATTAAAAAAAATGTTCAAAGAACCGTATTGAAGATATTCGCAAAAAAACAGATTTTTTATACTAGCTAAAAATATCGAAAGCCGTTAGTCCAACATATTTCAAATTAGTACAATCCTAAAGCCAATGTACACACCTTTCCGACAACATACTGTTCTTTATGGTCAAAGCTCTATTAATGAAGATACAAGCACTTAAAGCTAAAAAAAAACATGCAATACTTTTGGCTATGTTTTCTATAGCTAGATTTAATTTTCTTTTAAAAATATAAAAAAAAGTTTTTAATTATTTTGAGTAAAAAGATCTAAAGATACTTTTCTCCTTAAAGAGTTAATGTCAAATATATGCAAATCCAGTAGAAATTCTAGAAGTTATGGCAAATTTATTAAATTATCATATTGCAAAATTTGTTTTCAAAAGGAAGTAGCCTGCTTTGTGATTTTGTTTTTTAATGAAAAACATTGTAAGTATTAGATAAAATCGTGGCACAGCAAGCGAATGGCTTCCTTAAGGATGAAATTTCCAAAACTCTCCTAGAATAAAATCACAGCCGGTATATCTGTGGGGCCTCAGATAAAAAAATTGTTCGCAGACAAAAATTTTACAAAATCATTAAGCCATGCAGAAAAAGCAGCTTTGAGGGCGATTCAAAAAGTAACTCACTGATTTTTGGGATATAAAAGAAGAAAAAATGATCATGAATTAATTCAGATTTTTGCTAATACTTAAAAGGTTTTTCAATCAAAACCTACATCACAAAGCAGGCTACTTCCCTTTGAAAACAATTTTGTTGCTAAGCTGCAATGATAATTTCATTGAATTGGCCATAACTTCTCAAATTTGTACTGGATTTGCAAATATTTGACTTTAACTCTATTAGGACAAAGTTATTCTTAGATCTGTTTACTCAAAATAATTCTCTTTTTTTTTTTTTTTTTTAAGTAAATGAAATCTAGCTATAAACAAAATAGCCAAAAATATTGCATGTTTTTTTACTCTCAGTGCTTATATCTTCATTAATAAAACTCTGACCATAAAGAGCCGTATGTTGTCGGAAATTTGTTGGACTAACAGTTTTCGATATTTTTAGCGTAATATAAAAAATCTGGTATTTCGCGAATATTTCCAAAACGGTTCTTTGAAAATTTTGTTTAATGAGTTCAGCGTGTTCAGCATCTCAAAATTAGGCGGAAAAAGTGGGTCTAAACGTTTTATATATTTTGGCTGTAAGCTAGTGTAATATTTGGCAGGTCGTTTATGAACAGACCAAACAGGACAGGACCAAAGTGACTGCCTTGGGGAACACCTGATGTAACAAAGACAACATTCGACAATGTGTTGTTAAATAAAACTCTCTGTGTTCGTTGAGCTAGGTAATCCTAACAATTCAAGTTTCCTAAGCAGTTGCGAATGATTGACAGAGTCAAAGGCCTTACTAAAATCGGTGAAGATAACATCCGACTGCACTTTGTTATTAAAACCATCTCGTATGACTGAAATAAATTCCAGGAGGTGGGTTGTCGTCGACCGACGCTTCATAAATCCATGCTGAGAAGGGCTCATTATTAAAGAACATTGATGCTGCAGCTGAGAGGTTATTAGTTTTTCAAATAATTCTTCCCTTCTTATGGAGAGGAATGATAAACGATTCCTTCCACAAATCAGGAAATAAGCTTTTGTCGAGAGGCATTTGAAAGAGTTTAGTTTAGTTAATGGACCTGACAGGGCACTGGCGCATTTTTTGAGGAGACAACTAGGAATAAGATCGGGGCCAGCAGAAAATGACGATTTCATGTTCATTAGACACTGATAAATGTCGTCTACGTGAATTATAGGCATGTTGATAGAATTTGAGCGTGGTAGCGAATACGGATAGATGGAAGAATTATAATTATGAGAGGAGTATGTTGATTTGAAGAATAAGCTAATAAATTAGAGTTGTCTAGATCATTAAAGCCTTTTCTATTATTATAATGAAGAGATGAAGAAAACAGAGAAGACTTTCGTTTTGAATTTACAAAAGCGAAGAATTGTTTAGGGCTGTCGAAAAACTCTCTTTTGCAACGGTTTAGGTAGTTATTGTAACATGTAGTAACATATATTATATTATATTATATTATAATATTATATTATAATTATATCATATTATAATATTATATTATATTATATATTATATTATATATTATATTATAACATATAACATCCTTATTTTTACAATTAACCCAATAGTGAATATACCCATATTGTTAGGGTACCTAGTATGAAAAGTAGCAAAAGACCAAATATTCTTGCTGCGCCGAAATGAAATGATCGTACACATGAACCCGTGTACGTGAATGCATGAGCACGCATACATATAAAGAAGAATTCAAGCGCAGACGCAACCTCCTTCAAGTTGCGCGACTCTGCGACTGAGCGAACTCTGAAGCATGCTAGGAACGGAAGCGTTACTCTCCATGAAAGAGCAGAGAGATTAAAGTCCCATAATGTGACAAGGTGATCATTATCACCAAGCAAAGAGAATATCTCTTGGACATGTGATAAGTGTTGCATGTATATATTGAAATCGGATCGAGGGGGAATATATGAGCAGGTGACAAAAATACTGAAGTCCGGAAATTTAATTTGAACAAAGATAAATTCAATTATTGGATCATTTAAATTTGGTAGAATAATGGATTTCGACGATAAATCGTTTTTTACGGCTAGGAGAACACCGCTCCCAGTGCGAGTGGGACGATCACATCGATAAATTGTATAGTTGTTACAGAGAATCAAATAAAAACACCTCTTAACGAGGTGAGATTAAAGTGACGATGGCACATTCAGCCCAAAAAATTTATAATACCAAATTTTGTGACAATTAATAGTTATATAAACAAAAATATTTAAAAAGTTTTTAATTAGTTTCAAAATCGGCACTTAGCTGAAAAATTTAAAAAAGCAAAACAGGCAGCGTGCCGATTTTGAAACTAATTAAAAACTTTTTAAATATTTTTGTTTATATAACTATTAATCGTCACAAAATTTGGTATCAGAAATTTTTTGGGCTGAATGTGCCATCGTCACTTTAATCTCACCTCGTTAAGAGGTGTTTTTATTTGATATCAGAAGTTTTTTAAATGGCATATGTATGTACATACATAGGTCTCCCATTGTTGTTATAAGTTTTTGTTTGAAACTCAAATGGGAAAAATTCATTAAAAAAAATGCATATATGGTATAATTGCTACAAATTTTGAAGAGAAAGCGAATTTTCGGAGATATGTGTTGTACCCCGAAATATCTCAATGGCTATACGGCCTGAAGTGACTATAAAAATCGTAAAAGCCATTAAACAAAAAAATGTTTAATCTTAAAAAAAAAAAATGTTAATTATAAATTCTTAATTATAATATTTAGAAAAATTACTTTTCCAACGACATAAAGCACGTTTCTGTAACTTAAGTTGTTCAGAAGTTATGGGCGCGAGAAATTTCCTTTTTTCCCGCCAAAGTAGTGAAAAACGCAAAAATTAGATTAAATAAAAAAAAAAAAATTTAAAACGATTTCTTTTAAATTTAAATTATATTCGATTTCCTTCGATGGTTTTAAATTTTATTGCATTGTGCACGTCTCTATATGACTTTACATGATTTTTTACATAAATGTATGTATAGTGCATGTAAAAGGTTAGGTATATGGGATTTTTGCTACTAATTTTAATGAGTAATATCTCGAGAAAGCGAATTTTCCCAGATATGGTTTATATACCAAAAGTTGAGCAATCTCAAGGGCTATATGGCCTTGAGTGATTATCAAAATCGTTAGAGCCATTTTTAAGAAAACTTCAAATACTTAAAAAAAATATTAATTTTAATTATAAATTCTTAAATATTATATTTAGATAAATTATGTCAAGGCAAAGCTATTATCATATCAAAATACCTTTCAAACGACATATAGCACGTTTCTGTAGCTTTAGTCGTTTAGAAGTTATGGGCGCGGAAAATCTGGCTTTTTTGGCTGTTTTCGAGCTGTTTAATAAAATAAAAGTAGTTTCAGGATTCTTAAACAAAAAAATCGACACACAGACAGACAGACAGACAGACAAACAACAGGAGAAGCGTTTTCATTTGTTTATTGAATATCTTTTGAACGGAGTATCGGATCGATCGGATGATCGAGGTGTCATTCGACGCGTATTTAAAGCTAGATCACAACAACATTAAACATTTTGGGATTTTTGCTCCACCGGCCCCAATAGCTCAAATTTTCAAAATTTTCAATTTCGCACTTTCACTCCTATTTCTCCTAAACTAATCCGTGTTTGAAAAATATTAGTATGCAGTTTCAAAGAGGTTTACAATACCTTTTGATCAAGATATAAATGGTTCTGATCGGACTATCGTAGCAGATTTTCAATTCTACGGCTGTATATAGTAGTCTCCTTGCGCACCACAGTCTCGGTGCTCATCGTCACTACGTGGACTGCCGTCCACAGTGATTTCTTTGTCCGACACAGTCGAATTTAGCCAGGTCTCCGTAAAGGCAATAACGTTGGCATCAAGGGATACACTATTGGAGTATATTTTGCTAAGCTTACCTAACAAACTACGCACATTTTGATAATGTATGAAAAAAGATTGATTTAGTTTTTTGAATAGGTCAAAGTACTTTGGGAACTACGAGCATTACTTGGTATCTCTTGGTATCAAGAACTCTAGGTAGAATCAAATCAGAAAGATCAATCTTAAAAGAAGATATGCTACGTCTCAATTTAAAATTAAACTTGGTGACAGAGAAATCAGTTGCAGAAAGGTTTAACTTGTGGCTAAGGTCAAAGAGAATCTATATAGAGCCGCAATTTTTTCTGTCGAATATTTTCCTCTGCCGACGCACTGTGGCTCATTTTACAAAAACTCATTGCAAAAGTCGGATTTCGGGTTGTTGAATTAAGCAAATCTTTTGATACCATTCAATTAGGAATTAATCAAGCTATTCAAAACCAAAATTTTATAATTTACAAAATTTGTTTAGTATTTATAGTCGCTGCTCAAAGTCTGACAATTTTCCTGTAGTTGCAAAAAGATAAGAAACTCGCTAAATCGACAGATTTAAATTAATTTTTCTAAAAAAGTAGTTAAGTTTAAAGAAAAAAAAATATTTTTCTGCTTTAAGGAACCAATTTTAAACCTGAATTAAAAATAAAATTTACATTATTTTTCGCACATCTATTTTATTTAGATTTTTTAAAAAAAGTCTTTTTTTCCTTATGTTTAATTTTTAGTGGAAAATAAAAAAAAATGCCATAATACTAAAAATTAGTGGAGATATTCAACTACCAAACCAAAAAAAAAAACCATTGCTACAATTTTGCGCATTTCGAGATTTTGATAATTGTTCATATCAAACCATGTTACCAAACTGGCACTTTGTAGTCGGCCAGTATGGAAAACGGCAAGGCAGCAAAAAGTATAGCTTCAAGTACCGGGTTACAAACAATTTTTTTTTGCAAATTTTTTTTATGCAAATTTTTTTTTTTTTATAGAATGAGTATTAAAAAAATATGTTTAATCATTTTGAATTTTTAAGCTCATTGATTCCGATGTAAACTTTTTTTGTATAGTAAAAAATCAAAAGCTTTAGTTTGCCGAATAAATTACTCCTTTTTTGGTGGGCGTAACCTAAAAAACGTACAACCTAATAAATTTCGGAGATTTATAAATTATAATAAAAAAAAATTAAGTAGATACCTTCAATAGAAGGTTATTAATTTTGCAACGTGTTTTGAGAAAACGAGCCACAGTGCGACGTCGACAGATGAAAACAGAGCTGATTGGATGCTAAGTTGCAGTGCAAGAGGCAACAACAATAGGCCGTAAGAGAGAAGAGTACAGATATATGGAATTGGAACACTTTCGAACGCTTTCGAACACCTTCGAGCACCTCCGAACGCTTTAAAACCTGCGAGTTTTTTTAATGAATTGTTTATTTAATATTTAAGCGATTTTGGAGTATATTTCCTAAAGGATTTTGAAAGTAAAATACTTTCTTATTCTTTTGGTTAAATAAAAATATTTTTTATGTGAAAATATGTACTTCTGCCTAATTTTCAAGCATAAAAAGGCTTGGGAAGGATTAGAATGATAATAATTTGACCATAATCGGTCTGTATTTTAACGGTTTAACTAGTATTCTTACAAAAAACAGGTGGAACACAACGAAGAAATGAAACCAAATGCTTGATGTGACGTCACGCAGTTCGACACCAAACAGCTCGCTCAACCAATACACGTACCCAAAAAGCTCATTCGTATACACCAATACTTGTACATATGCCAGGTTCGACTTTTCATTAGCAGAGCGATGTTACGCTCACGTAAGGTTGTACAATCAATGCGCAACGGACTTTTCAAATGCAAATGCTATGCTATGCTATGCTATGCTATGCTTAAAAAACGGTATATTGATATCGAATGTTGAGCAATAGTTACCTAAAAATGATTTGTTTAACAAATATTAATAAAAAAAAACCTTCAAAATACTTAATTCCACTCGTCATCCACACTGCAACATCGAGCAAGTATGAAATGCCATAGGTGACTACTCTGTTGGCTTGCAAGCTTGCAACCGTGAGAGGAAGAGAAAATTGCGGATCTATATAAGTTACTCAATGCTAAGGTGGGCTATAATGTCTTTAACCGTAGCATCCGCGTTTAAGCGTGACACAAACACCGATTTCGTCGGAGCCACTCCAGCAATCGGCCTTGAGGTGCGTTGAGCAACTCCAGTTAGTTGTTTAGCGCCATAACTAGAAGTAGCCACGATCGGAGCCAGTGTAGTCTTCGACGAGGCCGCTAGTAAGGCAGATGCATAAAATTAATAAATCGATAACGGCGATTGCCGGAGTTTCATTCATTGGAAATACAAAGTGAACTAAACTTAAGTTAACAAAAAGTATACCATATGGCCGGATGCTCGTGGCATCTACGCTGATCAACCACAATAACGTCTGGCCAGCAATAGCACAAAGGCACGGCCCATAGCGGTGCACTTTGCTGGCTCAGCTCTTGGACACCATAAGGGTGGTACAATATTAGGGTGGTTATATGTGAGAAATATAGGTATAATATATAAAAATTATTAAGTGATATATAAAAAATGTAAAATGACACAAAGATATAAAAATGGAATAATAAAATGTAAAATTGATCTGCCTAGCATATGCTTGGAGCTGGTTGTTACTTGCAGGCCTGTGTAATCAAACATAATCATTTCGCTGACCCTCTCTTTCCACCCTATGTGATTACGTATGTACGATAATGTATGTGCAGACCCTTAGTAAAAATCTTTTAAATGGATAATTGAATTGGGATAATTGAGATGTCGTTCGACCCGTATCTAAAGCTAAAATACAACCAGCTCCAATTTTTAAAATGTTATTTTACCCTGAAATAATTTGTTTTGTTTTTAATTGTAATATGCAAGGCTTTACCTTTCAATATAAATGGTTCTGATCGGACTATCGTAGATTTTCACTAGCACTCGCTGTCAGACTTGGCGAAGATGGCTAGTCTAGTCTTTTAAACGTACAAAAATAAAACAATTATATTGCTTATTTTTATTTCTACGTTATTTTCAGAAAATGCTTTTTTCAAGTCGATCGGAAGAATCGTTTCGGAGAATTTTGGGAAGTTGTCCGCTTACGACCATTTGGGCTGGACATGCCACTAAGAAAGGGATTAGTCTCACAGTCGAGCAGACTCAATAATGTTTATACTGTTACTTTTATTGTAGTAACTTTACAGTAGTGATCGGGGAGGTTCGTGGGAATTTGGAAAATTAAGATGGTAGCTAGGTGAGCGATACTTGATAAAAGCGTTACAGATTTATTTATATAGATAATTTAAGTCAGCGTTGGGCCCAAGATATAACGGAAAGAGGGACTGCGCAGCTAGACAAGAAAACAAACAATAATCACCGCATTAATAATGTTGCAATACTCTTCATGTGCGTCGGGCCATACACACAAACTTTGTTTTTTCAATTTTGACAAAACGGCGTCCAACCCTTTTAACCGCTGCTTGGCCGGCAAATATTACAGGCATTTTATTTGTAAAGTTTGACAGATCGCTGACCGCGACCGACAGTTGTCTGGAACGACTTGCTGGCGCCTCCAACTTTCTAAAACTTTTGGTGCAGAATAAAACACGTTCGGGCTTAACAGCTTTTTATTTTTTAAATGTAAAACATCCAAATCGTAAAATATATGTAGTTACATGTCGAAATTGATAGACATGTGTATGTGGTATCTTTATTAATTACCCGATTGTTCAATGACAGTTTCAACCCGTTCCGACATACTACCTGCAATAGAAATAAGACTATCTGTACAAAGTCATTCAGATAGATCCAAAACTTTGGAGAAAAGTGCATGATAACGGACAGACACGGGTAGATCGACGTGTTTGCTTTTGCTTCTGGTTAAAACAATAATACCCTGCGAGGGTAAAAAAAAGTATAAAAGTAGATTTTCCTACGGCATTTAGGAGTCTATTAGATCGCAGATAGCGAACTATAAACGTTGTAGTACTTGATTCTTAGTCTAGAAAAAAATGCTTCCTGTGGCAACTTTCTCCGAAATCGCCGACGGGGCAGTTCCAAATATTTCCAGGCACCAAGTTTATTTCACTGCAAAGAACAATATTGAAATAAATACTTATTTATTTTAAGAATTATTAAAAGTACTCTCAATTTGGACTTCTACCATTATTACTATTTAAAAAAATAAATTCAGCTATATATATAAAATCATCATATTAGGTTTATAAGGTCGATAAATTTGAATTCGAGGCCTCTCTTGTATTTGAACTAGACCAGTAATAATTTATTTGAGCTCGGCATCGAAATCACCGAACATAGAAACCTAAAAATACGGAGTTTTTCGAGTTTAAGGTGTCTGGCCACCATGGACTATTTCAAAAACACTTTTCGCGTGTCTGGGTACGGAGCTTAAGAGATAAAAACGAGAAAGAAAGCTAACTTCGGTAAACCGAAGTTGGTATACCCTTGCAGTCTGCAATTGGATCATTGAAAATCGAACCATTTTAGTAATGTTGAAAAAATATAGAATTTTGTAAATTTTACATTTTACATGTGAAATTTTACATTTTCATATAAATCGACCGATCGCTTCTATGGCAGCTATATGATATAGTGGTCTGATCTTAATGAAATTAAAACCGTAATTCTAGAACCATAAAAAACTGCTATATCTCATTTATAGAAATACGTTGAAAAATAGAGAAGTTAACACTTTTTATACCCTTGCAGAGGGTATTATAATTTTGACCAGATGTTTGCAACGCAGTGAAGGAGGCATCTCCGACCCCAAAAAGTATATATATTCTTGATCAGCATCACCAGTCGAGTCGATCTAGCCATGTCCGTCTGTCTGTCCGTCTGTCTGTCCGTCTGTCTGTCCGTCTGTCCGTCTGTCGGTTTCTACGCGAACTAGTCTCTCAGTTTTTGAGCTATCGGGCTGAAATTTCCAGCATAGTCTTATTTCTTTAGCACGCAGTATATATGTCGGAATGACCGAAATCGGACTACTATATCCTATAGCTGCCATAGGAATGATGACGAAATTAATGTAAAAAAAAATTTAACTTCTCTGTTTTTCAACGTATTTCTATAAATTTTCAGACATAGCATTTTTTTATGGTTCTAGAATTACGGTTTTAATTTCATTAAGATCGGACCACTATATCATATAGCTGCCATAGAAGCGATCGGTCGATTTATATGAAAATGTAAAATTCTACATGTAAAATGTAAAATTTACAAAATTCGATATTTTTTCAACATTACTAAAATGGTTCGATTTTCAATGATCCAATTGCAGACTGCAAGGGTATACCAACTTCGGTTTCCGAAGTTAGCTTTCTATCTCTTTTTTTTTTTTTAATTTATGATAAAAATAGTCATATCTAAGTCAAAACAGCATTAATTTCAATACGGAAAGCGTTCCTGTTTTAGTTTTTATTAGATTAATAAATCTGCTATTAATATTCAAAATTTAAACGAATTCATTTTTAATCAATTTTTAAAAATAGAGATGATCTAAATGATGAAAAATTGATCTTTTTTTTTTTTTTTTTTTCCTTCTTAGTCACCGACTACCAGTCATCGAGTGCGGACGTCCCAGGAAACGCAGCGGTTCCATATAATAAATGGAAAATATATATAAACATATTAATGAAATAAAATGAATAAAAAATTGTAAACAAAATAATTAATTTTACTTTTAATGGGGGGCTAAGGTTGGGCAGCGAAGCGTGTGTGCCTGTCGCCGCGCCAAGCTGACTCAGCCAGTAGAAGTTGGCAGTCACATGCCGACTACTGCAGACCGACCATACGTGGTGAAGAACCACATCCTGCTCGAGGTGCCCCTGCTCTAGACTAAATATGGCGGATCTAGCCCCTGTGACGAATGGCACTACGTTAGTGTGTCTTTTAACGGTGGCTTCCGGATACCTGGCACCTCCGGTCGTACAAGTGCCCGATCCGGGGTATGAGGCTCTACCCCGGGGGATACTCCCTTCCTCATTACTCGTGGGACCAAACTTATGGATACCAATGTAATTACCCCTACAACAACAGGGTGCTCTAGCAGCCCCAAATCGATTGAAATCGAACCCATCCGGGAGCCCGAAGATGCTATGGACGTCTGTTCACAAAGCTCTGGCACCGACAGCATCACCAAGGAAGAGGAAGAAACCCTTCTCGCCTCCCCCAAGGATGAAAGACCTAAGCGGATCGCGTTATCGGGCGCCGCAAGGAAGAGGCTGCGCAGACACCTTGCGAACGGCATACCCATGGAGGAGGCCAAAAGGCTCGCACAGAAGCCTATGGACCCTCCAAGGGCTGTGCCCAGCAAGAGTGGCGCAGCAGCAAGCAAGAGAGGTAGATCGGCCAACACGACCCCAGAAGAGGCGTCGACTAAGAGGGCCATGTTCAAAGCCGCGGCACCTAGTGCCCTGACGAAGGGTGATCCTGCAATTGTATTGCCGGCCACGGAGGCTCCAGCAGCCTCCACAACCGCAGCAGCGGTTGGGCAGGCAACACAAGAGCAGTCATCCAAAGTCGCTGCCATGGCCTCTTACAGGGATGTTGCCAGCTCCATGAGGATGGCAATACTCCCGGCCAACTACCCTGAATGCCTCCTCACCACGGAACAGCTCCACCGCATTCAGTCCGCGATCCTATCGAGGGTGATGGAGCTGAGACACGGCTCTGTGAAGCCGCTGTTCTCCGGCTGCACCTTCCGCCCTGGATGGATGGCGGTCACATGTGGTAATGCTGAGACGGCTGCGTGGCTATGTACAGAGGTACCAAAGCTCCGGCTGTGGAAGGATGCCCACATCAAGGTGGTCCCTGAAGCGGAGGCTCCACGTGCCGCTGTCTTCATCGGCTACTTTCCGCTGCCAAATGCGGATATGAAGACGGACGAGATCCTGAAGCTCGTCGAGGGGCAGAACAGCGGCCCGCGCGTGGGAGACTGGCGAGTCTTCCACCGAGAGATGCGACAGAACATGGCCGTCATCACAATCGCGCTGGACCCAGTATCTGCCGACAAGATGAAGTCGCTAGCGTACCAGCTGCACTTTGCGTGGGGCATGTCTACCCTTAAGCCAAAGGCCAGCGCGCAGCCGAAGGCACAGGCGGAGGCTCCTGCTCTCGCAGCGGAGAAGCCCACCTGCTCCAAGGCCGTCTTGTCGGACAAGGCTGATCCGGTGCCAAAGAATGCCACTGATGGCACAACAAAGGGATCCGGCGGCAACGAGGCTGGTGGCACCACTGTTGCCCAAGAGCCCGCAACGACGCGGAAGATCCTGCGCCCTCCCCTATATGGGCGTGTGACGCGCGGAACAGGGCGCGTCAACAAGGGTGTGAGGCGCACACCTGAGGAGGAGGCCCTTCTGCGCACGAACCGAGGCCGGAAGATGGCGGCTAGAGGCCGCAAGAGGGCGGACTAATGCCCTGTCCCCCTCTCCCCACTCTCCCCAACACCCGGAGACACCTAAGATGTCTCCAAGCAAACCTCCATCATGCAAAGGCCGCATCAGACGTCCTTTGTGAGAGGTTTGCTACAATGGACATAGCATTTATCCAGGAGCCATGGGTAAATGCCGGGCGTGTCCTGGGGCTAAACACCCCATCCGGTAAGCTGCTTTATGCAAACGACCAACCTCGCCCTAGAGCGGCGTTGTTAATTAACAAAAATCTAACATTTGTTCCCCTATCACAGTTCATCACTGAGGACCTGGTGGCAGTTTGGGTCAAAATACCCACGGCCCACGGCGAACAGGAGGCAGTCCTGGCCTCCGCCTACCTACCCGGTGACACTGACGAGGTGCCTCCGGCGGCTACTTGTGCCCTGGTTGAGCACTGCCAGCGAAACCGGCTCCGGTGGATCATCGCCTGCGATGCCAATGCGCATCACACGGTCTGGGGGAGCAGTGATATCAACAAAAGAGGTGAGTACCTTCTTGAGTACATTATTAGTAATAACGTAGGTTTACTAAATCAGGGCAGCGAGCCTACATTTATTAACGCGATCAGAGAGGAAGTCCTTGACCTAACTCTCTGTAGTCTGAATATGTTGTCAGCTGTCTCAAACTGGCACGTTGCGAGTGGGATCACCATGTCTGATCACCAGCACATCCGATTTGATATAGGATGTGCCGTGCAATGTAGCCTTGTTACTAGAAATCCCAAAAACACAAACTGGGATCTTTTCTGTTTCGAACTTGAGCAATCCAGAGACTGCTCCACCCGTCCGATACTATCAATAGGCGAGCTAGAGCGTGAAGCTACTGTGCTTCACACAAACATTGAATCGGCATATCACGCTAGCTGCGAACAAAAAGTTCGTAAGATCAAAAGGGCTGTTCCCAACGACCATTGAAAAGGCCATTGGCGCTCAACAAATAGCACTAGGTGCCTTTCTAGACATCTCAGGAGCTTTCGACAACACGTCATATGAGGCTATCCGTGCCTCTCTCGTACGTAAAAATGTCTCCACACCCATTATAAGGTGGATTCTGGGAATGCTCAAATCCAGAATCATGTAGACCTAGGAGGAACCATGACCTCAATCACAGCCACAAGGGGATGCCGCCAAGGGGGAGTACTCTCTCCTCTCCTGTGGACTCTGGTCATTGACGAGCTACTGTATGAGGTCAACAACTTAGGATTCCCCACTCAAGGCTACGCTGATGACCTAGTCATCTGTATAGTGGGCTGGCATGAGCAAACCATCTCGGATCGCATGCAGCAAGCCCTTAATATAGCCAGCAGGTGGTGTCAGGACAAAGGACTGTCCATAAACCCGTCTAAAACTGTTCTAGTTCCATTTACCAGGAAAAGGTCTCTTTCTCTAACTAGACCATCCCTAAATGGATCCACCATTGACTTTTCGGTTGAAGCCAACTACCTAGGAGTTATACTTGACTCCAAGCTCAACTGGAATTTACACCTCTAAAAGACAATAAATAAAGCCACCCGAGCATATTTCGCTTGCAATAGGCTTTTCGGTAGAACATGGGGCCTAAGTCCCAAAATGATCTACTGGTCTTTTAACACTGTGGTAAAACCGATTCTAACCTATGCATCTCTTGCTTGGTGGACGACATCTACCCAGAAGACAGCTGCAGCAGCACTTACCAAAATACAAAGACTGGTCTGCATAGGCATTACTGGAGCCATCCGAACATGCCCCACTGCAGCACTTGGAGTCATTACTGGCATACCCCCTTTAACCATAACCCTGCAAAAGGAAGCCTGTCTGGGGGCACTTCGCCTTCAAAATATCACCGACATAAAAAGTGGTGATCTTACGGGACATTTACGGGCTCTCGAACCCTTAATAAACGAGCCCATTCTGCGCGTAACTGACGAACAGAAACCCAAACTTGTCTTCCACAGAAACTTCTCTGTAGTCTTGTACACCAGACACGACTGGAACACAAAATCAATATCTCTACCCAGAGGATCACAAACGTGGTACACTGATGGGTCTAAATTGGAAAACGGAGACACCGGGGCTGGTATTTTTGGACCAAGGTTCAACAAATCCATAGCCATGGGAAAGTCTCCGACCATTTTCCAAGCAGAGATACACGCCATAGAAATCTGTGCTCGTGAGTGCCTTCGCAGGAAAATGCAAGGCGCACGGATTTACATCTTCTCTGACAGTCAGGCGGCGCTCATAGCGCTGAGGTCCTTCACGATCTCCTCCAGACTTGTAGAGAACTGTTTCCAGCAGCTGAACGCCCTCGCTTCCAAGAACATCGTAACGGTGGGCTGGGTGCCAGGGCATGAAGGCCATATAGGAAACGAGGTGGCAGACTCCCTGGCTAAACGCGGGGCGATGACACCACTAATCGGCCCTGAACCGTTCTGTGGACTTTCGAAAGGACACAAAAGAGAACTGCTCAGGAATTGGGAAGAAAAGGAGATAAGACGCCACTGGACCGACAGTGCAGGGCTGAGACAAGCCAAACAATTCCTCGTCCCCCAGATGTCGCGATCTAAGCGCATCATCAACCTAAAAAAGAGTGAAATTCGTACTCTTACAGGCTACCTAACGGGTCACTGCAACCTAAGGTATCACCTTAAGAAATTAAAACTTTCAGAAATCGACATATGCAGATTCTGTGAGATAGAGCCAGAAACATCAGAACATGTTCTATGTGAATGCCCCTCGCTAATCAGACGTCGACTTCAACAACTAGGAGGTGAACTTATCCCCCCCTACAGGATTTGGGAACAGATAGACCCCGCCAAAGTGCTCTCCTTTATCAAAAGCCTAGGTGTAGAGGCTCTACCTTAATCCTACAGGCCGGCACAAAAGACCTAACATCTGGTCGTGGTGCAACAAGGCCTAGGTAATAATAATAATAATAATAATAATGGGAAATGGGAAATATTTTTTTTCAGCATTCTTGTTTTTTTTTTTAACAACATCACCCCCAAGGTGTGAAGGAGGCCCGTCAAGTCAGTCTCGGTAGAGCATGACCTCAGAGTATGGGACGAGCGCAACGTTGTGAAGTGGAAAGACAATATAACAGTTCGCACGTTAATTTCTTTACAGGATAATTCCATGGTGACTATCGCTCATCGACACCATTAAATGAGATTCATAAAAAAAAAAAAAACGATAATTTTAAGTTTATAATGTATTTTATTTATTTAATAAGATAATAATTATAAAATGATTAAATTAATTAAAACTATTGTATATAATACTAATTTAAGAATAGAGTTGATAAAAATACTTTAAGTAAAAGAAAGAGAAACCAAAACAATTTTTGATTTTGTACTTATTTTATTGCAAAATTTCAGACTTATCTATCCAGCTATCATCAGATTGGGGAAAGCCCGACCACCGTACAAGAGCCCTATTCCCTTTTATTTTTTCACTTTTTCGGAAAACGTGTTTTTATACCCGGTACCCATAGGGTACAAGGGTATTATAAGTTTGTGCCAACCGAGAATGTATGTAACAGGCAGAAGGAGGCATCTCCGACCCCATAAAGTATATATATTCTTGATCAGTATCACCAGCCGAGTCGATTTAGCCATGTCCGTCTGTCCGTCTGTCCGTCCGTGTGAAACAACAGATCTCAGAGACTATAAGAGCTAGAGTTACCAAATTTGGTGACAACATTGGAGTCTGTTGCACGCAGATCAAGTTTGTTTTAAAATTTGGCCACGCCCACTTCCGCTTTCAAAAATCATAAAAAACGTTAAATAAGCTATACTCGTTTTTTTTCGGGTAACAGTTAATAAATACAAAAAATGAATAAAATAGAGCGGACGTTTCCTGAAAATTGCAGTAAAATCGGATGATAAACATGGGAGATATTAGCAATAAGGTTAGAATTTTAAAACCCCCCCTAAGGCGCTGCTGAGTAGCCTGTAGCCCCCTAGGTCGTAGGTTCGAGCCCCGACCTCGCCAAAACTTTTTATTGTTTTTTTTCTCTGTTTTTTTTTTTTGCATTTCTTCCTTTTTCCTTTGTTATTATACCCGGAGAACAATTAGAAAAAAATTTTAGAATAAAAATACAAAACAGAAAATATTTTGGTTTTTTGTGGGATTGAGCTCGTGTCAATTTTGCAAAATGTAGATGCACCGCCTGCTTAGACAACTGGGCCATTACATATGTTACATATGAAGCGCCATTTTCATACTAAGTATGCTTCGACAACTGTTAACCTAATTTTGGCAGAACTGAAATAAAATTGCCAGAGATTGTCACATCTAATAACTTCCACATTTTCTTAATGAAAAGATGCTTTTTATACCCGGTACCCATAGGGTACAAGGGTATTATAAGTTAGTGCCAACCGAGAATGTATGTAACAGGAGGAAGGAGAAATCTCCGACCCTATAAAGTATATATATTCTTGATCAGCGTCACCAGCCGAGTCGATTTAGCCATGTCCGTCTGTCCGTCTGTCCGTCCGTGTGAAACAACAGATCTCAAAGACTATAAGAGCTAAAATTACCAAATTTGGTGACAACTTTGGAATTTGTTGCACGCAGATCAAGTTTGTTTTAAAATTTGTCCACGCCCACTTCCGCCCCTGAAAATCATAAAAATGTTATATTAGCTATATGCGTGATTTTCGGCTTAAAATTAATAGATACAATAAATTAATAAAATAGAGACGGACGTTTCCTGAAAACTTCAATAAAATCGGATGATAAACATGGGAGATATTAGCAATAAGGTTTGAATTTTAACACAGTGCCCTAAGGCACTGCTGTTGCAAGCTGTAGCCGACACGTGGCGCATTCGAGCCTTGGCCGTGCGATATAATGGCGCCAATGTATGTATGTACAATGTATGTATGTACAATTTTAATTTGCCTTTTAGTGTGAAGCGGAAACGTTTAAGTACCGGGTATTTCACAGTCGAGCACAGTCGACTGGAGCTTTCTTACTTGTTTTAATTCTTCTTTATACAAACCACCTTTACCTGGATTTCCAGTTAAAATTTCTATTAAATGTGTGGTTGCATATTTGGATATTTTGAACTTTGGCTATTCTAAAAATCTCAACATTCCAGGCAGGTGTAAACGATTTTTCAAACAGGCCCTTATTTCTCGAAATTCGAACATAATCTCCAATCTACAGCTTGCTCCCTATAAACATTTTAATATTTTTGTAGGTAGTTTCCAGGATATGCTTCTCATTGTCACTGTTTACATTGATTGGAGCCATTTTTATAGTCCTGTGTACTTTGTTATTGTACAAGTGAATTAACTCTTTGTACATATTAATCCATTTAAAGGATTCATAAAAAGAAAACTTCCACATGAGTTCTGTTAATGTTCTGTTGAATCGTTCAACAATGGAAGCCTTTAAAGTACTAAATGTTGAATAGTGGTTGATTTTATATAGATTAATCAATCCCTTAAATTGAGCATTGAAGAACTCTTTTTAGTCATCCGTCTGAAGATTCCTAGGTACTCCACGGCCAGACTTGAATATTTTCTCCATCGCCTCGGCAACATCATTCGCTGTCTTATATTTAATTGCCTCACCCCACGCGAATATGGAAAATGTATCAATTACTGTTAGTAGGTAGCGATAACCATTATTTGTGGAGGCAAAATTTCCCATTTCGACCAAGTCAGCTTAAAATAAATCAGTTATTCCCTTTGTAATGACTCTACGGCGTATAAACTGTTTGCGCGTTGGACCATGTATTTAATTAATAATATCCCTTCTAGTCATTTTTTAGAAGGTTACTTAAACACAAAAACAAAATTTAGTTTTTACAATATTTTAATTTAATAAATGCAATTTTAAACCAAATTTTTCAAAAATTCTTGAGACACCTCAAGTCTGTCTAATCTGGCTTCAATATCTTTAGTTTTGATATCAGGCGTGCTAACAACTACTTCACCCAACATTGAATCTCTAAGTTTTCTTATAGAGTTGTCGACATACTCTTTGATTGCTATGACTGTGTTTTCTTTTGAATTGACACCAATTTTTTGTTCCTTTTCCTGGGATAGTTTTCTCATATCGTTTTGAATAATTAGAGTTCTCCTTATCGCTTATATAATGTCTAAACTTGCTAACGGACATGATAAATATAACTCATTTGAATATTGTTACATAAATATACGAGGTGTGTTCAAAAAGTATCGCAAATTTTGTGTTTTTTCAAAAAAAATGTATTTGTTCATGAATATCTATTTTGTCACCTTCACAGTAATCCCCATGAGATATTATACACTTGTGCCAACGGTTTTTCCAATCCTCGAAGCATTTCAAAAAAGCATTTGTTTTTATCTTGTTCAGCTCCTCATTCGATGCCGTCTTTATCTCGTCAAGCGTAGCGTATCGTCGTCCTTTCATGGGCCTCTTCAGTTTAGGGAACATGAAAAAGTCACAGGAGGCCAGATCTGGGGAATACGGTGGCTGCGGCATCATTAGTGTGTTGTTTTTTGCCAAAAAGTCGCGCACAAGGAACGTTGTGTGAGCAGGGGCGTTATCGTGGGGCAAAAGCCAATTTTTGTTCTTCCACATATCCGGCCGTTTCTGGCGGATTGCTTCGCGCAAATTGCGCATAACTTGCAGGTAATATTCCTTATTGACCGTTCTACCCAGTGGCACAGGGTCGTCGTTCACATCTTTTCGGCCTTCTGAGAACATTTTGTACCACCGATAAACGTTGCTTACATTTCCAGCAGATTGTGAAGCTATTAAGAGTTGAAGACGTTCCACCAACTCATTCGGATCGTTCCATTAATCGTAATTTTTATTCGATTGCAGTGTCATGAATTCCTTCCACCTAACAATTTCTTTGATACGGTTGGGAGTGGACTCGGCGACGAGTGACTTAGTCGTTAAAAGTGGTTTTATAATTTTTATGTATTTCACTGCACTTGTTACTTTCACCTGGTGCTTGATTTGATAATATTAATGTTGTATGGGGTGAGGATTGACTCAGTAACACAGATGTGTGAGGAGACACTTGTGTTGATAATGTGTGTGATGAGGGATGACTCCGTATTACATTCGATGTGTGAGACAAGTCTTGATCCGATGGAATTAATGATGAGTCATCTATAGCT
This sequence comes from Drosophila rufa, assembly GCA_018153105.1. Lineage (NCBI taxonomy): Eukaryota > Metazoa > Arthropoda > Insecta > Diptera > Drosophilidae > Drosophila > Drosophila rufa. The sequence continues at coordinate 391,091 of JAECXS010000003.1, read as the reverse complement.
GGTTGTGAATAGAATCATCATCATCATCATCATCATTAATGTCATCTCTTTTCAACCCCCAATCCATCGGCTTCTTATCATCATATTTAGGGTTTGAGATTTGATAAATCGCAATGTAAAATAAAAGTTTCCTCTTTTTCTTATTTGGTGTGATATCATCATTGTCTAATTCTGTTTTAATATTTGTATTCTCTTTTGTTATATTGAAGTGTAGTTTTTTGTTATTATTAACAAGTTGTAACGAACTGTTTTTTTCTGTTTGATCGCTACGTAAACGCCACGACTAGCTCAGAGATATTGTGTGTTCGTCCCACCAAATTTGTATTGCGTGACTGCCCGTGACCCAAGAAAATGCAGTGATATCCGATTGGGACAAATCGGAAAACTTTATTTAGTTTTTCTTTTCGCTGGAATTGTCTGCGTCAGCTGGCTGTTGCGGCTTGCCTGGTCGGCGACGTGCCTTCCTCGGCTCAAGATTCCCTTCGTGCTTCCTCGGCGGCGCTCCCTGACGGCGTCGCTGGCTCTCGTACTTCCTCGTGCTACTTGCGGACTCCTACGGCGTCGTTCTCCAACGGCGTCTCTCCCGTTCCACCCGGCTTGTAGGATTCAAAAGTCTGCACAACCTTCCTTCGGGTCCGACCAGAACGATCCTGGGATCACCTGTTTCGTCGTGTTCCCTGAGGTCGGTCTGGCTCTAGCCTGGGAAACAGACGTCCCGACAGGTCAAATCCGAGGATTCCGCCTTATCGTCAGCACAGATGTCCCGACAGGTCAAATCCGAGGATCCAGCCTTATCGTCAGTCCACCGTAACCCCGACGCCTGGCACAAACTCTTGATCCGCGCTCACCTTGCCGTAGCTCGTCCTTCTCTCGATTCTGCTCCTGTCCAGCACTCGTCTCCACTCCAGTCTCCGTGTCCTGCAGATCTCACCGTTGCAGTCTCCGCCTTGGTTTAGCGTCTTGACTCTGGTGTCTTGATCTGGACGTTGAGCACTCGGTTACACGGTACTCTCACGGCCACGCACTCGATTTAATTCTCGCACTTGAATCTCGATGTCCGGCTCTCTGGTCTCACTTGATTGTCTCTCAGTACTTTCGCTCGCGTATCTTGGTTGTCTGTCTCCAGCTGCGCCTGCGTCGTCCTTTTATATGCTGCGGCGTGGTCCCGTTATTTCCCTTTTTTGCACACGGCTCGCTAGGGTCCAATGTCCAAGATGTCCTGTTATTTCCCTCTTTGCACACGGCTCGCTAGGGTCCAATGTCCAAGATGTCCCGTTCGACCTCATTGCCCTTTGGCGGCGTGGGTCCAAGGTCCAGCGCGGCACCGTTACTTCACGGTCTCTCCGCTTTGGCCGGGTCCAAGGTCCAGTATTTACCGGTGGACCTGGCTGCCCTTGAATTCTGCCGCATCCTCGCTGCCTTCGCTGTTGCTAAGGGCTCTCCTGCCTCGAGATTTGTGGGGAGTTTTACGACTCCTCACAAAGTTTTTTTAAGGTCTGTGTTATAAGCTTAAATGTTTTTTCCAAACCAATAATATTCTCCCTTTTGAGTTGTTTTAATTCATGAAACTTGAAATGGAGTGGGCGGATTCTTAGCCAAAATAAGACGTTCGTAGATGTAGATGTCCAAAATCCCACGTAGGAAAAATGAGTAGTTGATTATGAATTGAATATAAACTTTATTTGCCTTCATAAGCTGGGTCGTACATTAAAACTAACTACATGTCATTAAATAGAAGTTGGGGAGAGCGGAATGGAAAGCTCTTGCGGACTGGAAGCCCGGAGGAAGAGAGAGGGAGAGAGAGTGTGGGAGAGCGCTGGGCTCCATAAAGCGGGACATTTCGAAGCCGCTAGCACTTCACACTGGCTCTCAAAAATAAGCGCCCTCTTGGCGCGAACATTCTCCCCCCCCTTGCGAGGATACGCAGCAAGAACCTCAGGAACAGGTATTTCGGGAAAGCGTTGGATACGCTGAGCGTTCGTGGAGATGGAGAAGAGTGTGGTGATCCTGTCCACACGATTGGCATCGGTCACCACTGCGGCAAGATCCTTTGGAATGGTGGTGGGCAGGCAATTGACGCAATACTTCTTATCCATGACCGCCTGGAGCCGTTTCTCAGCGCTTAGCTGCAGAAAACGGTGGCATTTCCGAAGAGGATGGTTCCCTTGGCAGACTCGGCATTGGTAGGATAAAATACCTCGGGAACGTCTGCCTTTCATGGCGTCGTACGGAACCCAATATTTGGATGAATCCGGAGCTTTAGAGACTTGCGTGCAGAACGCGGAAATCCTTTGGATGGAGGCGGATACTGGCCTTGAATCAACGGGAGAAGTCGTAGCACCGGAGAAAGAGTTGCTTGGATGCAACAACGTGTGATGCCGACCTCGCCATGTGAAACAGCTGTGGGCGCTTGTTCAATCCCAGAGTGGATGGTCTATTGCAAAGCAATTCAAGCACAACTGTTTCGTTCGGATATAGGACGAACGATCGTCTACCGTCATTTGCAGGAAGCGTGGACAAATACGTACTGGATGGTTCTCTCTTGAACACAAATCGCAGCTTGTCGTTTTTGGAACCACTTTTGTACTGAAGGATTTCAGCACTCGTGGGGACATTTCGGAGGTTGTCGGTTTTGGAACCACTTTTATACAGAAGGATTTCAGTACTCGTGGGGACACTTTTGAGTTTGTCGGTTGGAACTGACGGAGACATAACTTGGAAGGTTGAAAGGAATCTATGGCCTCTAGAGTTCTATGGCGCTCAGTCAGGAATGAATCGAGCTCTTGCCACTTGGGAATCTGTATTTTATTTGTTAAGGATTGCTCCCACAATAAAAGCGTAAGCTTTGGTAATTTCGTAGAGCACAAATAAACCAAAAGGCAGTCCCAATTTTCAGTATTCATGCCGGACATTTCTAAGGACGTAAGACAACTCTGAATGGTTTCCTGCAGCACCTTCAAGGCTGCTGAAGATTCATTTGCGATGCATTGCACATTGAATAACCTTTTTAATGAGTTGTTCACCAACGACCGTTTGTTTTCGAAACGCTCAGTTAAGTTGTTCCAGGCTGAGCGGAAACCATCGTTGGTGAGTGGCGAATTGGAAACTAACTTCACCACTACTCTTAGCATTTAAATGGAATAACTTCTCGACAGCGGTAAGTCTTGGATTGTCTATATAGACCGCTGTGAAAAGGTCACGGAACGTGGGCCAGCGAAGATAATCGCCCGAGAAAACTTCTGTATCGCACGGAGGTAACTGGCAACCTGCTGGAGTATAACTTGGAGAGTTGCAGGAGTTGGATTGTGCTGGTTGAGACGTCGCTCGCTCAATTTGCTCGTTGAGTTGAGCTGCACATGACTCGTAAACTGAGTAGCAGTGATCATATTTTTCCTGGAGGATTGGCAAGGTGTCAATCGACCCCTCTACTGCTACTAGCTCAGAACAAGCTTCATATGCTTGTTCGACTTTGTCCCATAGGGCTCGGATGTGATCTCGTCGTACTTGGAATGTGTAGAGCGACGGCGTGGAGAGGCCAGGAGTGTTGACCATCGATTCGAATTGGCTTACACGGTCACTAACGGCAATGAATTTATGTAAGGCCGCAGTTGTCGCAGTAGGCTTCTCGGTGGGTGACATTTTTAATCTATATATATAAAAATGGAGCCCAAAAAATGTGTCGTAAAAAACTACTGGAGATCGGCTGGGCCGATTTGGTTCAAATTTTTTTTTCAGTTGTAGGTAACTAACAGGAGAAGGTCAGAACGTAATAAAATTTTTAGAAAATCCTCCAGGGTAATGGTGAAAAACAAATAATTAAAATATCAAATTATATAAAAGAGAAGTGTATCGAAATATATGTCAAAGTAAAAACAAATCGTTTCAATATTATTCGGTTTCTTATTCGTTTTTATCAGACGTCCGGATTTGTTTAATTTCTTCCTGTGATTTGTAGGAATAATGCCTGCTATAAGACGGCCAAACATTGGACGACGTACACGTCGAGCAACATATAGTCAGAATGTCCATGAAAGTCAAACGCAAGACGAACGTGCAGAAAGAAATGAATCGAGACGAACCCGTTTAGCACAGATTCGCTCTACACAAAGAGTACCAAGAACAGACTTGAATCGCGCTGCATTTGCATACAATTTCTCAACGTCCTACAAAGACCATAGCTGCGTTGTTATCGGTTCATTGTCTGTGGTATGTCAGCACTGCAATGCACTGAAGTTTCGATTGGAAGCTCCCGGCTTATGCTGCGCAGGTGGCAAGGTAAAATTGCCGGTTTTGACTTATCCACCAGAGCCATTGTATTCGCTTCTATATGGAAATACAAGCAAATCAAACCATTTCCTGTTGCACGCACAAAAATATAACGGATGTTTTCAAATGACGTCATTTGGAGCAGAGGTTGTTCAACAACCAGGCTACAATCCGAGTTATAAGGTAATAGCGTCACTCTTTTATCAACATGAACAACTATAATTTTTCACGAAATTGCATCACAAAATTCAGATTCAAGGGCAAATTCACCATCGAGCGGGCGCTTTGTTACCACCACCAAACAAAGATCATAAATTCCTTCAGATCTATTTCGTTGGTGATTCGGCAGTTGAACTTAATCAGCGTTGTGCAATTTTCACTGCAACTAAACGTGAAATAATACAACAATTGCAAAATCTTCTTCATGAGTGTAATGAATTGGTCAGATTGTTCAAAACAGCTTTGGATACAATGCATTCTGACGACCACAAAATCATTATCAGAGCAGATAAAAGACCAGCAGGAAGCCATTCAAGACAATTCAATGCGCCCACTATCAATGAAGTCGCAGTGGTGATTGTTGGCGAGAATGTGGAATCACGCGATATTGTTCTCAAGCGTCGGGATGATGGACAATTGCAACGCGTTTATGAGACTCATCGGTCATATGATGCACTTCAATATCCGTTGATGTTCTGTCGTGGAGAAGATGGCTTTCACTTCAACATAAAGATGGTCAATCCAACGACAGGTTTGTTTAATCACTTCTTTTTCATTCTGCACGTAAATTCGAATTCATATTACAGGAGAAGAAACGAATAAGAAAGTCAGCTCAATGAATTTTTATGCATATCGATTGATGATTCGAGTAGATGTTGACAATCATCTGTTGAGATACCGCCGTTTGTTTCAGCAGTACTGTGTCGACATGTATGTAAAAGTAGAAACGGAGCGTCTCAATTTCATTCGTTTCAATCAGTCAAAGTTACGATCTGACGAGTACATCCACTTGCGTGGCGCCATCGCTACTGATGGACACGCGGCAAACATTGGTTGTTTGACCATTCTGCCAGCTACTTATGTTGGGAGCCCGCGCCATATGCATGAGTACGCTCAAGATGCGATGACGTACGTGCGGAATTACGGACGACCTGATTTATTTATCACGTTTACATGCAATCCGAAATGGCCCGAAATTACGAATTTGTTGCACCAAGGACAAACATCCAGCGATCGACATGACATCACTGCAAGAGTATTCAAGCTAAAGGTAAAAATTCTTATGGATTACATCGTTAAGCAGAAGGTTTTTGGCGTAGTTCGTTGTTGGATGTACTCGGTTGAATGGCAGAAGCGTGGCTTACCACATGCGCACATTTTGCTTTGGATGTTCGACAAGATCCGACCAGAACATATTGATTCGATTATTTCTGCCGAAATACCAGATCCAGAAACTGATCCGGAGCTGCATTCCGTTGTGAAAACGAGTATGATCCATGGCCCTTGCGGAGTCCACAACCCAGAATCACCATGCATGGAAAACGGAAATTGCACAAAACGATTTCCCCGTCCGTTGGTGGCTGAAACAATCAGTGGAAACGATGGATATCCATTCTACAGGCGTCGTTCTCCAGATGACAACGGCAGATGGATCGATATGATGGTGAAAAATAACAAAGTCGTCGTCGATAACCGCTGGATCGTCCCATATTGTCAGCTTTTGTCGAAAATGTTTTCAACGCACTGCAATGTTGAGTACTGCAACTCTATAAAATCAATAGATTTGCAAATAAGTGAACCAAGGGAGCGACATGGCGTTTGGCATAGCTGATCCGAATGCAAACGATAAAGTGACGAAATTTTAACTTGGACGTTACGTAAGTCGTAACGAGGCCATTTGGAGTTTTCATTTCCGATTCATGAACGTCATCCGACTGTCGTACACTTATTTGTTCACTTGGAAAACGGCCAGCGTGTCTACTCTACGGACGCGAATGCATCGCAGAGCAGAATGGCCACCAGCGATAACGTTCTTTTTTTACATGCAAAATCAATCCGTTCGCAAGGACTATACTCTATTCGGAAATGCCACTTTATTATACATGGAACGCTGCATCGAAGAAGTTGGGGTTATATAAAGGCGTCGAATTAGGGCGAGGCAAAATTCGCCGGGTCCGCTAGTTGTATTTATATATGTGTATGTAGGACGGAACACCGGAATGGCACACTGGAGTTTGTGGAATTCAAACACTGGAATGTGTGGAATGGAGACTCTGAAATGTGTGCAATGGAACACTGGAACACTGAAGCACTGGAATGTGTGTAGCGTATATACTTATATTTTTAATTTCGGAATTAAAAAAAAAAAACTAAATAAAATATGTTGGATGAAAGAACGATCACACTAGTGCCTTTGGAGAGGCGTGTCGCATAGATGTACGTGGGCTGCTATATATATTTCTGGCCTGGGCAACACTAAGTGTTGTTAGGTGGAATCTGACATTTCCATTGAAAAGTTCGACATTTTTAAGCATAAACGTACTCAGAACGGTTTGACGTACGACTATCATTTGTGTTGTTTACAGTTACTTAAAAAAATCAATTTCGCAAAAAAATGGAATTAACTCGTGAACATTTTCGTGCGATCATTTTTCACAACTTTCGGCGTGGATTATCACGACAAGAGTGCAGCGATGAACTTAAATCTTTGTATGACTATGAAGCACCATCCTATAGCACTGTGAAAAACTGGTACAACGAATTCAATCGTGGCCGACGCTCCCTCAAAGACGAATTCCGCGAAGGTCGTCCAAAAACAGCCGTTGTGCCAGAAAACATCGATGGCGTACGTGAACTAATAATGCAAGACCGTCATGTGACATACCGTGAGATAGAGGCATCCCTAGGCATTTCTTCCACCAGCATACATTCGATATTGCATGAGCACCTGGCTGTAAAAAAGGTTTGTTCTCGTTGGATCCCGCACAATTTGACAATCGCTCAAAAGAAGGCTCGTGTGGATTGGTGTAAAGAAATGCTGAAAAAATACGATCGCGGTGCTTCAAAAGACGTTTATAAGATCGTCACAGGTTACGAATCATGGATCTATGCGTATGAGCCCGAAACAAAACAGCAATCGACCGTGTGGGTCTTCCAAGACGAGCCAAATCCAACGAAAGTTGTTCGTGGAAGAAGCACTTCGAAGCAAATGGTCGCCTGTTTCTTCGCAAAAACTGGTCATGTGGCTACTGTTCCTCTTGAGCAACGTAGGACGGTCAATTCTGATTGGTACACCACCATTTGTTTGCCTGAAGTCTTCGGTGAAATTCGAAAAACGAACAAGGGAAGACGAATCATTGTGCACCATGACAATGCGAGCTCTCACACATCGGCTCAAACCAGCGCCTTTTTGACTGGCCAAAACGTCGAATTGATGGGTCATCCGCCGTACAGTCCTGACTTGGCACCAAATGACTTCTTTTTATTCCCTCACATCAAGAAGAAAATGCGTGGTCAACGATTTTCGTCGCCAGAAGATGCTGTTGAAGCATTCAAAAACCATGTTTTTGAGGTGTGTCAATCAGAGTGGAAAAAGTGCTTCGAAAATTGGTTTGAGCGCATGCAAAAGTGTGTAAATCTTGATGGAGAATATTTTGAAAAACAATAAGACTATTTTCCTTAATAAATATTCGTATTTTCATTATTAGGCCAGAAATATATGTAGCAGCCCACGTATTATTTTCTATATCCAGCTTTTCGGAAAATAGATTTTATTTGAAGAGAATTCGGTATTTTTAGCGATTTTACTCAACTGAATACTAAAAAAGCTAAAAGCTGTATGAAAAAACCGCCAAAACCTAGCTAAAATATGTATAAAATAGCTATTGGTTTCTGGTTGTAATTGTTCGTAAAATTTGTTTATATCTAATCCGGAATTATTTTTTTTGTTATTTGAACTGGACGAAATTTTAATATCGGCACTGTATTTGCCGATCTTGTTTTTCGAAAATGTATGTGTGCGGATGTTTGTGCACCGACCGTGTGCAATCACTGCAGTTAGCGAAGATAAGAAAGAGGAAACGACGATAATCGGAATAAATTGCCAAATAAAGTCAGTGCATCGACTTTGCCGACGCTGATGTATGTATGTAGGAATTAGAAAATATGTAAATATAATATATATGAATGTTTGTATGTAACACCGCGCAGAATAGCTCGGAGTTGTACGAATATTAATTAACCAATTATAATTAAGCCGACGTATCTGTGCCGACTCTAATACTAAAACTGGGCCATGGGATATATTTATTTATACCCCATATATATTTATATTCAATATAGAAGTGGACTGTAATTTGTTGTTGTATGTATCGGAATATTGTTGTATAGTTCGACATATAAAATTTTGTGGTTGTATTATTGGATGTATGTATTAGTGTAATTCGATAGGTATAGTTTTTTTTTGCGTAAGTTCGGATGTATATTTTTCAATATATTTGATTTTGTAGTGAAGTGTAGTGGACTGTATGGAAGTGTGAATATTTATGTACATATATACGCTTGAACACCAGCAGGAACACAGTGAACGAGAAAAAAATGTATGAAATGTTGGAACTCTTAATTTTCACTGTGGCCGGGCGCATATTTTCGCACTTTGTTTAAACAACGAACGGAGTTTGCACTATGTCGATGAGAAATTTTGGAAATTGGACTTCGGACTTTGGACACTGCAAACCACACAGATATAAGACACTTTGATTTAGTCTTCGGAAATATCTGTATGATTTCTTTTTGTAAAGTAAGAAGACTAGTACTTATCTTTTTTAAAAATCCGCATTGGAGCTGGTGAGGATCAGGATAGACCCGATTTGAAGGACCATGAAATGGAGTGGGCGGATTCTTAGCCAAAATAAGACGTTCGTAGATGTAGATGTCCAAAATCCCACGTAGAAAAAATGAGTAGTTGATTATGAATTGAATATAAACTTTATTTGCCTTCATCAGCTGGGTCGTACATTAGAACTAAGTACATGTCATTAAGTAGAAGTTGGGGAGAGCGGAATGGAAAGCTCTTGCGGACTGGAAGCCCGGAGGAAGAGAGAGGGAGAGAGAGAGTGTGGGAGAGCGCTGGGCTCCATAAAGCGGGACATTTCGAAGCCGCTAGCGCTTCACATTGGCTCTCGAAAATAAGCGCCCTCTTGGCGCGAACAAAACTTTTTTTTTAGTTTATTTCGAGTTTTGTTTAATTGTGTTAAAATATTTTGATTCCATATGATGAAATAATTCAAATCAAATTTCAATTTTTCAATTTTATTTTATAATGTTTCCTAACGCTACAAGTTGATAACTTATAATTAGTGCGATAGTCACATAGGACAAATTAACATAAATATACGTTTGAATTACAATTTTAAATCAAAAGTTTGAATAGAAATCTTAAAGTTACGCTTAAACACTAAAGGTTAATAAAAAAGGTTGCTTTTTTTTTTTTTTTTTTAAGTTAAGTTGATATTTTGCAGGTGTATTGTAAGTTTTGTCTTAAACTGCGTGGCGCTACTAATATTTTTTAGAGAACTTGGAAGTTGATTCCATAGCCTAATTGCGTGTACAAAAAACTGTCTTTCTGAAAGCAGAGATCTGTGTCTTATTTGAATCAGGTTATTTGCTCTTCTAGAGGAAGAGAATCTTAATGTTTTAAAGAGATAGGTAGGCTCCCTCGTGTAAATTATTTTATGCAGATAGATTAGCACCCTCAGTTTCATCCAGTCGGTCAAGTTAAGTTCAAATATTCTATATGCATAGCTGGTCACATGGTCAAATCGGCGCAGATTGAATATAAATCTTACTATATTATTATATGCAACTTGTATTTTTTGATGGCTGGCTGCATTGCAATTTGAAAAAATTTCGATACCATAGAAAAGTGTTGGGATTAGACAGGTCTTGGCAATTAGCATACGAACATTTATGGGTAACAGACTTTTAACAGGGAAAGGGAAAGAGATCTTAGCAAACCATACGTTTTTCCTACAGCCCTGATTATGTGGTCATTCCAGCTTAGTTTATTATTGAATATGATACCCAAGTTTGTGGCATTTTCAAAATATTCAATGGGCATGCTGTTTATTATCAATGGCTGCAGGTCAACAATATTTAATTTATTTTTATATATGACTATACATTTAGATTTTGTTGGGTTTAGACCAAGGCCGTTGTCTTTGGCCCAGTTGCTAACTTTATTAAGATCACGATTACATATATTCACACACTCGTCAATTCTATCAATCGGACGGCTTACATACATCTGGACATCATCTGCGTACATATGAACATTACTATCTGACAACACGCAGGGAAGGTCATTGACATACAGGGTGAACAATAAAGGTCCAAGAACTGAGCCTTGAGGTACACCACGTTTAAGGACTACAAAAGAAGACGAAACATTTGACATTACAACAGATTGACGGCGATTTTTTAAATATGAGGTCATGAGTTTAACAGCAGTTGTCGAGAAATTGAACTGAGTTTTCAATTTTGTACACAAAACATCATGATTAACACAGTCGAAGGCTTTACTATAGTCAAGAAGTACCAGAAGCGTCACATTAGATTTGTCTGCGTGTTCACGTATATCGTCCGAGATTTTCAGGATTGCTGAGGTGCAGCTACGTTTTTTTCTAAATCCTGATTGGTTATTATTGAGTAAGGCATTATCACCTATATAAGAGTTTATTTGGGCTGCAATAATGTTCTCAAAGGCTTTCGATAAGAATGGTAGAATTGAAATCGGCCTGTACTCCTTGTTAACTTTCAGGACTGGGACAATTTTTGCAATTTTCCAACAATCCGGAAATGCAGATGTTGTAAATGCAGTGTTGAAAATGTGAGTTATATATGTTAGAATTTTAGGAAGTATTATTTTAATGAATTTAGGATTTATTTCGTCTAGTCCAACTGCGTCTGATTTAATTTTGAGAATATTGACGAGAACTTCACACTGATTGACACAAACAAACCTAAAGCTATTATCACAGAAATGTTCAGGTACTGATCTCAGGGACAAATTGTTGTCGTCGATTTCAGGTACATTGCATTCTGAGAGTTGTTTATTTAGCTCTTCAACATTAACATCCTGTCCCGGTATTGATTTTTGATTTCCTATTCCTAATGACTTGAGTTCTTTCTAGGTTTTTCTAGATGATGTTGAGTTTTTGAATTTGTGACTATAAAATTTTGACTTTGCCGTGTCAATTAGTTTAGTGACTGTTTGTCTCAATGATTTAAAAAGGGCATAATATCGCGGAGTCCTATACCTTTTCCACTTTTGATAAGCAAAATTTCGCGTTTTTATTGCTGACTTTATTTAATTATTAAACCATGGTTTGATAGAATGTTTGACGATTTTGCTTTTAATAGGTACGAAACAATTATACAAGTAACTAATATTAAACTGGAGCAAGCTGAGTTGTTGGTCTACATCTGGAAGACAGTAAATGTTATTCCAATTGCACTTATCGAGTTCGGTATTAAGAAGGTAATAGTCAATATTATTAAAGTCCCTAAATACTATTTTTTCGTCATTATACTGAAGGTCAAAATTGTAGGTCAAGTATATAAGGTCATGTTTTGAGAACGAAGGCACAATGAGTTGGTCATACAAACATATATTTTCAACATCACTAACAAAAAATACATCTAACAGTGAGCTGCATGTTCTGCTGAAATGAGTCGGATAAGTAGAGTTTACAAGATTCAAGCCTAGTGATTCCATGTTGTTTTTAAGGTGCTCTTCCCGAAGTATATTACTGTTAATATCACCCGCCAAGAGTATGTCTTCATAATTCATAGTGATGTCTGATAACTTGTTTAAAATATCGTCATAGTTAATGCTACTTCGTGGGCGGTATATGCATCCTATCAGAATTTTTTTTGATGAGAACTGATTTGTAATTTCAAGGAATAAGTATTCTATTGGACTACTATCGGGATGTTTACATATAAACTTCGACACTAACTTTTTACTAACATATATTGCTACACCACCCCCATGACTGACACGGTCCGCACGGTAAACATTATAACCATCACACGAAATTAAGACATCACAAACATTACAGACAAGCCATGTTTCAGAGACACATATAATATATAGACCAGAATTTACAAACAAATATTTAAACTCATCGATTTTTCTCGGCAAACTTTGAGCATTAATGTGGCAAACTTTTATCCCAGTTCTCTGCTTTGTGAGTATGCGCAATAGGATATGGCTATTAACTTCAGTTAGGTCAACATTGTCTTCCATTTCCAAAATTTAAATATAAATATTAGCTGCGCACGCACTAGATATGAAAAATTAAATTGACTAAACACCACGGAGAACATTAAGTAAACAAAGCGACCTACAATGAATTTTAATCTAAGAAATACTAAAACTATGGATCTTATTTTGACTAGTGCAATAAATATAAGTTTACTCTTGTCGCACTAGGATATTAATTAATAAATAATAAATAAATAGTTCTAGAAATAAAAAAAAAACAACAAGAAAGCTACAGTCGACTGTGCTCGACTGTGAGATACCCGGTACCTAAACGTTTGCGCTTCACACTAAAAGGCAATTTAAAAATGTACATACACTACTTTGTACATACATATGTACATTGCACAGTGGTTGCGCCCATAGGCCAAAAGTAAAAAAATCCATCAAAAAATATTTAGTCAAAATGTAAACAAATTGTCTCTAAATTGTCCAAATCTCTTAATGGCAAAGCGGTCTTACTAAGAAATCTAACGGGACTTCTAAAAATAGAATGCAAAGCATGAACACGTGTGCAATTCTGAAGCGCAGCGGCGTTAAGTTAGCGTTTCGTCACAACCAAGTTGCTTTTCAAAGTGGTGAAACGTTCGCAAAAAATTACCAAATTTAATTATTTAAAATGAATTTTAATGTTGAAGGTGTGTACTTTTATTAATTGTTTGTGTGAAATTAATTTGATTGATCAAATCTTTTTTGTGTATTTTTGATTGATTTAACCTTTTTTGTGTGTTTTGTGATCGTCTTTTTCATGTTTAGTTGGAGTTTTAGTTGTGATCTCACAAAATCCTATAATTGCTTTATATGTTACTGTAATTGTCTGATTCTAAAGGTACTGTATCGTTTAAATCAGCTACAGAAATTTGCAGATGTGTATATAATCGTAAATATACTGACGCCGTCTTACATTTTTCAAGGTTATATTTTTGGGTATTGTGCTGTTGCTCTGTCTTTGTCTTTCGTGTATTTATATGCTTTGTAACTTTCCTTATTTATTCATTCCTTTCGAATTTACTTTTTAGGCGCTTCTTATACGTGTGTTTTTACAGGCCTATATATTTTTGATTTGTGGTGCACAGAAAATGGAACTAACGCAGGAAAACTGAAAAAAATTATTGAAGTTGTGCAAAAGCACATTGAAACCAATGGCTACATTGCCGATTTAAGCCAACTATCCAAACGTATTGAGTACATATGTAACAGAATTGCTACTTTTTGGGATAGTTACAAACGGAAAAAATCTTCAATTATACAATATCGATCTGATTTGCTGAAGGAAATGGAAACAATTGTATTAAGCTGTGTCCTCGAGGTGTCTCAACCAACACAAAAAAGTGCCAATTTTGGGCGGCCTAAAATTGAATTTTCGGAGTGTTCGAAGAGAACAAAACGACGTAGGATTGCGGACATATCCAAAACAGATGACTCTGCAGCTTCCTTGCTTCGATCGTGCAGCTTGTCTTCAGGGCCAAAGCAATGCCAAGCGAATATTGAAGAAGTTCTTTCACTTTTTGTAGAGACAAATTTATCAAAACACCAATATTTGCTCATTCGTAAATTTATTAATTCAATAGTATCGTTTGATGTATTGCCAAGTTACGAGCAGGTGTTGAATGCAAAAAAACTTAGCTGAAGTTCAACTACAAAGCTTGTTAAACCATACGGCTTCCCGGATTTTAAAACTTCAAACTGAAGTTATTCAGAACATTACGGACGATTCGGTGAAAACCCTAATTTTGATAGGAAAATGGGGATTTGATGGAAGTACCGGACATTCTGAATACAAACAGAAAGCGCTTAACAATAATTTGGACGACTCTTCTCTTTTTGTTACGTCATACGTACCATTGCAGCTAATAACCAATTCAAGTGACCCTAAAGGCCATCAAATAATTTGGAAAAATCCCCGACCTTCATCTACACGCTTCTGCAGACCGATGAGGTTCCAATTTCAAAAAGAAACGGCTCAATTGTCTTTAAACGAAGAAAGGCATTTCAAGGAAAAAATTGATGAGTTAAAGCAGACTGTATGTGATGTCGGCAATAAAAGGATCGAAGTTAAACACAGCTTGCAGTTGACCATGGTAGATGGAAAAATATGTAATGCCCTTACCGACACATCTGCAGCCAAATGTTACATTTGTCAAGCAAAGCCAACGGATATGAATAATTTAGAAAAGTGCTTGCAAAAAAATGTGAATAAGAACAGCTTTGAGTTTGGTTTGTCACCATTACACTGTTATATTCGATTCTTTGAATATTTTTTGCACATTGCGTACAGATTGGACCAAAAAATTTGGCGAATTTCTACCGCAGAAGGAAAACAATCTGTTTGTTTAAGAAAAAAAAGGATCCAAGATGACTTCAAGGCAAAAATGGGGCTAATAGTGGACAAACCGAGAAGTGGAGGAAGCGGGAATTCGAATGATGGAAATACTGCGAGAACATTTTTTAAAAATTCGGAATTATCAGCTGAAATAACTGGCTTAGATGAAAGCCTTATAATGCGATGTTCAACATTGCTTCAAGCTATGTCATCCGGGTACAGGGTTAATGCTGACAAATTCCGAATATATGCTCTTGATACTGCAAAGAAGTTGCTAGATTTCTATGATTGGTACTACTTTCCGCCCTCAGTGCACAAAGTCTTAGTCCATGGTGCAGATGTGATTAATTTTGCGCTTGTATCAATTGGAGAATTATCGGAAGAAGCTGCAGAATCGCGCAACAAAGATATAAAACTATTTAGAAAGCAGCATACTAGAAAAACATCTCGAATTGCAACAAATACGGATTTAATGAACAGACTACTTTTATCTTCCGATCCTTTTATTACGGGACTAAGGAAATTGCCATGCAAATACAATTCAAATATAATGAAGTCTGCGTTAGATTTGTTAGAAGAATCGGAATAATTATTATATCTTTCTTTCTTTAGTTTATTTTGTTTTTTATTTGATCGCTACTATTATGTTAATATTAAAATAAAATGACTTATGCTTTAATCTGATATATTTGCTAAAACTATTTTTTTCTTTTGCAATTGTTGCTATGGTATATATTAATTATTCAATATTAAGAATTATTGCAAAATCATAAAAAACAAAAAAGTTTTCCAAACAAACACTCCATTTCATACCAATGGTTTATATGACAGCTATATGATATAGTAGTCCGATCCGGCTGATTTTTATACATTACCTTACAAGAAAAATAAGAAAATTTTGGGCAAAGTTTCAAGCCTCTACCTTAACTGTAAATAATTTTGGCCGCTCTCCCATAGAACGCCGACCACTGTGCATTGGCGCCATTATATCGCACGGCCAAGGCTCGAATGCGCCACCTGTCGGCTACAGCTTGCAACAGCGCACTCTAAGGCACTCTTAGGGCGGTGTGTTAAAATTCTAACCTTATTGCTAATATCTCCCATGTTTATCATCCGATTTTACTGAAATTTTCAGGAAACGTCCGCTCTATTTTATTTATTTTTTGTATTTATTAACTTTTACCCGAAAAAAACGAGTATAGCTTATTTAACGTTTTTTATGATTTTTGAGGGCGGAAGTAGGCGTGGCCAAATTTTAAAACAAACTTGATCTGCGTGCAACAGATTCCAATGTTGTCACCAAATTTGGTAACTCTAGCTCTTATAGTCTCTGAGATCTGTTGTTTCACACGGACGGACAGACGGACAGACGGACATGGCTAAATCGACTCGGCTGGTGATACTGATCAAGAATATATATACTTTATGGGGTCGGAGATGCCTCCTTCTACCTGTTACATACATTCTCGGTTGGCACAAACTTATAATACCCTTGTACCCTATGGGTACCGGGTATAAAAATGTATATCTCAGATAATCCTGTAAATATTTTAAAAATAAATTCTGTCAGATTGGAATGTAACATCATTAGTGGGTTATATGTGGCTATAAAATAAATCTAATTTCGTTGTATAATATTCACCACGAAATTTGATTTATTTACCTGTCAACACCAGACAAATAAGCACAGTCCAAGTACGGATAACTGTTTCGAACGGAGATTTAGTTAATTTGCGTGGGACATTATCAAATCTAAAGCTGAAGTGAAAACATCGACATCGTCATCATCATCTCGAGGAGCTTCACAACGACCTGCTCTAACATTAAAAATAAATTGATTTAAAAATCGCTGGGATTTAATATTAAATAAAGTTTAAAAACTAATATTCAAATGAATGACATTTTTTATGTTCAAGAAAAGCCTGTCAATGATCAAAGCATTGTCAAGAAAGAATATTATTCCTATTATCCGTATACACAAAACTTCCAGACAAATTATGAAGTTCGTATCACAATATAGAACCAAGATTTATATGTCCTTCCATCTGAAAGCTTTGAAGGAACACTTAGCAAAATTATTGACCTAAATACAGGAGCAAGCAGCACTAATAATGTCAATGGCATGCTCAAAAATAATAATTTTATCGATGAGGCACGGTTCGAAATAAATGGATATTAGTTAGACAGGAGGCGGTTTACAGGGATTACATCGTCTATTACGAATTTTCTCTCAGTGAAGCTACAACAGGACGATAAAGTATAGTAATGCTGGGTGGAGTGGAGGAGACAATATTCCTTCAGGAGGACATATCAGTTTTTCAGTACCTTTGAAAATGCTAATGGGATTTGCTGAAGACTACAAGAAAGTTATATTGAATTGTAAACATAAAATCTTCTATTGCTTGCTTAAAATACTGATGACACGTATGTTAAAAGTGTTGACGGTAAAACTCATAAACTTGCTATACATGGCATAAGTTGGAAAATCCCTCACATCGTTCAAAGTGACAGTACTAAAATTAAATTGTTTAATGTAATTTAAAGTGAAGCTACTTTTCCACTAGCATTCCGGAGTTGGGATTGTTATATAAACCCGACATTGGTACAGGAAATACATCATATCTGGAATGTCAAACTTTCGACAATCAGGGAACGACCATGACTCACTGTCCTTGCCTTTACATTAAATGGTCAATTAATTACAAACAACTTGAGAAATGCAAAAGTATATTTAAATTCAGAAGTCTATCCCTATGAGGATTTGAATATTAAATATTATGAAAACCGGTTTCCTGGCTTGTATGATATGTATGCAAGATTCTAAGAGAGCTACTACAATCGGGAGGGACGAGATCTTCTATCTCCAAAGGAATTCATTGCGAAGGCACCGTTGGTGGTTATAGATCTATCTCATCAAAATGAGGCAGTAAAATCAGGACCAATTGACGTTAAAATTTCCACTGAGGTAACTGCAGCAAGTGTGGTGAATACAAAGGTATATTGTCTTCTCATTCATGACCGACTTGTGGAATACACACCATTGACTGGGCTAGTTCAAGGTATTGTGTGACAATTTGTCCTCATTCAAATTTTGAAATTTGTCGCAAGTAGACGTCCACGGAATCAACAAAATTTATAAAAAATGTAGCGGCAGCAGCTCCGTCAATCAAACACCTTGTAATCAGAATAAATTATTTCATGAAAATGTACACATGGAATATCTGGAGGAATCATTAAAATATTTTAATGAGAGGATGGCTGATACACCGCTGGATTTGAATGCACATGGCCAACAAATTTACAAGTTGTTTTTGGGCACATAATGATGTCACCAATGGTGTTGATACAAGTGCCTGCCATTGCTTTGCAGTGCGTTCGCAAAAATCACTTAAAATTATAAAAATGTATGTAAACTTGGAACACCGGTTCTGATCTTTGTACTTAAAAAATAAAATTATATTATACTCAAAAATAAAATGTATGCATTATTTTATTGGAAATGGAAGGAAGGGGATTTGTTTTCCAGTTTTTTTTTCTTTTTTTTTTGATGGGATGTGTTGCTACATCTTTCGAATGCGGGAATATATGTACAACGCTCCGTGGGTGCCGTGAATATACCCTTTTTTTTTCCATACAACTCACTTGAGGGAGGGTGAGTGTCCCTTTTGACCCCCGCCTCGCACAAATTGCAATGATTTCTATACCGAAAATACGCAAAAAAAATCATTCTTTTTGAAGAGAAATAATGATTAAAGTTTAATTTTTATAATATGGGTGTTAACGGTTACGAACCCTGTTTATTTGTTTATTGTTATTTATTTTTACTATTATGATATTATGCCTGAAACCAGGCAACGTTGTCTTAAATCTCATTTTGAGAACGGATTTGTCTAAAATTCTTAGTTGAAGTATTTTTTCCTCAATCAAAATGAACACCAAAATTGAGAACAAATATTCTCAAAATGAAGTGATTATATTCTTCGACGATCGAAAAATTCTCTTGGAGATGGGTCCGCCTGGATACTTTCGTTGGCCGGTAATTTCTCCTTGTGCTGCTGCAGGGAACAGTTCATTATGCATTGGTACAGCTGGGCCATGCCATAATCCTATTTGTGCCTCTGCTTCGACGCCTGCTATTTTGCCATGCCTTCTTCCTTTTTGGCTTCCTCCTCCTGTTTCTGCTACTACGTCTCGCCCAGCCGATTAATCCTGTCATTTTTCTTGCCCACTTGGGCCAGAGACTCCCCTTCAAAATGGTCTTATTGGGGGCTCATTATCTGTGGTCTTCTCCTGGGTGTCCTCCTTGGGCTTCTCTTTCAACTCTTTTTGCCAATATCAAGACTACTTTTAGCACCAAGCGTAGAGTTAATATATTTAAGTATAAAAACAATGAAAAAAATAATTTTTAACGGTAATTTCGCGATGCTGGAAAATACCCATAAGTATTAAAATAAATTAATAAAAATCCAAAATAACGGCACCAAAGAATAGGCCAGCGAAGTAAGTCACCTTATTGGGGTAGCAACACTCTAACAGATAGTTAGATAGTTTAATTTAGTTTATTTTTTATTAGAGGCTTGTGAAAAAAGTTTAACTTAATTCCAATATAAAAGTAGACGAAGTACTTTCCGTTATTATTGAATAAAAGCTTACAATAGTTGTAAGTATCACCTAAGCAAAAATAATTTGATCACGTCCAACCAGTAAGATCTGGTAGTAGGTTGCTACCCCTATAAGGTGACATATTTCGCTGGCCTTAGCTACTGAAATGCAGGAAGTGACAGGAAATCCATCCGTCGTATTCCCCGAATTAATGATATTCACGGTATAGTTGCACTAATGAAACCATTTATCATTACTAAAATAAGAAAAGGAGCATATCAGCAAGGACTCTGGGTTTATTGAAGAATTAGTGATGGGGATGATAATATTTTAAGCATGATTTCAAACAAAAACAAGTAAGAAAGCTACAGTCGAGAGTGCTCGACTGTGAGATACCCGGTACCTAAACGTTTGTGCTTTACACTAAAAGGCTATTTAAAATTGTACATACATTATCATACTCTACTTCGGTACTTTTAAAAATATCGCC
The DNA here is from genome assembly GCA_018153105.1 of Drosophila rufa. Taxonomy (NCBI): domain Eukaryota; kingdom Metazoa; phylum Arthropoda; class Insecta; order Diptera; family Drosophilidae; genus Drosophila; species Drosophila rufa. Next base: position 371,087 of record JAECXS010000003.1, on the reverse strand, counting down.
TCTCGAATTAGCTCTATTCTTTTGTCATTTCTTCTGCAGTTGGCGCCATTATATCGCACGGCCAAGGCTCGATTGCGCCACCTGTCGGCAACAGCTTGCAACAGCAGTGTGTTAAAATTCTAACCTTATTGCTAATATCTCGCATGTTTATCATCCGATTTCACTGAAATTTTCAGAAAGCGTCCGTTATTTAACGGTTTTTTATTTTATCTATTAACTTTAACCCGAAAATAACGAGTATAGCTTTTTAAAATTTTTTTATGATTTTTGAGGGCGGAAGTGGGCGTGGCCAAATTTTAAAACAAACTTGATCTGCGTGCAACAGATTCCAATGTTGTCACCAAATTTGGTAACTCTAGCTCTTATAGTCTCTCAGATCTGTTGTTTCACACGGACGGACAGACGGACAGACGGACAGGGCTAAATCGACTCGGCTGGTGGTGCTGATCAAGAATATATATACTTTATGGGGTCGGAGATGCCTCCTTCTGCCTGTTACATACATTCTCGGTTGGCACTAACACATAATACCCTTGTACCCTATGGGTACCGGATATAAAAATTTGTTTAAATTATTGGTCGATACAATTAAACCAAACGATTTGATTTAATAAACTTATTATTTGCAATGGTCTAAACCAGAATTGGGCATGAGACATATCGGAAAGAGTATCTGAGCAGGTAGACGACAAAAAACAACAACAACCGCTAACGTCTCGACGCGTCGCAGTCAGGAGCTACCCAAAATGTGAGAGCAAGGCGAATACACTTACAAAAATTGGATCTCAAACTCAAAACTCTCTATTTGTCGTGCCCGCTTCAAAAGAACGACTAAAGAAAAAATCAAAACTTTTTCACTTAGTGGAGATGTGTATAATTCCCTTTAAAATTGTTCTTGCATTGCTATCATGTGCGTCGGCCGCATGCGTACAATTTGTTTTTGCAATTTCGAGCGATCGTCGGCACACCTTTTCACCGCCTCTCAAACTCTTCCAAGATGGCCGGGAAGATGCCAATGACGAGCCTTGCTCTGGACGCCCAAGCACGACAACAACTGATTTGGGCATTAGACGTGTGTCAGTGAAGATTGTTCTGAAATTGCTAAATTTTGACCAAAAGAACCTTCGCATGAGCATCGCTCAAGAACTGTTGAATGACATCAGCGTAGAAATCGTCAGACGGACAGACAGACGGACAGACAGACGTTCGGACATGGTCAGAAATAAACTTTTAAGGACTTATGTATATCATTAGGATGTATCATAAATGATAAATTACATATAAAAAGGTTTTTTTTATAAATTTAATCGAATTTTATATATATATATTTTTTTTAATAACAAATAAAATGTAGTACTATTCCCATGTATAAGATTCATGAAAAATTAATCATTAAGCTCCAAACGCCAACATATTGTCTGTTTATATTATTTTTTCCAAACCAGATATGTATACTGATCTCCATGATTCGAATAAAAATTAATGAAAAACTGCTTTACTTGAAGAACGGGCTAAAATTCCTATAGAAACCACCAAGAAATTGGTGGAATATTTTCCCTATCGCCTTAAAACTGTTGTGGACTAAAAAGGCGGACTAAGATTTAAAATCATGTTGGTAAATTTCTGTTAGCTGGGCCCTTTCCGAACAATTAAAAAAACAAAACCCATAGATAGGGGGTGTTTTAACGTAAATTTGGGTATAAATATGGGTATAATATTACTTTGCCACATTGTCCCTTGGATACAAACATTAACCACCCTGCAGGTCCAGTTGTCATCAATAGGCCGGTGTCATCAACGTTTCATCAACGCGCCGACTTCGTCTTCGGCCGAACCGACGCTCTCGTTCAATCGTGTCAAAATCGACTCTCTCGCTTTCAATTCTCTCTCGCTCAATTTCTCTCTTCAAAAATTATGTTGATGAATCATCGATGAAAAGTTGATGAAATGTTGGTGAAATGTTGATGAAAGGATGATGAATCATTGATGAATTTGTCACTGATGACAGCCGAGGACATGCCCATGTTAATTTCATCAATAGTTTCATCGATGATTTCATCGAAGTTTTTTTGATGAATCGTTGATGAAACGTTGATGACACGTACTGCAGGGAATGTAAAAACTTCGATATTTTTTCAACTTTACCAAAATTGAACGATTTTCAATGATCCAATTGCAGACTGCAAGGGTATACAAACTTCCCTTTACCGAAGTTAGCTTTTTTTCCTTGATTTTTATTTATAGTTTTACTTAATCAAAGACCTGAAAATATCTGTGACTTTGAAATCGTGAGTAAGAAATGCAGTATTGATGGATACATTTTTATGTATTTTGCATATATTATGTAAATACATTTGTATTTGGGTAAGTATAATACATTATAAGCCCAAGTTGCTTACCTTGTCCTTTACTCTCGATAGTAAAATTCGGATCGTAGGTGGCCCAATCAGTTCGCGCAATGTTGCGAAGGGCTCTATAGTGCGAGCTATGCATGTTCTGAGATGTGAACTTATTTTCCTGGGACCACTGGCCGCCGGGCATGTTCAGATGCGAAAACTTGTTTAACCCTCCAAAAGGGGTTGGCACATTGCTTTGCATCACCGAGTTTAGGCTGATTGACCCAAAACAATCATAGGATTGTACATGGGGATCCTGCTCAACAATTTTCGCGGTAGCAACGCTACTCCAGCTGTTGTCGTTGGTGATGTCAATGGTTGAGATAGGCACCTGTGCCAGGATCACTGTGGACATCTGATCACGTGAGCGCTGGGGTGAGAAGCGACCTGCCCCAGCATCATCGACATTAATTGGAATAGGTATTCGGGCCGCAGCGAAATAGTTTTTCTTTGCTGCATTCATGTGACAGGGTTGAATTGCTATATATATATATAAAAATACGACGTTATTAATATTAACATACATACATATGTACATATATACCTTGTATATGTATATACATATGTATGTATATTTAAAATGTATTGCGATGTTTAAAAACTAAACATAGCTCAGATTTAATGATGTATGTATATTCCCTTGTGTGTACATAAATATACATACATATACATATACAAACAAATAATTCGTCAGAATCCAGAAGCTTATTAACACTTCTATTACTTAATTATAGCAATGGTCGCAAAAGTGCAATATGTGACCTCAAGCTCAAAGCTTAATTCACTTGAGCATTTGTTTATATAATACAAACCTATCTGTACATTTATTATACGAAGCACAGACGGAAATCCCGATGCTAACAACATTTTAACGAATTAAAAACAAAACATAATTCACACACAGTGAACTAGGTATGGTGTAGAAGATTCCAATATCGATACTATCGGTCCAACATCGATTTTATTTTGGCAGAATCGATGTATCGTGAACCAATCATCTTTTGGATCATCAATGGCTTCTGAAAATGAAATCATTTATTTTTGTTATGTTCTGGAAACGTAATTTATACTCGCTTTTTATGTTATAAAGACGAATTCTTTCGTTATTTATATTTTCAAAAAATATAGAAACGTATATGTATCAGTATATGATCTCCATTAGAGGTGGAATAACATCGATGAAAACATCGATGCATCGATGTTTTTGAAATGTTTGGGAACATCGATGTTTTGTGGGGAAACATCGATGTTTTTGTCACATCACTAAGGTAAGGGAAAAAATCTTTAATTTTTTTAAAGGAAATTTTGTTTTCTTTTTTCTTGAAATCATCGATGTTTTTATGAAAACATCGAAAAACTTCGATGTTTTTTTCCATCGATGTTTTTTAATTAAACATCGAAAAACATCGAGGTCAGCAAACATCAATGTTTCTCCACCTCTAATCTCCATGTATTGATTTCTATAAATTAAAAAAAATATATTTTTTGTTCGATTTAGTCGATGTTTGTTTTCTAAAAGATCGAAAAAAATCGATGTATTGAGAATTGATTTTTTCTCAGCTCTAATCTATAGCAGAACTGGGATGCAGTGTTGCCAGATTTTGGGAGACACCATAAGCTTGATTGAAGAAAAATATAAGCTAAATATTAATATAAAAATAATCTTAAAAATAAGATAACCATAAAAAAACAAAACAAACAAGAAAGGAAGCCAACTTCGGTAAGCCAAAGTTTGTATACCCTTGCAGTCTGCAATTGGATCATTGAAAAAAAAAAATTGATACAAATTGGTAAAATAGAAAATACGTGTATATCGAAGTTCTTACATTTTTATAACATTTTTCATTTTACATTTTCGTATAAATCAACCACTCGCTTTTTTGGCAGCTATATGATATAGTTGTCCGAACTTAATGAAATTAAAACAGTAATTCTAAAACCGTAAAAACGGCTAAATCTCGAAATTTATGAAAATACGTTTAAAAACAGAGAATTTTCCGATCATTCCTATGGAAGCTATAAGATATAGTGGTTCGATTCCGGCAGTTCTGACATATATACTAGCTGCAACAGATAGTCTTCTATTTACACTTCAAAGTCGAGTTGAATCCCCAGATCACGAAAATGGCTTTACATTTTTTTCTATGGATACGTTTTTTTTAAAAGATTTTTTAAAGTTTTGCACAAAAAAAATCTGCTCATTAACTAACCTTTCAATTTTATTTATATTGGATAAGTACTTTGTGTGCTATAGCTCGATAAACTTGAAAAAAGTGGAAATGTCAATCCGTTAACTCAAATGTAAACATGTAGCATCCTAAAAACTCGAAAAAAAATCCGTTTATAAAGTTGATCGCCGAAAGTATCAAACAGGCCTACAACTCCATAAATCCGTTAAAAAATAGATTTATCGTGGTTTTTCAAAGTTAAGTAAAATGATACATTTTTTAAAATTTTGGCCGGATGTCTACCAGATTATAGGTACAGTGTTGGACAACGCCTTTAGATGGTCTGTTAACTTTGCTAGATGTGATGAACAGTCAGATTTAGCTATGAAAAAAAGCTAAGTTTTGTTAAATAAACACAAATTTACAAAATTAAGTTGAAGTAGGATAAAAATTAAATAATCGCCTTTATATACATACATAGACAATGTATATCATACGTAAAATACGTAGTAATTAACTACTTCTTAATTCCATTTTTTTTTTTGTATTTCAATATTAAGATATTATATATAAAATTATAAAGGACCTTCCATGTCCTTATTTTCGTTTAATGTCAAAATCAAAAATCAACTGTGCAAAATAACCTAGAATCAAAACAAAGAATAATTAATTACTAAATCAATTAGAAGAATTTTTAGGTACGCACTTAGTTTGTATGTAAATACTTTGGTTAATGTTTGTATCCAAGGGAAAATGTGGCTAAGTAATATTATACATCCAATTCAAAGTCGTCGGGATCCTAAAGTTATAATATAACAAAATTGGAAATGAGAAGGAAGTAGGAAGTATGAATAAAAAATACTTAAAGTAGCGCCGCAGGTGAAAATTTTTTTGAAAAAAAAAAATCACACGCGCGATATATTTTTATTTTTTTAATTTTTGCCTACGACGCTGCTTTACGTTTTCTCTTAACTAATGATTACAGCAATTCTCTTCTCTTACCTCATCAAACTGTATGTTCTTTACTATAAAAGTCTCCTTCTTATAATTTTTATACTCAAATGTACGTCTTAATATTGAAAAGTCGTTAATTACTACGTATTTTACGTTGTCAAATTTTTGTTTTATTTATATTTCACGCATGAATGTATTCAAAGTGTGCATAACAAAAATTTTAATCTCCACAGACCGGCGCTTGGATTTTGTGTTCATAATATATCAGTGTGTTTGCTTTGCGTATTTTGTATGGAAATTAGGCTAAACTTCAAAGATGGATTGCGACGCCCCCAACATAATTTTTATACCCAAATGTACTGAGCGGCAGAATTCGAAGAGAAAAAACAGGAACACCGTGTGTATGCTGCGAAACTTTATTTGCGACTGACGCTTCTTAAACAAAGAAGAAACAAAATTGGTATACATATTTCTAATTCCTTATTCGTTAGAACAAGACAAATCTATGAGCCTCGTAATCTGTTTATATACTTATAGAAGCGTGCATTATCTGATCGTAATCTGTTCATATACTTATAGTAGCGTGCATTGTCTAATCGTGAAATATACAGGGTCTTTATTTTCTACACCCTTCCTCAATGCAAGCATATTTACAAATAATAATTAGTACAAGTTAAACATTTCTGTAAACACTTCATGATTTGTCTTTGGAAGGTTTTTGGTCAAAATATCTGCTATCATTTCAGTTGTACATTTATATTTAAACAAAACTTGACCTTTCCTTACAATATTTCTTACAAAATGACGATATATAGTATCAATGATGAAACGTATATCGATAAGCTTTGTTCTGGAATGGTAAACAGGATTCTTGGTTACCGTCTGCGCGCTCAGATTATCGCCATAGACGACGATCAGTGTGTTGTTGTCTCCGCATCCAACTTCCAAAATCAGCCAACGCATTGCTATAGCCTCCTTAAATGCTGCCGATAGTGCCATGTACTCCGCCTCTGTACTGCTTAACGCCACGCTCCGCTGTTTTTCTAAGTGCCATGAAATTTGACCTCCAGCTAAAAAATAGATGTAGCCAGTGTAATACTTCATTTCAAGCCTACCTACCTGCCCAATCCGCATCCACATATCCATAGAACGGTTGACCACATTGCCGGTAGTGAAGTTTCATATTAACCGTTGATGAAAGATACCTAAAAATATTATTTATGCCAGCCATGTGTTGTGCGTGTGGGTTTTGGTTTCGCTGAGACAATTTTAAAACGGAATGCTAGCCACATGAGCTCTCCTATTACGGATTGATAGGCCGTTGGGTCAACCCTGTTGCACTGATCGCTTGTGCAATCTACTTGGAAACCTGGATCCAAAGGTGTCTTGGCCGACTTACAATCTTCGCTGCCATGGGTACGCAATAAATCCTTAATGTATTGTGAATGATCCAAAGTAATCGCTTTGAGATCGTCTACCCGCTCGATTTCCATACCCAAAAAATGGTTTAAAGGGCCTTTATCAACGCACTCAAACGACTGTGAGATGCTGGTCTTAATTTTTAGGAACTCCTCATGCGTTTGGCAAGCTATGAGAATATCGTCCACATATACAAGGATTAGTGAAAGACTACCTTCTCCACTCTGTTTGTATAAACATGGTTCGTTGTCGCAGGCAACGAATCCTAAATCCACCAACACTCCATTCAGCTTCTCGTTCCAGGCCCTTCCTGATATCGCTTTCCTAAGAAGCAATACCTTATCAGGATTTTTCTCGTCTAAGTACCCTTCCGGCTGCTTCATGTAGACCGTCTCGCTTAGATCGCTGTTGAGATACGCGGTGCATACATCCATTTGGTGAAGATGTAGCTTGAGCTCCGCTGATAGTGCTATCATAAAACGCACACTCTCTAGTCGGCATACCGGCGAAAATGTTTTCATATAATTAACCGCAAACTGAACTTTTGCCACCAGACGAGCCTTAAAGCGTTCTATTCGACCATCCTTATCGCGTTTCATTGACAACCAGAGAATTATATTCTCTAGCCATTGCTTCTTGCCACGCGGGGGCATGCGGGCTACCTAAAGCCTTCCTGCAAGTGAAAGGAATTGGAACACTTTCCGAAACCAAAGCGCTTAAGATGTTATACTGCTTCTTGGGGCGTCCTGGCTTTCCTGTCCGGATGATCTTGGGGCGACCACGTCCTCTATCTCCACATCCTTATCTTCAGCACTCTCGTACTGATCCGAGCTGTCACCGGAGCTGCCTCCGAATTATCGATAGATAATTCAGGAACGTTTTCTGAAACCTCCGGTTCATCTTGCTGGCACGGTACCTTGAGTTCCTCCAGATCGATTGACACAGCATCACCTTTGGATGCCGCGTCATGATGTTCATCGAATAAAACGTCTCGTTCCTCCACTACCTGCCGAGCTGCTGGGTCATACAAACGATAGCCTTTGGCTGCTACCGAGTAACCAACCATAATGTACTCCTTTCCCTTGGGTTAAAATTTGCTGCCCTTTCTTGGACCCTTGTCCAAAGCGAATGCAAGAGATCCAAAAACTTTTTCATGTTTTACACAAGGCTTCTTACCCGTCCACGCTTCCATAGGGTATGGGATCGGTTTCTCAGATAAAAGTGTTGACTGCTTCTGCACAAAAACTCCCGTCTGAATCAGAAGGCACTTTTACATCTCAACTAGCCCTCTCCGCAACTCCATTTTGCTGGGGAGTATAGGCTATTGTTAGTTGCCTGGAAATCCCGTGGTGTCTGAGGCATTCGTCGAACGGCTTGTTGACAAGCCGTGGTGTCTGAGGCATTCGACGAACTGCTTGTTGACAAATTCGCCGCCGTTATCGCTCCGCAGGCATTTCATTCTTTATTCAAAAGTTAACAAAAATTTACTGTTAACATTAAAAATATAATAAGAATAATAATAATCTTAATCTTTCCCCCAACCGGGTAGGAGAACTTTTTAACGATATGCTCCGTCTCATATCGGATGGGTTGGGGTGAAGATTTACAAACTAGACAATAAGTACGACAGAATATTAGATACATTTAATGACAAGGATTTTTCACAGGATAACACATGATAATTTTCGTTGTACAACTGGCACAGAATACGAAATGGGTCATGGGAGTCAAAATTTGATCGGCATATCTCCAGAAAAATAGGGCGAAACTGTCGAGTGCTTCTGGCAGGAACTGCAAACTTGATGGTGTGTAGCAACGAAGCAGAGTCGACTTCGCCATTAATTAATTTATAAAGAAATATAACGCTGTTACATGTTCGACGGTCTTGCAGTGTCGGCAAGTCCAAAAGCCGCAATCTGCTCGTGTACGAGGGAAGACGAAGATGTTGTTCCCAATTTAAACCCCTCAAAGCAAACAGAAGAAATTGCTTCTGCACCGATTCGATGAGCTCTTAATACTTTGCATACTGGGGTGACCATACGCATGAGCAGTATTCGAGCAAAGGACGAACTAGCGAGATAGAGAAGTTTAGTGGTTTAGGGATCATCAAACTCTTTAGCCCAACGTTTTACAAACGCTAAAACGCCTCTAGCCTTTCCTACTAAGATTCCTATGTGATCGGAAAAATTTAACTTACGGTTAAATAGAACACCAAGAAGGTTTGGCCCTAGAAAGTAACTCGACACATGTAGATTAGTCCGATAGAAGGACATAATACTACACTTGGAGTGGTTTAAATTAAGCCCGTTATTAAAGCACCAGGATTGAAGACGGATTAGGTCGTTTTGCAATAAAACATGAGAATCTTTGTTTTTAATGTGCATACAAATTTTAACGTCGTCAGCATACATTAAAGTTAATGATTTCTCAATTAGCGAGGGTAAGTCATTGATAAATAATCCAAATAGCAGTGGTCCCAAGTGACTACCTTGCGGAACTCCCGAAGTGACGAAAACATTTTTAGAAAGAGACCTGTTAAATATGATTTTTTTCGTGCGATTAGTAACTTTCGATCCAGCTTACTAGATTATTAGGAAAACCAAGCAGAGTTAGCAGTAGATCGTGATTTACTGAATCAAACGCCTTGCTAAAGTCAGTGAATACAACGTCGACTTGAACGATGTAAATTCTAAGAGGTTGGTTGTTGTGGACCGGCGTTTCATGAAACCATGCTGAGATGGTGACATTAACGACAGACATTGATGTTGAAGCTGCGAGGTGATAACGAATTCGAGCAGTTTGGGTATAGCAAAGAGCTTTGCGATACCTCGATAAATATTGATGTCCGACCGACTACCTTTTTTATGAAGTGGTATAATAAAAGATTCTTTCCAGATTTCAGGTAGATAGCTATGATGTAGAGACACTTGGAAAATTCTAGCAAGAGGTTTTGACAAGGTAGTGGCGCAATGTTTTAGAATACAGCAAGGAATTTGGTCAGGGCCCGCGGAATATGACGATTTCACCAACTTAAGATTTTCCAAAACAATTTCTTCATCTATAATTGGCATAAATATACTATTGGAGCTTGGCAGAGAGTATGGGTAAGATGTGGAAATATTAAACGAATTTGAAGAGTATGTGGTTTGAAAAAATTTAACTGAATTGAAATTGAAAATAAATTAACGATATTAGCATCACTGCTAGCGACAGAGTTATAGTAATAAAGATATGGAGGAAAAGCTGAGAATTTTCTTTTAGAGTTAACAAAAGAATAGAATTGTTTGGGATTATCCTTAAATTCAATTTTACAACGGGATAGATAGTTTTGATAGCAGTCCGAATTATGTTGAATAAAGTTTGACTTTGCAAGTAAATATTTTGAATAGTCAATGTCTGATCCAGAACTCTTAAATTTTTTAAAGCGTCTATTTTTTATGTTCTTCAAATATGAGAGTTGACGAGTAAACCAAGGGGGCTTGCATGAAGTCACCACTGAATTCGAAGAAGGAACAAACAAGTCTAGAGCTGAATTAAGCAGACTGTAGAAACTAGTTATCAAAATTGAGGGTTCGGAAACGGAATCGAGAAAGGACCAATCAGAATTTTGGAGGTAGTGATTTAATTCAGCGAAGTTGGTTTTCCTGAATAAGCGAGTGGATCTAGGTCCGTTATCAGCTTGAGGTAATGATGATAGAGATATTTCGAAAACAATTTCGAGTGTAGGATGGTAACGATCCTCGGGTGTTGAAAGTGGTTCAATTCTAGATACACATGAGTTGGAAAAATCTGAAGCGAAGACGAGATCAAGGAGTTTTCCACTTGAATTAACAACTGAGTTAACTTGATTTAAAGAAAGATCACCAATACGTTGGACGAAGTCGTGTGCACTTGTGGGAAGTAACGTGTTTGAATCGACTGAGGGCATCCAAACTAGACCTGGGATGTTAAAATCACCCAAGACAACGAGGTGATCATTATCTTTAAGCCTAGACTGAATGATTTGAATTAAAGATAAGTATTGCAAGTAGACGCTTGTATCCGATCGTGGTGGTATATACGAGCAAGAAATATATACAAAAACATTATGTAGAGAAATACGAACGGAATCAAATTCGATATTATCATCAACATTAAGTGTTATACGATCAGACGGAAGGGTCGATTTAACAGCAATTAGGACACCGCCTTCTGTCCGGTTAGAGCGATCACAACGATAAATATTATAATTGGATGAGACAATTTCGTAATCAGACACAGATGAATTCAACCAGGTTTCCGTAAAAACAAGTACGATTGCATCAAAAGAAACACTATTTGTATACAGCTTATTAAGTTTCCCCAATAAGCTGCGAACATTTTGATAGTGTATGTTAAAGGCCGAAGTTAGTTTTTTGAACGTGTGGCGGCGAAGTTATCGCTAATTCTATTACCATTTTTAGGTTTACTAACAAATTCATGAACAATTACGTGATCAGGCCAAATAGAAGTATCAAGAGCTCTATCAAAAAGATTATCCTGGAGGGAGATCTTAAAGGATGAGAAATTTCTCATCTGTTTGAAGTTGAACTTAGAGACTACGAAATCGGTGACAGATGCATTTAAACTGTTGCTCAAGTGCGTTTTTAAATCGTTAGGTGTTGCATCCGGATTTAATCTCGAGATAAAGATTGTTTTAGGAGGTGCAATTCCAAAAATTTTGTTCGGTTTCTGCCGCTCGATGCCTGATATGGGCTTAGCGGGGGCCTGGCTTAGAACATTTGCTGGGTGTGACAGATGTTCGTTGGGTTGTGCCACCGGAGTTGATCTGGGTTGACAACCAGAAACAGTGGATCCAGTGTCCATATTATTAGAAGTACCCTCCTCCTCATGGATCAGTGGAGACCTGGAATCAGTAGATCCAGAGGTAGCCACAGGTGTTGTGCTTGGTTGACAACCAGGAGTAGCAGATACTGAGTCCATACTATTTGTAGAAGCCGCCTGCGATATGGATTCTGGGAACAGTGGTGACCTGGATACAGTAGATCCAGGGGTAGCATCAGCAACTTGGGTATCATCTTCATCACAAGAGGCATAATCAGCAAGATAGGAAGAGAAGAAAGGCCTGGAACTTGTTAGGTTAGGTTAGGTTAGGGCGGCGGCTGACACAAGGTCGTTTTGGCAACTTCTACAGAAGTCGTTGTTGGGGACGTTTAGTCGGGATGCGTGGGCTCCTACGAGCCAGTAGCCTGTGATTGCTCTAATCACAGCTGAGCACTGTGTGCGGTGAAGACTAAAAAGCATTTTTGTGCGTTTGGCGTCAACGTTAGGCCATGTTTGGCGACTGATGTTGCAGTGTGTGGTATTGTTCCACATTTCTTGTTCAAGGGATCTAAAAACATCCCTTGTCCTGAGCTTTAAAAGTGGCTAGGGGCATACGGAAGTCCTCCTTGTCTGGAAGGAGAACTGTGGTGGTGCCGCGTCTGGCCAGTTCATCGGCTATTTCGTTTCCCTCAATATTTTGGTGCCCTGGCACCCAGACTAGGGAGATAACGAACTGCTGTGCCATCTCTTGAAGAGATTTGCGGCAGTTGTTCACTATCGTCGAGTTTGAAGATAGCGCGCGAAGTGATTTTATTGCTGCCTGACTGTCTGAGTAAATATTTATTACTCCGTTGATAAGGCTAGAGTGGCGTAGGCAACTAAGAGCCTCGCTTATGGCGAGAATCTCTGCCTGGAAAACGCTGCAGTGGTCCGGAAGACGGAAATGTATTCTAATACTGAGCTGCTCACTGAAGACTCCTCCTCCAACTCGATTATCGAGTTTTGAGCCGTCTGTGAAGAAATTTATGCAGTCATTTTGTCCAAAGGGATTTGCCGCCCAGGCCTCCCTGGAGGGAAAGACTGTGTTAAACGTTGTAGAAGTGTGTTCTACGGGTATGCAATAATCTGTTAATTGCTTGTTTGCGCGCATTGATAGGATGGACGAGTGCCCATATTGATGGACTGTCCAGCCGTTTGCGTCTCTCAGACGTCGTGCTGTGATGGAGGCGGTTTCTTTTGCCACTAGTAGAATTTGGGATATGCTAGTAATAGCGTTGAGCGCTTCACTAGAGGTTGTTCTAAGAGCTCCTGTCATGCATAGTTGAGCTACTCTCTGAACCTTGTTGAGCGCCTTGAGTGGATACCCCATACAGGAGAATGGGTCTAACAATGGCGCTGTATAGCCAGCTAACTACAGGCGGGGACATCCCCAATTTGAGGCCCACTGCCTTTTTACAAGTGAAGAGTGCAATGTTGGCTTTTCGCACTCTATCCGCTATAGTGAGATTCCAGTTCAGTTTCTTGTCTAGTACAAGCCCCAAGTATTTTGCACTGTCGCTAAACTCTAGAACGGAACCATTTAATTTTGGGGCAAATAACTTTGGGATCTTAGTCCTCCTGGAGAAGAGAATAAGGTCGGTTTTGCTTGGGTTTACGTTTAACCCACTTTCAGATGCCCATCTTGACAGTTTTCTTAACTTAACTGTCATAATGTCACATAGGCTTTGCGGAAATTTTCCCCGCAGCATAACAACAACATCATCCGCATAAGCAACAATCTTGCACCCTCCATCTTCTATGTCACGTAGCAGCGTGTTTACTGCTAGGTTCCTTAGAAGCGGAGAGAGTACCCCCCCTTGAGGAGTACCTCTGCTGACGTGCCTGCACAGAGTAGATGCTCCAAGTGAAGAGGTCACTTTTCTGCTCAGGAGCAGCTGCGTGACTAATCTCACCAACTGAGCATCTACTCCAAGGCTTAGCATAGCATTGGTTATTGCCTTTGAGTCGATGTTATTGAAAGCTCCTTCTATGTCCAAGAAGGCGGCTAGGGTATACTCCTTGTTTTGCAGGGATTTTTCTATACTGGATATGACAGAGTGAAGTGCTGTTTCTGTCGATTTGCCTTTACGGTATGCGAGCTGAGATTCAGATAGCAGAGAGAGATTGATTGATGTTCTCAGGTGTAGCCCTATCAATCTTTCCAAGGTTTTTAGAAGGAAGGAGGATAGACTTATTGGCCTGAGATCCTTCGGTGTTGTGTGTGAGGCTTTGCTGGCCTTGGGTATGAAAACTACTTTGGACGTTAGCCAGGAATCGGGGATTCGGCCTAGCGCCATAATGTTCGTGAAAATGGCTTTTAGCCAAGGGACAGCGAGATCTTCCCCTTGCTGCAACTGTGCCGGGAATATCCCATCAGGTCCTGGAGATTTATAGGGAGCGAAGCTATTTATAGGCCATTTGATGTTGGATTCAGTCATAATGCTATCCAATGATCTGACCGGGTGGTATGGTTTTGGGTCGCTTGTCTGGGGACCTAGGGTGTTTCCTGGAAAATGCGTGTCTAGTAATAGCGTCAGTGTTTCTTTGCTAGAAGAGGTCCATGAGTCGTCCTGTTTCTTGAGATAGCCCGGATTCGAGGACGACTTAGAGAGTACTTTTCGTAATCTTGCAGCTTCCGAAGAGGATTCAATTCCCGAACAGAATTTTCTCCAATCCTCTCTTTTTGCCTGCCTAATGAGCTTTCTTAAAAGAGCTAGACTGTGTTTATATTCAGACCAATGCTGTTCACAACTTAGTCTTTTTGCTCTGTTGAATAATTTCCTGCATTCCCCCCTCAGCTTGTCTATTTCTTGATTCCACCAGGGTGGTCTCCATTTGCCTCTCGGCTTGCTGATTGGACAGGATGCTTTATATGCACTGTTACAGGCTTCAGTGAAGACTGTCGTGAGAATAGTGAGATGTTCCTCCGATGGAGGAATCTGCTCTGGTGGAGCTGGAAGGGCTTTAGCTAATCTATTTTTGAAAGCTGTCCAGTTGGTTCTACGGTGGTTTGAGAACGTTACTGGGTCAGGGTTGGGGGCACACAATTTATTTTTTTATTTATTTATTTCTTAATATCCTAGTGCTACAAGAGTAAACTTATATTTATTGCACTAGTCAAAGTGGACACACATATTATGAGTTTGTTTTAAATAATATTTCTTACTCTAACAATTTACTTATAAATATTTTACTCACATTTTGATTTCGTTAACTTAAATCTATATTATTTTATTTTGTGTTTTGTTTCTTACTTATATTATCTTTATTTTCGTTTACTATTTTGTTTGTTCTATTTTAAATATTCCTTAATTTTTAATTTAAACTGAGTTGCGCATCTAATAGTCTTTAAGTTATGTGGGAGGTTGTTCCAGAGGCGGATAGCATTGGTAAAGAATTGTCTGCTTGAAGTTAAAGATTTATATCTTGGGCATATGAAATTATTAGTCCTTGTGGATGTTGCAGAGCTGAGCTTATTGTAGAGATACGGTGGTTGCCGAGTTGTCACAATATTATGGAGATATATAAGAGTCCTATAATCTATCCACGAGGTCAAGTTTAAGTCAAGTAGCTTACTGGTCAAGTGGGATACATGGTCAAGTCGATTTAGTTTAAACACATATCTAACTATAGAATTTAAAGCTACTGTCAACTTTTGCATATCTCTAGTGTCGCAGTGGCCAAAGATCTCAACACCATAAAAAAGAGTGGGAATTAGAATGGCTTTTGATATAAGCATCCTGATTTGCTGTGGTAAAAAGTCTTTTGATGTAGCGAGCTGACGCAACAAGCCATATGTTCGACCAGTGGCTTTTGAAATATGTTTACTCCAGCTCAAGGTATTATTAAAAGTAATGCCAAGATTTGTTGCCGACTCCTCATATTTTATAGGCTTGTTACTGATTTCAAGGCTTTCTAAAAATCTGGTTTCTATTGGCTTTTTACTTATTACTATGCATTTTGACTTTGAAGGATTTATGCTTAAGCCATTATCCTTCGCCCAGTTGTCAATAAGATAAAGGACATCATTACTTTTACTTACACAAACATTTAGTTGATTAACTGGACTACTAACATAAATCTGAACATCGTCTGCATATAAATGTACTTCACAACCGGACAAGACACTAGGCAAATCATTAACATACACAGAAAACAATAATGGTCCTAGTACAGATCCCTGAGGGACTCCCCTACTTAATTCGCTGAAACTTGATATAGAATTACCAGAAACTACTGCTTGCTGCCTGCCAGCAAGATAAGACGAGATAAAACCAACAGCACTATTCGTAAAATTGTAAAGATTTTTTAGTTTAGTACTAAGAATGTTGTGGTTCACTGAGTCAAATGCTTTGCTGTGGTCAAGAAGAGTTAGAAATGTTGCACAGTTATTGTCAAGTTGGCAACGAATGTCCTCAACAATGTCAGTAATTGCACTTATACAGCTCCTTTTCTTTCTAAAGCCCGACTGTTTCTGCGAAAGTAATGAATTACGCTCGAGGAAAGTCTGCATTTGGATAGATATTACATGTTCAAGGACTTTGCCTAGGAAGGGTAAAATGGAAATGGGCCTGTAATCCTTATTCGCTTTCATTATCGGAATAATTTTAGCTATTTTCCAAATTGAAGGGAAAGTGGACGTTGTAATGGCTGTATTAAAAATATAAGTTATATGACGAAGAAGTAGTGGTAGCAAAAGTTTAACAAATTTAGGATTAATAGCGTCTATACCTTCGGCATTTGATTTTATTTTAAGGATACTCTCTAAGACATCACATTCATTGACACACACAAAGCTAAAACTATTATCACAGTATGGTTGATATGTCAAATAATTATTGCATCTAGCCTCAGGTACATCAAGATGAGAGAATGCTTGGCATAGTTCCTCTACATCAACACAGTTGTCAGCCATTCGTCTAGATTTCCCTATTCCTAACTTATTAATTTCCCTCCAGGTTTGTTTTGTTGATGCAACGTGTTCAAATTTATTTTTAAAATGTTCACATTTTGCTGATTTTATGCGTTTTGAAACTTTGGCTCTAGCCAATTTGAACAGTTCTCTGTGCGGTTCAGTTTTATAGCGCTTCCACTTAGTGTAAGCTTGATCACGCTCATATATAAGGCTCTTAATTTCAGAACTAAACCACTGGTTTTGTCTAGGTTTCAGGATTTTTCTTTTAAGGGGCACACATTTATTAAACATATATTGCACATTATTATTTAAGACATTCAATTGACATTCAACATAAGGACTTTGATAAATCGGACACCAGTCACAAGCATTATACTCCATCAGTAGCTCATTGTAATTAATACTTTTGTAATCTCTATAAATAAACGATTCTTCAGTATAGTCAAGTTGTATGTCATACGTTAAAAAAATGAGGTCATGTTTTGAAAATACTGGTACTATAACCTGGTCATATAATAAAATTTTTCTTGGGTCACTGATAAAGAATATGTCAAGAAGAGTATCACAGAAAGTACTAAAATGCGTCGGGGTCGTCTTGTTAACAGCAAACAGTCCAATTGCCTCAAAACTATCCAAAAGTCGACTTTCGCTAATAATATTACTGTTAAAGTCACCAGCAATTATAATGTCCGCGTAAGCAACTGTTAACTCGCTTATAACTCCAACTAGAGGCGTAAAGTCTACTAGGCGGCTTGGACGGTAAATACAACCAATAAGAGCTTTCTTATTTTGAAATTTGCTGTCCACTTCTAAAAATATGTATTCAATTAAGCTGTCGTCCGGATGTTTACATTTAACTTTACATTTAAGCTTACTACACACATAAACAGCTACACCACCAGCATGACTAACACGATCCGAGCGATACAAGACATAACCATCACAAGCTACTGACAAATCAGACATATCGGACATAAACCAGGTCTCAGAAACACATATCACATCTACATTCGATTGTTTAAACATATACCTAAACTCATCAATCTTCTTCAATAAGCTCTGGGCATTTATATGCACCACCTTTAAACCCTTTTTATAATTGCTTAATACCTTAACAATACTACCAGCCATGGAACCTCCTATATCATCCTGCATGGATTAAAGAATAAGATTTTAGACACGCATACTCAGCAAAGAGAACTAAATCGACTAACAAAAAAGAACTATTAAAAAAGGAACATTTATCTAATACTATATTTAACTTAATTAAAAGTGACAAATTATGTTTAAGTTTAAGAGCGAAAGCTCTCCTGCGCCGCAGACTTGGCCTCAGAGATTTCTGCATTCTGGTTATCAGTTGCGTGCAAAGAGAGAGTGGCCGTAGTGGTTCCCTTATCAGGGCTTAAGCGCAAAAGCTCCTCCATGCTCTCAATGCACTGTGTGCTCTCGCTCCCATTGCAGCGCACGTGAACAGCACCACGTCGAGTAAAAACGGCGGCAAGAGCTTTCCGCTTTTTTAATCTCATCGCCTCTTTAAATATGAGATAATTATCTCGTATCAGCTGTTCATTAACATAGATCAGAGCTTCTGAGTCTATTCCCACAAATTTCAAATTTAGTTGGGCTTTTGCTTCTCTACGATAAGCCCCAATTTTTCGGAGGACCGCGATCTTCTCTCGCTCGTTGTCCATTTTGACGATAATGACGGGGTCAACATTGGAAATTTGTGTTTTGCGTGCTCGAAAAATCTTGTGTCAATATATTTATCCGAGAAGGAGTGTTCTTTCGAAACGCTCCACCCTATAAGCTGGTCATACATGCAGTTAGAAATAAGGGTTAGGTCTATGACCTCCTCCCTGTCCCTTATAACAAAAGTGGGGTCGTTTCCCCTGTTACAGATAAGTAGGTTAGTGGAGAGAAGGTATTCAAAAAGTAACTCACCCCTCTCATTTGTGTTGGTGCTGCCCCACATCTCGTGATGGGCATTTGCGTCGCATCCGATCAACAGGCCAGTGCGATCTTCGCAATCCTTGACGAGTTCCCTCAGTTTGCGACCCGGTATTGGGTCCATTTTTTCGTACGCTAAGTATGCTGACACTACACGTAGCGACCTGTCTTGGAGCTCCAGACTTATCAATGTAGTGTCGGCATCGCTGTAATTATAGAGCATAAATGCACTGAGGAGCCTTTTAGCTAAAATGCAAGTACGGGTTTTACCTTTTCCTTGAGCTGCGAGCAGATTATATTTTGGGGTGCTGAGTCCACAAATCCTGTTGGATACAACCCAGGGTTCCTGGATCAGCACCAGGTCGGCTTCGTCTCTCGCTAGACGAAGCATTAGAGCAGCGGAAGCTGCTTTACAGTGGTGAAGGTTTATCTGCACGACCGTTAGAGACATCGAGCAGATTTGCCTCCACCACCGTCACGTCAGCATCCAGGTCGTCCTCGGGGTCCTCACTCATGGAGTCGGTTCCACCGTAACCCAGCTTGCTGAAGCCCCGCAGGAAGGATGCGTCGGATATCACCGACTCGCAGTCCTCCTCCTCCTCTTTGCTTGGCTCCTCCACCTCGGTTGCCAGCACCTCTTCGACACCAGGCTCGCTCCTTTGCTTGGTGTCCGACATGTACACCCGGATACGCACCGAGCTAAAACCGAAGTTTAGCTCTCCGTGCATAGCCTCAATGGGTGCGGTTGAGTCCTTGTTAAGGATGAGTAGCACCTGACGCAATGGGCCCTGCGGCTCTTCCACCCTTGCCACCTTCCAGTCGGAGGATGGCAGGCTGGGGTTGCACCTCTGCAACATCAAGAGGATCTTCTCCGGCTCCTTAAAGGAGGACGGGACCCATATGACGGCTCTTGGCCTGCTCGGGATGTCCTTCCAGTCAACAGCGACCAGCTTGGCACCCGGGTAGACCTCACCCAGTCTAGATACGGCTGCTTTCAGTAGCTCTGCCGACCTAGACCCTTCACACGCCATCACCTTGACGTT
Source organism: Drosophila rufa (assembly GCA_018153105.1). Lineage (NCBI taxonomy): Eukaryota > Metazoa > Arthropoda > Insecta > Diptera > Drosophilidae > Drosophila > Drosophila rufa. The sequence continues at coordinate 351,403 of JAECXS010000003.1, read as the reverse complement.
GCCCTGATACCACCCTGCATCTTTGCAGATTGGTGGTGGTCCAGGGTCCGCTTCCAGCACCTCGAAGCAGTGTGCAGCCAGTGCTGCCTCAACCCACTTCCACTGGTTCCTCGGAATTCTTCCCTCCGTGTCGCCTTGGTCCAGGACTCCTAGGAGGATCTTATCCTTGGCCATTTCCGCGAAACTTTTGTTCGCCGCTACTGGCATGTGCGTGCGAACCTTCTTCGGGGCACTCTGAGCCGCGCTTTCCTGGGATCGTTGCCGTTTAGGATACTTATGGTCCTCCTTCGGTCTCTCCAGTATAAAGTTGGGCAACACAGACTTGGCCCAATCCAACTTCTTGAGCCACTCCGCTGAGGGGGTGGCAATGTTGCTCTTTGCCTGTCTTTTCAGGATGGCCGCGGCGGATTTCCTCTCCTCGTACCTATCCATCTTGACCTTGCTTGCGGCAGACCTTCCCTTCACCCCTGCACCTGACTGAGCTGCAGCTGTGCTTGTAGTAGCACCTTGCTGGTCGCTCGAGGTGACAGGGGTGTTGGTCTCGGTCACCAACTTGCCTCTGACGAATGGACGATTTAGCCCAGTTGGCTGCTGTTTCGCCGGGGTGGAGTTGACCTTAGCTCCAGTGAGCTCTGTCATTCCTCCAGTGGCAGTGACTGCCGTTGGGTCGACTTTAGGTGCGGTCACCTCTGTCTTTGGGGTAGGACCCTCGGTCCTCGCCGGATTTCTGAGAGTTCCGGTCTCCTTTTTGTCTTTGTTTTTTGTCTGGTCCATAATAGTTCCCACGAGTGGCGGAGAAAGGGTGGTCCACCTCCCGCAGAGATCCGCAATGCGGGAGGTAAGGCTGGCTAATCCGGAGGGCGCCAGGTGTCCGGATGCTCCGTTTGCGACTGAGCTATTTTTTAACAAGGGCCCCCAGCCAGGCTGATCATCGGCACGTGTCGCATGACACCTTGATCCAGCCCTTCACCTTAGCCATGATAAGTGATCGCAGAGGCCTGTGGCATAGCTATGGAAAAAGCTCCGCCCCAGACTGCGAATCCCAGATCTTAGCTGGTACCGTCCCTAGGGACACTGGAGCACCATTACCAGTCGGCACTCTCGTGGAGGGTTCAGCTATACGATTTTTGCCAACCTCTGGGACTTGTAAGAACGCATTAGACGATCTGGGCTTAGGTGATATTTTTATTGAGTCACTTAACAGTTTTCGGTCCTTGAAAATCAATTCCGACTTTCGAAAGCGACTTAAAAGGTCGTTAAATCCAGCGCGTAGGGACTGATACTCAAGATCAGTCTGTCTTATGAAACCCATTATGTCGACTTTGATGTCTAGGCAGCTAGGGCAAGTCCAATCCAGGCTTTTATTGTTTCTTATACGATCAGAAACTAGGGCAGCATTATGCCCAAAGACTGCGCACTTCGCGTGCGCGATGTTGTCGCACAGCCAGCAACCAACTCCCGGCTGCTTAGGTGTTATTTTGCCATTAAGTTGGCATGGAGCGATGCAGCAGTCGGTCATTGTTTATGATTATACGATTAAGTATTTTTATGTTTTAATGCGCGATTGGAAAACAATAATAAGAGAAGAATAAAAAAGCTCTGCTTAGTTAGAGCTTTTTCTTCTTTTGGTGCGTATGAATGTTCGCGACACAAAAAGAGAACAAGTGCCACAACAACAACGCGATGTAAGTGATTGCGGTAAAAGAGAGCAAACGAATGAGCAGTAAAACGAATGTAAAATTGTTTTGCTGGTAATTATGTTTTGCGAATAATAAAGTCACTGTCTTTTATATCTATCAAAACTTTTCAGATTTGTAGAGATCACTGAAAAACTGAGAAGATATAGACAAATCTGACTTTAATCGGTGAAGTTTACATAGAGAAAACTTGATCAGAAGGTAGAGCGAAAGAATACACGTCCGACAACGACAACGTCTCACTCATAAAAAAAAAAAAAAAAAAAAAAATGGGCTTTTTGCCTGTCTGCCGTTCAACAGACTCTTGAACTCGATGAACTTTGATAAAACCTCGTTCTTCTCACGCAGAAAATATACAGAAATCCTGAAATGAAGGTCAGGAAATACTTGGAACCTCCCAGAGACTGCGTCGGATAAGGTCTACAGACATCTGCGTGTATCAGATCCAAAACTTCATCAGCCCGATTACATGTTGCCGTTGGGAAAGGCTGATCATGGATTTTGCTAACCATGCACGTTTTGCAGGTAATATTTGTTGGCAAACAATACCATCTCTTTCATGCTAGAGAAATTATTGTGTCCGTATCTTTTGTGGAGCAATATACCATCAACAGCTGACATTGCAAAACATTTGCTTCGCCCACCTTCAAACAGGTACAAGTTACACAGCTTACACAATGCATTCGCCATCTTGCACTACCTAGGCCTTCTCTATGTCAAAGCTCACCTTGCACCTGTTCTGCACAGCACTGCTCACGGACATCAAATTTCCGCTCATCTTCGGAACGTAGAGAATATTTTTCAGCGCCAACATGCACAGGTCTGTCTGAATCTTGACGTCACCTTTACCTTGGGCTTGAAGGAAACCAGCATCGACTAGTTCGATCTGTTCCGTGTGCTTCTTAAATTTTGTTGCTCCACTGTCTAAGCACCTCGTTGAGCTTTTTAAGTTGTTGACATTACAGGCATGCAGCAGACTGCTTTGGCGGTTTACCATATTCTTCGCCACCATGCGATGGTTTTCGCTCCCGTCACCAACACTTCGACACTGGGACTTAATGTGACCTTGCTCACCACATTTGAAACAAACGATATTTTTTCGTTTCTCTGCCCATTTGTCTTTATCTGTGCGTTTGGTTTCTGTGCTGCGACGAATGCATTTTTTTTGTCGATTCGCTCTTCTGCTACTCCTTTTCTTTCGCTATCTTCCTTTAACTTTATGGTGAGAACCTGAAAAGAAGGTAACTGATCTCGTGTCTCCATAGCTACCACGAAGTTTTCATACTGTTCTGGAAGGCTCGACAGCAAAACGATCGTACGTAGTTCATCTTTTAGCTCTATTCCAACTCCAGTTAGACCATCCAGAATTTCCACAAACTCACTTATGTAGGTTGACATACTTTGCCCCTGCTCCATGCGTTTGTTGAGTAGTTTCTGGTATAGTCGTACCTTGCGTACAGGTCCGCTTGGTTAATGTACGTCTTTCAATTTCTTCCAGGCCTCCAACGAAGTCGCGCAATTTATAATGTAGGCCAACTGAGATGTCTTTACACTCAATGTAATTGTTGCCAACGCCTTGTTGTCCAAGGCCACAAAGTTTTGTCCCTCTGGAACATTCGATTCCGTTAATTCTCCAGACATAACACTCCACAGACCGGAATGCACCAATACAGATCGCATCTGTATTTTCCTGGTGTCATAAAGAGCACTCATTGTTCTTAATCTTGAGTCGCACACCGCTTAACTTGAATTCTTCAGTGTCTGGGCCCAAAACCTATTTAGCGGCAAAATGCGAAGAGGAAAACAGGAACTCCGTGTGTATGCTGCGAAACTTTATTTGCGACTGGCGCTTTTTAAACAAAGAAGAAACAAAATTGGTATTTCTTATTCCTTATTCGTTAGATCGAGACAAATCTATGAGCCTCATAATCTGTTCATATACTTATACAAGCGTCCGTTGTCTGATCGCGAAATATACAGGGTCTTTATTTTCTACAAAAAGTACGTTGATGATATCTATGGATTTTTTTTAAATTGTTTGGAAGGGGCCCAACTAACAGAAATTTACCTAAATTATAATTTAACAACCTAAATTAACCTTATGGTCTGCGTTTTTGATTAAAATAAAAATTAAACTAAATCTAGCTTTAAAAAAGCTAATATAACAACACTACTGGGATGACCAGTCACGATTGTATCGATGTATCGAATACTTGGGTTTGCAATAGAGGTGGAGAAACATCGATGCATCAACTTATTTTAATATTTTTAATCGATTCTCAGTGCATTGATTTTTTTCGATCTGAGAAAACATCGATTAAATTGATTAAATCGAAAAAAAACGTTATATATATTTTTTTTTTTAAATTTATAGAGATCAATGTATGGAGATGATGTCCACACAAATACAATGACATGTTACTTGCATTTGTGAGCGTAAGAGAAAAACGAAGTTGGCTTCGCGCGAGACGTTTTAATGCTTTGCACTGCGCAAAAAAACAGAAACTTCAAACTTAAAAAAATTATTTGTTCTTGCTAAATATATTAGAGCTGAAATAATAAGTTATTAAATAATTAATTACATAAATAAGAAAACAAATTCAAGCATAAGACTTAAGAAATTACTAAATAACAAATAATTTAATAACAGAAACTTCCAACTTAACATAATGATATGGGGGCTAAGGCTCTGGTAGTGAAGCGTGTGTGCCTGCCGCTGCGCCCAGCTGACTCAGCCAGCCCGTGTTGGCAGTCAAATAGCGGCCTGCGCGTGGGAGACTGGCGTGCTTTTCAGCGCGAGATGAGGCAAAATATGGCCATCATCACAATTGCGCTGGACCCAGTCTCGGCCAATCGGCTGAAGTCGCTGGCGTACCATCTGTACTTTGCGTGGGGCATGGCTACACTCAAGCCAAAGGCCAGCGCGCAGTCGAAGGCACAGGCGGTAGCTCCTGCTCTCGCAGCGGAGAAGCCCACCTGCTCCAAGGCCATCTCATCGGACACGGCAGCACCAACGCCACAGGATGCCGCTGACGGCAAAATCCGGAAATCCAGCGGTAACGAGGCTAGTGGCACCGCAGCTGCCCAAGAGCCCGCAGCACCGCGGAAAATCCTGCGCCCTCCCCTCTGTAGGCGCATCACGCGTGGAACCGGGCGCGTAAACAAGGGTGTGAGGCGCACACCTGAGGAAGAGGCTCTTCTGCGCACAAACCGAGGCCGGAAGATGGCGGCCAGGGGCCGCAAGAGGGCGGACTAATGTCCTGTCCCCCTCCCCCCACTCTCCCCAACACCCGGAGACAGCTCAGATGTCTCCAAGCAAACCTCCACCATGCAAAGGCCGCATCTGACGTCCTTTGTGAGAGGTTTGCTACAATGGACATAGCATTTATCCAGGAGCCATGGGTAAATGCTGGACGTGTCCTGGGGCTAAGCACCCCATCCGGTAAGCCGCTATATGCAAACAACCAACCTCGCCCCAGAGCGGCGTTGTTAATTAACAAAAATCTAACATTTGTTCTCCTATCACAGTTCATCACTGAGGACCTGGTGGCAGTTTGGGTTAAAATACCCACTGCCCACGGCGAACAGGAGGCAGTCCTGGCCTCGGCCTATCTGCCCGGTGATACTGACGATGTACCTCCGGCGGCTACCTGTGCCCTGGTGGAGCACTGCCAGAGAAACCGGCTCCGGTGGATTATCGCTTGCGATGCCAATGATCACGGTCTGGGGGAGCAGTGACTTCAACAAAAGAGGTGAGTACCTTCTGGAGTACATTGTTAGTAATAACGTAGGTTTACTAAATCAGGGCAGCGAGCCACATTCATTAACGCGATCAGAGAGGAAGTTCTTGACCTAACTCTCTGTAGTCTAAATATGTTGTCCGTTGTCTCAAACTGGCACGTTCCGAATGAGATCACTAGGTCTGATCACCAGTACATCAGATTTGATACAGGATGCGCCTTGCAATAGCCTAGTTACTAGAACACAAACTGGGATCTTTTCTGTTTTCTGGATCAATCCAGAGACTGCTTCACCCGTCCGATAATATCCATAGACGAGCCAGAGCGTGAGGCTATTGTGCTTCATACAAACATTAAATCGGCATATCACGCTAGCTGCGAACAAAAAGTTCGTAAGACCAGAAGGGCTGTTCTCTGGTGAAACAAGAGCCTTGACGATATTAAAAAGGCTGCGCGAAGGCTCTTCAATAAAGCGAAGAGTGAGAAGGCCACATGGGATTCCTACAAATCTGCTTTAACGCTCTACAATAAAGAGCTGAGAAGGTCAAAACGGGCTACGTGGCGCCAACATTGCGGGCAGATTTCAACTCTCCCCGAAGCTGTTACCCAGCTTTCCTGGGTGCGTGGCTATGGAGCAACCCAACTCAAAAAGTGAGGCACCACCCTACCTCTCTGGAATTGGAGAGTGCCCACACCTGCGCGTGGCTATGGTGGCAGACTCCAATGGGGCGGAGGGAAGGGAACCCCCCTATCAATCAGAACGTGTTGGAAACATGCCTTATAGACTGCTTAATCAAAATAGCGTACAATTGACTATTCAAAGTTTTAGTCCATACAAATCCTCGGACCGGATGGAATTTATCCATGCTTGTTTGCAGCGGGGACTGCACCAACTCGCACTCCCCCTGGTCCGTTTATTCCGAGCTAGTCTCGTGCTTGGACACATACCAAGCAATTGGGCTAAAGTAAAAGTCGTGTTTAGTACTAAGGTAGGGAAGAAAGATTCCGAACTGCCTAAGTCCTATAGACCGATTAGTCTTAGCTCCTTCTTTCTTAAAACGAAGGAGAAGATAATTGACCAGCACATCAGGGAGGTGAATTTCAAGAATCTTCCCCAACATAAGTACCAATACGCGTACCAAGCTGGTAAGTCAACCGAGACTGCCATTCACTGCCTTACAACAACCATTGAAAAGGCCAATGGCGCTCAATAAATAGCACTATGTGCCTTTTCAGACATCTCAGGAGCTTTTGACAACCGTCATATGAGGCTATCCGTGCCTCTCTTGTACGAAAAAATATCTCCATACCCATTATTAGGTGGATTCTGGAAATCCTCAAATCCAGAATCATAACTGTAGACCTAGGAGGAACCATGACCTCAATCACAGCCACAAGGGGGTGCCCTCAAGGGGAGTACTCTCTCCTCTCTTGTGGACTCTGGTCATCGACGAGCTATTGTATAAGCTCAACAACTTAGGGTTCCCCACTCAAGGCTACGCTGATGATCTAGTCATCTATATAGTGGGCTGGCATGAGCAAACAATCTCGGACCGCATGCAGCAAGCCCTTAATATAGCCAGCAGATGGTGTCAGGACAAAGTACTGTCTATAAACCTGTCTAAAACTATTCTAGTTCCATTTTCCAGGAAAAGGTCTCTTTCTCTAGCAAAACCATCCCTAAATGGATCTACCATTGACTTTTCGGTTGAAGCAAACTACTTAGGAGTTATACTTGACTCCAAGCTCAACTGGAATGCACACCTTGAAAAGACCATAAATAAAGCCACTCGAGCATATTTCGCTTGCAATAGGCTTTTCGGTAGAACATGGGGCCTAAGTCCCAAAATGATCTACTGGTCTTTTAACACTGTGGTAAAACCGATTCTAACCTATGCATCTCTTGCTTGGTGGACGAAAGCTACCCAGAAGACAGCTGCAGCAGCACTTACCAAAATACAAAGACTAGTCTGCATAGGCATTACTGGAGCCATCCGAACATGCCCCACTGCAGCACTTGGAGTCATAACTGGCATACCCCCTCTACCCATCACCCTGAAAAAGGAGGCCTGCCTGGGGGCACTTCGCCTTGAACCCCTAATAAACGAGCCCATTCTGCGCGTAACTGACGAACAGAAACGTAAACTTGTTTTCCACAGAAACTTCTCTATAAGCCTAGTACGCAGACACTAAAACAGTTCGCAACCCGAAAAAGATTTAATCTTTTTCCGGTGTGACCGCTTCTATGCGGTCATACCAATCATAAATCAGCTGTTTTATATTTACAATTATTTATTTTATATTTGAAAAACAATTCGCATAGACTTGTAGTTTCGTTTTGGAATAGCTAATTTGAGCACAATGACCACCAACGCCGTCGCCCAGATTCTCTCGACCATGCACAACCGACTCTTTTTTTTCCCTATTACTTGTCCAACATTCTTTCCTGGATTGACGACCAGGACAAGGGCTGCTCTACCGGCTGCTGCTGGTGATTCTGTTCTTACCAAATGGAAATAAGCACCATCTGGGTGGTGGCGGTAGTTGCCGCAGATACTCCTGCTGCCACCAAATTGTTGGACTGGTGAAGTGATTCAAAGTTACTTCGTTCTTGATGGATGAGAGACTCTGATTGTACACCATATCCTTGCTGGCATACATTTGGTTAGAGTTGGTACTGCTCCTGCGCCCGGTTCTGTCCATTGCTGTACATGTCCTTTTCCAGCTCGGCAATGACGGTTTTGTCCACCCAGACACTGCTCTCAGCAGATACTGCTCTATGCAGCAGCCGGCGGTGGCCGTTGCCTCTGACCCCTTCATCTCAGTCATCGACCGTGACATCTCATAGTGCTCATCAACTTCATAACCAAATATGACTTCGAGGGACCTATTTCCTTCCAGGCCTTTATTTATGCAAATGTTTAATATTGCCCAAATCTCTTATCATTGAATTGGCCTCTGCCAATTTAATGATTATAACTTTATCTGCTCTTTTAAACGCCTGGACTGGGCTTTTGAATACATTATTGTGTTTGGCGGGATCTATATGTTTGAATTGTGTGAAGAAACAGTAAGATAGTCGAGAACGACCTATTTTATTAAATTTTTTATTCTGTTCGTCACCCCGCTCTAGAAATATCAAAAGTCTCTTCCTGGTATTTTGTAGTATGTTGTTCGTTTGACTGCGTACCGGCCTTTAAAACAGCGCTGCCGAAAAGTGTTTCTCGACTATTGACCTCTCTCTCTTTCTCACTGATTAGAAACGCTGTTCGCGTGTCTGATTACGGAGCTATAGTCTTGCACACCAGACACGATTGGAATACAAAATCAATATCTCTGCCCAGTGGATTACAAGCGTGGTACACTGACGGGTCGAAACTGGAAAACGGTGACACCGGGTATTTTTGAACAAAGGTTCAACAAGTCCATAGCCATGGGAAAGTCTCCAACCATTTTCCAAGCAGAGATACACGCCATAGAAATCTGTGCTCGTGAATGCCTTCGCAGAAAAATGCAAGGCGCACGGATTTACATAGTCTCTGACAGTCAGGCGACGCTCATAGCGCTGAAATCCTTCACGATCTCCTCCAGACTTGTAGAGAACTGTTTCCAGCAGCTGAATGCCCTTGGCCATATAGGAAACGCTAAACGCCCCGTTAAACGCGGGGCGATGACACCACTAATCGGCCCTGAACCGTTCTGTGGACTTTCGAAAGGACACAAAAGAGAACTGCTCAGGAAATGGAAAAAATAAGTCGCCTCGGAATGACAGTGCAGGGCTGAGACAACCCAAACAATTTCTTGTCCCCCAGATGTCGCGATCTTAGCGCATCATCAATTTAAAAAAGAGTGAGATTCGCACTCTAATAGGCTACCTAACGGGTCACTGCAACCTAAGGTATCACCTTAAGAAATGAAATCTTTCAGAAATCGACTCATGCAGATTCTATGAGATGGAGCCAGAAACACCAGAACATGTTCTATGTGAATGCCCCTCGCTAATCAGACGTCGACTTCAACAACTAGGAGGTGAACTTATCCCCCCCTACAGAATTTGGGAACAGATAGACCCCGCCAAAGTGCTCTCCTTTATCAAAAGCCTAGGTATAGAAGCTATACTCTAATCCTACAGGCCGGCACAAAATACCTAACATCTGGTCGCGGTGCAACAAGGCCCATGTAATAATAATAATAATAATGATATGCTTCTTGACTTATATTTTAAAGCTGAAATGAGTATTTTGCCTTAAGTTCTAATAATTTTTCTATCCTATCCTTATTTAATATATTTATAAAGCTAGAATGTTGAGTATTATAATGTCTCTTAATATTAAAAGGCTTACAAATAGAAATAATAAAAGAACAAATTAAACATTCCCCATCCCCATAAATATTAGAAGAAAAAAAATATAGATAGAAAAATTCAAATTCCCAATCTTCTAAAAAAAAGTTTCAGCGCATATAATAAATTGCGCAGCGAGATCTTGATTCGTTGGCGGCTGAACAGCTACTGATTTCATTTTTGCTTGCTTTTCGTTGTCGTTGCACTCGTTGCACGAGTTAAACCGAAAACGCTTGCCGACGCCACACGACCGTTTACACTGTCTGTGTCGCGGCAGAGAACCGGCAGAATAACTCCCAGACTTGCGAGTCGCGCGCGTGGACAACACTGTTATAGAGTTACTAGCAATCCCATAGCGGCTTCGCCCGCTGTAAAAATAATATACCCTGAGGAAAGCATTATATAACATTGGTCAAATCTTTATATCCCGTGTGATTGACTTAAATCAAATAAACTTATTCCGTGTTACGTGCGCATGAAAACCGAGATAAACATTGCCAAAATCCAAGCTCGGGGTTGTGCGCTCGGCTAACGATTTGCAATCGGGTTATCGAATGCCAAAGCTGCATGGGGCATGATGATAAGGTGGATGCGGATTAAGGGAAAGCAACTCGAGAGGATTAAGAGGCACAGAGGAGATCATCCCGAAGAGCGAGAAGAAGGAGATTCCCAAGGGCGGAGGAAGGTCAGAGATAGGAGGAAAGAGGAGAAACTCCAAAAAATCCAAGGGGATCAGTGAAAGAAAGGGAGGGGGTTCGAAAACTTAGCCCGAGTCGTGCGGTCGCCAAAAATAAATAGTGCGTAGATCCCAAAAAGCTGAACCGCGATTTTCCCGGAGGAAAAATCATGGAGTGCGGCGAGGGTGACGTCGAGGCGGAGCCACCGGAGTGTCCCCAGGTTTTCATAAACAACAACAAATCAAAACACAAAGGCCGAAAATAAGATAAGATACAATATAATAAATTATTGTTAAATTTTAAGTCTTCGTAAAAGTGTTTTATTAGTGTCGAGCTCGATGTGTAGGGAATTAGCAAAAGTTTTGTGAATAAATGTATATTGTAATGAATTGTGAGTGAGAGCGTTATAAGTGGGTGAGATGGAGGTATAAAGGAAAAAACAAGTGAAAATACAAAAAAAAAAAACAAATACGGAGTCGCCAGGGATGTAGGGAGGGGCACAGGGATGCAGCCAACATCCTATCCTATCCCTATTGAACCCCAGTTGTCGGTGTGTGGGATTTAAATCTGAGAAAAATAAATGCGTTGCCTTCTGCCGGAAGCTATCGGCGGTCAAAACCCTGTCCTGAGATCCGCTGAGCAGCCGGCCACGCGATAGTTCCCGCGAATCCTTGCAGGAGTTAACAACCGAAGACCAATATAATTTGTAAGATGCCGATCGGCCATGTGTTGCTTTTGCATACGAGTATGGGGGCTTATTTTTCCTTGCGACGAGAATCTTCACTCTTAGCCCGCTCGCACAAAGTTCAGAACGTAAAAATCTAAGAATAGAATCCGCTTGCTTGTGTGAGCCAAACCATCGAATAAGCAAGTACGCAAGTGTGCGAACTTGTGCGAAAAGACGGGCTGTAATTATTTCTGTGCCAAAACGAATTCATTCAAAAGCGCGTGCAAAAAACACTCTAATTTTAATTCCACAAATTCATTAAACTAATATTAATTTTCATATCAAATACTACAAATTGATTATTTACATAATATGTTCAATATCTATATATATTTATTATTATTATTATTTTTTTTTTTACGAAAAAAGAACGTTAAGGCAAACAGAGAAGAAAAAAGAAAAACCCGCGGAGTACGGTCACACTGCTAGTATGTAATGATTTAAGCGGAGTGGAAGGCACAGTGCAGTAACAACAAGAACAAAACGGGACCATTATCTGTAGCTCGATGAAACGGTATTATTTTATTTAATTTTGTTATCCCCTTTGTTCAGTTCTTGCTTTTCTTGTTTATATTCAGTATTTCTTTTAGTATGGTTTGCCAAATTATTTAATTGTATTTATTTATTTTATTATTCTGCTGCGAAGTTGTTTATTTTTTGTTTATATATTATTATTATTGCCTTTTGGGGGTGGCGAAATATTTTCGCTCGCTAAATATAGTAGCAACGTAATAAAAATAAATAAATTGATTACTAATTTCGGTAATTTTCTAGCCGTAAATAAATGTTCGCACGGAATTATTACGGAGCCGGAGAGGTGGAATTAAAAACCTGGGCTTTGGTTCGGGAGAAATGCTGGAATTAAATCGATAGATATATGGTCACACTATTGCGGATATGGAGGTGCACTTTGGTTTCTAACTTTATTAGTTAATTGGAATCTAATAAAAAATCATTCAAGAATTATTTTATTTGAGTGGATATATTTTTTTGACCGCTGCTGTATTTGCCCCGATACCGTTTTGGAGACAATGCGTGTGTGTGTTTATATGTTTTTGCATTAACCGTCTGCCAATGCAGAATAGCGAAAATAGCTGGATGAGCGAGACCGCACAATATGTATGTGTGTGTAATTGTGTTGGATACTGCTGTTTATCGTACAGTGGGAACCCAATAGCTGGACTGTAGTTGCAAGGGCGTACAAAAAGTATGGAACCAAAAAATATTTTTATGAGTATGCATATGGGCATGCATTCGATTATGTATACATTATGTCAAGAAAGTGTTTTGACAATGATAAAAAATACACCTTATCATGTTTTTGTGAAAAAAAAGTAAGTTATATGGGCATTTTAATATTATTCAAATTTTATTATGAATATATAGGTATCTTAGAGTTGATTAGTGAAGAAAAAACCAAAATTAATTTAGTTAACATTCTTAAAAAAAATAAAAAAAAATAACATTCATTTTTCATGCAGTCAATAAAGTGTTTTGACAAAAACTTTAAGTCTTCTTATTTTGTAGTTTATGGCATTTTAAGACTTTGTATGGCCACCTTTGGCAGCATAAACATCCTGCAAACGTGTTTTTATCGAATTTATGATCTTTTCCATGTCCAATGTCTCCGGATTCAGCATTCATTCCTCCAATATGGCAGTTTTCATTTAATTTTTGTTTTTAAGGCTTCATTTTGACACTTTTTTCTTTAAAATTGCCCAATTTTCGATTGGGCTTAAGTCTGGACTCTGGGGTGGTGTGTCCGTGACTTTTCCGCAATTGTAGGGTAACCACATTCTCCCTATATTGGCCTTATCTTAGGGTCATTATCTTGAAAATATTTGAATTTTGTATGGTTTCCATTTGCGTATTTATTTTATAATATTACAAAAATTATTTCTTTAACTTTTAATTTTGTATTTTATTACCAATGAAATTTCCAACAAAATGAGGTATCAGTCACTTAAATTGGACAACTAACGGAGATACGCGCTGGTTTGTAAATCTGTGTGCTCCTGCTGTAGTGCTAGCCATGGCGTGCATACAAATTTCCATAGAACCATCGTTTATTAGCCCCTCAGCAATATCGTGACTAACAAACACGTGCGTAGCTCCGTTAGTTGTTGTCCAATTTAAGTGACTGATACCTCATTTTGTTGGAAATTTCATTGGTAATAAAATACAAAATTAAAAGTTAAACAAATCATTTTTGTAATATTATAAAATAAATACGCAAATGGAAACCAAACAAAATTCAAATATTTTCAAGATAATGACCCTAAGATAAGGCCAATATAGGGAGAATGTGGTTACTCCACAATTGCGGAAAAGTCACGGACACACCACCCCAGAGTCCAGACTTAAGCCTAATCGAAAATTGGGCAATTTTAAAGAAAAAAGTGGCAAAATGAAGCTTTAAAAACAAAAATTAAATTAAAACTGCCATATTGGAGGAATGAATGCTGAATCCGGAGACATTGGACAAGGAAAAGATCATAAATTCGATTAAAACACGTTTGCAGGATGTTTATGCTGCCAAAGGTGGCCATACAACGTCTTAAAATGCCATTAACTACAAAATAAGAAGACTTAAAGTTTTTGTCAAAACACTTTATTGACTGCATGAAAAATGAATGTTATTGGTTTTTAATTTTTTTTAAGAATGTTAACTAAATTAATTTTGGTTTTTTCTTCACTAATCAACTCTAAGATACCTATATATTCATAATAAAATTTGAATAATATTAAAATGCCCCTATAACTTACTTTTTTTTTCACAAAAACATGATAAGGTGTATTTTTTATCATTGTCAAAACACTTTCTTGACATATTGTATATGTTGGTACAGTTGAGAGTCGAGAAGTGGACTGTATTTGAATTGACGGAACAGAAAAAAATTATGTGAAGAAAAAGAAAATATGTCATACACAGGACAAAAAAATATCTCGACAGCGGCGGACTGTTCGGCAACCAGGGAAACTCCCGAAACTAGTGCTCAGCGGTTGGCTGATATTAATAATGCCTTTTTTAATTTTCACCACACAATTTCACTTTTAGTCGGCGAATTTTCTCACGGAAGCAGAATTGTACTGAAATATGTGCATAAGTTGGCGCGCGTATGTTCGTGTGTATGTATGCCCATATGCCTTGACCGTTTGCAAGTATGTACAACGGGGAAACGAAAAAGAAGGCAAGGAATATGGCGACGCACACAAACCGGAGACGGATGGAAAATTTGACGAAGAATATAAATTTCTCAACTGCCGTTGTGTCGGAAAAAACTACGACATGAAGTTGACACGAAAAATTACTCTTGCAGCGTGTGAACGAAATTTAATGATCGGACCACTGCTGAAGACCGGCGGCAGGAGGGATATGGAAAAGGCTCGTACTTATCTTTTTAGCGGAAAAACTTCCGGAACTGCTGGCGGAAGGGCAGAAGGATATCCGTATCCGGCTCGAAGGACCAATGTTTGTAGGGGGGCGACCCTGCCACTAAAAAGAGATCCTGAATGTGCACCACAAAGAAATCCCTCGGTGCGTAGCGAAGAAATAACCCGTCGAGGTTAGAAAGAAAAATGATCGGGGCGTCAAGGTAAACTTCAGTGCGTGTGCACGTCAGCTTTATTTCGCTGCATACATGAAACTAAAATTAAGCTTAAGCATAAGACCGCGCTCCCGCCCGCTTTACTCCGCTACAGCAAGAGCGGGAGCTCGGCAACGGCCGACCGCGAAGTTCGGATCCGAACCTGAGGCCCGCGCTCCGGAGCACGGAAGATGCGCGAGAGCGAGCGCGGGAGCGCAAGAGGGGCGAGCGCGAAAAGCTCGGAAAGCTCAGTGAGCGGCGGCGGTACAGTGGGCCGCTGACCTAAACAAAGTTAAATGGATGTATTTCCCTACAGTACTTCGCACTAGTTCGTTGGTAGTAGTACGACTACTTACAAGGGAACTCCGAGTACTTACTTTACTAACCCTAGGCAATGTAATTGTTTATTTCCATTTTTGTATGAAATGTCTGCCTATAGGGTCAATTGCCACCACTTCGTTTACCGTGAACTAGTAATAAGGTACCCATGCTATGGGTGGTGATGTGAGTACCCGTGATAGATGTAAAGATTAGCATGGGGCTCCCATTCTAGGGGTGGTGATATGAGTACCCATGAAAAGGGTAGTTCCATTGTTACACGAAAATTAAATTAGAGAGATTTAAGAACTTAGAAGAATTAGAATTAGAATTTAGAACGTTTTACTTTATTTAACTTTGCATTCATTAAGGGCCGGTTCCTACCCTCTCTGTCAAAATTTTGAGGCCAGATAAAGTTCCGGCTTAGTAAATTTGATTTTCTATCGTACAAATGTGAGAGCTAACTTTAGCCGAGATCCAGACTGACTAAAATATTTTCCGGCCTGGAAAATAAATATTTATTTCCGATTAACGATAACAATAGGAAGGGACGGACGGCTGTTTTGAATGTTTGCGTTTGCTTGAATCTTTTCGGAGATGACAGAAACAGAACTGACACTGACACTCCTCCACCAACTATCCCGCTTTTTGGCACTGCTTTTCTTCTTAAGATGATCGTACTTGTCCCTTAACGTCTTCCATGGCCGTTGTACTCCTGCCTGGGTTGTAAACTTAAGAAGAAAACTTTCCAGGCTTTAACTTTAATTTTTTTTCACGTCACTTTTCCAATTTGTAAATTTTTTTACCCGAGTGACAGTTTAGGGCTTTACACATATTAATAAATAACAGCAAAGTTAACAGAGCTACACGTATGTTATTCTTTCACAGTCAGATAAATTTTTGAAGTACAGGAAATCGAATTGTTATTATCTGGTGACTATCTTTTTTGGAACGGTAGTTGTCAGGCAGTTTAACAGGCAGGGTAGGAAACGGCCCTAAGAATACTCACAACATTCCAAAATACAATTGTTAAGACTCGGACTCGAACTCGGGACAATCAGATTCATAGTCCAGCACACTACCTGTTCACACATGAACACGTTTATATATAAATATATATTTATCTTTATTAAATCTATGCAGCTGTACGCTGCTTAGCGCATGTGCGCATGACTCTAAACATAGCGGCAGGTTGAGCGTAACACAAATAATGTAATGTATACTGAACGCCTGCGTGGGATCTCAGCATATCTTTAAATATAGCGGCCAAATGGTCCCAGCAAAAATTCTTTCACTTGACAATATGTACATGTAATTTGAATCCCTGCGTGAGACCCAATAACTCTGCGTTCACCCCTATCGCACTCAAGAATGTATCCCTTGCTTATGTATAAACAGACCACTCCGTTGATCTAGCGATAAGTCTAAAATAAGATTTCCTGTTAGCTACCTAAGCTAGGATCTATATAAAGCTGAGACCGCTCCTAATAAAATCTGTTTATAATATCAACTCAATAAATGTAAACGTTTGCTTCATTTGCAGCCTCTCTTACACTACCCAAACTCAAATTTACTTTGTGGCTCGGCGTTCGTTTACTATAGGGAGCGTTTCTAGCGGGTAAGAAATGCTTTGGAAAGAGATGGCGCCATCTAGCTGACAGGCCTCGGGGGCCAGATGGGCGCAGCCAAAAAAGAAGATAAATTTACAGGAGCACATTTTAACCTATCAACTAGGTGGTTCGGCGTTCGTTTACCTTAGGGTCCCTCAAGGAAGAACCCATATACTTGGTGGTTCGACTTTCGTATATCATAGGATCAGTAAAAGAAATACCCATGTGGTAGGTGGATCGGCGTTCGTTTACCATAGGGTTCGGCGTTCGTTTACCCTAGGGTCAGTCAAGAAAGTACCCATATAGTAGGTGGTTCAACGTTCGTATACCATAGGGTCAGTCAAGGAAGTACCAATGTGGTAGGTGGTTCGGCGTTCGTTTACCATAGGGTTATACGTGGTTCGGCGATCGTTTACTACAGGGTCAGTCAAGGAAGTATCCTTTTGGTAGGAGGTTCGGAAAAAGTGACAAGATAGTAAAAGGCCTGTAATGCTGCCAGTTCTGTTTCTTAGTTCTGCCGATCAGTGGCGCCTACTGACCCACCTATGGGTCGTTTCTAGCGGGTAGGAAGTGCTTTGGAACGAGATGGCGCCATCTAGCTGTCAAGCCTCGGGAGCCAGATGGGCTTAGACAAAAAGGAAGATATATTTACGGGAGCAAATTTAAACGTATCAACTAGGTGGTTCGCCATTTGTTTACCATAGGGTCAGTCAAGAAAGTACCCATATAGTAGGTGGTTCGGCGTTTGTTTACCTTAGGGTCTGTCAAGGAAGTACCCATGTGGTGGTTCGGCGCTCGTTTACCTAGGGTCAGTCATGAAAGTACCCATATACTAGTTGGTTCAACGTTCGTATACCATAGGATCAGTCAAGGTGGTAGGTGGTTCGGCGTTCGTTTACCATAGGGTTATAGGTGGTTCAGCGTTCGTTTACTACTGTGGGCAAAAAGTAAGGTGAATTTGTTTGTAAGTAAAAATTCTTTATTTATTCTCCTGAATAAATTTCATCCCCATCAAAGTAATCCCCTCCCGATAAAATACACTTATGCCAACGTTTCTTCAAATCCTTGAAACAGGCCAAATAGTCCCTTTCCGGTATAGCCATGAGCGCCCTCGTCGATTCCGCTTTTATCTCTTCAATCAACTCGAAACGCGTTCCCCGGAGTGGTCTCTTGAGTTTTGGGAAAAGCCAGAAGTCACACGGAGCCAAATCAGGAGAATACGGTGGTTGCGGAACGATATGCGTCGAATTCTTGGCGAAATGGTCACGAAGAACGAGTGCAGTGTGCGACGGTGCATTATCGTAAAGCAAAAACCAAGAGTTGTTGGCCCATAATTCTGGTCTTTTTCGACGAATTGCTTCACGCAAACGACGCATAACGCTCAAATAATAATAATAAATAATATTAACAGTTTGGCCAGGTGGAAGGAATTCATAGTGCACCACACCACGAAAATCGAAAAAAACTGTCATCATAATCTTAATTTTTGAACGACTTTGACGTGCTCTCATCAACACGTTCCCGACCATCTTTGAAGTCTTTGTACCACTATAAACATTTTTCTGGGACATGGTAGAATCACCAAAGGCCTTCCGCAACATCCTCTAAGTTTCCGCAGCCGAAATTTCATTCCGCAAACAAAATTTGTTGGCACTTCTCTGCTCAATTAAATCAGACATTGTAAAAATCGACAAATGCACTCTTGATCGTTTGGTAAACACAAGCGTAAATATAGTACTGATACTGACATTGACATGAAATTACCGCCAGAAGTCATCAACAGTCCTGCCAACTCAAAAAAAAAAAAAACTAGTCCGCCATCTTAAGCCCGCGAATTTTAAATTGAAAATTCACCTTACTTTTTGCCCACAGTAGTACTATAGGGTCAGTCAATTAAGTACTGTACACACGAATAGGTAGGTACTTCAGGCAAGGCCAATAGACACCTCCAGTACTGTAGGGAAGTACTGCTCAAATTGCCTGGCTAACCAACACTCCGAGGAAACGTGGCTCAAGGAAAGGTGGCTGCAAGAAGTGTGGAGGAGCCCATCACACACTTCTGCACCTGCACGAGGAGGCATCTCCACCACGATCATCCCGCCAGCAATCGCACGTCCCGTCAGGCATCGGCATCTCCATCACGCTCGTCACGCGCTGTGCATCGACAGTCGGTGCCTCCTCGGCAATCCCCGATGTCGGTCTCGCGGACTCCGTCGCCAACATCGGCATCCAAGACGCCTCTCGACGCGTCCCCTGCTGTCACAGCTTTGCGGCAACTGCCCCCAATCCGAGTCAGGGACGATGAGGTCTGCGCGGCGACCATACGGTCCCGAACGGGCAGCTTTGCCCTCAGTCTCGTCCTGAAGATCGACTCCAGTCTGAAGATCCGGACTCCTATTCGGGCTCTGAGCGACGAGACACGGGCTCAGTTCGATGACATCAGTCTCACTGATGAGTGCTTCCACCGCCCGGCGACCATCTCCCTAGTGTTGGGCTCGGATATATATCCGAAGCTGATCCAACCTGGGTTCCTAAAGCTGCAAGATGGTCTGCCCGTGGCTCAGAGCACCGTGTTCGGATGGATCGTCTCCGGACCATGCACAGAGTCCTAAACGTCGATCAGAGTCGTTGTTTTTGCTCGCGCAAGGGGGGGAGAATGTTCGGGCCAGAAGGGCGCTTAGCGCTGGGAGGCAGTGTGGGAAGCGCTCGCTCCGCTCACCTCTCGCGCTCTTCACTCTCTCTCCCTTCCTTTTTCTCGTAACTTCGGAACTCTTCTAATACGAATACCTACCGCAATTATGTCGCGCCTAGATTTAAGGAATTAGTTCTAATTTACCAGCAGCCAAAGAAGGCCAAATAAATGATTATTTAATTCTTTTTTTTGTGTCCCTTCTGCTGCCCTTCTTCGTGGGACTCCCTCTACGACGTCTATTCAACTCCATCATATTCCAGGAACTACTTTCGCTGGAAAAGAGTTGACTTCCAATCCCTAGTAATACTCTAAATTGGCTGATAATCCGCCCACTCCATTTCATATATATATATGTGTTCAAAAACTATCGCGAATTTTGTGTTTTTTCAAAAATTATTTATTACTAGCGGACCCGGCGAACTTTGTCTCGCCCTAATTCGACGCCATTATATAACCCCAGGGTAATAGTCAAACACTGCATTTCTTTATTTAGTATAGAGCGATATGATATACTATGTTTTTTGTTTTATTTTCCGGCGCAAAAACAAACAATGAAGACGGCTTACCAACACGCGAACATGCAACGTACAGCTGGCCGTGCGAAAAACAGGGAAATTCTAGATTTATCCCGCAGACTTCTAACGATTGGCCTTGCGATTTGTTGATTGTCATCGCAAATGCCAATCGGACGGGGAACTGAATCCTCTTGAATTGGAATGGTAGATCAGTTGGAATAATCGGAATTCGTGGTATAAGGACTACCTCTCTTTTAAATGTTCCCTTGATGATCGTCGCCTGAATCACGTTATTCATCAGTTTCTTGACGGACAACCGCGTACCGTTGCAGAATTTCGGATGATTTAGATTCCGCAGCATTATAATAATTGATCCCACCTTCAGTTGCAAATTATGCGGTGGAGTTTCTGGCACATCTAGCGAGTTCAAAAATTCTGTCGGATAGTTCGTCGCTTCATCCTCGTCGGTCACGCTGTCAACGGATCTGTATGAATGCAGTTCTTCATCGATTTGATTTTGAATAATGTAATTCAAATTATCTACGTCCTTGTTCTTCGCTGCTAGTATTGCCCGTTCACTAATCCAGTCGATATTTTTATAATTTTGCGCAATGTCGGGGAACACTTTGTTAATGAGTTCCTCCTTTGACGATGTGAACACGCAAAAATTTGCCGGAAACGATATTGATCCAGTCGAAACATCAACAGGAATTTCGCCATTGCCAAGTACCAGCAGTTGTCTCGAGAATTCAGCAGCGGACGGGTCATTCTGCAATGTGACTCTCATGTTCGTGGTTAATTTCAGCTTTTTGACATATCTCCACAATGAAGGCATGCATTAACTTCATCGGCAGCCGTAGATTTCGGGATGACAGGAAGCGTTTGACGAAAATCTCCGGACAGCAATATCAAAGACCCACCAAATAGTTTCGAATCACCGCGTAAATCTTTCATCGTTCGGTCAACTGCCTCCAAAGCTCGCTTATGCGCCATCGTGCATTCATCCCAAATGATGATTTTGCATTCTCGCATCAATTTTGCTGTCGCCGAATTCTTGCTTATTGTGCATGTTGGCTTGTCAACCGTGAGAAGATTCATGGGCAGCTTCAAAGCGGAATGTGCAGTTCGACCGCCTTCCAACAACGTGGCAGCAATGCCAGATGATGCAACAGCCAACGCAATTTGAGATCTTGATCGAATCGTTGTCAGAATCAACGAAATGACAAATGTCTTGCCTGTCCCACCAGGAGCATCGAGAAAGTATAAGCCTCCCGATCCATCGTCAACAACCTTCATTATCGAATCGTACACGTTCTTCTGCTCGGCATTCAAAAACGGCACATTGGTTCGGACTCTTTCGGCCAAGTTATCTTGGTTATAGTGTTGCTCCCGTTGAAATTCGCGATTGAAAGCATCGTGCACTGAACGATGTGGCGTTGGCATTCCCAATGTCGACAGTAGACTGCCGCACATAAGCATACACATGTCTTCGATCCGTATTAAAGCTTCGTTGTGCATTTCTCCGTTAATGGCAACAGTGAAATTCATAGTTGTCCTGCGAACGTCTATTAAAATGTCGTCAGCCATATCGTCCTTGTACTTTTCCCACAGTGGTCGGGTTCGACGGATGACATGTGGCTATGATTATTGCAAATAATGCACGAATTTGATTTGATCCAGAAAGAGAAACAGTGGCATCAGCGAGCGTTGAGTCCCAATGTGTGTCGTTTTCAAGCAAATTTAAACGTTGCCAAGCCTCCCGCAATGCACACCATCCACAGTACGCAGGGACTCGAAGAATGTAGGGCCTCTTATGTTAACCAAAAGCAAGCGAATATAAAAGCATTCGTCTTGGCGTGGATGAACTGTGTATATTCGTCCGAGAGCATCAGTCGAATAGATATCAGCGAAACCATCAACAGCATCGCCTCTTTTTCGGCGTTGAAACTTTTTCGATGCAGCGTTCCATGTATAATAGCGTGGCATTTCCGAATAGAGTAAAGTCCTTGCGAACGGATCGCTTTCGCATGTAGAAAAGAAATTTGTCAACGTTGTCGCTGGTGGCCGTTCTGCTCTTTGCGCTGCATTCGCGTCCGTAAAGTAGACACGCTGGCCGTTTTCCAAGTGAACAGATAAGTGTACGACCGTCGGATGACGTTCATGAATCGGAAATTAAAACAGACGCCAAATGGCCTCGTTACAACTTACGTAACGTCCAAGTTGAAATTTCGTCACCTCGTCGTTTGCATTCGGATCAGCACCGGACGTCTGATAAAAACGAATAAGAAACCGAATAATATTGAAACGATTTGTTTTTACTTTGACATATATTTCGATACACTACTCTTTTATATAATTTGATATTTTAATTATTTGTTTTTCACCATTACCCTGGAGGATTTTCTAAAAATTTTATTACGTTCTGACCTTCTCCTGTTAGTTACCTACAACTGAAAAACAATTTGAACCAAATCGGCCCAGCCGTTCTCCAGTAGTTTTTTACGACACATTTTTTGGGCTCCATTTTTATATATATAGATTTATTTTTTATCCCCTTCAAAGTAATCCCCATGATATATTATACACTTGTGCCAACGGTTTTTCCAATCTTCGAAGCACTTCAAAAAATCTTTATTTTTATATTGTTCAGCTCCTCCTTCGATGCCGTCTTTATCTCGTCAAGCGTAGGGTAACGTCGTCCTTTCATGGGCCTCTTAAGTTTAGGGAACAAGAAAAAGTCACAGGGGGCCAGATCTGGGGAATACGGTGTCTGCGACATCATTAGTGTGTTGATTGTGGCCAAAAAGTCGCGCACAAGCAACGATGTGTGAGCAGGGGCGTTATCGTGGGGCAAAAGTCAATTTTTGTTCTTCCACAAATCCGGGCGTTTGTAGCGGATTGCTTCGCGCACCCTGTGGCAAGAAGTCATGATGCACCACGCCCCTGAAATCGAAGAAAACTGTCAACAATACCTTAACATTCGACCGATCCTGGCGCGCTATTTTCGGTCTTGGTTTGTGCGGCAGCTTCCATTGAGATGATTGAGCTTTGGTTTCCACGTCATAACCATAAACCCACGATTCGTGACCAGTTATGACCTTCTGGAGCAAATTTGTGTCGTCGCGGACAGAGTCCAACATCTCATTAGCAATGTTCATGCGAAGCTGTTTTTGTCGCAATTGAGCAATTTTGGTACGAATTTCGCGGCGACCCGTCTCATGCCCAAAACATTGATAAAAATCGAATGGCACGAGTCAATCGATATGTTTAGGTCCTCAGCAACTTCTCTAACGGTGATTCGACGATTGGCCAATACCATTTTCTCCACTTCATTGATTTTTTCGTCTGTTGTTGAAGTGCTCGGGCGTCCGGCACGCTCTTCGTCGTTCACATCTTTTCGGCCTTCTGAGAACATTTTGTACCGATAAACGTTGCTTCGGTCCAAGGTAGCTTCTCCGTATGGCACAGTCAACGTTCGGAATGCATCCGGGCACTTAATTTCGTTTTTCACACAAAATTTGATACAGGTTCTTTAAACCATTTTTTTGAATGGGCAAAAATCGAAGACGATCCAAAACACGTGCAAGCAAAGCAGCTGCCAACAATTAAGTGAACATTCAAAATGGCCGAGCTTGACGGCATAAGTGAATACCAACATAACGCCACAAAAAATTCGAAATTCGAATATACGCAACCCGCGAAAATTCAAAATTCCCGATTCTTTTTG
Source organism: Drosophila rufa (assembly GCA_018153105.1). NCBI lineage: Eukaryota > Metazoa > Arthropoda > Insecta > Diptera > Drosophilidae > Drosophila > Drosophila rufa. Next base: position 327,771 of record JAECXS010000003.1, on the reverse strand, counting down.
AACACACCACAAGCGATCGGTCGATTTATATGGAAATGTAAAATTCTACATGTAAACTGTAAAATTACAAAATTTACAAAATTCGATATTTTTTCAACATTACCAAAATAGATCGATTTTCAATGCAAGTCTACAAGGGTATACAAACTTCGGTTTCCTTGGTTAATATGTATGAACTGAAGTGGGCGAATTATTAGCCAAAATAAGACTGGTTGAGGTTGTCCCAAAAATCCCACGTAGAAAAATAAGTAAATGGTAAAGTAAGTAAAGTAAATGTATTATAATAATTGTCTTATTTTTTTGTGAATTAATTATTTTAATTATTTAGTGTATTTAATATATGCATTTGTATATGAACTATTTTACTTATAAAAAGTAGAAAAAAATTCAAAATAGTTAATATATAAATATATATTTACTAGCAGTCCCATAGCGGCTTCGCCCGCTGTAAAAATAATATACCCTGAGGAAAGTATTATAGCTTTTGTCAGATGTTTATATCCCGAATGATTGACTTAAATCAAATAATCATAAACTATAGCTGGCATATACTTTCACAGTGCGCTTCAAAATTTAATAAAACATTAAAATAAAAAAAAAAATTCCGATCGCTGCAATGCATTTTGAGCAGGTTGTGCACATGTGTGTCCATTAGTTCACTTTTCTGCTGCGCCGTTTCGATCCTTCCGTGTTACTTTTGGTTGGTTTTGGTTTTTTGTCAATTCGTTAATAAACCATATTGATTTGTAGAAAATCTATTGCCATTTGTTTGTTCCGTTCCCCAAAACTGTATCTAACTGATTAATTATACTAATTCCGTGAGGCTCATAAATGTTTAGCCGTTCACAAAAATAATACTTAAAAAAAAGGAAAAACTTTTCATCGCTGGCTGGAGTTGATCCAATAATCTCCCTGTCGCGAGCTAACACGCCAACCTCTAAGCTGTCCGTTTGGGTGACAACGCGTTGTTCCGTCAGAGGCCAAAAATCAAAAAATTTGATGACATATTTTTTAAGCAAAATGTATCAAAATTGTCTCTTAAAAGTCCAAACTTCTCTTTGGCATACCGGATTTTACTAGAAATCTAACGGTACTTTCTAAAAATAGATTTGCAATCGTGAACACGTGTTCATTTTGGCATCGCAGCTGCGCTTTGGAAGTTATTTCTCTCTTTCAATTCGCCCTTTAAAGTGATCAGACGTACGCTGCAGTGCTCCGATTTGAATAATTTAACATGAATTATGAAATTGAAGGTATTTACTTTAAATTGAGATATTAATAATTAACTTTCCTGAAAAAGTTTTTTCGTAAAACTAATTTCATCGAATAACCCTTTTTTGTGTATTTTTTTAAAGTATATTTTATGTTTAGTTAGACTTTTAGTTATGTTCCAAGAAAACCCAGAACTTGGTTTGTATGTTTTTGTGATCGTCTTATTTTAGGTTACTAAATATTTTAAAATTAGCTGCCGAAATTTGCCGATGTGTGTTTTCTACTAATATTACTAAAGCAGTTAAAGGTGAGTCTTTGCTTATTGTGCTGTTGCGCTTTTGCGCTGTTGCTTTGTCTTCGTCTTTAGTGGTTTGTGTTTTTGCAAAAATATTAATTTGTAAATTATTATTTAAATTTTGATTTTGGATTTTGATAGGTGCATCGCAAAAATGTGTTTTTCCACGTCTGCATATTTTTAATATGTGGTGCACAGGTAATGGAACCAACGCCGAAAAAATGAGGAAATTGATTTCCGATGTGCAAGCGGATATTGAAAACAACGGCTACATTATTCCAGAGTTGAGCGAAATATCCAATAAAATTGAGAACCTCTGCAAAACAATTGTAACTTTTTGGAAAAATTACAAACGGACAAAATCTGCAGTTATTAAATATCAATCTGGATGGCTTAATACAAAAGAATCAATTTCAATAAAACGCCCCTATTGCAAATCAAATCAAATAGAGGAAAGTGCTCATCGGGGCCGTCCTAAACTTGAATTTGAGGAGGCTTCAGAGAGAACAAAGCGACGACGTGTAGGTCAGCTCATTAAAATAGATGAATCCGCTGTTTCTTCTCTACGTAATGATGATCGAAATCAAAATTTCCTGCCGGCAGATCCCATGGAAGTTATTTCGCTTTTAATGGAGACCTCCATGACGAAGCACCAATATTTGCTGATAAGAAACTTTGTAAATAGCAAAATATCCTTTGAATTTTTTCCCAGTTACCAAAGATTACTAAGTCTCAAAAAAATAAGATACCCTGATGGTATTTATATAGACGAATCTCGTGCGGAAGTCGAACTACAAAGCTTACTAGACAATACGGCATCTAGTATAATAGAGCTTCAAAACAACATCATTTAAACTATGCCTGAAAATATAGTTACGAATTTAACTTTAATTGGAAAATGGGGCTTCGATGGAAGTACAGGGCATAGCGAGTATAAGCAAAAGTTTTCAAACGGTGATTTGGACGACAAAAGCTTATTTGTAACATCCTATGTACCTCTCCAACTGGTTACTCAAATAGATATCACAATAATTTGGAAAAACCCCCGGCCATCATCGACTCGTTACTGTCGACCAATAAGATTTCAATTTAAGAAAGAGACCGCGAAAGTGTCGAAAGACGAAGCAGAATATTTTGACGCAAAAACTAAACAATTAAAGCCAAAAGAATTAAGCGTCTCTAATAAAAAAGTTGTTATTACCCATAGCTTGCATCTTACAATGGTTGATGGAAAGGTGTGCAACGCAATCAGCGAATCATCCTCGGCAACGTGTTATATATGTGGAGCAAAGCCAACAGAAATGAACAATATACAAAAATGTTTGAGTAAAGAAGTTCGCCCAAGATTTTACGAATTTGGCTTATCTCCACTACATTCTTATATACGCTTCTTTGAATATTTTTTACATATTTCATATAAGCTTGGAGTCAAAATGTGGCAAGTACGCGATGAAGAAAAGAAGATGCAAGTATTGAACAGGAAGAAACACATTCAGGAGGAATTTCGCGAAAAAATGGGAATACTAGTGGACAAACCTAGAGATGGAGGTAGAGGATCTTCAAACGACGGAAATATCGCAAGGAAATTCTTTTGTAATGCAGATTTGAGCTCCGAAATAACAGGAATCGATGCATCTTTGATTCACAGATGTGCAACATTATTGCAAGCCATGGCATCGGGATTCAAAATTAATGTGGAGAAATTTGAAAATTACGGGCTGGATACAGCCAAATATCTTATAGCTGCATATCCATGGTACTATTTACCGGCTACCGTCCATAAGGTCTTAATTCATGGTTCAGCTGTAATAGAGTATGCATTAGTGTCGATAGGAGAGCTTTCAGAGGAAGCAGCAGAGTCCAATAACAAGGAACTAAAAAAATGTAGACTTCAACACAGTCGGAAAGTATCTCGTACTTTAACAAACACAGATGTCATGAACTATTTATTATTGCGTTCAGATCCATTTTTAACAGGACAGAGACAACTTCCTAAAACAGATAGGTCGAGTTTGCTTACATCTGTCTACGAATTACTTGATGATGCTTTATAATTTTTGTTTCATTTATATTTTGTTTGTTGATTTTTATTTTAGTTTTTTAAGAATATGTATAACTACGAAAAATATCTTCCATAGCAAAATCGTAATAAATTAGATTAAACAAATATGTTTTTATAATTCGGTATCGATTGTTCCTATGGGAGCTATAGGATATAGCCGATCGCTAAGTCCGATTTTTGTTGCTATATGTTTAGACAAATTTGCTAAATTATTGTTATAAATTTCAGCACGTTATGACCATTATTAGTATTTTTGGCCGCTCTTCCATACAAGCGGATCCACTGTGCAACGGCTGGTTTAAGCTGCTTTAAAAGTACTTTGAAATGCGAATTTGGGAAAATGCGAACTGATTGCGGCCGGCATGTTGAGAACTTTAAGTGAAACTTGCACCAACCTTCCGAGCTCAAAACAAAACGGCTGGTCAAAGCTGCATTAAGAGTACTTTGAAATGCAAATTTTGATCTAGCCATGTCCGTCTGTCCGTCCGTGTGAAACAATAGATCTCAGAGACTATAAGAGCTAGTGTTACCAATTTTGGTGACAAATTGGAATCTGTTGCACGCAAATCAAGTTTGTTTTAAAATTTGGTCACACAGACTTCCGCCTCCGAAAATCATTCAAAATGTTATATAAGCTTTAGCCGTGATTTCCGGCTTAAAGTAAATAGATAAAATAAATGAGTAGGCATTCTCGGACTTGTTCTACAAATTTGAGTCAAATCGGATGATAAACATGGAAGCTATTAAACAATAAAGTTTCTGTGTATCTTCTTCTTCTTATTGAGAGAGAGAGATGTTCCTAGCAACATTTGTTTATTTGGGTGTTGGTCAACATGTTCCTAGCAACATTTATCTGTTTTGGGTGTTGCTCTGTTGAGCAACATTTGTCCTCATTTGTCAACATTTTTGTTTTACATGTTTATGTGCTATTTAATTTCACCCACAATGCTTTGAATACCGGGTATCTCACAGTCGGTCACACTCGACTTTCCTACTTGTTTTTTTTTTCAGAGCTAAATAATATATATATATATATAAATAAATAAATTCAAACGATTCTCACGCCAGACAATCTTGGGTCATGATAGGTTTCTGAATCGACATTTTTTTCATTCCGACATTCTAGTCCGAGTACAAAAAATTCCAACTGGTTCCGTTTCCACAATTCGTATCAATTTATTCCTGAATTTAATCGGAACACAGACGTTGCCTAAAATTTTACTCGTGGTGCTTGTGGCATTCGCTGTCTGGTATTCCGAGGTATTCAAAGGCTGCCACTGCCATTTCAAGGGCAAAAAGAGACGAGTCCGTCAATACTATCCCTGATCCCTCGTCAAGGCTAACTCGGTCTGTGTCCAAAATGGCTCAAACTGAGGTAGACATTGCCCTCAAAAAGTTTATTGCCACAACAGACCGGATAAGTCAATTTGAAGCGGATATCCATACTCCGGGCGCCCCTGAATCTGAACGGTTTTCCCCTGGCATGTGCCAATGCCATCGGAACCAAATTCGGGCCCTGTGGGAAAAGGTGGAAAAGAGCTATAAAATCTGCACTGATCATCTTGCCGTGTCCGCCGATAGCACGGCCACTTCGACAGTGCTTGAATCCAAGTACAGTTACTGTTACTCCGTCTATTCAAGGTGTGTTGTCCAGCTTCAGGATATAATAAACAAGGCCGCTTCCCAGTCCATTCAGGCTCCCGTCAGTGTTCCCACACTCCCGTCTACGGGTTGTTATTTGCCACCAGTAGACACCGAAGTGTTCGCTGTTGATTATCTTCGGTGGCCCACCTTCAGAGACCTTTTCACCGCGATATACATCCACAACTCGCGTCTCACACCGGTGGAGAAGTGGTTCCACCTGTTATCCAAGACAAGTGGCCCCGCTGACCAATGAAGCGTTTATTTCCGCGTGGCGAAGCCTCACCGACCGCTTCGAGAATCGGCGGCTATTGGTCAATAGCCAGTTGAAAATTCTCTTCAACATTCAGGCTGTCCCCCAAGAGTCCGGAGCCGCTCTGAAAGAGCTGCAAGGCACAATCAAAAGTTGCCTGACAGCCTAAGAGATGTCCGCTATTCAAGTCGAGACTTGGGATTGTCTCCTGGTGTATATGGTTTCCTTAAAGCTTCCCAAAATTACACTTTCAATGTGGGAGCAATCCATTCACAACAAGGCTGAAATTCCAACCTGGAATGAGTTAGACTCGTTTTTGACAGAGCGTCATCGTACTCTGGAGGCTATCGACGACATCAGGCCTAGCAGTTCGGGGCTAGTTCTGTCAAGGTCGACATCGGCGAGCGCCCCAGCGCGTCGTCTCAATTCCAGATTCCAAGAGGGTGCGATCTCTGTTCCAGGGAGAACCATCCGGTTCGCTTATGCCCGCGCTTTCTTGAAATGGATGTCAGTGGTTTGTGTTTTTGCAAAAATATTAATTTGTAAATTATTATTTAAATTTTGATTTTGGATTTTGATAGGTGCATCGCAAAAATGTGTTTTTCCACGTCTGCATATTTTTAATATGTGGTGCACAGGTAATGGAACCAACGCCGAAAAAATGAGGAAATTGATTTCCGATGTGCAAGCGGATATTGAAAACAACGGCTACATTATTCCAGAGTTGAGCGAAATATCCAATAAAATTGAGAACCTCTGCAAAACAATTGTAACTTTTTGGAAAAATTACAAACGGACAAAATCTGCAGTTATTAAATATCAATCTGGATGGCTTAATACAAAAGAATCAATTTCAATAAAACGCCCCTATTGCAAATCAAATCAAATAGAGGAAAGTGCTCATCGGGGCCGTCCTAAACTTGAATTTGAGGAGGCTTCAGAGAGAACAAAGCGACGACGTGTAGGTCAGCTCATTAAAATAGATGAATCCGCTGTTTCTTCTCTACGTAATGATGATCGAAATCAAAATTTCCTGCCGGCAGATCCCATGGAAGTTATTTCGCTTTTAATGGAGACCTCCATGACGAAGCACCAATATTTGCTGATAAGAAACTTTGTAAATAGCAAAATATCCTTTGAATTTTTTCCCAGTTACCAAAGATTACTAAGTCTCAAAAAAATAAGATACCCTGATGGTATTTATATAGACGAATCTCGTGCGGAAGTCGAACTACAAAGCTTACTAGACAATACGGCATCTAGTATAATAGAGCTTCAAAACAACATCATTTAAACTATGCCTGAAAATATAGTTACGAATTTAACTTTAATTGGAAAATGGGGCTTCGATGGAAGTACAGGGCATAGCGAGTATAAGCAAAAGTTTTCAAACGGTGATTTGGACGACAAAAGCTTATTTGTAACATCCTATGTACCTCTCCAACTGGTTACTCAAATAGATAACACAATAATTTGGAAAAACCCCCGGCCATCATCGACTCGTTACTGTCGACCAATAAGATTTCAATTTAAGAAAGAGACCGCGAAAGTGTCGAAAGACGAAGCAGAATATTTTGACGCAAAAACTAAACAATTAAAGCCAAAAGAATTAAGCGTCTCTAATAAAAAAGTTGTTATTACCCATAGCTTGCATCTTACAATGGTTGATGGAAAGGTGTGCAACGCAATCAGCGAATCATCCTCGGCAACGTGTTATATATGTGGAGCAAAGCCAACAGAAATGAACAATATACAAAAATGTTTGAGTAAAGAAGTTCGCCCAAGATTTTACGAATTTGGCTTATCTCCACTACATTCTTATATACGCTTCTTTGAATATTTTTTACATATTTCATATAAGCTTGGAGTCAAAATGTGGCAAGTACGCGATGAAGAAAAGAAGATGCAAGTATTGAACAGGAAGAAACACATTCAGGAGGAATTTCGCGAAAAAATGGGAATACTAGTGGACAAACCTAGAGATGGAGGTAGAGGATCTTCAAACGACGGAAATATCGCAAGGAAATTCTTTTGTAATGCAGATTTGAGCTCCGAAATAACAGGAATCGATGCATCTTTGATTCACAGATGTGCAACATTATTGCAAGCCATGGCATCGGGATTCAAAATTAATGTGGAGAAATTTGAAAATTACGCGCTGGATACAGCCAAATATCTTATAGCTGCATATCCATGGTACTATTTACCGGCTACCGTCCATAAGGTCTTAATTCATGGTTCAGCTGTAATAGAGTATGCATTAGTGTCGATAGGAGAGCTTTCAGAGGAAGCAGCAGAGTCCAATAACAAGGAACTAAAAAAATGTAGACTTCAACACAGTCGGAAAGTATCTCGTACTTTAACAAACACAGATGTCATGAACTATTTATTATTGCGTTCAGATCCATTTTTAACAGGACAGAGACAACTTCCTAAAACAGATAGGTCGAGTTTGCTTACATCTGTCTACGAATTACTTGATGATGCTTTATAATTTTTGTTTCATTTATATTTTGTTTGTTGATTTTTATTTTAGTTTTTTAAGAATATGTATAACTACGAAAAATATCTTCCATAGCAAAATCGTAATAAATTAGATTAAACAAATATGTTTTTATAATTCGGTATCGATTGTTCCTATGGGAGCTATAGGATATAGCCGATCGCTAAGTCCGATTTTTGTTGCTATATGTTTAGACAAATTTGCTAAATTATTGTTATAAATTTCAGCACGTTATGACCATTATTAGTATTTTTGGCCGCTCTTCCATACAAGCGGATCCACTGTGCAACGGCTGGTTTAAGCTGCTTTAAAAGTACTTTGAAATGCGAATTTGGGAAAATGCGAACTGATTGCGGCCGGCATGTTGAGAACTTTAAGTGAAACTTGCACCAACCTTCCGAGCTCAAAACAAAACGGCTGGTCAAAGCTGCATTAAGAGTACTTTGAAATGCAAATTTTGATCTAGCCATGTCCGTCTGTCCGTCCGTGTGAAACAATAGATCTCAGAGACTATAAGAGCTAGTGTTACCAATTTTGGTGACAAATTGGAATCTGTTGCACGCAAATCAAGTTTGTTTTAAAATTTGGTCACACAGACTTCCGCCTCCGAAAATCATTCAAAATGTTATATAAGCTTTAGCCGTGATTTCCGGCTTAAAGTAAATAGATAAAATAAATGAGTAGGCATTCTCGGACTTGTTCTACAAATTTGAGTCAAATCGGATGATAAACATGGAAGCTATTAAACAATAAAGTTTCTGTGTATCTTCTTCTTCTTATTGAGAGAGAGAGATGTTCCTAGCAACATTTGTTTATTTGGGTGTTGGTCAACATGTTCCTAGCAACATTTATCTGTTTTGGGTGTTGCTCTGTTGAGCAACATTTGTCCTCATTTGTCAACATTTTTGTTTTCCATGTTTATGTGCTATTTAATTTCACCCACAATGCTTTGAATACCGGGTATCTCACAGTCGGTCACACTCGACTTTCCTACTTGTTTTTTTTTTCAGAGCTAAATAATATATATATATATATAAATAAATAAATTCAAACGATTCTCACGCCAGACAATCTTGGGTCATGATAGGTTTCTGAATCGACATTTTTTTCATTCCGACATTCTAGTCCGAGTACAAAAAATTCCAACTGGTTCCGTTTCCACAATTCGTATCAATTTATTCCTGAATTTAATCGGAACACAGACGTTGCCTAAAATTTTACTCGTGGTGCTTGTGGCATTCGCTGTCTGGTATTCCGAGGTATTCAAAGGCTGCCACTGCCATTTCAAGGGCAAAAAGAGACGAGTCCGTCAATACTATCCCTGATCCCTCGTCAAGGCTAACTCGGTCTGTGTCCAAAATGGCTCAAACTGAGGTAGACATTGCCCTCAAAAAGTTTATTGCCACAACAGACCGGATAAGTCAATTTGAAGCGGATATCCATACTCCGGGCGCCCCTGAATCTGAACGGTTTTCCCCTGGCATGTGCCAATGCCATCGGAACCAAATTCGGGCCCTGTGGGAAAAGGTGGAAAAGAGCTATAAAATCTGCACTGATCATCTTGCCGTGTCCGCCGATAGCACGGCCACTTCGACAGTGCTTGAATCCAAGTACAGTTACTGTTACTCCGTCTATTCAAGGTGTGTTGTCCAGCTTCAGGATATAATAAACAAGGCCGCTTCCCAGTCCATTCAGGCTCCCGTCAGTGTTCCCACACTCCCGTCTACGGGTTGTTATTTGCCACCAGTAGACACCGAAGTGTTCGCTGTTGATTATCTTCGGTGGCCCACCTTCAGAGACCTTTTCACCGCGATATACATCCACAACTCGCGTCTCACACCGGTGGAGAAGTGGTTCCACCTGTTATCCAAGACAAGTGGCCCCGCTGACCAATGAAGCGTTTATTTCCGCGTGGCGAAGCCTCACCGACCGCTTCGAGAATCGGCGGCTATTGGTCAATAGCCAGTTGAAAATTCTCTTCAACATTCAGGCTGTCCCCCAAGAGTCCGGAGCCGCTCTGAAAGAGCTGCAAGGCACAATCAAAAGTTGCCTGACAGCCTAAGAGATGTCCGCTATTCAAGTCGAGACTTGGGATTGTCTCCTGGTGTATATGGTTTCCTTAAAGCTTCCCAAAATTACACTTTCAATGTGGGAGCAATCCATTCACAACAAGGCTGAAATTCCAACCTGGAATGAGTTAGACTCGTTTTTGACAGAGCGTCATCGTACTCTGGAGGCTATCGACGACATCAGGCCTAGCAGTTCGGGGCTAGTTCTGTCAAGGTCGACATCGGCGAGCGCCCCAGCGCGTCGTCTCAATTCCAGATTCCAAGAGGGTGCGATCTCTGTTCCAGGGAGAACCATCCGGTTCGCTTATGCCCGCGCTTTCTTGAAATGGATGTCAATGGTCCCCCCGACTACATTAAAAGAAAGCAGCTTTGCCTGAACTGTTTCGCCCGAGGGCACCAGCAACGTGATTGCACTAGTGCCCATAGCTGCTTCACATGCCACAGCCGCCATTACACCCTCCTGCACCGCGGTAATCTATTCGCGGCCGCTCCAAGTCCGTCAGCGCCAGCCAGGCAGCCAGCCAACCAGCGTCTACTCCAAGAGGCACGGCAGCCTCAGAGGATCACTCCGATGTGCAAGTGTGTTTCGCTTCCGGTTCACGAGCCGTCCTACTGGGCACAGCCCTCATTAACATTTGCCATCTAGGGTGCAATTTCCAGGCACGAGCCTAGATCGACTCTGGTTCCGAGGCCACCTTTATTACGGAGAGGCTTTTCAACCTAGTCAAACTTCCATTCAAGACTATCCAGGCTCAAGTCTCTGGCCTTATTCAAACCGTTGCCGCTCAGTCCACGAAACTTTGCCATTTTTCTATTCGATCGCCTTCCAGACCCGGGCTACAGTTAGAAACTGCTGCTTACGTTCTTCCGCAGTTGGCCGGGAATCTGCCATCGTATCCAGTCCCACGAGATCTTCTTAAGGGACTTCCTGACATACCCCTTGCGGACCTTAAGTTCTTTGAGAGTTCCCAAATCGATGTGTTGATATGAGCCGACATCCTCCTCGACAACTCCAAGGCTAACATTTGCGGTTCTCTTCTTGGCCAGGAAACCATTTTTGGATGGGTATTGACAGGCCCCATATCTACAGCGGCCCCTCGAAGCGTGTCCGTCTTCTCTACGCGAGTTACCTGCGGCCTCGACGACTCGTTAGACCAGCTCCTTACCAAATTCTGGGAGGTGGAGGAAGTGCCCACCCAAATCGTCGCCGAGGCTGATTCTGTCTGTGAACACAATTTTGTCCAAACTACAAGAAGAGACACGTTTGGAATATACGTTGTGACTCTCCCCTTGCGCGACCCCGAGCAGAGTGGTTCCGAGCTCGCATCTTAACGATCCTTCGCTCTGGCTCAGTTCCTGCGTAACGAGCAGCGGCTGAATAGGGATCCTCCCCTAAAGGCCCGGTATGACGCTGTGATCCAAGAGTATCTCGATTTAGGTCACATGGCCGAGGTTTCTTCGACGAGCAGTTGCGCAACGTACTACCTTCCACATCATGCCGTTCTTAAGCCCGAAAGCACAACCACTAAAGTGCGGGTGGTTTTCAACGCTTCTAGCCCTTCCTCAAACGGTACCAGTCTGAATGACATACTGTACGCGGGCCCGGCCTTACAGTCCGACCTCACGATTCAAATCCTAAAGTGGCGATACTTTAGGTTCGTTTTCAACGCCGACATCGAGAAGATGTATCGGCAAATTTGGGAAGACTCCAAGTATAACCCGTTCCAGCGTATCTTGTTTCGCAATTCCAATGGGGAAATCCGCGACTACGAATTGAAGACCGTCACCTTCGGAGTCAATTGTGCCCCGTTCCTCGCGATCCGTGTCTTGCAAAAGCTTGCGGACGACGAAGAGTGGAGGTATCCGCAGGCGAGTCGGATTATGCGACAGTATATGTACGTCGATGACATGCTCGCGGGGGCGGACTCCAAAACCGAAGCTCAGGTGGCTATCCGCGAGCTCCAGGGGGCCCTGGGCTTGGCCGGTTTTCCACTTAGGAAATGGACATCCAATAGTAAAGCGATATTGGCCCACATTCCAAGTGACCACCACCTTCGACGCAGATAGCATAGCTAAAACTCTCGGTGTGCGGTGGAAAGCGACGTCGGATGAGTTTTTTGTTCATTCCGCCCGAATTGACCTTGGGTGTGTCGTTCACGAAGCGTCAGGTCCTATCCCGAATTGCCAAACTATTTGATCCAGCGGGCTGGCTTGCCCCCTTCATTGTCCGGGCGAAGATTTTCATGCAGGACATTGGCTCGAAAATCTAGGATGGGACGATGACCTTCCTCGAGATTTTTGCCAAAGATCGGTTGACTTCCTGGAAAATTACTCCGCTCTCGATCAGATTCCCCGATGGGTTGCTTTCCGACCACAGCTGAAAATCGAGCATCATGGGTTCTGCGACGCCTCGCAGAAGGCGTACGGCGCCGCCATTTACGTCCGAATTGAGGCGGGGTCCACGGTAGTGGTGAACTTGCTAACGGCAAAGACACGGGTGGCCCCAGTAAAAACGGTGTCGCTCCCGCCCTTTTATTGTCCGAGATGGCCAACTTCATTTTTCCGAAGATGCCCGGGCCGGCGTCCGCCCTGCACTGTTGGACTGACTCGACGATTGTTCTCGCCTGGTTGCGTAAGCCGGCGTGTCACTGGACAACGTTCGTGGTCAATCGTGTGACCAAGATCACCCACTGTACCGAGGTGGCGAATTGGGCACATGTCCGCTCCGAGCATAACCCGGCAGATCTCGCTAGCCGGGGGGAAGCGCTTCAAGACCTCGCGGAGAGCCAGCTGTGGTGGCATAGTCTTGCCTGGCTGCAAAGGCCTTGATGCGAGTGGCCCCTTCAAGGCTATGACTCCCCTGTGACTGAACTCGAGAAGCGAGCAGTCAAGGTTCATATTGAGCGTTTTTCCACGCTAGACAAAGCGTTGCGAGTCCTCGCTTACGTTCATCGCTTCATCCAGCGCTCGCGAAAGCTCATGTCTGCGGTTGAGGATCACTTGACAGCTCCTGAAATTGCGTCGGCCGCGCGCCTCCTGATTTCTTTCACGCAACGTAGGCACTTCGTCCTTGAGATTGGCTGCTTAAGCCAAAAGCGGCCTGTGCCGGCATCCGTCTTGTTCAAAACCTGAACCCGTTCCTTGATTCCCAAGGGCTCATGAGAGCATGCGGCCGGGTCACGGCCTTCGAACTTCTCCAATATGACGAACGGCATCCTGTCATCCTTCCATACGACTGCCATCTGTCTCCACTCCTCGTCAATTTTACGCATCGCATAACGCTGCCCGGCGGTAATCAGCTGATGATCCGTCTGATCAGTTCAAAGTTCTGGATCCCGAGGGTGATTAATTTGGTCAAGTCCGCCATATCCTCGTGCAAGGTATGCGTCATCCACAAAAAGAAGTTGCAAACGCAGCCCATGGGAGACCTACCCAAAGAAGGGACGTCCTTTTCGCGTCTTTTCACTTATACCGGTGTGGACTATGCCGGCCCCTTCGACATCAAAAACTACACGAGACGAGCCTGTCTCATTACCAAGGGGTATGTATTGGTGTTCTTGTGCTTCTCCACTAAAGCCATCCATCTAGAGCCTACGTCCGACCTTACGAGTGAGAATTTCACGCCGCTTTTCCTCGATTCGTGTCCCGAAGAGGATGCTCCCGTCAGGTTCAGTCGGACAACGGGAAGACCTTTATGGGTGCAGCTGCCCTACTCTCCCGAGATTTTCTTCACGCTGTCAAGGAGGCTGTGACGGGTGCCTGTAGTCACCAGTAGCTGCTCTGGCAATTCATTCCTCCGGGAGCACCCCACATGGGAGGCTTGTGGGAAGCAGGCGTTAAGAGCTTTAAGACCCTCTTTTATAAGTCTACGGCCACGCGAAAATATACGTTTGAAGAGCTGTCCACGCTTCTGGCTAGGATCGAAGCGTGCCTGAATTCGCGTCCGCTCGCGCCAATGTCCGCCAATCAGATCACCCACGATGTCTCCACGTCCACGCAGCGCCAGCGCCTTGGAAAGCAGATGTTCTCGATGTACGCAATCGTACCGTTGCCGAGTCTGCAGCGGGATCCACGCGCTTCGGAAATGTCGGCGGTTCCTTCGTCTGAGCGCCGAGAAGAGGCTCCGGGCTGTCCTTGCCAACCGGTACTGCCCCAGATGTTTGGCCCACGAGCACTCCGACGGATCGTGTCGGCGGGGTGATCACGGCAAAAGGTGCGGCCAGGATCACCACACGCTCTTTCACCTCTACGAACCGGCGATGCCTTCCCGCCAGTCCCGTCCGGCGGCACGTCAGTCGCGGAGCACTGCTACCGCTCCACGGAACTCTTCTGCCGCTCCTCTGGCCTCGTCCTCCACCCCGCGGCACTCTTCAGCCGCTGTTCAGCAAGTTTCCGCCACTCGTCAGGGTACCACGCAGACCCCGGTCGCCGCTCCGTCCATATCGTCCCTCTTGCAGCGGCACAGTGTCAACCTCCTTCCGACTGATTTGGTGCGGTTAGATACCGGGACTCGAGTCTTTGACACGGTAGCGCTCATCGATCCTTGTACTCCTATGAACTGCATTGATGCGTCGCTAGCGGCGAGTTTCCGCTTGCCGACGACCAACGTTGGAGGCGAACAGATTTGTTCGGGCATCGTGGGCTCTAAGAGGGACAGCGCTGTCCGGCTCGACGTCGTCTTCAAGATAGAGCCTCACGTGCGCATCCGCACGCCAATCCGGGAGCTGAGCGATGCGGTGCGGACCCCCTTTCGGGATATTACGCTGGCTGACGAGCGCTTCTACCTCACCGCGATCATCTCCATAGTCTTGGGCGCGGAAATGTATCCGAGCATGATGCAGTCGGGCTTCTTCAAAATCCAGAATGGCCTACCAGTGGCCCAGAACACCGTGTTTGGATGGGTCGTGTCCGGACCCTGCCACGAGCCGTAAGAAGAACGACTTTGTTGCAACCCGAGTGATTGCAAGGGGGGGGCGGAATGTTTAGGTCAGCGGCCCACTGTACCGCCGCCACTCACTGAGCTTTTCGCGCTCGTCCCTCTTGCGCTCCCGCGCTCGCTCTCGCGCATTTTCCGTGCTCCGGAGCGCGGGCCTCAGGTTCGGATCCGAACTTCGCGGTCGGCCGTTGCCGAGCTCCCGCTCTCGCTGTAGCGGAGTAAAGCGTGCGGGAGCGCGGTCTTATGCTTAAGCTTAGTTTTAGTTTCATGTATGCAGCGAAATAAAGCTGACGCGCACACGCACTGAAGTTTTTAGTGGCAGGATCGCCCCCCTACAAACAAACTTAAACATATTAACTTGCAGAAGCTATGTCAACAAAAATAAAAAAAATGTAATTGCCTTGTAAAATAGAAGAGCTGAAACGATTCGTCCTTCAAAAATAAAAAGTTAAATAAAGTGAAAAGTTCTGAAAAACTTTCTTAAATCTCCCTAAAAGGAGCTCAGCTCTCATTTAAGCACCCTTTCCAGTGTACCCATATTACTACCCCCAGTATGGGTACCCAATGCACCACCCTTAGCATAGGTTCCTAACCCTTTGGGAGGAAAAGGGTTAATACGGTGCAAACCGGGCCATGAGTTTCGGGTATATAAAGTTGTCGGGTTCGGGAATGAGACACACATCTTCTAAAGTATTTTGACCCGCTTAGTCAAAATCAAAGGTTAGTTTTGAGGACATGTACGAACTAGTGCGCAGTACTGTAGGGTTGTTAATAAGCACTGCTCGGAGAAGCTTCTCGCAACTCAGCCTCATGAACCGCTTGCATTTCCGAAGGGGAATTTGTACCTCGGGAACGTCTGCTATCCAAAGCTCGAGCGGAACGTGGACGCGGAACCATGTTGTAAGAGTTAATCTGCGGGAATAAGAAGGTATACAAATAACTTAGTAGGAACTCAGCAAGCGAATATAAAACTACTCCTTGGAACCGGAGGAATCCGTTATCTCAGTAGGAAGGAGGATCACTTTATATACTTGGTGTTTGATTGTCCCGCGAGAAGTACGGGTTTCGACAACTCGAACTCGGCTATCGACTCCTGGAAAAACAGATTCTGCCGAGCCGCTAGTCGTTCGATGGCAAATTATCTTCCTTGACGACCACCATTTCGTCGATGTGCAGATTTCGAGTCGGAAATAGCAATTTGTTGCGCTTGTAGAGTTCTTTAAGATACTCTTCTTTCCATCGTGCATTAAACTGCTGATGTAGAGCCTTTCCATTTTGCCTTCGATTTATAATTGACTTGGCTTCGCCTTTTATTTCGGGCTCAGTCGTGGAAGCAACGGCCCGCCAATAAGAAAATGGCCTGGCGTGAGTGCGAACAATATTTGTGAGAAACGGTGAACTTATAAAAAAGCGTTTTGAAACTTTTAACACTCGCTTTCCACAGACCTCCCATTTGCGGAGCACCTGGTGGGATAAACCGTCACACTAGTCGCTGATGGCTATATGCATTAGTCACGGACTCCTTCATGGCTTGCAAGAGTTGCTGCACCCATAAAGGTTTTGCCATTATCCGAAAGGACCCGCTGAGGACACCCGCGCTAAGCTACAAAGGCCGCGAGGAATTTCTCGGTTGTGAGATCGGAGGAGTGTTCCAAATGGATAGCATTCGTAGAGAAACACACAAACTTATCCCTTCGTAACATATCCCGTGTACGTGAACGCCCTTGAGAACGAAACTCGGTCTGTCGGAAGATCGCCTATGAGCTGCATCTGTTGTTTCTTCTTGTGAATCGTGCAGATCTTACACGAATTCACCACAGCTATCACCAGATTCTTGATTTTAGGAATCCACTACTTGGATCGGATTAGGCGCACTAATTGGTTGCCGTCATGAAGAGTGATCAGGTGGGAAAATTGGATGAAAAGGCGACCACATGCCCTTAATAGGCCATGTTGGTCCAGAAAAGAAACAAGTTCAGGATAGGACTTGAAACTGGTAGGGGCTGGTAGAGCGTATGCTCTACTCTGCGAAATTGAGATTAGACCTCATTCTGCATCGCGTATTTCATCGCTTATGGGACGTGAATCGGCCGGGAACGGGCTCTTGCGGCAGCGCTTTAGAAACCGTAGCATATACGCCAGGATGCGCAATTCTTTATCTAGCTTTAAAAAACGGTCTAGAAAGTCGTTAAAGGGCGTTTGAGTAAAATGAACCTTTACTGCACACTGCTCTTGGTCGGTTGTTGGATGAGAGTCGCTTTGCGCGGCCATAGATCTCGTGGTCCTTGTAGCCACTCGGTCCTTGCCACCAAAGTTGACTGTAAGCTAGCTCTTGCAAAGATACGCCTCGGCACGAACATGTGCCCAATTGTCGACAGATGTTGCGAGAGTTATCTTGGCCACTCTGTTGGTCACAAAATTGGTCCATTGGCAAGCTGACTTCTTTAACCAAGCCAGACGGCAACGCACAGCGACTCGCAACCCAACTCTTGCAATAAAATCTCCTGCATAAAGATTTTGGAACGGATGATAAACGGCGCATGCCATCTGGTAGGATCAAACAATTTGGCGATTTGGGAATGTTCGAGTCCTATCTCTGGCGGGACAACATCGAATTCGTCGAAGATAGCCCTCCATCGAATATCGAGCGTTTTCGCCGTGCTTTCGGCATCGATGCGGACATTTGAGCTTCTTGTACGGAGTTGGCCCCTGCAAGACGTACATCGACGTACATATGGCTGGCTTTTGGAAATCGCCCTTGTACATCCTCTGCCAGCTATTGTCGGACTCGAATTGCGGAAATCTCGGATCTCTCCTTCTTTGTTTCGGAACAGAATTCTTTGAAAGGGCGTATGTTCTGAATCGACCCATATCTGGCGATACATTTTTGTAATGTCCGCACAGAAAACGTATTGGAAATACCGCCTCTTCAGGATCTGAATCGTCAGGTCGGATTGTAGGACTGAACCAGCATGAAGAATATCGTTTACGCTGGTCCCATTTGCTGAAGGGCTTGAAGCGTTGAAAACAACGCGAAGCTTCGTGGTAGTGCTTTCGAGTTTAATCACAGCGTGACGTTGAAGGTAATAATTTGAAGAATTGTGAGTCGAAGCAACTTCTTTCATATGACCCAGATCCAGATACTCCTGAATCACGCTATCATATTGCTCTTTTAAGGGAAAGTCTCTTTTTAAACGATTCTCGTTTCTGAGCTAAAGCAATGGACCTAGAATATCCTAAATTGGATCCAAAGAGGTTGGTGTCGCATAACGGTAGCATTACAACATACTTTCCGCTTGCGTTTTCTTTGTGGTCTGGACGAAATTGGAATCCGACTCTTTTACCAGCTTGGCTAGTAGATTCTCCACCTCCCAGATAGCTTGTTTGACTGGGGCCGACTTATCTCCCGTGGTACGCTACTAAAAATCAAACAGATGGTCTACACCCCGGAAAAAAGTGATCTTAGTACGGTTACACTTAAGTTTTAGCGATTTTAATTAAATAAATGCACAAAAAAAAGCTAAAAGCTGGATGACAAAAAACACACCAAAATGACCAAAAATAGATATGATTACCTATTGAAGCCTGGTTGAGTTTATTTGGAGAGATTGATAATTTATTGTTTGTAATCGACTTGTATTTTAAAAAAAAGCTAGAAAATGTATTAAAAAAAACGCAAAAAAAAAATAGCTGAAAAATGAATAACTAGCTATTGATTTCTGTTTGTTGTTGTTCGCTAAGATTTTTTATATTTAATTTGGAATTAATTTTGAAATTATTTGCACCGAAGGAAATTTTATTATCGACACGGTATTCTTAAGTTTAATGTGGTTCTTCAATCTATGTGTGCGGGTGTTTCTGCACCGGCCGTGTGCAATTACTGCAGCTAGCGAAGGGAACAAAGAGGAAACGACGCTAGGCGCCGTCTTTGCCGCTTCGGACTTATGTGTATGTTTGTATGTTGGATTGCAAATATGTAAATGCCTTTATGTTTGTATGTACGTATGTTGCTTCGTGCAGAATAGCGCCAAGTTTGTTGAATAAGTAAAAACAAACTATTTGCTGGAAGTTGGAGTTGAATTGATTATGTCAATTTGTATGTAAAATATTTGTATGTAAAATATTTGTATGTAAACTATTTAAATATATTTGTTGGTATGTTTGTTGTGTATCGTATTTGTTGTTGATTTAACAAAGTGATGTATGTTTTGGATAAATTATTTAAATAAATTGTATATATTTGTGTTTGTATATATTTACAATCATCAACGGTTTTATCAAAAAAACTTCGTTGTTGTTGATGAATCATCGATGAAATTCCATACAAAGTGTTGATGAAATTAACATGGGCATGTCCTAGGCTCTCATCAGTGACAAATTCATCAATGAATCATCGATGATTCATCATCCTTTCATCAACATTTCATCGATGATTCATCAACAATTTCACCAACATTTCATCAACACTTCATCAACATTTCATCGATGATTCATCAACATAATTCTTGAAGTGAGAAATTGGGCGAAAGAGAATTGAGAGCGAGAGAGTCGATTTTGACACGATTGAGGAGAGCGTCAGTTCGGCCGAAGACGAAGTCGGCGCGTTGATGAAACGTTGATGACAACTGGTACTGCAGGGTATATTTTTATGTAAATTGTTTGTTGGTATATATATTTACATGAGTCGATCTTCGCCCGAATAAAAAATCAGGAGATTTTTTATTTACTGGTTATTCTATATTAGAATGCTGGAAAAAGACTGACTGTTTGTTACAGAATTGGTTAGCATGAAACCTCGGTTTGCGTCTTAGAATTTACAGTTAGTGCATTAGGTGACGCAATCGCATTTGGATGATGTGATCGTCACTTTTTTGTTTATGTTTACATATCTCGGTCTTATTCGATTTTGCGAATATATTGGATTTTCAACTTTTTATGGAATTACGTCATTGTTGACGTCCGGACTTAATCAATTTTCTTTATTTGTTTGCATTGCGGGATCTCAAGCTTCTGTATCGTTTTTTAATCAAAGCCGAAATTGGCGATTCTGTTTGTTTGTGAATGGTTTCGTTCTTTGAACTGGTGGACGTTGAGAAGTCGCAGTGCAGATATGTAACTCCCCCTTCACTTAGACAAAATCATATGGTTATTTATGTGATTTTGGGGTATAGTTTTGGTATTTCTTGTAACTCTTGTGAGTTTTGTAACTCTTGTGTTTCGATTGTTGGGTCGTCACCTTTTGTGTTATTGTATTTAATAATTATTCTTTTAGGTATTTCTTTAAATTTATAAAGTAGGTACAGTGATATACAGTGCTGAACTTAAGTGTTGGCACAGTTGCAAATGTCAACTTTAAACGTTAGTCCCAGGCGAATGCAGCAATTAAATGATTCAATTTTTTTGTATATAGTTGAATTAAACATTTGTGTATTCAATGGCACTATTTTTTAATACTTTTTGTTAACGACCTTAAAACTATTTAAACTTAAACAAAAAATGAACGTATTTCGTGAAACAAAAGTCTTGGCACAGTTGCCTTACCTATTTGAATTTTTCTTATTTTAAGCCTAATATGGGACTTTTTTTTAAGGAATTTGATAACGGAACTCACCCTTAACCATATGGCGTCCAAAAGTTTAAGAAAAATAAACATTTTTAAAGTTATTTTGACTTTTGTCTGCATTTAAGCATATGCACACAGAAATCAACGTATTTCAGCGAAAAAAAGTCCCTGACAAGTATAATGAAGGATAAATCTCATTACAAAATAGCCCAGTTTATAAAATCTTATCATTTTTAGGCTGTAAATAAGGTCAACGGAAGCGAAAAAAAAGCAAAAACCCTATATAAATTAGTTACATTTTTGGAGTTACGTACCTATTTTTAAGTTTAAAATATTAACAAAAAATATTTCTTTAACTTTTAATTTTGTATTTTATTACCAATGAAATTTCCAACAAAATGAGGTATCAGTCACTTAAATTGGACAAAGGACAACAAAGATAAGTGCTATGTGCTTTGTGATATGTGCTACCGCTTCAGTGCTAACCATAGCGTGCATACAAATTTCTATAGAATCGTCATTTATTAGCCACATGGCAATGTCTTCACTAAGCGACCAGTGGGTATCTATGCTAATTTTTGTCCAATTGAGATGAGTGATATCTCATTTTGTTGGAAATTTCATTGGTAATAAAATACAAAATTAAAAGTTAAAGAAATATTTTTTGTTAATATTTTAAACTTAAAAATAGGTACGTAACTCCAAAAATGTAACTAATTTATATAGGGTTTTTGCTTTTTTTTCGCTTCCGTTGACCTTATTTACAGCCTAAAAATGATAAGATTTTATAAACTGGGCTATTTTGTAATGAGATTTATCCTTCATTATACTTGTCAGGGACTTTTTTTCGCTGAAATACGTTGATTTCTGTGTGCATATGCTTAAATGCAGACAAAAGTCAAAATAACTTTAAAAATGTTTATTTTTCTTAAACTTTTGGACGCCATATGGTTAAGGGTGAGTTCCGTTATCAAATTCCTTAAAAAAATTCCCATATTAGGCTTAAAATAAGAAAAATTCAAATAAATAAGGCAACTGTGCCAAGACTTTTGTTTCACGAAATACGTTCATTTTTTGTTTAAGTTTAAATAGTTTTAAGGTAGTTAAAAAAAAGTATTAAAAAATAGTGCCAATGAATACACAAATGTTTAATTCAACTCTATACAAAAAAATTGAATCATTTAATTGCTGCATTCGCCTGGGACCAACGTTTAAAGTTGACATTTGCAACTGTGCCAACACTTAAGTTCAGCACTGTACCTAATATTAAGAGACCCAGTGTTACAATTACAATTATTTTGTAAATCTGGTTTTCTTTATTGTCAAAAAAAATATTTCTTTTGCTTCTATGTATGATTCTGGGTCTAATTTGGTGACATTATTTCTTGTGTATATGGTTTGTGTGTAGTCAGAATTATAATTGCTTATGGATAAATCGTTAATTGCAATTGAGCAATTGTGTATTTTGATCATATTGTTTCCTTCAATTACAATTTCATTTTTAATACAATTTTGATTTAGTATAGTTTTTGACAAATTCCATGTAACTATGATATTTGGTTCGACATAATTAATTTAATTAATTAATTTAGTTAATAGCGTTTTTGTGTACCTGCAACTAGTATCTGTTTGATTAACAATACCTAATAGACATGTGTTGGTAAGAGGTTTTCTTGTTTCTTTGTTATACAGACTGTTTCTGTATACGTAATATTTGTTTTGGGTGTTATCTTGTAATAATTTATTATCTTCATCTGGATAAGGTAATATTTTGTATACGGGAAGTTTCTTTATTTCTCTGGGTATGTGGGATATAATTAAAATTTAGTTTGAATCTGACCTAAGCCAAGTTGAGGTTTTTATGTTCAGAAGTATCTCAGAGTTAATGTTTGTCAAGTAGTCGTGTTTTAATAACTTTGGATTGAATATTCCTAATCTTGCTAACTGCATTCCCATTTCCAGGTCTTCAATGTATTCTGCGAAATGTTCTAAATTAAAAACCAATAATTCAAGAATTTTTTCGTTTTCGTTGTATTCGAGATGCTTGTTTATTATATCGATGCCTTTGTTAACTGTATCGATTATATTATTTAGTTCATTTACCTGTGCACTGTTTTGAGCTATTACATTGATTTTTTCTTCTAATTCTTCTTTATCATTATTATCTAATGTTCCAAAAAGATATTTGTAAGCTGTTCCTACAAAATTAGCTAATCCTCTTTTGTTTCTCCTAACAATTTGTAACCCATTCATTTCTCTTTGTAGTTTTTCCGTTAAATATTTAATCTGCATTATTTCCTTAAATCCAAACGCTTGTTATAGCAAGTTTTTGTAAGTTTCTTCCGTTTTTGTAATATTAATTGTGAGGCAATGGTATTCAAAACTATCTGGAATATTGATTGTGTCGGTCATAAATAACAAATAGCCATTGTACGATTTTATAGGGTTAATTTCTATAAATTGGTTGTTACCCATTGGCATCATTATTAGTAACGTTGATGTCAGAAAGATGAAAGTCAAAGCGCTGGGTCTTGATCTGGGTCCTCCTGCAAATATTTACTTTTATTAACTTTCTTTTGTCTCTGGAAGTTTGTTCTGTAATGTTTTATTTTTCGACCTCTGTTAGTTTCATTATCATTATCTATTTGTTCTATATTTCCTGTCTTTTTATAAGGATTGTGTAATTTCCCGTGAATTATGGGAGTCTTTCTAAATTTGGTATTTACCTCAAAATGTTGTCTTTTTTTATTAAGTTGTTATATTTTAGCTTCTTTTATAATTTGGTTATTATATGCAGGGGTACCTGCATAAATAAAAATATCAGCTGGTGTTCTACCTGTTGCATTGTGTTTTATTTTATGATTGTAGTATTACTTCCATTTTCATAAGTTTATTTTCCGTATTGTCGCTGGTCTCGATTACACGTATTTTTTCGTTAATTGTTTTGTGTAATCTTTCTACATCTGATACTCCATTTTTACTTGTTGTTATCTGAATATTTACGTTTTCTGTGTCCAACCAATTTTTTAGCGCTATACTCATAAAAGCACTATCCCTATCTGTTTTCAAGGTTCTGGGTTTTCCCATTGAATTAAATATTCGTAAAAGTCCTTTTTTAACTTCCATCCAGTCCTTTCCGTTTCAATCGCGCTTCCAAATTTTGAGTATAAATCAATACAAGTTAGGTAATTTTGATTTTTGATCGTGTAAATATCTGCGACGTAAATTTCCCTACAAAATTCTGTTTCTGGAGTTGTCTTTAATAAAAGCGATGTTTTTCTATGTTCGGTTTTTGCTTGGTTACAAACATTACACTCATTAATTAAATTCTGAATTAAATTCTGGTAGTCGGGATAATAATAGGTTTCTTTAAAGAGCCTTACCATTTTTTCAATTCCTGGGTGCAATAGTTTTTCGTGGTTGCTAACAATAATTTCTTTAAATTCAGCGTAAGTTTTTATGTCCTGTAATTTAATTACTGCTCTTACAATTTTTGTAGTAGAGTTCAAGACCTGTTTAAAAGCTTGTTGAATGATTTCAAAATCAGAGTCGTGTTCGATGTAAAGTGCACTTGACTTGGTACAAAAGTGTTTTATTAATATTTGCTTAGCTTTTTCGATGTTTAATTCATGAAACATTATTTTAATCTTGACTTTCTTAAAATAATTTTCACTTTCTTCACCTTCTGTATTGCTTCGAATCATTTCTACCTGTCTTGCGAAATGATTGATTGGTTTTTCAGTAATTGTTATTAGATTTTCATTATCTTCTTCAGCGCTATGTGCTGTTGCTTTGTTACTGCCATTGTAAACTTCGTTAATTTTGATTCTTGACAATGCATCGGCTACGTGATTTTGCCTTCCTTTTAAATATTTTATTTCGAAGTCATATTCGCCTAACTTTTTCTTCCATCTTTGAAGTTTCATATTAGGTTCTTTGATATTGTTTAGCCAGACTAACGGCTTATGGTCACTTAAATCTTCTTCCGAATAAATAGGGTCTTAAGGTACTATAGTTTTCTTCATGTGCATTTAGAGTCCTACTAATGTAACTGATTGGTTTGTTATCCTGAGAAAGAACTCCTCCTAATGCAAAATTGCTAGCATCAGTAGTTAATTGAAACTTTTTTTCAAAATCTGGACAAATCAGTATGGGATCGTTTATGATAAGTTGTTTTAATTTATTGAATGCTGCAATAAATGTATCATCTTTGAATGTCACTTTAGAACCAGCTTTCAAACATTTAGTTAAGGGCTTTGAAATGTCTGCGAAGTTTGGAATGAATTTTCTGTAATAACCGCAAAGACCAAGAAATGATTTTTTTCTTTTTTTAGTTTTGGGAATTGGAAATTTATTGATTGCCTTGACCTTTTCTGGATTTGGCATTACACCGTTTGGTCCAACTATGTGTCCCAAAAATTCTGTTTCTTTTTTCAAAAATTCACATTTGTCTAGTTGTAATTTTAGATTAGCGTTTTTAAGTTTTTCAAAAACAATTTTTAATGAATTAAGGTGTTCGTCAAGAGACGTAGAAAAAACAATAATATCGTCCAAGTATACAAGGCAATGCTTGTTTATTAATTCACGAAGGACATTGTTCATGCATCTCTGAAAAGTTGCAGGTGCATTTTTTAATCCAAATGGCATTCGTGTGTACTCGTAGTGTCCGTACTTTGTGGAAAACGCTGTTTTGTTAATGGAATTTTGGTCCATTTCGATCTGGTGGAAACCTTTAGTCAAATCAATGGTGGTAAAATATTGACAGCGTCCTAGCTTGCCTAGTATTTCGTCCATATTGGGAATGGGAAATTTATCACTAATAGTGATCTCATTTAAGCCCCTATAGTCTACTACAAGCCTAAATTTTTGTTTACCTGAAGCATCTTCCTTTTTTGGTACTATCCACAATGGACTGCAATAAGGTGATTGGCTGTGTCTAATTATTCCTTGCTTTAACATATCCTGTATTTGATACTCAACTTCTTTTTCAAATGAAAAAGGATACCCATAGGGTTTTTTATAAATTTTCATGATGAGTTTTTATTTCATGCTTAACAACATTTGTAAAGGTCAAATTTTCACCATCACGATATTGAATGCATTTATATTGGTTAATTAATTTTAATAATTTAACTTTTTCTTCTTCATTTAAGTGTTCTAAACGATAATTTTTTCCCTCTGCTAATTCATTTTGAACAGCATAATTTATTTCATCAGTATAATTTTTTGATTTTAGCAATGCCTCAAAGTCATTTATTTGTGTTAGATTTTTCAAACTAATGTTTTTGTGTAAAAAAATGCGCCCACTAATAGTAGTGCGATTATTTAAATAATCAATATTTGCCTGGTTTGCCTCTAGTAACTTTCGTCCTAGTAGTATGTCATAATTGGAAGAAAAGTCGTGAATATAAAATATTTGTCATAGTGCGTATAATTGTCGGATCTTTATGTATGCTCCCGTTAAGAATATTCTTTTTCATTAAGTTAATTGATTAACCGGTATCGACGAGGCAACGATATTTTTGATTATTTATTATTATTTCTATGTATGTAATTGGTCCGAGGCTTGCATTGGAAAATTTTCATTTTCATCATAAATATCTTCTTCTTTGTACTCTTTATTTTGTTGATAATTTTCGTCTACTTGCATTCTTGATTGTCCACTATTACTTTTTTTGACTCTCTTTTGGGGTTGGTTTGGTACTGAGCCCGATCGTCCACTTGACTGTTGGCTTTGATTCATTGTATTATTTTGCTGTCCCTGAATTAAATTTCTTCGAAACTCTTGGTAACTTCCCCTATTTTGGTCAAAAATATTATTTCTGTTATTCGATTGGAACCTATAATTTTGTGGAGCCATTCTTTGGGGTTGATTGGGGTGTGGTTGAATTGAAAGAGCTGGGCCAGGATTAAATTGCTGGGTGTTGTACAAATTAGTGTAAGGGTAAGGGTTACGTGTATAATTAGTTTGTTGTTGCTTTTGAATTTTATTAAGATTGTTATTATAATTTTTTAAATTTTCATTTTCTTCGTATAGTCCTTCTTGCTGAGCCGCTTGTTTTAGTTAAAGTACTGTTGAAATATCGCTTCTCGCTAATGTCATAAAAATTCTGTCAGGTAATTTTCGTTGTATTAGGTTTTTTGTAGTCCTAAACATTGCTTCTGTGTACAATAATAATTCATTTTGATTTCCTTCAAGTTCTAATTTGTTGCTTATAACTAACTGTTTAAGCTCGATCTCATTAAAAAATTTTCTTGGGTTACCTTGAAAATTAGTATTGTATAATCGCCTTAATAGTTCCTCCACAGGGGTTTGCGTTTTGTACTCGTCGATTAGGGCTGCTCTAAGAGCTGGCCAATTGTTGACTTGTAGAACTTGCAGAATCCTCTGAGCATCACCGGTGATTTGAAGTTCAATTGCTCCAAATATAACGCTTGTCTGTCGATCATTGGTTGTAGGATACAGACCCAAAAGGTAGTTAACTCTTCTGACAAACGTTCCTAGGGTAGATGGATCTCCTTCAAACATTGGAATATTCCGGATCTGGGCCAAAAGCTGATTTAAGTTTTGCTCCGTCAATGGGTTGGGTGCCACACCAATTTGTGGTTGCCCTTGAGCTGGTGGTTGTACTTGAGCTGGTGGTTGTTGGGCCATTTTACTGCGTTTAATTAAATTTCACTCAACTTAATCACTGACCGAATTGGATTTATTCAGTAGTCGATTGAAATTTAATTTATTATTATATTTTTTTTCGTGCCTTTAATTTGCACTTAGGTTCTTTTGCGGATCTCTTTGTTGCACTTCCGAGCTAGTCGATTAAATTGCTTACTTGTGGGCAATTCCACGCGCTGATCTGGATATCCTAGTAGTTTAGAAATATCCTTTTAATTGATCAGTAAGCTCCCGACTTCGTTATTTTTCGCAAGGATATTTTTCAAAGAGATCCTACCGACTGCGCCATTTACATGAGTCGTTCTTCGCCCGAATAAAAAATCAGGAGATTTTTTATTTACTGGTTATTCTTTATTAGAATGCTGAAAAAAGACTGACTGTCTGTTACAGTATTGGTTAGCATGAAACCTCGGTTTGCGTCTTAGAATTTACAGTTAGTGCATTAGGTGACGCAATCGCATTTGGATGATGTGATCGTCACTTTTTTGTTTATGTTTACATATCTCGGTCTTATTAGATTTTGCGAACATATTGGATTTTCAACTTTTTATGGAATTACGTCATTGTTGACGTCCGGACTTAATCAATTTTCTTTATTTGTTTGCATTGCGGAATCTCAAGCTTCTGTATCGTTTTTTAATCAAAGCCGAAATTGGCGATTCTGTTTGTTTGTGAATGGTTTCGTTCTTTGAACTGGTGGACGTTGAGAAGTCGCAGTGCAGATATGTCACTATATATATATGTGTGAAATAAATATCCCAGTCGGACCTTGTAGAACGGGTTATTCAGCAGAACGCATCTACAACGGTTCTATATGCCGCCAACTCTAGCTCAAAAATGGCTAGAACTATGATATAATGCATATTAGATGTATGCAATAACAAGTGTTCTTTTGTTGGTATATTAGAAGCGAAGAAATGAGTTTTAAAATAAATATTATGTGCAACTTTCGCTTCTCTAAGAACGCATAAATATACGTTATTTTGGAAGTAAATTACCCGAGCGCTTCCCGAACGGTCGGCTTTTTTTTTATATCTTCGGGTCCGTGCAATCGTCGCTTCTCTTAGAACGCATAAAAATGCATAAACCAGCATTTATTGTTGTTTTTTATTCTCTGTCTCTTTCATATGCAAACGTCGCAAATGCAAGTGCAAACGTCGCTTCTATTAGAACTCATAAATATGCCTTATGTTGGAAACCAACATTTGTTTTTTTTTTTCTCTTCATATAAGTGCAATCGTCGCTTCTCTTAAAACGCATAAATATGTATTCTATCGGAAACCAACGTTTATTGTTGGTTGCTGTTCTATTTTTCGTTCATATCACTGCGATCGTCGCTTCTATTAGAACGTAAAAATATGCATTATTTCGGAAACCAGCATTTGAAACGAAAATAAGAGAATAAAAAAGGAAAGAAACGCACAAACAAATAAGAAGAAAAGAGAATGAATTTTTCGTTTTCTTTGTTACTTGCTTCAGTTGTATTAAGAAATTTGCTTGACGCAGATGTGAAATTCATCTTAATAAGTATGCAAGGTAAGAAAAACATATCTATCATTACATAGTGAATTCATTTGAGTTTCAGATATATTAACAAAATAAGGTAATGAATTGCCGTAATAAAATAAATAATATATTACTTTTATTTCAGATCTGGTATGTACTATATACGTAAATATATGAAATATAATATTTATGATTTCAGATTTGATTTATTTATAGGTCATAATATTATAACATTTTTATTTCAGATAATATTTGCGTTTTACGGTGAGTGTTTATAATATTACTTTCCCATTTATTATTTTTATAACGTTATATAATTATTGTATTAAAAAACATTATTATTATTTTCAATATAATTGCAGGATTTCTTCACCAACCACATACAAGATTTTACTGTACAATTAAATTAACCTTCATATATTATATGTACATTTCAAAATGAATAAAATACATGTTTTTAAATATATTTTTATTGTTGTTTTAATAGTTATTAATGCATTCTCACCGAACGGTTTTTTATGTATGCTAAAGATGTGTTCTTAATTGCTTCCTTCATAACAGTTCTATAACTGTTATAAATGGGTTATTTTAGCGGAGAGATACAATCTTACAGAACCGTTATTGATGTATGCTGCAGATGGGTTATATAACGCTTCTTTTAGAAACTAAAGTTGGAAGCGAAACCCGAAGATTGCCGATGTGTAATATACGTTATTTATATGTTGTAAAGGTGTTTTCCAACCGGGGTGAGTTCAGCGGTTGGCCAGTACCTCCACAAAAAAATTTGTAATATTTCAGTGGACCGTGTGTGCGAGTAATGCGTGTAGGAATGCCTATTCGTTAGGAAACGAGGGATTTAGTGATTAGGAGAGGCCTAGGCGACTGGACAAAGCAATATGGGTCCACTCTAACCGATCTTATAATCTTGGGGTCGACGCTAGCCAGATACTTGTTAACGATAATCCTCCGAAGACCTCGCGAACAGAATCGCCCCTACGAAAAGGTATATCCTGCCTCCAATGAATTTGATATGGTGACTACTTTAGACTACGATTAATGTTCAACTAGGACAAAAACGGGTGGACCCAGAAATTTGACCTTAAACTACAGTTAATACTTAACTATTGCAAAGACGGGAGGACCCAGAAATTTGCGTTTTAAACTACGGTTAATATTTAACTATTGCAAAGACGGGAGAACCCAGAAATTTGCGTTTTAAACTACGGTTAATATTTAACTATTGCAAAGGCGGGAGAACCCAGAAATTTGCGTAAGCTACGGTTATTACTCGACTACTGCAAAATTAATCTACGGTTTGCGTTTGGGCTACGGTTACTACGGCAGCCGCCGACCCTTGAATTATTTTCCGTTAAATTATTCACACGTGGGTTCGATTTTTTGTCAATGTACATTTCCCATTTTTATTCACTCTCTTTCTTTTCTTCATCCGACCTCGTTTTGTTTTAATTTTTATTTGTACACTTTTTCATTTTTAATCTTTGACTGCACCAGTTATTTTCTATCTCGCTTACCCGCTATTCTCGTTTATTATTTTTATTCTTTATTATTTATTTATTATTTATTTTATTTATCCTGCTTTCTTACTTTTCTCTTTATTATATTTTATTTCACAGTTTTTCATTTTTTATTAAGTTTTCTCGTGCACGTGGTTTTCTCCATTTTTTTTCTCTCCTTTTATCCCGGCTCGGCGTCACTTGCAAAACCACGTCTAATCATTTTTGCTGCTCCTCGACAAGTGCCCCTGCTTCTATTTCTCACCCTCTTCGTTTGCCCTCCTCTGCCGCCTTTTCGAACTTCCAATAACTTTCGGCCGGCAGCGAGAGAGCGCCGCGCTTTACTCCCTTGACGTGTGACTGCAGCCACATGATCCCGTCCCCTCTTTCCCTTCTTATTTCCAGCCGCTCTTTTCGGAACCACGCTTGCATATTTCGTTCGACTCGTCGTTTGACTCGCGGCAGCGCTGTCGGCGTCGGGATCGCGGCTTATCATGTACTTGTAGAGATTTTCGGCCGTGGCCGTGACCACGAAAATATTCTCTTTCGGGTCCCTTTCGGTTGACTCGCGGCAGCGCTGTTGGTAGCGCGGCCGGCAGCGGGCTCTCTGGCTTATTAGGCACTTGCAGAAATTTGCTGCTGCGGCCGTGAAGCTCGGGCGCGTCCTCTCTCGTTCTCTCGGGCGCAGCTCAGCCAGTGTCGAGATCGCCACGTATACGGAGTTTTGCGGGACCTGCTGCCTTCTCTTTCTCCCTCTCAATATCACCCTTCTGATACTACACTGCAAACTATCTTCTCCCTAACTCTGACTTATATTTACTTCAGTGACTTAAAACTATTTAGCAAACTAGATCCCTTCGTGGGCGAACTTATGCCTAATACTAATTAACCATAAAGATTTCCCCTTCGTGGGGTTACTTGTCATTGTGACGGCTCCTTAGAGGCCGTCACACCCCCCTTACTTCGAGGGGCGAAGCGTTACGCTGATGGTCGTCTGCCCTCCGTGGTCGAGAAGATCGTTTATCTTAACCGTTACCCTATATTCTGACTACCCTACCTACTGGTGCAGCTTACAATCTGTGACTTAGGTCTAATTACCATATTTCTTATCGTTTACGTTATTCGGCCATACTTTACGTTTCCCTTTCTGCTCCACTGATCTGGCCCTCTTCTCGGAACTCTCTTAGTTCGGCGATGTTGGCGACTCTCCGCTCACGCTCACCTGTCTTCTGGACCCGGACGATGTTAGGCGTGATGAACTTCAGCACCCTGTACGGCCGTCAACTTCGCCGCGAATCTCTCGGCGCCTTTTGGGAGTTGGTGCCCTCTGTGGACAACGATGCGGGTCACCCGATGCCCGCCGGGTCTTCCTTCCTTTCCTGGGGGTCTCGCTCCTTACCGCGGGCACGAAACCAAGCGGGTAGTTCTCCTCCGGGCGGGGGGACGATCTCGCACACCCTCTGTGTCAGCCAATATCCGCCTGGGCCAGTGGCGCGCCGATATTCTTCTATCTCCGCTACAAAGTGAGCCGTCCAGCATCGGTCTTCCTCTTCCTCCTCCTCCTCGTCTGACGTATCTCTCTCCCGTCTCTGTACGACCCCTGCTACCTGTCCTCGATATATTCCTCTCCCACGTCGCGGGTCTCGGGGTCTTTCTGGGCACGGCGTGGGTCTGCTTCCACTGGGACCGAAAACATCCCTGGGCTGATATGCCGACGTCGCTGGGTGGGGGGACTGGTCGTCGCGTCCCCTGTGGTCTGATCGGCGATCCTCGGTGTAGCCGGCGTAGCGGGGGGATGGTGGCCCCTCAGTGTCGCCGGTGTACTCTGCCATGTCTTTTCCTAGTTCTGCTCGCCCTGACGTTGACGCCTGGAACATTTCCAGCTCGGTCGATTTTTCTCCTGTTTTGGGGCTGACGTTCTCTTGCTCTTCGTTATTTCCGTTGGATGCGATGGGGGTCCTGATAACCTCGACTCGCACGTTCATCCTCACTCCTTGTATTCCCTGTCAGTGTCCTGGCTTCTTGCTCGTTCTTTGCCTGTGTCCTTGTCTCTTGCTCGTTCCTTGCCTGTGTCCTTGCTTCTTGCTTGTTCCTTGCCTGTGTCCTTGCTTCTTGCTCGTTCCTTGCCTGTGTCCTTGCTTCTTGCTCGTTCCTTGCCTGTGTCCTTGCTTCTTGCTTGTTCCTTGCCTGTGTCCTTGCTTCTTGCTCGTTCCTTGCCTTGTCTCCTTCTAGTTCCTGCTGCTCTTCGATTCTGGCCGCTCCGCGACACCCTGCTGACTGTACTTCCTCGGTTCGGTTTGCTCGGAGGTGAAGATGTGCCCGCCCACATCGTATGGTGGTCCCGATGGCACACAAGAAATCGAGTCCTAAAATGACCTTATCTAGCATGGAATCCATCACCAAGAGGGCTACTTCCACGGTCTGTCCTCCTAACGTTAGGTTGGTGACCACCATCTTCGTTTTGTCGACGCCGGTGCCATCAGCTAGTCTTATGCTGGTGCGTACGTCCCTTATTGTCGCTGATGCATCTAGCCGCCGAAGGAGATTTTCGTTGACGAAACTCCTCGTAGCCCCGCTATCAACTGTAGCTAAGACTGGAAAATCAGCGAGGCGTATCTCTGCCACGATCTTCCCGCCATCCTCGCGTAAGGGTGCGTTGCATTCCGGATCTCTATTACGTTCGTCCCCGACTATTCCAGATTCGGTCGGGGACGTTGTTCGTTTCCCGCCCCCGGTCGTCTGCAACAATCGATTGTACGGACTCCTTCTCTTCGGCAATCCCAACACACAAGGCGTCGAGGGCCTTGACAATCTCTAGCGAAATGACCGTCTGCTCCGCAGTTGTAACACACTCGCCTGATTGGCTGTGACTGTGGCGCCTCCTGACTCATCATTCGGTTCGAGATCTCTCCTATCCCCTGGTTAGAGGGTCGTGGTCGAGAAAGAACAGGGGGATTACCCCGGAATGGGTTCCTTTCCTGTGTTGGGGTCAGCTGGCCTTGTGACGTTATCCGATCCTTGAGGTCGTCCCATGCTTCTGAACGTGGAATCCCGGGCCAGTAGACGAGCGCGATCGCGATACTGTATACTCTCGAATTCTACTGCGAATTGCGAGAGTTGCCCCAGCGTCGAGAATTCGCTACGTTTCACATACATCTGGTATGCGGGTAGGGAGTTCTCGTAGATCCTATCTAATTCCGCTGACTGGCTATATGCAGCGTGCCGCATGAGGGTACGTATGTCGATAACATAGTCCTTGAAATGCTCCCCATCCCGCTGATAACGTGATCTTATGTCATCCTCTAGGCGTCTAAAATAATGGGGGGGCAAGAAAAAGTCTAAGAATTCTCGTCGGAATTCGAGCCATCTCGATGCCCGATCCGTGAGCGTTTCGGTCATGACTCTCGGCAGGTGAGATAGTGGGAGGGCGTAGGACGTAGCCCTTTCTTCTAACTCTTCCAAGAAACTTGGTCGGTATGACCGTTGAACTTCAGCCCCCATTTCCGTACTTGCTCCGCTGCGGCAACAGAGCAGAAGGACGACTATAATTGATCCCATAGGGTACGTATTCCGCGTGATGTGAGTCCGTGTTTTTATTGTGACGGACGTCAGCTCGTGTTTCGTCGACTGGGCTCCCTGGCCTGTGCGTATAGTATCCTGGTACCTGTAGATGAGTGTCCCCCGTGTCTAGCTCTCTCGGCCGCGGAAGATTAGAACCTCCGGCTGTGAACGTGGCCTCTAACTCGACCAGTCGGATCTTCTGTGCCTGTGTTAGTTCCTCTGCCCTGACTACTTCTGCGAAGCGTTTCCTCATCTCATCCACCTTCCCGGTGTTATCAAACCCGAACTCTGAGGCCAATGCTAAAAGTTCGTCTTTCCTAAGTGCGTAAATCCAGCGCACGCCGATTCTACCGTCGGTCGGCTCCATAGCGGATTTCTTTTCCTGTTCGTTGTCTGTCATCATGGACTTTTACTGGGGTTTGCTCTGTCCCCTTTCCTAACCCGCGTTTTCTTGTTTCCTAATTGAAATTTGGCTTGATTACGCTCTGCGGGGCTTTAATCCGCCTGTTGTTATCGACTCTGATCCTTACGGATCAAACACACACGGGTCCCTGTTCGGGCGCCATCTGTAAAGGTGTTTTCCAGCCGGGGTGAGTTCAGCGGTTGGCCAGTACCTCCACAAAAAAATGTGTAATATTTCAGTGGACCGTGTGTGCGAGTAATGCGTGTTGGAATGCCTATTCGTTAGGAAACGAGGGATTTAGTGATTAGGAGAGGCCTAGGCGACTGGACAAAGCAATATGGGTCCACTCTAACCGATCTTATAATCTTGGGGTCGACGCTAGCCAGATACTTGTTAACGATAATCCTCCGAAGACCTCGCGAACAGAATCGCCCCTACGAAAAGGTATATCCTGCCTCCAATGAATTTGATATGGTGACTACGTTAGACTACGATTAATGTTCAACTAGGACAAAAACGGGTGGACCCAGAAATTTGACCTTAAACTACAGTTAATACTTAACTATTGCAAAGACGGGAGGACCCAGAAATTTGCGTTTTAAACTACGGTTAATATTTAACTATTGCAAAGACGGGAGAACCCAGAAATTTGCGTTTTAAACTACGGTTAATATTTAACTATTGCAAAGGCGGGAGAACCCAGAAATTTGCGTAAGCTACGGTTATTACTCGACTACTGCAAAATTAATCTACGGTTTGCGTTTGGGCTACGGTTACTACGGCAGCCGCCGACCCTTGAATTATTTTCCGTTAAATTATTCACACGTGGGTTCGATTTTTTTCAATGTACATTTCCCATTTTTATTCACTCTCTTTCTTTTCTTCATCCGACCTCGTTTTGTTTTAATTTTTATTTGTACACTTTTTCATTTTTAATCTTTGACTGCACCAGTTATTTTCTATCTCGCTTACCCGCTATTCTCGTTTATTATTTTTATTCTTTATTATTTATTTATTATTTATTTTATTTATCCTGCTTTCTTACTTTTCTCTTAAATTTTCTAGTTCTTGATTCCTTTTAGTTTTCATTTTTTTATTGTTAGTTATTATATTATATTATATATTATATATTATATATTATTTCACAGTTTTTCATTTTTTATTAAGTTTTCTCGTGCACGTGGTTTTCTCCATTTTTTTCTCTCCTTTTATCCCGGCTCGGCGTCACTTGCAAAACCACGTCTAATCATTTTTGCTGCTCCTCGACAAGTGCCCCTGCTTCTATTTCTCACCCTCTTCGTTTGCCCTCCTCTGCCGCCTTTTCGAACTTCCAATAACTTTCGGCCGGCAGCGAGAGAGCGCCGCGCTTTACTCCCTTGAGGTGTGACTGCAGCCACATGATCCCGTCCCCTCTTTCCCTTCTTATTTCCAGCCGCTCTTTTCGGAACCACGCTTGCATATTTCGTTAGACTCGTCGTTTGACTCGCGGCAGCGCTGTCGGCGTCGGGATCGCGGCTTATCATGTACTTGTAGAGATTTTCGGCCGTGGCCGTGACCACGAAAATATTCTCTTTCGGGTCCCTTTCGGTTGACTCGCGGCAGCGCTGTTGGTAGCGCGGTCGGCAGCGGGCTCTCTGGCTTATTAGGCACTTGCAGAAATTTGCTGCTGCGGCCGTGAAGCTCGGGCGCGTCCTCTCTCGTTCTCTCGGGCGCAGCTCAGCCAGTGTCGAGATCGCCACGTATACGGAGTTTTGCGGGACCTGCTGCCTTCTCTTTCTCCCTCTCAATATCACCCTTCTGATACTACACTGCAAACTATCTTCTCCCTAACTCTGACTTATATTTACTTCAGTGACTTAAAACTATTTAGCAAACTAGATCCCTTCGTGGGCGAACTTATGCCTAATACTAATTAACCATAAAGATTTCCCCTTCGTGGGGTTACTTGTCATTGTGACGGCTCCTTAGAGGCCGTCACACCCCCCCCTTACTTCGAGGGGCGAAGCGTTACGCTGATGGTCGTCTGCCCTCCGTGGTCGAGAAGATCGTTTATCTTAACCGTTACCCTATATTCTGACTACCCTACCTACTGGTGCAGCTTACAATCTGTGACTTAGGTCTAATTACCATATTTCTTATCGTTTACGTTATTCGGCCATACTTTACGTTTCCCTTTCTGCTCCACTGATCTGGCCCTCTTCTCGGAACTCTCTTAGTTCGGCGATGTTGGCGACTCTCCGCTCACGCTCACCTGTCTTCTGGACCCGGACGATGTTAGGCGTGATGAACTTCAGCACCCTGTACGGCCGTCAACTTCGCCGCGAATCTCTCGGCGCCTTTTGGGAGTTGGTGCCCTCTGTGGACAACGATGCGGGTCACCCGATGCCCGCCGGGTCTTCCTTCCTTTCCTGGGGGTCTCGCTCCTTACCGCGGGCACGAAACCAAGCGGGTAGTTCTCCTCCGGGCGGGGGGACGATCTCGCACACCCTCTGTGTCAGCCAATATCCGCCTGGGCCAGTGGCGCGCCGATATTCTTCTATCTCCGCTACAAAGTGAGCCGTCCAGCATCGGTCTTCCTCTTCCTCCTCCTCCTCGTCTGACGTATCTCTCTCCCGTCTCTGTACGACCCCTGCTACCTGTCCTCGATATATTCCTCTCCCACGTCGCGGGTCTCGGGGTCTTTCTGGGCACGGCGTGGGTCTGCTTCCACTGGGACCGAAAACATCCCTGGGCTGATATGCCGACGTCGCTGGGTGGGGGGACTGGTCGTCGCGTCCCCTGTGGTCTGATCGGCGATCCTCGGTGTAGCCGGCGTAGCGGGGGGATGGTGGCCCCTCAGTGTCGCCGGTGTACTCTGCCATGTCTTTTCCTAGTTCTGCTCGCCCTGACGTTGACGCCTGGAACATTTCCAGCTCGGCCGATTTTTCTCCTGTTTTGGGACTGACGTTCTCTTGCTCTTCGTTATTTCCGTTGGATGCGATGGGGGTCCTGATAACCTCGACTCGCACGTTCATCCTCACTCCTTGTATTCCCTGTCAGTGTCCTGGCTTCTTGCTCGTTCTTTGCCTGTGTCCTTGTCTCTTGCTCGTTCCTTGCCTGTGTCCTTGCTTCTTGCTTGTTCCTTGCCTGTGTCCTTGCTTCTTGCTCGTTCCTTGCCTTGTCTCCTTCTAGTTCCTGCTGCTCTTCGATTCTGGCCGCTCCGCGACACCCTGCTGACTGTACTTCCTCGGTTCGGTTTGCTCGGAGGTGAAGATGTGCCCGCCCACATCGTATGGTGGTCCCGATGGCACACAAGAAATCGAGTCCTAAAATGACCTTATCTAGCATGGAATCCATCACCAAGAGGGCTACTTCCACGGTCTGTCCTCCTAACGTTAGGTTGGTGACCACCATCTTCGTTTTGTCGACGCCGGTGCCATCAGCTAGTCTTATGCTGGTGCGTACGTCCCTTATTGTCGCTGATGCATCTAGCCGCCGAAGGAGATTTTCGTTGACGAAACTCCTCGTAGCCCCGCTATCAACTGTAGCTAAGACTGGAAAATCAGCGAGGCGTATCTCTGCCACGATCTTCCCGCCATCCTCGCGTAAGGGTGCGTTGCATTCCGGATCTCTATTACGTTCGTCCCCGACTATTCCAGATTCGGTCGGGGACGTTGTTCGTTTCCCGCCCCCGGTCGTCTGCAACAATCGATTGTACGGACTCCTTCTCTTCGGCAATCCCAACACACAAGGCGTCGAGGGCCTTGACACTCTCTAGCGAAATGACCGTCTGCTCCGCAGTTGTAACACACTCGCCTGATTGGCTGTGACTGTGGCGCCTCCTGACTCATCATTCGGTTCGAGATCTCTCCTATCCCCTGGTTAGAGGGTCGTGGTCGAGAAAGAACAGGGGGATTACCCCGGAATGGGTTCCTTTCCTGTGTTGGGGTCAGCTGGCCTTGTGACGTCATCCGATCCTGGGGATTCCCTTGAGGTCGTCCCATGCTTCTGAACGTGGAATCCCGGGCCAGTAGACGAGCGCGATCGCGATACTGTATACTCTCGAATTCTACTGCGAATTGCGAGAGTTGCCCCAGCGTCGAGAATTCGCTACGTTTCACATACATCTGGTATGCGGGTAGGGAGTTCTCGTAGATCCTATCTAATTCCGCTGACTGGCTATATGCAGCGTGCCGCATGAGGGTACGTATGTCGATAACATAGTCCTTGAAATGCTCCCCATCCCGCTGATAACGTGATCTTATGTCATCCTCTAGGCGTCTAAAATAATGGGGGGGGCAAGAAAAAGTCTAAGAATTCTCGTCTGAATTCGAGCCAGGTGGCACTCTGGAGACGGCTCGTCCTGAACCATCTTGATGCCCGATCCGTGAGCGTTTCGGTCATGACTCTCGGCAGGTGAGATAGTGGGAGGGCGTAGGATGTAGCCCTTTCTTCTAACTCTTCCAAGAAACTTAATGGGTCGGTATGACCGTTGAACTTCAGCCCCCATTTCCGTACTTGCTCGGCTACGGCAACAAGAGCAGAAGGACGACTATAATTGATCCGTGTCTTTATTGTGACGGACGTCAGCTCGTGTTTCGTCGACTGGGCTCCCTGGCCTGGGCGTATAGTATCCTGGTACCTGTAGATGAGTGTCCCCCGTGTCTAGCTCTCTCGGCCGCGGAAGATTAGAACCTCCGGCTGTGAACGTGGCCTCTAACTGGACCAGTCGGATCTTCTGTGCCTGTGTTAGTTCCTCTGCCCTGACTACTTCTGCGAAGCGTTTCCTCATCTCATCCACCTTCCCGGTGGTATCAAACCTGAACTCTGAGGCCAATGCTAAAAGTTCGTCTTTCCTAAGTGCGTAAATCCAGCGCACGCCGATTCTACCGTCGGTCGGCTCCATAGCGGATTTCTTTTCCTGTCCGTTGTCTGTCATCATGGACTTTTACTGGGGTTTGCTCTGTCCCCTTTCCTAACCCGCGTTTTCTTGTTTCCTAATTGAAATTTGGCTTGATTACGCTCTGCGGGGCTTTAATCCGCCTGTTGTTATCGACTCTGATCCTTACGGATCAAACTCACACGGGTCCCTGTTCGGGCGCCATCTGTAAAGGTGTTTTCCAGCCGGGGTGAGTTCAGCGGTTGGCCAGTACCTCCACAAAAAAATGTGTAATATTTCAGTGGACCGTGTGTGCGAGTAATGCGTGTTGGAATGCCTATTCGTTAGGAAACGAGGGATTTAGTGATTAGGAGAGGCCTAGGCGACTGGACAAAGCAATATGGGTCCACTCTAACCGATCTTATAATCTTGGGGTCGACGCTAGCCAGATACTTGTTAACGATAATCCTCCGAAGACCTCGCGAACAGAATCGCCCCTACGAAAAGGTATATCCTGCCTCCAATGAATTTGATATGGTGACTACGTTAGACTACGATTAATGTTCAACTAGGACAAAAACGGGTGGACCCAGAAATTTGACCTTAAACTACAGTTAATACTTAACTATTGCAAAGACGGGAGGACCCAGAAATTTGCGTTTTAAACTACGGTTAATATTTAACTATTGCAAAGACGGGAGAACCCAGAAATTTGCTTTTTAAACTACGGTTAATATTTAACTATTGCAAAGGCGGGAGAACCCAGAAATTTGCGTAAGCTACGGTTATTACTCGACTACTGCAAAATTAATCTACGGTTTGCGTTTAGGCTACGGTTACTACGGCAGCCGCCGACCCTTGAATTATTTTCCGTTAAATTATTCACACGTGGGTTCGATTTTTTTTCAATGTACATTTCCCATTTTTATTCACTCTCTTTCTTTTCTTCATCCGACCTCGTTTTGTTTTAATTTTTATTTGTACACTTTTTCATTTTTAATCTTTGACTGCACCAGTTATTTTCTATCTCGCTTACCCGCTATTCTCGTTTATTATTTTTATTCTTTATTATTTATTTATTATTTATTTTATTTATCCTGCTTTCTTACTTTTCTCTTAAATTTTCTAGTTCTTGATTCCTTTTAGTTTTCATTTTTTTATTGTTAGTTATTATATTTTATTTCACAGTTTTTCATTTTTTATTAAGTTTTCTCGTGCACGTGGTTTTCTCCATTTTTTTTCTCCTTTTATCCCGGCTCGGCGTCACTTGCAAAACCACGTCTAATCATTTTTGCTGCTCCTCGACAAGTGCCCCTGCTTCTATTTCTCACCCTCTTCGTTTGCCCTCCTCTGCAGCCTTTTCGAACTTCCAATAACTTTCGGCCGGCAGCGAGAGAGCGCCGCGCTTTACTCCCTTGAGGTGTGACTGCAGCCACATGATCGCGTCCCCTCTTTCCCTTCTTATTTCCAGCCGCTCTTTTCGGAACCACGCTTGCATATTTCGTTCGACTCGTCGTTTGACTCGCGGCAGCGCTGTCGGCGTCGGGCTCGCGGCTTATCATGTACTTGTAGAGATTTTCGGCCGTGGCCGTGACCACGAAAATATTCTCTTTCGGGTCCCTTTCGGTTGACTCGCGGCAGCGCTGTCGGTAGCGCGGTCGGCAGCGGGCTCTCTGGCTTATTAGGCACTTGCAGAAATTTGCTGCTGCGGCCGTGAAGCTCGGGCGCGTCCTCTCTCGTTCTCTCGGGCGCAGCTCAGCCAGTGTCGAGATCGCCACGTGTACGGAGTTTTGCGGGACCTGCTGCCTTTTCTTTCTCCCTCTCAATATCACCCTTCTGATACTACACTGCAAACTATCTTCTCCCTAACTCTGACTTATATTTACTTCAGTGACTTAAAACTATTTAGCAAACTAGATCCCTTCGTGGGCGAACTTATGCCTAATACTAATTAACCATAAAGATTTCCCCTTCGTGGGGTTACTTGTCATTGTGACGGCTCCTTAGAGGCCGTCACAATGTTGCGAAAGAACTGTTGCAGCATACAAAAAAAAAAAGAACAGTTGTTTCCTTTTTTCACCCCATATCCATCTGAAAGCAAGACCGCACGTATAGAGAATTCTCGCAGAGAACGCATAGAACTGTGCTTGTTGGAAGCAACCAGGTCCGACTGGGATATTGCAGTGTAGGTATGTATGCTTGTTGGGTTATTATATATTAATGTAAATTTGCCGGTAAAATTGTAGTGTGTGTTTATGTAAATAAATGTATGAAGTTGTGTGTATGTACGAATGGAAATTTGCGAATAAAAAACTCGCAGTTAAAAATTTAGGAACTTTTAATGTACATATTCTTTTTTTCCTCGACTTTTGTGTCAACCAGTACGGACGTCTCGACTTTAGCTCCGGAAAAAATCAAAAAATTAACCTGGAAAATTTTCTCACAAACTTTTTCTTCCAAAAAAGTTTTTTTTTTTCCTCAGAAATTTGTATTTATTTTTGGATTGTTTCTATTCTCGCGATTGAGCAAGTTTCTGTGACTGGCTGTGGTCTTGTGGTTTCTGCCTCGCAGAGACCGCTCACCGCGGCGAGGTGTCGACTTCCCTGTGTCCTCAAGCCTCCCTTCCCACTGAGAGCATGGCGGAGCTCTCTGACTCCACGGCGACGATGACGGATGTCTCTTGTTCGGCGACCCCTACTCCTTTGGACAATGCTCATCATACGTCCCGCAGCACGCGTTCTATTCGAGGACGCCCAAGCCCAAGCCCTTAAAGTGCTGTCGAATCGAGCCGCTCCTACTGCCCAAGCAATACTACCCATTCCTGTCCAATTGACTCCTGTGGTTACTTCAAACACGTGTGGTGCAAGTGACTCACTGCCGGATTGGGTGGGCACTGGACTGAACAATCCCGTCCTTACAAGCACTGTGGCCTGGCAGCAAGTGCGTTCAAAGAAGCGCCGCCCTCAAGACCCTACTCAGTCAATTCTTATGAGCTCACCTAAAATCTCTAAGAGTAGTCCTTGCCAAGTGGACAGCCCGGATCCTCTTGAGTGTAACCAATTTGCTGTTCTTGCCAAAGAGATTCAGGATGCGGAAATAGACGTTGAAGCAGCTATCACTTCTGACCCTATGCCCAGTTCTCCTCCCAAAACCAGGAAGCCACGGCCCATCAAGATCCCTGGAGTTACGGATATAAACGCCTTAGAGGCCCTCCTTACTCCTCCTATCAATACTGAGGACTATGAATTCTCGTCTTCCCCGTCCGGAGGGGTGCGGATCTATCCCAATGACCCAGACACTCATAGACACATTACCCGTGTCCTAAACTCCCACCATGTCCAGTACACGCACTTCTGCCTGGATGAAGACAAAACATATCGTGTAGTGGTACGTAAGATTGTGGTCGAGTTCTTCAAGAAAGGACACCATGTGTTAAATACTCACAACCCTAAATCTAAACTGTCACCTGAGTTCAACCCAGATGGTTCTCCTGCTGTCCGGCCTCCTCAGAACATTTGGTTCTTGAACCTTGCAGCTGCCCCAAACAATAAGGATGTGCTGCAGATTACACAGATTGGAAGACAGAAGGTCATTATTGAGCTACCACAGAAGAGCAAGACCCCAAGACAATGCTACAGGTGCTACGACTTTGATCACACGAAGAACTATTGCCTCAAACAGTCTGTCTGTGGCCGGTGTTCTGGAAGCCACGTTACGGGCTCTTCACAGTGTTTGGCCAAGACTGTTGGGGACCTTCTATGTGCAAACTGCTTTGGCAATCATGCGGCTTATGACAGGTCTTGCCCAGTATTCACCCGCAAGATTAACAATCGACGTACTGGGGTTAATCTTGCAGCTCATGGAAAACCAAGCTCACGTGCTCAAAACCAATCCATCCCGGCTATGGCTGTTCGCAAGGGCTTGTCCTATGCTGACGTGATTGGTAAGCCTTCACGGCCTGAGGTCTCCCCCCCTGCTTCTCCCAGTGCAAGGAACTATGGCGTGCAGTTTCCTGATAACCTTGGCAACAGCAGGCGAGCTAGGTCCAGATCCAGGGCTCATCCTCATCCCCCTGATGCGGATCCCCCGTCTGGCTCCCCTACTATAAGTACTATACTTGAAGTTGTCCAAGGCCTCCAAAGGGTGTTAACCCAACACCTTCCTGCCTACAACAACAACAACAAGAGAGCCCCTGGCTGAGAAATCCTTGGAATTGGAATCAGTTCTTCATATTGTCAAGAGCCTTCAAAAAGATGTCTCTGAGCTTTCCCCCACAGTTGCTAATCTTGCCCAGTGTGTGCGCCAGCTGCAGGGTGTTGCCTCCCAGTCTGCCTCCTGTCGTAGTGCCCCGTAATGACCAGTGACCTACGTATCGGATTCTGGAACGCCCGCAGCCTGGCTCCCAGTGCAAATGAGCTGCTCATCTTTACACAACAACATGACATTGACATTATGCTTGTTGCAGAAACATATCTACACCCAGGAGTACACTTCACACTGGCTGGCTTTGTGTGCTACAGAGCAGATCATCCAAGCAACTCCAGTCGAGGAGGTGCAGCTGTCTTAGTAAGGCGTGAGATCTCCCACTATCACCTTCATGCCATCAGGAATAGGGAAATTCAGCTAGCCGCCGTCATGGTCTCCACGCGCAGTGGCGAGCTTCTAATTGCTGCAGCGTACCTCCTACCTTCTCTCAGCTGGACGAGTGCTGAGTTTGACCAACTTGGTCAAAAGTTCATATTGGGAGCTGATTTCAACGCAAAACATCTTCACGACGCTATAACAAGCTCCTCAGCCCAAGTCCTTGCAACAGGAAGCCCTACGTGGTACCCGCCACTCCGTCCTGCTTAGACTTCTTTGTGTATAAATCAATCCCAAGCAACGTACTCACCATTAGGGAGGAAAAGGACCTTTGCTCAGATCACCTGCCGCTGATAGCAACCTTATCAGTCTCTCCATCTACGATCGCTGCCAGAGCCAGCCTCCTAAAACCTGGCTCAAGTCTTCCGGTGTTCAGGCAGTCCTTGACAAACTCCCTTTTGCTTGGCACTACCTTGAGCACGAAGGGAGAAGTGGACTCTGCGATTAGCACACTACTGGCTAATATAGGAGAAGCTGCTGCAGCTGCTGCCCCAACCAGGCCTATTAATCCTCACCCAATAAGACCTCGGAGTGATCTTTCGGATGAAGTTGAGGGACTGCTACTCCTGAAAAAGAGACTCAGACGCGAGATCATTCGCACTAATGACCTCAGGATAGACAGGCTGTACCGAAGGATATCCAACAGAGTGAGGAAAAAGCTATCCATGCTCAAAGCTGAAGCGACAAACCGGTTGCTACAAAACGCTACAGCTGATGCAAGCTCCA
The DNA here is from genome assembly GCA_018153105.1 of Drosophila rufa. Lineage (NCBI taxonomy): Eukaryota > Metazoa > Arthropoda > Insecta > Diptera > Drosophilidae > Drosophila > Drosophila rufa. The sequence goes on along the minus strand of JAECXS010000003.1, from coordinate 283,355 downwards.
ATTTCTCACTCTGGAAGCTTACCGGAGCTTAAAAGAGGCAAGCTACCCCTAGGTATCCTATTAAGAAGACTGATGGCACATGGGCAAAATCCACTCAGGACCGTGTAGAAACCTTTGCTGAAGACCTAAAGAGCAGGGTTACTCCATTTAGTACTTCCTCTGCAAGGAGAGTGCAGCTTGTTGCAGAAACCCTTGACAGGACGCATCAGTTGGAGCTCCCAGTGCCCCCTGTAACCTTGCCGGAGGTAAAGAAGGACATCCGAGGACTTAAAATCAAAAAGGCTCCAGGAGAGGACTCGATTGACAACCGAGTCACAAAAGCCCTGCCCCTCAAAGCACTTTTGTACCTCGTGCTTATCTTCAATTCTGCTCTGAGACTCGGGTACTTCCCTAAAGCCTGGAGGAACGCTAGGATAGTCATGGTCCTGAAACCTGGTAAACCCCCGGGTGATGTCAGCAGTTACCGCCCCATCAGTCTCCTGACCACCTTTGGAAAGTTGTTTGAACGATGTATTCTAAGAAGAGTCTTGCAGGCACCTCTCGTAAAGCAAGCGATCCAAAATTTCCAGTTTGGTTTCAGACTCAGCCATGGCACCCCGGAGCAACTACACCGAGTGACTGAATTCATTCTTGATGGCTTCCACAAAAAGCAGTATGTCGTTGCTGCATACTTGGACATACAGCAGGCGTTCGACAGTGCGTGGCACGACGGTCTTCTTTCCAAACTCAAAACCCTGCTCAACCCACAGCTGTTTGAAAGGCTCAAATCATTTCTATCTGACAGGACGTTTCGTGTGATCCAAGAAGGAATAATGTCCACTGAGAGGCGGATCAGTGCAGGTGTACCACAGGGTAGCGTTCTTGGACCTACACTGAACAGCCTGTACACTCATGACATGCCAAAGCCTCCAGTACACTCCCGTAACATGATGCTGGCCACTTTTGCGGATGATACACCGGCAGCGTGCAGATCATCTTGCATATACACAGCCACTGACAGGCTTCAGTTATACCTCAAGAAATTTGAAAACTGGGCCTGTCGGTGGAACATCTCTGTAAACCCCTCAAAGTGTGCAGTAGTGACACCCACACTCAGGAAGGACAATTGCCCAGGATTATTTTTACACGGAGAGCTACTGGAACAGAAAAGGGAAAGAACTGTTGCAGCATACAAAAAAAAAAAGAACAGTTGTTTCCTTTTTTCACCCCATATCCATCTGAAAGCAAGACCGCACGTATAGAGAATTCTCGCAGAGAACGCATAGAACTGTGCTTGTTGGAAGCAACCAGGTCCGACTGGGATATTGCAGTGTAGGTATGTATGCTTGTTGGGTTATTATATATTTATGTAAATTTGCCGGTAAAATTGTAGTGTGTGTTTATGTAAATAAATGTATGAAGTTGTGTGTATGTACGAATGGAAATTTGCGAATAAAAAACTCGCAGTTAAAAATTTAGGAACTTTTAATGTACATATTCTTTTTTTCCTCGACTTTTGTGTCAACCGGTACGGACGTCTCGACTTTAGCTCCGGAAAAAATCAAAAAATTACCCTGGAAAATTTTCTCACAAACTTTTTCTTCCAAAAAAGTTTTTTTTTTTCTTAGAAATTTGTATTTATTTTTGGATTGTTTCTATTCTTGCGATTGAGCAAGTTTCTGTGACTGGCTGTGGTCTTGTGGTTTCTGCCTCGCAGAGACCGCTCACCGCGGCGAGGTGTCGACTTCCCTGTGTCCTCAAGCCTCCCTTCCCACTGAGAGCATGGCGGAGCTCTCTGACTCCACGGCGACGATGACGGATGTCTCTTGTTCGGCGACCCCTACTCCTTTGGACAATGCTCATCATACGTCCCGCAGCACGCGTTCCATTCGAGGACGCCCAAGCCCAAGCCCTTAAAGTGCTGTCGAATCGAGCCGCTCCTACTGCCCAAGCAATACTACCCATTCCTGTCCAATTGACTCCAGTGGTTACTTCAAACACGTGTGGTGCAAGTGACTCACTGCCGGATTAGGTGGGCAGTGGATTGAACAATCCCGTCCGTACAAGCACTGTGGCCTGGCAGAAAGTGCATTCAAAGAAGCGCCGCCCTCAAGACCCTACTCAGTCAATTCTTATGAGCTCATCTGAAATCTCTAAGCGTAGTCCTTGCCAAGTGGACAGCCCGGATCCTCTTGAGTGTAACCAATTTGCTGTTCTTGCCAAAGAGGTTCAGGATGCGGAAATAGACGTTGAAGCAGCTATCACTTCTGACCCTATGCCCAGTTCTCCTCCCAAAACCAGGAAGCCACGGCCCATCAAGATCCCTGGAGTTACGGATATAAACGCCTTAGAGGCCCTCCTTACTCCTCCTATCAATACTGAGGACTATGAATTCTCCTCTTCCCCGTCCGGAGAGGTGCGGATCTATCCCAATGACCCAGACACTCATAGACACATTACCCGTGTCCTAAACTCCCACCATGTCCAGTACACGCACTTCTGCCTGGATGAAGACAAAACATATCGTGTAGTGGTACGTAAGATTGTGGTCGAGTTCTTCAAGAAAGGACACCATGTGTTAAATACTCACAACCCTAAATCTAAACTGTCACCTGAGTTCAACCCAGATGGTTCTCCTGCTGTCCGGCCTCCTCAGAACATTTGGTTCTTGAACCTTGCAGCTGCCCCAAACAATAAGGATGTGCTGCAGATTACACAGATTGGAAGACAGAGGGTCATTATTGAGCTACCACAGAAGAGCAAGACCCCAAGACAATGCTACAGGTGCTACGACTTTGATCACACGAAGAACTATTGCCTCAAACAGCCTGTCTGTGGCCGGTGTTCTGGAAGCCACGTTACGGGCTCTTCACAGTGTTTGGCCAAGACTGTTGGGGACCTTCTATGTGCAAACTGCTTTGGCAATCATGCGGCTTATGACAGGTCTTGCCCAGTATTCACCCGCAAGATTAACAATCGACGTACTGGGGTTAATCTTGCAGCTCATGGAAAACCAAGCTCACGTGCTCAAAACCAATCCATCCCGGCTATGGCTGTTCGCTAGGGCTTGTCCTATGCTGACGTGATTGGTAAGCCTTCACGGCCTGAGGTCTCCCCCCCTGCTTCTCCCAGTGCAAGGAACTATGGCGTGCAGTTTCCTGATAACCTTGGCAACAGCAGGCGAGCTAGGTCCAGATCCAGGGCTCATCCTCATCCCCCTGATGCGGATCCCCCGTCTGGCTCCCCTACTATAAGTACTATACTTGAAGTTGTCCAAGGCCTCCAAAGGGTGTTAACCCAACACCTTCCTGCCTTCAACAACAACAACAACAAGAGAGCCCCTGGCTGAGAAATCCTTGGAATTGGAATCAGTTCTTCATATTGTCAAGAGCCTTCAAAAAGATGTCTCTGAGCTTTCATCCACAGTTGCTAATCTTGCCCAGTGTGTGCGCCAGCTGCAGGGTGTTGCCTCCCAGTCTGCCTCCTGTCGTAGTGCCCCGTAATGACCAGTGACCTACGTATCGGATTCTGGAACGCCCGCAGCCTGGCTCCCAGTGCAAATGAGCTGCTCATCTTTACACAACAACATGACATTGACATTATGCTTGTTGCAGAAACATATCTACACCCAGGAGTACACTTCACACTGGCTGGCTTTGTGTGCTACAGAGCAGATCATCCAAGCAACTCCAGTCGAGGAGGTGCAGCTGTCTTAGTAAGGCGTGAGATCTCCCACTATCACCTTCATGCCATCAGGAATAGGGAAATTCAGCTAGCCGCCGTCATGGTCTCCACGCGCAGTGGCGAGCTTCTAATTGCTGCAGCGTACCTGCCACCTTCTCTCAGCTGGACAAGTGCTGAGTTTGACCACCTTCTCTCTCAACTTGGTCAAAAGTTCATATTGGGAGCTGATTTCAACGCAAAACATCTTCACGACGCTATAACAAGCTCCTCAGCCCAAGTCCTTGCAACAGGAAGCCCTACGTGGTACCCGCCACTCCGTCCTGCTTAGACTTCTTTGTGTATAAATCAATCCCAAGCAACGTACTCACCATTAGGGAGGAAAAGGACCTTTGCTCAGATCACCTGCCGCTGATAGCAACCTTATCAGTCTCTCCATCTACGATCGCTGCCAGAGCCAGCCTCCTAAAACCTGGCTCAAGTCTTCCGGTGTTCAGGCAGTCCTTGACAAACTCCCTTTTGCTTGGCACTACCTTGAGCACGAAGGGAGAAGTGGACTCTGCGATTAGCACACTACTGGCTAATATAGGAGAAGCTGCTGCAGCTGCTGCCCCAACCAGGCCTATTAATCCTCACCCAATAAGACCTCGGAGTGATCTTTCGGATGAAGTTGAGGGACTGCTACTCCTGAAAAAGAGACTCAGACGCGAGATCATTCGCACTAATGACCTCAGGATAGACAGGCTGTACCGAAGGATATCCAACAGAGTGAGGAAAAAGCTATCCATGCTCAAAGCTGAAGCGACAAACCGGTTGCTACAAAACGCTACAGCTGATGCAAGCTCCAATTTCTCACTCTGGAAGCTTACCGGAGCTTAAAAGAGGCAAGCTACCCCTAGGTATCCTATTAAGAAGACTGATGGCACATGGGCAAAATCCACTCAGGACCGTGTAGAAACCTTTGCTGAAGACCTAAAGAGCAGGTTTACTCCATTTAGTACTTCCTCTGCAAGGAGAGTGCAGCTTGTTGCAGAAACCCTTGACAGGACGCATCAGTTGGAGCTCCCAGTGCCCCCTGTAACCTTGCCGGAGGTAAAGAAGGACATCCGAGGACTTAAAATCAAAAAGGCTCCAGGAGAGGACTCGATTGACAACCGAGTCACAAAAGCCCTGCCCTCTCAAAGCACTTTTGTACCTCGTGCTTATCTTCAATTCTGCTCTGAGACTCGGGTACTTCCCTAAAGCCTGGAGGAACGCTAGGATAGTCATGGTCCTGAAACCTGGTAAACCCCCGGGTGATGTCAGCAGTTACCGCCCCATCAGCCTCCTGACCACCTTTGGAAAGCTGTTTGAACGATGTATTTTAAGAAGAGTCTTGCAGGCACCTCTCGTAAAGCAAGCGATCCAAAATTTCCAGTTTGGTTTCAGACTCAGCCATGGCACCCCGGAGCAACTACACCGAGTGACTGAATTCATTCTTGATGGCTTCCACAAAAAGCAGTATGTCGTTGCTGCATACTTGGACATACAGCAGGCGTTCGACAGTGCGTGGCACGACGGTCTTCTTTCCAAACTCAAAACCCTGCTCAACCCACAGCTGTTTGAAACGCTCAAATCATTTCTATCTGACAGGACGTTTCGTGTGATCCAAGAAGGAATAATGTCCACTGAGAGGCGGATCAGTGCAGGTGTACCACAGGGTAGCGTTCTTGGACCTACACTGAACAGCCTGTACACTCATGACATGCCAAAGCCTCCAGTACACTCCCGTAACATGATGCTGGCCACTTTTGCGGATGACACACCGGCAGCGTGCAGATCATCTTGCATATACACAGCCACTGACAGGCTTCAGTTATACCTCAAGAAATTTGAAAACTGGGCCTGTCGGTGGAACATCTCTGTAAACCCCTCAAAGTGTGCAGTAGTGACACCCACACTCAGGAAGGACAATTGCCCAGGATTATTTTTACACGGAGAGCTACTGGAACAGAAAAGGGAACAAATACCTGGGTGTGACCCTCGACAGAAGATTAACACTAGCAAAGCACACTGCAAATGTCAAAAACTCACTCGAAGCCAAGGCTAAGTAGCTTTCTTGGATGTTAAAACCAAACAATCACCTTAACCTAACAAACAAAATCAAAATTTACAAAACCATACTTGCCCCCACATGGAGATACGCCATACAAGTATACGGTATTGCTGCCAAAAGCAACTTACACAAAATCAGACTATTCCAAAGCAAGACACTATGCAGACTATCAGGAGCTGAGTGGTACATACGGAACATTGACCTGGCCAGGGACTTCAAAGTCCCTCTTGTTGGGGACGTTATCAACTCTCAAGCGGAAACATACTTCAAGAAACTGACAAACCATCCGAATATACTCGCCAGAAGACTCACGGAACATAGAACCAGAAGAAGATTCAAAAGAACCCATCCCATCGATCTACCACACAGAACTTTTTAAAAAACCTCCACATTACCTAAAACACTCCACAAATTCGTAACCCATAACACTTTTCTACTACAACAAAATATTTTAAAATCCATTGAACACCTGCCTACACTATTGTAAAGGTTACTATATACAGTAAAAGTATACAATATACACTGTGTAAATTAACACAGTAATAAATCACAAAAGGTTAAACTTAAAAAAAAATATATACATATGTGTGCGAGTGTGTGTGTGTCTATATATATATATGCGCTTGGACACAGTCAGGAACGCAGAGCATAAGAAAATGAAATGTAGGGGGCCGTTTTTGCCAAAGTACTTTTTCCTGAATTTTGCACTTTATATTTGGAAATTTTTTCTCACTGCGGCTGGGGCGCATATATTGCACAATCACAATCAAAAATTGCAATTGCTCTTTGGACTTTAGCAAACCACACAGAGGCTAGACCTTTATAGGTGGTCTTTTGGATCTCTCTGTGTGTAATTGCTTATATTGAAAACAGTTTTTATCTTGGTGTAAATCCGCGAAGTGGAGCTGGTAAGGAGCAGGAGTGATCCGGCTCGACGGACCATGAAATGGAGTGGGCGGATTATGAGCCAATTTTGAGTATTACTCGGGCGGATTGGAAGCCAACTCTTTTTCAGCGAAAGTAGTTCCTGGAGGATGATGGAGGTGAATAGAAGTCGTAGAGGGAGTCCCACGAAGAAGACAGCAGAAGGGCCACGAACAAAAGAATTAAATAGGCGGCAGATTCACAATTCACAATTTATTTATTTGGCCTTCATTGGCTGCTAGGCGCGACATAGTTGAGATAGGTATTCGTGTTTGGAAAGTTCCGAGGTTACGAGAAAAAGGGCAGAGGGAGAGAGAGAGAAGGAAAAGCGCGAAAGGTGAGCGGAGCGAGCGCTTCCCACTCTGCCTCCCAGCACTTAGCGCCCTTCTGACGCGAACAATATATATATTTTCATCTATAGTATATCTATCTATCTATATATAAAAATGGAGCCAAATAAATGTATACTAAAATACTACTTAAAAACGGCTGGGCCGATTTTTTTAACAGGAGGTCAGAACGTAATAAAATTGTTGGAAAACCCTCCAGATAATCAAAACATCAAATTAAATTAATTTAAAACAAGAAAGAAAGCTAACTTCGGTAAACCGACGTTTGTATACCCTTGCAGTCTGCAATTTGATCATTGAAAATCGATCCATTTTAGTAATGTTGAAAAATATCGAATTTTGTAAATTTTGTAAATTTTACATTTTACATGTAGAATTTTCATATAAATCGACCGATCGCTTTTATTGCAGCTATATGATATAGTTGGCCGATTTTAATAAAATTAAAACCGTAATTCTAAAAAACCGCTATATCTCGAAATTAAAAAAAACAAGTAAGAAAGCTACAGTCGACTGTGCTCGACTGTGAGATACCCGGTACCTAAACGTTTGCGCTTCACACTAAAAGGCAATTTAAAAATGTACTTACACTACATTGTACATACATATGTACATTGGCGCCATTATATCGCACGGCCAAGGCTCGAATGCGCCACCTGTCGGCTACAGCTTGCAACAGCAGTGCCTTAGGGCGGTGTGTTAAAATTCTAACCTTATTGCTAATATATCCCATGTTTATCATCCGATTTTACTGAAATTATCAGGAAACGTCCGCTCTATTTTATTCATTTTCTGTATTTATTAACTTTTACCCGAAAAAAACCGAGTATAGCTTATTTAACGTTTTTTATGATTTTTGAGGGCGGAAGTGGGCGTGGCCAAATTTTAAAACAAACTTGATCTGCGTGCAACAGATTCCAATGTTGTCACCAAATTTGGTAACTCTAGCTCTTATAGTCTCTGAGATCTGTTGTTTCACACGGACGGACAGACGGACAGACGGACATGGCTAAATCGACTCGGCTGGTGATACTGATCAAGAATATATATACTTTATGGGGTCGGAGATGCCTCCTTCTGTCTGTTACATACATTCTCGGTTGGCACAAACTTATAATACCCTTGTACCCTATGGGCACCGGGTATAAAAACACTTTTGAAAACAGAGAAGTTAACATTTTTTTTACATTTATTTCGCCATCATTCCTATGGCAGCTATAGGATATAGTGGTCCGATTTCGGCCGCTCCGACATATATACTGCGTGCTACAGAAATAAGAATATGCTGCAAATTTCAGCTCGATAGCTCAAAAACTGACTAGTTCGCGTAGAAACCGACAGACAGAAGGACAGACAGACGGACAGACAGTCGGACATAGCTAGATCGACTCGGCTGGTGATGCTGATCAAGAATATATATACTTTATGGGGTCGGAGATGCCTCCTTCACTGCGTTGCCAATATCATGGCAATATTATATTACCCTCTGCAAGGGTATAAAAAAAAGTACTGTGTCGACGTATATGTCAAAGTAAAAACGGAGCGTCTCAATTTTATTCGATTCAGTCGATGTTACGACGTCAGACGTCCGAACATATTTTTGTAACGATCTGGGGCGCGACAGCTCAGCCTCGCTGCAAAAAATTTATATTTGTTGGCGCAGGGCCAAAATAAGAACATCGGGGCTTAGATTTAAGTAGTATAAATATATATTTTAAATGGGACTTTCGGGGCACATGACGCCCTAACACTAACAATTTTGGCACGCCCGACTCGCCGGCCAACGCCGTCTGGATGCTACCCGCACTCCGGTGCTACCCGCTCTCGAATACTCTCGCTAAGCTTCGCTCCGCTAGATACTCTGGTGCTGCGCGCTCCAGATGCTTCCGCTAAGCTGACGCGCTGACAAACTCACCGTCCGCCTGGGCACTTACAAAGTACGAAGTGGGAGGAAGTACTGAAGACTGGACTCGCTTGGTCGAAGGGAATCCTCCCGAAGACTTACTGCGCTGTGGTTGTTGTGATAAACTGCTCTGTCCTGCGTGATGTCCTGCTGAAGTGATCCTCGGCTCGTTTCCCAAGGAGTCACTTTTCACTAGCACTGGTCACGGGGCCTGCGCTGCCTTCTGCACCGCTGCCGTATTTGCGGCCTCCTCTGCTGCCTTCTTTGCTGTCGCTGCAGCCCCTGCGGCCACTGCTACATAACCTCCAAATCAGTCTCCCCGCCTCAAGACCTGCCTCGCTCTTTTATACCCCCTGCAGCTGCCATTCAGCAGCCCTCTCTCCCGCCAAAACTCCTAGCTCAGCTCATCCGTGTCCCGCTATGCGCTGACTACCCGCTCTGCCGAAAGCTTTCTCTCACTTTATCCACTCCCTTACAATCTCTTATACTGCTTTCTCTTCTGTCGATCCTGTGTTCTCTTAGCGCTTCTGTAAAGGATCTTAACGATTCCTTAAAATTTTTTATTAATTGTCCCAGAGTGAGTAAAAGTTAATTTGTAGGAATAATGCCTGCTATTAGACGACCAAACATTGGATGACGTACACGTAGTGCAAAGTATAGTCGGAATGTCAATGAAAGTGAAACACAAGTGTGAGACGAGCCCATGTATCAGAACAGACTTGAATCAAAGAACAAAGAACATATGTAGCTCCGTTGTTATCGATTCATTGTCTGTCGTATGTCAGCAATGCAATGCACTGAAGTTTCGATTGGAAGCCCCGGGCTTATGCTACACAGGTAACGGATGTTTTCCAATGACGTCATTTGGAGCAGAGGTTGTTCAACAAGCAGGCTACAATCCGAGCTATAAGGTAATAGAGCAACTATAGAGGTGATAATAGATCAACATGAACAACTATAATTTTTCACGAAGTTACAACACCAAATTTAGATTCAAAGGCAAATTCACCATCGAGCGGGCGCTTTGTTACCACCACCAAACAAATATCATAAATTCCTTCAGATCTACTTAGTTAGTGATTCGGCAGTTGAACTAAATCAGCGTTGTCAAATTTTCATTCAAATAAACGTGAAGTAATTAAACAATTCCAAAATCTTGTGCATGAGCCTAATGAATTGGTCAGATTATTTAAAACTGCATTGGATACAATGCATTCTGACAACCACAAAATCATTATCAGAGCATATAAAAGACCAGCTGGAAGCCATGAAAGACAATTCAATGCGCCTACTACCAATGAAGTCTCAGTGGTGATGTCGGGAAGATGGACAATTACAGCGCGTTTGTAAGAGTCATCGGTCTTATGATGCACTTCAATATCCGTTGATGTTCTGTCGTGGAGAAAATGGCTATCACCTCAACATAAAGATGGTCAATCCAACGACAGGTTTGTTTAATCACTTCTTTTCAATCTGAACGTAAATTTAAATTCATATTACAGAAGGAGAAACGAATAAGAAAGTCAGCTTAAAGAATTTTTATGACTCTACTAGATATTGACAATCATCTGCTGAAATACCGCCGTTTGTTTTAGCAGTACTGTGTAAACATATATCTAAAAGTAGAAACGGAACGTCTCAATTTCATTCGTATCAATCAGTCAAAGTTACGATCTGACGAGTTATCCACTTGCGTGACGCCATCGCTACTGATGGGCACGCGGCAAACATTGGTTGTTTGACCATTCTCCCAGCTACTTATGTTGGGAGCCCGCGCCTTATGCACTTGATTTATTCATTATGTATACATGCAATCCGAAATGGCCCGAAATTACGAATCTGTTGCACCAAGGACAAACAAAGCGGCTAGCTAATTCTGACTGTTATGACAAAGAAAATATTAATATATCACACAAGCCTGACAAGATATTTGGGGTGTTCCCTATACGTCTAACTGACTGAATTTATCGAATGAAAAAATCGAATGGAAAACAGCTTTCCCATACAATTTGAAATTTTCGATAAATTCATTCAGTTAGCAACCTGAAAGCAGCTGAAAATATCGTCTAACTGACTGAAAATATATTTAGGTCAGTTGCGTTGATCTGATAACTTATATGCACTGTCTCCAGCGATCTATTGATGGTCAGCAAAAAAAATTCGGATGTCGTGTACGCTGCCTGGCCACCCTACCACTAAGTGTCGAATCAGTGGCAAACAGCTAAGACGCGCCAACGCGCACATAGACACAATTTAAATTAAAAACATAAAACCAAACAATAAAAACTAAAGAGAAAATAATAGACAGTTCCAAACATTCAAATTCAAATTTGAATATCCGCGCGTGCGCGCCACTGATCGAGAGCAAAGGGTCACACTGGGCCGAAGGGGCTTTGGTCACACCCAAAAGGGCTAATTCCGCACGTGCGGCGGACACACTAGACCGCCCCGGATTCCTATATAAAGCGGACCACAGCCAGTGGAAAGGCACTCAGCTACCGACAACGATCGGGTGAGGTAAGCCTACGTTTAGTAGCCCACATCCAGGAGTCAGTGCCAAGAGTCGTTTTGGGGACCGGATCTACGGATCTAGTCCACACCAATATATTGTACTTAGTTAGTTTTTCCCCGTGGAAGACTTAAGAGTCTCCGCTATCCCGGTTCGGCCCGACGATCCGCACTTCTCGCACTTGGTAGACTTTAATAGCCTCCACAAACTTCTCGCAATTGGTAGACTTTAATAGCCTCCACAAACTTCTCGCAATTGGTAGACTTTAATAGCCTCCACAAACCTCTCGCAACTGGTAGATTTTAGAGTCTCCACAAACTTCTCGCAACTGGTAGATTTTAGAGTCTCCACAAACCTCTCGCCACTGGTAGATTTTAGAGACTCCACAACCTTCCCGCAACTGGTAGACTTCAGAGTCTCCAAAACGCCCTGCGCTGCAAAGACAGGCAAGCAGCCGTCAGCACAACCTCTCTCTGGAGTATATTCAGGGTAAACTTGCGGGTCCAACTCTCTCTATCTCACCCACAGGAAGCGCCCCAACCACCGGGTCAGGTCCACCCCCGGCAGCGAAGCCACGACAGCGCCCGTACTCCGGCACTGGCCACGACTGAACCCGGACGACGACCCCACACCCGGCATCCCGGCATCCCGGCTCACTGTTCCGGCGTAATTCTTTCCATCTCTGTACCTAATACGTTAATAAACCAACCTAAGATATACATTTACGGCATAATTCTCTAGTGCTCTCATCTGGGACCGGATCGGAATCTCTTTCAGCAACCACACCTGACCCAAATAAATTCTTGGGACGAGTCCTGGCCCACGCTGAACTATGTTATCTAAGCCCCACCAGACCGTCACACAGCTTGCATTTTAATGCAATGTCTTTGCTTCCCGGTGTAGAACGCTTCAGGACCATCGACATACCCAATGCAAAATGGTAATTTGTTCCATGTTTTTCATGCAGGTATTTTCCTCGACTGTTTTCAAAAACAAAAATCCTCTATTTGAGATCAGTTGTTTGCAAAGTTAGTTTTTTGGGTCGTTCCCTATACGTCTAAATATATCGGCGATAGTTTCAGTCGATAGTTAGTCAGTTAGACGTATAGGGAACACCCAAATTATTTGTACATAAGATATTTAATTTCAGTTTAAGATGCCTAATAAAATAAATAATATATTACCTTTATTTAAGATCTGGTATGTATACGTAAATATATTAAATATAATATTTTTTTTATTTCAGATTTCGTTTACTTATAATTCATAATATTAAAACATTTTTATTTCAGATAATATTTGCCTTTAACGCCATTTATTATTTTTATAACATTATTTAATTATTGTATTAAAAAACATTATTATTTTCAATATAATGGCAGGATTTCTTCACTAATAAAAAAAAAAGATTTTACTATACGATTAAATTAGCCTACATATATTATGTGTACATTTCAAAATGAATAAAATACGTGTTTTTTAATATATATATATATATATTTTTTAAATGTTATTAACCATACATACATTCATACATTCTGACCGAACGGTTCTTTATGTATGCTACAGATGTGTTCTTAATTGCTTCCTTCATAAAAGGTCAGTAACTGTTATCAACTGAAGCGATGTTTTGCATGACAGATATATTCTTACAGAACCGTTATTGATGTCTGCTGGATATGGGTTAAGTAACGCTTCTTTTAGAAACTAAAGTTGGAAGCGAAACCCGAAGAATGCCGAAGAGTAATATACGTTAATTATATTTTGCGAAAAAACTGTTGCAGCATACAAAAAAAATATCAGTTGTTTCCGTGTTTCACCCCATATTAATCTGAAAGGAAGACTGCAACATATTGAGAATGCATTTTTTACTCGCTGAGAAGGCATAGAAATAAACTTGCTGGAAGCGGCCAGGTCCGACTGGGTAATTACGATTGGTAAAGTTTCATGTTGATATCTAATAAACTGAGCGAGCTTTTAATTTTTTCCAAAAAATCGGTAAAATGCAAAAGTGCATCAGTGCAGTCAAATTGTAATTGTGTGGCTAGATTTAGCTTTTTAGAGTTAAATAGCTAGTTTTTAAGTGATAGTTTTTTTTTTACCAATTACTAGAGGTGGAGAAACATAGATATAAACATCGATGCCTCGGCACTAAAGTAAGGGAAGAAACCATATCACGCCACTGTATATCATATCTAACCATAGATCGTTCATTTTTCACTCATACAAATGCAATGTTGGGACGTGCAACAGCTAGAAATGTTGTCACAAAATTTGGTAACTGTAGCTCTTATAGTCTCTGAGATCTGTTTACCAACATGGACGTACGGACAGACGGACATACGGACATGACGAAATCGACTCGGTTGATAACGCTTATTTCTCCTTCTGCCTGTTACATACATTCTCGGTTGGCAATACCTTATAATACCTTTGTACCCTATGGAAACCGGGTATAAAAACGAAAATAGCCCACATAAACTTACTTTTGCACATTTCATGCATTGCAACTATTTTCGGTCCCTCACTTGGTTTATCCTATGAATTCATTCAGGTATCCTACATATACAAATATTCATATCATATTATTTTTGTTAGAAAAGTTTATGAGGTATTGAAAGTATTTTCATGCGACTAAAGGCAGTTTTAGTTGATTTCTACCATAATTAAAATAAATTGTCGATTTTTGGCATACAAATTTTGATAATTTCTCCATAAATCATAAATTATGAGTATAAGCGATTTTGCGGTGATCAGATATCACAACATTTTTTAAAGACAATCGTAGCATAAAAGCTTTTTAGGACTCAGATCCTCGACTAATGAAGTGAGAAATACGAAGAAACTATCTTTCTAATACGAAAGGGTGCTTCTCAGGCAATTAACAAAAATTTTAGCGAATTAAATCAAGAAGAGGTCCATGAGATCAAAAATGCGTTCCCTATGAAAAGAAACAATCCAGTATTATCCGTTAACATTGAATAAAAACGTCTGAAATTTGAAACAAAAAATTTAAAATGGAACCATTAATAATTTAAAATATGCTTTCTGGTCTCAGGAGTCCAAAATGAACATTTTTTTGTCAGACAGAAAGAAATAGTGGTGGCGTAGACTCAGGGATCGACTTTAACGTCCCTAGTGGAAACAAGCTGCCGAACATTGCGGCGAAAACAAAACGATTTGAAGATTTTTTAAACCGTTAAAATAACTGCATATGTAGATAGTATTATTTTTGTATAAAGTAACCCACATTACTTTATACAAAAATAATACTAAAGTAATGTGGGTTACTTTATACAAAAATAATACTATCTACATATGCAGTTATTTTTTTTATTCTAAAAAATAATCTTTTACAATGGTGATTTGGCGTAAGCAGTCAAAATTGTAGAGAAATTGATTGCAAAATAACTTTTTAAATTAATGAAGTGGCCAGCACAACATCCTAGCTTCAAACCGATTTAAAATCGTTGGTTAATCGGAAATAGACAGCTCAGGCAGTATGAAGCAGTCCCAACAGGCTTGGACAGTCTTTAGTATAATGTTAAAGCTTTGGTATAATGAATAAGTCAAACTGCATAAATCAAGTTATTTCTTGTAAGAATATATAAACAGAATATTGAAATAAGTTTAGATTTTGAATTTTATTGAAACGAGCAAAAGTGAGTTTATAGGGGTTATTTTCGTTTTGTATTTCAATCTCATAGAATTCATCTGCTATATTATTTTGCCTTAGTTTAGTTGTTACCAATAAAATAATAAAAATAATAATACCACAAACAATTTTTGGATTTGCTTACATAGTTTGGTTTTTATCGATGACGAAAGTCGAATTCGTGAACATTCACTCACATTTGCTCGCCACTGTAGTTGTCCGATCCTAATGAAATTAAAACCGTAATTCTAAAACCGTAAAAACCGCTATACCTTTAGATTTATAAAAATTCGTTGAATAACAGAGAAGTTATGATTGTTATACCCTTGCAGGGTATTATAATTTTGTCCAGAAGTTTGCAACGCAGTGAAGGAAGACTCTCCGACCCCATAAAGTATATATATTCTAAATATAATAAATAAATAAAATATATATATATTTTATATTTTCGCTATATTGTATGGTAGGGTATTTAATTTTTTTTTTTTTTTTTTTTTTTTTTTTATAAATGCACAACATCTCAAGAATATAAAGTCCAAATTTGACATCAATCGGAGCAAAAATTACGAAGTAATGGATAGTTAAAACTTTAAACCGCTCTCCTGAAAAGTGACATTTTCAAATTCGGTGTACACGATTACTAAAAATCTACTTGACCAACCATTTTGAAATTTTGCACACAGCTTGTGCAACTAATTCTCCAGGTATCACCGTCGTGTTTTTTTTTTTAATTTTGTTTAAAACTAGCGGACTCCGATGCACTTCGTTGCAACCAACCAAAAAAAAAAAAATAGATTTTTTTTATGAAATGGATGCATTGTATTTCAAAATTATTAATGTTAATCCAAAACATTTGGATATACAATACTAGAGGACCCCGATGCACTTCGTTACAACCAACCAAAAAAAGAAATGAAATATTCTAGATTTTTTTTATGGAATGAATGCATTGTATTTCAAAATTATTAATGTTTATCCAAAACATTTGGATATACAATATGCAACAGCGTATTGGTGGAAAAGTTTGCCCCATCGCATAATAAAGTTGTCTCCTTGTGGGCGAATCATGAATCTACATATATGAATAATAATTCATCCCACTAACCTATTTTCTATGTCACGACCTATGATGAATACATTAACAGAAAATTAAAATCATGTATTCTTGTTTTGAAATAAATACATATTCAGGCGTGCTCCGGTTTTCACTTCATTTTTCGTTTTCGTTTTATACCAAAAACGTACGGTTTCGTTTTTAGGTGATCCGGTTTTCACAAACTTTTTGTCATCGTTTTGTTGTCGAACTATTTAATCGTTTTTATTGTTCAAACAGATGTCTTGAATGTTTTGAGAAGTAAACGGAATGCTTAAATGCCTTTACTCTTTTTAATTGTTTTTTTTAAAGCCAAATAAAGGCAAAAATTGCCTTTGATATGATGATTTGACTTTTACACCATTTTTCATTGGTAAAAATACCATTTAAACATTAAAATAAACTGGTTTATTTAAAAAGCTATTTAAAAAGTAAATACGAACTAGATTGATTGACGAACTAGATTGATTTGTTTCACCAACAGTATAGCAGCACTGCCAACCAAAACGAAAGTTGCTGTTGCCGATGGCAATTTTTTTTTTCGAATTCGAGATTAGGTCAGAAAAAAGCTATTTAAAAAGTAAATACGAACTAGATTGATCTATTAATGGTGCGAAATGAACATCAATAGAACAACGAGTCAACTATTTTTTTCCTTTTGCAATTAAGATTCGATTTGATATAGAAAAAGGCATTTACTTTTCATTTCGACAAGACAAACTTACCCGTTTTTTAAAACGAAAAAGTTTTGTGAAAGTGAAAACGGGAGCACCAATTTCTCGTTTTCGAAAACGAAAACGAGAGAATCTTGTGAAAGTGAAAACCGGAGCCTGCCTGATTAAATTGAATTCATATATATTTTGCCGGTTTGTGGATCTATCATTCTTATATTGATATGATAGCCGTCGTCACCTTTCCTGTACAATAATGGATATTGTACAAGGTGAGTTCCAAAGTAAACAGGACTTTTTTAATCTAGCGCCCTCTAGTGGCGCCATCTATATGTCAACTTGTGCGTTACAATCTGCTATCGTTTATCAACTTCCAGTAAAAATTTCATGACATTTCATCTATTGGAAGTGAGGTTATGTCAGTATGTTTTTGTCATCGGTGCGAAAATGAGCTTCAAACAAAGAGCCAACATTAAATTTTGTTTTAAAATTGGTAAAACTTTTACTGAAACGTTTCAATTGATGAAACAAGTTTATGGCGATGATTGCCTATCCCGTAGCAGAGTGCACAATTGGTTTCAACGTTTTCAAAGTGGTCGTGAGGACATAAATGACGATGAACATGTGGGCCAACCAAAATCCGTGATCACCGAAAATTCCATCGAAACTGTGCGTGAATTCATAAAAAATCAGCCGAAATCATCATTGAAACTCATGGAAATAGAATCGAACATCTCCAAAACATCGATTTATCGCATTTTGACCGAACATTTGGGCTTACAAAAGGTGTGTGCACGGTTTGTTCCTCACAAATTGACTGACGTCCAAAAATTGCTCAGAATTCAACATTCGAAGGACATCATTAAAGAGGCAAAAAAAGACCCGAACTTTCTTTACAAGATTGTGACTGGTGACGAAACGTGGTGTTTTCAATATGATCCCGAAACGAAACGCCAGAGTGCTGAATGGAAGGCGCCGGACGAGCCGAAACCCAAAAAATCGCGCCTGGAGAAGTCAAAAGTGAAGACAATGCTGATTTGGTTTTATGATTCCAAGGGTATTGTCCACAAAGAATTTGTTCCACCCGGCCAAAACGTTAATGCGGTATTCTACCTTGGAGTTTTGAAGCGTTTGGTGCGCCGTATTCGACGTGTTCGGCCCGAATATCGCGAAGATGGAAGTTGGCGTTTGTTGCACGATAATGCGCCGTCTCATCGATCGACGCTTGTGTCCGACTATTTGACCAAAAATCACGTTTTAACCATCAACCACTCCCCGTATTCACCTGATATGGCACCGTGCGACTTCTACCTTTTCGGAAAAATGCATTTGCCGATGAAAGGAAAAGCTTGCACCGGCATACTGGCGGCCATACCGGGCAACGAGCTAAAACACTCGTTCGACATGCTTTTGGACCGTGCAAAACGCTGTATTAAAGCAGAAGGATAGTCTCCTTTTGAATATTTTGAATAAAATAAATTGATTTTGCCGAAAAAACTATTTGTTCTGTCTTTTTTTTTAAAGTCCTGTTTACTTTGGAACTCACCTTGTAATGCATCATAGCTGCGGTGAAGCTCTGAAACACGCCGTAATTTATAATTTCTTCGATGTAGCACAATATCGCGAGATTGAAACTGGTCTCCAACAATTACAATGGCCACTTCATTAATTGTTGGTCCATTAAATCGACTCGCATGCTCTCCAAAGGGCGTTTTGTCTGCTCTGATAACGCTTCTGTGATCATCAGATGGCATACGACCAAGACCGGTATTAAAAAATCGAATTAATTTATTGTGCTGATGCAAGAATGTTTGAAGATCAGAAACAATTTGTCGCCTTGCACGCGCAGCAATTGTACAACGCCGATCCAATTCACGATTTGCATCTCCGATAAAATAGATTTGAAAAAATTGATTATCAGCATCAGGATATGGCAATAAGGAACCAAGATAAAGGAACTCGATGATAAATCTGACCTTGAATCTGTACTATTTGTGAAATGTAATTAAAGGTTGGGTCAGAATTCTTAAACACATCAAAAAAATTGCTGCTCAGATCACCTCAGTAATCACCTTAAACGTCGGCATGAAATTGTCTCTTACAATTTTGGTCGCAAAAAAAGATGTCATTTGAAATGCCGCATTGCATTCTTGAAAGTGAAACAAAAAATGCTTAGATGTTTTCGACGTTCCAAAAATGAATGAATGAAGTGGATCGTTGGGAGATTCAAATACTGGCAGTCTCACTTTGCCATTAGCACAAAACATACCAGGCGTTTCACCTTGAAATTTGGCTGCATCACAATGTGGAGTGCTGTTATACTTTACATTTAATTAAAACAAAATTGTTTTGTTTATTTGGAAAATATGTAAAAAGAAAAACATGGTGTTTTAAAAAATATGGTGTTTTAAAATGATTAATTGAGATGATTCAATTTTAATAGCTTAATACTATATCATAAGAAATATTTATAATGTACCTCTTAGTGAAATCTTTAAGCTTCACGGCGCGAGCTAGGAATTCATTTTAGACACATGGTTTCATGGTGAAATTTTCTTAGAATTCTTCGTAGATTCCGATTATGGGGGACGATTTTTGCGAAAAAAAAATTGACCCGCCCTAATATATATATGTATATATTTCCTTTGCCAATTTGAAGCGAGCACAAACAAACAATTTGGAGTTCCAACTCTTGAGCAGGCCACGTATAGCTGTCCATGTGAAAAGCACTGCTCCCAAATGATGGACATGGGAAATGCAAACGCATAAATTCAAATGGCATGTCTGTTGGAATCAGTGGAATACGTGGTAGGAGCATAATTTCACCTTTCGCTGTTCCGGTCAATATTGTTGTTTTAATTAAACTCGGCATCAATTTTTTTACTGCCAATTTTGTGCCATTGCACAATTTTAAATTCCGCAGTAAAATAATTGAAGAGCCAACCTTTAAATTCAAACAATGCGGCTGCATCATCTGCATTCATTGCGCTATCAACAGATTTATATGATGTAACTGCACCTGGCAATTTTTCTTGAATCTGATAATTGATTTCATTGACGTGTACATTTTTTGGTGCCAGTATTGCGCGTTCTCTCAACCAATGAAGATTCCTGTAATTTTGAACAATATTTGGAAACATACTTTGTACGGTGTAATGCTTCCAGCGATTTATTATGCGTCATTGTACATTCATCCAATAGAATAATTGCTGCTTGTTGCAAAACTTTTGCCATCGCAGAATTGCTTGAAATATTGCACGTGGGATGTTCAATCACCTGTTAATTTGAGAATAATTACATCTTAATTAATATCTATTAAATTTTAAAGTGAGTAATCAATAAATACAAGCTCACCTGCACATTCAACGGCAATTTTAATGCAGAGTGTGCTGTTTGTCCACCATCCAATAGAGTAGCAGCTCATTATACATTTCCAATGAAATCAGCAAATCAGCGTTTCTTGTGTGATGACGCATTCGAATCAAATAGTCTTCTGCCATAAAATCTTTATATTTATTCCACAATTCAAGTGGATTTGATGGAAAACGTGTTGATATGATTATGGAATATAACATACGTATTTGATGTGGAAAAGCAATCGCTGCATCGTAAAGCGTTAAATCCCATTGCGCATCATTTTTAAACAAACAAAAAAAAATAATGAATCATCCATTATTGAAATGGGATGTAAAAAAGCACCGTACACAGTAACAATTCGATATTAAGTACACGCTAAATGGATGGCTGCACCGATTTTGGATTTCAAAATCAACTAATCATCACTCCTGCCTGCACCTTCTCTAAAAATGTTATGGCAATCGGTCGAGGCGTTCTCGAGTTATGGGTGACAATCAAAATGTACACTTATTTTTATATATATAGATTATATTTTTTATTTAACAATTAAACTTTGTTTTTTGGTAAAAAAAAACTAACTTTCATGAAAAATCGAAAAAAAAAAATGAAAAAAAAAAAACACCACGGTGATACCTCGAGAGAATTATCCTTTAACTAATGAATTTTCCTTTTTTCATATCGGACGGTTCTGTAGACAGTTAGGATGTACACCGCAAATATATTTTTTTTTTTTTTTTGAGGGGCCACTTGAAATTCCCTATAACTCCTATACCTAATAAAACATTTTTAGAAAAATTGTCTAAATGCTACGTTATATCGCATTTAAATGAATAAACTAGCTCAAACCGTTTCGCCACAACAAATTTTTATAAAGTTGCCCGATTTGCAAGGCTGTACAGCAAAATGAGCTTGTACTACTATGTACACTTGTACTACTTGTACACTATGGGTACGGAGAAGAAAATATTGCTTTACGGTTAAAAATGGTCGAGATATACCGATTTTGCAGAGAATGAAGAGTAAGTTTTTTATTAATCAGTGTGCCTTTTTTTTTACTTTATAAACAGGGATTAAAATTTAACAAACGATTGTATAATGAATTGAAATGCCAGAGATAACTACAGTTTAGCACTTCAATTGACAATAGGGTGCTTCAAACTTAACAAATATATAGACAAGCATACATAAATATGAAACATTTGCCAAAATTAATATGTACACATAGAAAGATATTTCGTAAAATTGTTTAAGAGTCAGCATTGTGTTGTGCAGCTAACGGAAGGGGATAAGACTCCGTAAAAATCTGTTGATTACATTATTTCTCCGGTTTTGGTTTACTACAAGAGAAGCGAAAATCATATTCATTAATGAAACGTAAAATATTTAATTTATATAAGGAATACATTATCATTATAATACTTTGAATACATCATGGTTATAATGTATTCACCGATTAGAGTGTTTAACTGGAAATATTAACACAAAATGAGTTATTTTACTTTCTAGCCATAGCGATTCCCAATCCCAATATTCCGCCAAGTACAAGGGCGGCTCCTCCAGCAACAGCCATTCCCTTGGCTATTTCCTTATCACTTTGTTTTTTTATATATTCCTGAATTGAAGAAAATTAATAAACATGTCATTAATTCTTGGCATCATTTAATCACCTCTAGAGAGCGGACTTGATCATTCGACTCGATATCTAGAAAAGCTCTGCAGTACTTTAGGCCTGAAGTATACTCCTTGATACGAGCATTTCCAAAAGCTAGATAATAAATATAATCACGTCTTCCATCTGGATGTGTACGGGCCAACTCCTCCAAAATCATGATTCCCTGGAGTAAAATTTAAAAAAAAAATGTTTGTCTACTTCTATACATTTTTAGAGACTATTGAATGCGTCACCTTTCTTATGTCGTTTGTATAGCGACTGCGAACTAAACAGAAGGCATACCTACCGTGTTATAAAGAGGTAGTCTTTAATGGAATTGTAAATTTTATGTACAAATTACTTACTCAAACTTTGTCTCAGTAGTAACTTCTCCGTCCAACTCCAGCTCATGATGATATTTTTTTTCAAATTTCTGTAATACAGACATTTTTACAGCACGAATCAAAACCAAACTTCCAACTCGGAACCTCTAAGTCTTCTTGTGGTACCACGTCATTTAACAACTCGTCCATTGCTTAAATTGTTTTTTTTTTTCTTTACAGGAATTTTTAGATAGAAAACTAACCAGATGTTCGATCTGAACTAAAAATCGATGTTTTATATATCGACAGAAATTCAGAAGCAACTGTTTTTTTCATTCACCATTAAATACTTTCACATATTTTATACCCCGTTTCTACTACGACTGTATTACGGAATTCTAAATCTTGGGCACAGAGCAATGGTGGCGTTCACCAGCACAACTTGATCACTGATCAGTGATGGATTCGTAATCAGTAAGCATGTTTGTTCTGGTAAAGCTACGTACTCACCAGCGCTAAAATTTAGCAACCAAATGAGTGCGAGCGAGAGACAAATACACTTTTTCGGCCCCTCTTAGCAAGGTCGGTACGCAGATGAGCTAAGAGAAATACTAGAATATACTAGAATGAACATCGCGCTAGATATTTTAAATCGGCAGAGTCTTTGCAAGGGTGGCGCGAGAGGAAGGAAATATCTGATAATTCCCCGCGACCCTTGCGAAATTGAGAGAGGCAATTGGAAACAAAACCCTATGGCGGGACTTTCCTGCGGGGAAAAATTAATTTATTTACAATACAATTAAAGAAGATCCAATTATTTGATATATTGACCATAATATAAAAAATATTAAAACAAAATAAAGTCTTAAGATATGTGATTTCACAGGGAAATAAGTAAATCAAAAGAAAAAATTACTTCAATTATGATTTCCAAAGCCGCGGGGCCAGCTCCCGATGCCGCCGACGAGGACAAGCTGCTCCTGGGGCTGCAGCTGCTGCTACTGCCACTGCTGGAGCAATATAAAAGGGCCAAAATCTGAATTTTAAAAATTATGCACAAGCTATCTCCGTTCCCTGCTAGTCCATGACCAGTGGTCACCTATTGGGATCCTCTTCTTAGTTGGCTGCTGTAATTTGGCTGTAATTTGTTCGTTTGGCCGCGTATAATTTGAATTGAAATTAAACACAGCTGACAATATGGCCGTTTGGCCGTTTCGTATAGATTTTCGATGAACACCATAAAACCGGACACACTAGAAATCTGAAACCCTTTTAGCTAGCTAAGGGTTTAGCGCTATTGAGTACTAGGCTTTAAGAAAAAATAAATTTGTATGTCGATTTTCTTGAAGATGGGGCGAAAATTATTATGAGTGTATAATACATTTGACAGTGGTCACTCTATGAGTCACTGATTTTTTTTCTAGAAATATTAGAATATTCACAGCTTTTGTTTTCAAACGAGAAGGCTGCTCATGTGATTTTTTTTTGCTAAATGCTCTCTCGGAGTTGGTCGAGGTGGCCGGAATACATAAGTATTTTAAAGCGCACTGCGGAACCTGTCCGTTTTGCCACGAGTAACCGCCTTAATATCTAATAATCTGTATCAATCTATATATATAAAAAGAATTGTACATTTTGATTGTCACTCCAAAACTCGAGAAAGGCTCGACCGATTGCCATTAAATTTTTAGGGAAGGTGCAGGGAGAAGTGATGATGGTTACTTGAGTTTGAAATCCAGCCATTCTCGAGTAATGATTTTTTTCCTGAAAAAATTGAACATTTGAAAAAAATATTAAATTTCGGTTCGACCTTACGCAAAAAATCGATCCAACCTAATACACAAACTCATACATACACACATTCATTTGATTGACAGCAAACAAATGTCAAACAGATGAATCTGTTGAAATGAACATGTTTGTCAATAACTTTCTTTCACTCTTGGATTCTGATACAGCCGGTCATACATCCGCTGCTTTCCAATTGAAATTTTATTACAAGTGTTTTTCTTTATTTATACCCTTGCAGAGGGTATTATAATTTTGACCAGATGTTTGCAACGCAGTGAAGGAGGCATCTCCGACCCCATAAAGTATATATATTCTTGATCAGCATCACCAGCCGAGTCGATCTAGCCATGTCCGTCTGTCTGTCTGTCCGTCTGTCCGTCTTACCGTATGTCCGTCTGTCGGTTTCTACGCAAACTAGTCTCTCAGTTTTTGAGCTATCGAGCTGAAATTTTCAGCATAGTCTTATTTCTTTAGCACGCAGTATATATGTCGGAACGATCGAAATCGGACTACTATATCCTATAGCTGCCATAGGAATGATGGTGAAATTAATGTAAACAAAATTTTAACTTCTCTGTTTTTCAACGTATTTCTATAAATTTTGAGATATAGCAGTTTTTTATGGTTCTAGAATAGCGGTTTTAATTTCATTCGATGTTTTTTCAACATTACTTAAATGGTTCGATTTTCAATGATCCAATTGCAGACTGCAAGGGTATACCAACTTCGGTTTACCGAAGTTAGCTTTCTTTCTCGTTATAGTTTCATAAATATTGGTAAGTATTGATAATTTAATAGGTGATTTTAAGTGTGTTCAGTGCAAAAAATGTGTTTGGATTCAAGAATCATCATGCATCATCCATTTAGCGTGTACTCAATATCGAATTCGTTTGTAATGTGTACATTGTTGTTACTGTGTACGGTGTTTTTCACACCCCATTTCAATAATGGATGATCTAATACGATGAAATTATGGAAAAAAAATGGAATATAATTAAATTTTGGAAAACAACAAGTAAATAAATAAATACGCGAAACCAAATAAATATTTCTTATGATCTTAAGCTATTAAAATTGAATCATCCTAACAAATCCAACAAATAAATAAATGAATACGCGAAACCAAATAAATATTTCTTATGATTTTAAGCTATTAAAATTGAATCATCCTAATTAATCATTCAAAAACACCATATTTTTTAAATAATAAACCATCTTTTTTTACATACTTTCCAAATAAACAAAACAATTTTGTTTTACTTTTATGATTTGTTGGGAAAGTTTAATTAAATGCAACGTATAGCAGCACTCACACAATACTGTTTTGAATTATTCTTAAGTAAACAATCCTTAACTCATATTGAATTAGATTCATTGATTTAGAAAAAAATTGCCGCCTATGGTTCCACGATCAACACTGGCGGATGAGATCAACGCATGTTAAAAGTCTTCTCTTCTGTGGTGACATGTGCAAAAATTGATATTGAAAATAAATATGCGCGTTCAATTACACAACGACCAATCTGCAGATCGGTTCTCGAAGCAATTGTTAGATATTGGAAATGGCAAAGTTGGAGTCGATAATACAAATGGATTGATTATATTGCCTAACAATTGTTGTACCATTCTCCAATCAACAGAAGAGTTTATTGAAAGTGTGTTTCCAAATATTGTTCAAAATTACAGGAATCTTAATTGGTTGAGAGAACGCGCAATACTGGCACCAAAAATGTACACGTCAATGAAATCAATTATCAGATTCAAGAAAAATTGCCAGGTGCAGTTACATCATATAAATCTGTTGATAGCGCAACCCAGTCGGACCTGGTTGCTTCCAACAAGCACAGTTCTATGCGTTCTCTGCGAGAATTCTCTATACGTGCGGTCTTGCTTTCAGATTAATATGGGGTGAAAAAAGGAAACAACTGTTCTTTTTTTTTGGTATGCTGCAACAGTTCTTTCGCAACATATAAATAACGTATATTACACATCGGCAATCTTCGGGTTTCGCTTCCAACTTTAGTTTCTAAAAGAAGCGTTATATAATCCATCTGCAGCATACATCAATAACGGTTCTGTAGCAATGTATCTTTCATGCAAAATACCGCTTCTAAATAACCCATTGATAACAGTTATGGAACTGTTATGAAGGAAGCAATTAAGAACACATCTGTAGCATACATAAAGAACCGTTCGGTGAGAATGCATTAATAACCATTAAAACAGCAATAAAAATATATTTAAAAATATTTATTTTATTCAATTTGAAGTGTACACATAATATATGTAGGTTAATTTATTCGTACAGTAAAATCTTTTAAGTGATTAGTGAAGAAATCCTGCAATTATATTGAAAATAATAATAATGTTTTTTAATGCAATAATTAAATAAAGTTATAACTCTAATAAATTGGAAAGTAATATTATAAACACTCATCGTAAATCGCAAATATTAACTGAAATAAAAATGTTATCATATTATGACCAATAAATAAATCAAATCTGAAATCATAAATATTATATTTTATATATTTACGTATACATACCAGATCTGAAATAAAAGTAATATATTATTTATTTTTTTAGGGCAATTGCTTACCTTATTTTGTTAATATATCTGAAACTGGAATGAATTAACTTATGTAATAATAGATATGTTTTGCTTACCTTGCATACTTATTATAATGAATTGTACAACTGCGTCAAGCAAATTTCTTAATACAACTGAAGCAAGTAACAAAGAAAACGAAAAACCCAAGCGCGTGTTTTTTCATTCTCTTTTCTTCTTATTTGTTTGTGCGTTTCTTTCCTTTTGGTGGTCTCCGAAATAATGCATCTTTTTATGTTCTAAGAGAAGCGACGATCGCAGTGATATGAAAGAAAAATAGAACAGCAAACAACAACAAACGTTGGTTTTCGATAGAATACATATTTATGCGTTCTAAGAGAAGCGACGATTGCACTTATATGAAAGAGACAGAGAATAAAAAACAACAATAAATGCTGGTTTCCGATAGAATGCATATTTATGCGTTTCAAGAGAAGCTACGATTGCACGGACCCGAAACTATAAAAAAAAAAAAAGGCGGCCGTTTGGAAAGCGCTCGGGTAATTTACTTCCAAAATAACGTATATTAATGCGTTCTTAGAGAAGCGACGGTTGTACATAATATTTATTTTATAACTCATTTCTTCGCTTCTAATATACCAACAAAAAAACACTTGTTATTGCATACATCTAATATGCATTATATCATAGTTCTAGCCATTTTTGAGCTAGAATTGGCGGCATATAGAACCGTTGCAGAGGTGTTCTGTTGAACAACCCGTTCTACAAGGTCCGACTGGGAATGAATGCAGATGATGCAGTGAATTATCCAATTAAATTTTTAAATTCATTGGAACCACCTGGTATGCAGCTGCATTGTTACATTGTTACTGCGGAATTTAAATGCACCAAAATTGTGCAATGGCACAAGATTGACAGTAAAAAAGTTGATGCCGAGTTTAATTGAAACCACAATTTGACCGGAACAGCGAAAGGTGAAATTATGCTCCTACCACGTATTAAACTGATTCTAACAGATATGCCATTAGAATTTAAGCGTTTACATTTCCCAGTGCGTCTATCGTTTTCCATGTCGGCTCAAGGACAAACGCTTCAAATATGCGGATTAAATTTGGGGGAGCCGTGCTCTTCACATGAACAGCTATACGTGGCCTGCTCAAGAGTTGGAACTCCAAATTGTTTGTTTGTGCTCGCTTCAAATGGGCAAACGAAAAATATTGTATATCCACATGTTTTGGATTAACATTAATAATTTTGAAATACAATGCACTCATTTCATCGGGGTCCGCTAGTACTTAATAAATAAGAAAATCGTGCACTTTTATCAAGGTTACGTACAGTTTGTTTAGCATTTCCTTCTTTTAGTGAAAACATCAATGTTGTAAAAAAACCATCGATGTATCGCCGTTTTTAAAAACATCGATACTACAACAACGAACAAATTAACATAAAATAAAGATCGAAATAGTTGCTCGCCTTCACCCTGAAGTAAATCAGTTGATTGACGGCGTGAACAAGATGGACTCGTGCCTACAAAAAGGCCCATTGCAAGGAAAGACGAAGAAGATGGTGTCGTCGCCTTCGTGCCCATATCCATACAATCCACTGAAGAGCTGAAACGATGGCAAGAGCCTGATCACACCCGACTCTGCTGAACTCTGGGCGTCCCAGAGGCCCTGCGTTTGTCCATTCAGGAATGTTCCCGAACAGCCCCCCAAGAAAGCCCCCGAGCTTATCCACCCTGTCCAGATCGCCATCGGTCAGAGAGTTCCTCCTTCATCTCCCCGTCTCCACCCACCGTTAATGATGTTGCTGCAATTATTGTTGGCGATCCAACTAAATCGCGAGACATTGTCGTTCAGCGAAGAAGCAATATCAGCATCGTGTAAACGAGTCACATCGTTTGTGCGATGCGTTACAATATCCAATCATTTATTGGCAAGGGCAAGACGGATACGACATCACGTTGAGGATGGTCGATTCAATTACAGGTACAATATTCACACACTAATTATTGCTATTATTGGTTTCCATTAACAATTCATTTAATTTTGCATTTTCAGGCGTATCAAAGAATAAAAATCTAAGCGCAATAAATTACTTTGCTTATCGTATGATGATTCGTACACATGAGGAGAATGCCATTCTGAAGTGCCGTCGGCTATTCCAGCAATTTGCTGTCGACATGTATGTCAAAGTCGAGACCGAACGTTTAGCGTTCATCCGATTCAATCAGGCAAAGCTACGATCTGAGGACTATATACACTTGCGTGATGCTATTCATTCAGATGGTGATGTTCAGAATATTGGACGTCTGATGATTCTCCCATCATCTTATATCGGAAACCCACGCTACATGCACGAATACGCTCAAGACGCTATGACGAACGTGCGAAATTATGGGACTCTGGATTTATTTATTAAACTATTTATAAAAACTCAAGGTTATGATGGATGTGCTTACTAAGTATAGAGTTTTTGGTGACACACGTTGTTATATGTACTCGGTGGAATGGCAGATGCGTGGACTACCGCATGCTCATATCCTAATTTGGTTGCTGAACAAATTACATTCAAATGAAGTGGATGACATCATATCAGCTGAAATTCCTGATCCAGTCACTGATCCCAATCTACACGACATTGTGACGGAACAGATGTTGTATGGACCGTGCGGTGCATTAAATCCATTATCGCCTTGCATGGCTGATGGAAAGTGCACAAAACGATATCCGCGACCGTTAGATGCTGAAACAGTCACAGGGAACGATGGATATCCAGTTTATCGTCGGCGTTCAAAAGAAGATAATAAGAAGATTAACTTTAAGTTAAAAATCAAGAGATTGAGATCAGAAACGAATTCATTGTACCATATTGTCCATTGCTATCACAAATTTTCGAAACACATGCAAACGTTGAGAGTTGTCATTCGGCCAGATCAATCATATATTTGTGCAAGTACGCCACAAAAGGCAGCGACATGGCTGTGTTTGGTATTGCGTCGGAAAATGCGAATGACGAAATCAGAAACTTCCAAATGGGCAGGTACGTCAGTACTAGTGAAGCACTGTGGCGATTATTGTCATTTCAAATTCATGAAAGATATCCCACAGTTGTACATTTAGCAGTGCATTTGGAAAATGGCCAAAGAGTTTACTTCACTGAGGCTAATGCTGAGACCACCATCGACAACATTGACTGTGATTCAGATCCATTCGCAGCGACGCTGATGTACGTTGAAATGCCCAAGTATTACACTTGGAATTAATCAACAAAGAAATTCCAACGTCGCAAATAAAGAACCCCAGTTCCAGATTGCCCACAGGTGTTTTCCACTGATGCACTAGGTCGCATGTATACTGATCATCCTAGAAATGATAAATGTTTTTATATGCGACTGCTGTTGGTAAATGTACGTGGACCAAAATAATTTGCGCATTTGAAAACTGTGAATGGCCACCAATGCCAATCATATAGGGAAGCATGTCAACTATTGGGTTTGCTGGAGAACGATTCACATTGGGATTTAACACTTGCGGATTCAGTTGTTTCATCAAATTCGTACCAAATACGAACGCTGTTCGCAATTATCATCACCACATGTTTTCCTTCACAACTGATTCAGTTATGAAACAAATACAAAGACGACATATGTGAAGATATCTTGCATCGCTTGCGCATTCAAACGAATAATCCTGACATTCAAATAACCGATGAAATCTACAATGAGGGATTGATTCTGATTGAGGATCAATGCTTGACTAATGCAAAAATGCTACTGATTGAAGTAGGATTGCGCCAAATCGATCGATGCACCAAGAATTAAATCGAGAGATGGAATGCAATACAATGTTGATACATTGCAGGAATTCGTTCGAAATAATGTGCCGTTGCTGAATGAACAGCAAAAGCAAGTATACGAAACATTAATGCAAGCGGTGGACAATAATACTGGTGGTCTATTCTTCCAGGACGCACCTGGAGGAACAGGGAAAACATTTGTCATTTCATTGATTTTGGCTACTATTCGATCAAGATGTGACATACCTTTGGCGTTAGCATCATCTGGAATTGCACCGACTCTTCTGGGTCGTAAGTTGCCACTTAATTTAAACACTATTGCAATATTTCCCGATCCAGTGCAATGGGAAAATTGTTGATGCAATGCAAGCTCATTGTTTGGGATGAGTGCACAATGGCACATAAGAAATCACTTAAAGCACTTAACTTCACACTGAAGGATCTTCGGCAAATTAACATCTTTGGCTGCTTGATGATATTATTGGCAGGTGATTTCAGGCCGACGTTGCCAGTAATTCCCCGTGGAACGCCTGCAGATGAATTGATTGCTTGCCTGAAGGCATCACCTTTATGGGATAACGTAAAAATAATATCGCTATCCACTAATATGAGAGTTCAACTTCAAAATGACCAAAGTGCTGCTCAATTTTCCAAACAATTGTTAGCTGTTGGAAATGAAAAAGTCCCAGTTAATGCGACAACTGGATTAATTACTCTTACCAACGACGTTTGCCTATTTGTAGACTCTCAATTAGCTCTTATTGAAAATGTTTTCCCAAACATTAGTGAGAATTATGCTTGGTTAAGTCAACGAGCAATTCTTGCGGTAAAGAATAATGATGTACACGCACTAAATTTCACCATTCAATCAAAAATGGCTGGCGATTTGGTGACATACAAATCAGTTGATTCCATAACAAATCCCGATGATGTAGTAAATTATCCAACGGAGTTTTTTAACTCTCTTGGGTTACCAGGATTTCCACCACATAACATGCAACTCAAGTTGGTACAGTTTTTATGATATTGCGTAATTTGAATCCACCGCGACTTTGCAACGGTACTCGACTTTCGGTAAAAAGACCTATGCCGAATATGATTGAGGCAACCATTATTAACGGAAAGTACGCAGGTGAAAATGTATGTATTCCTCGAATACCAATGATTCCGACTGATCTTCCGTTTGACTTCAAGCGATTGCAATTTCCAGTTCGCCTTGCGTTCGCAATGACAATTAACAAGTCGCAAGGCAAATCGCTTAGTGTTTGCGGGATAAATTTAGAAAATCATTGTTTTTCACATGAGCAGTTATACGTTGCGTGTTCACGAGTTGGGAAACCATCCGCTTTGTTTGTGTTGACGTCAGATCAAAAAACAAAAAATGTGGTTTACCAAAGGGCACTTCAATAAAACGGATAAATTACGGACACGTATAACGCTTCGATTCAGTATTTACTTTGGATTCACTTTCATTTACTTCGAGAAGTTCAACTAAATAACACTTCATTTTTGTAATCGAAATGAATTCATTACTGTTGTGAAATGAAATAAAATTTTTCCCTTTCACATATAAAAGTTTTTCTTCATCTTTAAATCACCAAACGAAATGTTACATAAAACGAAGCCATCTGGTAGCGAAACTGAGTTCGCCGGGTTTCCTAGTTAACTTATATAATAATAGATATGTTTTGCTTACCCTGCATACTTATTAAAAGGAATTTCACAACTGCGTCAAGCAAATTTGCATTAAGAACTAAAGGAAGTAACAAAAGACAACGAAAAACCAAAGCGCGTGTTTCATTCTTATTTCTTCATATATGCTTGTTCGTTTCATACCTTTTTCTCTTATTTTCGTTTCAAAAGCTGGTTTTTGAAATAATGCATATTTTTACGTTCTAAGAGAAGTGACGATTGCACTTACATGATAGAGGAAAAAAATACAAATATTGGTTTCCAAAATACGGCACATTTATGCGTGCTAATAGAAGCGAAGTTTGCACTTATATGAAAGAGAAAGAATAAAAAACAACAATAAATGCTGGTTTCGGATAGAACGCATATTTATGCGTTTTAAGGGAAGCGACGATTGCACGAAGCTATAAAAACAAGCCGCCTGTTCGGGAAGCGAAAGCTGCACATAATATTTATTTTATAACTCATTTCTTCGCTTTTAATATACCAACAAAAAAACACCTGTTATTGCATACATCTAATATGTATTATATCATAGTTCTGGCAATTTTTGAGCTAGAATTGGCGGCATATAGAACAGTTGCGTTTTGTTGTACAACCCGTTCTACAAGGTCCGACTGGGCCATAGCCTATTTAGGCGCGCAATTCAAATATAACACGTAACTCATACTCTCCGACACATATATATTTTTTGTATCGTTCGCGATGCATTGTTTTCTACCAATAATTTCAAAACACAAATAGTACTAATAATAATAATAATAATAATACTAATAAATAGTACATTTCTGAAAATGTTAATTTGTATATATTTTTCCACTTTAGGCCCTACTTTAATACGTTGCATACTTCTGGTTAAAATTATAATACACTGCAAGGGTTTAACAAACATAAATAGGCTGTAACATAGGAATATGCAATACTTTTAGGTATTTTAAGTTATCTAACGAAATTGAAAAATAATAGTGTATTTTTATATATTTTAATATCTCACAGTTGTGAGACAAGCTACGTACTCACCAGCGCTAAAATTTAGCAACCAAATGAGTGCGAGCGAGAGACAAATACACTTTTTCGGCCCCTCTTAGCAAGGTCGGTACGCAGATGAGCTAAGAGAAATACTAGAATATACTAGAATGAACATCGCGCTAGATATTTTAAATCGGCAGAGTCTTTGCAAGGGTGGCGCGAGAGGAAGGAAATATCTGATAATTCCCCGCGACCCTTGCGAAATTGAGAGAGGCAATTGGAAACAAAACCCTATGGCGGGACTTTCCTGCGGGGAAAAATTAATTTATTTACAATACAATTAAAGAAGATTTAATTATATGCAATCTTGACCATAAAATAAAAAAATAAAAAATATTAAAACAAAATAAAGTTTAAAATATGTGATTTCACAGGGAAATAAGCAAATCAAACGAACAAAACGAACTTAAATTATGATATCCAAACCCGCGGGGCCAGCTCCCGATGCCGCCGACGATGGCGAGCTGCTCCTGGCCCTGCAGCTGCTGCTACTGCCACTGCTGGATCGCTGCTTCAGATCCAGCTGCGAGGGGATCTTTGTGTGTATGGTCTCTTCCGTCTACTGCTCCACCTCCACCACTGGTCATGGACAAGCAGGAAATGGAGATAGCTTGCCTATAATTTTGAAAATTGTGATTTTGGCCCTTTTATTTTGCTCCAGCAGTGGCAGTAGCAGCAGCTGCAGGGCCAGGAGCAGCTCGCCCTCGTCCGCGGCATAGGGAGCTGGCCCCGCGGCTTTGCAAATCATAATTTAAGTAATTTGTTCGTTTGGCCGCGTTTAATTTGAATTGAAAACAAACACAACTGACAGTATGGCCGTTTGGCCATTTCGTATGGATTTTCGGAGAACACCATAAAACCGGTCACACTAGAAATATTAAACCCTTTTAGCTAACTAAGGGTTTAGCGCTTGTGAGTACTACACTGTACATAAACTTAGTATTTCAAAAACGTAAATAATACTACCTAAAAAAACTGGATTGACCTGACGTCCTTTGTTTCGCTTAAGCCAAGTACTCAGATAGACGAAAAGGGTTTCTAAGCAGTGAGAGATAGCGAGGAATCAATATTCGAGAAACAATTTTCGGTAGTGCTGTTTTAAAGTAGTGATGTAAATTTGGGTCGAAATTTCGATGTCGATGCTCATCGACGTTTTCAAAAGATAAATCGATGTTGTGTGGAACATCGGCTAGAAACAACCCATTCCGTTATTCTTCGTTAATTCAATTTTTAGAAGCCATTTAAATTAGCTTTTGATATTTTTTGATAAATTAAATAAAAAGGAACTAAGACTACAAAAATAAAAATTATCTTAGTTTTTTCTTTTTTATTTCTTCATTGAGTGGATTAGTTAACAATAGAATAAACAGAACTTAAAATTATATTAATTCATGACTTTTTCGTAGTCTTGTGGTCAGTGAGTTAATACGTAAATAATAATATGCCAACCACTGCTTCTTTTGCATTTTATTGCACTTTGCGCTTAATACGTCAATTTTAGTGAAGTGCCTCCAGCAAAAGCTTGTCTTTGTTGTTATTCTGGAATAAATACATTTGTAATTGCAAATAACTATATTTATATACATTATTCAAAATATATTTACTTTTGCAGTGCAAACACAGGGTAAATTAAAACAAAAACCTCGAATTTATATGTTGTGCAATGTTTTGAAACTCGACGCCCGATGTTTTGTCAAGCATCGATGCATCGATAAGCATCGGTAGGACACAAAACCTCGAAAAACATCGTCCAAAAATCATCGATGCTCGATGCAACGTTAAAGGCCGGTACGGAGACGAACGAAAAAACCTAGAAAGTCGCAGGGAGAGACTTTTGGTATTTCTAGAGCGCGGTGACACACAGAATACTAAATTTATAAAACGGGTCCTCCTCGACTATTGGCCTCTCGCTCTCTCTTACCGATTCTCAGAATCAGTCCAACAATGTTGGGGCAGTGGCAGCAGCTCCGACAGACATCGCCACCGCCCAGATGGTGATGAATCCCATTTGGTACCAAGAGAATCACAAGCAGTAGCTGATAGAGAATTTTAAACACCTAGTAGGGGAAAAAAAACGGCGGTTTTACATGATCGAGAGGATCTGGACCCGGCGTCGGTCGTCATTGTGCGCAGATGATCTATTCCAAAACGATGCTGCAAATCTGTGGAAGTGTCTTTGAATGGATTATATTGTCAACAAACATTAAATAGCTGATTTAAAATACAGTGGCTTACAGCCAAATATTACGTAATCACGTTTTTGATGATTTTCGACCCCCTCCCCCCCTATGTAAGCAAGAGTAATCATTGGAGGAACCCCCTCCCCCTATGATACGTAATAACAAAATTTTTTTTCACATAATAATATTTTAATATAAAATAATTACGTAACCATTGTCTAAGATAACCCCCAACCCCCCCCCCTTCCCATATAATCAAACATAATCATTTCGCTGACCCCCTCCCCCCCCAATAGGTGATTACGTAATATATCGACAGCCCCTTATTTAATGCAGGCGTAAAATCACCATTGTGCGATATCACAAAATGTTAATGCCGTTTTTTTAAATAGTGTTTAAATGTATATTACACTAGTTTACAAATTTATATTTTTTTATATAATCGTTAAGACCCACTTTATCCGCCTAATATTGAGTTGCTGAAACGTTGAACTCATTAAAAAAAAATGTCCAAAGAACCGTTTTGAAGATATTCGCGAAAAACCAGATTATTTATACTACGCTAAAAATATCAAAAGCCGTTAGTCCAACATATTTCAAATTAGTACAATCCGAAAGCCAATGTATACACCTTTCCGACAACATACGGCTCTTTATGGTCAAAGCTCTATTAATGGAGATATAAGCACTTAAAGCTAAAAAAACATGCAATATTTTTGGCTGTTTTTTATAGCTAGATTTCATTTCCTTTTTAAAAATTAAAAAAAAAGTTTTTAATTATTTTGAGTAAACAGATCTAAAGATAGCTTTCTCCTTAAAGAGTTAATGTCAAATATATGCAAATCCAGTACAAATTCTAGAAGTTATGGCAAATTATATTAAATTATCATATTACAGCTGTGCTACAAAATTGTATTCAAAGGGAAGTAGCCTGCTTTGTGATTTTGTTTTTTAATGAAAAACATTGTAAGTATTAGATAAAATCGTGGTACAACAAGCTAATGGCTTACTTAAGGATGAACTTTCCAAAACTCTCATAGAATAAAGTCACAGCCGGTATATTTGTGGGGCCTCAGATAAGAAAATTGTTCGCAGATGAACATTTTACAAATTCATTAAGCCCTGCAGAAAAAGCAGCTTTGAGGACGATTCAAAAAGAAATTCACTGATTTATGATATAAAAGAAGAAAAAATTATCATGAATTAATTCAGATTTTTGCTAATACTTAAAAGGTTTTTCAATCAAAACCAACATAACAAAGCAGGCTACTTCCCTTTGAAAACAATTTTGTAGCTAAGCTGGAATATGATAATTTCATTGAATTGGCCATAACTTCTCAAATTTGTAACTTAACTCTATTATGACAAAGTTATTCTTAAATCTGTTTACTCAAAATAATTTAAAACTTTATTTTATATTTTTACAAAGTAAATGAAATCTAGCTATAAACAAAATAGCTACAAATATTGCATGTTTTTATACCCTTGCAGAGGGTATTATAATTTTGACCAGGTGTTTGCAACGCAGTGAAGGAGGCATCTCCGACCCCATAAAGTATATATATTCTTGATCAGCATCACCAGCCGAGTCGATCTAGCCATGCCCGTCTGTCTGTCTGTCCGTCTGTCGGTTTCTACGCGAACTAGTCACTCAGTTTTTGAGCTATCGAGCTGAAATTTTCAGTATAGTCTTATTTCTTTAGCACGCAGTATATATGTATGTCGGAACGGCCGAAATCGAACTACTATATCCTATAGCTGCCATAGGAATGATATCGAAATTAATGTAAAAAAAATGTTAACTTCTCTGTTTTTAAACGTATTTCTATAAATTGTGAGATATGGCAGTTTTTTATGGTTCTATAATTACGGTTTTCATTTTTTTAAGATCTGACAACTGATATAGTTGTCAGAAGCTGCCATAGAAGCGATCGGTCGATTTATATGAAAATGTAAAATTCTACATGTAAAATGTAAAATGTACAAAATTCGATGTTTTTTCAACAATACTAAAATGTTTTGATTTTCAATGATCCAATTGCAGACTGCAAGGGTATACCAACTTCGGTTTACCGAAGTTAGCTTTCTTTCTCGTTTTACTTTCAGTGATTATATCTTCATTAATAAAGCTCTGACCATAAAGAGACGTATGTTGTCGGAAAGGTGTGTACATTGCCTTTTGGATGGCACTAATTTGAAATTTGTTAGACTAACGGTCTTCGATATTTTTAACGTAATATAAAAAATATGGTTTTTCGCGAATATCTCCAAAACGGTCCTTTTTTTTATTGAGTTCAACGTGTTCAGCGTCTCAAAATTATGCGGAAAAGGTGGTTCTAAACGTTTATATATTTTGGCTGTAAACTAGTGTTATATAAGTGTATTTTCTTTATTTTTCAATTCGCTTAAATAACACCTAAAACTAAAAATAACTCAAATTATTGTATTATTCCATGTCACAGCTTATTTGATGAACCTCATTTAGCCTTAAAAAAATTGTTACATTTAAACTTTAAACTTCCTTCTTTCTTCCCTATTGTTTTATCACATTTTATAAGTATGTTACACTTGAAAAAAAAAATATATATGTGGGATTAGGGTTATTCGGACAAGTAGATGACCCTATTATTTCAGGAGTTTAGAAGAGCAGATAAAGTTATATTATTTTAATTAAAAAAGGTAAATTCAATAATAAGGGATTTGGTCAATATAAAACATTTGCATAAATAAAGGTGTGGAAGGAAAAAGCTTCCTCAATGTAATATTTGGTTATGACTTTGATGAGCACCATGAGAGGTAGAGCAGCCCTTGTCCTGGTCTTCGCTCCAGAAAAGAATGTTGCACACCTAGTAGGGGGAAAAAAGCGGTATTCAAGAGAATTTGGTCCACGGCATTTGTGGGCATTGTGCGCAGATGAGCTATTCCAAAACGAAGCTGCAAGTCTTGCAAATGAATATACTGTCAACAAATACCAAACAGCTGATTTAAAATACGTATGACCGTATCACTGGCCTTCCAAAAATGCCGAAGAATGTTTTTAAAAACGCGGTCACACTGAAAAGATTAAATCTTTTTGGGGGTAAGAACTGTCTTACTGTCTGAGTACTAGGCTTTAACATTGATATTATATATATAGTATAGCTCTCCGTAAGTTTGTTCTAGTATATTTAAATAGTAATCGTTCATCGAAGACGCTCGATAGCAGTTTAACTTTACAGAGCCTAAAAAGATTTCAAAATCAAGAAGTTTCTAGTGAGGCGCCGAAGAGCAAAGAAGTGTTTAATCCAAAAGTGTTCGTGCTAAAAAAGAGTTGTGTGTAAATTAAAACTAAGACAATATTAAAGGTTATACATACTATATATAAAACAATCCATGTAACTTAACGCAAACAAAATAAACATAATTAGTAATCCAACAAATATAATGAAAAAGTATAAAATCGCGTTGGAAAAAAAAAAAAAAAAAAAAAAAAAGACGCCTACATTTTTATATCGCTCTAAAAAACGTAAGTTTGTGGATAAATACATTTTGTCCGTGTATGTATACTGCAAGAAGAACGAACAAATTAACTTCTGTGAGTGTGAGTGAGACGAAAAAGCTGCAGCTTACTAATTAAGCACTGGAAAGAGAGAGACACGCACGAAGTACTATAGCAGAGAAGGCGAAAAGTTTAAGCAGAAAAGGGGACACGAAGTAGCAGAGAAGGCGAAGAAGTGAAAAGTGCAGTGAAACTAAAAGCAGAGAAGCAGAAGAAACAGTGAAACGTATCTGAGCAGAGAAATTAAATCGACAAAAACAACAAGAAGAGCAGAAAATTTAAAACGTCGAAAACAATTAGAAGCTGAGAAACTGAAACGACGAAGCAGACATAAAGTACAAAAAAGGCGTTTCGTTTTGAACAACAAAAACTGACAGCTGGCAGTCACAAGCTGAGGATCACTGACACAGTTATAAGCTGAGGATCACAAACAAAGGCTGACAGTCACAAGCAGATCTGTCAGAAGCAGTCCGAGCAGAGGATCCGTCAAAGGCAGTTCAAGCAGTGCGAGCAGAGGATCCGTCAGAAGCAGTTCAAGCAGTCTAAGCAGAGGAGAAGCAGTTCAAGCAGACGAAAGAAGCTACTAGACACACATATATTTTCATTATATTAATTTACATTTAAAAATGTTAAGTTTATAATATTTTGCATTTAATAATTTAGTTTATAATTTTGTAAACGACATCTTTGTTTTAACCATGGATCTGAGGTCTATTTTATCGTTGGCAATACCCGATTTGAAACAGAAACTGAGTTTGGCTTGAGTTCAGAAGACAGAAAGAGCGTATTGCAGGATAGATTTATGGATCATTTTATTTATTTATTTATTTTATTTATTTATTTCATTGATCTTCCTAGCGCGACAAGCATGTTGCATACTTATAAATTATGGTCTTACTTACATATACTACTTAGTACTTAGTACTTATAAATCAACCTTAAATACTAACATTTTTTTTTTTTTTTTTTTTTTAACAAACATTGAACATTGAATTAAGTTACTTTTAAGGAAATTTGAAAATGTTTATATAATTAAAATGTAATGTTTGTTGGTTATTTTCTTATTTATAAATGTATTTTAGGTATCTCACCCTTTCTCTCTCATCCCTCTCTTATGTTTATAACTTCTAAAGCTTATCATTTTAAAAATTTTGAATTTTATGCAATGCGCATTTTAAAATGAGTAGCGCTGCTAACTGCCTTGATGGCAGGGGGAAGTTGGTTCCAAATGCGAACAGCGTATACAAAGAATTGCCTCTTTGTACTTAAATATTTGAATTTAAAATTAATAATATTGTTAGTCCTTCTTGATGTACTAAATTTCAGTTTTTGGTATAGATACGTTGGTTGGCTCTTTAGTGTAGACTATTTTATGTAATAATATTAGGACCTTAAGGTTCGTCCAAGACTTAAGTTGCATGTTAAATATTTTTATGGAATCATCAGAGATGTGGTCATTCCTACGTCTATTGTAAATATATCGCGCCACTTTATTAAAAGCAACTTGTAACTTGCGTTGGCTGGCGAACTTGCAGTCGCTGAACACTTCGATGCCATACAAATGGACTGGTGTAAGGTACATTATTGCAACCGTGTGCTTCATTTTGACTGGTAAAAAGTTCTTTGAAAGGTATAAGCTTCTAAGGACTCCATACATTTTACCGACATTTTTATTTATGTGGTCATCCCATGTCAAAGTTTGAATTAAACTAAAACCTAAGTTGCATGCTCCTTTTACATAGTCTATTGGAGTATTTTCGATAGCTTATCTTTGTATAACGTCAGTGTTAAGCGCCTTTTTACTTATAACTATAAATTTTGATTTCTTCGGATTTAAACCTAATCCTTTAATTTTTGCCCACCGACTAACTATTTCCAGTTCACTGTTACAAACACGAATACACTCATCTATACTACATATCGGACGACTTACATACATTTGGAGGTCATCAGCATACATGTGTATTTCACAATTTGACAATATATTCGGAAGATCATTAACATATACAGAGAAAAGAAGAGGCCCAAGAACGGATCCTTGAGGGACTCCACGTTGGAAACTGAGAAAAGACGAGCATACATTATTTACGGCAGTGTTACCAGATGAAAATTTTGCTTTCCCCCTAAAAAATCTAAAATAGTCGATATTTCCCCCTAAAAAATCCAGTCTACCCCCTAAATTTAAAAAAACTGTTATTGAAATCAAAACTCAAAAAATTCGATTTATTTAATTTATCTATTTTGTACTAATTGCTATTTACAAATATATTTATGCTAAATTGAAATAGGTCTTTGCATTATTTATTCAATTATTTATTGGATTTACAAACAAATTTATATTAAAAATGTAATAATGTTGACAGTTCCAATTGTCTTCACTTCACAAACACAAACAAACGAGCGTTCAAGGATCCTCTTTAAACTCCTTTTCGTTGCCAATTTGTCCTTGAATCTTATTTGCATATTGCACTCAACACGTGATTTCTTTTCTTTTCAACTTTTTTCTCACTAGGATTTCTTAACTAATAAATTCAATAACACAAATAACAAGGTAAACTCAAAATTTTTGGTTTGAATTTTGTTGTTTTTTTTGTTTATAAATATATAGTATATATATTATATATCAAGTTTATATTAATTAAATATAATAAAATTAGTATTAATCAAAATTAATCTTAAAGAGTTTAAATCAATCGTTCCAAAAAAAAACCCTAAACTTTCCCCCAAAAAATTCTTCCCCCCTAAAATTCCCCCTAGGATTAAAAAAACCCCTAAATCTAGGGGAAAACCCCTGATCTGGGAACACTGATTTACGAAGACTGACTGCTTTCGATTACTTAAGTATGAAGAAATTAGTCGTGTAGCTGTACACGAAAAGTGACATAGACGACTTAGCTTAAGACCCAGAATATCGTGGTTAACCGTGTCAAAAGCTTTACTGTAGTCCAAAAGTGTCAAGAATGTTATATTACCACTATCCAATTTTTCCCTAATGCCTTCTACAATGTCAATTATTGCTGTTGTGCAACTTCTGCCCACACGGAAGCCTGACTGCTTATCAGTCAAGAGTTTTCGTGCTGTCAAGTAACTTTACATTTGAACAGCCATAAGTCGCTCTAACACTTTTGACAAATATGGTAAAATGGAGATTGGCCTGTAGTCTTTAGCATGTTTAGGGATTGTAATTATTTTTTT
Organism: Drosophila rufa; assembly: GCA_018153105.1. Lineage (NCBI taxonomy): Eukaryota > Metazoa > Arthropoda > Insecta > Diptera > Drosophilidae > Drosophila > Drosophila rufa. Next base: position 241,369 of record JAECXS010000003.1, on the reverse strand, counting down.
CTAGTTTCCAGGAGTCAGGAAATATGGATTTAGTCAAAGCTGTATTATAAATAAAAGTTATGTAAGGCAATATTTTCGGCAATAACAGCTTGATGAATTTTGAGTTCATGTCGTCGACTCCAGTAGCGTTTGATTTAATTTTAAACATTGATTCTATTACGTCACATTCAGATACACACGAAAAACTAAAACTATTATCACAGTTTCTATCGATATTTGTTGGTATTAAAGGATTAGGTTTAAATCCGAAGAAATCAAAATTTATAGTTATAAGTAAAAAGGCGCTTAACACTGACGTTATACAAAGATAAGCTATCGAAAATACTCCAATAGACTATGTAAAAGGAGCATGCAACTTAGGTTTTAGTTTAATTCAAACTTTGACATGGGATGACCACATAAATAAAAATGTCGGTAAAATGTATGGAGTCCTTAGAAGCTTATACCTTTCAAAGAACTTTTTACCAGTCAAAATGAAGCACACGGTTGCAATAATGTACCTTACACCAGTCCATTTGTATGGCATCGAAGTGTTCAGCGACTGCAAGTTCGCCAGCCAACGCAAGTTACAAGTTGCTTTTAATAAAGTGGCGCAATATATTTACAATAGACGTAGGAATGACCACATCTCTGATGATTCCATAAAAATATTTAACATGCAACTTAAGTCTTGGACGAACCTTAAGGTCCTAATATTATTACATAAAATAGTCTACACTAAAGAGCCAACCAACGTATCTATACCAAAAACTGAAATTTAGTACATCAAGAAGGACTAACAATATTATTAATTTTAAATTCAAATATTTAAGTACAAAGAGGCAATTCTTTGTATACGCTGTTCGCATTTGGAACCAACTTCCCCCTGCCATCAAGGCAGTTAGCAGCGCTACTCATTTTAAAATGCGCATTGCATAAAATTCAAAATTTTTAAAATGATAAGCTTTAGAAGTTATAAATATAAGAGAGGGATGAGAGAGAAAGGGTGAGATACCTAAAAGACATTTATAAATAAGAAAATAACCAAAAACATTACATTTTAATTATATAAACATTTTCAAATTTCCTTAAAAGTAACTTAATTCAATGTTTGTTAAAAAAAAAAAAAAAAATGTTAGTATTTAAGGTTAATTTATAAGTACTAAGTACTAAGTAGTATATGTAAGTAAGACCATAATTTATAAGTATGCAACATGCTTGTCGCGCTAGGAAGATCAATGAAATAAATAAATAAAATAAATAAATAAATAAAATGATCCATAAATCTATCCTGCAATACGCTCTTTCTGTCTTCTGAACTCAAGCCAAACTCAGTTTCTGTTTCAAATCGGGTATTGCCAACGATAAAATAGACCTCAGATCCATGGTTAAAACAAAGATGTCGTTTACAAAATTATAAACTAAATTATTAAATGCAAAATATTATAAACTTAACATTTTTAAATGTAAATTAATATAATGAAAATATATGTGTGTCTAGTAGCTTCTTTCGTCTGCTTGAACTGCTTCTCCTCTGCTTAGACTGCTTGAACTGCTTCTGACGGATCCTCTGCTCGCACTGCTTGAACTGCCTTTGACGGATCCTCTGCTCGGACTGCTTCTGACAGATCTGCTTGTGACTGTCAGCCTTTGTTTGTGATCCTCAGCTTATAACTGTGTCAGTGATCCTCAGCTTGTGACTGCCAGCTGTCAGTTTTTGTTGTTCAAAACGAAACGCCTTTTTTGTACTTTATGTCTGCTTCGTCGTTTCAGTTTCTCAGCTTCTAATTGTTTTCGACGTTTTAAATTTTCTGCTCTTCTTGTTGTTTTTGTCGATTTAATTTCTCTGCTCAGATACGTTTCACTGTTTCTTCTGCTTCTCTGCTTTTAGTTTCACTGCACTTTTCACTTCTTCGCCTTCTCTGCTACTTCGTGTCCCCTTTTCTGCTTAAACTTTTCGCCTTCTCTGCTATAGTACTTCGTGTGTGTCTCTCTCTTTCCAGTGCTTAATTAGTAAGCTGCAGCTTTTTCGTCTCACTCACACTCACAGAAGTTAATTTGTTCGTTCTTCTTGCAGTATACATACACGGACAAAATGTATTTATCCACAAACTTACGTTTTTTAGAGCGAAATAAAAATGTAGGCGTCTTTTTTTTTTTTTTTTTTTTTTTTTCCAACGCGATTTTATACTTTTTCATTATATTTGTTGGATTACTAATTATGTTTATTTTGTTTGCGTTAAGTTACATGGATTGTTTTATATATAGTATGTATAACCTTTAATATTGTCTTAGTTTTAATTTACACACAACTCTTTTTTAGCACGAACACTTTTGGATTAAACACTTCTTTGCTCTTCGGCGCCTCACTAGAAACTTCTTGATTTTGAAATCTTTTTAGGCTCTGTAAAGTTAAACTGCTATCGAGCGTCTTCGATGAACGATTACTATTTAAATATACTAGAACAAACTTACGGAGAGCTATACTATATATATAATATCAATGTTAAAGCCTAGTACTCAGACAGTAAGACAGTTCTTACCCCCAAAAAGATTTAATCTTTTCAGTGTGACCGCGTTTTTAAAAACATTCTTCGGCATTTTTGGAAGGCCAGTGATACGGTCATACGTATTTTAAATCAGCTGTTTGGTATTTGTTGACAGTATATTCATTTGCAAGACTTGCAGCTTCGTTTTGGAATAGCTCATCTGCGCACAATGCCCACAAATGCCGTGGACCAAATTCTCTTGAATACCGCTTTTTCCCCCTACTAGGTGTGCAACATTCTTTTCTGGAGCGAAGACCAGGACAAGGGCTGCTCTACCTCTCATGGTGCTCATCAAAGTCATAACCAAATATTACATTGAGGAAGCTTTTTCCTTCCACACCTTTATTTATGCAAATGTTTTATATTGACCAAATCCCTTATTATTGAATTTACCTTTTTTAATTAAAATAATATAACTTTATCTGCTCTTCTAAACTCCTGAAATAATAGGGTCATCTACTTGTCCGAATAACCCTAATCCCACATATATATTTTTTTTTTCAAGTGTAACATACTTATAAAATGTTATAAAACAATAGGGAAGAAAGAAGGAAGTTTAAAGTTTAAATGTAACAATTTTTTTAAGGCTAAATGAGGTTCATCAAATAAGCTGTGACATGGAATAATACAATAATTTGAGATATTTTTAGTTTTAGGTGTTATTTAAGCGAATTGAAAAATAAAGAAAATACACTTATATAACACTAGTTTACAGCCAAAATATATAAACGTTTAGAACCACCTTTTCCGCATAATTTTGAGACGCTGAACACGTTGAACTCAATAAAAAAAAGGACCGTTTTGGAGATATTCGCGAAAAACCATATTTTTTATATTACGTTAAAAATATCGAAGACCGTTAGTCTAACAAATTTCAAATTAGTGCCATCCAAAAGGCAATGTACACACCTTTCCGACAACATACGTCTCTTTATGGTCAGAGCTTTATTAATGAAGATATAATCACTGAAAGTAAAACGAGAAAGAAAGCTAACTTCGGTAAACCGAAGTTGGTATACCCTTGCAGTCTGCAATTGGATCATTGAAAATCAAAACATTTTAGTATTGTTGAAAAAACATCGAATTTTGTACATTTTACATTTTACATGTAGAATTTTACATTTTCATATAAATCGACCGATCGCTTCTATGGCAGCTTCTGACAACTATATCAGTTGTCAGATCTTAAAAAAATGAAAACCGTAATTATAGAACCATAAAAAACTGCCATATCTCACAATTTATAGAAATACGTTTAAAAACAGAGAAGTTAACATTTTGTTTACATTAATTTCGATATCATTCCTATGGCAGCTATAGGATATAGTAGTTCGATTTCGGCCGTTCCGACATACATATATACTGCGTGCTAAAGAAATAAGACTATGCTGAAAATTTCAGCTCGATAGCTCAAAAACTGAGTGACTAGTTCGCGTAGAAACCGACAGACGGACAGACAGACAGACGGGCATGGCTAGATCGACTCGGCTGGTGATGCTGATCAAGAATATATATACTTTATGGGGTCGGAGATGCCTCCTTCACTGCGTTGCAAACACCTGGTCAAAATTATAATACCCTCTGCAAGGGTATAAAAACATGCAATATTTGTAGCTATTTTGTTTATAGCTAGATTTCATTTACTTTGTAAAAATATAAAATAAAGTTTTAAATTATTTTGAGTAAACAGATTTAAGAATAACTTTGTCATAATAGAGTTAAGTTACAAATTTGAGAAGTTATGGCCAATTCAATGAAATTATCATATTCCAGCTTAGCTACAAAATTGTTTTCAAAGGGAAGTAGCCTGCTTTGTTATGTTGGTTTTGATTGAAAAACCTTTTAAGTATTAGCAAAAATCTGAATTAATTCATGATAATTTTTTCTTCTTTTATATCATAAATCAGTGAATTTCTTTTTGAATCGTCCTCAAAGCTGCTTTTTCTGCAGGGCTTAATGAATTTGTAAAATGTTCATCTGCGAACAATTTTCTTATCTGAGGCCCCACAAATATACCTTTTACATAGTCTATTGGAGTATTTTCGATAGCTTATCTTTGTATAACGTCAGTGTTAAGCGCCTTTTTACTTATAACTATAAATTTTGATTTCTTCGGATTTAAACCTAATCCTTTAATTTTTGCCCACCGACTAACTATTTCCAGTTCACTGTTACAAACACGAATACACTCATCTATACTACATATCGGACGACTTACATACATTTGGAGGTCATCAGCATACATGTGTATTTCACAATTTGACAATATATTCGGAAGATCATTAACATATACAGAGAAAAGAAGAGGCCCAAGAACGGATCCTTGAGGGACTCCACGTTGGAAACTGAGAAAAGACGAGCATACATTATTTACGGCAGTGTTACCAGATGAAAATTTTGCTTTCCCCCTAAAAAATCTAAAATAGTCGATATTTCCCCCTAAAAAATCCAGTCTACCCCCTAAATTTAAAAAAACTGTTATTGAAAACAAAACTCAAAAAATTCGATTTATTTAATTTATCTATTTTGTACTAATTGCTATTTACAAATATATTTATGCTAAATTGAAATAGATCTTTGCATTATTTATTCAATTATTCATTGGATTTACAAACAAATTTATATTAAAAATGTAATAATGTTGACAGTTCCAATTGTCTTCACTTCACAAACACAAACAAACGAGCGTTCAAGGATCCTCTTTAAACTCCTTTTCGTTGCCAATTTGTCCTTGAATCTTATTTGCATATTGCACTCAACACGTGATTTCTTTTCTTTTCAACTTTTTTTCTCACTAGGATTTCTTAACTAATAAATTCAATAACACAAATAACAAGGTAAACTCAAAATTTTTGGTTTGAATTTTGTTGTTTTTTTTGTTTATAAATATATAGTATATATATTATATATCAAGTTTATATTAATTAAATATAATAAAATTAGTATTAATCAAAATTAATCTTAAAGAGTTTAAATCAATCGTTCCAAAAAAAAACCCTAAACTTTCCCCCAAAAAATTCTTCCCCCCTAAAATTCCCCCTAGGATTAAAAAAACCCCTAAATCTAGGGGAAAACCCCTGATCTGGGAACACTGATTTACGAAGACTGACTGCTTTCGATTACTTAAGTATGAAGAAATTAGTCGTGTAGCTGTACACGAAAAGTGACATAGACGACTTAGCTTAAGACCCAGAATATCGTGGTTAACTGTTATATTACCACTATCCAATTTTTCCCTAATGCCTTCTACAATGTCAATTATTGCTGTTGTGCAACTTCTGCCCACACGGAAGCCTGACTGCTTATCAGTCAAGAGTTTTCGTGCTGTCAAGTAACTTTACATTTGAACAGCCATAAGTCGCTCTAACACTTTTGACAAATATGGTAAAATGGAGATTGGCCTGTAGTCTTTAGCATGTTTAGGGATTGTAATTATTTTTGCTAGTTTCCAGGAGTCAGGAAATATGGATTTAGTCAAAGCTGTATTATAAATAAAAGTTATGTAAGGCAATATTTTCGGCAATAACAGCTTGATGAATTTTGAGTTCATGTCGTCGACTCCAGTAGCGTTTGATTTAATTTTAAACATTGATTCTATTACGTCACATTCAGATACACACGAAAAACTAAAACTATTATCACAGTTTCTATCGATATTTGTTGGTATGTGCTCAACATAGTCAGCTTCGGTCACCTCAGGTACTTTGCAGTCTAAAAAAGTTATATTTAGTTCCTTCGGATCAACCTGACTGGTTGGTCCAGCTTTGGATTTTCCAATACCCAGCTCTTTAATGTTGCTTATTGGTTGTAGCCTCGCTAAATTTATTATACAAATATTTTCGTTTCTTTAAGTTAATTAATTGTATCACAGTTTTCTTTAGTAACCTATGCTGTTCAGCATACTGATGTGTTCTATATCATTTCCATTTTCTAAATGCAATGTCACGCTTATTTATTAATCTTTTGATTTCCAAATTGAACCACGGGTTTCACAAGTGGAACTGATTTATTATATAAAAACGTTATAGTATTATGTAGGACAGTCAGTTGTGAGTCGATATTAGGAAAGTCATAGATAGAGTCCCAGTCACATGTATTAATGTCAGCACTTAACAAGGCGTAGTCAATATGTTTAAAGTCCCTATATACAATTGTTTGTTCGGTCAAGCTTGTACGAAAATTATACGTCAGGTAAATTAAGTCATATTTTGAGAACATTGGCATCGAGAGTTGACTATAATTAGAGACTTTATCACAGTGGTTTACGAAAAACAAGTCAAGTAAGGTATCACATTGAGACGAAAAGTGGCTGGGCTCAGAGGAATTAACTAACTTTAAGCCAGTGGATTCAATGTCATCTGATAGTTTATTTTCTCTGAGGAAATTACGTCCGTATTGTCAAGTGAGAGAAAAAACAATAAGTCAATTAAGTTTTGATAGTGTATATATCGATGTGGTCTGTAAACACAGCCTATTAACATTTTGGTGGAATACATTGCATTTGAAATTTGAACAAAAATCCATTCGACTGCACTTTCACTAGGATGTTTACATATACATTTTGCATTTAGACGTTTACTGACATACATGGCTACTTCACCACCGTGACTTTCTCGATCAAATCGAAATAGATTGTAGCCATCACATTTTACTAACGAATCACTAACATGAGACGAAAACCATGTTTCAGACAAACAAATAACATTAATATTAGATTTTACAAATAAGTACCTAAACTCTTCAATTTTTTTCGTAAGACTTTGAGCGTTGATGTGGCATATGCGTAGACCAGTTCCTTGATTGCCAAGGATTCTTATCATTGCATAGCTGCTCGCACTTGATGACCATGTATTATCATCCATTTTCAACAATTTTCGATGTGATAATCTATGCATTGCAAGAGTGAGTAATAAGAAAATATGAGAAAATTGAGAGAGAGTGAGATTCCTAAAAGACAATAAACCTTGAATATAGATAATATAGATAAAATTGAACTTAATGTAGAGTAAGAGTATTAATTCTAACCATCTAACGAAAATTATTACATCCCGCCTCAGTCGCAGCAACAAGATTCGGCTTCTGAAGAGCAGCCAGATCCTCCATACTCTTTAAACAGACAGAATCCCCGCCTAGACTCTATCGAGCATAGACAAGTGCTTGCCGTGTGTAGACAGCTGACAGCACTTTATGCTTCTTCATATTTATTGCCTCTTTAAAAATGTTATAGTTACTCTTGGTCAGCTGCTCGTTGATGTAGAATGGAGTTGGGGCCTGGATGCCAAACAGTTCCAAGCTCAGTGGTTCCTTGGTCTGTCGTCTATGTTCTCCAGCCCGTTTCAGCAGCATTATTTTGTCTCGCCTGGTTTCGAACTTAATTATGATGACGGGATCAATAACATTGTTCCCAGAATGTTCCCGCACCTTAACACGAAAAATCTCTTTAACTTTCGGTGGTGGGGTGAGACCTAAAGAGTAAAAGAGGCTATTTAAGAGAGTCTTCAGGTTCTCATTTTCCACGATGGGCACTCCATGTACTCTTACATTGTTTGCAATGCTTGCTTCTGCATCTGCAGCGGCTTTGGCTTGAACTTTCGCTTCTAGCTCCTCTATCTTGCTGTATAGCGCACTTAATTTTTTGTTTTTCTGCTCTTCTACTCTTTGGCCCAGCATATTGCATTCCTCAGTAAGGTTGTTAAGCTTAGATTCAAACTTTTTTTCAATCTCGCGTAAGAGTCGTTCCTCAGATTCCTTCATTTGTTTGGCTTGTTCATCAAATCGCTGATTAATAAGCTCGATCAAGTGTTCTCTTACACTGCAGCTGATGTGTTTCGCCTGTTCTTCAAATCGCTGATTGATTATTTCGATCAGCTGGGGTGAAAGAGAATCCGAAATGCGACCAGCCTTCAAGTCCAGCGACGAGTCGGTACGAACACGCTTTTGTTGTTGTTTCGACATCTCTCTTGCTAATCCGCTTTGGCTGTTCCGTTACCGTTACTTTCAGCAAAACAAACAAAAACAATGCAATGCGATCGATGATGCTCTCGTAAGACTGACCGCTCTCTCTGCGAATGGATAGGCGAGAGGAACTGAATGATCCAAAGGTCGAACGGCTCTCGCGAATAAACAAAAGTTTGGCAGATATTATTTTATGATTTTTTATTGTTATTAAGTTATTTTGTGGCAGTTTTTCTCTTAAGATGTTATTGCCGTGGCACGAATCTTAAATCACGTTCAGTTTGATTAGTGTTTTTCGGTGGTTATTTCGTTTTAATTGAGGAGGTAAAAAATGCACGTCTGCTCTCAAAGAGGATCGCTGATGTGGTGACAGATGTTGGTGTTAACATTGATGGTCAAGATGACAGAAGCGAGGGTGGATCTCATAGTACTGAATTTCAAGAAGCTATGGGTGGTATGAGTTCGCGATTCACGGTAAGAGACGTTGAGCATAGCGCTTCTGCTTTTTCGGGATCAGACCAACAAGACATCCATCATTGGCTAAATGAATTTGAAGATGTAGCGATAACTGTGGGCTGGGATGATCTCCAAAAATGTATCTACGCAAAACAACTTTTAAGCGGAGCAGCTAAGCTTTTCATAAAAAGTTTGACAGGAGTGCGTGGGTGGTATAAACTTAAAACTGAGCTACAAAAAAAATTTTTGGAAATAGTTGTGCTCACCAGATGTCCATAAGATTCTAAGACGTAGGAATAAGCAAGCGAAGGAGACATGCTTAGAGTACCTCTATAGTTTAATGGAAATAAACAAACCTATTAAACTAGATGAAGAAAGTTTTCCTACTATATCGATGGAGTTCCTGACAACAAAACAAATAAAGCCGGATTGTATAGAGCTAAAACAGTTAGAGAATAAAAAGTTGAAATATAAATCTATGAGAAAGTGAGAGGAGACGCTTTAAAGAAAGAGGAAAAGAGTGTGAACACTTATAACAATCAGATGCATGCTAAGAAAGCGCAAAGCAACACGCTAAAAAAATGCTACAAATGCGGAAAGGAAGGACATTTACGAAAGTATGCGTCGATGAGGTTATTTGCTACAACTGCCATAAGCCTGCCCATATTTCAAAGCAGTGTAATGAAAATAAACTGGTTTCCGCTATTAAGAAGGAGCCAACTAATATCATACAAAATAAATCTAAAAAAAAAAAGGGCTGGTTTTCATAAGCTCAACGCTCAGAATATTTCTTTCTCAGCCAAGATAGATTCTGGGAGCTATATTAGTCTCATGAGGGAAGATATTTTTAACCAATTTGATGATCTAAATATCAGGAAAGAGATCAAACATCTGAAAGATATTGGCAAAGGTAGGTAACATAGAACCAATTTTTAGATTCAAGCAATGCGGTGACATACCACCCGGTTCCACTGAATTTAAAAATTAAACTGAAAAATTTTTTGCATCATCTTGATGCATAACACTGTCAATTGATTTATATGACTACACCTGGCAGTTTCGCTTGAATTTGAAAATTAATGTCATTGATATGAATGTTCTTTGGTGCTAAAATGGTGCGTTCTCTCAACCAATCATGATTTCTGTAATTTTTAAGAATATTGGGAAAAATATATTCAATCAGTTCATCTATTGATTGTGCAATTATACCAAAATCGTTCGGTACAGCAATCAATCCATCGGTACGGTCGATTTGTATTTTATCATTTTGTAGGTGAATACGACGCATATTAATGTTCAGTGTAAATTTTTTTACATATCTGCAAAGATTTGATGACTTCAAACAGGCATTTATTTCATAGCAGGAGTTGATCTAGGATTGACCGGTAATGTTTGACGAAAATCCCCTGACAGTAAAATCAAAGTACCACCAAAAAGCTGTTGATTACCATGTAAATCTAGCATTGTTCGATTAAATGCTTCTAGTTATTTTGTATTCTCATCCCATAAAATAATTTACGTTAATCGCAAAACTTTGGCCATAGCGGAATTTCTCGAAATATTGCAAGTCGGAGTTTCAATCACTTGTACATTCAATGACAATTTTAATGCCGAGTGTGCGGTCCGACCACCTCCTAATAATGTAGCAGCAATTCCCGAAGATGCAAGTGCCAATTGAAAAATGCCTGGATGCCTATCGACTGGTGTTCCTTGTTCACGTCTTTGAAATTTTTTCGAAGACACATTCCATTCCATTAAAGACAGCTAACTTCGGTAAACCGAAGTTTGTATACTCTTGCAGTCTGCAATTGGATCATTGAAAATCGATCCATTTAGGTAATGTTGAAAAAATATCGAAATTTGTAAATGATGTAAATCTTACATTTTACATGTCGAATTTTACATTTTCATATAAATACCGATCGCTTCTATGACAGCTATGATATAGTTGTCCGATCTTAATGAAATTAAAACCGTAATTCTAAAACCGTTAAAAACTGATATATCTCGAAATTTATAAAAATACATTGAAAAACAGATAAGTTAAAATTTTGTTTACATTAATTTCGCCATCATTCCTATGGCAGCTATAGGATATAGTAGTCCGATTTCGGCCGTTCCGACATGTATACTGCGTGCTAAAGAAATAAGTCTATGCTGAAAATGTTAGCTCGATAGCTCAAACTGAGAGACTAGTTCGCGTAGAAACCGACAGACGGACAGACAGACAGACGGACATGGCTAGATCGACTCGGCTGGTGATGCTGATCAGGAATATATATACTTTATGGGGTCGGACATGCCTCCTTCACTGCGTTGCAAATATCATGGCAAAATTATAATACCCTCTGCAAGGGTATAACAAATGTGTCGCACATGTATCAGTTTCGCATAAGCGGTCAACGTAGTTGCTGGTGGTTGTTTCCAATACATTTGCTTCATTAAAATAAACACGTTGGCCATTTTTAAGATGCACAGCCAAGTGAACAACTACAGGATGCCTTTTGTGTATTGGAAACAACATAATCCTCCAGACTGCTTCATTACTACTAATATACAGTATGTCAAGAAAGTGTTTTGACAATGATAAAAAATACACCTTATCATGTTCTTGTGCAAAAAAAAAGTAAGTTATAGGGGCATTTTAATATTATTCAAATTTTATTATGAATATATAGGTATCTTGGAGTTGATTAGTGAAGAAAAAACCAAAATTAATTTAGTTAACACTCTTAAAAACAATTAAAAACCAATAACATTCATTTTTCATGCAGTCAATAAAGTGTTTTGACAAAAACTTTAAGTCTTTTTATTTTGTAGTTTATGGCATTTTAAGACGTTGTATGGCCACCTTTGGCAGCATAAACATCCTGCAAACGTGTTTTAATCGAATTTATGATCTTTTCCATGTCCAATGTCTCCGGATTCAGCATTCATTCCTCCAATATGGCATTTTTCATTTAATTTTTGTTTTTAAGGCTCCATTTTGCCACTTTTTTCTTTAAAATTGCCCAATTTTCGATTGGGCTTAAGTCTGGACTCTGGGGTGGTGTGTCCGTGACTTTTCCGCAATTGTGGAGTAACCACATTCTCCCTATATTGGCCTTATCTTAGGGTCATTATCTTGAAAATATTTGAATTTTGTTTGGTTTTATTACAAAAATTATTTGTTTAACTTTTAATTTTGTATTTTATTACCAATGAAATTTCCAACAAAATGAGGTATCAGTCACTTAAATTGGACAACAACTAACGGAGACATACGGAACCACCCAACGATTATGAACTTCAACGTCCTGGCTACGAATTCTAATGGTTGCCCTTTTGGCATTGTTATTAGGTGATATACGTCGATACAACGGATATCCGTCATTTCCCTTTATGGTTTCTGAAGTCAATTGTCTTGGGTATCGTTTCGAACACTTTCCATCAATCATACATGGTGAATTCATATTTAGTTCAACGCACGGACCATGTATCATGTTTTTACCGACAACGTGAAATAATTCAGGATCAACAGTTTGATCAGGAATTTCAGCTGATATATCGTTATCAATTTATCAAATTAATATATGTGCGTGAGGCAATCCCCTTTTTTGTCATTCGATGGAGTACATATGGCAACGTACGTCTCCAAATACACATAATATTAGAATTAAATCCTTACGTGCTTCCATTTTCTTTTTCGAAAAACACGTGCTGTAATGTCATGACGATCAGTTCTCAACTTCCTTCAAATAAATTGTTTTTATACCCAGTACCCATAGGATACAAGGGTATTATACTATAAGTTAGTGCCAACCGAGAATGTATGTAACAGGCAGAAGGAGGCATCTCCGACCCCATAAAGTATATATATTCTTGATCAGCATCACCAGCCGAGTCGATTTAGCCATGTCCGTCTGTCCGTCCGTGTGAAACAACAGATCTCAGAGACTATAAGAGCTAGAGTTACTAAATTTGGTGACAACATTCAAGTTTGTTTTAAAATTTGCTGTTGCTTTTGCAAGCTGTAGCCGACAGGTGGCGCTTTCGAGCCTTGGCCGCGCGATATAATGGCTCCAACTGCAGAAGAAATGACAAAATAGAGCAAAAAAAATAATAACATAATTCATTTTTTGGCATCCTTATAAGATGTATCATTTTTATTTAAGTATGACATTAAATTGTTTAGGTCGGGAGCTAATTTGAGAGGCGATTTATTTTAAGAAGTATCGAAGTAGAGTATGATAATGTATGTACAATTTTAAATTGCCTTTTCGTGTAAAGCACAAACGTATCACATTCGAGCACTCTCGACTTCTTTCTTACTTGTTAATGTTATCCCACTGCGGACCATATTTTCGTCTATAAGACATTGCGTCTTGTGCATATTCGTTCATATGTCGCAATATAGTTAATCGTCCGATGTCATTAACATTAGCATCTTTCGCTATTGCATCTTGCAAATGAATATATTCTTCAGATCTTAATTTTGCTTGGTTAAAACGAATAAAATTAAGACGTTCAGTTTCTATTTTGGCATACATATCAACGATGTACTGATGAAACAGCTTACCACATCTTAAGAACAAATTTGGTTCAGTACAGGTACGGGGTCAACGATCTATTTTGTGCATTACCTTCATCTGCAGTCCGTGATCGTCTTTGTAATACCGCATTTGTACTACGCGTTCGCCTACCTATATTTGCTTGTCTAGATCGTGGCATTTTTTCTTCATATAAAAAAAGAGAAAATGAGATAAGTACACGCACTTATATATAGTACATTTTAACAATTCTAGACTCACCATTTATACGAACGACAGGAAATGTTTGACGAAAATCATCTGACAATAATATCAAAGATGCCCGTAAACCCGTACAAGTACCATTTTATCAATATTCTGCAGTTTTTTTTTTGTATTTCTAACGACTAATTTTCTTTATTCATTAATTGAACGGGGAATAAGTTTTGTAATACGAACAAAATGTTTTTCCAGTGTAATCAAAAGCAAATAAGTAAAAATTAAGTTATATTGTGTTCTTTAGGATTCAAGAAGAAAAAGTTGGTTATCTATCACAATTCACGAATTAATAATATTATTATTCGTTCGTGTATCAAATAAGCTGTAACTTGGGAAAATGAAATGTTTTGAGTTATTTTTAGTTTTAGGTGTTATCTAATGGAATTAAAAAACAAAGAAGTGTATTTATATATATTTATACACTACTTCAAAAAACAGCATTACCATTTTTTTGATATCGCACATAGTTTACATGCTAGACGGTTTAAAAGTTTGATTTTACGCCTGCATCAAAGAAGCTGTGAGCCACTGTACTTATGACCGTATAACTTCTCTCCCAATAATGCCGAAGATCGTTTTAAAAACGCGGGCACACACTGGCTCCAGCCCCAGATTAGCATATTTGAAAATGAAAAAGCTTATAAAAGTTGCAAATTGAATATAGCCTAAAATATATGTAGCTTATTTAAAAGTTCATATATCTTATTTTGGCCATAAATGTATTGGTAACTTTAACGAAATATTTTATAATGTATATACAGTGACTCACAGCTTATTTCAACCAGACCCAACCTAAAACTTTAAAATCCTATAAAAGATTAACCAAAGGGATAATCAAAATATTTTAAACGGACAATGATAATATAACACACAATTTAATATTTTAAATTTAAAATAGGTACGCAACCTCAAAAATTTAACATTTTTTTTGTTTTTTTTTCTTTTCCGTTGACCTTTTTTACAGCCTAAAGAGGATCAGATTGCATAAACGTAACTATTTAGTAATAAGATTAGCCTTCATTTCCATCCTTAAAATGTTTTATAACGAGTTCTCGTTGCTCTATTGATGTACGTGGCCCATTTCGGTCTTAAACTCTCTTAAAATATTACCAGAATAAGCTTGAACCAACTTCGAATAGAATGACCAAATCACAGGAAAAAACGAGCCGCCATTTGTATAACTACTAGCTGCAAACTATTTGGTTGAAATAAGCTGTGACCTTGTTTTTCGTTGTTTTTCCCTTATAAATTAAAAAATAAATATTTAGAAAAATAATTAAAAATACGTGAAATTAATAAATATTACGTTTGAACATAAGAGAATCATTGTGAGTTTAAAATATTTGGATTATCCTTTTGGTTCATCTTTTATAGGATTTTAAAGTTTTAGGTTGGGTCTGGTTAAAATAAGCTGTGAGCCACTGTATGTTTTGCGGCATTAAAGTACGCAGAATGTTTTTTTTAATACGCACCAGAAATACAGAAGTGCGTTAATTTTTCAAAATAATTAATAATGTATATTCGTAAAAAGATTGTATAAGCTCCAATTGATTTAATTTATATAATATCTGCTTTATTATTTTAGACTACCCGATAATTTTCTGACTTTAAAAACAGTTGACATTTTTGCAGTTATAAAAAATGTATTCGAAGTTATCAAAATATTTTAACATATTAAATGTTGATGATTTTATATCAAATAAAAACACACAAGTAATATCTCGAGAAAGCGAATTTTCCCAGATATGTATTATATACCAAAAGTTGAGCAATCTCAAGGGCTATTTGGCCTTGAGTGACTATCAAAATCGTTAGAGCCATTTTTAAGAAAACTGCAAAAACTTAAAAAACAAATAAAAAAATGTAATTATAAATTCTTAAATATTATATTTAGATAAATTATGTCAATGCAAAGCTATTATTTCAAAATACCTTTCAAACGACATATAGCACGTTTCTGAAGCTTTAGTCGTTTAGAAGTTATGGGCGCGGGAAATCTGTTTTTTTAGCTGTTTTCCCGCCAAACTTTCCCGCTAGTTTGGCGGGAAAACAGCTAAAAAAACCCAAAATCGTAGAACAAAATATGTTCAGCTCGAGCTGTTTAATAAAATAAAAGTAGTTCCAGGACTCTAAAACAAAAAATCGACAGACACACAGCCAGACAGACAGACAAACAACAGGACAATCGTTTTCATTTCGGAAAGGCCGTTAAAATTTTATTTATTGAATATATTTTGAACGGAGTATCGGATCAGTATGATCGAGGTGTCATTCGATTCGTATTTAAAGCTACATTAAAAAATGTGGTATTTTTACCCCACCGGCCCCAACAGGTCCAATTTTCAAAAAATTTCAATTTCGCACTTTCACTCTCATTTCTCCTAAACTAATCCGTTTTTGAAAAATCTTAGTATGCAGTTTCAAAGAGGTTTTAAATACCTTTCGATCAAGATATAAATGGTTCTGATCGGACTATCGTAGCAGATTTTCAATTCTACGGCTGTATATAGTAGTCTCCTTGCTCACCACAGTCTCGGTGCTCATCGTCACTACGTGGACTGCCGTCCACGGGGAACACAATTATGCCATTGTATAATTTTTGGCAGAAGCTTTTTTTTTGTTATATTCAAAATGTTTTATTTTTTAAACTTATTTTAATTAGGTTTTTCTTATATGGGATGCGCAGGCAAGAGGAATGCTGCCACAAATAACATTTGGCGCAAAAATACCTCACGCTTATTCAAAATTATTGTAAATATTTAAACAACCAAATTAATTAAACAAAATTACGAAATTGATGAACCAATAACCAACTTAATTTAAATAAACAACATTAAAAACCCAAGATTGGTTTTGTTTTGAAGTAGCTTGTTTTAGCATTTTTTTTTTATTTTTAGCTTATTTTAGCTTTTTTTGAGCGATATCTAGCTTATTCTGCCGCTCAGCTCTGGCAACACTGGGTAGAAACCTGGTCAGCCACATGCCACTAGTGGATAAGGATCGGACTGCCAATCTAAGATGCATGTGATCAAATCCCGCTTAGACTTTAGATTTCCTTTTTTTGTTTTTTTAATATGTAATAAATTTATAGTCAATGATTTTTTGCATGGTTATTCAATTTAGAAGTAGTAAATGTAGGTTTTTTATTTTTTGGTTTCAGTTTTTGGTTTTTCTTTGTATATTTTAAGTTGTATATGTTTTTTTTTTAGTTGTAGACATTTATTTGTTTGTGTTAATATGTACTTTTTTTTTTTTTAAATTTATTGTCTTTTACTTTTGTGTTTTTAATTGTATCTAATTTTTTTATGTGTTTACTTCCCATAAAAAAATATGTTCGTTGTATTAAAAAAAAAAAAAAAAAAACATTTAAATTGAGGTTTAAGGTGTTTTAATTGCTACATAAAGTTTTCGTTTTATGTTTTTAGTGTTTTTCTAAAAAAGCGTACTGGCCTTAGCGAGGGATCGATCCCCCATTCACATCACTGACCAACGCACTATGGGGAATTTGACCGATTGTTTTGACCAAAATTAATAACTCGCTCAGTTTATTAAATATCAACATGAAACTTTACCAATCGTAATTATATATATATAGAGAAATTCTGAATGAAAACTATCCGGATCAGACAACTATATCCTATAGCTTTCATAGGAGAGATCGGGTAAAATTTAAGATATCTGCATACAACTTTGGAAACTTAAAATACATACTGTTTTAACAGAATATAGAAAATTTTGTCGAGATCGGATGACGATTTCCTATATTTTTTACAGAAACAATCTAATCAAAAACTGCTTCCCGTCTGGTAAGCAATACAGCGTTGCCATACAAAAGGTAATGTCCTAAAAATGAAATTTTTTCGCAAAATCGTAAAAAGTGATCTTTTTAATAACATTCATTTGAACAAGAATTTAATACTCTACAACATACAATACATCTGGTGGATGGACTCTTCTGGACTCACTTTAAATCTCTTATGGAACATGAGACTTTATTCCAAAATATGGATTTGCAAGGCTTCTTACATTTTTGATCTATTAAGGAGACAACACGATTTTTTTCTTTAAATGACGTTCACAAACACATAATACAAACCATACAGATTATAATTCATTTCAAAATTTTTAGTTATATTGTTTAGTTTTTTACTTCTGATCTCTTGAACTTAGCAAACAAAACTTAAAATGGCAGAGGCGCGTTCTTTGCAAATGCAACCAGCTGTTTTATCAACTGATTCCTTTGTTGTGGCGCCCTCTATAAAAATTTCTGTTATGCAACACTGATGATTGGTGTATTGTGAATGCATTGCATTGAAACTTGTTTTAATTTTCCGACTTTCAGAAAATGGGTTTTGGTCACCAAAAGTGGTCAAATTCCCCATAGTGCAACGCTTTAACCAGCACGACCATATACCAAGTTGAAAGTGCAGGGCTGAGAAACCTTTTGGAATTTTAAAGTTGTTTGGCTCTCGCTCTATCAAAATCACAAAAATGAAATTTTGTCAAATATGTGTTGCCGCGTTAGCGCACACATACACACAAAACCCACTTACGTGGGCTGCTATATATATTTCTGGCCTAGGCAACACTAAGTGTTGTTAGGTGGAATCTGACATTTCCATTGAAAAGTTCGAAATTTTTAAGCATAAACGTACTCAGAACGGTTTGACGTACGACTATCATTTGTGTTGTTTACAGTTACTTAAAAAAATCAATTTCGCAAAAAAATGGAATTAACTCGTGAACATTTTCGTGCGATCATTTTTCACAACTTTCGGCGTGGATTATCACGACAAGAGTGCAGCGATGAACTTAAATCTTTGTATGACTATGAAGCACCATCCTATAGCACTGTGAAAAACTGGTACAACGAATTCAATCGTGGCCGACGCTCCCTCAAAGACGAATTCCGCGAAGGTCGTCCAAAAACAGCCGTTGTGCCAGAAAACATCGATGGCGTACGTGAACTAATAATGCAAGACCGTCATGTGACATACCGTGAGATAGAGGCATCCCTAGGCATTTCTTCCACCAGCATACATTCGATATTGCATGAGCACCTGGCTGTAAAAAAGGTTTGTTCTCGTTGGATCCCGCACAATTTGACAATCGCTCAAAAGAAGGCTCGTGTGGATTGGTGTAAAGAAATGCTGAAAAAATACGATCGCGGTGCTTCAAAAGACGTTTATAAGATCGTCACAGGTGACGAATCATGGATCTATGCGTATGAGCCCGAAACAAAACAGCAATCGACCGTGTGGGTCTTCCAAGACGAGCCAAATCCAACGAAAGTTGTTCGTGGAAGAAGCACTTCGAAGCAAATGGTCGCCTGTTTCTTCGCAAAAACTGGTCATGTGGCTACTGTTCCTCTTGAGCAACGTAGGACGGTCAATTCTGATTGGTACACCACCATTTGTTTGCCTGAAGTCTTCGGTGAAATTCGAAAAACGAACAAGGGAAGACGAATCATTGTGCACCATGACAATGCGAGCTCTCACACATCGGCTCAAACCAGCGCCTTTTTGCCTGGCCAAAACGTCGAATTGATGGGTCATCCGCCGTACAGTCCTGACTTGGCACCAAATGACTTCTTTTTATTCCCTCACATCAAGAAGAAAATGCGTGGTCAACGATTTTCGTCGCCAGAAGATGCTGTTGAAGCATTCAAAAACCATGTTTTTGAGGTGTGTCAATCAGAGTGGAAAAAGTGCTTCGAAAATTGGTTTGAGCGCATGCAAAAGTGTGTAAATCTTGATGGAGAATATTTTGAAAAACAATAAAACTATTTTCCTTAATAAATATTCGTATTTTCATTATTAGGCCAGAAATATATGTAGCAGCCCACGTATTAAGTGTGTACGCAATACACGATAGCTATAAATAGAACAAGCAAACGTTCCATTTTCCCCTCGGCAACAAGCGCATGTCAGACAAAGTATTGAAGATGCGTTCTTTATATATGTATGTACATACATAGTGCTGAACTTAAGTGTTGGCACAGTTGCAAATGTCAACTTTAAACGTTATTCCCAGACGTATGAAGCATTTAAATGATTAAATTTGTAAGGCAACTGTGCCAAGACTTTTGTTTCACGAAATACGTTCATTTTTTATTTAAGTTTAAATAGTTTTAAGAACGTTAAAAAAAAGTATAAAAAAATTATGCCAGTGAATACACAAATGTTTAATTCAACTATATACAAACAAATTTAATCATTTAAATGCTTCATACGTCTGGGAATAACGTTTAAAGTTGACATTTGCAACTGTGCCAACACTTAAGTTCAGCACTGTAGTTCTTTGCTCTTTGGTACTAGGCTTTAATCTATTTTTTATAGGTGCATAATATATTCGGGTAAATCGGGACAAGTATTTTTGCTTTATTTTTATTTTAACAATTTTTAACAGCATAAGATTAAATTTTAAATGTAAGGTGTTCCGACTTATTTGAAGCGTTCTCCTTTTTGTTTGCGATTCTGGAACCAAACTGAATAGCTCTTTTTTTTAGCAATGCCACGTCTCGTAGACCGATCTCATAGCCATACAGTCTTAAAAGCAACTTATCACCGACACCTTCGGGAAAGCTAAAGCAACATTTTTGGTACGTCTCTAGAGACCTAACGAATTGCACAAAGTTCTCCTCAATGAATGGTGTACGCGCCGTTTTACCATTGTCTGCAATAACTCGGTCATCTCTAGCCAAATTCCGGGCCGGTATTCTCTGCCAGTCCAGTTCAAGCTCGGTTTGCACAGAAAGTAGACGCTCCGTATTGCTTCCTATACAACGTCTATAAGCATTCCGATGACGGGAATAACCACCGAATAACTCATCTGCGCCACTGCCTATCAAGGCTACTCGGGCAGTTGAATTTGAGCAATTTGAAGCAAACCAGTAGGCACATCCCAGACTCTCATCCAATATTGTCTGAAGTGGATATATGAGGTTCTTAATACGTGTGGAAAGTTGTCTTCTTAACTCATCGCGAGTGACATTGACTTCCAGGAAAATCCAGAACCTCTCAGGACAGATTCGCCTTAACTCATTGACAGACATTAAGGATGTTTTGCGGTCAGGCACATCCCAAAGTTTCTCAGATAAATTTTGACCTCCAAAGCTTTCAAAAGCTACATTTATAAGTTCTATCGGCTCATCATAGGGAACAAATTTGTTAGCAAGTAAGGCCAAGATGGTACAATCGATGCCACCAGAAAATAAAATACAGATTTTGGCATGCCTGCATACAGTTTTTTTCTGATCAACTTCTCTTAAGCAAATGCGGCAAAATGGGGCTGTGCATTTCACGCGATTTGCTACAGACTCAGAAAGCAATTTATCGAGAGTGTTAAGTGATGCTTTAATTTCAGGTTGAAGTATAAGATTTTCATAAAGCTCGACATAGTTGGAAGTATATGGAAATTTGTAGAAGTCGTAACCAAATTGAGATTTTCTTCTTAAGAGCCAACTTGGCGAAATTATACTTTCCACGGTTGTCTTCAAGCCAACTATAGCATCAAGGTTGTACAAAAGTTGCTCTGCATATTCATTTAGCGGCTGCCATAGGTGCAATACACACGACTCTAAATCATCAACTTTAATTCGGTAAATACCCAATGGAGGTAATTCTAGTGATAATTTATCATTATTAAAGTAGCCTGATGTGCTCAATAAATTTATTCCTCTTTGAGTGCGTTCAATAATTAATGAATTTCTTCCCAATGTGTCGCGGGAAAAGTAAAGCATTTGTTGACGTTTGTCATATATTATTAAGCTATGCGGTCCTTCCAAAAGCTTTAGAACAGATATTATCTGTTCAGGACTACTGCACTGAGCTAATCTCTTTGCTATAAAAAGAGTGTCAGACATGAAATCCGGTTTCTGTAAATTGTAGAAATCTCCATTAAACAAAATTATGAAATTGCCTTCATCTATAGGCTGTTTTTGTACAACGTCCCCCTGTTGCCATAGGACGCTGCCCGCAAGCCATATTTTTCCGGTATCATAATTTAGCATCACTTCGTCCTGTACGTCCGGACCACGATTTTCCATAGCCCCCTTAAGGACATATATATGATTTTCAAAATAATAATCATGAGAAACGGCGCAAAAAATTCCACACATTATAAAATAAGCTAGAATTGACGGTTGTAGATGAGGATTAGTGCTGGCAAAATATCAGAGCACTATCGCTACTACCGATTTTTGAAAATCATCGATTGTTTCTCGCACTATCGATCCGTTGTTGGCATTTATTATAAAAAATATTGCCAAAAACATAAAGCTACGTACTCACCAGCGCTAAAATTTACGAGCAAATGAGTGCGAGCGAGAGACAAATACTTTTTCGGCCCCTCTTAGCAAGGTCGGTACGCAAATGAGCTTAGAGAAATACTAGAATATACTAGAATGAACATCGCGCTAGATATTTTAAATCGGCAGAGTCTTCGCAAGGGTGGCGCAAGAGGAAGGAAATATCTGATAATTCCCCGCGACCCTTGCGAAATTGAGACAGGCAATTGGAAACAAAACCCTAGCGCGGGACTTTCCAGCGGGGAAAAATTAATTTATTTACAATACAATTAAAGAAGATCCAATTATATGCAATCTTCACCATAAAATAAAAAAAAGGTTAAAATATGTGATTTCACAAAAAACAAATTACTTACATTATGATATCCAAAGCCGCGGGGCCAGCTCCCGATGTCGCCGACGAGGACGAGGTGCTCCTGGCGCTGCAGCTGCTGCAACTGCCACTGCTGGAGCAATATAAAAGGGCCAAAATTATGGACAAGCTATCTCCATTCCCTGCTAGTCCATGACCAGTGGTCACCTATTGGGATCCTCTTCTTAGTTGGCTGCCAACCCAAAATGCTGCTGCTTCAGAGCATACGAGGAGTACAAGAAGGAGAATGAGAGCTGCCCGTCCTCGGGAAGTGGCAACGGGAATGGTAATGGACGAATCATAATTTAGATAATTTGTTCGTATGCCCGCGTTTAATTTGAATTGAAATCAAACAAAGCTGACAGTATGGCCGTTTGGCCGTTCCGTAGGGATTTTCGGTGAACACCATAAAACCGGTCCCACTTGAAATATGAAACCCGTTTAGCTAGTTAAAGGTTTACCGCTGGTGAGTACGTATCTTAAGGACTGACCGAATAGACTCAATTTTAAGCATTCGTAATTTTTACAAGAGCCCATATGGGCAAATCCCACGTGTCGCACGTTATTTTCGAACGATTTTGTAAATGAAAATGTAATATATTCTTAGGTTTCTAAAAAATAGTACAATTTTGTATTGTGCTTAGAGGTATTTAAGAGTACTTTTTAATAAAGTAAAGCATAATTTCGTTACAGTTATTTTTATCGAAATAGTCGCTCGTAAAGTGTTGTGTTGCACGCTACAAAAAATGAAAGTTAGTTTTAAATTTTCCATTTAATTTGCTATTTTTAGCGAATTATACATAATAAAGCATGCAAAATCGAATATTTCAAATAAATCTGAGAATAAAAGAATGCATAAATAGCTTATTTGAAGTCAAAAAAGTTTATGGTTTTCTATCAAAAGCCGTGGACCCATTGTGTCGCACGCTACTTATCACACGTTAAATTGTTTCCACTATCATACATATTTTAGTTTTTCTATGAATAACTTCATTTTTTCTTGAAAAGAAAATTATTCTGTACTTAAGCTCCGTACTCAGACACGCGAACAGCGTTTCTAAGCAGTGAGAAAGAGCGAAAGGTGAATAGTCGAGAAACACTTTTCTGCAGCGCTGGTTTAAAGGCCGTTACGCAGACAAACGAACAACATACTACAAAATACCAGGATGAGACCTTTGGTATTTCTAGAGCGGGGCGACGAACAGAATAAAAAATTTAATAAAACAGGTCGTTCTCGACTATTGGTCTCTCACTCTCTCTTACTGTTTCTTCACACAATTCAAAAATATAGATCCCGCCAAACACAATAATGTATTCAAAAGCCCAGTCCAAGCGTTTAGAAGAGCTGATAAAGTTATAATAATTAAATTGGTAAAGGCCAATTCAATGATAAGGCAATATTAAACATTTGCATAAATAAAGGCCTGGAAGGAAATAGGTCCCTCGATGTCATATTTGGTTATGACTTTGATGAGCACTATGAGCCGTGACGCTCGATGACTGAGATGAAGGGGTCAGAGGCGACGGCCACCGCCCGCTGCTGCTTAGAGCAGTCTGGCTGGATAAATCCTTCATTGCCGAGCTCGAGAAGTACATACAGAGGCCGCAGCTGCTGAGAACAGTGTCTGGTTGGACACAACCTTCTTTGACAAGCTGCAAAATGACATGACAGAACCGGGCGTAGGAGCAGTACCAACTCTAACCAAATGTATGCCAGCAAGGATATGGTGTACAATCAGAGTCTCGCATCCATCAAGAACGAAGTAACTTTGAATCATTTCACCAGTCCAACAATTTAGTGGCAGCAGGAGTAGCTGCGGCAACCACCGCCACCACCCAGATAGTGGTCACTGTGCCCAAATTAGCTATTCCAAAACGAAACTACAAGTCTATGCGAATTGTCTTTCAAATATAAAATAAATAATTGTAAATATAAAACAGCTGATATAAGATTGGTATGACCGCATCATTTACCTCCCAAAACTGCCGAAGAGCGTTTTAAGAAGCGGTCACACCGGAAAAAGATTAAATATTTTTCGGATTGCGAACTGTTTTAGTGTCTGCGTACTAGGCTTTAATAGAAGATTTAATAGAAAAAAAGGCAAACATTTCGTATGTATTTCATACGAAAAATCTATATATATAAAAATGGAGCCCAAAAAATGTGTCGTAAAAAACTACTGGAGAACGGCTGGGCCGATTTGGTTCAATTTTTTTTTCAGTTGTAGGTAACTAACAGGAGAAGGTCAGAACGTAATAAAATTTTTAGAAAATCCTCCAGGGTAATGGTGAAAAACAAATAATTAAAATATCAAATTATATAAAAGAGTAGTGTATCGAAATATATGTCAAAGTAAAAACAAATCGTTTCAATATTATTCGGTTTCTTATTCGTTTTTATCAGACGTCCGGATTTGTTTAATTTCTTCCTGTGATTTGTAGGAATAATGCCTGCTATAAGACGGCCAAACATTGGACGACGTACACGTCGAGCAACATATAGTCGGAATGTCCATGAAAGTCAAACGCAAGACGAACGTGCAGAAAGAAATGAATCGAGACGAACCCGTTTAGCACAGATTCGCTCTACACAAAGAGTACCAAGAACAGACTTGAATCGCGCTGCATTTGCATTCAATTTCTCAACGTCCTACAAAGACCATAGCTGCGTTGTTATCGGTTCATTGTCTGTGGTATGTCAGCACTGCAATGCACTGAAGTTTCGATTGGAAGCTCCTGGCTTATGCTGCGCAGGTGGCAAGGTAAAATTGCCGGTTTTGACTCATCCACCAGAGCCATTGTATTCGCTTCTATATGGAAATACAAGCAAATCAAACCATTTCCTGTTGCACGCACAAAAATATAACGGATGTTTTCAAATGACGTCATTTGGAGCAGAGGTTGTTCAACAACCAGGCTACAATCCGAGTTATAAGGTAATAGCGTCACTCTTTTATCAACATGAACAACTATAATTTTTCACGAAATTGCATCACAAAATTCAGATTCAAGGGCAAATTCACCATCGAGCGGGCGCTTTGTTACCACCACCAAACAAAGATCATAAATTCCTTCAGATCTATTTCGTTGGTGATTCGGCAGTTGAACTTAATCAGCGTTGTGCAATTTTCACTGCAAGTAAACGTGAAATAATACAATTGCAAAATCTTCTTCATGAGTGTAATGAATTGGTCAGATTGTTCAAAACAGCTTTGGATACAATGCATTCTGACGACCACAAAATCATTATCAGAGCAGATAAAAGACCAGCAGGAAGCCATTCAAGACAATTCAATGCGCCCACTATCAATGAAGTCGCAGTGGTGATTGTTGGCGAGAATGTGGAATCACGCGATATTGTTCTCAAGCGTCGGGATGATGGACAATTGCAACGCGTTTATGAGACTCATCGGTCATATGATGCACTTCAATATCCGTTGATGTTCTGTCGTGGAGAAGATGGCTATCACTTCAACATAAAGATGGTCAATCCAACGACAGGTTTGTTTAATCACTTCTTTTTCATTCTGCACGTAAATTCGAATTCATATTACAGGAGAAGAAACGAATAAGAAAGTCAGCTCAATGAATTTTTATGCATATCGATTGATGATTCGACTAGATGTTGACAATCATCTGTTGAGATACCGCCGTTTGTTTCAGCAGTACTGTGTCGACATGTATGTAAAAGTAGAAACGGAGCGTCTCAATTTCATTCGTTTCAATCAGTCAAAGTTACGATCTGACGAGTACATCCACTTGCGTGACGCCATCGCTACTGATGGACACGCGGCAAACATTGGTTGTTTGACCATTCTGCCAGCTACTTATGTTGGGAGCCCGCGCCATATGCATGAGAACGCTCAAGATGCGATGACGTACGTGCGGAATTACGGACGACCTGATTTATTTATCACGTTTACATGCAATCCGAAATGGCCCGAAATTACGAATTTGTTGCACCAAGGACAAACATCCAGCGATCGACATGACATCACTGCACAAGTATTCAAGCTAAAGGTAAAAATTCTTATCGTTAAGCAGAAGGTTTTTGGCGTAGTTCGTTGTTGGATGTACTCGGTTGAATGGCAGAAGCGGGGCTTACCACATGCGCACATTTTGCTTTGGATGTTCGACAAGATCCGACCAGAACATATTGATTCGATTATATAATGGCGTCGAATTAGGGAGAGACAAAGTTCGCCGGGTCCGCTAGTTAAATATAAAAATGCTATTAAAAATACCAAAAAGTTGCCGAGCTTTGTGTTTTTTATGCCGATTATTACATAAAAACACTTCGGGTCATTCTCCACTACGTTGCTTTTTCCAACTATCGCACGAGATTCACGAAAAACGGAAAAGGTGTTTCTACTAGGAAAAGGTGCTTTTTAGCACTCTCTTGAAGGGAGACAGCTGTTTTTTGTTTTGGTTTTGATTTGGCGCAAAATTAAATTTAATTCAAAATTTAAAACAATGTTAACTATGATTAAAAATGAAAGCTAGACTTTATTTTTTATTTTCGGCTAAGAAACAAAGATTTCACGTGTTACCGCCAGCCAGCCGCTTGACAGGAGCCGTAATACTTGCAGGGACCACTGCAGCCCACTGGAATCTTTTAGCCTGGAGACGCGGATTCTACCAACTCGGAGGCAGACGAGAAAGGTTGACTCTTCTTATGCAAGTCTCTTATGATCACGGACTCACATCACCTTGCTCAGCCCAAGAAGAAGTAAGTGGAGGAGGTGCTGCCCCCGGCGGAGAAGGGAAACTTCGAGTATCCACCACCGACCCGGCTCCTGTGCAGGCTCCGCCGCCGGTTTCGTTAGAACATGACGATGAGGCATATTGGGAGAAGTGAGAGGATTCCTGCGCATCGCCGCCGACGCCACCGACGCACAGTAGCGCCTTTTCTCATTTTGCGTTGCTAAAATCGTAACTTTTGAACCAAATAAGATAATCAAATAATTTAAACGGCATTTTTCAGGTAAATGTTGTAAAATTTGTATATGTATTGGACAATATGCCACGCCCACCCATTCGCCTTTTTATAGGGTATCAAAGTGAAAAAATCTATTTTATTCAATGAAAACAATTTTTTAAAAACATTTTTTATTTAATTTTTTATCTTTATTTTTATGTATTTGCTTAAATAAAAATAATTTGAAAACTTAAAAAAAAATATTTAACTTTTTTTTTATTTTTTTTATTTTTATAACTTTGGCTATTTTTTACTAACAAACGGGCCTATATTAGGGGAATTTCTAATAGTTTAAGCATTTCTGGACTATAATTACTTGATTCTATATCTTTTCGCGACTTTACATGCCGCAGAGATGCAATAAACGGGTCAGATGATGCAGCTAACATATTGAAGAGGTCCTCATTTTGCCTAAGTCTGGATGACTTGTAAGTGTTGCAGTATCTATACTTCTTATAGAATTTATTTAGCGATTCTTGAGCTTCTTCTGAAAGTTCTCCAATTTGCAAAGACTGATATTCATTTATATCTTTACCATGTTCTAGAATTTTGTGGACTGTTGGAGTCAATTTCTTATGAGGATACTTCTCAGCCAAAACCGAAGCTGTGATGGAAGCATATTCCCCATATTTCACCGAATCAATTTTCTCCTTGCAATTGAGCACATTCAAGATAGCACCCAATCTTTGAATGATTTCCTCGTCAATTCCAGTGTTTTCTGCCGCAACAATGCAATTTTCGAAAAATCTCCGAGAAGTATTTCCATCGTTTGAGTTTCCATATCCGGGTTTCGGGCAGTCGACTTTGAGTCCAAGTTGCTTTGAAAACGCTTCCTGTATTCGATATTTCCTAAATTGTTCCTTTTCCTTCTTTGTCGAATTGTTATTATCCCAGTCTTCGTTGTCTTGTGGAAGGGTATACGCCAATTTCAACAAAAATTCCATACACCTTATCCGAGCGTGTAAAGGTGAGATTCCGTAGTTGTAGTTTGCCTCCTTGGTTGTAGAATCATCCAAACTTCCGAAATTCTTTTGAGTTGTTTTGCAAATTGGACATGTTAAAGTCGATTTGGTATTGGTTAATTCATTCACTATTTTTCCATCGACCATGGTCAAGTGAAACTCGAAGCTGCATTCAACATGTTTTCCTTCCCTGATCTCCAGAATGATGGGTCTAATAGCATATATTTCTCTTTGAATATTTTGCACTGTTGTATTGATGAGTTCCGGTGATTCTCTTGCGAATTGAAACCTTATTGGACGGCAATAATGAACTGATGAAGGCCTATTGTTTCTCCAATGTAAAGATTCCTGTGATTGAAGCCGCAAAGGAACCACTGATGCCATGAACAAATTCCCGTCTGATATTGATTCATCATCTGTCCTTATTGCTTCTTTATAAATGCTTTGTCCAGATGATCCATCGCAGCCCCATTTACTGACCAATTCCACCTTCTCTGGTAAATTGTCCAACACATTATCCGGAAGACTCTTCAATAAACGTTGAGCCGTGTGATTCATCAGATCCTGCACAGTAGCTTTCACAGAGACTTCAGTAATCTCTGTATTAATTGGTCTTGACATTTTTTTTGCCTCCGTAATCCGTTTATATCCAGGTAATATATCCGCCCCATGTTGCATTAAACACGTTCGTAATATTATTCATCATTAATCATCACGTAATCACCTATAGGGGGGAGGGGGTCAGCGAAATGATTATGTTTGATTATATGGGGAGGGGGGTTGTTGGACAATGATTACGTAATCATTTTATATCAAAATATATGTTTAAAAAAAATTATTTTTATGAATTTATGGGGAAACAAAATGTTTATGATTACGTAATCATAGCGGAGGGGGTTTCTGCAATGATTACTCTTGATTACATAGGGGGGGAGGGGGTCGAAAATCATCAAATTCGTGATTACGTAATATATGGACAGCCCCTTGGATAATTGTAAGTCCATAAATAAGGCCAGGGCTTCTTCGTCAGTTAGTTCTATTATGCTAGCGTTTAATGGAGTGGGAATGCTTTTCCGAATCCTTTTGAGCCGACAAGGGCTTGCTATAGCAACCGATTTGGTTATGGATGATTTAGTCAGTTGATGATCCTTTATATATTTAGTAGCCAATGCTTCCGACAAATTTCCAGTGGTCAAGATGTTGGTCACCTCAGAAAGCTTCTTTCTTCTTGTGAAATCCGAGCAATCCTGTATTGCTTTCGATGGTCTTCCTTTACCGGTAGATGTGCTGGGTTCATCATCATGATCTTCTTCCGTGGCTTGAAAGTTGAGATCCTCCAGAAGCCCGTCCTCATATTTGACTAAATAACGTGAATGGCTTCGATACACTTCTCCCCACTTTTTCCTGAAGTTCTTGTACAGTAAGCGAATGTTGTTTTCCACTCCATAGTTGTTTCTTAAATCTCCAAACCAAAGTTCAAGCTCTCTAAAACAGTCTTCTTCGAAATCACCATAGGTTGGGGCGTTCCGAAAGATTTCGAACAGTTTTCCTCGATTGATCTTTGCCATTCTGTCTTGTCAACTTTCACTGATAGACTAATGCTGAGCATATTAAAATTGCGCAATATATAGTCCGATTTATTGCAAAACGACCTAATCCGTCTTCAATCCTGGTGCGTTAATAACGGGCTTAATTTAAACCATTCCAAGTGTAGTATTATGTCCTTCTATCGGACTAATCTACACGTGTCGAGTTACTTTCTAGGGCCAAACCTTCTTGAGCGTATTTCTATTATATCAGACCTTGGTGTTCTTTTTAACCATAAGTTAAATTTTTCCGATCACATAGGAATTTTAGTAGGGCTAAAGAGTTTGATGATCCTTATACCACTAAACTTCTCTATATCTCGCTAGTTCGTCCTTTGCTCGAATACTGCTCATGCGTATGGTCACCCCAGTATGCAAAGTATCAAGAGCTCATCGAATCGGTGCAGAAGCAATTTCTTCTGTTTGCTTTGAGGGGTTTAAATTGGGAACAACATCTTCGTCTTCCCTCGTACACGAGCAGATTGCGGCTTTTGGACTTGCCGACACTGCAAGACCGTCGAACATGTAGCAGCGTTATATTCATTTATAAATTAATTAATGGCGAAGTCGACTCTGCTTCGTTGCTACCCAACATCAAGTTTGCAGTTCCTGCCAGAAGCACTCGACAGTTTCGCCCTATTTTTCTGGAGATATGCCGATCAAATTTTGACTCCCATGACCCATTTCGTATTCTGTGCCAGTTGTATAACGATAATTATTATGTGTTATCCTGTGAAACATCCTTGTCATTAAATGTATCTAATATTCTGTCATACTTATTGTCTAGTTTGTAAATCTTCACCCCAACCCATCCGATATGAGACGGAGCATATCGTTAAAAAGTTCTCCTACCCGGTTGGGGGTAAGATTAAGATTAAGTTTAAGATTATTATTATTATTATTAATTATTATTATATTTTTAACGTTAGCAGTAAAGTTTTGTTAACTCTTGAATAAAGAATGAAAGAATGAAAGAATTTATTACCTGTTAGGTACCCTTTGGGTTTTGGGTCAATTAAAGAGTTAAACCAGACACCTGTTATACCTATGATTTTTTGTAAATATGCCCTAAATTCATGTTATGCAGTTTTTAGGTAAGGTATTGCCTACCTGGGATAACCCACTACTATTCTGTTTTTTTTTTTTTGATCTTTAAAAAGTAATTAATTGTTTCCTTTGGAAGTATAATTTAGCTACTATCAGGTATAAATATAAAAAACACCAAATTTCATAAACACCTATTTTATAGGTACGTTTTGTTATACAAAACAAACCAAACAAACAATTTCAAAGTTTAGCGCGAGCGGGTTTGAAGCGGTTAACCCGCTTGCGCTACAGCTAGTATATTTTTTGGTATGTATTAAGTTGAATCGGTATTTTGGTATATTTTACCCTGAGTTGTTTTAGTTTATTGCATTGCATTTCCGCAGCTGCAGCGTGCTGCAGCAGATGTAAGTTGATTCTGGTCCAGAAAAGATCAACGAAGGTTTTGTATGTAGTGTGTATGAGGGCCGAGCCCGGCCAAAAAATATATAGACTACTTTAGCCAGAAAAAAGTGAAAAAAATGGACCCCTGGCAGGTAGCGATTTACCTGTACAAGCCCAAACCCAATTCTGTTTTTTTTTTTTTTGGGTCAGTTTACAGTTTATGAATGTATCTGTTATTTAAAGTAAAAATCATGAGGTTAGGTAATCTTTTTTTTGTGTAATATTACCTGAAAGTCAACCAATTTCCCCCTTTTTTTTTTTTATGATGCAAAAATGGAAACAAAGTTCGACTTTGAAGGCTCATATCTTCTACAAAAAAAATCTTAAAATTGATTTTATTGGAAATTCTGAATCGATGGGAAATTTCCTGTCGAATAAGTATGGTTTAAATCGTTTTAGCGACTACGACTTTTTTGATTTTAGCAACGACTTTTGTTCGAGAGGCGCTACTGTGCGACGCCATCTGTCCACAGGGCTCGACTATCTGAAGCTGTCCGCTTCCCAGCTGAAGAAGGCTATTGCCAAGCCCAAGTAGAGTCTTACAAGAAGTTGGAGAGAAAGGGGACGTCTAGGAAGAGAAGTACGAGCGCCAAGGCACTGACACTCGTAACGTAAGAGGAGGCGGTGGCCGCCAGGCATCATTTACAGAGTAGATCCCACCGAATAATCGTCCTGAAGTGTAATAGCCAGTTCATTCAACAGATCGCTAAACGAAATGTGTACATATTTAATGCTAATTAGTTTAACAACATAAAGAAAGTCATGCATTTTTTCCGTAAGCGGGCTCTCAATTTCACTTGTTCAAAAAAACAGCTGACTAGTGATGGTAGTTGGGCAAAATCACACATCGATAGCCAAAAAATGCTGAAATAATCGATACTATCGAACAAAACCACAAAAAGCTACTTTTTCTCATTTTTGTCACCACTAGATTCCTATACCTTATACACAGGGAAAAAGTCACTTTTTTGCCAAAAAGCGGAATCGAAAAAGCAACTGTAGTGGAAACGAGGCCTAAGTTGCTATGTAACCATTGTATTATTAAAATTTTTATTTGGAGTTGATGATTTTTGTATATATTCACACAAAACTAGATGATATTAAACATTTTAGTCTTCGGGCCTGGTAGACCTTTTGTAGGAAATGACAATATGATCATGAGGATTTTCACTTTTGAATATTGAAAGGTAAATATTTGGGTATAGTACTGTTTCAGATAAAAGCTTAGTATTCATTCAATTAAACATTTGGCAACCCCAAACATATTTTTTTTCTCAGTGTGACCGCGATTTTAGAAACGTTGTTCGTCTTTATCGGAAGGCAACTGATCCGGTCATACGACTTTTAAATCAGCTGTTTTATATTTGTTAACACTATATGCATTTGAAAGACAATACACTTTGCACAGATTTACAGCCTCGTTTTGGAATAGCCCAGATTCTCTCGATCATTTTATTTTTCCCCCCTATAGGTGTGCAACATTCTTTTCTGGATCTACGATCAGGACAAGGGCTGATCTACCGTCTGCTGCTAGGCATTCTGTTTGTACCAAAAATAATTCACCACCATCTGGCGGTGGTTGCCCCAGCTACTCCTGCCGCTTCCAAATTTGCTGGACTGGTGGAATGATTCGAATCTTCTTGGTTCTTAATGGATGCGCGACTCTGCTTGCACACCATATTGCTGGCATTCATATGGCTAGAGTTGCACTGGTACTGCTCCTGCGGCCGGCTCTGTACATTACTGCAGATGTCCTTCTCGAGCTCGGCAATGAAGGATTTGTCCAGCCAGACACTCCTCTCAGCGGACGGTGGCCCTCGCCTCTAACGGCTTTATCTCAGTCACCGAGCGTGATATCTCCTGTGCTCACCACAGTCATAACCAAATTTGACAACGTGGGGCTATTTCCTTTCAGGCCTTTATTTATGCAAATGTTTTATATTGTCCCAATCCTTTTTTAATGAATTTGCTTATACCAATTTAATTTATATTTTTTTATCAGATCTTCTAAACTCCTGGACTCGGCTTTTGTATACACTATTCTTTTTGGCGGGATCTATAGTTTTCAAATGAATGATGAAACGGTAAGAGAGAGAGAGACCAATATTCGAGAACGACCTATTTTATTAAAGCTACGTACTCAGTCACGGGAACAGCATTTCTAAGCAGTGAGAGAGAACGAGAGGTCAATAGTCGAGAAACCCTATTCGGCAGCGCTGTTTTAAAGGCCGGTACGCAGCCGAACGAACAAAATACTAGAAAATCCCAGGAAGAGACTTTTGGTTTTTCTTCAGCGGGGTGACGAACAGAATAAGAAATTAATAAAACAGGTCGTTCTCGACTATTGGTTTCTTACCCTCTCTTACCGTTTCTTCACACATTTCAAAAATATAGATCCCACCAAAAACAATAATGTACGCAAAAGCCGAGTTCAGGAGTTTAGAAGAGTAGATAAAGTTATAGTAATTTAATGAGCAGAGTCAAATTCAATAATAAGGGATTTGGGCAATATAAAACATTGGCAGAAATAAAGGCCTTGAAGGAAATAGGTCCCTCGATGTCGTATTTGGTTATGACTTTGATGAGCACCATGAGATATCACGCTTGGTGACTGAGATAAAGCCATCAAAGGCTACGGCCAAGCCCGCTGCTGCTGAGAGCAGTGTATGGCTGGACAAATCTTTTATTGCCTAGCTCGAAAGGACATGCAGAGGCATCGGCCACTATCTGCTGAGAGGAGTGTCTGGCTGGACAAATCCTTCACTGCCGAGCTTGAGAAGAACATGAACAGAAATGGACAGAACCGTGCGCAGGAGCAATACCAGCGCAACTTTTGCCAAATGAATGACAGCAATATGGTGTTCAGAGTCAGGCATCCATTAAGAACCAAGTAGCTTTGAATCAATCCACCATTCCAACAAGATTAAATATTTTTGGGGTTGCGAACGGTTTTACTGTCTGAGTACTAGGCTTAAAATTGTTATACTGTTCATCATTCCGCTCTCGAAATACCAAAAGTCTCTTTCTGGTATTTTCTAGTATGTTGTTCGTTTGTCTGCGTACCAGCCTTTAAAACAGCGCTGCCGAAAAGTGTTTCTCGACTATTGACCTCTCGCTCTCTCTCACTGCTTCAAAACGCTGTTCGCGTGTCTGAGTACGGAGCTTATTTCTAGAGCAGGATGACACACAGAATAAAAAATATAGAAAACATAAATAAAGGCCTGGAAGGAAATAGGTCCCTCGATGTCATATTTGATTATGACTTTGATGAGCACTATGAGATGCCACGCTCGATGACTGAGATGAAGGCGTCAGAGAAGTGTCTGGCTGGACAAAACCTTCATTGCCAAGCTGGATAAGGACATGTTCAGCAATTGACAGAACCGGGTGCAGGAACAGTACCAACTCTAACCAAATGAATATGGTGTACAATAAGAAACGAGCATCCATCAAGAACGAAGTAACTTCGAATCATTTCCCCAGTCCAACAATTTGGTGGCAGCAGGACTAGCTGCGGCAACCACCGCCACCGCCCAGATGGTGGTTATTTCCATTTGGTAAGAACAGAATCGCCAGCAGCAGCCGGTAAAGCGGTCCTTGTCCTGGTTGTCGATCCAGGAAAGAATGTTAGACTAGTCATAAGGAGAAAACGAGACGGTTATGCATGGACGAGAGAATCTGGGCGACGGCATTGGTGGTCATTGAGTGCAAATGAGCTATTCCAAAACTAAACTGCAAATCTGTGCAAAGTGTCTTTCAAATATAAAATAAATAATTATAAATATAAAACATTTACCTCCCAAAAACACCAAAGAGCATTTAAAGAAGCGGTCACACTGGAAAAAGATCAAATCTTTTTCGGGTTACGAACTGTTTTACTGTCTGCGTAGGCTATACTAAAAGTCTTTTCCTGGTATTTTCTAGTATTTTGTTCGTTCGTCTGCGTAAAAGTGTCTCATTTCTTAAAAAACGCTGTTCGCGTGTCTGAGTACGGAACTTAAATGAAAAAGCAAAAGCCAAGTGCATAAATCTCATTTTCTGGTATTTAAAATAAGATATAAGCATCTTTAATGCATTTCTACCAAAGACCGTAAATAAGAGTTATGATTTAATAAAAGTCAAAGGTATAAAAATAGTCTGGGAAGTGCAGGAAAAATACACATATGGTATTTTTTACTGGGGACTTAAAAATAGAATAAATTTTTTGGTAAATTTCTGTTAGTTGGGCCCTTTCCAAACAAATTTAAAAAAATTAAAACATAGATAGGGTGTGTTTCAACTTACATTTAGGTATACAAATTATGTTCGGGGTGCTTTTAGTTTAGATGCAATCCATCTTTAAGTTTATAAGGTTAGTGGTCTGTGAATCTTAAAATTTTTGTTAAATTGAGCTAAGCGTAAGTACTATATATGTCGACACTATGCACATTTTGAATGCATTCATGCGTGAAATATAAAAAAAACAAAAATTTTCCAACGTAAAATACGTAGTAATTAACAACTTCTTAATTCCATATTTGTTTGTATTTCAATATTAAGATTAAATTATATATAAAATTATAAAGAACCTTCCATGTCCATATTTTCGTTTAATGTCTAAATCAAAAATCAGCTGTGCAAAATAACCTAGAATCAAAACAAAGAATAATTAATTACTTAACCTATTAGAAGTAATTTTAGGTACGCACTTAGTTTGGTTCATGTTCGTATCCAAGGGACAATGTGGCTAAGTAATATTATACATCCAATTCTAAGTCGTCGGGATCCTAAAGTTATAA
Organism: Drosophila rufa; assembly: GCA_018153105.1. Taxonomy (NCBI): domain Eukaryota; kingdom Metazoa; phylum Arthropoda; class Insecta; order Diptera; family Drosophilidae; genus Drosophila; species Drosophila rufa. The sequence continues at coordinate 205,191 of JAECXS010000003.1, read as the reverse complement.
TATAACAAAATCGGAAATAAGATGTATGATCTTCCGTTCAAGAGATTTTCCAATTTGATTTTTATTTTAAATTAAAAAATATTTGTCTATGTCAATAAATCGTTTTATAATTACGGTCCCTGATTCTACGCATTTTTTAATGGTATTTTCATAGAAAAACCTAAACACCTAGTACTCAATAGCGCTAAACCCATGTTTTATAGTAATCACCGAAAATCCATACGAAATGGCCAAACGGCCATTCCGTCAGCTGTGATTGTTTATAATTAAAATTAAACGCTGCAAAACGATCAAATTACTTAAATTATGATTTCTAAAGCCGCGGGTCCAGATCCCGACAAGGACGAGCTGCTCCTGGCCCTGCAGTTGCTGCTACTGCCACTGCTGTAGCGCTGATCCATCTCCCGCTGCGGAGTGTTGACCGGACGTCAACGTCGAATTTTTGGTGTCTTTATTCTGCTGCTTCACATCCTAGTCGAGTTGGAGCACAGAGATTAACATTAATTGCAAGAATCTGAACCAATAAGATGATGTTCCAGCTAATGCAAAAGTTTTAATTCTTCCAACGAAAGGAGTTTCGTCGGCTAATGGACAGGTGGATAGGTGGATACACTGAAATAAGAGTGGACACTGAGCAACGCAACACCCTGCTACTCCATCATTGATCTATAGTTAACTATATTTCATATTAAAACATCTTTTGTAGCATGTTTTATCGTTTAAATTGACCTTTTAATTAAATATGTTTAATTGGATATGTTTGTTTACTTTTTACTTGAGAAAGAGGAAGAGGCTGACTGTCGACGGTAGATGGTGTAATGTGAACACAAATTCCATTTTTCACTATGGGGCTGTCCATATATTACGTAATCACGAATTTGATGATTTTCGACCCCCTCCCCCCCTATGTAATCAAGAGTAATCATTGCAGAAACCCCCTCCCCTATGATTACGTAATCATAAACATTTTGTTTCCCCATAAATTCATAAAAATAATTTTTTTTAAACATATATTTTGATATAAAATGATTACGTAATCATTGTCCAACAACCCCCTCCCCATATAATCAAACATAATCATTTCGCTGACCCCCTCCCCCCCTATAGGTGATTACGTAATATATGGACAGCCCCTATCTTCCCATCGTTCCCAGAGGAGTACAAGAAGGAGAATGAGAGCTGCCCGTCCTCGGGAAGTGGCAACGGGAATGGTAATGGCCCGGGACGACTGGGCAAGCAGCCGCCGCCCTAGACACGCATAAGCACGAGTTCCGTGGAGAACTCATGGATAGAGATCATGGCTCGGCGACTTAAGCGCCAATTTCGTGGCAGTAGTCGTCGTGGACACGGATGTGCCCAACGATAACAATGGGCAGGGCGACACTTTGCAGGTGTTCTACGACTACAATGCGGAGAGACCCACTAGCTGCCAACTGGACAAGGAGGTGGAGCAGCAGACGGAAGAGACCAGACACACAAAGATGCCTCGGGTCAATACTCCTCAGCTGAGTCTGAAGCATAATTTAAGTAATTTAAGTTATTTGTTCGTTTGCCCGCGTTTAATTTGAATTGAAACACAGCTGACAGTATGACCGTTTGGCCGTTTCGTATGGATTTTCGGTGAACACCATAGAACCGGTCACACTAGAAATATGAAACCCGTTTAGCTAGCTAAGGGTTTAGCGTTGGTGAGTACATACCTTTATCACTGTTGAGTACTTACTTTAGTGAAAACATCGATTTTGGAAAAAAACCATCGATGCATCGATGTTTTTGCATCCCTACACTGCAGTATGAAATAGAGATGTCTAACTGCCGGTATTGGCACCATCGATAGTTTCAATATTCTTGTCAAAAACTATCGATACTATTGCGATAGTACCGACCTATTTAATTTTGTAAAAAAAAGGGGTGTTCATATAATAAAATACTCAAAAAAGTTGTGGGTATCCCTTCGTAATTTGATTATGATTTTTAGAGTAAATATTTAATATAGTAATTATTTAAAGATTATCAGACAAATTTTTCAGTTTTGGTACCTTGTGACTTATATTTTCATTTTTTAATTAGAATTGGTTTGGATTCAAGAAAACAAATATAATAATGTAAGGCATCGATACTGTTTCGATTGTTTGCAAACTACCGATGGTGCAAACTAATTACAAACCATCGATACTATCGATAGTGCCACCGGTAGTTTGACACCACTAGGGTGAATTGGGTTAATCTGCGAACCTTGCTAAGAAGGGCCGAAATAAGTATTTAGCTCTAAATATCATTCATTTGTTGCTACATTTTTGCTCTGCTGAATACAGCCTAGTACTCATTTCGACGAAAAGTGTTCGTAAGCAGTGCGAGAGAGCGAGAGGGTGACCATTGACCTTTCGTCGATCTGAGTACTAGCCTTACGGAACTTAACATTGATTTTGGAATCCATGGGAACATCGATGTTTTTGTAACTCTATCTCGAAGTTTTTCACATCTCTTTGTTCCAATCTAAGAGAATTTAGAATCCAGATATTTGAAAAAAAAAGTGTTAGACATGGAAGATTCCTCGCAAGAAGACGAATGGATAGACTCTTTTGATAAATTGTTGAAACCCAGAGAGTGAGAAAAAATTGTCTTTAGATTTGATAATTATTTTTCATACATACATATGTAAAAAATGTTTCTTTCTCAGGCAACTACGTGAACTTAACGTTATTAAAAATACTATTAGAGTATCGTTCAACATTGACTCAAGTGTTGAAAACAGCAACGAAGCCATAGAGTCCTTTGAAAGAAATAAAAGTGGCCTTGATACCGCGAATAGTTTAACAAAATGTTATGATCGGAACTGTTCAATATCAACTCCATGCTCCAAACTTTTGCATTCCGATTTATTTCATTGTGGACTGTCTCCTATAAGTGGCATACAACTTGACGGATTTGGATGTAATAATTATAACCCCAAAGATAGTGAAGTAAAATCAGAAGTTAAAAAAAAAATATGCTTTGAGATTTTAACGAAAAATATTGGCCAAGATGTGCATAAAAATCATTCGAATTGGAAAAACAATGTAGTTTGCCCTCCCGTTGCATTACAGCCAGGAAAGTGGCGCAAGTCTCTAAGTAGCTGGCGAAAGTCTTATGTGAGTGGATCAAATGTAAACAAATGCATAGTTCAACGCCGGACCATAAGCGCCAGACAATCAAGATCACCAGTACAGGGAAATAAGTCAGTATGTCTAACTGATTTAAATGAGATTGTCTGTGACCATGAACGAGAAGTTTTAAAAAATTGCGATCAGTGCAGACCGCTTTCATTTCATTCTACATATGCATTAACACAAATGATCAACCCTGTCAAAGTAGGCGAAGGTGCTTACGGTGAAGTTTTTAGGTGCACTATTTGTGCCAACGGACATAACGTCGATGTAGTATTAAAGATAATACCAATCGCAGGTTCAATCGAAATAAACGGAGAAAAACAAAAATCATTTGCGGAAATCTTGCCAGAAATAATCATAACTAAAAAAATGTCCAGCCTTCAAGCTAGGGAAAATAATTGCAATGTCGGATTTGTAAATATATACAAGGTAAAGATGTGGGCTGTTATTATAATTAGATATTGCATGTAAACTTTTGAGTTTTACTTTGATTTTCACATTTTCCTTTTATATTTTCGACAATGGTATTTCATATATTTACCCTGCAGTACCAGTTGTCATCAAAAGGCCGTTGTCATCAACAATTTCATTAACATTTCATCGAACTGTCATTAGCATAATTTTTGAAGAGAGAGAACTGAGAGCGAGTGTCGGTTTTGACACAATTGAATGAGAGCATCGGTTCGGCCGAAGCCGAAGTCGGCGCGTTGATGAAACGTTGATGACGGCCTATTTATGACAACTAGTACTACAGGGTACAAACATACACTTCTTAACATATACATATGTACATATACCCAACCTAAAACTTTAAAAGCCTATAAAAGATGAACCAAAAGGATAATCAAAATATTTTAAATGCACAATGATTCTCTTATGTTTAAACTTAATATTTATTCATTTTCTTGTATTTTTAATTAATTTCTAAATATTTATTTTATAATTTTTAATGAAAAAACATCGAAAAACAAGGTCACAGCCTATTTCAACCAAATAGTTTGCAGCTGTCCAATGCACCGTTAGTTATACAAATTGCGGCTCGTTTTTTTTTTCTGTGATGTTGTGATTCTATTCGAAGTTGGTAATATTTTAAGAGTTTAGTGCGCCACAAAATTCATTTAGCGAAATGGACCACGTACAACAATTGAGCAACGAGAACTCGTTATAAAACACTTTAAGGATGGAAATGAAGGCTAATATTATTACTAAATAGCCAAGTTTATGCAATCTTATCATCTTTAGGCTGTAAAAAAGGTCAACGGAAGCGAAAAAAAGTAAAAAAAAAAAACCTACATAAATTGGTTAAATTTTTGGAGGTTACGTACCTATTTTTAAGTTTAAAATATTAAAAAAAATTATTTGCTTAACTTTTAATTTTGTATTTTATTACCAATGAAATTTCCAACAAAATGAGGTATCAGTCACTTAAATTGGACAAAGGACAACAAAGATAAGTGCTATGTGCTTGGTAATATGTGCTACCGCTTCAGTGCTAACCATAGCGTGAGCTAAAATTGGCGGCATATAGAACCGTTGTAGATGCGTTCTGTTGAACAACCCGTTCTACAAGGTCCGACTGGGGTGGCTCACAGATTATTTAATGCAGGCGAAATTCATACTTGCATGTAAACTATGTGCAATATAAAAAAATTGTAATGTAGTTTTTTTAATTAGTGTATAAATATATATAAATACACTTATTTGTTTTTCAATTCCATTAGATAAAACCCAAAACTAAAAATAACTCAAATAATTGAATTTTCCCATGTCACAGCTTATTTGATGCACGAACTTAAGATAAATTTAATTCGTGAATTGTGATTACTAACCAACTTTTTCTTCTTGAATCCTAATGAACACAAAATCAGCTAATTTATTTTGAATTTATTTGATTTCGTCTACACTGGAAAAACATTTTGTTCGTATTACAAAAATTAATTCACCTACAATTAATGAAAAGCGAAAATTGGACGTTAGAAATTAAAAAAAAAAAAACTCATACATATAATAAAAAAAAAAATTGTAGCAGAAAAGGGCAAAAAAAAAACCATGCCCCCAACATAATTTGTATACCCAAATGTACGTTGAAACACCCCATTTCTATTGTTTTTTTTTTTTTAATCGTTTAGAAGGGGCCCAACTAACAGAAATTTACCAAAAAAAAGGAATTGTTTACTGAGTCAGCAGTATATGTAGAGAATTAAATTGCAAAAAAAGTTCCGCAAAAATCGCCAACCTATTCTTGCGAGAACATAATTTTAATGCCCAAGTAACTTCGAAGAAGTCATTTATAAGGCAGAGAATTCAAATATACAAACTTAACTTTGCCAGAGAAAATCGTCCACTATCCTTCTGGAATAAAGATATTCTTAAAAACGAGGTTGTTAAGTTGAACATATTTTAATATTTTGTATGTCTTATGTTTATCGTGATCGGCATAAAGAGGTCCACTATATGCACATGAAATCCAAAGTTTAACATGGTAGCGGGTATCACATGGTTTGAGCCTGAATGGCGGTTTTGGGCGCTGAATATCTCAACTTCATCGAAGGTATTATACATTAGCTCATGTTATCTTTTGAGAAAAATTGAAAAATTTGGTTCATGGAAAAACTATGCCTAGAGGTTAGTTCGAGCTTTTAACAGGACAACGACCAAAATCAGAAATCTGATGTTGTGATGCTCTAGTTAATCTGGAATATCCTTCAGGTTGTGGATTTAGGATTTGTAGACAGTTTTGGATCTGGCCATTCTCTTGAAATCAATACCCAAGAAAAATTACAATTAAAAAGAGTGGTTTGAAGAATAGTTTAAAATTCACTGAGAAATTTGTTTTTTTTTTTTTGAGTGTGTTTGTTGACAACTCAAATTAAACGCTGCAAAACGAACAAATTACTTAAATTATGATTTCTAAAGGCGCGGGCCAGCTCCCGATGCCGCCGACGATGATGAGCTGCTCCTTGCCTTGCAGCTGCTGCTACTGGCACTGCTGGAGCGCTGATCCATCTCCCGCTGCGGAGTGTTGACCGGACCTCCTTGTCCAGTTGGCCGCTGGTCGATCTCTCCGCATTGTAGTCGTAGAACACCTGCGACGTGTCGCCCTGCCCATTGACATCGTTGGACACATCCACGTCCACGTCACTTGCTGCCAAAAACTTGGCGCTTAAGTCGGCGCGCGCGATTCTTGGGACTGACAACCATGATCTCTAAGCTCATTTGCGTACCGACAGGGACTTAAAAAGTGTATTTAGCTCTCGCTCGCACTCATTTGGTTGATTAATTTTAGCTCAGGTGAGTACGTAGCTTAAGTGTGATGTATCAAATAAGTTGTGACATGGGAAAAGGCAATAATATTATTTAATTTTAGTTTTAAGTGTTATCTAATTGAAAAACAAAGAAGTGTATACATGTATTTAAACAATACTTTAAGAAAGGAAGCTTTAATAAATTAAGCTAACTTCGGCAAGCCAAAGTTTATATACCCTTGCAGATTAAAAATAATTTAAATAACAAGTAAGAAAGCTACAGTCGAGTGTGCTCGACTGTGAGATACCGGGTACCCAAACTTTCAATTCCCGAACAAACACTCTGTCGATTTAGAACAATCGTTATTAAAAACAAATAATCGCAATAAAAATTGCGGTTTTTAATCGTTTTAATTTTAATATCCGAATATCCAACGACGCACCAGCACTCACTCGATCACAGCCAAACTATTAAAGCGATTTTTTAGAGCAAAAGTGTTAAAGATATATAGTGCTACAACTGGCGCGAATTAAATAACAAAGGGTGTAGCATAGAGGTTTAAATGCCTGGTTTGTGTTGTTTTTGGCAAGATCAGCATGAGTTCAAATCCCGCTCATTCCAAAGATTTTTATTTTTTTTCATTCTCATTTTTATTCAATTAATACATTTAAAAAAGTATATAATAAAATACAAAAATTAAAAAAACAAAAATGTTGGTAGAAAATTTCGCCTCCGTCTGGAATCGAACCGTAAACAAGCTAAGGTGTCTGGTAGACCCTATCTTTAAATTCCTACTTTATTGCCTATTAACTCCCAAGTTTGTCATCAGATTTTACTCAAATTTTCAGAAAACGACCGCACAATCCTTCTTATTTAGGTTGTGTACTTATTTTAAGTCGCATATTACGACTATAGCTTATTTAACATGTTTATAATTTTCGGGGGCGGAAGTGGGCGTGGCCAAATTCTAAAACAAACTTGATCTGCGTGCAACGGATTGGGATGCTTTCACCAAATTTGGTGGCTTTAGCTTTTATAGTCTCTGAGATCTTACCAACACGGACAGACGGATAGACAGACAGACGGACATGGCTAAATCGGCTGGTGATGCTGATCAAGAATGTATATATTTTATGGGGTCGGAGATGCCTCCTTCTGCCTGTTACATACATTCTCGGTTGGCACTAACTTCCCTGCAGTACCTTTCATCAAAGTTTCATCAACGATTCATCCCAAAAACTTCGTTGTTGCTGATGAATCATCGATGAAATTCCATACAAACTGTTGATGAAATTAACATGGGCATGTCCTAGGCTGTCATCAGTGACAAATTCATCAATGAATCATCGATGATTCATCATCCTTTCATCATCATTTCATCGATGATTCATCAACAATTTTATCAACATTTCATCAACATTTCATCGATGATTCATCAACATAATTTTTGAAGAGAGAAATTGAGCAAGAGAGAATTGAGAGCGAGAGAGTCGGTTTTGACACGATTGAACGAGAGCGTCGGTTCGGCCAAAGCCGAAGTCGGCGCGTTGATAAACCGTTGATGACAGCGGCCTATTGATGACAACTGGTACTGTAGGGTTATAATACCCTTGTACCCTACGGGTACCGGGTAAACAAATTTAGGAATCATATATGGGCGTTTCCTAGCATCGTGAACACAAGTACGGACGCTTTCTGGCTATAAAAGTACACTTAAAAATAATATTTTTATTTTTTTTATTTTTTATTTTTACGTAAATGTATTAGATCTACGCTTTGTGCAGAAGTAGCCTCGGGGTATATCAGGTTAACACACAAAAATTTGGTTTGGATTTGGATTTAAATGAAATGCAAAACTATTAAAGGAAATAGTCCAGTAAAAAAAATGTTTTAAGAAAGAATAATGTAGCTGTAATTTATGACCCCATTTTCCAAATTTAACAAAGTAGTTATTTTTTCGAGAATTGAAAACTTATTAAGTAGTTAATAGATATCAAAAATAGATTTGGTAGAAAAAGTGCCAACATTTCGTATGTTTTGAATGTATAGCTGTAATATAATTAAAGGATCATCTATTTAATTTGAGCTTATTCGAAAATCGTCTAATTTGGCAATATCGTTCTTATGGCACCTATAAGATATAGTGGTCCGATTCTGATCGTTCCGACATATATTCAGCTGCAATAGAAAGAAGACTATCTTCAAAGTTTCATTCAGATAGCGCAAAAACTGAGAGACTAGTTTGCGTAGCAACGGACAGACGTTCATGGCTAGATCGACTCGGCTGGTGATGCTGATCAAGAATATATATACTTTTTGGGAAATGCTTCTCGGAGATTCTTCCTTCACTGCGTTGCAAACTTCTGATCAATATTATAATACCCTGCCAGGGTATAAAAACTGCACTAACATTTGTTTGATTTGTTTGTTCTCATAGTTTACATGCTACACTTTTTTAAAATTTGATTATCCGCCTGCATCAAATAATCTGTAACTGTATATTCAACTTCGGCAATCTTTGGGTTTCCCTTCCAACTTTAGTTTCTATAAGAAGCGTTATGTGTAGCATGCATAACAAACCGTTACGTGAATTTTTTTTTTAATGATGGACTTTGATGCACAACGTTCAGTACACTCAAGTGGCCCTTCGAAACCAAGCACGTGCTTTTTAGGGTTAGGTGTTAATAGGCTCGAAAGAAAAGTATAGGTAAAAGAATGCGAGGAAACTACCTTACACCATATAGACTACTACCGCGCAGCTCGATTGCTATCTTGCATGTGTACTAAGTGGGTTAGATGAATGGTGATGGTTAAGATGATTTTTTTTAGTTTAGGAAGACTATCTACAGATTAGGTAATTTTGTACAAATCATTATAATTGGCACATAACACTCTAAAGGGTTCATGCATTTCATACGAGGTTCTACAGTACAAGATCTTGTGGTTCAACATGGTACGTTGAATTCAACTGCCACAATGGTCCGTGCTTTCCTCGTAACCACGGATCAGGTTATACATAAACACAATTCCTAGCATCATTAGGTTAGGAAGGTAGGTTAATTAGGAGAAGCCTACTAGAATAAGATTGCAACCTTAGGTTTGCATCCAAGTTTAAGCCACGAATAGCGAAAAGTAAAAAGTTCTTTTAAACTGACTCAATGCGTTTGCTGTGGACGTCCCACTGGGGACGAGATGTATAAATTATTTATAGAACTCCTTCGACTGCCGTTTGCTTCATTCACAATGCACGAGATATGATCAATAAACTTGAATATAGGATCTAGGGGGATACCCAAATCGACAACTAGAGTGATCCTTTCCAAAGAGCAGCAGTTCAGCGTATAAGTCGCAAGCTTGGGAGAAACACGTGAGAATGTCATCTGCTTGCATTTGGAGCCATTTAGGTTTAATAAGTTTGCAGTGCACCATTTTTGAAAGTTATTAAGATCTGTTTGTATATCCGACTGGCTAGCGCTGTCCTTGTATTGCACCCAAAGTTTAACGTCGTCAGCGTACATGAGTACTCTTGAGTTAGTCAAAACTTTGGGCAAGTCGTTAATAAATAATGTAAAAAGTAAGGGACCCAGGTTGCTCCCTTGCTGGACACCAGAGGTCACCCGGAGAACATGCGACATGTTGTTTTTAAAGAGAACCTGCCTTTCCTTCCTTTCAGATAACTTGAGATCCATCTACTAGCCTTGTTCCACTGCTCCGTATTTTCGAGAATGGATCGTCGTTGGGTTTACTGCTCCATCTACAATCTTGAACAGCTGATCCGGCATTTTTATACCCTTGCAGAGGATTATAATTTTGCCATAATATTTGCAACGCAGTGAAGGAGGCATCTCCGACCCCATAAAGTATATATTCTTGATCAGCATCACCAGCCGAATCGATCTAGCCATGTCCGTCTGTCGGTTTCTACGCGAACTAGTCTCAAAATTTTTGAGCTATCAAGAAATTTTGAAATTTTCAGCATAGTCTTATTTCTTTAGCACGCAGTATATATGTCGGAACGGCCGAAATCAGACAACTATATCCTATAGCTGCCATAGGAATGATCGGGAAATTAATGTAAAAAAAATTGTAACTTCTCTGTTTTTAAACGTATTTCTATAAATTTTGAGATATAACTGTTTTTTATGGTTCTAGAATTACGGTTTTCATTTTTTTTAAGACCGGACAACTATATCATATAGCTGCCATAGAAGCGATCGGATTACCGAAGTTAGCTTTCTTTCTCGTTTACAATTGAATTGTGACGGCGACCAACATAACCGACCCCTTCAAGGACTTCTTAATATCCATGCTTGGAGCTTTGAAATCTTGTATATCAAAGGCAAATCTGGTGCTTTCTGTCGCGACCGCAAAGCAGAAATGTTTTTCTGCCACAACTTAAGGAGCATCGAATGACGAATGATTCCTTCCAAATAGTGGGAAATTGGGATGTATCTAGGGATAAGGTAAACAATTTTAGAAGGGGACTGCACAGGGCCTCGACACAATACCTTGTATTTCATCGGGACCAGGCAAATAAATCGGCTTGACACATTTGATTGAAGATAAAATTTAATTTGGGCTTGCTATACGTAGTATAGTTAAAAAAAACAGAGCAAAATGATCGGCGATTGTCTGATTATTGTTTGCTGTCGTATTTTCAAATGAAAGCGAGGAAGGATGTGTAATAGGCTTACGTTTAGTGTTGACCAAATTATAAAAATGTTTTTGGTTCTGCTTGAACTGAACCCTACAACTAGTCAAATAGATTTTATAATACTGCGCGTTAAGCACGGTGAACTTAGACCGAACAGCTAAATAGCGAGAATGGACAGCTTGAGAACCGTTAGCAAAATATTCCGAGTTAATAGTTTTTCAATTTATGAGATAGTCAATATAAATGAGGACTATCTCAAAAATTGAAAAACTATTAACTGGGAATATTATGCTAACGGTTCTCAAGCTGACCATTCTCGCTATCCCGCGCGCATCCTAAAAAACCGACGCCATGATCTTGCCAGCAGTCTTCGCCATTGTTTTGACTGTTCTTTCGTCTCAGGTGTATAATCTTGGACCCATGTTTCATCCATGGTTATAAATCGGCGCAAAAATTTGGCTTTAAATTCGGCAAGCAAATGATGGGAACATCCTCACGACGCTTATTTTGTTCTGAAATCAGCAAACGCGGCACCCATCTTGCGCATAACTTTTTCATGGCCAATTTTTCGGTGTATATGCGATGTACAGCACTTTTTAAAATGCTTACACATTCAGCTAACTCATGAACTTTCAATCGCCGATCACTCAATACACATTTTTTAATTTTGGCCACAATTTCTGAAGTGGTCACCTCATTTGGACGCCCATTACGATGTTGATCTTCGCAGCTCAAACGACATCGCTTAAACTCAGCCAACCAATATTTCATTCCTGGAGCTATTTGGTCCACATGAATCCTCACATACTCTTTTAAATACAGCGCGTCACGATATTATTGATGGCTTGTTTGACATTACGCTGTCTCAAGTCCACCATGTACTAAATTCCCTAGATCGCGTGATTGATCTCTGCTTTGTCTATGATACGGCAAGAGTCAGTTTGGTCAGAGTTCCGCCTTTGACGCAACCCAAAGACCCATATCATCCTACTTTCGATGTGACTATCGATATTGGGACTACTATGGAGAATAAGTCTAAACGGGCGGCTAAGAAAGTCCACTGCTTTCCAAAGGCGGATTTTCGACGGCTGAATAATTTCATAACTGACTTTGATTGGTCCGATCTCTACATGTGCACTACATGGTGGGTGCCATGGATATTTTTTACAATGCCATGAACTATATTTTTACAGAATGTGTTCTGTTATACTATCGATCAATCTCAAATAAACCTCCCTGGTTTAGTAAAGAGTTGACTGGCCTCAAAAACATTAAGTCCAATCTCTATTCTACATTTAAACGTAACGTAACTCCACCTCTTCATTGTTGCGTGAGGAGGATTCAAATTTTAATTCATACATTTTAGCCATTACAACGGCAGAGGTGTGATGAAACAACACTTTCTTTTTCGTTAAATGCGGTCGTTTTTCCTGGATTTCATCATGCCTATTTTGAAGAGCTTCCCAGTACTTATTATAAAAAAGGTATAATTGCTATACAATATCGCTGGGAAAAGTGTATCCTATGTTTAAATTAAAAAAAAAAAAAAAAAAAAAAAAAAAAACTAACTTCGGTAAGCCGAAGTTTGTATACCCTTCCACATTGTTTTAAAGAGTTAGTCAGGTACATTTGAATTTTTCCACCTTAATTTTAGATTTATCGGCTTTTATGTGACCTAGAATATTGGTAATTACTTCATCAGATTTTTGATCAGGGGAAAGCCGCGAAACAACTATCTGTTTCGTTGGTGGCAATGAGGGCTTTTCGCAATTTGTAGTACCAAATTCGGCCGGTATTCCTGTCCTGATACCCTCGGGAGTCTTCCGGCCGGAATCTGAGGGGCCCTTGATTTTTACCCCCAGCGGACTCCACGGTTATCACTGAAGCTGCTGTTCCAGTCGCGGCACATTCGGAGGCCGAAACTTTTTCGGCCCCGATCTTAATATCCTTGGAGTTATATTCATTATCACAAAGCCAGCAACTGATATTAGGGTCGTCATTAGAAATTACCCTCTTGCAGGATTTAAATGCACAGACAATATTAGAGGACATTTTAGTGACTTACCACTGTACCAAACAGAAGTTAAGAGAAAATAAGAGTAGCTGCGTGTACTAAGAGAGAGAGAGAGAGAGCGAGCGAGAGGGAGAGTTAGGGAGCTTAAGCCGTCAAGCTGTAATACCGGCGTAACGGATAAAGCACAGATAGGAATGCAAAAATTAAGATAAGCAATCTCTGCACCAAAACAAATTTAGCAATTAATATAAATCCGTGATGCTCAAGCCTATACGTGTACCCACGCATCACATTTGTTTTTGTAACATCCCACAGCATAGGCTTTGTGTGAGCCCAGCCCACAGGTAAGGCGCTATACACAAACGATTTTGCACTTTCCTCTTTCTGGCACCATTCTATACGAATAAGACCGAGTAAGCCACCAACAATTATATTGATCTTTTTTCGCATCGCTAGTCCTAATGTATTTTGTTCTTGTATCTACACTGAACATATTTTTATTTTTGCAAATTTGAGCACAGCTGCACTTGAAACAAGATTAAAGTTTTAAGTAAAACTCCGGTCGTTTATAGCAAAGAATTAACACAAATATGAGGCGCAAAACAATAATATGACCGTTCACATTGGAAGACAAACGATTCTGTCATTTCTTTCAATTTGACAAAATTTGCATTCATTATGTTGATGGAGGATCCTGTGACTATCATACCTTTATACAATTAATTATGAAATACTATTTTTATATAGGGGTCGGGCTGTCGGTCTCCGAGGCAGTACGATGAAAAAATTATAATTACAGTCCTCTTGAATTCGGAAATATAGCATTTGTGTTCCGTAAATATCCAAGTGTTTTTTCAGCGTTACTTGAAGTTGATGGCTAATAATTAAGGAGATTTTGTTGTCTGCCTTGATCTAGCCTATTTCTAAACCTCTGATATAGTCCCAATTCTATTGCTGCTTGTCTTAATTTTGGAATTGTGGTCATCAGTTTCTAATTCTAACTTATCAAATATGGTTCTATATCGGCGCTCTAATATTTCGATGAAGTTACTGATGCTGCCACGGAACTCTGATTCACCTAAATGCTTCATAATCGTCTCGTATACCCTGTGGTCCTTGAAGGATACTGTAACTGCTGCCAATTGGTTGCTCCGGATTGATCAACCGCTTCCTGTGCAGGCCCGACGACAATTCTCTTTATGGCTCCGTATATGACATGGACTTGTCTCGCATCTTGAGTTGGGTATAACTTGATTTAAGAACCCGAATTCTGTTATTTAAGCCAATAGCTGGTTCTGATGGATTTCCGATAGCATTTCACCCATAGGGGTACCGTTAATTGCGCTCCCCGCGTTCTCGTTTCACTTGGGTTAGTTTATTATTTGAAATGTCATATAATAACACAACATTTAAATAAAATTTTTGTAGCTTATTTCCTTGAAAAATATTTTTACGTTTAAGAAGAATAAGGAATCTGCAGTGGCTTCTAAAAAAACAAAAAAAATCTTTGGTGTCCTAATTTTCCGCTATGATTAAAATAAAACTCACGTGCATTCTTTTTGTTGTGTTTTTTTCTTCTTCTTTTTTGTTTTTTCTTGAAAAAAAAAAGAAGTTTATTTGATAAATGAAAATTATAATAAAACAAAGAAATTCCAGGGGAGTACCTGCAGAATTGTTTGAAGAAGTGCTGTAACATATTTTAAAACGATTGGTCCAGTAGATTTTTAGTTATCCCATAAGTTATCCCCTTATTAATAATGCATTTCTTGTTAAATTTATAGGTATCTTTAGTTAAGGGCAAGTATCCACAACATTTGATACAGCTTTGGGAACAATACGACGACGAACAAAATTCTGAGAATGACCATCCCAGAGTTTTTGGAGACAAACAACTTTTTATAGTCCTAGAATTGGAGTTTGCGGGAAACGACATGTCAAATTTTAGCTTTGCCAATGCGGAACAATCATATTTTACGTTGCAGCAGGTATATTTCTTTATAATGGAATTACAAAAATAAATATAATGAGCCTTGGCCTTTTTTCATTGTAGATTATTCTTACTCTGGCCATTGGTGAAGAAGAGTATCAATTTGAGCACAGAGATCTTCATTGGGGCAATATTTTAATTAAATATACCAACCAGAAAGACATTTATTTTAAATTTAAAAACAAGGTCTTGACACTACCTTCAAAAGGAGTTAAAATATCCATTATTGACTACACCCTATCAAGAATAACAATTGGCCAATCATGCTATTTTAATGATTTGTCAAGTGACGAAGAACTTTTTTCAGCAACTGGAGACTACCAATATGATATTTACCGAATGATGCGGAATGAATTAAAGTAAGTGATATTTCAGATTTAGTTAAGAAAGGGATTGTCACTTAAGGAGTTCGACCGCCCTGCCTTTAATAATAAATTCACATATATATATATACATTGTGGAAGAACTAGTGGAAGCGACCAAAATGTTGGCATTTGGAACTTTATTATTAATTTTATGTGAAAACTTTACAAAACATCGATGCGATTGCTCTAACCGACTTTTGTGTTTTTATGCCCTTGTTTTAATACCTTTATTATAATTTATAAAGAAGCATCTCCGACCCCATAAAGTATATATACTAGTATTCTTGATTGGCACCACCAGAAGAGTCGATCTAGCCATGTCGGTCAGTCCGTTCGTGTGTTTATGTCCTATCTGAATGAAAAGTTGCAGATAGTCTTCTTTCTATTTAAGATTTGGGCGGGCGTCTTGGTGATATCAAGGCTCATGTTGCAACACAGTCCCTTACGATCAAAATTGAAATTTAAAATCACTGTTCCATTCCCTAAGCTTAAATTTGAAACTCACGCCACCGCCTAAAATCCGTGATATTTTCCAGATAAAACCGAGAAGGCATAATCCAGCCGTGGATCCGACCATTATTATTAAATTTTAACACGTGCGAGATTAAGCCGCAATGCTGCTTGCGACTAGTGCGTATCGTAAAGAATTGAAGCAGCCCTAACCCTAACCTTTCAGCTTTTGGGTATCAATTCGCCGGCAGCCCTCTACATAAATGAGCAGCTTTAAAGTTTTTTGCACAAATCGTTTTTTGTGCTGCATGAAAATATAAGGTTTTGGGGTGCATAAGCTTATTTCCCAAATATTACCCGCCAGCGAAAAAACAACCGTTTTGCTCAATCTGTAACTGCAACTACCTTTTAATTAATATAAAGGGAGATTACTTAGGGTTTGCTAACATAGGATTAACAGACTGCATACGAGATGTATTAAAAAAGGATAGCGAATTTTGAATTTTTGCGGGTTACGTATATTCGAATTTCGATTTTTTTGTGGCGTTATGTTAGTATTCATGTGTCTCACATATGCCGACAAGCTCGGCCATTTTGAATGTTCACTTAATTGTTGACAGCTGTTTTGCTTGTACGTGTTTTGGATCGTCTTCGATTTTTACCTATTCAAAAAAATGGATCAAATAACCTGTATCAAATTTTGTGTGAAAAGCGAAATTAAGTGCGCGGATGCATTCCGAATGTTGACTGTGGCATACGGAGAAGCTACCTTGGACAGAAGCAATGTTTATCGGTGCTACAAAATGTTCTCAGAAGGCCAAGAAGAAAGGCCGAAAAGAACAAAAGTTGGCTTTTGCACCACAATAATGCTCCTGTTCACACATCGTTGCTTGTGCGCAACTTTTTGGCCAAAAAGAACACAGTAATGATGCCGCAGCCACCGTATTCTCCAGATCTGGCGCCCTGTGATTTTTTCTTGTTCCCTAAACTGAAGAGGCCCATGAAAGGACGACGTTACGCTACGCTTGACGAGATAAAGACGGCATCGAAGGAGGAGCTGAACAAGATAAAAAAAAATGATTTTTTGAAGTGCTTCGAAGATTGGAAAAACCGTTGGCACAAGTGAATAATATCTCATGGGGATTACTTTGAAGGGGACAAAATAGATCTTCATGAATAAATAAATAATTTTTGAAAAAAAAACACAAAATTCTCGATACTTTTTAAACACATCTCGTATGTAATCTGGTATTAAATGACAATTTGTTTACATTATGTTGTACACAAAGAGACCAGTTAAGCGTCTTCTCAAATTTTTTTATGCTAGGGATATTTCATCTGTCAAAATAAATATCCCTGACGAACTTTTTACGACCATGTGCTCTGAGAACTTCTGGCCATAGCACATTGTTGTTAAGGAGTACGAAGCTAAGAAAAAGAAAGGGCCTGTAGGAGTTAGTTTACCCAGGAGGGAAAAATCCATCATCAGGGAAAAAGCCATCTATCTCGTCCGCTTCAAAAAACTAACAAATTCTCTCTTATCCTATCAGAATGCAAGAGGCTTACGTAGTAAGCTTCCGAAATTGTATTTTGATAGTTTATCGTTTGCATCCCAGGTGATTGTGTTCACAGAAACCTGGTTAAAGCCGGAGATTCTAGGCTCCAAAGTTTTTCCAGCTGTGTACACAACGTACAGGTTTGATCGGCCTTCCAGGCAAGGGGGCGGGGTCCTCACAAACAATTATTAACTTTCAAACAATGCAACGATGTTGAATTCCTTTGTGTGAAGCTATAATTTAATGGTAGTTTTATTTATATTACATGTTCCTACATTCCCCCTTGTCGGAACTTCCTATTTATTGGAACCACCTTTCCGCCATCCAGTCGGTCTGAAATAGACTTTCGGATAGGGATAATTTAGTAGTTATACCCTTTTAACCACAGCACGGCATGACTTTATTGAATGCTTTTTGACATTACGATGTCTTAAGTCCACCATGTACGAAATTCCTTAGATCGTTTGCTTTATCTCTGCTTTGTTTCTGATCCGGCACGAGTCAGTTTGGTCAGAGTTCCGCCTTTGACGCAACCCAAAGATCCATTTCATCCTACTTTCGATGTGACTATCCATATTGGGACTACTATGGAGAATAAGTCTGACCGGGTGCCTAAGAAAGTCCACTGCTTTCGCAAGGCAGATTTTCGACGGCTGAATAATTTCATAACTGACTTTGATTGGTCTCATGTGCACTGACATGGTGGGTGCCATGGATATTTTTTACAATGCCATGAACTCTATTTTTACCGAATGTGTTCTGTTATACTATCGGTCAATCTCAAATAAGCCTCCCTGGTTTAGTAAAAGTTGACTCGCCTCAAAAACATTAAGTCCAATCTCTATTCTAAATTTAAACGTAACGTAACTCCACCTCTTCATTGTTGCCAAATCTTTTTCATCCGAGCCATTTTTTCAAGTTTGGAAATAAGAACTAATCACAGGGAGCTAAGTCTGACGGATAAGGGGCGTGAGGAACAATTCAAATTTTAAGTCAGTAATTTTAGCCATTGCAACGGCAGAGGTGTGTACCGACGCACAGTAGCGCCTCTCGAACAAAAGCCGTTGCTAAAATCAAAAAAAGTGGTAGTCGCAAAAACGATTTAAACCATACTTATTCGACAGGAAATTTCCCATCGATTCAGAATTTCCAATAAAATCAATTTTAAGATTTTTTTTGTAGAAGATATGAGCCTTCAAAGTCGAACTTTGTTTCCATTTTTGCATCATACAAAAAAAAAAAAGGGGGAAATTGGTTGACTTTCAGGTAATATTACACAAAAAATAGATTACCTAACCTCATGATTTTTATTTTAAATAACATATACATTCATAAACTGTAAACTGACCCAAAAAAAAAAACAGAATTGGGTTTGGGCTTGTACAGGTAAATCGCTACCTGCCAGGGGTCCATTTTTTTCACTTTTTTCTGGCTAAAGTAGTCTATATCTTTTTTGGCCGGGCTCGGCCCTCATACACACTACATACAAAACCTTCGTTGATCTTTTCTGGACCAGAATCAACTTACATCTGCTGCAGCACGCTGCAGCTGCGGAAATGCAATGCAATAAACTAAAACAACTCAGGGTAAAATATACCAAAATACCGATTCAACTTAATACATACCAAAAAATATACTAGCTGTAGCGCAAGCGGGTTAACCGCTTCAAACCCGCTCGCGCTATACTTTGAAATTGTTTGTTTCGTTTGTTTTGTATAACAAAACGTACCTATAAAATAAGTGTTTATGAAATTTGGTGTTTTTTATATTTATACCTGATAGTAGCTAAATTATACTTTCAAAGGAAACAATTAATTACTTTTTAAAGAAAACAGGTAGACGCTGAAATCACTTTTGTAGCTGACAAAATAGTTGTGGGTTATCCCAGGTAGGCAATACCTTACCTAAAAACTGCATAACATGAATTTAGGGCATATTTACAAAAAATCATAGGTATAACAGGTGTCTGGTTTAACTCTTTAATTGACGCAAAACCCAAAGGGTACCTAACAGGTAATAAATCGGACTATATATTGCGCAATTTTAATATGCCCAGCATTAGTCTATCAGTGAAAGTTGACAAGACAGAATGGCAAAGATCAATCGAGGAAAACTGTTCGAAATCTTTCGGAACGCCCCAACCTATGGTGATTTCGAAGAAGACTGTTTTAGAGAGCTTGAACTTTGGTTTGGAGATTTAAGAAACAACTATGGAGTGGAAAACAACATTCGCTTACTGTACAAGAACTTCAGGAAAAAGTGGGGAGAAGTGTATCGAAGCCATTCACGTTATTTAGTCAAATATGAGGACGGGCTTCTGGAAGATCTCAACTTTCAAGCCACGGAAGAAGATCATGATGATGAACCCAGCACATCTACCGGTAAAGGAAGACCATCGAAAGCAATACAGGATTGCTCGGATTTCACAAGAAGAAAGAAGCTTTCTGAGGTGACCAACATCTTGACCACTGGAAATTTGTCGGAAGCATTGGCTACTAAATATATAAAGGATCATCAACTGACTAAATCATCCATAACCAAATCGGTTGCTATAGCAAGCCCTTGTCGGCTCAAAAGGATTCGGAAAAGCATTCCCACTCCATTAAACGCTAGCATAATGGAACTAACTGACGGAGAAGCCCTGGCCTTATTTATGGACTTACAATTATCCAAGGAGAAATATGAAATATTATATTACCTTGATATAAACGGATTACGGAGGCAAAAAAAATGTCAAGACCAATTAATACAGAGATTACTGAAGTCTCTGTGAAAGCTACTGTGCAGGATCTGATGAATCACACGGCTCAACGTTTATTGAAGAGTCTTCCGGATAATGTGTTGGACAATTTACCAGAGAAGGTGGAATTGGTCAGTAAATGGGGCTGCGATGGATCATCTGGACAAAGCATTTATAAAGAAGCAATAAGGACAGATGATGAATCAATATCAGACGGGAATTTGTTCATGGCATCAGTGGTTCCTTTGCGGCTTCAATCACAGGAATCTTTACATTGGAGAAACAATAGGCCTTCATCAGTTCATTATTGCCGTCCAATAATGTTTCAATTCGCAAGAGAATCACCGGAACTCATCAATACAACAGTGCAAAATATTCAAAGAGAAATATATGCTATTAGACCCATCATTCTGGAGATCAGGGAAGGAAAACATGTTGAATGCAGCTTCGAGTTTCACTTGACCATGGTCGATGGAAAAATAGTGAATGAATTAACCAATACCAAATCGACTTTAACATGTCCAATTTGCAAAACAACTCAAAAGAATTTCGGAAGTTTGGATGATTCTACAACCAAGGAGGCAAACTACAACTACGGAATCTCACCTTTACACGCTCGGATAAGGTGTATGGAATTTTTGTTGAAATTGGCGTATACCCTTCCACAAGACAACGAAGACTGGGATAATAACAATTCGACAAAGAAGGAAAAGGAACAATTTAGGAAATATCGAATACAGGAAGCGTTTTCAAAGCAACTTGGACTCAAAGTGGACTGCCCGAAACCCGGATATGGAAACTCAAAAACTCAAAGAATTTGCATTGTTGCGGCAGAAATCACTGGAATTGACGAGGAAATCAATCAAAGATTGGGTGCGATCTTGAATGTACTCAATTGCAAGGAGAAAATTGATTCGGTGAAATATGGGGAATATGCTTCCATCACAGCTTCGCTTTTGGCTGAGAAGTATCCTCATAAGAAATTGACTCCAACAGTCCACAAAATTCTAGAACATGGTAAAGATATAATTGAATATCAGTCTTTGCCAATTGGAGAACTTTCAGAAGAAGCTCAAGAATCGCTAAATAAATTCTATAAGAAGTATAGATCTTATTTGGTTCAAAAGTTACGATTTTAGCAACGCAAAATGACAAAAGGCGCTACTGTGCGACGCTTTGTCATGATGAAACAACACTTTCTTTTTCGTTAAATGCGGTCGTTTTTCTTGAATTTCATCATGCCTATTTTGAAGAGCTTCTTATTATAAAAAAGGTATCATAGCTATAGAATATCGCTGGGAAAAGTGTATCGACCTATAAGGATCCTATGTTAAAAAATAAAAAATAAAAAAGACAGAAAGCTAACTTCGGTAAGCCGAAGTTTGTATACCCTTGCAGTCTGCAATTGGATCATTGAAAATCGATCCAGTTTGGTCAAATTGAAAAAGTATCGTGGTTTGTAAATTTGTAAAACACTAGCGGACCCCGATGCACTTCGTTGAAACCAACCAAAAAAAGAAATGAAATATTCTAGATTTTTGTTATAAAGTGAATGCATTGTATTTGTTATAATGTTAATCCAAAACATATGGATATATAATATTTTTCATTTTCCCATTTGAAGCGAGCACAAACAAACAATTTGGAATTCCAACTCTTGAGCAGGCCACGTATAGTTGTCCATGTGAAAAGCACGGTTTCCAAATTTAATACGCATATTTGAAGCGTTTGTCCTTGCGCCTTGATGGACATAGCAAATAATAGACGCACTGGGAAATGCAAACGCTTAAATTCAAATGGCATGTCTGTTAGAATCAGTGGAACACGTGGTATGAGCATAATTTCACCTTTCGCTGTTCCGGTCGATATTGTGGTTTCAATTAAATTCGGCATCAATTTTTATACTGCCAATCTTGTGCCATTGCACAATTTTTGTGCATTTAATTACTGCAGTAAAATAATTAATGAGCCAACCTTTAAATTCAAACAATGCGGCTGCATACCAGGTGGTTCCAATGAATTCAAAAATTTAATTGGATAATTCACTGCATCATCTGCATTCATTGCGCTATCAACAGACTTATATGATGTAACTGCACCTGGCAATTTTTCTTGAATCTGATAATTGATTTCATTGACGTGTAAATTTTTTGGTGCCAGTATTGCGCGTTCTCTCAACCAATTAAGATTCCTGTAATTTTGAACAATATTTGGGAAAAAACTTTCAATCAACTCGTCTGTTGATTGGAGAATGGTACAAAAATTGTTAGGCAATATAATCAATCCCTTTGTATTATCGACTCAAACTTTGCCATATCCAATATCTAACAATTGCTTCTAGAACCGATCTGCAGATTGGTCGTTGTGCAATTGAACGCGCATATTTATTTTCAATGGCAATTTTTGCACATGTCGCCACAGAAGAGAAGACTTTAAACATGCGTTGATCTCATCCGCCGGTATTGATCGTGGAACCACAGGCAATATTTGACGAAAATCGCCTGACAATAATATCAATGTTCCACCAAAAATTTCTTAATTCTGACGTAGTGGGAGGAGTTGTAATTTAAACTCCCCACAAAGCAGTGTGCAGGGGATGCACACTGCCAAGGGCAGCAGCCGCTATGTCAAACAAGCGGGGCATGGGGACGGGGGGGCAACCCAGGAAAGCTGCCTAACAACAGGCGGGCAGTGCCGAGGTAGGTGTCCGCTACAAAGGAGACGACGCTAATAAACCGGGAAGAATTCGAGAGGGAAAACGCTGCCATAGGGTTAGGTCCCACCAACCACAAAGGACAGACCAGAGTGCGGTATGCAGAAGATGCCAGGACGAGGAGGATCACGCAGGAGGAACTGCGCAGTCCAGTCGGAGACCAGCGGTGCCCCAAAGTGAATTTAACTAAAGTGTTTGCAGATAGTGTGGGCAGTACGCAAGCTGCGACCATACCTGGAGGGGTACCATTTTAAAGTAATCACAGACCACATGGCTTTAAAATGGCTAAATAGCATAAAAGCCCGTCAGGCCGAATAGCGAGTTGGGCGTTGGAACTACAGCAGTATGACTTCGAGATAGCATACCGGAAAGGCCAGCTAAACGTGGTGGCAGACGCTCTATCCAGGCAACCACTACCTGAGACCATTCGCCAAGTGAAAGAGACAACCGTATCGTCGAACCAGTCGTGCCCATGGATCGAGGAAATGCTGGAGAAAATAAAGAGGAACCAACAGAAGTTTCCTGACTATATGCTGGAGGGATCAACATTATACAGGCACATTCCACATCAAGCTGGCAGCGAAGACGTCGTCGCATGGAAATCAAACCAGCCAAACCAGTTGCAAGCAGCAGGTCAAATGCTTACACAAGTGCCAGAAGAACCATGGGCTACAGTGTGCGCAGATTTCGTAGGGCCTCTACCGAGGTCAAAGCACGGAAACCAGATGCTGCTAGTGCTGATCGACAGGTTTTCGAAGTGGACAGAGCTGGTTCCTATGAGAGCAGCAACAGCAGAATCGCTACGGAAAGCATTCCGGGAAAGGATCATATCTAGGTTCGGAGTTCCGAAAGTGGTGATAACGGACAACGAGGTGCAGTATGCTAGCAAGGCATTTAACAAATTTCTCAAAGAAATGGGAATCCGCCATCAGTATACAAGAAAATCCAACTGAGCGGGAAAACAGCAGGACTAGGCCAGGTACTACAACCTGAGGAGGCCTTGGAATCCGAGAATTGGAGACACGTGTGGGTGAAAGAGCACCACTTGTCGAAGGCCGTGGAAGAATTCGCAGCGAAATTGGCACCAAGATACGCTGGACCATTCAAGGTGACGAATTTCCAGTCCCCAGTCATCTGCGTCGTACAGCACAACGTTACCAAGAAGGAAAAGCTGGTACATATAAGTCAGTTAAAGCACAGAGTGTAGAAGACGGAATCGAGGATGTTACGGCCAGGGCAGAAGACTCCGACACTCGAGTCAACAATGCACCACAGCGAGGAATCAGCAGGGCGCGTGAGGACAACGATGAGGATGTTACCGCAGAGGCAGAGGACTCCAACGACAGAAGCGACGAAGAAGATCAGGATGGTACCGCCATGACGAAGGACTCCATCATCAGTGCCAGTCACACACCACTGTGAAGATCCAGATCTGCGAAGGCCGGCACAAGCGAAGATCCAGAGGAGTTCTGACGAGGGGCTGCAGCAGGCGCCACCTTAATCCCGCTGTCGGTTCCGCTGCCGTCGTCGTCGCAGCGCTGCCCGGCCGCTGCCGGACAGGTGGTCTTCCAGCATTCCAAGGCCTATGAGGCCTAGCGGAGGGAAAACAACTCCAACTGTCATGGAAAATGCAAATTCACTGGCCGGCAGTGGTTTTTTTTTTTTTTTTTTTTTTTTTTTTTTTTAAACCATCCGAGAGATGGTTGATTTTTGGTCGCAACTGAGATGTTGCATTGACCAGATACTGTTGTGTTACGAGAGCAGGTTTTTCACTTGCTCAAGGTTTTCAAACTGATCTTTTAGAAAGCTTTTTCTCCTTTCGAAAGCTTGTTTACGTCCATCAGATATAATGTGTCTGTCCACTGCTGCTTTTTAGTTCTTGAAAAGGACCGCCCGTCCAATTCAGTACATTGTTGAAACGATAATCCGGACATTTGATCGAAATTCAACCTCAAGATTGATTTGAATTTTGTTTATTTTTGTGATTTCTTTTTGTTTTGCAGTTTAATAATCGTTGTTTATTTTTTAACTTTGTCTATTTCTTTTTGTACAAAGATAATTTTTTTTTTACTTATTTGTTTTTTACTTTTTTTTTTCTGCGTTGCAGTTTTTTTTTTTTTTTTTCCATTCCATTTAACATTTTTTTGTTCATTAATTTTGTCTATTTTTTTTTTTTAATTATGTTTTTTTTTTTTTTTTTTTTTTTTTTTTTTTTTTTTTGTTGAGCGTAAGGATTAGAAAAAGAGAAAGAATAAAGAATATTTTAAAGAGTAGCATAAAGTTGTTTAAAGACTTTCCGTGGTAGAGTTCATACGTGGGTTTGTTGCATTTTAAAACAAACAAAAAAGATTTGTAAGTATATTTGTTTAGATTTTGTAGAGTGGAGTACGTGCGTGTTTTGTGTTAAAAACAAAACACAGCGGTTTCTAGAAAGAAGGTCAGCTGCATTTATGAATTTGGCAAGTTCCCTCAAATGTAGAGGTTCTTGCTTAACCAGGATCTGATTTAAATTCTGGTATTTCTTAAAGATTTTAAAGTTTTTCCTAATATTTATAAGTCTTTGGCATTTGAAAATGAGATGTTCAGCAGATTCTGGTTCATTACATGTCTCACACATATTTGTATCGCATACTTTAATACGATGTAAAAAAACTTTGTCATACGTGTGGTCTTAAGTTCCTAAACCACTGCCGTTTGATGTGATGGATGCATCTGTGGAGATTATATTCCACCCTTCTATTCTATACTTTCCTAAAATTTCGGAAAACCTTGCCCTTATCTCTTCGTCAGCATATTCATTTTTATTGTCTTTCAAAAATTTGTCCCTTATGTTAATTTTTTTGCTGGCTATGAAATTGTGGCAAATATTCGTGGTCCTGAAAAAGTAGCTAAATTCCCTTAAAGTTATAGTATAGCTAGTGTTAGCTTCCGTCTTAAGCAATTCTTCAAAGAAATCGGAGTTAAAAGTTTTGATTTTAAAAAGTTCTTTAGTAAGCCATTTCGCCCTAAAGACCGGTGGCATGACTCCTGCTAAGGCAAAGATGTCGTGTTTACTCGTGTAAGGAGGTACGCCTACGCATCTTCTTAGAACTCCAGCCTGCGCTATGTCCATGTCTTTTGCCGCCCCTGTTCCCATGTCCGCGAACGTTGTCATGGCATACTCTGGTTTTGACCTTACAAACGACTTAAAAATATTTGTGCTTACTCTAGGTTTTAGTCCAGACTTAATTGTTGTAGCTAGCTGTACTATTTTACTGCTTTGTTTGGATAATTTTTTCAGTTCTTTAACATGAGTTACATTTGACAAATTGGCATTGATAACTCTTCCTAGGAATGTTATGCTTTTACTATAGGGTATGTGTTTGTCGTCAACTTTTAAACCTATAAAATTCTTTTTTCCTCTACCCATATTCATTATTGCCGATTTGCTCGGGTTAAAACTGAAACCCAGGTCTTTGCACAGAAGATTGAAGTCATTTATTTTCATTTGGAGATTGTCCGTTGCGCTTTTTAAGTCATATCCCCACGATATGATGGAGAAGTCGTCTGCATATTGCAGAACGTGGGTTCTGGTGTCTGCTATTTGGTGTAGCCTCTTGGTATACACATTAAAAAGTAAAGATGACAAACAAGATCCCTGTGGAATACCACCATGCACATCTTGCGTGGCATCCCCTAGCTTAAGCACTCGTTTCGACATAAAACTTAGAATCCAGTCCACAAAAACCTTTGGAAAGTTCTCACTTTCCAAAATGGTCTTTAAAAAGTTTAAGTTTACACAATTATATGCGTTATTTAAATCTAGGGTCATTACTATTACGGATTTTCTTTGCTTCGTCTTCATTGCCACCGTATATCATGTCATTTGTATTTGGTAGGCATATGACCTATAGGGGAGTATTTTGTTGTCATTTATATGTTGTTCTAACCTAGCCTTAATCATACGGTTTATTGTATTTGCTATCACAGATATAAACGAAATTGGTCTGAAATTTTGAATGTTGGCCAAGTCCTTATTTTTCTTCGGTATCGGCGTCACTTTTATTTCTCGCCATTCCGCAGGAAAATCACAGTCTTTCACATTGGTATTGTAGAAGTTTACTAGCACCTCCTTAACCCTAGGATTTAAGGCATTAAGCATATCGTACGTGATTCGGTCAATTCCTCCAGCAGTTTTTTTGCCTTTACCTACCACTGCGTCAAGATCATTAAGACTAAACTTTGGATTAATATTGTCTTTTTTTCCCCACAGCTGGTCGTAAATTTTTTTGGCTTCACTCGGTATCTGATCGTCAAGATATTATAATTATTTATTTCCATTCTCAATGTCAAAAAGCTCCTTTTTCTCTTGCTCACAATTCTTTAGGTTTTTCAGAAAGAAGCATGACGCTTCTTTTATACTAAACTTTACATTTAACTCCGTTATCCTTCTGGCACTTCTGGCGCTTTTTTCCAGCTCATCTTTAGCTTTACCGCCGCACAATAGTTTTCGAAAGATGGTTCCCTGGAGGCTTTTTGTTGAGCTTCCTCCCACCAAAGTTTTGGAGTACAATTTTCTTGTGGCCGATTTAATTTTCTTGCTTATGTCTTTAGTTAAGATTTCAATATCTGTACACGTGTCAATTTGTTTGATGTTGGTTATAAGCCTGCCTTTTGAGAGAAACTTGCTTAGTCTGCTTAAACTATTTAAAATTTTAAAACTTATTGGGTGGTGATAACTTCCACCTACAAAAAAATTATTGCACTTCCATTCCTTTATATCACAGCATTTTGCAAAAGTTAGATCTAGAACCGATCCCATTGCCGAATCTATATTTCTTTTGAAAGTTACACTGCCAACATTTGCTAGCCTGAAGCCAGCACTCTCCATTTTTTCCTTTAGATAAGCTCCCTTACCATTTGTCAATCTGTCACCAAAAGCCTCGCTTTTGGCAAGGATTGCAAGGATTACCTTATCCTCTATTTCTCTTTTGAATTCATTTAAAGTCATCTGTGGCTCAAAATATATAGACACAAAGGTCATATTTTGATTCTTTTTCGTGCATTATGCCAGAACAATGTCCGACTGTGAATTATATTGAATTTTTTTAATTTAATATTTTTCCTATAGGCTAGAGCTACTCTACCATCGTCCCTATGCTTTTCTAATAGGTCAAAATTCGCAATTTCTCTAAAACTGAGGTCAAGTGAAAAAATTTCTGATAATATTGCTACGTCAAAAATTTCTGAATTTAAGAAAATTTCTAGGTCATTTTTGTTGGCTTTTAAAGATTGGATATTTAATTGGAGTATTTTCATACCCATTGCGAAATGTTCACATTATTGCTTGTGTCTTGTAATGAGAAATTCTTGTCTCCTAATTTTTATAACCTTGCAGAGGGTATTATAATTTTGACCAGATGTTTGCAACGCAGTGAAGGAGGCATCTCCGACCCCATAAAGTATATATATTCTTGATCAGCATCACCAGCCGAGTCGATCTAGCCATGTCCGTCTGTCTGTCTGTCCGTCTGTCCGTCTGTCGGTTTCTACGCGAACTAGTCTCTCAGTTTTTGAGCTATCGGAACGATCGAAATCGGAACGATCGAAATCGGACTACTATATCCTATAGCTGCCATAGGAATGATGGCGAAATTAATGAAACAAAAAAATTAACTTCTCTGTTTTTAAACGTATTTCTATACATTTTAAGATATAGCAGTTTTTTATGGTTCTAGAATTACGGTTTTAATTTCATTAAGATCGGACCACTATATCATATAAATATATATATGCCATATATATATGCCATAGAAGCGATCGGTTAATTTATATGAAAATGTAAAATTCTACATGTAAAATGTAAAATGTACAAAAATTTTATGTTTTTTCAACATTACTAAAATGGTTCGATTTTCAATGATCCAATTGCAGACTGCAAGGATATACCAACTTCGGTTTACCGAAGTTAGCTTTCTTTCTCGTTTTTTGGCTTTTTGTTGAATCTTCTTGTAAAAGCTGAGCTTCGTTGTATATTGTTTCTTTTTATGCTATACTTTTTGGTGAAAAACTGGGAATATGGTCACTTGAGTCGTTTGTATACGGCTTAATCTGAAAATGAATTTTTTTGGGTATCATCAGTTTTGCTATTAACCTGCTAGCATAGCTGTGTGTTTTCAATACTTAATTTGCCTTACTATCCTTGTTTTGCCTTTCAGGAAGGCGTTTACCTAATTAATTTTTTTCAAAGTTTGTCAAGTTGTTATAGTTTTGTTGCACTGAATATGTGCTTAAAACTTCTCTACGCGTTATTTTTATACCCGGTACCCATAGGGTACAAGGGTATTATAAGTTAGTGCCAACCGAGAATGTATGTAACAGGCAGAAGGAGGCACCTCCGACCCCATTAAGTATATATATTCTTGATCAGCATCACCAGCCGAGTCGATTTAGCCATGTTCGTCTGTCCGTCCGTGTGAAACAACAGATCTCAGAGACTATAAGAGCTAGAGTTACCAAATTTGGTGACAACATTGGAATCTGTTGCACGCAGATCAAGTTTGTTTTAAAATTTGGCCACGCCCACTTCCGCCCTCAAAAATCATAAAAAAAGTTAAATAAGTTATACTCGTTATTTTCGGATTAAAGTTAATAGATACAAAAAAGGAATAAAAAAGAGCGGACGTTTCCTGAAAATTTCAGTAAAATCGGATGATAAACATGGAAGATATTAGCAATAAGGTTAGAATTTTAACACACCGCCCTAAGGCACTGCTGTTGCAAGTTGTAGCCGACAGGTGGCGCACTCGAGCCTTGGCCGTGCGCTATAATCGCGCCAACTGCAGAAGAAATGACAAAAGAATATATCAAGAAATGACAAAAAATAACATCATTAATTTTTTGACGCCGATCAAGCGGGTTTTTATGTTTTCCTATAAAATGTATCATTCATATTTAAGAATGACATTAAATAGTTTAGGTCGGGAGCTAATTCGAGAGGCGATTTATTTTAAGAAGTATCGAAGTAGACTAGTATAATGTCTGTACAATTTTAAATTGCCTTTTAGTGTAAAGCACAAACGTTTAGGTACCGGGTATCTCACAGTCGAGCACTCTCGGTTGTAGCTTTCTTACTTGTTTTGTGTTTGCATTTAGTGTTGTCAGTTTTTTGTCCGTTCCGTGTGTTCGTTTAGTCTGTCCATTGTCCGCGTCTGCATTTCTCATATTGGCTGACGCCGAGTGACCGGCGTCCGCCATGATTTTCGCTGGTTTAACCAGCTTGTCAAAGACTTACAGAAGGTAAGGTATTCTTGCACAAAAAACAAAGATCTTCGTTGCTTCAAAACAAACAATTTGTATTTAGATCTGCACACAGAAAAAACACCACCGTTCTCGCTCACCGAAAAATCGGAAGTGTGGTGTGGAAAAATACGAAGATCGGCTGAAATAAATATCAATAGCAGGAACTATCGATAGCGATCGCAGAAGTCTGGTCACACATGCGTCTGGTATTTCCCAGGGCGGATCAACACTGGAAAATACAAAAATCAAGTGTATGATGGGGAATAGTGTGACCAGGTGAGGTGCGGTATTTCAATACTGACTCAAGGCGGAAATACCACGGAGGAAGGCGGGAGGTTTGAAAATGAAGAAGACGAAGGCCCGAAGGCCGATTCCCGAAGGAAAGCAGCACACTGCCAAGGGCAGCAGCCGCTATGTCAAGGGGCAAGGGGACGGGGAAGGCAGCCCATGGAAGCTGCCTAGCAACAGGCGGGCAGTGCCGAGGCAGG
Organism: Drosophila rufa; assembly: GCA_018153105.1. NCBI lineage: Eukaryota > Metazoa > Arthropoda > Insecta > Diptera > Drosophilidae > Drosophila > Drosophila rufa. Next base: position 174,548 of record JAECXS010000003.1, on the reverse strand, counting down.
TGGCCGCCACAAAGGAGACGCCGCTAATATAGAGGGACTCAGGTGGATATAGCGGGACTCAGGTTGGACCCGGTCGCGTGATCGACGGCGTTGGACTTTGGACGTCAAGGAGGAGAAGCCGTGAAGAATAACGGGACGAGCCCGACTTTGGACCCGATCACGGGACATTTGCCGGACTTTGGACCGGGTGGCGTGACCGACGCCGGCAGGAGCAACGGGACTGGCGGAGCCTATAAAAGGCGGAGGACGCAGGCGCACGGCAACGAGTACGAGTGCGAGTCAAACTGTGGGAGTTGCGCGCGTGGCTAGGCTTAGGTACACCGTGTCGACGAGATCCCAGGCCAAGGCGCAGAGCAGGCGATAAGGGTGGCTAGGCGTACGCCGGGCGATACATCCTGCTAGCTCTGTGCTTGAAGCTGCAAAGCGGGCGTTCGGAGTAGCTAGGCTTAGGCTGGGCGATACACTCTGCTAGCTTTGTAGTGAGGGGGTGTGATCATACTGTTGTTCAGTTTGCAATTCTCGATCAAATAAATCATGCATTGCCCCAATGCTTTATTTGCAATCGTAAGGCATCTTCAATCGCTATCAATGCCTCATTATACATTTCCAATGAAATCTGCGTTTCTTGTGTGATGACGCATTCGAATCAAATAGTCTTCTGCCATAAAATCTTTATATTTATTCCACAATTCAAGTGGATTTGATTATTGAATATAACATACGTATTTGATGTGGAGAAGAAGCAATCAATGCATCGTGAAGCGTTAAATCCCAATGCGCATTATTTTCAAGCAAACCCATTTGCTCACATGCTTCACGATACGTCACACATAAATGACCACTTACTGTTCGCAAATGTTGAAATGAACGTGGTCCAACAACATTATTATTTAAGAATAATTGAACAAATATTGTTGTTGCTTGAGTGCAGTTATGTGTTGCATTTAATTAAACTTTCCCAAAAAATCATTGAAGTAAAATAAAATTGTTTTGTTTATTTGGAAAATATGTAAAAAAACATGGTTTATTATTTAAAAAATATGGTTTGTTTGAATGATTAATTGGGATGATTCAATTTTAATAGCTTAGGATCATAAGAAATATTTATTTGGTTTCGCTTATTCATTTATTTATTTGTTGTAAAAGAATAAAGAAATAGTGTTTTCCAAAATTCAATTATATTCAATTTGTTCCATAATTTCATCATATTGGATCATCCTTTATTGAAATGGGATGTAAAAAAGCATACTGTGCAGTACAGTAACAACAATGTACACATAACGAACGAATTCGATATTGAGTACACGCTAAATGAATAATGCAATATGATGAAATTATGGAAAAAATCACTTTTCACTATGTTTTCTTGAATCCAAACACATTTTTTGCACTGAACACACTTAAAATCACCTTTTAAATTATCAATACTTACCAATATTTATAAAACTACAACAAAAAAAAAAATCACTTGTAATAAAATTCCAATTGGAAAGCAGCGGATGTATGACCGGCTGTATCAGAATTAGACATCTGCATGAAATCACTCACAACATACGTTTCATTGAGTATATGCGAATGAAATGGAATGGAATGAGTGGAATGCAAGAAATGAAACGACGTTGTATCAGTATTCGTTCCCGTTTTGCTTCATAGCTTGGGACGTTGAACGAAATGAATGAGAAGGAATGAAGCGAAAAATGAAATAACTGTATTTGGCAATGCGTGTTATATTCGAATCATTCGAGTTGTTGTGTAGGAATTCGAATTTTCAGGGACCACCTGCAGTTCGCAAACAGACGCAAGTGCAGACGCAAACATGGACACCTCAATAAAAGAAGCCGACGAATGTGTATCTGTATGTATTTGTAGTCCGCGTTATTTTTATTTTGTTCTTAGTTTGATGTTTCCTTACACTGGTGTATCTGCAGTTGCAACTCGAATCATTCGAATTCAGCGTCTCAGTTTTCAGAGTTCTCACTTCATTCCATTCGTTTATCTTTCTCTATTCTTTGTGCGGCTGAGTCGTACGTAAGCGACTCAACTCATTCAATTCAGTTTGGTTTTGCTTCAAATTCACTCAACTCATTTTGAGCTTGTGCATTTGAATGTGATTTTTTTGCCACTCATGCAGATGTCTAATCTGAATCCAAGAGTGAAAGAAAGTGATTGACAAACACGTGCATTTCAACGGGTTCATCTGTTTGACATTTGTATGCTGTCAATCAAATGAATGTGTGTGTGTATGAGTTTGTGTATTAGGTTGGATAGATTTTTTTCGTTAGGTCGATCCGAAATTTAAACCTTTTTTTTTTCAAATGTTGAATTTTTTCAGAAAAAAATTCATAACTCGAGAATGGCTGCACCGATTTTGGATTTCAAAATCAACTAATCAACATCACTCCTCCCTGCACCTTCCCTAAAAATTATATGGCAATCGGTCGAGCCGTTGTCGAATTATGGAGTGACAATCAAAATGTATATCAATATATATATCTTTTTATATACTATATATAGATTTACCTACACATTTCAAATTTTACATGTAGAATTTTACATTTTCATATACTATATTTCATATTCATATAGTAAATCGACCGACCGCTTCTATAGCAGCTATATGATATAGTTGTCCGATCTTTATGAAATTAAAACCATAATTCTAAAACCATAAAGAACTGTTATATCTCGAAAATTATTCAAATACGTTGAAAAACAGAGAATTTATAAATTTTTGTACATTAAGTTGGACAACATTCCTATGGCAGGTATAGGATATAGTGGTCCAATTTCGTTCGTTCCGACATATCTACTGCGTGGTAAAGAAATGAGACTATACTAAAAATTTCAGAGAAAATTGAGAGACTACTTCGCGTAGAAACCGACAGACGGACAGACAGACCGACATGGCTAAATCGACTCGGCTGGTGATGCTGATCAAGAATATATATACTTTCTGGGCTCGGGAATGCCTCCTTCACTGCGTTGCAAATATCATGGCAAAATTATAATACCCTCTGCAAGGGTATACAAAATATACAAATTGTGTTTTAGTAGTTAGGTCTGCTATTTCTGGGACGACCCTCGTAAATAGGAAGTTCCGACAAGGGTAAAAGTAAAACTACCATTAAATGATAGCTTCACACAAAGGAATTCAACGTCGTTGCATTCCTCGAAAGTTAATAATTCAGTCGTGAGGTTGGAGTCAACCGCAATGAGGACACTGCCCCTCTTCTGGACGGCCGATCAAGCCTGTACGTTGCACTATGGGGCCTCTAGAACAAACGGCGTTGCAAAAATCAAAAATTGTATATTCGCGTTCGATATTTTGAATAGACACATCATGTGCCCATCGGGCGATTCTAGGGTTTAGTTCGACTCTGTTTAAGGGGGTAGATACACTCAAAAGCGTAAAAAATTGTGTATTTTCAAAAATGTATTTTTTATAGTAATTAAGTTTATTTTACAAAATAAATTATACAGAGTTTTCATGCAATGCTTTAACTTATTTAAAAAAAAAAAAAATTTGTTTGTTAAAATATTGCCATCTTAGTTGGACCCTCTCTTGCAAGTAGTGCCCCACGCTGACCATCACAGCAGCCTTCTGGATCATCTAATATCAAAAAACCAATAGTAAACGTATAATTTAATAATCAATCATGTCTTTAATCGAAGCTTTCAGTTTTTTTTTTTTAATTCACAAAATGGCGGCTTTCAAAAGTTAATTGTTAAAAATAGTAATTTTTAACAAAAACCAATATCTTTCGATTAAAGACTAGTTTTTAATGACAACAAAAAAAATAAACAAATTTCATCAATATCCACCGAGTGGTTTTTGAGTTATAGTAGTCACCGAATGAAAAAAACACAGTTTTTAGAACAACGCGCTTAAACTTTCACAAACAGTTCTACACCCCACGGTGCGATTTTCTAATTTTGTCTGTAACTTCAAAAATATGTCTCAAAATCTTAATGTACAACAGGCAAATATATGTGTTTTAAGAATATGAAAAAAAAAAAAATCGATTTTTCAAAAATTTGAAATGCATCTACCCCCTTAAACTCAGCCACCCAATAATTTATTGTTGTAAACGAGGGAGCAGAATTACATAAGGTAGAATCCAGCTCGTTTTTAATATTGGTTGGACTAATGAAAGTATATGAAAGTATTGTATCACATACCGATGACCAATTTTTCCATGTTTACAAATCAATAACAAGCATTTTCACCGATCAACTCAGCTTTGCAACCACAAAACAAACTAGAAAACAACCAACATAAACTACCAACAACTCTCCTGATCAACCGGTAACTGCAAGTGCAAGTGAAAAGCAAACAAGCAACCAACGGTTCAACACAGAGACGGTGAGATGATCGTGGCCCAACAACTGCTACACAAACCTCCTCGGCACAACTCCTAAAATCCACAGGACCGAAATACCTCATCATCTCTAGAACGGACCCCGGACTCGACCTTAACAATATCAACTCATTCCTAGTTAAAAAACAAATCAATTTTGTCTGTGGATGCGAGATCGAAGAATGCAAGAAACTCCGCCATGGTACACTGCTAATAAAAACAAAAACAAGCATGCAAGCTTTAAAGCTGATGCAACTGAAAGCTTTCGCAGCTAACATCAACGTTCCCGTCTCCGTACACAACTCCCTTAATACAACCAAAGGCGTTATCTACTCGAACGGACTAAGAGGTATCGAAGAGAGCGTAATAGTACAAGAATTAGCAGCTCAACAAGTAACTGAAGTTCGCAAAATTCTTAAAAGAGACAACGGCTCTCTTAAGGAGACTGGAGACAACCTCCCCGATTACTTATTGATCGGCTACCAAAGAACAGCAGTCAGGGTTAACATCCCACTGCCGATCAGATGCAAGAACTGCTTCAAATACGGCCACCTCCATAAATTTTGTAAAATCAACAAAATCTGTTTCAACTGCGGGGAAGAACAGTACACTGATCAATCAACCACCACTAGACTCAAAAATTGCATCAACTGCCACCTCGACCAAAATACAAACCCACAACTTCACCAGTAGGAAATGCCCTATATTTCTTACTCAGCAAGAACTGCAAACTATTAAAACTACACACAAATGCGGCAATAAAACAGCCCATACAATCCTAAAAGCACGATCCTCAGACAAAACGCAACATTCATACTCTTCAGTCACCAAGAAATCGAATCCACCTCAACAATTCAACAGAACACCAGGACCTCAACAACCCACCATCCAAGAAGACTCCGCATCCAGACCACCGCCCACATCCTACGCCCACATCCTACGCCGACCTCTACCCAAACACCAACAACAACATAACCAACAATAACACACCACAAACATCCAAAAAATTCCCCACCAAATCAATAAAAATACTACCACTGCACACATCGAAACGCATCATATCATCTATGAAAAAAGACGCCAAAAAACCCAAAACAAATATCAACAAACATAACTGTGACGCCTCAAGCGACTCAGGGGAAATGGACATCAACTAAACAACACCCAAAAACAAAACAAGTTTTTTATTACATCTAAATTATGTTAAAAATTATACAATGGAAGCCTTTAATATTCCATTGTATAAGAAAGAAACCCACCTTAGCAATTTAATTTCCCTACCAATTCCCATAAACTTCTCTCTATACTGCAGTTTTAGCACGAATGCATTCGGAGGTGCAGCCCTCCTCGTACTCAACTCCATCTCCCACTCCCCAAAAACTCTAAATGAAGAAGCCACATGTATATCCATAAACTCAAAGACAAAAATAGATCTCATATCTACATATATTTCCCCCTCCAAACAGTTGAATATAAAAAAACCTAGAAAATGTTTTAAACCCATCTTCCTCCCCTACTATTGTAATGGGGGACTTTAACAGCTGGCACCCATACTGTGGTTCCCCTAAAGCTAACGCTTGGGGCAACACAATCGCCACTACACCCTACTGAATGACAAATCTCCAACACACTACACAACTCACAACAGACTCACTCACATCGACCTCTCACTTGCCACAGCCAACATATCTTCTTGGAAAGTGCTAGAAGACCTTAACGGAAGTGATCACTTCCCAATCCTAATCTCCATATTTCCTAACCCTTCACTCCCAACGCTCACATGCAAGCCCTCCTTTAAACTCAGGAACGCCAACTGGGATCTCTTTAGGGAACACATTACCAAACAATCTGCACTAACCCAGATTTAAACAAAAAACCATAATACAAAGTGCCCACCTATCCATACCACAAAACACAACATTCTCCCAGCCTCGTACTGTCTCCTGATGAAACAAAGACTTTGCCACCCTAAAAAAGTCTAAAAACCACAAATGCAAAACACTTAAAAGCAACATCAACACCGAAAACATGATCGAGTACAAAAAAGCTAACGCCAAGTTCAAAAGATCAATCAGGGAAGCAAAAAAGGCTTCGATAAAAAACTTCACCTCCGAAATCCACCCAAACACCGACCCATCAAAAATGTGGGCAAATATTAAAAGACTTTGCGGAATGTATCCCACAAAACACATACACAGCATCATCAATCCCACAACACAAACGCCAACAATAGACCCTACCCTAATAGACCCTATAAAAAGACATATCATTACTAGAACTAGCTTCCGCCATAAATTCTCTAAAAGAACACACACCAGGACTAGACCACATCCCCTATACCATGATTAAAAATACGCCCATCTCATTTAAATTCAAAATCCTACAGCATTTTAACAACATCCTCGACTCCCACATTCCCCAAGCCTATAAACTAAGCCTAGTACTTCCAATCCTAAAACCCAATAAGCCCCAAACCAATCCTAGCTCCTACCGCCCCATCTCCCTTAACCCATGCATAGCCAAAGTCCTCGATAAAATTATTGCTAAAAGGTTATGGTGGTTTGTTTTAACTAACAAACTCATACGTAACAATCGGTTTGGTTTTATAAGAGGCAAATCTGTTCAAGACAGTCTACTATACGTAGACCACCTTGCAATCAGATCCTTGTCTCTAAAAAAATACTTACCCATAATTTCACTCGACTTCGCCAAGGCTTTTGACAAGATTGGAATCCACTCCCTCATCCACCAACTAGAAGAATGGCAACTTGGCCCCCGCATAACAAATACATTTGGAACTTCATGACAAATCGGAAAATTATTGTAAAAAAAACGGCATATCACTCTCCTACAGCTTCCCCATTCGAAATCCCATAAGGTTCCCCAATATCAGTCCTTCTCTTCCTAACTGCCTACAACTCCCTAACCAACATAATCTCCCTACCAAAGGAAATCAAATTTACAGCCTACTCAGACGACTTCCACCTCATAATGGAACACAACAGACACAAAAACCCTCAAATAAACCTCACAACTCTCTTCCAACAAATTGGAGAATGGTGCTCCTACTCGTGATCCTCACTCCCTAGAAAAATGCAAAGAGAACAAAAAGAACAACAGGCTCCATCAATATACCACTCACTGACAAAACACCCATGCCTACCCATCTACGGGAAAGCTCCCCCTCTATCGTGAACCGCCTAAATTCCACCCACAACTCCGCAATAAGATCAGCCCTTGGGGCTTTCAGAACAACACCTACAAACAACCTACTGGTTGAGTCAAAAATAAACACAATAGAAAACAGACGCGAACTCCTAACCGGCAAACTGGCAACCAAACTAATCCTCTCCCACGACACTCCAATAGGCAAACTCATAAAACCTACAAAAAGAAATTACAGATACCCTAGCACAATAGAGGGTTTAAATTGAGACCAGCAAAACCCTATCCCTCCCATGCTCCGCAATCAAAAATTACCCATCCAAGAAATACAACCCAGAAACAATCCTGAAAACAAAAAAAACACAACCCCATCCCAATTCAACAAAACTACCACTCCCCCAATAGTCTATAACCAGCTCTTTCACTCACTTAAACCATAACCACCAATTTATCTACACAGACGGCTCAAAAGCAAGCGACACAATTAGATACTACTACTTCACCAACGACACAAACACTATAAAATCCGGACTCCTTCCCCAGTACTCCTCCGTCCTCTCAAGCGATATTATAGCTATTCTCGAAGCCGTTAAATACTGAACCAAAAACTCAGGCAAATACGCTATATGCTCAGACTCCCTATCCTCCATAAAAAACTCCAACAACCACTCCTACCACCCCACAACAATAAGAAATCTAGCTGGCTATCTTAAAATTATTATTATTATTATAATTTACTAAAACTTAATCAGTTTACCCAATAAATATGATTTTATTTGTGAATTAACTTATTTTTTTTGTTTAATTTCGTATTTTTTCAAAGGGCTATAAAACATCATTTAGGTAAAACATATTTTTTTTTTTTTTTTTAATCTAAAGATGTGTAAGATTGGATTAAATTAGATTCTAAACCGTTTATTACAGAACTATTCTTTATTGAGTCTGTACTATATGTTTAAAGGGGTGTACTGAATTTAAACCATCGTTTATCGTTTCGGCGCCCGCGACATACATATTTCTGTTGTTTACTTTCTGTCTCTTTTCCTTTTATGTTTGGCCTTGGAGCGCACTTGAACCAATGGTATCAGAACTAGAACCAAACAATATTGTATGTAACACAAATGGTCCACTGATTTACATTTGTGAACTTATGGTAAAAGAATTAGAACCAAATGCGAATTTTTGTTACATAATTGGTAAACTGTTCAGAATGCAACACCAAAAGGTATGGCTGTGAGAAAATGGTCTCAAAATACTAAAAGTTTCACTTTTGTCGTGCGTAGGCTTAACACACCTCTTCTTTTATATTACTTGTTTACTAGTGCGTAAAAAAAATTGAAAATGTTTAGATAATAACATTACAAGATAAATTAAAAATTAGTTGATTTGGGATTTTGTAAGGAGGTGAATCGGCTACTAACACTAGCTACCCGCTTCTGAAATGCACGATGTAGCTTCCAAAGCGATTTAGTCCAAAGTCACACAAGTATAGAAGAAATAAACTATCCAAATTCTGACTCTCCAACATTAAGACAGCCGAAATTTGATAACACATGAATGCATCAAAACAATTCTCAAGTCTTGGTTGTGAGACACGCATGCTTAAATTGGCGCTAATGTTGGTAGTTGATCGTATAGCAAAGTTCACTGATGATGATCGAAATGGTATCGATCAAAACAACAGAATAGAACAACAGGACAACGGAAATTGAGCCGATTATTATTATTAGTAGACTTCGGATTTTGCATATTTTCATATAGGTCCTCAGATTAATACCAAACTTTGTATAAAGACGTTTTATCGTTCAAATACAACAAATTTAAATGCATATCAAAAATATTCAAAATATATGCAAAAGATATGCAAAAGAATATGTCAAAAATATGCATAATATATGCAAAATATGCAGGGTATATGCAAAATATGCAAAATATATGCAAAATATGCAAAATATATGCAAAATATGCAAAACATATGCAAAATATGCAAAATATATGCAAGGGAATTTAATCTTTAATTAGTAGATCTTTAAAATCATCGAAGGTGTCTATGCTTTTACAGTTTAACAACGACGAATCGGCCATAAACATATGTGCCTTTGCAGTTTTAGTTGTCAAGCAAAGTGGACCAAAAAGTTGTTTGTGATTGTGAAAAAAAAAATTGGGAAAATTCGTCAAACCCAAAAATCTAAAATGGCTAAGATACCCAACCATAAGAAAAATTTTCTTGGAAAATGGTTGGAAAGTATTCCTGAAAAGTGCTTTAAAATTGAAGGAGCCAATATTATCTGTATAACTTCATTTGGGTTAATATTTTTTTTTATTTTTTTTTCATATTTTGCATATATTTTTCATATTTTGTATATACATTGCATATTTTGCATATTTTTTATATACTTTGCATATTTTGCATATGTCTTGCATATTTTACATACATTTAGCATATGCTATGCATATGCATTTTATGCAAATATGCACCAAATTTGTAAATATGCACGACGTTTTCAACTCTCTTTTTAATGAAACGAACTTTGGTGCAATCAGAATTGATCTATCTTAATCCGTTTAAAATATGCAAATATGCAAAATCCGATGTCTAATTATTAGGTATAGGTAAAATAATGTGAGGAATATAGACTACTATCGGGCAGCTCGATTGCTATCTTGGACTAAGTGTACTAGAGAAGGCTGTTTGCCACAGAGATTGGTGATGATCCGGAGGAAACATTACTGGATTGCCAAGTATCTACACTGCGCTCGCTTGTACACAATGTGTGCGATCGGGTACTGGGACGCAGAGCGCCAAGTACCAAGAAGAAAATAATTTGGTGGACTCCTGAACTAAGTACCAAACGCCAAGAGGTCAGGAGACTGAGGCGTAGGCTACAGAGAGCACATCGTAATGGTCCCAATGATGCAGTACAACTTGCATTGAGTTTGAGATTTATATCTGCCCAATACAAGAAACTCATCCTGACAGTGAAGGAGCAAAACTGGCGAGACCTTGTGGGACAGCACAGAAATGATCCATGGGGTCACGTCAACCGGATTTGCCGAGGTCGTAAGAAAGCTACTGAAATTGGATGTCTTCACTTAAATAGTCAACAAATTATAACATGGTATGACAATGCGAATGTGCTTCTTAATAGCTTTTTCCCAGCTGCGCAGCAGATTTCAAACAGAAATATTCCAGATGTTACTCCTCTGGATTTTGCAGCCTCAGAAGTTAATATCTGTATCACTAGGTTAAAGAGCAGGCGCTCTCCTGGTATGGATGGCATCACAGGAGGGATCGTTAAAGAGGCAATCCCTCAATACCTTACGAAATTATACTCCCGCTGCCTGAAGGAAGGATATTTTCCGACCGAATGGAAACACGCGAGAGTGATACCATTGATTAGGGGTCCTGTTAGGGACAGAAGCAATCCTGCCTCTTATCGTGGCATCTGCCTCTTACCGGTGTTTGGAAAGGTACTGGAGGGAATAATGGTTAATCGACTAAGGGATATTTTACCGGCTGGCAGTATATGACAATTCGGATTCACTGCAGGGCGCTCCGTGGAAGATGCTTGCAGGCATGTCATGGAAAAAGTTGATGAGACCTCTGCGAAATACGTGCTTGGAATCTTTGTAGATTTTAAGGGAGCTTTCGATCACGTTGAGTGGAATGCAGTCCTTGATCGGCTTATCGACTGTGGCTGTCGAGAAATTCGCTTGTGAAAAAGCTTTTTCTCTGGCCGGAGCGTAAGTATTGTCAGCAGCCATGGAGTGGCCACAGTCCCTGTCACAAGGGGTTGCCCTCAGGGATCTATTAGCGGCCCATTTATATGGAATTTGCTGCGGCATTAAAGCGTGTGCTACGAGTTGACTGGGGGTTCAGTCCTCGAGCCAGGTGTGCCATATATGCTGAACTCATGGTGCCTTGTGCATTGAAAGCTGAGTCTAGAGATCGCCTCTTATCAGGACAAAGACTTGTGCTTTTGGGATGCCTACTAGTTTGCCGGACTGTATCCACAGTGGCACTACAAGTGCTTGCTGGTGTCCCTCCAATGAATCTCGACGCGATACGTGTTGCGACAAAATACAAGTTGAAGAAGTGAATTTCTCTGGGTGAATGGGACTGGCTACATAATCGGGACATGTCTGGAATGGATTTGAAATGCAATTTGGCATTGGTCGACGAATGTCTACTAAATGAGTGGCAACTCAGATGGGTTAATGCGTCACACGGCGAAGTGACGCGTAATTTCTTTCCAGTCTGCCGACTTTGAGTACCATAGGAGGTAATTTGGCTTTAACATACGAGATGTGTTCAAAAAGTATCGCGAATTTTGTGTTTTTTCAAAAATTATTTATTTATTAATGAATATCTATTTGTCCCCTTCGAAGTAATCCCCATGAGATAACGGTTTTCCAATCTTCGAAGCACTTCAAAAAATCATTTTTTTTAAATCTTATTCAGCTCCTCCTTCGATGCCGTCTTTATCTCGTCAAGCGTAGCGTAACGTCGTCCTTTCATGGGCCTCTTCAGTTTAGGGAAGAAGAAAAAGTCACAGGGGGCCAGATCTGGGGAATACGTGGCTGCGGCATCATTAGTGTGTTGCTTTTGACCAAAAAGTCGCGCACAAGCAACGATGTGTGAACAGGAGCATTATTGTGGTGCAAAAGCCAATTTTTGTTCTTTTCGGCATTTCTTCTTGGCCTTCTGAGAACATTTTGTACCACCGATAAACGTTGCTTCTGTCCAAGGTAGCTTCTCCGTATGCCACAGTCAACATTCGGAATGCGGTTAAATCAAAACCAAACCTGCTGTGTGGTTAGCGGTTAAGAATACAGCACAGTTCACTATTGCTTGTCGTAGGAGGCGACTAATATGGTAAAGGTGCCCTATCCGAGCTTGTCGGAACTAAAGGGGTGAGGCCCACCGAGCCTGTAATTTCGATACCACGGGTTGAGCAGTGCTTCAAGACTGCTCATTGAGGTAGGGCCCCTTGTGGGAGTATCGTGGTGGCTGTGGTTGACACCCAACAACCTGGTGCTGTGACAATTAGATCAGTAGAGATGTTAGATAGATCTCGCCCCTCACATAAGGGAATGCACGCCCGACAAACGTGCACTCGAATTTGTACCGGGGTGGTCGCTATATATTTACTATAGCTTCTAAACCGGGGCGGTTGGCTGGCGCTTAATCCAGACACGTGCATTATGTACTCACTTGTGGGTACATTCGAATGCTGTGGTTATAATCCCTTCAGTGTGGAACACGCCACATAAAATAAAAGCGGAGGGATCCGATTCTCACTGTACTAGAGAAGGCTATCTACAGATAATTTTGTACAAATCATTTAACGTCGTCAGCGTACATGAGTACTCTTGAGTTAGTCAAAACTTTGGACAAGTCGTTAAAAAATAATGTAAAAAGTAAGGGACCCAGGTGGCTACCTTGCGGGACATCAGAGGTCACCCGGAGAACATTCGACAAGTTTTTTTTTTTTAAGAGGACCTTTTGTTTTACTGAAATCAGTATAGATCACATCTGTCTGTAAATTTTGTGGAAAGCCCCCATATAATAGGTTAGTTGTCGTTGATCTTCGTTTAACAAATCCATGTTGGTATGGAGAAATTACTGATCTACACAGGTGCTGCAAATGGGGAGTGATTTCGTTTTCGAAAAGTTTTGGGATGGCTGACAACTTAGAGATTCCTCTATAGTTGTTAGCATTTACTTTGCTACCTATTTTGTGGAGAGGAATGACGAGTGATTCCTTCTAAATAAGGGGAAATTGGGATGTTTCTAAGGATAAGGTTTAGAATTTTAGAAGGGGACTGCACAGGGCCTCGGCACAATACCTAAGCACACAGCCTGGTATTCCGTCGGGACCTGGCGAATAAACCGGCTTGACACGATGAAGATCCAAATGAAGGGAGCTTTCGTTTAAGCTAGGACTGAAGATTAGGTTTGATTTGGGCATGTTATAAGAATAGGTCTGGTTTGAATCGAATGACGGACATTCCCACAAGCCAAGTCTATAATTGTGGGCAATGATCCTAGCTTCTCATCATCGCCTTTAAAATCATCCATAAACCGAGTACGTTTAACCATTTAGTTCGCTGACCCTAGACCCAGCCTGTCCAACGGCCAAGCAGAAAGAGTCAATTCCACTCTGATACAAATATCCTGATGTATTAAAGAAGAATACATACTCGACCATTCCGAGGTTCTTTTCCGGGCTGTCAAAGAATTCAACAAGACTATTCAATCAACTACCATACAAAAGCTATGTGACATCTTCTCTATATATATATATACAAATTTTTTTTTAGAAAATCCTCCAGGGTAATGGTGAAAAACAAATAATTAAAATATTAAATTATATAAAAGAGTAGTGTATCGAAATATATGTCAAAGTAAAAACAATTCGTTTCAATATTATTCGGTTTCTTATTCGTTTTTATCAGACATCCGGATTTGTTTAATTTCTTCCTGTGATTTGTAGGAATAATGCCTGCTATAAGACGGCCAAACATTGGACGACGTACACGTCGAGCAACATATAGTCGGAATGTCCATGAAAGTCAAACGCAAGACGAACGTGCAGAAAGAAATGAATCGAGACGAACCCGTTTAGCACAGATTCGCTCTACACAAAGAGTACCAAGAACAGACTTGAATCGCGCTGCATTTGCATTCAATTTCTCAACGTCCTACAAAGACCATAGCTGCGTTGTTATCGGTTCATTGTCTGTGGTATGTCAGCACTGCAATGCACTGAAGTTTCGATTGGAAGCTCCTGGCTTATGCTGCGCAGGTGGCAAGGTAAAATTGCCGGTTTTGACTCATCCACCAGAGCCATTGTATTCGCTTCTATATGGAAATACAAGCAAATCAAACCATTTCCTGTTGCGCGCACAAAAATATAACGGATGTTTTCAAATGACGTCATTTGGAGCAGAGGTTGTTCAACAACCAGGCTACAATCCGAGTTATAAGGTAATAGCGTCACTCTTTTATCAACATGAACAACTATAATTTTTCACGAAATTGCATCACAAAATTCAGATTCAAGGGCAAATTCACCATCGAGCGGGCGCTTTGTTACCACCACCAAACAAAGATCATAAATTCCTTCAGATCTATTTCGTTGGTGATTCGGCAGTTGAACTTAATCAGCGATGTGCAATTTTCACTGCAACTAAACGTGAAATAATACAATTGCAAAATCTTCTTCATGAGTGTAATGAATTGGTCAGATTGTTCAAAACAGCTTTGGATACAATGCATTCTGACGACCACAAAATCATTATCAGAGCAGATAAAAGACCAGCAGGAAGCCATTCAAGACAATTCAATGCGCCCACTATCAATGAAGTCGCAGTGGTGATTGTTGGCGAGAATGTGGAATCACGCGATATTGTTCTCAAGCGTCGGGATGATGGACAATTGCAACGCGTTTATGAGACTCATCGGTCATATGATGCACTTCAATATCCGTTGATGTTCTGTCGTGGAGAAGATGGCTATCACTTCAACATAAAGATGGTCAATCCAACGACAGGTTTGTTTAATCACTTCTTTTTCATTCTGCACGTAAATTCGAATTCATATTACAGGAGAAGAAACGAATAAGAAAGTCAGCTCAATGAATTTTTATGCATATCGATTGATGATTCGACTAGATGTTGACAATCATCTGTTGAGATACCGCCGTTTGTTTCAGCAGTACTGTGTCGACATGTACGTAAAAGTAGAAACGGAGCGTCTCAATTTCATTCGTTTCAATCAGTCAAAGTTACGATCTGACGAGTACATCCACTTGCGTGACGCCATCGCTACTGATGGACACGCGGCAAACATTGGTTGTTTGACCATTCTGCCAGCTACTTATGTTGGGAGCCCGCGCCATATGCATGAGTACGCTCAAGATGCGATGACGTACGTGCGGAATTACGGACGACCTGATTTATTTATCACGTTTACATGCAATCCGAAATGGGCCGAAATTACGAATTTGTTGCACCAAGGACAAACATCCAGCGATCGACATGACATCACTGCACGAGTATTCAAGCTAAAGGTAAAAATTCTTATGGATTACATCGTTAAGCAGAAGGTTTTTGGCGTAGTTCGTTGTTGGATGTACTCGGTTGAATGGCAGAAGCGTGGCTTACCACATGCGCACATTTTGCTTTGGATGTTCGACAAGATCCGACCAGAACATATTGATTCGATTATTTCTGCCGAAATACCAGATCCAGAAACTGATCCGGAGCTGCATTCCGTTGTGAAAACGAGTATGATCCATGGCCCTTGCGGAGTCCACAACCCAGAATCACCATGCATGGAAAACAGTGTTTGACTATTACCCTGGGGTTATATAATGGCGTCGAATTAGGGCGAGACAAAGTTCGCCGGGTCCGCTAGTTAATAATATAAATAAAACAATTGTAACTTAAATTACACCCCATAGAATAAAAAAGAGTATACATGCAATAAAAACTGTTTTCCTGCCATTCCTGATCATGGTGACATTGTCAAGATAGAAACTAAAATCAATGAATTAGTCTCATGGAACAAACAAAACCAAAAAAATATAGGTTGAGATTAATAGCCATAGATTTACAGGACCTCTTGGATACCATAACACTTTCCTAAAATACTGAGTGGAAAAGAAGTTACAGATATTTTTAAACATGATAAATTCAAGATTACATTATCTGATTAGTCCATTGTATCTTATAACGGATTAATAATTATACTAATCAAATCCAACCATGTGTGGGGACCACCCTGTGGGTTCTGACCCCTTGCCAGCGTCTGTCGGTGAATGCCTAACAGTGATTCTGGCATTAAGCTAAAAAAAGACACGGTCACCCTGATCTCTACGACCACATTGGTGACACGAAAAATAGAATAAAAAAAACTGTCATCCCATTGTCAATAAATAAATAAATAATTGCTACGACGAAACTCCCACACATGACTGTCAAAAAGATGGCAAGCTCCTAATAAGCAATAATGTTGCAAAATGTATCAACTCCTACCACCTACCACCAAATACAGAATCTAAATCCCGAAATTTATAATACCCATGCTGAAGTAGTATTAGAAAGAATAGTTTTATCAATCTATAAAGGCTTCGGCTACAATTATAATTTTTTTAATAAAAAATCTTAACGCTTTTTTAAATTTGCGTGGAACCAGAGTTCTAAAACCTTTCAAGGGAAAAAAAAAAAGGTCTATGGTTTTCCCGGAGTAAAAAAGATTGGATGCTCTTGGCAGAGTCTACGTGATTCATTCCAACGGCAGCGAATACTTTAACTGTTTATCCTGTGCAGAGGGTACTGTGAGATACGGCAGTGTCCTGGCCTGTAAGTGGTCATGGGGAGTGATATTGTCCTATCTGGGCAACTCGTCCGCCACGATGTCCCCATGACCGGAACCCATGTTAGGCTAATAGCAAACTGATTTGCCATCTCGGGAAGAGACGTGCCAGGGACCGCTACAGTTCGGAATTACGTATTTGTCGACGAGATAGATACTATATATGTTGCTCTTCCTGTTCTGAATGTTTGCATTCAGTCAATTAAGTGCTTACTTTATTGCATATACCTCCACCTCAAAGACGTCGTCTCCAAACTTGAAGTCGCCTGTAAAGAAGAACTTTGGATCTGGGTCACCTGGTGTGCTCTGTTATAATGTATAAATACTCCTCCATTTGCTGGGATAAAATCGATTCTCAGTGCATCGATTTTTTTTCGATATTTTAGAAAAAAACATCGATTAAATCGAAAAGAACGATTAATAATTTGTATACCCTTGCAGAGGGTATTCGAATTTTGCCATGATATTTGAAACGCAGTGAAGGAGGCATCTCCGACCCCATAACGCCAAAGCTATCGCCACCCTTCCAATAGACTTTCGATCTTCGGCCAGTTGGCAACGCGGGAAACAGCTTAATTATGAGCACCTTGACAACTTTGACTCAGCCTTATGCTAAGCTGCGCAATTATGAGCACTTTGACAACTAGGACGTCTGGTCTCTCTGTTTTTCTTACTCTCTTCTTTTTTATGATCTTCATCCGGAAAAAAGAACATTGCGCCAATTCGAAAATAAAGTTAAAAATAACCAAGAATACGCGTGTGTCCTATTTGGGCTTAGGCGGCGAAGTCGGCATCGACGGGATTGGGGCAGCCACATCTAATTAAAAAGTTCCGCTCGGCTTTCCGTAGCGAAATCTGCCCTCCGCGGCTTAAATTCGTTACATTGGTGTCAGGTGTGGGGCCACTTGGGTTTGGAAAAAACCTGACCTACGAAAATGCCCAAAACTCCCGAGCGTCACCGCCGTCAAGCCTCGCCGGGAGGATGTGATCTAGGAGAGCCGCAAGATGGAGCGGCCACGCTGGACGCCGTGGACCGAGCAATTGACCGCTCGTTCGGGCTGATTGAGTAAAAAGTGGATGCCTTGGATCAGTCCCTTAACCTCAAGCTTGAGCAGAAGTTCGAGCAAATGTGGGCGACTTTCGAAAGAACTATGCTGGGCGACCGTTCGGGGCACAGCAGAGGCCAGCCGGCGCGCAACCACGAGGACGTGACCATAGGAGGGAATTTGGCTTTAACATACGATGTGTGCTCGAAACTAATCGCAAATTTTGTGTTTTTTTCTAAAATTATTTATTTATTCTTGAATATCTATTTGTCCCCTTCAAAGAAATCCCCATGAGATAACGGTTTTTCCAATCTTCGAAGCACTTCAAAAAATCATTTTTTTGTATCTTGTTCAGCTCCTCCTTCGATGCCGTCTTTATCTCGTCAAGCGTAGAGTAACGTCGTCCTTTCATGGGCCTCTTCAGTTTAGGGAAGAAGAAAAAGTCACAGGGGGCCAGATCTGGGGAATACGGTGGCTGCGGCATCATTAGTGTGTTGTTTTTGGCCAAAAAGTCGCACACAAGCAACGATGTGTGAGCAGGGGCGTTATCGTGGGGCAAAAGCCAAGTTTTGTTCTTCCACAAATCCGTGCGTCTCTGGCGGATTGCTTCGCGCAATTTGCGCACAAATTGCAGGTAATATTCCTTATTGACCGTGCTACCCTGTGGCAAGAACTCATGATGCACCACGCCACTACAATCGAAGAAAACTGTCAGCAAAACTTTCACATTCGACCGAACTTGGCTCTTCGTCGTTCACATCTTCTCGGCCTTCTGAGAACATTTTGTACCACCGATAAACGTTGCTTCGGTCCAAGGTAGCTTCTCCGTATGCCACAGTCAACATTCGGAATGCATCCGCGCACCATAGTCTTCTTTCTAATTAGTTGGCAATAGCTGTATGTATATAAAGGCGATAATTTAATTTTCATCTTACTTCAACTTAATTTTGTAAATTTTTGTTTTTTTTTTAAACAAAATTTAGTTTTTTTTTCATAGCTATATCCGACTGTTCATCACATCTATCAAAGTTAACAGACCATCTAAAGGCGTTGTCCAACACTGTGCCTTTATTCTAGTAGGCATCTGACCAAATATTTGAAAAAATGTTTCATTTTACTTAACTTTGAAAATCCACGGTAAATCTATTTTTCAACGGATTTTTGGAGTTGTAGGCCTGTTACTTTGGGCGATCAACTTTATAAAAAAACACGTTTTGATTTTCCAACGGATTTTTTTCGAGTTTTTAGGATGCTAGCAGCACGTTAACATTTGAGTTAACAGATTGAAATGTCCACTGTTTTCAAGTTTATCGAGCTATAGCACACAAAGTACAAGTACTTAACCAATATACATAAAGTGTTTTAAAATCGAAAGGTTAGTTCATTACCTGTAAAATAAAACATTCGACGGGTAAATTGGTTGGCTACAACTCGAGCTATGAAATGAGAAACGTAAACTGAGCAGATTTTTTTTGTGTAAAACTTTAAAAAATATTTTAAAAAAAACGTATCCACAAAAAAAAAAAAAATATGTAATTTTCGTGATCTGGGGATTCAACTCTACCAGAATTTCGCATCAACAGGCTTGGATCATTTTTTTTTATTTTGTAAACTGGTGTTATATGTTCAAATAAGAAAATAGAAAATAAATTAAAAATCAAAAATGGAAACCAATGAAAAAACCCCTTTTTTCTTGGCAACTAACCTTCAAGAACAGAAAATTCATACCCAAATCTAGAAATTTGTTTCTTATATTTAAGGAGTTTTGCCATTATTACAAGAAAAATTACCCTAAAACTTTTCAATTTCTCTTAATACAACGGTCAAATAGCCTTAAATCTAAGAAAAATACGGTTTTGATTCTATAAATGTTCCTTATTTAGGGAAAATCAGTCTAAGAACAAGAAAAATCTCCCTTAATTTGAAAAAGATTTTTCTTGATTTTAAGATAATTTTTTTTATTAAAACTAGGGCGAACTGCCTTTGGCGCTTTTTTAGAAAAAAATTTTATCAGTGTAAGTTTTAATCCGATCTCTCCCGTTGCACAGATCAAGTTTGTTTTAAAATTTGGCCAAGCCCCCTTATACCCCCAAAAATCATAGAAAATCTGGTATAAGCAAAAGTAGGGATTTTCGGCTTTAAGTAAATATATAAAATAAATAAATAGGTTTGTGCGGACGTTCTCTAAAAATTTGAGCAAAATCTTATAATAAACTTGGAAGATATTATGAAATAACGGGGGAATTTTAGTTAAGGGTCTAACACCTAATCCTTGTTGCAAAGATGCAGGCGCAGGCTAAATTTTCCCACTTCTTTTTCTTAAATTTGTTGTATGTATTATTATTTTTATTATTATTATTTTTTGTTATCAACAAATTAAATAAAAAGGAAAAAAGTAAATAAACAAGAAGGATAAATATGAAAAAAAGGGTTTGTTTTCGTTGGGACTGAATACGGCTACTCAAGCCAATGAGCCATTTACAATATTATAAAATATGCGGCGATTGTCATTGTTCGTAGGAGGGCGGCTTTAACCCGGAGTTGCACAAGATAATTAGAGCACCTCAGCCTCAGCACTACAGTTTTCTATAATATATAAAATATAACTTGTTGATATTTACATACGAGTCGACTTGGAGCACCAGTAATGCCAAGGAATATACACCACCAAGTGCTCTGCTGATCATGCTTTGTTCTTGTAAATCCATACCACCCAAACCTAAGTATGCTTTACAGGCTATGTTGTTATACCCGGTATCCATAGGGTACAAGGGTATTATAAGTTAGTGCCAACCGAGAATGTGTGTAACAAGCAGAAGGAGAATTCTCCGAGTATACATATTCTTGATCAGCGCCACCAGCCGAGTCGGTTAACCCATGTCCGTCTGTCCGTCTGTTTGTCTGTTTGAAACAACAGATCTCAGAGACTATAAGAACTAGAGTTACCAAATTTGGTGACAACATTGGAATCTCTTGCACGCAGATCAGTTTGTTTTAAAAGTTGGCCACGTCCACTTCCACCCCCGAATATCATAAAAAACGGTATATAAGCTATAGTCGTAAGATTCGGCTTAAAGTAAATAGATAAAATAAATAAGCAGGCATTTGCGGACGTTTTCTAAAGTTATTAAACAATAAAGTTCTATGTTGAGAGGGCCCTTATATGGAGTGAGCGGCCAAAATACTGCCTAAGGGCAAACAAAATGTGTTGCGTGCTTTCGGGAGCAGTTTTAATTCGTAATGCAGCTATATACAGCTGCAAAATTTCTCTTTTTGGGTGTTACTCAACATGTTCCTAGCATCATTTGACTTTTTTGAATGTTGCTCAACATGTTTTTAGCAACATTTCTCTTAATTTGTCAACATTTTGTCAGTGTGCTTTTTAATTTCACCGACAATGCACCATAGGCTGGATGACTACTTTCTGTGGCCAACATTAAAACTTTCAAAGCAAAACTAAATATTTGGGTTCGGTTTTTTGTGTTGGGTTTTTAATAAGCACAGGAACATATATCTGGAGAAAAAAGGCGTGGCGCTGCCATTTTTTTTCAGTGTAAATATATATTTTTTTATTCTTTTTTTAATTTTAAGTAGTATTTGTAAGTAATAAAATATGTAAAAATGGGCATTGTCCTATTTTTTTTTTATATAAAATAACAGTTTCGATATTTTATTTCGTGTTTCGGCCCCCTTTTATCCAATATAAGTATCTGGATGATCCGTGCTTCCTATATTAGATCTTAGTTTACAAGGACTTTGTAATCCGTCATTAAAAAATGCAACTTCCTTAAAAATTGTTTCGTCTTGTTTTGTTTTATAAGTGAAATATTTCAGTTTTTTGCTAATACATATTAGGTTGCATCTAAAAAGTTAAATTTTAGAGAAAGTGCGCAAAAGTGCACTTTAAGATTACATTCATCTGAACAAGAATTAGGGTTGCATGATATTTAAAAAATATCGTATCAATGATATTGTCATTTTTGAAAAATATCAAAATGATTTTTTTAAATATCAAGAAAAAATATCGATATATCGAGTATTTATGATATTTAACATTTTTTTGTATTTTTTAGGATCAGAAAGCCTTTAGAAATCTCTTTCTCTCTATCTCATTATTCGTATACATTACCTCTCTATTGATCCTAATGATCCACATGAATTCATTCAAACAAAACTAACAACACAAATACTTCATATTAAGCTTTTATTACTTAAAGCAATGGAAAATACTGTAAGTTAAAGTTAAAGTTATTTCCAATATTGTTTCGCCAGTGACTTTAAAAATACACGATTTGTTACGTGCCGATCAGTCATACGGCTGCGTGAGTCGCACACTACACATTAAATTGCCGAAGCCATCCTTTCTGAGGATACCGAGCTACCTGGTATTATCAGATAGCGTTGTGCTTACTTAGACAAATGTTGCAAGGTCTGCTGTTGCGAAGTCCAATACTGTATTGGGTCAGCTTCCCAATTACTATTTGGCAAAGAAATATATAAGTGGAACTCGTTTTCGTAGGGGCTGACCGAAAACAAAATATCAGAAAATGTAATTTTCCAAGTCGGTGTACACGATTACTCAAAAACTACTTGACCAATCGTTTTGAAATGTTGCACACAGTTTCTGCAACTAATTCTCCAGGTATCACCGTGGGCTTTTTTTCATTTTATTTTTTATTATATTTTTTATTTAACAATTAAACTTTTTTTTTGTCAAAAATTGCATTTTGGACTTCAAAATTTCATAAAAAATCGGAAAAAAAAACTCCACGGTGATACCTCGGGACAATTATCCTTTAACTAATGCATTTTCTTTTTTTCATATCGGACGAATCTGTGGACAGCTAGGATGTACACCGCAAAACAACTTTTTTTGAAGGGGCCCCGGGAGGATCCCTATAACTCCAATACCTATACATTTTTTTAAATAATTTTTTTTTAGAAAAATTGCCTAAGTCTTACTTTATTATATACCATTTAAATCAATAAGCTAGCTCAAACCGTTTCGCCACAACAAATTTTTGAAAAGTGGCTCGTTTTGCACGGAATTAACCATACCACACGGAATTGCCACCACTCAGTGTTTTGGAGCTTTGTAAACTCGAATAAAGTATATTACATAAGCTTCGTACTGCCAAATATGGACTGTTTAATGTACTTTAATTATTTGTCTCATTATTAATTGCATTTTTTTTTTTTTCAGAAACAACTGGGCTTCTTTTTCTCCGAAAACCAATATTCTATGGCTGTCCTACTTAGTTGCAAAACTAATAGAGGGCGTGAAATACAAAAGTGTCCATTCAAAAGTTCACAGGGAACACATTGAAAAGCTAAAGAAATTGAAAGAGATTATGCTAAATTTTGATAGTGCCGCAAAGTGTGCGAATCATATATTTAAGATGACTTAACAAAACAAGTTTTACAAATATATTGGTATATTTAATTAAAACAACTGTATATAATTTTTGCCGGCTGAGGACAACTTAAATAAGAAACAAGAACAAATGTTTTTTCCGATATATTTCGTCATGCTGCATTGCTTGAAAAATGTATACTATTTTTATATATATAATTCTTCGTGTGTGTGTTTTGATAGTGTACTCCAAATGGCTGAACCGATTTTAATAAATTTGTTTGTGTGTTCATGTGGATTGCAGGATGGTTTAGAATTAATAATACATGCATAATATTGTGGAGGAACACTGATAATTAGTGGTTTTCAATGTGATGTCGTAAGTAATCAGTTTATGTTTGAAGTGGGCATTCCTACGACTGTCAAACAAATACATAAAATGCATATCTTTGTATAAATATTTAGTTACAGTAGATCGAATACGTACTATTCAGGCCCGGTCGTCTAAGATTCCTAATCATTGAGAAAGAAGGCAGCTTTTTACAGGTGGTAAGTATTATTTATTTGCATTTTCAAGGAAGATTCGCCGGGGAGCAGCGTATTTCATACCAAATATCGTCGACGAGCGCCAGTACAGGGTAGGCAAACTGCAACTCTCCGAAACAATTATTTTGAAGGGTGGACAGCCGAGCAGAGTGACAGAGTCATCAGCTTCATCAATTCAGCTTGATCATAATAGCGATTGTCAAGTTACTGATTGTGCTACTCTACGGAAGAAATTTCAAGAAAATATGGCCAGTGATCGTTCGATTCTGCGACGACGATAATTGGTTTATATTGCATCCGTGCAAGGGTCTCTAGAATAGTATATTTTTCAACGGATTTCTGGCGTTGTGCGCTTGCTTGACACGTTTAACAACGAACTTTAGAAAGAAGTTCGTCTTGATTTTCCAACGATTTTTTTTTTTTTAGTTTTTTGGATGCTAGCTGCAACTTTACATTTGACTTAACGGATTGAAATTTCCACTTTTTAAAAGTTTATCGGACTTCAGCATCCAAAGAATTTAAATAATCCAAGGACCGTAAATAAGAGTTATGATTTAATAAAATTCAATGGTCTATGAATCGTCAGGGAAGTGCGGAAAAAATACACATAAGGTATTTTTATACTGGGAAATTAAAAATAGAATAAACTTTTTTTCCCAATTTTTAAAATAAATGTCAATTTTAACTCTTAAACGTGATTTAAAAATTAAAGATCAAATATAATAATTAAATTTTAGTTTTTATTTAAAAATCAAAAAATAAGTTATTTTTGATTTTTATTATAAAAATCAAACAATAAGCTACTTCTAGGCGAAGAGCGGGAGAGCGCATAAAGCGGGGATACAGTGCTAAAGAGTGAGATTGAAACATATGGAGAAACTACTGCTTGACACTTCCGCTAGAAAATAAGTGACTATTGGCGGTGAAATAACTTTCCGCCATAGACGAACACGCTCGACGTTTTTTAACTAAAACTTTTTTTCTTTTGTGAACGGAACTTGTACTAAAATACAATGAGGATATTTTTTTGACCCGCATGACCATTCTGACATTTACACGTCCATCTAATTTAAGATAAATTTATTAATCGTCTCTTAATTTTCATTCAATATTACTTTTAATACCATTAATTTTTGACAATTGTGAAACTCCGGTTCCCACAGAGTACATCCACCATCCGTTAAGTTAATTTAAATGACATATAATAACGTGACATTTAGACAATTTTTCTAAAAATGTTTCATTGAAAAATATGATATAGGTACAGGTATAGGAGTTATCGGGAATATCCCGTGGCCCCTCCAAAAAAAGTTGATTTGCGGTGTACATCCTAACGGTCCACAGAATCGTCCGCTATGAAAACCAGAATATGCATTAGTTAAAGGATAATTGTCCGGGGGTATCACAGTGGAGTTTTCCATTTTTTAATTTTTTTTTTTTTTTCGATTTTTCATGAAAGTTTGAAGTCAAAAATTCAATTCTTGACTTAAAAAAAAATAAATTTAAAAAATCAGTGATCTTCTTGGAAAAAATATTCGATTTTCCTGGTAATGTCTGGCCTGCCGTGAAATAGAGGGTGAAATGCGTACGTTTATCAATCAAACTCTTAATGGTTTTCTGGAGGTTCGAAAGCCATTTAGCTCCCTCAACGACCAATTTCTTAATCTGGAGTCCCTGTTTCTTGGTCTTATACTTCTCAGCGAATCACAAAGACGTAAAATTGCAAACATTAACCACCTGCAAGTAAATCTGTGCACCACTCCTGCCTCCCACTTGGCTGTAAGGGATTCTGCTATCTCACCAGCCTTCTCATTCTCTGAGTCGAATGACCCCGTGACCAATTCGACCTCACATCTTCCTGATCCTTGCCTACCCGATGGAATATCTATTGCTCATCTCTCCTCGGCGAAGGATGGTGCTCTGGCTGCTACTAATTGTCCAACTCGTGCCTCTGATATGATCACTGATCTCCTGCCGACTGCTGATTTTGTTCCTGCCGCTGCTTCTAGTCATCCGATTCCTGGAATGGTTACTGATCAACTGCCGACTGCTAATCTTCTTGCTGCTCCTGCTATGCCCGAACATTGCTGCCGCTGCTGTTAATCATCTGATTCCTGTTCCTACTATGATGTCTAACCCCTGCACCACTGCACCTAATGGTGTTGAGTACGGATCAACTGGGATGATCAACAATGCTGCCAGTATCTCCGGTCCTAAACCACTGAACCACTCGGAACTATTGCTCTGAGCCGTGGTTCCACGCAAAACCATCTTTGTCTCTCGTCTCATGCCGGAAGACTCGAAAGATGATGTTAAAAATCACGTTTGCTTCAAACATGGAGTTTCTCCGAATGATATCATAGTATCTAAATTTAATTTTAAACAAGCGTAGTATATCGTCATTTAAAATTATTCTTCCGGATTCCTTTCTAAAGCTCTTGACCCAATTCTTTGGTCCGAACACACGATTCATTATTATTTAATATAACGAACCGACTGCTCGTCTTTTGGTGTCGGTGTTCTTATTGCTATTAAAAATGTCTTCTCCTCTGAAGTATTTTCATTTATTAACTCTGAGAGCATTGAATTTATTGCTGTATGAAAATCTGTTCTTAAAATGTTTTAATATACCTTCTCGATCTGATAATATTGTCTATGTGAATCACTTATCTGCTATATAAACCGTTTTGCCAAGCCTATGCCCTGAAGACCAACTAGTTGTTATGGGTGACTTTAACCTTCCTCATCTCTCATGGCTTCCTTGTGACGACTCAAATCTTCTAGTATTGGACACTCAACATGCATTTATTGACGGATTAACTGACTCTTCACTTGTGCAAATTAATCCCGTCAAGAATAATCGATGTTTCCGTAAAGCTAACTTTAATGGTTTATACCTATCTTTATCACAAATAGATTGGTCGTTCTTAATGAATTTTAAAGAAAATGACACTGCTGTAAATGCATTTAACTCAATTTGGCTCCGTAATTGACACTTTTGTTTCTGAATTGACTGTTTCTGCTTCCCATAAGCCTCCTTGGTTCAACAAAAACTTGTCTTACATAAAAAAAAAAAAGTAGAGCCTCTTTAAAAAATACAAGAAAGCTGGTTCCCCGCATGTCTATGCTCAATATTTATCAGTCAGATCCCAATTTGTTGTGCTGAATTCTTAATTCTAACAACTAGCGGCCCCGGCGAAGTTTACCTCGCCCAAATTCAACACCTTTATACACGTATATTTTTTCTAGAAAACATTTTTTTAGTTCAATAAAAATACCTATATACTATAAGTGTTCGGGGATGTACTTATAATCGAAGGCGTTGCAAATAATTTAAGTATACTTAATTTAGGTTAATAAATTAATCTTTATTAACTTAAAGTATATTTTTTAAATTACAACAATTCCTTATTAATTATGACAGTTGGAAAAAAAGAAAGATTAATCTCTCAGCGCAATGGAGTGTACAATATTCTTGGTTTGTCCGTCTTTAGCCAGCACAAATAAAGTGGATGGTTTTCCCACGCGAGAACATGCCACATATAGTTGTCCAAGTCTAAGCCACATACAGATAATGTTTGGCCCTGTGACTTATTGGCGAATGTAAATCTAATTGGAAATTGAGTGCGTTTGAATTCAATTGGCACATCTGTAGAAAGCAACACATTTTCGCCTCGAAACTTCCCATTCAAAATGATGGCTTCAATGACATTTTTCTTTAATTTCGTAATTACTAATCGTGTACCATTACACAGCCGTGGTGGGTTCAAGTTACAAAGTAGAATTATCGGAGCTTCAACCTTCAATTGTAAATTGGATAATTTACAGTTTCTTTGGTATCACAAACTGCATCGATAGGTGGTGTATGATACCAAGTCCCCAGGCAACAACTGTTGTATTTTTAAATTTAATTCATTGACGTCCACATTTTTTTCTGACAAAATCGCTCTTTCTGCCAACCACTTATGATTTTGATATTGTGTGCGTACATCGGGAAATATGGGATTGGTGAGAGTATTTCGCGGGTCGATGAATGTGCTGTAAGGAATCTTTGCGATCCCTTACAAACAGCTCAAGAGAACGCAGGATCGGGAGAAGAGAAAGTAGTAGAAGAGAGTGAGTGGGAGCGGAGAAAGGGAGAGAAAGCTTGCGGCAGAGCAGGTAGTCAGCGCATAGCGGGACACGGATGCGCTGAGCAAGGAGTTTTGGCGGGAGAGCGGGGTGCAGAATTGTCGGCAGCAGTGCTGCCGAGGATCTGCTGAGCGAGGAGTTCTGGCGGGAGAGCGGGCTGCTGAATCGGCAGCAACAGCGCTGCAGGGGGGTATAAAAGCGCGAGACAGGAGCCACCGGGGGTGAGTTGTGGAGTTTATATCGCAGTGGATTTGCGAGTGACCAGTGCTAGTGCTAGTGAAAGTGACTCCTTGGGAAACGAGGCAAGGAGCAATTCAGGGAACCGCAGAACAGGTCAGTTATCAGCAGCAATCACGCAGTAAGCCTTTGGGAGGGATCTCCTTTGACCAAGCGAGTCCAGTCTTTACCACTTCCTTCCACCTCGTACTTTGTAAGTGCCCAGGCGGACGGTGAGGTTGTCAGCTTAGCGGGAGCATCTGGAGCGTGCAGCACCAGAGTATCTAGCGGAGCGAAGCTTAGCGAGAGTATCCGAGTGCGGGTAGCACCGGAGCATCAAGCGGAGCGTAAGCGCGGCATGATCACCCAGACGGCGTTGGCCGGCGAGTCGGGCGTGCACTAATTGTTAGAGATAGGGCGTCTTGTGCCCCGCTTAAGACAGGTGTGGTGGAAAAGAGGTGAAAGTCCCAGTTAAAAATATATATTATATTACTTAAATCTAAACCCCGGAGTTCTTATTTTGGCACCGCGCCCAACAAATATAAATTTGTTGCAGCGAATCCTGGACGAGACTGAGCTGACCCGCCCGGATCGTTACAACTGGCGCCCGAGCTAGGGTCGCTGTGCCTATAAGAATTATCTGAGTTAAGATATATTTAAGAATAAGGGCATTTTTTTTCTCCTTGTACACTGTAATATCCACGATGGCGAGTACCAGCTGGATATACAAATTAAACAGGGAAGAATTACTGGCGTATAGCCAGGAGTTCGGCCTTGAATTGGCAGGGAACGTAGACGAGTTACGCAGAGGGTTCGTTACGTGGGCACGAGAACAGCTCGTGGACCCAGCGCACATAATCAGATTCGCAGAACTAGCGGAGCGTCACGCTGGAGCGTCACCAGTTAAGGCGTCTACGAGCAGTGGGCAACAGGAAAGACCCGCTGCTTCTAAGCCTCAGGTGATGATTCCACAGGGAGACATTCTAAATGCCAGTTTTAAGGAACAGGTACAGATAGATATCCCAGCGTACAGCCAAAAACAATTCCGGGAATTCACCCCAATTCCAACCGAGACCAGGATACAGCAGGATATGATAGCCAGGCCACAAGCACCTGACTATTCAAGAATAGCGTCTAGGGTAAGGGAATGGAGTTTTCGTTTTGATGGGGCAGCGAAACCACTAGAGTTCTTGGAGCAGGTGGAGTGGTCAGCGGAGACGTACGGTCTCGAGTTAGACCTGCTTCCTAGGGCGATGCCCGAATTGCTTCAGGGAATAGCCTTGAAATGGTACGTGGCAAACAACCAACACTGGACGACATGGGCAGCGTTCACGAACAGTTTCCAGGTCTATTTTCTACCACGGGGCTACTTCAATCACCTTCAGGAGGAGGTGATACAACGCAAGCAGCGACTGGGAGAACCCTTTAAGGAATTTATGGTGGAGATGCAGTTTCTGATGAGGCCGTTGAAAATGTCAACAGAGGCGCAGCTGGAAAGGATATATGAGAACAGCGTTCCAGATCTCCGAGCGTTCGCCAGGCCATCCCAATTCTCCACTTTGCAGGGATTAATGGGTCTAGCGGATGAGCTAGAGGAGTTAGACCGCGATAGGGAGCGATTGCGGGCCAGTTCGGTCCACGCCCGACTTCAGTCCCCATTGAAGAATCGCAACGACCCTCCGAGGACTACAAGGCCACAGCCTCGGCACACAAATCCTTTCACCCGGCCGCAGGAGACACAACAGTGGAGACAGGCAAACAATGGGCCCCCACAAAGGATACCGGATCCCTCCAATGCATGTGGAAATTGAGGACAAGCGGGACACTGGAGACGAGAGTGTCGTCAGCGCACCGTATTTTTCTGCTGGAGGTGTGGGATGGTCGGACGCTCATATTTGTCGGCCACTGTTATAATAGGAGGTAAATCCTATAAGCCAGTGATCGACACAGGAGCCACCAGCAGTTTTGTTAGTGAAACGTTAGCAGCGAGCTTGGGTGCTGGGGGAGAACTTACGCCTACATTAAGACCCGTGAGATTCGCGGATGGGCGAGCGGGCGAAATAAACCAGCAGCTCAAGGTGACACTCGAGTTTGGGAGTCGGCAGATTGCAACTGTAATGCCAGGGATCATCGATGACCTAGTCCTGGGTTACAACATATTGAAGGATCTCGAGGCAGAATTAAGTTGTGCAGGACAAACGATTCAGTTTAGGGCGAATAGGCCCACGCAAAACAAGAGAAGTTATCAGGAATCGCAGAGCAGGAACAAGAAACAGGACATTAACAAAGCCCCAGAAGAACGTTTAAAAATGGCAGCGGAAACGCCAATAACTGACCAGTGCATGGACACATTTCTAAGAAGAGAATTAGAAATGTTCGAGGAAATCAAAGGGGTATCCAACATTGCTGAGCACAAGATAGTGATGAAGGATTCGCGACCCCTGAAACAAAGATATTTCCCTAGAAATCCAGCCATGAGAGCCACCATTGACAAGGAGATTGATGACTTACTCAAACAAGGCTGTATAGAGCCTTCGAGTAGCCCTCATAGCGCCCAAATCGTCATGGTGCAGAAGAAGACGGGCAAATGGAGGTTATGCGTGGATTTCAGGCAGTTGAATGCCAAATCTATCCCAGACGCATACCCCTTGCCGAGGATTCACCAATTTCTGGATCAGTTAAAACAGGCCAAATACATTAGTAGTTTGGACTTAAAAAATGGATACTGGCAGATACCTATGGAGGAGTCAAGCAAACCATTAACGGCGTTTACAGTCCCGGGACGGGGTCTGTATCAGTGGAAAGTTATGCCTTTCGGTTTGCATTCAGCACCGGCAACGTTTCAGCGAGCACTGGACAGCGTTATCGGGCCGGATATGGAGCCACATGCCTTTGCATATTTGGACGACATCATCATCATCGGACGTACGTTGGAAGAACACAAGAGAAACCTTCAAGAAGTGTTCCGACGGCTGAGAAAAGCAAATTTAAAGATCAACGTCGAAAAGTGCGAGTTCTTCAAAAAGGAGCTGAAATACCTCGGGCATCTCGTGACGGATCAAGGGATCCGTACGGATCCTGATAAGGTGGCAGCCATCGGAGAACTAGCACCGCCAGCGGATGCCAAAGGTTTGCGCAGGTTTATAGGAGTTGTATCGTGGTACCGATACTTTGCAACAAAAATCAACCCGCTGATAGGATTGCTAAAGAAGGGCGTCAAATGGCATTGGGAGGAAGAACAGCAAAAGGCATTCGAGGACATAAAGGAGAGCCTGATCGCAGCACCGGTATTGACTTGTCCGGATTTTGACAAGAAATTTGTGCTGCAAACGGATGCCAGTAATGTAGGGATAGGAGCGGTCCTAACCCAACACCAGGATAACCAGGAGAAGGTTATATCATACGCTAGTCGAACTTTAAACGGGGCAGAACAAAATTATTCGGCGACAGAAAAGGAGTGCCTGGCCATCGTGTGGGCAATTCAGCAGTTTAGACCATACTTGGAAGGATACCATTTTCAAGTAGTTACGGCCCATATGGCGTTGAAATGGCTCAACTCTATCAAGAGCCCGACTGGACGGATTGCGGACATTGCGGGATTGTGGGCATTGGAGTTGCAGCAATATGAGTTCGACATCATATATCGGCGTGGGAAACTAAATACGGTGGCGGACGCCCTTTCACGACAACCGTTGGAACCGGAAGCCTGCCTCATGATTGGCAGCGGCGAGCACTTCATCTTGGAGGACCACTCTCGAGATCCATACACGGAAACACGATGCTGCTTGTGTTCATTGATAGGTTTTCAAAGTGGACTGAGATGGTGCCATTGCGGAAGGCCGCGACGGATACCCTAAAGAAAGCGTTCAGGGAGAGAATCCTAGTGCGATTCGGGGTACCTAAAGTCCTCATTACAGACAATGGGACACAATTCACAAGCAGAGCGTTTAAAAATTTCCTGGAGGACATGGAAGTACGTCATCAGTTCACGGCCCCGTATACGCCCCAGGAAAATCCAACGGAGAGAGCCAATAGAACAGTGAAGACGATGATTGCCCAGTATACGGAAGGAAATCAGAGGAAATGGGATGACTTGCTGCCAGAGATAACACTGGCAGTAAATTCTAGTACGCAGGAATCCACCGGATATTCCCCAGCATTCCTTACCCAGGGAAGAGAACCCAGACTCCCGAAGGCCGTGTATGATGAGGCTACAATGGGAACCGGAAGGCCGCAGCAGGACCCAACGGAGCTCGCGAAGGACTTGAGAGAAGTCTTCGAGATCGTGCGAAGAAATCTGGAAATGGCGGCTCAGGATCAAGCCAGATACTACAATTTGCGGAGAAGACACTGGACACCAGTAGTTGGACAAGTGGTGTGGGCCAAGGAGCACCACTTGTCAAACGCAGTGGAAGGATTTGCTGTGAAGCTAGCGCCAAGGTTCGGAGGACCATTCCGAATCATGGATTTCGTATCGCCAGTAATTGTCAAATTGAAGGACATTAAGACTGGACATGAGCGGCGAGCCCACATTAGTACCCTGAAGCCGGAAGGGGACGCAAAACAACAGCCAAATGTGGAGGATCCAAGTGATAAGGATCAACAGCCGGGATAGAGGAGTGTAAACGACAACACGGGAACATCAAACCGTGATAAAATGAAAAGATAATAGGAAAAACTACAAAGTAAACAAAAATAATACATATATATATATATATATATATATAATATAAAGATAATAATTTATATGAAGAATTATAAAAAAAAAAAAAATATTTTCCTCCTTTTCTCTTCTTTG
The DNA here is from genome assembly GCA_018153105.1 of Drosophila rufa. NCBI lineage: Eukaryota > Metazoa > Arthropoda > Insecta > Diptera > Drosophilidae > Drosophila > Drosophila rufa. The sequence goes on along the minus strand of JAECXS010000003.1, from coordinate 141,553 downwards.
TGGGATGATGTAGGAATCGCAGAAACATGAGCAGCACCGGAGGAAAGGGTAAGGCCAGATGCGGCGAGGAGCCGGTAAGGGGCGAGGAGCCCAAGGCAGCAGGCGGAAAGCCTGCCAGGGGCGGAGAGCCCGGCGGTAGGAGGGGCGAGAAGCCCAGTAGGAGGGGCGAGAGGCCCAGCAGGAGGGGCGAGAAGCCCAATAGGTCGCGGCGAGGCGAAAAGCCCACGCGCGAGGGCGAGAAGCCCAGGGAGCGCGAGGGCGAGAAGCCCAGGGAGCGCAAGGGCGGGAAGCCCGAGGAGCACGAGGGCGAGGAGCCCAGGGAGCCGACAGGCGACACACCGGAGTTGCCGCAATATAGGCGGCAGGCCTGGCCGCCGACGCCACCACGGCCTTCGGCTAACCAGAAGCCGAGGGAGGAGGAAGTGGTGGTCATCAGCGACGACGAGGACCAGGTCGAAGAGGAGGAGGATGACGAGGGGTACATGGCGGAGGCAACCCAGGATAGGAAGTATAAGGATGGCTTCTGGGTGCACTCCATCGTGTACAAGATCTCCTGGAAGGAGAGGGTCATCGTCCCGGGCGATGCGTCGGGGTGGCGACTGGACGAGATCCCGGACCCCGACGCCGTCGAGAGGGCCGCCAAGAGGGCAGCTGAGAGAGCTGCGGCAGCAGAGGCGGCAGTTAAGGCGATGGCGGCGGCCAAAGCAGCAGAGGCGGCAGCAGCGGAGGCGGCAGCAGCAGAGGCCGCAGCAGCAGAGGCGGCAGCAGCAGAGTCGGCAGCAGCGGAGGTGGCAGCAGCGGAGGCGGCAGCAGCGGAGGCGGCAGCGTTTCAGGAGGCATCTGCAGCGGCCGAGAGAAAGGCAGCGCAGGCCCCGTCGCAGGGGCAGGCTCCGGATGGGCGGCAAGAGCAGGTCGAGGAGGAGCTGCGAATGCTGGTGGAGGAGGAGCTGGAGGCGTGGGTGTCGCAGCTAGAGCTGGACTGGGGTATGGAGCAGCCGCAGCAACAACAGACCCCACTGCCGCAGCAACAACAGACCCCACTGCCGCAGTAATAGCAGACCCCACAGCCGCAGCTATTTCAGCCACACCCCTCGCGACAGCAGCATCCACCTCACCAGCAACAGCAACAACAACAGCAGTATCTGCAGCATCCGCAGCAGCAACGTCCGCATTGGCCAACGGACCAGCAGTGCGTGCCTCGGTGGGGGCCGGAAAAACATCCCCGGGACCCCAGGTGGTATTGGCAGCTGGCGGAGCCGCACACCCCGAACGGGCAGCAGTGTCCGGGTGAGCAGCAAGTCGAGGAAGCGGAGAGAGACTGGGCTGGCAAATGTAGTGGCGGCGGGTCGAGCAGCGAAATTGGCCGCCCGAGGTGCTGCGATCGGTGAGGAGGCGGCAGGAGACATACGGCGTCGGAAAACGGACAGCTATTGTGCTGAACCTACCCGAGGGGAGGTTCCGCATCCGGCTGGGCAGAGTCGGTGACGTGCGGGTGTTCAAGCAGGTGGAGCCGTGAGGAGATGAAAGTAGATATAAGTTAGTGTAATTTAGGTTAAGTAGCATAATAAAAATAATGAAATGAAAATAAAATGAAGTCAAGGAAAAGGACTGGATGGGCGTTTGGTCAGGGAAGGGCTGGTTAGCGTCAAACTGCTTAAGATTGCCCGGTTCACGAACGAACCAGTGCACTTGACCGGTTCACTTCAGGGCGGGAACGGACGGAAATTTGAATGGGGGACAGCAGAAGAAGACGAAGAGGGTTGGGGGTTTTTTTTATTGTTTTGCCGAAGAAGGGGGGGGGAGTGTAAGGCATCTTTGCGATTCCTTACAAACAGCTCAAGAGAACGCAGGATTGGGAGAAGAGAAAGTAGTAGAAGAGAGTGAGTGGGAGCGGAGAAAAGGAGAGAAAGCTTGCGGCAGAGCGGGTAGTCAGCGCATAGCGGGACACGGATGCGCTGAGCAAGGAGTTTTGCCGGGAGAGCGGGGTGCTAAATTCTCGGCAGCAGCGCTACCGAGGATCTGCTGAGCGAGGAGTTCTGGCGGGAGAGCGGGCTGCTGAATCGGCAGCAGCAGCGCTGCAGGGGGGTATAAAAGCGCGAGACAGGAGCCACCGGGGGTGAGTTGTGGAGTTTATATCGCAGTGGATTTGCGAGTGACCAGTGACCAGTGCTAGTGAAAGTGACTCCTTGGGAAACGAGCCAAGGAGCAATTCAGGGGACCGCAGAACAGGTCAGTTATCAGCAGCAATCACGCAGTAAGCCTTTGGGAGGGATCTCCTTTGACCAAGCGAGTCCAGTCTTTACCACTTCCTTCCACCTCGTACTTTGTAAGTGCCCAGGCGGACGGTGAGGTTGCCAGCGCGTCAGCTTAGCGGGAGCGCCTGGAGCGTGCAGCACCAGAGTATCTAGCGGAGCGAAGCTTAGCGAGAGTATCCGAGTGCGGGTAGCACCGGAGTATCAAGCGGAGCGTAAGCGCGGCGTGATCACCCAGACGGCGTTGGCCGGCGAGTCGGGCGTGCACTAATTGTTAGAGATAGGGCGCCTTGTGCCCCGCTTAAGACAGGTGTGGTGGAAAAGAGGTGAAAGTCCCAGTTAAAATATATTATATTACTTAAATCTAAACCCCGGAGTTCTTATTTTGGCACCGCGCCCAAAAAATATAAATTTGTTGCAGCGAATCCTGGACGAGACTGAGCTGTCCCGCCCCGATCGTTACAGTGCAGAAGTCCGTTTGTAATTTTATACATCCAGTATTTTCATGTACAGCAACTTTCCCATCGCCAATATCTAACAGTTGTTTAGAGAAAGTTTCGGTGGATGGATCCCGAAGCATTTGAACGAGCATGTTCATCTTCTTCTTCGCGACGCCACAGTCGCGATGATTTTAAGCAAGCATTGATTTCATCAGCGTACGTTAAACGTGGAATAATCACTGAAATCACCTGAAAGGAGTAACAAAGTGCCGCCAAATAGTGTATCATTGTTTTTTATATCCCTCAATGTCCTATTCAATGCCTCAATCGAATGTTTATGTGCCATAGTGCATTCATCCCAAATAATAATTTTACATTTTTTCAGCACTATGCCCATAGACGATTGTTTTGATGTTGCACTCTGCATCTGGATTATTTTGAGTGTTCAATGGCAGCTTAAGTGCTGAATGAGCTGTTCTGCCTCCATCTAATAAAGTTGCTGCAGTGCCAGAAGATGCAACGGCCAATGCGATGCCATTTTTTGAGAGTATCTCGGCCAGAAGTAGCGAAATAAGAAATGTTTTGCCAGTTCCACCTGGTGCATCCAAGAAAAATAATCCTCCTTGTCCTGCCGAAACTGCGGGCATAATGCGGTCGTAAATAATTTTTTGTTCGCCACTTAGTAGTGGAACATTGCGACTAACAAAGCCTGCCATTTCTATAGTATAGTACTGTAGTTCACGATTCATATTTGTGTTGAGGAAATCAGATGCACTTCGATTCGCTGATGTCATACCGAAATGACTGATTGATAAATTCGCAATAGCGATGCAAAGATCCTCGATAGCAATCAACGCTTCATTATACATTGCATCGCTGAATGATATAGTTAGGTCGTTACATGTATGATGTCGATACAATATACGAGTAAAATCAGTCACTGAATCTTTGTGGTTATCCCATAATATTTGTGATCGGGCCGGGAAACATGTAGTCAGTACTATAGCAAATAGTAGACGAATTTGAGTTCCTGTACAGTTTAATCCTGCTTCAGCAAGCACACTGTCCCAATGGTTTTTGTCTTCTAGCTAGCCTAGAGCAAGGCATGCGTCTTTATACGTTGGACACTGTTGCCCATCTACTTTACGTATATCTTGAAATGACAATGGTCCGGTAACATTAATCAATAACAGTCGCAGATAAAATCACTCAGTCTGCCATGGATTGACAGTATATACACGAACCAAAGGATGAGCGTAGTTTTTGGTGGATTTGCAGCACGATCAAGCGCTGTTTCGTTCGTGAAACATATAAATGGATAACTGCTGGTTCTCGTTCATGAATTGGGAAACCGAAAATACGCCAGACAGCTTCATTGGAAGAGATATACCGGCCAATTTGATATTTCGTGATTTCATCATTTGGATTAAGCCGAGGAGCATTTACATTAGTATTTTCAATTCTAAATACAGCCATATCACTTCCTTTATTGATATACTTGCTATATTTGATACTCTTCAACAGAACTACATGACTCAACATTAATATGAGCGTTGAATGTTTTGCTCAGTAGAGGTGAATATGGTACTACCCACCTATTGTCAATGTCAATTTCTGCGTTTTTAATAGTTTTAATGAACGATTGTCCGCCATTTTCGGTACTTCTTCGTTGATATATTGGATATCCGTCAATATGTCTGCTCGTTTCGTTAGTGAAATCTTTAGGAAAACGTTTTGTACATTTTCCATCTACCATGCAAGGTGATGTACGATTCAGACTTCCGCACGGACTATGAATCATGTTTGTAGTAACAATATCAAACAGTAATTGATCAGTAGACGGATCTGGAATCTCTGCAGAAATTAAATTATCAACGTCTTCAGGACGTATTTTATCGACTCACCAAATTAAAATATGATCATGAGGTAATCCACGCTTTTGCCACTCGACTGAACATCCAACAACGTGTGGGCTCAAATACATGCAATTTGGTAATAAAGTTGACAAATGATTTTAACTTTTGTTTAAACACACGTGCTGTAATATCATGACGATGTATCGCATTTTGTGCTGGTAATAGCAACGATATAATTTCTTGCCACTTTGGATTACATGTAAACCTAATGAAAAGACACGGTCGTCCATATACACGCACGAAAGTCATAGAATCCTGTAAGTATTCTTGCATGTGACGTGGGCTACCTATGTATAATGATGGTAGATAACAGAGTTACCAATTTCAGCAAAGTCAGCGTTGTTCGCAATAGCATCTCGCAAGTGGATATATTCTTCCGCACGCAGCTTCTGTTGATTATGTCGTAGTATCGTATCGTAGTCAATCACATACATGTTGACCATAAATTGTTGACAAAGCTCACGAAATCGTAAAATGATATTGTCTCAGCCGCGTTTAATCATCAAACAATACGAATAAAAATCCTTAGAGCTAACGTTCGTATTTGTTTTGGCTCCAGTAATAATATATACTCAAATTAATTGAAGTTTTATTCTTTAATAATACATTAATTATGTTCTTAATACTGAATGAATTACCTGTTACGGGATCTCGTTGTTTTATATTTACGCAATATCCGTCTTGTCCCTTCAAAAAAATTAGTGGATATTGGATAGCGTCATATAAACGGTGGGTGTCACTGATGAACTGACGATCATTATTTCTTCTTCGAATCACGATTTGTCGCGTAGCTGTACGGTCGCCAACCATGATTCCAGCAACGTCGTCAACAACAGGTGCGTTGAATCTACGTATATGCTCTCCAGCTGGTATTTTATCAGGATTGATGACAATAGCGTGATTGTCACTTTGTAGCTTGTGCATGTGTGATTTAAATAATTTCAATAAGTGATTGTGCTTATTTATCAGAGCGTCCAGTTCGCCGACGATACGCCTGGCAAAAGGTGAATTGAGATTATGGTAGTCGCAACGTGCAGCCACACGTAAAATAGATTTGTAAGATTTTATGAGATTCTTTCCACTTTGTGATACACTTGGCCTTTGATTTTGAACGTGGAATTAAATTGACCGTTTGCAGCAATATTGTTAACTATTTATGTTGCTCCAAACGATGTCATTTGGAAGCATGAATTGAATGTACGAATTGACTTCAGGAACAGGCTAGAATCTGGATCTGTACCGAGAAGTAAACCGCGCAATGGTTCAGGTTGTGTTTCAATTTCGGGTAGTTGTACTTTTCCTGATGAGCAACACATTCCAACTAGCTCATTTTTAAATTTAAGTGCATGAAAATACAGGCATTCCTTTTCCAATGTACCAATACTCACTTTGGAATGAGCATAATATTCAACATCAGGCTCGTACAGGAATGCTAGTCGAAGAAATAAATGACTCTGATGTAAAAGCTCTATGAACTTGTTGGCGTTGTTGGTCAATTCTTCTATGTCGATTTAATATGTATCTACGCGCTTCTCTTCGTTGTAGTTGTTTTTGTTGATTACGTTCATCTTGAGCCTCTTGCGATTGTGATTGACGTAACCGCGCCATGCTCACATGCACATTTTCATTATCTTCTTCGATTTGTTCGCATGATCTTCGTGCTCTTCTATCTCGCGCGGCTGTAGAATTGACCGTTCGACGACTCAAATTGGCCTCTTTGCGTTTTTGTGGCATTTCAATGAAGTTAAAATATTGAAAGTAATAAAGGAACGTTATAGATAGAACATATAAATGAATGAATTTGAAATATTGAAAATGATAAATCAAATGTGAAAGATAAATAAATGAGTAACATCTATAGACACCTGGCGGGGATAACTGATCGATTGATACTCGTAGTTGATAAGTTATCGACCGGCGAGGGCGCGAGAATAAATTTCTAATTGAAACAAATCGTTCTTAAAGGAAATTGAAATTATTAGCTCTAAATAATAATTTATAGTACTAAAATTATTAACTCGATTGCCACATAGAAAAGCTATTACGGATTTGTAGATAGAATACAAAATGTGTACGTATTTCTATATGCTGTACCATAAAAAATTAAAAACAACAAATTTTGTCGAAAAAATAAAATAAAAAAATTATTGGTGAACCACCCTTAAGATTTAGTGGGATGAAAAATAGATGTTGTCCGATTCTCAAACGCAAGTCTAATGCCTACCCTCCATCGCTTAGTTTCCTCGACCAATCTGAATCTTCCTCGCTGGGCATATCCAACCTATTTGCAACATTTTTCCAATCTACGTATACTTCTGCCACCTACGATCCTGCTACTTCTTATCCTTATGGTTTAGCTCATGCTAACGATATCAGTGTACCTTTCTTTGCAGAGAGTGATGTTCTGCATGGCTTAAAAACCATTGACATGTCCTACTCTGCTGGTCCTGACAATATCCCGAGCTGTGTCCTTAAGCACTGTGCTCAAGTTCTATGTCTCCCTTTGACCTATCTTTATAATCTATCCCTAAAACATTGTTTTCTTCCAAGTATTTTTAATGAGCCTTTATCATTCCCCTCCATAAAAAAGGATCTAGATCAAATACACCTATCCCTCGCTTTGCGTCGGGGATTCGACGCAAAGTGTAACGACGCAAAGTGAATTAGGATTTTCTATAGCAAACCATGTAAAGTTCGAAGATTGGTGTCAGGGTTACAAAAATACTACTTTTTAAAAAGAAAATTGAGCAAAGTGATCATTAAAATAAAACCAAAATAACATTTCATTTTATTACATACTATATATATAAAAACAAAAAGAAACTAATTCATTTAAAACAAAATAAATTCTTCAATTACATACTCAATTATGAAAAATAAAATTATAATTAATCACTTTCTGACGAGTCTTTAATGTCTGTTGTCGTAGGCCGGCTTTCTTTAAAAAAAAATTGGTCCAATGTTTGCTGAACATTTTTTTTTTAAGCGTGAAATACATTTCCTTGTAGCAATTTATATTCGTAGCTACCGCCTGGGACACTTTAAGACTCCTTTCGCCGTCGGGATCGTTTTTTAATAAAATATCCATACCTTCGTCAATCAAACACATCGCTTTGGAAATTAGTTGGGAGGTTAAATTTTGTTCTTTTGAGATTTCTATTGAACTGTCAGAGTCATCTTCTTCATTAGCAATTTGCAATTCCAGTTGCAAAAGTTCTTCATTGGAGAATTCTTGGTTGTGCGAGTTTAGCAATTCATTTATGTCAGTCTCTTCCATACCTTCAAAATTCGACTCTCTAGCTAAATTAGAAAATTCATGACGAACAGCTGGTGTATCATCAACTTCTACAGTGCATTTTCGCTGAACACATTCAGGCCATATTTTGCGCCAAACACCATTCATGCAAGATGGTTTAACCTCCTCCCACGAATCGGATATAATTTGTATGGCTTTCATAACGTTAAACATTTTCCAAAACTCTAGCATGGTAGGTTTATCTTGTCCATCAGTCTCACTAATAAGAAGTTGAAAGGTTCGTCGAAGGTAATAACTTTTAAAAGTCGATATTACTCTCTGATCCATGGGCTGAATAACTGATGTCGTATTAGGCGGCAAAAATACAAATTTCACGTTTTCTGACAACTCATCAATGTAAACTGGGTGGCCAGGTGCATTGTCTACTAAAACCAAAGCCTTGAAGCTTAAGTTTTCCTTGTTGCAATAAGCTTTAATTTCTGGAATAGCACACATTGAAACCCAGTTTTGAAATAAAGATGCTGTCATCCATGCTTTCTTGTTTGCACGCCAATGGACAGGAAGAAGATTCTTTGAGCAACCTTTCATTGCTCTTGGGTTTTCTGATGGATAAATAAGAAATGGTTTAAATTTAAAATCACCATTTGCATTACCACCAAGAAGAAGAGTCAGTCTATCCTTGCTAACTTTAAATCCTGGCGCCGATTTTTCTGTTTTAGATATAAAAGTTCTGTGAGGTAGACGTTTCCAAAATAATCCAGTCTCGTCAACATTAAAGACTTGTTTCGGATCATAGCCACCTTCATGAATTAATGCTTTTAACTCTTTTGGGTAGAGTTCTGCAGCAGCTATATCAGCGCTAGCTGCTTCACCTTTAAAAGCAATGCTGTGCAGATTTGCTCGAACCTTGAATCTCTCAAACCAGCCCTGACTAGCTTCAAATGTTTCATTCTTGGTTGTATTACTATCACTAGCATTATCGCTGGATACTGCTTGACTTTTTATGTCATCAAATATGCTTTTGGCTTTCGTCTGAATTACTCTTGTACTCAATGGTATTCTCTGTGCTACTTGATTTTCAATCCAAATAGAAAGCAAGGACTCCATTTTGATCATCAAAGCACTCCTTGTTCGAATCATCGTTTTAGCATCTAATAATGTTGCAGATTTCGCAGCCTCTTTTATTTTATCCCCATCTCGATCTCTAATAGTTCTGACAGTTGTTGGAGCCAGGCCAACAGCCTTTGCTATCTCCACAGCTTTTTCGCCTTTATTAAATCGCCTCAAAATATCTAATTTTGTCTCCAAGCTGATAGTTTTATTTTTATTTTTGGTAATTCTACCAGCAGTGTTCTTTTCACTCATTTGGCTAAAAACAAATAAGTTTATGTAAAAAATAATACAGCTTTATCAATAAATAAAATGGAAAAATATTTACCTTATTTTGTAGACTCAGGTTGATTTGATTTTATTTCACAAGTAGCTTTATTTCGAGCGCGTTTCTCCCAAGTGACGCTTACAATGACACTACATCAGTGATGTCCAATCGCCCGCCTCTTGTGGTTGGTAAAAACTCTGCCGGTTCTCTGCCGCTACACAGACAGTGTAAACGGTCGTGTGGCTTCGGCAAGCGTCTTCGTGCACGTGGTTCGTTCGCTTCGTGGAATTCGACAACGAAGCGCAAACGAAAATCAAATCAGTTGCTGTTCAGCCGTCAACGGAGCGAGGTCTCGCTGCGCAACTCATTAAATATACACTGACAAAAATGTTTTTGGAAGAGTGGGAATATGCATTTTTCTTTATTGAAAATATTTATGGGGATGCGAAATGTTTAATTTGTTCCTTTATTATATTATTTCTGTTATTTAATTATTTGTTATTTAGTAATTTCTTAAGTCTTATACTTGAATTTGTTTACTTATTTATATAATTAGTTATTTAATAACTAATTATTTCAGCTCTAATATATTTAGCAAGAAGCAATTAATTTTATTAAGTTTGAAGTTTCCGTTTCTTTTGCGCAGTGCAAAGCATTAAAACGTCTCGCACGAAGCCAACTTCGTTTTTCTCTTACGCACACAAATGCAAGTCACATGTCATTGTATTTGTGTGGACATCACTGCACTACATCAAGCAAGCAAATTGAATAAGTGAGCCGAAACAAAAAAGGGGAATTCCCGCGTTTTAATTGAGTAGCGCAATTAAGGTGTTGCCACCCTTTAAAAAAATATTAACGTCTTCATCCCAAAACAACGCAACATCGAAAATCTAACGACGCACAATGAAAATTAGTTCTAATTAAGAAGCAACGCAACTTCGAAAAAACGCAAACCGAAACGACGCAAAGCGAGGGATAGGTGTATTGCAAATTATCGTGCAATCGCCAAGCTCTCGGGTATCCCTAAGCTTCTGGAGCATTTGATAACCCAGCAATTGCAACACCTATGTAGAAGCCTGGTGTCACCATCTCAACATGGCTTTTTAATCTTCACAGACTTCAATAAAGCATTTGATTCGGTAAATCACTCACTCCTTCTTCTATTCTAAAATGGATCGCTTATTATTTGTCAAACGGTACTCAACGTGTTTTGTTCAATAATGTACTGTCTAATGTTATTATTTAGACGATTCTAGAAACAAGTAAATGTCTGGTGACATTATAAATGTCACTTCCGGTGTCCCACAAGACAGTCACCTTGGCCCACTGCTCTTTATCTTATTTATTAATGATATTCCAAAAGTGTTATCCTACTCATCTGTTCTAATGTATGCCGATGATGTCAAGATCTGCTTACTCAAATCGTTTATGTAATAATTATAATGTTGTGAACCACTTCTTGTGTGATCAATCCCTCGAGGTTATTACAAATAATATTTACTTGTTTCTAGAATCATCTAAATTTTTATATTGTTTATGTTAACTGTTTAAAAACATTTTTTTTAGAATTTAAAAGTACTATGCTAACAGATATTTGTTAGGATAAATGAATAAACAAATTCTAAATTCTAGATATAGAAATCCTCGAACCCTTTCGTCTCAACCACACTTGTCACTACCTTTGTCTAATTATCTGTTTGCTGTGCCTCCATTAATCGAAGAACCAAACTATCTGCTACAACGAAACACGACTTAAATCATCTACATATCTCATCTTGGAACCTAACCTATTTTCGAATTCAATAGTCGAAATACTGCAAATACATTGTCTAACCCGACACTTTAAGCGGAATCTTCTTTTTTTTTAGTTATAGCGAAAGCGTTACAGTCTGCGACTATTTTGAATCTTTGTTTCGAGTGAAGGATCATACAGCTTCAGAACTGGCCGACTGATTAAAGCTGCTTTTAAATTTCCAAATGCTTCTACCTACTTTTCCTTAAACTTAAACATTGTTTTTTTGCGTAGTAAATCGAACAGCTTCGCAATTACAGCGTAGCTCTCCACGTTAATTCTAAGAATCGTTGGATCCCTTTCTTATTGCGAGGAAATGGAAACTCAGCAACCGCTATAGTTTTCTCATCGCCTGGTTTGATTGTCCCTTCTTCCACTACATATCCTAGGAAATTCACTTTTTTCTTTCAAATCCAGTTTAAGCGCAAATCATTTTCTTCTGACACCTTCAAAACTAGTTTTAGCTTCTGCACGCCATCTTCGACACCCTTGCTAGCGATGATCACATCATACATGTATACAAATGCATCCTCATTTCTTACCACATCGCGCAGGAACGCCATAATATATCTGGTAAACACCGCTGGAGAGTTCGTGATACCAAAATGTACAAACATAAACTCGTACTGCCCACTAATTGTGACGAACGAAGTGTACTTCTGGGATTCTACTGACACAGGGACATGGAAGAATCCATTGGTCAAGTCCAGTGTGGTAAAAACTACTCCACCCTGCCGTTTTTAAATGACGCAATCCATGTGTGCTGTTGGAAAGTTATCCCTGACAATATTTTCAGTCAGTTTGCGATAATCGCACCACAAGTGCTTTTTCCCGCTCTTTTTATCTACCAAAACGACAAGCGAAGCAAACTCTGATCTACTTGGCTGGATTATTCTTTCCTGAATCCACTCCTGCACCTGTTCATCGACTATTTTTTTATCACAATAAGCTAAACGTCTTGGATGTTGATATACAGGTAACTCATCTGTCAAGAAAATGTTCATCTCCACTGGCAAGGTAAGATTTATTTTCGGCTTATAGCTCCCAACCCAACTCGACTTCTGAAGCGACATCCTTGCTTAAATTATCAAGTTCAAGCTCCATACCTGTCTTGCAATCTTCTGTGCTTAACATGGCTCTCAAACTAACACAGGTTCTCAAACTCGCTCATCGCTGCTCATCTCATCTCATCTCATCTCGCTGCATGCATGAACTTTTCCCTATCTGCTCATCAGTTCCTATTGCAATACCTGCTTGAACACACTGAATCCTTTTCAAAAATACAGTTCCTTTTTTTGTGAATATCATGTGAACATTTTCCAAAATTGTTGTGCCCAAAATCGCATCGAACTTCATATCCTCGTCTGAAATTACGTGAAATTCGATCGACATTGCAATTCCGGCAATCTGGACTGCTGCTTTAAAACTGCCAAAAGTCAGCACTTGACTTTCTCCAATTCCTGTCAAAGCTCTTTGCCGACCCATGAGACTACCAACTCCTACGCTTAATTTCAAAAATACACGCCTACGCATCAAGCAAAGCTCTGCTGCTTTATCAACAAGTCCTTTGAATTCAACATTCGAGCAAAACACCGACTTCAACTCAAGACCATAAGCAAATGCTGCATAAGCTTGCTTTGTAACGACTTTCTCTGCCTGAACAACATTTGTGACTTCCTCTGTATTGGCTTGAGCCCCAGCCCGACATTGCGCTGCTCGATGTCCTGGTTGATTACATTTGAAACATTTCTCTCTCACAGGACAATCTCGGTGAGAAGGATATTCCCACCAGAAACATTTTCGAACCGAATCTGCTGTCTTTTCCATGACTACTTTATTCGCAGCCTTACTGCCTGGTCTTGCATCTGGAATACCTTTAACGAAATACTCAATGAGGCTTTCATCCTCCAAACGAACTGGTTTAGCCATCTCCATTAAAGCATACAAAAATTCCTGCTAGGATTTACCCTTCTGTTGATGGCGCTTACTTAATCTGCTGTGAACCGACTTCAAACTTTCCCAATCCCTAATGTCCCTTTGGCTGCGCACAATCATTTTTGCAGCACTGCAAAGTAACTGCTTTGCATAAACAAACTGCTGCAACTTGTTCCACTCTACAGTAGCTGCACAGTGTTCCAATTCCTCTATCCAAAGATTTATATTTGGGGCACCTGATTATGAAAACTGGGAAACACTACCCTCGACATCTTTTAAAGTGAACCACTATCTTGACTGTCCTTGTGATTCTGAGCATTAATGCATATCTGCACTGTTATTCTGGGTGGTAGGAGTTGATGGCGTTGACCTAAAGTCTGCAGCTGTTGTAAATATGCTTTTAATTGCAGCTCTGACAGCTTCCGTCGCAATTCTTCCACTCGCAACGCCAAGATCTCGTCTTTCTCCATTTTACAATTGTAACCTGTTGGAAATTACAGTTAAGACAATGACAACATTTTCTGAACTCCGATTCCTTCAATCAAAATGTGAATACAGCCCTGCTCTTGAAATGCTTCTTGTTTCCGTCTACATACAAACTGGAACCTCAAATCCTGGTCGCACTTCGGATTGCCTTTCTCGCCGTCTCGCTTCTTCTCGTGTCATCGCTCTCTGTGGCGTCACTTGTTGTTTTCGTCTGCTCTCAAAACCAACCCTGGCCAACAAGATTTTGCCCGCGCACAGCTTCCGGCTCCGGTGTGCTACGCTTCCAGTTGGAATGGTCGTCTTCATCTGCTTCCAAAACTCCGTGTTCCAGTCCTGGCCAACACGTTTTTGCCTGCACGCACCAATGCACCAGATCCAATTGTTTTGCTCCTTCACGTTTTGTGTTCCTCCAGCCTGATTCGCTGCTGCACCGAGTCTCAAACTCAATTGGAAACATCCGGTCGCCTTCGTCTGCTTCCAAAACTTCGTGTTCCAGTACTGGCCAATGCGTTTTTGCAGCAGGCACCAATGACGCCACCAGATCCAATATTTTGCCGCCAATCTGTGGTTTCTTCAGCCTCCAAGACGGAAAGAATGAGTAAATCTTGAAGGGAAAGCAATATCAACATAACCTAGTAAAAGTTGAGAGTCCAGAATGAGCTTGTGGACGAAGATCACAATACCACAAACTCGACATAGGAGTTGCAACTGCGTTATCAAGTGCTCCAGTAGCTTAGGAATAGCCGAAAGCTTGACGATGGCACGATAATTTGCGTCATTTGATCTAGTTCCTTTTTTATGGAGGGGAATGATAAAAAACATATTCTAAATACTTGGGAGAGAACAATGTTTCAGCGATAGATTAAAAAGATAGGTCAAAAGGAGCCATAAAACTTGGGCACAGTGCTTAAGGACACACTCGGGATATTGTCAGGACCATGTCAATGGTTTTTAAACCATGCAGAATAACACTCTCTACAGAGAAAGGTATGCAGACATTGTTAGCATGAGCTAAACTATAAGGATAAGAAGTAGCAGAATCGTAGGTGATAGAAGTATACGTAGTATACGTTTTGCAAATAGGTTGGATATTGTGGTAGGGGTTGTGAGGCACCTTAAAAGCTTCCCCACATCCAGTGAGTAGATTTAAGATGTATATATTGGTAGATAATAAGAAACTAGTACTAAGTTAGGATAGGCCACGGAGGCAGGCAAGAAGCCAAGAGAGCCGTTAAGTTTAAAACTTCGGCCGTTAGCCAGTAGTTTAAACAGGCGTTATTTAGTGTGTTATTTAGGATCACAGCTGATCAGGCGCTCTACTCAGCGGATTAGGCGATCTACACACGTTCGGATTAGGCGATCTACGCACGTTCCCCAGTGTTGGCAACGTGGCGTGTAAGTGTTGAGAAGCGAGAGCCCGGCTGGCTATATAAGCCCTGCGGCTGCCAGTTTCGCTCTCTTTTACTCGACACAAGTTCCAGACGACACATCGAAGCTGAGAAGGACACCAAGGACAAGAAGGACACCAAGGATCAGGACATAAAGGACCCTAGTGAGTAGAGTGCAAGAGAGAGATAGGGAGAGATAGGGAAAGAAAATAGTGCGGTTAGGGAAAATATATATAGAAAAGAGGAAGAAAACAAGCCCAAAACATAACCAAGAAAATAAACAGAAAACGGACAATAAGAACATCGAACACACACCGAGTTGGATGTATTTATTCCCCTGACCCTCAAAGCCCTGATCCGCGTGTGCTAAAACAGTGGCCTAGCCAAGCCGGTTGCGTTTTCGAGAAGTTTCTTCCACGTGCACAGACGTGAAGGCGTGCAAGTACGGGTTTTCTTTCCGCTTGTATAGCTTTCCGTCTCGATTTCGGTCGACGCACCCAAGCCCCAAGTAGCCCAAACCCGACCCGCGTGTGCCAAACCGTGGCCTAAGCCAAGCCGGTTGCGTTTTCGAGAAGATTCCTCTGCGCAACTGGACTTTGGTGGCAACCACGGGCACAGACGTGAAGGCGTGCAAGTACGGGTTTTCTTTCCGCTTGCATAGCTTTCCGTCTCGGTTTCGACCGACGCATCCCGAACAGTGGGAGCCTATCCCAAAACTGGGAGCGCTGACTTCTGTCCATGCTTAGAGACGATTCCTCTGCGTGGGCGTGAACCAGCGCCCCAGGCGGCGGGAGTTGACACAGTGGTACGGGCCAATTCCCCCACTGTGCCTCCTCCGGGACGCACGCGACGGCTTTCACTCGTTCGCGTCTGGCCAAATCCGAGTCCCAAATGCCTGCTCTGACCCGCCAGTAAGGCCCACCACGCGCAACACGACTGATCGGCGACTGCGCCCAGTTTGCCCGCCTCTACTCGTCCCCGCTTATTTACAAATTCAGTTGTAAAGGATCCTGGGGAGACTGAGCTCCATCCCAGCCAAAGAAACATCCTTACAGGGTTTGAAAAGGCACACACGCGTATTATATCTCAGAGACTTCCTCTTTATTTGACTCGCCAGAACAAACTGCCTCTTCGAGAGAGACTCGCTTACAGACTAATGTTAGTTAACATAGGCTTCACATAAGTTTTACATGTGTATCGTATGAGTTAGGTATAATAAAAAAATACCGTATGGTATTGTTATCGGGATCTGATGACAGGGTGACCTTCTACGAGCCTACTACAATTCGGCCATCCTGCGATCTGGATCCTCTGATCCTGGTTTCTTATAGTACACTTTAAAAGTGTAAAAAAAATATTATGGTTAACTTATGGAATAACAAAGTTGTACTACACGTATTTATACCCGGTACCCATAGGGTACAAGGGTATTATAAGTTTGTGCCAACCGAGAATGTATGTAACAGGCAGAAGGAGGCATCTCCGACCCCATAAAGTATATATATTCTTGATCAGTATCACCAGCCGAGTCGATTTAGCCATGTCCGTCTGTCCGTCCGTGTGAAACAACAGATCTCAGAGACTATAAGAGCTAGAGTTACCAAATTTGGTGACAACATTGAAATCTGTTGCACGCAGATCAAGTTTGTTTTAAAATTTGGCCACGCCCACTTCCGCCCTCAAAAATCATAAAAAACGTTAAATAAGCTATACTCGTTTTTTTCGGGTAAAAGGTAATAAATACAACAAATGAATAAAATAGAGCGGAATTTTAAATTCGAATTTTAAAACCCCCCCTAAGGCGCTGCTGAGTAGCCTGTAGCCGTCTAGGTCGTGGGTTCGAGCCCCGACCTCGCCAAAACTTTTTATTGTTTTTTCCCTCTGTTTTTTTTGCATTTCTTCCTTTTTCCTTTGCTTTTATACCAGGAGAACAACTAGAAAAAAATTTTAGAATAAAAATACAAAACAGAAAATATTTTGGTTTTGTGTGGGATTGAGCTCGTGCCAATTTTGCAAAATGTAGAGGCACCGGCTGCTTAGACAACTGGGCCATTACATATGTTACATATGAAGCGCCATTTTCATACTAAGTATGCTTCGACAACTGTTAACCTAATTTTGGCAGAACTGAAATAAAATTGCCAGAGATTGTCACATCTAATAGCTTCTACATTTTCTTAATGAAAATATGCTTTTTATTGTCATAATTGCGCCAAACTACAGAAAAGAACGAGCGTGACCAAGAAATGACAAAAAAAATAAAAAAAAAACACTTTCATAACTCAACTTTGCCGAACTGGTATAAAATGTATTAATTGAATAAAGAGCAGAAAAAATGAATAAGAATCTTAAATAAAAATGTAAAAAAATTCTTTGGCATGAGCGGGATTAGAACTCAGAACTTCTTGCATAATAAAACGATGGCCCATCGCTTAGACGCCTCGGCTATGCTCCTCATTGCGCAATAGACAGCGATTGATACTTCTAATAGCCTCCAGACTCTTTCAATCAGAAGGCGGTTTGTATATTGTAACAGAGACGCACAAAACAAGTGTGTGTGAAAGAGAAAAAAAATCGACTCTTGACCAAAAAAATTTCGCAAAACTACAGAAAAGAACGAGCGTGACCAAGAAACGACAAAAATAATAAAATTCACTTTCATAAACCAACTTTGCCGGACTGGTATAAAATGTATTAATTGAATAAAGAGCAGAAAAAATGAATAAGAATCTTAAATAAAAATGTAAAAAAATTCTTTGGCATGAGCGGGATTAGAACTCAGAACTTCTTGCATAATAAAACGATGGCCCATCGCTTAGACGCCTCGGCTATGCTCCTCATTGCGCAATAGACAGCGATTGATACTTCTAATAGCCTCCAGACTCTTTCAATCAGAAGGCGGTTTGTTTATTGTAACAGAGACGCACAAAACAAGTGTGTGTGAAAGAGCAAAAAGATCGACTCTTGACCAAAAAAATTTCGCAAAACTACAGAAAAGAACGAGCGTGACCAAGAAACGACAAAAATAACAAAATTCACTTTCATAAACCAACTTTGCCGGACTGGTATAAAATGTATTAACTGAATAAAGAGCAGAAAAATAAATAAGAATCTAAAATAAAAATGTAAAAAAATTCTTTGTCATGAGCGGGATTAGAACTCAGAACTTCTTGCATAATAAAACGATGGCCCATCGCTTAGATGCCTCGGCTATGCTCCTCATTGCGCAATAGACAGCGATTGATACTTCTAATAGCCTCCAGACTTTCTCAATCAGAAGGCGGTTTGTTTATTGTAACAGAGACGCACAAAACAAGTGTGTGTGAAAGAGAAAAAAGATCGACTGTTGACCAAAAAATGGCGCAAAACTACAGAAAAGAACGAGCGTGACCAAGAAATGACAAAAAATAACAAAATTCACTTTCATAACCCTACTTTGCCGAACTGGTATAAAATGTATTAATTGAATAAAAAGCAGAACAAATGAATAAGAATCTAAAACCAACAAACGTCTGGGTACTGGGTATCTCACAGTCGAGCACTCTCGACTGTAGCTTTCTTACTTGTTTTTTTATAAATTTGTTAATTTCCATATCCAAGGTCTTATATTTTGAGCACTCCATACACCCTTGTATGGATTTTGAGAGATTTGAAAACCTTAAACATCCTTTAGGAGGAACCTGTCGTTACGAAGCACTTTAGCTATTACGTATGGGCCTATATTGTTTGGGATCAACTTCCTAGCAACTGCTGCTGTACTGTCAAAATTTTTCACCATCACGTAATCCCTTTTAGTATAATCACTAACCATACAACATATAGACTACTCATTTCATACAACGAAAATGGACACAAAAATTTCTTAGCGACAGGCCCCAGGCCTGTTAGCGGCGGGCCCCGTCGCTCTCTCGCGGCTCTCTCTCTCTCTTCGCTCTTTCATTCTTATGCCGCACACTGATTGCGAGAGTTCGCTCAGTCGCAGAGTCGCGCAACTTGAAGGAGGTTGTGTCTGCGCTTGAATTCTTCTTTATATGTATGCGTGCTCATGCATTCACGTACACGGGTTCATGTGTGCGATCATTTCATTTCGGCCCAGCAAGAATATTTGGTCTTTTGCTACTTTTCATACTAGGTACCCTAACAATATGGGCATATTCACTATTGGGTTAATTGTAAAAATAAGAATGTTATATGTTATAATATAATATAATATTATAATATGATATAATTATAATATAATATAATATTATAATAAAATATAATATAATATATATTATTTAAATAAAAAATGAAGTTTAGTATATTGTTCCATTTACCTTTACAAAAATAAATAAATTAAATAAAATTAATTTTTTTTTTCTACTGAGATAAAAACAGGGCATATTGCAGTCGGTGTCACTTAAAACACCGACTGCTCTTATGTGGTTGAGAAATCAAATCAGCTGTTATTGTTGTTATGCGAGCGAATGGTGCCTGCATACCCTACCGACGATTGCTTTTTAGGGGAGCGGGCAGAAACAAAAACAGCCGATTGGCTTTGTTTTGTTTACATTTTTTATTGATATTTTTTCCGGACACTTGTTATGAATTTGGTTTATTGTTGTTATTTAATGATCTAGTTGTATATATTTCTATGCATGTTTTTTTTTAATATTTTCTTTATTTAAAAGTCGCCGCTCGAATTAGTTACCGATAAATATACACACATATACATATATACACCTGTGTTAAACAGTAGTTGTTAAACTTTTTCAAAACTTAAAAAAAATTAATTTAGATTAAATTTCTAAAATACTTTTTATATTTTTGTAAAGGTAAATGGAACAATATACTAAACTTCATTTTTTATTTAAATAATATATATTATATTATATTTTATTATAATATTATATTATATTATAATTATATCATATTATAATATTATATTATATTATAACATATAACATTCTTATTTTTACAATTAACCCAATAGTGAATATGCCCATATTGTTAGGGTACCTAGTATGAAAAGTAGCAAAAGACCAAATATTCTTGCTGGGCCGAAATGAAATGATCGCACACATGAACCCGTGTACGTGAATGCATGAGCACGCATACATATAAAGAAGAATTCAAGCGCAGACGCAACCTCCTTCAAGTTGCGCGAGTCTGCGACTGAGCGAACTCTCGCAATCAGTGTGCGGCATAAGAATGAGAGAGCGAAGAGAGAGAGAGAGCCGCGAGAGAGCGACGGGGCCCGCCGCTAACAGGCCTAAGGCCTGTCGCTAAGAAATTTTTGTGTCCATTTTCTTTGTATGAAATGAGTAGTCTATATGTTGTATGGTTAGTGGTATAATCCTTTGGCCTTTTCTTTGTCTTACAATAATACGTTTCATTGTATGCCTGTGCTCGTATTTAATTATCTATTTCTAGTTTGCGAATCTTCTCTAAACTTTCTACCCTTACTGTATCCTTAATTTCTTCACATTTTTCTTAAAGTTCATCCATAATCTGACCTTTCTGCTCTACATCAAAGAGCATTTTGTTAGGAATCTGTTTAATGCTTCTGTGTACAGTGTTATTGAGTGCATTCTTTACTTGCTCGATTATATTGTCCCAATGCACGCTTTCTGTTTCCGTTAGCCTTGCTATCATTGGCCTTGCTATTATTGGCCCAATGCTTCTGTTTATTCGTTCAACCTGTCTATTTACTTGTGGAGGCCTGTCGCTATCTTTAAGTGTTTAATGTTAGCTTGTGGTAACATTTTTGGAATTCGTTAGATGTAAACCAACTCTCTCTGTCTGAAACTATACACTCTGGTTTGCTATAAGCCCTAAAATAATCATTCAACGCCTTTATAACTTCTTTTGTATTTGTTGCCTTTGTTGTGTATATCCTAACGAATTTCGTAAATCCATATACTATAAGGAAATTGTGTATATTTGCTCTTCATGCCGCCACTGGTTCGTAATGATCTATATGCGACAATTCGAACGGCCTATCTCCCTTGGGAATACTGCGTAAAAAGCCTTCTGATTTTCCAGTCCTTGGAGGAAGTGTTACACATTTTAAACAATTCTCAATGTGGCTGTTGCATTTATCTTTGATGTTTTTAACCAATAAGTCTTTGAAATCGCATCTACCATCTTATCTCTACCAATGTGACCAAGCTCATTATGGTATTTATGCAAAATCGATCGTTTTCGAAATCTTTATGATGATTTTTCTCTAATTCTTCCCTAATTTGTTGCATTTTTGAATATTTTGATTGGCAGATTAAAAGATTGTCCTCAAAACTATTTGTTTCTACAATCAAAACACAGCATCTGCTGCTATAAATTATTTCGTAATCATAATTTTGAAGCTCATGGGCCCATACGGCGATATCTTGAAATGTCTTCCTTGTAAATAAATACGAAATCCACGTAGTACATATATAATAGCCAGAGTTCAAGCTTGAACGTTGCCTCTGTATCTGAAGACCGCTTTGAATAATAGAATACACGATGAAGTTTTCCATCTTCCTTAGATTACATTAAAACAGCACCAAAACCTAAAGAACTGGCATCGCAATGTATAGTAGTTTAACCTTGTCTTTATGATCATGAATTGCTCAAAAAGGTAACTCAATCAGTTTGTTCTTAAGGTTTCAAAAGCAATTTAGTTTCTTTTCTTCAAAAGAAAATGCATTGTCTTTCTTTAAAATGTCGTAGAGTGGCCATAGTAGAAAAATCTTTTTTGAAACGCCTAAAATATGAACATAGTCCTAAAAAGCTTTGAACAGTGTGTACTTTTTCAGGAATTGGAAAATTCGTTATCGCTTCGATACCCTTATCATCTGCTCTAATACCTTCTTTTGTAATCAAGAACCCCAGGTATTTTATAATGGATTGCATAAACTCGCATTTATCCATGCGCATCTCCAAATTGTTATTTACTAATCTTATGAACACTTCTTTTAACGTTTTTAAATGTTCTTCCATATTTGAGCTGGCTATCATTATTCCATCTATATAGACACTGAATCTGTTATCTCGAATTAAGTCAGCAAAAATTGTGTTTACATAGCGTTGAAATACTGCTGATGCGCCTTTATGCCCACCTATGGGCAACACCTTCAAAATTCAAATTGTCATCTATTAAAGGCAATGGATAATTGTATTTTATTAAAATATATTGTTTAACTTCTAATAGTCTATGCATAGCCGCATAGCCGCAGATCCTCAGTTTTTTTCTTTACTAGTACGATAGGAGAAGCATATTCAGAGTCGCTGTTTCTTATTAGGCCCTTCTCTAAATATTCGTTTAATAGCTTTTGCAGTTGATCCTTGTCACTATAAGAAAGTCGCCTAGGTAAGCAACTGAAAGGTTTCGATTATTCCAAACAAATTTTAAATTCGCATCTGATCAAATAAATATCTGGTCTCTTTGCATTTACTATGATTGATTTCAAATTGGTCTTCTAAAACACTTGTCTTTGATTTTTCCCACGTTGTACTATGGCCTTGACCATTTTTGGTTTCTAACAGTAGCATAAATGTGTCAATTTGCCGTTCTATTTCTTTGCTACAAACTGTTTGATCATGTGTTTGTTTTTTCTTATAATTTTAATTTGCTAATTATTTTCCTTTAACAATCTCATCTTCTAACAGTCTTTCCGTAACAATTTCATCTCCTAACAGTCTTTCGATAACAATCTCATATCCTAACAGTCTTTCCATAACAATCTAATCTCAAAACAGTCCTTCCGTAACAATCTCATCTTTTAACAGTCTTTCCGTAACAGTCTCATCTCCTAACAGACTTTCCATAACAATCTCAACTTCTAAATCCTGTTCGCTTACTGTCTCCTTCTCCAACGTCTACTCTCGTCTACAATTTCTAACTGTTGGTCACTACGTGTCTCGGTTTCTAACTGTTGCTCACTACCTGTCCTACAATATTGTCTACTCAACTAAAACCTGTTTAAAGGTTATTTCTAATGATGACCCTATTATCGGTTGCTGGCTTTGTAATAATGTTGTACACGCCAAGTGCACAGGCCGGGCAGCCAAAAGGACAGCGCTATTGCTGTGAAGCTTATCGCGATGTTGAAAGGGAAATTATGGCTTTTATGCGGCAAACCCAAAATAGTTTCAAAGAGCTACTTGTTAGTTTTCGTAAAACTAATGAGGTGCTCATGGCGTTGGACTCCCAGTTTAATGGCCAAAAGGTATTAAACGAGTGCCCAAAGCGCAAGAAAACCACGGTTTGCACACCACATTTGGCCGCTGCCCTGCAACTCGATGCAGGTTCTCAACAGCTGACTCCCTCGGCACAGCCCCCGACCCCAATACACGTACTACTGTGGGCAAAAAGTAAGGTGAATTTGTTTGTAAAGTGAAAATTCTTTATTTATTCTCCTGAATCAATTTCATCCCCTTCAAAGTTATCCCCTCCCGATAAAATACACTTATGCCAACGTTTCTTCAAATCCTCGAAACAGGCCAAATAGTCCCTTTCCGGTATAGCCATGAGCGCCCTAGTCGATTCGCTTTTATCTCTTCAATCGACTCGAAACGCGTTCCCGGAGTGTTTTCTTGAGTCAAATCTGGAGAATACGGTGGTTGCGGAACGATATGCGTCGAGTTCTTGGCGAAATGGTCACGAAGAACGAGTGCAGTGTGCGACTGTGCATTATCGCTATGCAAAAACCAAGAGTTGTTGGCCCATAATTCTGGTATTTTTCGACGATTTGCTTCACGCAAACGACGCATAACGCTCAAATAATATTCCTTATTAACAGTTTGGCCAGGTGGAAGGAATTCATAGTGCACCACACCACGAAAATCGAAAAAAAATGTCATCATAACCTTGATTTTTGAACGACTTTGACGTGCTCTTTTCGGTTTGGCCTCGCCTTTAGCACGATATTCGCTTGATTGGTCTGCTGTTTCAGGGTCGTAAGCATAAATCCAAGTCTCATCGCCCTAGATTATTAATTTGAGCTTGTCCTAATAGTCAGAAAGCATTGTTTCACACACATCAACGCGATGACTTTTTTGCATGAAATTGAGCGTTTTCGGTACCAAACGAGATTTGACTTTTCGTAGGCCCAAATGGTCTTTCAAAATGGTTTTCACAGATCCTTCTGAGATTCCGATCATATTAGTAAGGTCTCTAACAGTCAACCGCCGATTTTTGAGCACTAATTCCTTCACTCCATTGACGTGTTGGTCATCTGTTGACGTCGATGGTCGTCCGCTCCAAGTCATCAACACGTTCCCGACCCTCTTTGAAGTCTTTGTACCACTTATAAACATTTTTCTGAGACATAGTAGAATCACCAAAGGCCTTCCGCAACATCCTCAACGTTTCTGCAGCCGAAATTGCATTCCGCAAACAAAAATTTGATGGCACTTCTCTGCTCAATTAAATCAGACATTGTAAAAATCGACAAATGCACTCTTGATCGTTTGGTAAACACAAGCGTAAATATAGTACTGATACTGACATTGACATGAAATTACCGCCAGATGTCAACAACAGTCCTGCCAACTCAAAAAAAAAAAACTAGTCCGCCATCTTAAGCCCGCGAATTTTAAATTGAAAATTCACCTTACTTTTTGCCCACAGTAGTATATCTAACTCCCATGGTATTGAGGTCGTCCTTATTGCAGTACCACCAACGAGGCAGATATTTGTGTCTCGGATTCACCCGTCTCAGACATCTGAAGATGTTACTGTCTATATTTAAAACAGAACCAAATCCAAAAAAAAAATTAAGGTGCAACAATTTAAATTTTCTTATGCTAGGAATATTTCATCTTTCAAAATAAATATCCCTGACGAGCTCTTTAACACAATATGCTCTGCCGATTTCTGGCCTCAGAATGTTGTCGTTAAGGAGTACGAAGCTAAGAAAAACGAGAAAGAAAGCTAACTTCGGTAAACCGAAGTTGGTATACCCTTGCAGTCTGCAATTGGATCATTGAAAATCGAACCATTTTAGTAATGTTGAAAAAATATATAATTTTGTAAATTTTACATTTTACATGTAGAATTTTACATTTTCATATAAATCAACTGATCGCTTCTATAGCAGCTATATGTTATAGTGGTCCGATCTTAATGAAATTAAAACCGAAATTCTAGAACCATAAAAAACTGCTATATCTCAAAATTTATAGAAATACGTTGAAAAATAGAGAAGTTAATTTTTTTATACCCTTGCAGAGGGTATTATAATTTTGACCAGATGTTTGCAACGCAGTGAAGGAGGCATCTCCGACCCCATAAAGTATATATATTCTTGATCAGCATCACCAGTCGAGTCGATCTAGCCATGTCCGTCTGTCTGTCCGTCTGTCTGTCCGTCTGTCTGTCCGTCTGTCTGTCCGTCTGTCCGTCTGTCGGTTTCTACGCGAACTAGTCTCTCAGTTTTTGAGCTATCGGGCTGAAATTTCCAGCATAGTCTTATTTCTTTAGCACGCAGTATATATGTCGGAATGACCGAAATCGGACTACTATATCCTATAGCTGCCATAGGAATGATGGCGAAATTAATGTAAAAAAAAATTTAACTTCTCTGTTTTTCAACGTATTTCTATAAATTTTCAGACATAGCAGTTTTTTATGGTTCTAGAATTACGGTTTTAATTTCATTAAGATCGGACCACTATATCATATAGCTGCCATAGAAGCGATCGGTCAATTTATATGAAAATGTAAAATTCTACATGTAAAATGTAAAATTTACAAAATTCTATATTTTTTCAACATTACTAAAATGGTTCGATTTTCAATGATCCAATTGCAGACTGCAAGGGTATACCAACTTCGGTTTACCGAAGTTAGCTTTCTTTCTCGTTTTACATTAATTTCGCCATCATTCCTATGGCAGATATAGGATATAGTAATCCGATAGCGGTCGTTCCGACATATATACTGCGTGCTAAAGAAATAAGACAATGCTGAAAATTTCAGCTCGATAGCTCAAAAACTGAGAGACTAGTTCGCGTAGAAACCGACAGACGGACAGACACACAGACGGACATGGCTAGATCGACTCGGCTGGTGATGCTGATCAAGAATATATATACTTTATGGCTTGTTTGACATTTCGCTGTCTCAAGTCAACCATGTACGAAACTCCTTAGATCGCCTGCTCGATCTCTGCATTATCTCTGATCCGACAAGAGTCAGTTTGGTTAGGGTCCCGATCTCTACATGTACACTGACATGGTGGATGCCATGGATATATTTTACAATGCCATTAATTCCTTTTTTACTGAGTGTGTTCCGCTATACTATCCGTCAATCTCAAATAAGCCTCCCTGGATTAGTAAAGAGTTGAATCGCCTCAAAAATGCCAAGTCCAATCTCTATTCTAAATTTAAACGTAACGGTTCTCAAGCTGTCCATTCTCGCTATTTAGCGGCTCGGTCTAAGTTCACCGTGTTTATCGCGCAGTGTAATAACAACTATCTGACTCGTTGAAGGGTTCAGTTCGCACAGGAACGAAAACAGTTTTATAATTTTTTCAACACTAAACGTAAGCCAATTACATAACCTTCCTCGCTTTCATTTGAAAATACGGCGGCCAGCAGTGATCAGGCAATCGCCGATCTTTTTGCTAAGTTTTTTCATACTACTTGTTCTCCGTCATCCGATTCAAACCAGACCTGTTTTTATAACATGCCCAAATCAAACATAATCTTCAGTCCTAACTTAAACGAAAGCTCCCTTCATTTGGATCTTCATCGTGTCAAGCCGGTTTATTCGCCAGGTCCCAACGGAATACCAGGCTGTGTGCTTAGGTACTGTGCCGAGGCCCTGTGCAGTCCCTTCTAAAATTGTATATCTTATCCTAGAAACATCGCAATTTTCATTTATTTGGAAGGAATCATTCGTCATTCCTCTCCACAAAAGAGGTAGCAAAGTGGATGCTAACAGCTATAGAGAAATCTCTAAGTTGCAGCACCTGTGTAGTTCAGTAATTTCTCCATGCCAACATGGTTTTGTTAAACGAAGATCGACGACAACTAACCTATTATAGGGGGCTTTCCACAAAATTTGCAGACAGATGTCATCTATTCTGATTTCAGTAAAGCATTTGACTTCGTTAATCATTGTAATCAAAAATGTACTGGGCGAAATTGTGGCGGCGATCTTATGTCGTTCTGTCAAAAACAACTTGTCGAATGTTCTCCGGGTGACCTCTGGTGTCCCGCAAGGGAGCCACCTGGTTCCCTTACTTTTTACATTATTTATTAAAGACTTCTGATTGGTACAGTGGTAAGTAACTATAATGATCGGTAATATTGTCTGCGCTATTAAAATCTGCAAGAAGGTAATTTCAAATGATGACCCTAATATTGGCTGCTGGCTGTGTGATAATGTTGTGCACGCCAAGTGCCTTGATCGCACAGGCCGGGCGGCTGAAATTATTAAAAACAGTGGAATGCGCTACTGGTGTGAAACTTGTCGCGAGGTTGAAAAGGAAATGAGGTCTTTTATGCGGCAAACCAAAAATGGTTTTAGGGAGCTACTTGTTAGTTTTCGTAAAACTAATGAGGTGCTCCTTGCGCTGGACTCCCAGTTTAATGGCCTTAAGCTATTAAATGAGTCCCCTAAGCGCAAAAAAACCACGGTTGGCACACCGTATTTGGGCGGATCCCAACCACTCGCATCGGTTTCTCAACCGCTCACTCCCTCGGCACAGCCCCCGACTCCAATATATCTAACTCCAATGATATTAAGATCGGGGGCGATAAAAGATTCGGCCTCCGAATGTGCCGCGGGAGGGACAGCGCCTCCATTTATATCCGTTGAGTCCGCTGAGGGGTCACAATTAATGACCCCACAGAAACCCATCCAGAAAACTCCCCAGGGTAACAGGCCCGGAAAAGCCCTGATTGCTATTCCACCAACGAAACAGATATTTGTTTCGCGGCTTTCCCCTGATCAAACATCTGATGATGTAAGTACCTACATTCTAGGTCGTATTAAAGCCGATAAATCTAAGATTAAGGTGGAAAAATTCAAATTTTCTTATGCTAGAGATATTTCATCTTTCAAAATAAGTGACCCTGACGAACTTTTTAACACAATGTGCTCTGAGAACTTCTGGCCAAAGCACATTGTTGTTAAGGAGTACGAAGCTAAGAAAAAGAAAATACGGCCTGTTGGAGTTAGTTTACCCAGGCCGGAAAAATCCATTGTGCCATTGACGATGGCACACTCAACACAAAAAACTTCTGATATCAAATTTTGTGACGATTAATAGTTATTTAAACAAAAATATTTAAAAAGTTTTTAATTAGTTTCAAAATCGGCACGCTGCCTATTTTGCCTTTTTAAATTTTTCAGCTAAGTGCCGATTTTGAAACTAATTAAAAACTTTTTAAATTTTAAACATATAGCACGTTTCTGTAACTTTAGTCGTTCAGAAGTTATGGGCGCGAGAAATTTCCTGTTTTCCCGCCAAAGTAGTGGAAAAAGCAAAATTAGATTAAATTAAAAAAAAAAAATTTCAAACGATTTCTTTTAAATTTAAATGATATTAAATTTTTTTTGATGGCTTTAAATTTTATTGCACGTCTCTAAATGACTCTACATGAGTTTTTACATAAATGTATGTATAGTGCATGTAAAAGGTTAGGTATATGGGATCTTTGCTACTAATTTTAATGAGTAATATCTCGAGAAAGCGAATTTTCCCAGATATGTGTTATATACCAAAAGTTGAGCCATCTCAAGGGCTATCTGGCCTTGAGTGAATATCAAAATCGTTAGAGCCATTTTTAAGAAAACTTCAAAAACTTAAAAAAAAAATACTTTTAATTATAAATTCTTTAATATTATATTTAGATAAATAATGTCAAGGCAAAGCTATTATCATTTCAAAATATCTTTCAAACGACATATAGCACGTTTCTGTAGCTTTAGTCGTTTAGAAGTTATGGGCGCGGAAAATCTAGCTTTTTTAGCGGTTTTCCCGCCAAACTAGCGGGAAATCGAAAAAGTTGTAGAACAAAAAATGTTCAGCTCGAGCTGTTTAACAAAATAAAAGTAGTTCCAGGACTTTAAAACAAAAAAATCGACACACACACAGGCGACAGACAAACAACAGGACAAACGTTTTCATTTCGGAAAGGCCGTTGAAATCTTGTTTATTGAATATCTTTTGAACGGAGTATCGGATCAGGATGATCGAGGTGTCATTCGACGCGTATTTAAAGCTAGATCACAACAACATTAAAAATTTTGGGATTTTTGCTCCACCGGCCCCAATGGCTCCAATTTTCAAAAATTTCAATTTCGCACTTTCACTCTAATTTCTCCCAAACTAATCCGTTTTTGAAAAATCTTAGTATGCAGTTTCAAAGAGGTTTACAATACCTTTCGATTAAGATATAAATGGTTCTGATCGGAGTATCGTAGCAGATTTTCAATTCTACGGCTGTATATAGTAGTCTCCTTGCGCACCACAGTCTCGGTGCTCATCGTCACTACGTGGACTGCCGTCCACAGTGATGTGTTCCGCTATATTATCCGTCAATCTCAAATAAGCCTCCTTGGTTTAGTAAAGAGTTGACTCGCCTCAAAAATATTAAGTCCAATCTCTATTCTAAATTTAAACGTAACGGTTGTCAAGCTGTCCATTCTCGTTATTTAGCGGCTCGGTCTAAGTTCACCGTGCTTAACGCGCAGTGTTATAAAAACAATCTGACTCGTTGTATGGTTCGCGGTGGACCCACAACAGTTTTATAATTTTGTCAACACTAAACGTAAGCCTATTACACATCCTTCCTCGCTCTCATTTGAAAATGCTACAGCAAACAATGATCAGGAAATCGCCGATCTTTTTGCTCGGTTTTTTCAAACAACTTATTCTCCGTCATCCGATTCAAACCAGACCTATTCTTATAACATGCCCAAATCAAACCTTATCTTCAGTCCTAGCTTAACCGAAAGCTCCCTTCTTGTGGATCTTCAACGTGTCAAGCCAGTTTACTCGCCAGGTCCCGATGGAATACCAGGCTGTGTGCTTAGGTATTGTGCCGAGGCCCTGTGCAGTCCCCTTCTAAAATTGTTTACCTTATCCTTAGAAGCATCCCATTTTCCCCTTATTTGGAAGGAATCATTCGTCATTCCTCTCCACAAAAAAGGTAGCAAAGTGGATGCTAACAGCTATAGAGGAATCTCTAAGTTGTCAGCCATCCCAAAAATTTTCGAAAACGTTATTACTCCCCATTTGCAGCACCTGTGTAGATCAGTAATTTCGCCATGCCAACATGGTTTTGTTAAACGAAGATCAACGACAACTAACCTTCTGGAGCTCACTTCTTTTATCATAAAGGGCTTTCCACAAAACTTGCAGACAGATGTGATCTATGCTGATTTCAGTAAAGCATTTGACTCTGTAAATCATTCCCTTCTCGTTAGAAAACTCGACTTAATCGGTTTTCCTGTAGATCTTCTTAGGTGGATCTCAAGTTATCTGAATGGCAGGACGCAAAAGGTCCTCTTTAAAAACAACTTGTCGAATGTTCTCCGGGTGACCTCTGGCGTCCCGCAAGGGAGCCACCTGGGTGCCTTACTTTTTACATTATTTTTTTAACGACTTGCCCAAAGTTTTGACTAACTCCAGAGTACTCATGTACGCTGACGACGTTAAGCTTTGCGTGCAATATAAGGACTGCGCTAGCCAGTCAGATTTACAAACAGATCTTAATAACTTTCAAAAATGGTGCACTGCAAGCAAATTAAACCTAATTGGCTCCAAATGCAAGCTCATGTCATTCTCACGTGCCTCTCCCAAGCTTGCAACTTATACACTGAACTGCTGCTCTCTGGAAAGGATCACTCTAGTTGACGATTTGGGTATCCGCCTAGATTCTAAACTGGAGTTTATTGATCATTTTTCGTCCATTGTAAATAAAGCCAGGGGTGTGCTTGGATTTATTTAACGGTGGTCGAAAGAATTCGATGACCCCTACGTCACGAAGAATTTATACATTTCGTTAGTTCGTCCTATTTTAGAATATGGATCTTGC
This sequence comes from Drosophila rufa, assembly GCA_018153105.1. Taxonomy (NCBI): domain Eukaryota; kingdom Metazoa; phylum Arthropoda; class Insecta; order Diptera; family Drosophilidae; genus Drosophila; species Drosophila rufa. The sequence goes on along the minus strand of JAECXS010000003.1, from coordinate 110,690 downwards.
GTTTGGAGTCCCCAGTGGGACGTCCACAGCAAACGCATTGAGTCAGTTCAAAAGAATTTTTTACTTTTTGCACTTCGTGGCTTAAACTGGGATGCAAACCATAGGTTGCCATCTTATTCTAGTAGACTTCTCCTAATTAACCTACCTTCCTTAGCAAACCGTAGGACAATGCTAGGCATTGTTTTTATGTATAACCTGATCCGTGGTGACGTCGAAAGCACCGATCTTTTGGGGCAGTTGAATTTCCATGTACCATGTAGAACCACTAGATCCTACTTGCCTTTAGTTTTGCACCATTGTAGAACCTCGTATGAAATGCATGAACCTTTTAGAGTACTATGTGCAAATTATAATGATTTGTACAAAATAACCTCATCTGTAGATAGCCTTCCTAAACTAAAAACATTAATCTTAACCCACTTAGTACACATGCAAGATAGCAATCCAGCTGCGCGCTCTTAGTCTATATGGTGGAGGGTAGTTTCCTCGCATTCTTTTACCTATACTTTTCTTTCGCGCCTATTAACACCTAACCCTAACAAGCACGTGCTTGGTTTCGAAGGGCCACTTGAGTGTACTGACCGTAGTGCATCAACGTCAAAAAAAAAAAAAAAAAAAAAAAGTGCCAAGGGTATCAGATTTATGCTTAATCCATAATGATTCTTAAAGTCTTTTCCTTAAACTGCATCATGACTCAGCGAAAACAATTAACTAAAAATTAATCTTTATTTTTATACCCGGGTACAAGGTATACCGGAATACCCATAGGGTACAAGGGTATTATGTGTTAGTGCCAACCGAGAATGTATGTAACAGGCAGAAGGAGGCATCTCCGACCCCATAAAGTATATATATTCTTGATCAGCATCACCAGCCGAGTCGATTTAGCCATGTCCGCCGGTCCGTCTGTCCGTCCGTGTGAAACAACAGATCTCAGAGACTATAAGAGCTAGAGTTACCAAATTTGGTAACAACATCGGAATCTGTTGCACGCAGATCAAGTTTGTTTTAAAATTTGGCCACGCCCACTTCCGCCCTCAAAAATCATAAAGAACATAAAATAAGCTATACTCGTTATTTTTGGGGGTAAAGTTAATTGATAAAATAAATTAACGTTTAATAACGGACGTTTTCTGAAAATTTCAGTAAAATTGGATGATAAACATGCGAGATATTAGCAATAAGGTTAGAATTTTAACACATTCCCCTAAGGTACCCGACAGGTGGCGCATTCGAGCCTTGGGCGCGCGATATAATAGCACCAACTGCAGAAGAAATGACAAAAGAATAGAGCAAAAAATTACAAAAAATAACATAATTCATTTTTTGGCGTCCTTATAAAATGTATCATTCATATTTAAGTATGACATTAAATTGTTTAGGTCGGGAGCTAATTCGAGAGGCGATTTATTTTAAGAAGTATCGAAGTAGAGTATGATAATGTATGTACAATTTTAAATTGCCTTTTAGTGCAAAGCACAAACGTTTAGGTACCGGGTATCTCACAGTCTTTCTTTTAAAATAAAACAGCAAGTTTTTCCAAGTACTTTAAGTCGGCGCTAGTTTATCCCAAAATAAACTTCGTTGACATTATATAGGGATATTTTAACTGGAACTTTGGACTCCTTAACAAATGAGATCGCGCTGCCTGAATCTATGAGACATTCTCGAATAATGGGTAAATTAGGGAAAGAAACGAAAAAATTAGCAACATTCTTACATATCATTGGTTTCGTTGGCTTTTTTTCTCTGAGGGCATTGCCCCACGAAATGTCCCATTTCTCCGCAGGCGAAACAGGAACTGGGAGCCCTCTTTGGCTTGCGGCAGTCCATCGCAAAATGACCCTTCGCGCTGTTCAAATTTACGGCGGCGCTCTGACTTTGAATGCTGTTTCGCCAAACGCTATGATCAGCAGATCGCACAGTCTCTCGAAAGGTTGCAACATTCGAGTCGGATTGGCATGTAGTCAACGTTGTGCATTTGACTTTAGTTTGGTAGCGAGCAGCATCCGTAGGTTGTCGTTGTCCATGTTGTAGTTCTGGCAAATGTTTTTCAAGTGTTCCACCCAGTTGCGTGAGCACATGCTACCGATACCAAGGAAACATCGATTACTAGTATGAGGTCTAAAAGCCTATCTGGATTATTCTTGACGGAATTAATTTGCACAAGTGAAGAATCAGTTAATCCGCCAGTAAATTCATGTTGAGTGTCCGATACTAAAAGATTTGAGTCGTCACAAGGAAGCCATGAGAGATAAGGAAGGTGTACGGATTTGTCGCCTGCGCGCAAGAGATCAGCTGTGCACGGCGAATTTAAAGCTACACAGCAACCGCTTTGCCAGATGCACGCTCTGCTGTTGCCAAAGAAGGGAGAGGCATTTTTGGAGTTCATCGAGTACAGCATGCTGGTCGCGAACATTATATACCTACGTTTTTAAAACTTCTTACAAATACTTATAAATACAGATTATTATTGAAGTGCACGGAAATAACTACGTCTACTAATTGAACTAAAGTCCCCAGAGCAGTTCTTTGCTCCTCTATGAAACCTTTGGTTTCACAACATTTTTGGTGGCCCATGAGGGGAAAGTTCAATCCACATTTCAATATTCTATCAGTGCACTCAATAAAGTTTGTAAATAGTATCATTCATCCTAATTACATCATAAACTAAATCAGCAGCGCTGCGAAAATTCTGGCAAATTCTATCGCCGTTACCCGCTTCGCTCAGCCACCTGCGCCATTTCTTCGCTCACACACCAGTTCCGTTATTCGGCTTCTCGATTTACAACGCAAAGCAGACTCCAAAGGCAACGGCACTAACTCGGCAACTACAGAAATTGAGTGAAACCCAACAAACGGTAAGTGTTTATTGTGTCTGCATTTGTGTTGCGATCAAATTGAGTGTTTAGTTGAGTAAAGGGAAAACTTAGCAGCATGGCGAAACCAGACGGAACAGCTTCGGAACTAGTTCCTAAGTCATATCAGGTAAACATAGATGAACTATTTTCCTTGCAAACTGACCTGCTGACTCGACTAAGATCTTTATTTTAAAACTTTAAAAGGATAGCTCCGATTGGAAAACAAAACCGTATTTTCAACTTCGATTACGCAAGGTAGATGAGTTATTTGTAGAGTTTCAACAAAACCACCAGCAGCTGATCGTGCAGCAATGCCCGAACTCTCATCCATATGTACAGGAAGAGATAGCGTACCACTTCGACGAGGAGCATTCAGCATTAACCTGTGCTATGTTGGAGGCGTTCGAAGCTAAATATCCATCACCCCCTGCATCAAATTCTTCAGGAAATTTATCGACAGTCCAACAACATAACATGTGCATTACCGCAGACTCGACAGTACAGCTCCCAAAACTGCCGGTTCCCAAATATTCTGGAAAATTTGTGGATTGGCCTGCCTTTTACGACGCTTTCGTCCAGCTCATCCACGGCAACACGGCGCTATCGAACGTGCAAAAGTTTCATTTTTTAAATCAAGCATTGCCCATGGATTGCGATGAGGACGTCGCACAAATGGCTCTTACTGGGGATAACTACGCTACCGCGTGGAAGTTGATTGTTCAGCGATACAATAATCCCAGGTTGCAGTTCTTGCACCATATGAACGACCTGCATGACTTGCCACAGCTTACACAGGAGCGCTCGTCCGACCTTAAACATATGGTAAACATTGCCAATTTATGCATTAATATTCTACAACGATTAGAAATCGCAATCAAACCGTGCGACCATTGGATTGCCCATCTTCTAGTGGCCAAACTCCCAAAAAACACTCTGAAAGCTTGGGAGCACTACCTCGGAAGTTCAGTACAAATTCCAACATTCACACAATTGGAATCCTTTATCAACAAACGCCTTATCAGCATTGATGTCATCGAAAGCCGTGGTCACAGTACGTATCCACGGGCATCAACACGGAAGCAGCTTTCACGCAACAACCGGAGCTGTTAACCTCATTTGTTGCGCTCATTGTGGCAGCCAGCATATCCTGCGGCATTGTCCAGAGTTTTTGGCCAAAGATTGTTTTGCGCGAAAGGGCATCGTGGATCGAGCTAAGTCATGTTTAAATTGCCTCAGCTTGTCGCATCCTCTTTCGCAATGCCGCAGCAACAAGAATTGTCTACAATGCGGCCACCGACACCATACCCTTTTACATTTTCCCAATGTTCCAGCTACAGGTACCATACCTTCACAAAATCGTACAACGTCACACCTCAACTGTCTCAGTGATCCCATACAGTCCGCGGTCATCGACTCGTCTGTAGGAGCACACACTGCGCGACTATCTGCAGCTCTTGTGACGCCACGTCCACCTCGAACCATGCTTCTTGCCACAGCTTTGGTCAAGCTCCACAATTGCGAGACTGGCCAATCAGCTGTCGTACGCGCACTAGTAGATCCAGGTTCAGAGGGCACGCTTATAACCGAACACATGGTCCAAGCGCTTAATCTCAAACGCCACTCAATCACCGCCGAAATATCTGGAGTCGGAGAATGTTCCACTAACCGATGCAGATGAACCACTCACCTCTCATTGAGCGCGTGTAACAATTCAACGTTTAACACAGAAATCAACCCGGTATTTGTGTTGAACTCATTAACTAACCATTTGCCAAAGCAATCCGTAAGTCCACCTAATTGCAGGCGCCTTGAAGGGCTGGATTTCGCAGATCCAACGTTCTTCAAAGCAAATCGGATTGATCGGCTACTGGGAGTAGACATAATACCACAAATTATGCTGCCAGAACTGCGCAAAGGAAACGATGACCAACCGATTGCGCAGCGATCAAAGCTTAGCTGGATTGTTTTCGGTCAGGTCAACTCAGCTAACACACATTTCACTACCATCAGATATCATCATACAAATTTGGAAAAGCTGGTACAAACACCAGAAGAAGAATGGTGTGAAACCCACTTCAAAAAAACGCACATACGACAGGAAAACGGCAAGTACATGGTGCGGTTACCATTTAAGCGTTTGTTTGACCCCTCACAGGTAAGTCACGACAAATTGCACTAAACCGTTTCCAAATGCTTGAACGAAAATTCCAAAGACAACCAGATCTTTATTACCGTTGCCAAGGTCATTAATGAATATTTTGATTTAGGGCAAGTCAGCAAGATTACAACGACAGAGGAGCAACAGTCAACCAGCAGCAAAACCTACGGAACCGTCTGCTCGTCTTGTACCCTCCCACACCACGCAGTGATAAAGGAAGAAAGCATCACAACAAAGCTGATGATCGTATATGACGCATCCTGCAAAACCTCCAATGGAAGGTCCTTAAATGATGTCCTATGTACCGGACCTGCACTTCAGAATGATCTGGCAGGAGTTCTCATCAACTGGCGTCTTCACAGATTCGTATTTGCAGCAGACATTCAAAGGATGTACAGATGTATTGACATGCATCCAGAAGATGCCCAATTTCAACGAATTTTCTGGCGAGATGAACACGATCAACTGGCTGAATATTGCTTAAACACAGTCACGTTTGGAACTGCGTCAGCTCCTTATACAGCAATACGCGTTATTTTGCAGTTAGCTCAAGATGAAAGTAGCACGTATCCTTTTGCAGAAAATGTTCTTCGAAATGAGATCTATGTAGATTATGTGGAGAGCGGGCATTCTACAACAGTCAGAGCTCGAGACATTCGAGACCAACTAATTGCGTGTCTGCTTTCAGCCGGAATGGAACTCAGAAAGTGGTCTGCGAATCATCAATCGCTTTTGAGAGACATTCCCTCGGGACATTTATCAAACTCTAGCATTTTGGAATTTGATAATCAGGATTCTGTTAAAACCTTAGGCCTCTATTGGCATCCCAATCGTGATTATTTTGGCTTTAAAATTAAATTCCAAATAAATCCCATATTTACCAAACGATCTCTTCTCTGCACAGTCGCTCGATTATATGATCCTCTAGGGTTTATAACTCCAGTTATCACAACCGATAAAGCGATCCTCAAAGAAGTTTGAAAAACACGAATGGAACGCGACGACGAAAACCATTCTCCATTAGAATGGGATAAGCAGCTAGCATATCCGCTTCAGGATCTTTGGCATGAGTTCGTTTTCGGGGTCGTTTACGAAACGTAAAGCATCTGGCAATGGAGCAAAGAAATCCCATGATAGTGCCCCAAAACCATCCGTTTACGAAATTTCTTTTGCAAAATGCACATCGGATCGCGTTACATGGTGGCACCGAGCTCATCCTAGCTACGATCAGACATCAATTTTGGCTTGTGAATGGAAAACAAGTTGTCAAACGTATTCTTCGCAAATGCATACTCTGCTTTAGACATCGCCCAAAACCAAATACACATATGATGGCAGACCTTCCGAGCCGAGCCTTTATTGCAACAGGAGTTGACTACACTGGAGCATTTGAAATACGAGCCTCCCAATTCCGGGGAAACACAACATATAAGGCATATATTGCCGTATTTAGTTGTCTAGCTACGAAAGCAATTCATTTCGAAGCTGTGACGGGATTGTCAACAGAACACTTTCTAATGGCCTTAAATCGTTTCATCTCCTGTCGTGGATACTGCCAGCACATGTATAGCGATTGCGGCACCAATTTTATTGGAGCTGATACAGCACTTCAGAGCAGGAACTACAATTTTCTACAAGAGCTTTCTAAAAAAGTAGTCCCCTTGCTTGCGCTTTATCATATTCAGTGGCATTTCAACCCACCACATAGCCCAAACTTTGGAGGCTTATGGGAAGCCAATGTGAAAGCAGTTAAAACTCATTTACATCGAGCTTTCTCAGCACAGAAGATGACCTACGAGCAGCTCGCAACCGTTTTAACACAGATAGAAGCCTGCCTAAATTCTCGACCTCTTTGACCACTGAATGCAGAACCAGATGATCTGTCTGTGCTAAGACCAGCACGTTACCACTAAGGATGCGCCGCTTACTACACAATTCCGTCAATTTTGGATGCGTTGGAGTAATGATTGGCTGTCGCACCTACAATCTCGTCCCAAATGGAAAAGGGAGCAAGACAATTTACAAGTAAACGACATTGTAATTGTAAAAGATGATCGATTGCCACCCAGCGAATGGAGACTTGGAAAAATTATTGAAGTTCATCCTGGAGCAGACAACTTAGTAAGAGTCGCAACAATCAAGACAGCATCCGGTGTTTACAAGCGTTTCGTGTCTAAGATATGTCCTCTCCCATTGCCTAGATGCGAACAAACTGCATCATAAGAACTAGATAGCACGTTTGGTCGCACACACTTGTCGCATAATAAACACTTCGTTTTTTCACAGAATACGCTGCTATCATGTCCTTCGATTATAATACTGGTCCTAGTATTGGGGGCGGCATGTACGGATTTGTCGCTTGCGCGCAAGAGATCAGCTGTGCACGGCGAATTTAATGCTACACAGCAACCGCTTTCCCAGATGCACGCTCTGCTGTTGCCAAAGAAGGGAGAGGCATTTTTGGAGTTCATCGAGTACAGTCGCATGCTGGTCGCGAACATTATATACCTACGTTTTTAAACCTTTGTACAATTACTTATAAATACAGACTATTATTGAAGTGCACGGATATAACTACGTCTACTAATTGAACTAAAGTCCCCAGAGCAGTTCTATGCTACTCTATGAAACCTTTGGTTTCACAGCAGAAGGATACAATCACCTATAACAATTAGTTGGTCTTCAGGGCTTAGGCTAGACAAAACGGTTTGGATAGCAGATAGGTGATTCACTTAGACAATATTTTCAGATCGAGGAGGTGTATAAGAACATGTAAAGAACAGGTTTGCATTGCCGACGCTGACATTTACAGCAATAAATTCAATGCACTCAGTGTTCATAAATGGAAATAGATTAGAGAAAAAGCCATTTTTAACAGCAATAAGAACACCGATGGCATCAAAATCAAACGAGGAGCTATTAGAATAAATTTGAGCTAGTTAACCTAGAAGACTAGGTACATTTTAATAATGAACACAAAAAATATGATTTAGTTTTCTGGAGTATTAGTGCTGGGATTCTGGTTAGAGTTCTTGTAAAGAATTCATGAATTCTCGGCAGGCAAGACAAGAGCCGGTCAATCCAATATTTTTTCGAAGAATACCACTGATGCGGCCATAATGATGAACGCCAGCACATTTTAGGTGGGAACAGTTATCGCACAGCCAGCAAGTGAGATACGATTCACTAGTAATAACTCCACTAAATTCACATTTCTTTGCGGTGCAGATTTTGTACATTTTGTCCAGTGTTTAGATGCAAACCTCCTCCGAATGGCTCGACCGATTTTAGTGAAATTTTGTGTACATATCCGTTAGGCCTGAGAATCGGACAACATATAAATACATACACATTTTTTATTCTATCTACAAATCCGTAATAGCGTTTCTAGGTGGCAATCGATTATAATAATTTTAGTACTATAAATTCTTATTCAGAGCTAATAATTTCAATTTCCTTTAATGACTATTTGTTTCACTTTGAAATTTGTTCTCCAGCCCTCGCCAGTCGATAACTTATAAACTACGAGTATCAATCGATCAGTTATCTTAAAAAAATCTTTCAAATTTGATTTATCATTTTCAATATTTAAAATTCATTCATTTATATGTTTTATCTATAATTTTCCTTTATTACTTTTAATATTTTAACTTCATTGAAATGCAACAAAAACATTTGAGCATAGTACTTGTTAGCATAGTACTTAAATTCTAAAAAAAAATGTTTTTAAACAGTTAACATAAACAATATAAAAATTTAGACGATTCTAGAAACAAGTAAATATTATTTGTAATAACCTCGAGGGATTGAACACACAAGAAGTGGTTCACAACATTATAATTATTACATAAACGATTTGAGTATGGTAAGCAGATCTTGACATCATCGGCATACATTAGAACAGATGAGTAGGATAACACTTTTGGAATATCATTAATAAACAAGATAAAGAGCAGTGGGCCAAGGTGACTCTCTTGTGGGACACCGGAAGTGACATTAATAACATTAGACAGTACAGTATTAAACAAAACACGTTGAGTACCGTTTGACAAATAATAAGCGATCCATTTTAGAATAGAAGAAGGAGTGAGTGATTTACTGAATCAAATGCTTTACTGAAGTCTGTGAAGATTACATCAACTTGCATGCGACTTTGAAAACTTCGGTTGATCAGATTAGTAAATTCCAGAAGATTGGTAGTTGTGGATCGCTGTTTAAAAAAGCCATGTTGAGATGGTGACACCAGGCTTCTACATAGGTGTTGCAATTGCTGGGTTAAAATGCTCCAGAAGCTTGTAAAGGTGTTTTCCCAGCCGGGGTGAGTTCAGCGGTTGGCCAGTACCTCCACAAAAAATTTATAATATTTCAGTGGACCGTATGTGCGAGTAATGCGTGTAAGGGTGCCTATTCGTTAGGAAACGAGGAATTTAGTGATTAGGAGAGGTCTAGACGACTAAACAAAGCAATATGGGTCCATCCTAACCGAACTTATAATCTTCGGGTCGCCCCTAACCAGATACTTGCTAACGATAATTCTCCGAAGACCTTATGAACAGAATCGCCATCGAGAGAAAGGTATATTCTGTCACCAACGAGTTTGATATTGTGAGCTATTAAAAAATATGGTTCACCCTAGAAAGTCACACCCAGGTTACTAGTAGTGCCGACTCAGCCATACCCAAGACCTCTAATCCGTCGACAGCTAACATTTGGTTAACGTGAGCACGGTTCGGGTGCCATTAGAGGTTCTGGGTGAACTGTATTTAGCCTGAAACCAGATTAAACACGGAAGCTTAGAAGTCTACGTCAAACTACGGTTAGCGTGGGTTCGTGTGCGTCTTTGGTCTACACTCGGACCTGGATTAGAAATCAAGCAACGATACTCGTGATCAGACTTTAAAGTTTATACCAAAAACTGCGGTTAACATAGATTCGGGCAAACCCTGGGTCTCTACTCTGCTTACGACTAATCTTGCTGTGGAGGTCACTATGACCAAACCCTGGAATTTACGTTAAACTAAGGTTAAGGACGACTCGGCCAAACCCTGAGTCTCAACTCGAACCACGATTACTGTCGGAGCTAAAGCAAACACGGGCGATCTCAGAAATTTGCACTAAACTACGGTTAGTCTCGACTCGGGCAAACCCTGGGCCTCGACTCTAATTATGAGCAATGTTTAAACTACGGCAAAAACGGGTGGACCCCAGAAATTTGCGTTTAACTACGGTTAGTATTCAACTAGGACAAAAACGGGCAGACCCAGAAATTTGACCTTAAACTACAGTTAATACTTAACTATGGCAAAAACTGGAGAACCCAGAAATTTGCGTTTAAACTACGGTTAATACTATACTATTGCAAAAACCGGCAGACCCAGAAATTTGCGTTTAAACTACAGTTAATATAAGTTTTAGTTAGTACGTTCCTCGCATGCTTACCCGCAGTCGGCAACGCCGACTCTTGAATTATTTTCCGTTAGATTCGATTTTCAATGTTCATTTCCAATTTTTATTCACTTTCTTTCTTTTCTTTATACGACCTCGTTTTGTTTTAATTTTTATTTGTACACTTTTTCATTTCAATCTTTGACTGCACCAGTTCTTTTCTGTCTCGCTTACCCGCTATTCTCGTTTCTTATTTTTCCTGCTTTCTTACTTTTCTCTAACATTTTTTAGTCCTTGGTTCCTCTTAGCTTTTTTTTTTTTTTATTGTTAGGTTTTGTATTTTATTTCACAGTTTTTCATTTTCACTAAGTTTTCCCGTGCACGTGGTTTTTTTCTCCTCTCGCTTATCCCGGCTCGGTGTCATTTGCAAAATCACTTCTAATCATCTTCGCTGCTCCTCGACAAGTGCCCCGCTTCTATTTCTCACCCTCTTCCTTTGCCCTCCTCTGCCGCCTTTCTGAACTTCCAATAACTTTCGACTGACAGCGAGAGAGCGCCGCGCTTTACTCCCTTGAGGTGTGACTGCTGCCGCACGATCGCGTCCCCTCTCTCCCTTCTCATTTCCAGCCTCTCTATTCGGAACATCGCTTGCATGTTTCGTTTGACTCGCGGCAGCGCTGTCGACGTCGGGATCGCGGCTTATTATGCGCATGCAGAGATTTTCGGCCGCGGCCGTACCCGTGGAAATATTCTCTCTCGCGTCCCTTTCGTCCGACTCGTGGCAGCGCGGTCGGCAGCGGGCTCTCAGGCTTATCATGTACATGTAGAAATTTCCCGCTGCGGCCGTGAAACTCGGGCGCGTTCTCTCAGGCGCAGCTCAGCCAGTGTCGAGATCGCCATGTACACGGAGTTTTGCGGGACCTGGTTCCTTCTCTTTCTCCCTCTTTATGTCCCCCTTCTGCCAATACACTGCAAACTATCTTCTCCCTAACTCTGACTTATATTTACGTCTGTGACTTAAAACTATTTAGCAAACTAGATCCCTTCGTGGGCGAACTTAAGACTAATAACAATTAACCATAAAGATTTCCCCTTCGTGGGGTTACTTGTCATTGTGACGGCTCCTTAGGGGTCGTCACAAGCTTAGGGATACCCGAGAGCTTGGCGATTGCACGATAATTTGCAATATATGATCTAGATCCTTTTTTATGGAGGGGAATGATAAAAGACTCATTAAAAATACTTGGGAGAAAACAATGTTTTAGGGATAGATTAAAAAGATAGGTCACAGCTCGGAATATTGTCAGGACCAGCAGAGTAGGACATGTCAATGGTTTTTAATGCATGCAGAACATCACTCTCTGCAAAGAAAGGTACACTGATATCGTTAGCATGAGCTAAACTATAAGGATAAGAAGTAGCAGGATCGTAGGTGGCAGAAGTATACGTTGATTGGAAAAATGTTGCAAATAGGTTGGATATGCCCAGCGAGGAAGATTCAGATTGGTCGAGGAAACTAAGCGATGGAGGGAAGGCATTAGACTTGCGTTTGAGAATCAGACAACATCTATTTTTCTTCCCACTAAATCTTAAGGGTGGTTCACCAATAATTTTGTTTTGTTTTGTTGTTTTTAATTTTTTATGGTATAGCATATAGAAATACATACACACGTTTCTAGGTGGGTGTTAATAATTTTATTACTATAAATTCTTATTCAGAGCTAATAATTTCAATTTCCTTTAAGGACGATTTGTTTCAATTTGAAATTTGTTCTCCCGCCCTCGCCGGTCGATAACTTATCAACTACGAGTATCAATCGATCAGTTATCCCCGCCAGGTGTCTATAGATGTTACTCATTTATTTATCTTTCACATTTGATTTATCATTTTCAATATTTCAAATTCATTCATTTATATGTTCTATCTATAACGTTCCTTTATTACTTTCAATATTTTAACTTAATTGAAATGCCACAAAAACCCAAAGAGGCCAATTTGAGTCGTCGAACGGTCAATTCTAGAGCCGCGCGAAATAGAAGAGCACGTGTGAGCATGGCGCGGTTACGTCAATCACAATCGCAACAGGCTCGAGATGAACGTAATCAACAAAGACAACTACAACGAAGAGAAGCGCGTAGATACATATTTAATCGACGTAGAAGAATTGATCAACAACGCCAACAAGTTCATAAAGCATTTACATCAGAGTCATTTCTTCGACTAGCATTCGACGAGCCTGATGTTGAATATTATGCTCATTCCAAAGTGAGTATTGGTACATTGGAACAGGAATGCCAGTATTTTCATGCACTTAAATTTAAAAAAGAGCCATTTGGGATGGAAAAGTACAACTACCCGAAATTGAAACACCACCTGAACCATTGCGCGGTTTACTTCTCGGTACAGATCCAGATTCTAGCCTGTTCCTGAAGTCAATTCGTACATTCAATTCATGCTTCCAAATGACATCGTTTGGAGCAACAGAAATAGTTAACAATATTGCTGCAAACGGTCAATTTAATTCCACGTTCAAAATCAAAGGCCAAGTGTATCACAAAGTGGAAAGAATCTCATAAAATCTTACAAATCTAATTTACGTGTGGCTGCACGTTGCGACTACCATAATCTCAATTCACCTTTTGCCAGGCGTATCGTCGGCGAACTGGACGCTCTGATAAATAAGCACAATGACTTATTGAAATTATTTAAATCACACATGCACAAGCTACAAAGTGACAATCACGCTATTGTCATCAATCCTGATAAAATACCAGCTGGAGAGCATATACGTAGATTCAACGCACCTGTTGTTGACGACGTTGCTGGAATCATGGTTGGCGACCGTACAGCTACGCGACAAATCGTGATTCGAAGAAGAAATAATGATCGTCAGTTCATCAGTGACACCCACCGTTTATATGACGCTATCCAATATCCACTAATTTTTTGGAAGGGAGAAGACGGATATTGCGTAAATATAAAACAACGAGATCCCGTAACAGGTAATTCATTCAGTATTAAGAACATAATTAATGTATTATTAAAGAATAAAACTTCAATTAATTTGAGTATATATTATTACAGGAGCCAAAACAAATACGAACGTTAGCTCTAAGGATTTTTATTCGTATTGTTTGATGATTAAACGCGGCTGAGACAATATCATTTTACGATTTCGTGAGCTTTGTCAACAATTTATGGTCAACATGTATGTGATTGACTACGATACGATACTACGACATAATCAACAGAAGCTGCGTGCGGAAGAATATATCCAATTGCGAGATGCTATTGCGAACAACGCTGACTTTGCTGAAATTGGTAACTCTGTTATCTACCATCATTATACATAGGTAGCCCACGTCACATGCAAGAATACTTACAGGATTCTATGACTTTCGTGCGTGTATATGGACGACCGTGTCTTTTCATTAGGTTTACATATAATCCAAAGTGGCAAGAAATTATATCGTTGCTATTACCAGCACAAAATGCGATACATCGTCATGATATTACAGCACGTGTGTTTAAACAAAAGTTAAAATCATTTGTCAACTTTATTACCAAATTGCATGTATTTGAGCCCACACGTTGTTGGATGTTCAGTCGAGTGGCAAAAGCGTGGATTATCATATTTTAATTTGGTGAGTCGATAAAATACGTCCTGAAGACGTTGATAATTTAATTTCTGCAGAGATTCCAGATCCGTCTACTGATCAATTACTGTTTGATATTGTTACTACAAACATGATTCATAGTCCGTGCGGAAGTCTGAATCGTACATCACCTTGCATGGTAGATGGAAAATGTACAAAACGTTTTCCTAAAGATTTCACTAACGAAACGAGCAGACATATTGACGGATATCCAATATATCAACGAAGAAGTACCGAAAATGGCGGACAATCGTTCATTAAAACTATTAAAAACGCAGAAATTGACATTGACAATAGGTGGGTAGTACCATATTCACCTCTACTGAGCAAAACATTCAACGCTCATATTAATGTTGAGTCATGCATATATATATCAAATATATTTGCAAGTATGTCAATAAAAGAAGTGATATGGCTGTATTTAGAATTGATATTACTAATGTAAATGCTCCTCGGATGAATCCAAATGATAATATTACGAATTATCAAATTGGCCGGTATATCACTTCCAATGAAGCTGGCTGGCGTATTTTCGGTTTCCCAATTCATGAACGAGAACCAGCAGTTATCCATTTAGATGTTCATCTTCAAATCGGCCAGCGCGTATATTTCACGAACGAAACAGCGCTTGATTGTGCTACAAGTCCACCAAAAACTACGCTCATCGAATTTTTTAAACTGTGCAATCGTGCTGATGCTTTTGGTACCTTCGCACAAACACTGCTCTATTCTGAGGTTGCACGATATTTTACATGGGCTCAATCGAAGAAATGGATGCCACGCAAGAAAGGGACACCAGTTGATGCGTGCCCCGGTTTGTTAAAATCAAATACTTTGGGTCGTGTATATACAGTCAATCCACGGAAAACTGAGTGCTTTTATCTGCGACTGTTGTTGGTTAATGTCACCGGACCATTGTCATTTCAAGATATACGTAAAGTAGATGGGCAACAGTATCCAACGTATAAAGACGCATGCCTTGCTCTAGGCTTGCTAGAAGACGACGACCATTGGGACAGTATGCTTGCTGAAGCAGGATTAAACTGTACGGGACCACAAATTCATCTACTATTTGCTATAGTACTGACTACATGTTTCCTGGCCCGATCACAAATGTTGTGGGATAACCACAAAGATTCAATGACTGATTTTACTCGTATATTGTATCGACATCGTACATGTAACGACCTAACTATATCATTCAGCGATGCAATGTATAATGAAGCGTTGATTGCTATCGAGGATCTTTGCATCGCTATTGCGAATTTATCAATCAGTCATTTCGGTATGACATCATCAATTATTTGCAACGCCTTCGATTATAAGTACATCCCCGAACACTTATAGTATATAGGTATTTTTATTAAACTAAAAAAATGTTTTCTATAAAAAATATACGTGTATAAAGGAGTTGAATTTGGGCGAAGTAAACTTCGCCGGGTCCGCTAGTTGTGAATAAAGTTAAGAATTCAGCACAACAAATTGGGATCTGGCTGATAAATATTGAACATAGACATGCGGGGAACCAGCTTTCTTGTATTTTTTAAAGAGGCTCGACTTTTTTTTTTTTTATGTAAGACAAGTTTTTGTTGAACCAAGGAGGCTTATGGGAAGCAGAAACAGTCAATTCAGGAACAAAAGTGTCAATTACTGAGCCAAATTGAGTTAAATGCATTTACAGCAGTGTCATTTTCTTTAAAATTCATTAAGAACGACCAATCTATTTGTGATAAAGATAGGTATAAAACATCAAAGTTAGCTTTACGGAAACATTTGTAACGAATAGGAAGTGACGAAGTGACAATATTATTAGAAACACAACATTCAACAGATATTGATAAAGTGGGATGATACGGATCTTCAGGATAGGATATAGGACAACATGTATGGATTACAAATATGATGTCTAAAAGCCTATCTCGATTATTCTTGACGGGATTAATTTGCACAAGTGAAGAGTCAGTTAATCCGTCAATAAATGCATGTTGAGTGTCCAATACTAGAAGATTTGAGTCGTCACAAGGAAGCCATGAGAGATGAGGAAGGTTAAAGTCACCCATAACAACTAGTTGGTCTTCAGGGCATAGGCTTGGCAAAACGGTTTATATAGCAGATAAGTGATTCACATAGACAATATTATCAGATCGAGAAGGTATATTAAAACATTTTAAGAACAGATTTTCATACAGCAATAAATTCAATGCTCTCAGAGTTAATAAATGAAAATACTTCAGAGGAGAAGACATTTTTAATAGCAATAAGAACACCGACACCAAAAGACGAGCAGTCGGTTCGTTATATTAAATAATAATGAATCGTGTGTTCGGACCAAATAATTGGGTCAAGAGCTTTAGAAAGGAATCCGGAAGAATAATTTTAAATGACGATATACTACGCTTGTTTAAAATTAAATTTAGATACTATGATATCATTCGGAGAAACTCCATGTTTGAAGCAAACGTGATTTTTAACATCATCTTTCGTGTCTTCCGGCATGAGACGAGAGACAAAGATGGTTTTGCGTGGAACCACGGCTCAGAGCAATAGTTCCGAGTGGTTCAGTGGTTTAGGACCGGAGATACTGGCAGCATTGTTGGTCATCCCAGTTGCTCCGTACTCAACACCGTTAGGTGCAGTGGTGCTGGGGTTAGTCATCATAGTAGGAACAGGAATCGGATGATTAACAGCAGCGGCAGCAATGTTCGGGCATAGCAGGAGCAGCAAGAAGATTAGCAGTCGGCAGTTGATCAGTAACCATTCCAGGAATCGGATGACTAGAAGCAGCGGCAGGAACAAAATCAGCAGTCGGCAGGAGATCAGTGATCATATGAGAGGCACGAGTTGGACAATTAGTAGCAGCCAGAGCACCATCCTTCGCAGAGGAGAGATGAGCAATAGATATTCCATCGGGTAGGCTAGGATCAGGAAGATGTGAGGTCGAATTGGTCACGGGGTCAATCGACTCAGAGAATGAGACGGCTGGTGAGATAGCAGAATCCCTTACAGGAGTAGTGCACAGATTTACTTGCAGGTGGTAAGAGTTTGCAATTTTACGTCTTGGTGATTCTCTGAGAAGTTTAAGGGCAAGAAACAGGGACTCCAGATTAAGAAATTGGTAAGCACAGCAGTCCAGATGGACGGTCCAGCAGACAGATTGAAAGAGCAGTTCAAATCCAGCGCAGATTAAAGATCGGCAATAGCAAGAGCAGCAACAACAGCAACAGCAAAGTAGTTCGGGAAAGGAGTCCAGGAGAGCGGTCCAAAACCGTGCATAGGCAACGTCAGTGCGACGATCCAGCGAGAGTAGGTTTTGAGCAGACAAATTTGAGAGAGCTGTCAGATTGAGAGAGTAATCAACTCCCGCGCAGTTGAAGAACTGTGAGCGCAAGTACAGCAATCCAGAGAGAGTTTTACATCAACAGGCAGGTAAGGTTAATTCGGACGAAACGGACCACTTTTCAAAAATTTGTTGTGGCGAAACGGCTTGAGCTAGTTTATTAATTTAAAACACGTGCGACCTCGGCATTCCTTTGCCTTGTGGTCACTGCTGAAGCAGTTGACACACAACCGTTGTTTTTGCACCCAATTGAGTCGATCCGATACTGTTTTGTTGCGGAAGTCATCGCATTTGATAGTTGCTCTAGTTGCAAAATCTAATTTTTGCTTGATAATGGCAATCAATATTGTATCCCAGCTAGATACATCGATGCCAAGTCCCTTTATGGATGCCAGGGACTCGATTGTTGTTATGTATAGTTCTTTTAATGACTTCGGATCGTCACTATTTGTGCGTTGTTGCAGGAGACGATTGAGAATCGTGTCTGCTACATGTCGGGGATTGTTGTAAGCGTCAACCAATATACCCCATGCGTTCATGTAATTTTCTTTTTTAAGATCGATATGCCTTATCAACCTTTCTGCCTCTCCGGTTACGGTGGTTTTGAGATACCACATTTTCCGTACGGTGGGCATGTTAGTATCATGGACCATGCATTTGAATAAGTCGAAGAATTGAGTCCATTTAAGCAGATCTTCATCGAATTTTGGGATGCTGACTCTGGGCAAGTGCACATCTTCGTTGCTTGACGTACTGCTTTTTGCCCCTAAGACCGCTTGAATTTCCTTTTCTAGTCTTAGGAAGGACTGCATATCATATCCTCCCTTAAGTGGGTCATCGTATTCTTCGTGAACGGAAAAATGGATTTCTTGTGTCTGGGACCATAGTGATTTTATCAAATCACTTGTAATGGTCTTTCCTGTCTCTGAAAGCTCTTTCAGAGCGCGTTTGATAGACTCGGCTATCGCCCTTTGTCATGGGTTGGTATAAGCCATTCTAGTGTTTCTTCACTTCTGACCCGTTGGGAGTGTTTTATTCGCTACAAAGCTGGATACGCTCCTGTTCGCAACCATCGATGGTCGCAGAAGTTAAACAATGACTTGGAAGATTTTTTCAAAGTGTCGCCTTGTTGACAACTCTGAGAAGTGTATCCAGAATGGTTTCCTGTAGGGATCACTGAATGTGATCAACGGCTAGAAGTCTGAGTTCTGAGCCAAAAGGATATTAAAATCCTCCAAAGTGTCGCCTGATTGACAACTTTGAGATTGTGACCAAAGGATGATTGAAATCCTTCAAAGGTCGGATGTTTCCTGTGAGTAGGAATGGCTAGAAATCTGAGTTCTGAGCCAAAGCATGATTAAAATCCTTCAAAGATCTAGGATGTTTCCTAGACCGTCGGGGTCACCAAATGTAAATGTGGGCTTAGGTGCCTGGCATACAGTACATAAACTGTCTGCCTTGTGTCGCCGCAACTAGAACATGAACCAGTTGGACTATAGATCAGTGATGTCCACACAAATACAATGACATGTGACTTGCATTTGTGTGCGTAAGAGAAAAACGAAGTTGGCTTCGTGCGAGACGTTTTAATGCTTTGCACTGCGCAAAAGAAACGGAAACTTCAAACTTAATAAAATTAATTGCTTCTTGCTAAATATATTAGAGCTGAAATAATTAGTTATTAAATAACTAATTATATAAATAAGTAAACAAATTCAAGTATAAGACTTAAGAAATTACTAAATAACAAATAATTAAATAACAGAAATAATATAATAAAGGAACAAATTAAACATTTCGCATCCCCATAAATATTTTCAATAAAGAAAAATGCATATTCCCACTCTTCCAAAAACATTTTTGTCAGTGTATATTTAATGAGTTGCGCAGCGAGACCTCGCTCCGTTGACGGCTGAACAGCAACTGATTTGATTTTCGTTTGCGCTTCGTTGTCGAATTCCACGAAGCGAACGAACCACGTGCACGAAGACGCTTGCCGAAGCCACACGACCGTTTACACTGTCTGTGTAGCGGCAGAGAACCGGCAGAGTTTTTACCAACCACAAGAGGCGGGCGCTTGGACATCACTGATGTAGTGTCATTGTAAGCGTCACTTGGGAGAAACGCGCTCGAAATAAAGCTACTTGTGAAATAAAATCAAATCAACCTGAGTCTACAAAATAAGGTAAATATTTTTCCATTTTATTTATTGATAAAGCTGTATTATTTTTTACATAAACTTATTTGTTTTTAGCCAAATGAGTGAAAAGAACACTGCTGGTAGAATTACCAAAAATAAAAATAAAACTATCAGCTTGGAGACAAAATTAGATATTTTGAGGCGATTTAATAAAGGCGAAAAAGCTGTGGAGATAGCAAAGGCTGTTGGCCTGGCTCCAACAACTGTCAGAACTATTAGAGATCGAGATGGGGATAAAATAAAAGAGGCTGCGAAATCTGCAACATTATTAGATGCTAAAACGATGATTCGAACAAGGAGTGCTTTGATGATCAAAATGGAGTCCTTGCTTTCTATTTGGATTGAAAATCAAGTCGCACAGAGAATACCATTGAGTACAAGAGTAATTCAGACGAAAGCCAAAAGCATATTTGATGACATAAAAAGTCAAGCAGTATCCAGCGATAATGCTAGTGATAGTAATACAACCAAGAATGAAACATTTGAAGCTAGTCAGGGCTGGTTTGAGAGATTCAAGGTTCGAGCAAATCTGCACAGCATTGCTTTTAAAGGTGAAGCAGCTAGCGCTGATATAGCTGCTGCAGAACTCTACCCAAAAGAGTTAAAAGCATTAATTCATGAAGGTGGCTATGATCCGAAACAAGTCTTTAATGTTGACGAGACTGGATTATTTTGGAAACGTCTACCTCACAGAACTTTTATATCTAAAACAGAAAAATCGGCGCCAGGATTTAAAGTTAGCAAGGATAGACTGACTCTTCTTCTTGGTGGTAATGCAAATGGTGATTTTAAATTGAAACCATTTCTTATTTATCCATCAGAAAACCCAAGAGCAATGAAAGGTTGCTCAAAGAATCTTCTTCCTGTCCATTGGCGTGCAAACAAGAAAGCATGGATGACAGCATCTTTATTTCAAAACTGGGTTTCAATGTGTGCTATTCCAGAAATTAAAGCTTATTGCAACAAGGAAAACTTAAGCTTCAAGGCTTTGGTTTTAGTAGACAATGCACCTGGCCACCCAGTTTACATTGATGAGTTGTCAGAAAACGTGAAATTTGTATTTTTGCCGCCTAATACGACATCAGTTATTCAGCCCATGGATCAGGGAGTAATATCGACTTTTAAAAGTTATTACCTTCGACGAACCTTTCAACTTCTTATTAGTGAGACTGATGGACAAGATAAACCTACCATGCTAGAGTTTTGGAAAAAGTTTAACATTATGAAAGTCATACAAATTATATCCGATTCGTGGGAGGAGATTAAACCATCTTGCATGAATGGTGTTTGGCGCAAAATATGGCCTGAATGTGTTCAGCGAAAATGCACTGTAGAAGTTGATGATACACCAGCTGTTCGTCATGAAATTTCTAATTTAGCTAGAGAGTCGAATTTTGAAGGTATGGAAGAGACTGACATAAATGAATTGCTAAACTCGCACAACCAAGAATTCTCCAATGAAGAACTTTTGCAACTGGAATTGCAAATTGCTAATGAAGAAGATGACTCTGACAGTTCAATAGAAATCTCAAAAGAACAAAATTTAACCTCCCAACTAATTTACAAAGCGATGTGTTTGATTGACGAAGGTAAGGATATTTTATTAAAAAACGATCCCGACGGCGAAAGGAGTCTTAAAGTGTCCCAGGCGGTAGCTACGAATATAAATTGCTACAAGGAAATGTATTTCACGCTTTAAAAAAAAAATGTTCAGCAAACATTGGACAAATTTTTTTTTAAAGAAAGCCGGCCTACGACAACAGACATTAAAGACTCGTCAGAAAGTGTTAGTTAGTTTCTTTTTGTTTTTCTATATATAATATGTAATAAAATGAAATGTTATTTTGGTTTTATTTTAATGATCACTTTGCTCAATTTTCTTTTTAAAAAGTAGCATTTTTGTAACCCTGGAACCAATCTTCGAACTTTACATGGTTTGCTATAGAAAATCCTAATTCACTTTGCGTAGTTTCACTTTGCGTCATATTTTTTTGGAACGTATCCCCGACGCAAAGCGAGGGATAGGTGTATGTAAATAAAAGAAGCGATATGGCTGTTTTTGGTGTTGCTGGTGATAATAGACATAATGAAATTATCAAGTATAAAATGGGGCGCTATATTAGCAGTAATGAAGCAGTCTGGAGGATTATGTCGTTTCCAATACACAAAAGGCATCCTTTGGTTGTTCACTTGACTGTGCATCTTGAGAATGGCCAACGTGTTTATTTTAATGAAGCAAATGTATTGGAAAGAGCAGCACAACCACCAGCAACTACGTTGACCGCATTTTTTCAAATTATGCGAAACTGATACATTTGCGACAAATTTGTTACATTCTGAAGTGCCTGCTTATTACACATGGAATGTGTCTTCGAAAAAAGTTCAAAGACGTAAACAAGGAACACCAGTCCATGGGCATTCAGGCATTTTTTAAACCGATGCATTTGAAAGAATATATACTGTACATCCTAACAATGCTAAGTGTTTATACCCGTTACCCATGGGGTACAAGGGTATTATGTGTTAGTGCCAACCGAGAATGTATGTAACAGGCAGAAGGAGGCATCTCCGACCCCATAAAGTATATATATTCTTGATCAGCACCACCAGCAGAGTCGATTTAGCCATGTCCGTCTGTCCGTCTGTCCGTCCGTGTGAAACAACAGATCTCAGAGACTATAAGAGCTAGAGTTACCAAATTTGGTGACAACATTGAAATCTGTTGCACGCAGATCAAGTTTGATTTAAAATTTGACCACGCCCACTTTCGCCCTCAAAAATCATAAAAAACGTAAAATAAGCTATACTCGTTATTTTCGGGTTAAAGTTAATTGATAAAAAAAATGAGCGTTAAATAACAGACGTTTTTTGAAAATTTCAGTAAAATCGGATGATAAACAAGCGAGATATTAGCAATAAGGTTAGAATTTTAACACATTCCCCTAAGGCACTGCTGCGCATTCGAGCCTTGGCCGCGCGATATAATGGCGCCAACTGCAGAAGAAATGACAAAAGAATAGAGCAAAAAATTACAAAAAATAACATAACGTCCTTATAAAATGTATCATTCATATTTAAGTATGACATTAAATTATTTAGGTCGGGAGCTAATTCGAGAGGAGATTTATTTTAAGAAGTATCGAAGTAGAGTATGATAATGTATGTACAATTTTAAATAGCCTTTTAGTGTAAGGCACAGTCGTTTAGGTACCGGGTATCTCACAGTCGAGCACTCTCGACTGTAGCTTTCTAACTTGTTTTATTTGCGATTGTTATTAGTTAACGTCACTGGCCCAAAATCATTTCAAGAATTAAGAACAGTCAACGGTTATTTGTGTCAAACATATCTTGAAGCATGTCAACTCTTGCATTTATTGGAGGATATTTATATGCATATATTTCAGCTCATCCACAACAAATACGAATGCTATTTACCATTATAATATCAACATGTATGCCATCAAATCCACTTGAATTATGGAACAAATAAAAATGTTATATGGCAGAAGATATTCTAATTCATATGCGTAATTATAAAAGAGATCCCAATTGGTTGATTACCTTAGAAATGTAGATACAAGCTTTGATAATAATTGAAGATATGTGTCTAACGATTGCAAATAAAGAATTAGGACAGTTGGGTATGACCGCACCAAATCGTGAGATCAATGATTTGTTTGATCGTGAATTGCAACGTGAACAGGAATTTAATTCTAATGACTTGCGTTTATTTGTACAATCGAATATAACCAAATTGAATATTCAGCAAAAACATGTATATGATACAGTCATACAAGCCGTTTCCAATAATGCAGGTGGTTTATATTTTTTGGATGCACCTGGTGGAACAGGCAAAACGTTCGTTATATCATTGATTTTAGCGACTATTCGATCGGAACAGAAAATTGCATTGGCACTTGCATCTTCGAGTATTGGTGCTACATTATTAGAAGGTGGTCGAACCGCACACTCGGCATTAAAATTGCTATTGAATTTACAGGTGATTGAAACTCCGACTTGCAATATTTTGAGAATTTCCGCTATGGCCAAAGTTTTGCGATTAACGTAAATTATTTTATGGGATGAGTGTACTATGGCGAATAAAAAATAGTAAATTTCTGTTAGTTCGGCCCCTTCCAAAAAATTAAAAAAAAAAACATAGATAGGGGGTGCTTCAACGTACATTTGGGTATACAAATTATGTTGGGGACGCTCTTAGTTTAGTCACAATCAATCTTTAAAGTTTTGTCTAATTCCCGATCGGTACAGTGGTCTGTGAAGCTTAAAATTTTTGTCAAATTGTGCTTAGCGTGAATACTATATATGTGGATACTTTGCACACTTTGAATACATTTATGCAGGAAATATAAATAAAACAAAAATTAGACAAGAAAATTAAAAAAAAAAAAAACGAGGGCGCCCGCGTTTTTTTTTTTTTTTTTAATTTTTTGTCTGTGGCGATGCTTTACGTTCTCTCTGAACTAATGATCACAGCAATACACTTCTCTTACCTCATCAAACTGTATGTCCTTTACTATAAAATTCTCCTTATAATTTGTATACTCAAATGTACGTCTTAATATTGAAAAGTCGTTAATTACTACGTATTTTATGTTGCCAAATTTTTGTTTTATTTTAAATGTATTCAAAGTGTGAAAAGTGTCGCATTATATATAGTATTTACGCTAAGCACAATTTGACAAAAGTTTTAAGCTTCACAGACCACTGTACCGCGACGATCACACAGACAGGTGCTTAAATTTTGTGTATTCATAATTTGTCAGTGTGCGTGTTTGCTACGGATTTTGTATGGCTAAACTTTAAAGATTTATTGTGACGAAATGTCACAATGTACGTTGAAGCACCCCATATCTATGCCTTTTTTTTTTTTTAATTTTTTGGAAGGTGCCGAACTAACAGAAATTTACCTAAAAAACAAGTAAGAAACCTACAGTAGAGAGTGCTCGACTGTGAGGTACCCAGTACCCAGACGTGTGTTGGTTTAGATACTCCTTAATTAAAAAATAAATCGGCGCTCGAAATAGCTCCCGACTTAATAATAAATTTGCGCCATTTTTTTGGTCAACAGTCGATCTTTTTTCTCTTTCACACACACTTGTTTTGTGCGTCTCTGTTACAATAAACAAACTGCCCTTTTGATGGAAAAAGTCTGGAGGCTATTAGAAGTATCAATCGCTGTCTATTGCGCAATGAGGAGCATAGCCGAGGCATCTAAGCGATGGGCCATCGTTTTATTATGCAAGAAGTTCTGAGTTCTAATCCCGCTCATGACAAAGAATTTTTTTACATTTTTATTTTAGATTCTTATTTATTTTTCTGCTCTTTATTCAGTTAATACATTTTATACCAGTCCGGCAAAGTTGGTTTATGAAAGTGAATTTTGTTATTTTTGTCGTTTCTTGGTCACGCTCGTTCTTTTCTGTAGTTTTGCGAAATTTTTTTGGTCAAGAGTCGATCTTTTTGCTCTTTCACACACACTTGTTTTGTGCGTCTCTGTTACAATAAACAAACCGCCTTCTGATTGAAAGAGTCTGGAGGCTATTAGAAGTATCAATCGCTGTCTATTGCGCAATGAGGAGCATAGCCGAGGCGTCTAAACGATGGGCCATCGTTTTATTATGCAAGAAGTTCTGAGTTCTACTCCCGCTCATGTCAAAGAATTTTTTTACATTTTTATTTAAGATTCTTATTCATTTTTTCTGCTCTTTATTCAATTAATACATTTTATACCAGTCCGGCAAAGTTGGTTTATGAAAGTGAATTTTATTATTTTTGTCGTTTCTTGGTCACGCTCGTTCTTTTCTGTAGTTTTGCGAAATTTTTTTGGTCAAGAGTCGATCTTTTTTCTCTTTCACACACACTTGTTTTGTGCGTCTCTGTTACAATATACAAACCGCCTTCTGATTGAAAGAGTCTGGAGGCTATTAGAAGTATCAATCGCTGTCTATTGCGCAATGAGGAGCATAGCCGAGGCGTCTAAGCGATGGGCCATCGTTTTATTATGCAAGAAGTTCTGAGTTCTAATCCCGCTCATGCCAAAGAATTTTTTGACATTTTTATTTAAGATTCTTATTCATTTTTTCTGCTCTTTATTCAATTAATACATTTTATACCAGTTCGGCAAAGTTGAGTTATGAAAGTGTTTTTTTTATTTTTTTGTCATTTCTTGGTCACGCTCGTTCTTTTCTGTAGTTTGGCGCAATTATGACAATAAAAAGCATATTTTCATTAAGAAAATGTAGAAGCTATTAGATGTGACAATCTCTGGCAATTTTATTTCAGTTCTGCCAAAATTAGGTTAACAGTTGTCGAAGCATACTTAGTATGAAAATGGCGCTTCATATGTAACATATGTAATGGCCCAGTTGTCTAAGCAGCCGGTGCCTCTACATTTTGCAAAATTGGCACGAGCTCAATCCCACACAAAACCAAAATATTTTCTGTTTTGTATTTTTATTCTAAAATTTTTTTCTAGTTGTTCTCCTGGTATAAAAGCAAAGGAAAAAGGAAGAAATGCAAAAAAAACAGAGGGAAAAAACAATAAAAAGTTTTGGCGAGGTCGGGGCTCGAACCCACGACCTAGACGGCTACAGGCTACTCAGCAGCGCCTTAGGGGGGTTTTAAAATTCGAATTTAAAATTCCGCTCTATTTTATTCATTTGTTGTATTTATTACCTTTTACCCGAAAAAAACGAGTATAGCTTATTTAACGTTTTTTATGATTTTTGAGGGCGGAAGTGGGCGTGGCCAAATTTTAAAACAAACTTGATCTGCGTGCAACAGATTCCAATGTTGTCACCAAATTTGGTAACTCTAGCTCTTATAGTCTCTGAGATCTGTTGTTTCACACGGACGGACAGACGGACATGGCTAAATCGACTCGGCTGGTGATACTGATCAAGAATATATATACTTTATGGGGTCGGAGATGCCTCCTTCTGCCTGTTACATACATTCTCGGTTGGCACAAACTTATAATACCCTTGTACCCTATGGGTACCGGGTATAAATACGTGTAGTAAAACTTTGTTATTCCATAAGTTAACCATAACGGTTTTTTTTTACATTTTTAAATTGTACTATAAAAAACCAGGATCGGGGGATCCAGATCGCAGGATGGCCGAATTGTAGTAGGCTCGTAGAAGGTCACCCTGTCATCAGATCCCGATAACAATACCATACGGTATTTTTTTATTATACCTAACTCATACGATACACATGTAAAACTTATGTGAAGCCTATGTTAACTAACAATAGTCTGTAAGCGAGTCTCTCTCGAAGAGGCAGTTTGTTCTGGCGAGTCAAATAAAGAGGAAGTCTCTGAGATATAATACGCGTGTGTGCCTTTTCAAACCCTGTAAGGATGTTTCTTTGGCTGGGATGGAGCTCAGTCTCCCCAGGATCCTTTACAACTGAATTTGTAAATAAGCGGGGACGAGTAGAGGCGGGCAAACTGGGCGCAGTCGCCGATCAGTTGCGCGTGGTGGGCCTTACTGGCGGGTCAGAGCAGGCATTTGGGACTCGGATTTGGCCAGACGCGAACGAGTGAAAGCCGTCGCGTGCGTCCCGGAGGAGGCACAGTGGGGGAATTGGCCCGTACCACTGTGTCAACTCCCGCCGCCTGGGGCGCTGGTTCACGCCCACGCAGAGGAATCGTCTCTAAGCATGGACAGAAGTCAGCGCTCCCAGTTTTGGGATAGGCTCCCACTGTTCGGGATGCGTCGGTCGAAACCGAGACGGAAAGCTATGCAAGCGGAAAGAAAACCCGTACTTGCACGCCTTCACGTCTGTGCCCGTGGTTGCCACCAAAGTCCAGTTGCGCAGAGGAATCTTCTCGAAAACGCAACCGGCTTGGCTTAGGCCACGGTTTGGCACACGCGGGTCGGGTTTGGGCTACTTGGGGCTTGGGTGCGTCGACCGAAATCGAGACGGAAAGCTATACAAGCGGAAAGAAAACCCGTACTTGCACGCCTTCACGTCTGTGCACGTGGAAGAAACTTCTCGAAAACGCAACCGGCTTGGCTAGGCCACTGTTTTAGCACACGCGGATCAGGGCTTTGAGGGTCAGGGAATAAATACATCCAACTCGGTGTGTGTTCGATGTTCTTATTGTCCGTTTTCTGTTTATTTTCTTGGTTATGTTTTGGGCTTGTTTTCTTCCTCTTTTCTATATATATTTTCCCTAACCGCACTATTTTCTTTCCCTATCTCTCCCTATCTCTCTCTTGCACTCTACTCACTAGGGTCCTTTATGTCCTGATCCTTGGTGTCCTTCTTGTCCTTGGTGTCCTTCTCAGCTTCGATGTGTCGTCTGGAACTTGTGTCGAGTAAAAGAGAGCGAAACTGGCAGCCGCAGGGCTTATATAGCCAGCCGGGCTCTCGCTTCTCAACACTTACACGCCACGTTGCCAACACTGGGGAACGTGCGTAGATCGCCTAATCCGAACGTGTGTAGATCGCCTAATCCGCTGAGTAGAGCGCCTGATCAGCTGTGATCCTAAATAACACACTAAATAACGCCTGTTTAAACTACTGGCTAACGGCCGAAGTTTTAAACTTAACGGCTCTCTTGGCTTCTTGCCTGCCTCCGTGGCCTATCCTAACTTAGTACTAGTTTCTTATTATCTACCAATATATACATCTTAAATCTACTCACTGGATGTGGGGAAGCTTTTAAGGTGCCTCACAACCCCTACCACAATATCCAACCTATTTGCAAAACGTATACTACGTATACTTCTATCACCTACGATTCTGCTACTTCTTATCCTTATAGTTTAGCTCATGCTAACAATGTCTGCATACCTTTCTCTGTAGAGAGTGTTATTCTGCATGGTTTAAAAACCATTGACATGGTCCTGACAATATCCCGAGTGTGTCCTTAAGCACTGTGCCCAAGTTTTATGGCTCCTTTTGACCTATCTTTTTAATCTATCGCTGAAACATTGTTCTCTCCCAAGTATTTAGAATATGTTTTTTATCATTCCCCTCCATAAAAAAGGAACTAGATCAAATGACGCAAATTATCGTGCCATCGTCAAGCTTTCGGCTATTCCTAAGCTACTGGAGCACTTGATAACGCAGTTGCAACTCCTATGTCGAGTTTGTGGTATTGTGATCTTCGTCCACAAGCTCATTCTGGACTCTCAACTTTTACTAGGTTATGTTGATATTGCTTTCCCTTCAAGATTTACTCATTCTTTCCGTCTTGGAGGCTGAAGAAACCACAGATTGGCGGCAAAATATTGGATCTGGTGGCGTCATTGGTGCCTGCTGCAAAAACGCATTGGCCAGTACTGGAACACGAAGTTTTGGAAGCAGACGAAGGCGACCGGGTGTTTCCAATTGAGTTTGAGACTCGGTGCAGCAGCGAATCAGGCTGGAGGAACACAAAACGTGAAGGAGCAAAACAATTGGATCTGGTGCATTGGTGCGTGCAGGCAAAAACGTGTTGGCCAGGACTGGAACACGGAGTTTTGGAAGCAGATGAAGACGACCATTCCAACTGGAAGCGTAGCACACCGGAGCCGGAAGCTGTGCGCGGGCAAAATCTTGTTGGCCAGGGTTGGTTTTGAGAGCAGACGAAAACAACAAGTGACGCCACAGAGAGCGATGACACGAGAAGAAGCGAGACGGCGAGAAAGGCAATCCGAAGTGCGACCAGGATTTGAGGTTCCAGTTTGTATGTAGACGGAAACAAGAAGCATTTCAAGAGCAGGGCTGTATTCACATTTTGATTGAAGGAATCGGAGTTCAGAAAATGTTGTCATTGTCTTAACTGTAATTTCCAACAGGTTACAATTGTAAAATGGAGAAAGACGAGATCTTGGCGTTGCGAGTGGAAGAATTGCGACGGAAGCTGTCAGAGCTGCAATTAAAAGCATATTTACAACAGCTGCAGACTTTAGGTCAACGCCATCAACTCCTACCACCCAGAATAACAGTGCAGATATGCATTAATGCTCAGAATCACAAGGACAGTCAAGATAGTGGTTCACTTTAAAAGATGTCGAGGGTAGTGTTTCCCAGTTTTCATAATCAGGTGCCCCAAATATAAATCTTTGGATAGAGGAATTGGAACACTGTGCAGCTACTGTAGAGTGGAACAAGTTGCAGCAGTTTGTTTATGCAAAGCAGTTACTTTGCAGTGCTGCAAAAATGATTGTGCGCAGCCAAAGGGACATTAGGGATTGGGAAAGTTTGAAGTCGGTTCACAGCAGATTAAGTAAGCGCCATCAACAGAAGGGTAAATCCTAGCAGGAATTTTTGTATGCTTTAATGGAGATGGCTAAACCAGTTCGTTTGGAGGATGAAAGCCTCATTGAGTATTTCGTTAAAGGTATTCCAGATGCAAGACCAGGCAGTAAGGCTGCGAATAAAGTAGTCATGGAAAAGACAGCAGATTCGGTTCGAAAATGTTTCTGGTGGGAATATCCTTCTCACCGAGATTGTCCTGTGAGAGAGAAATGTTTCAAATGTAATCAACCAGGACATCGAGCAGCGCAATGTCGGGCTGGGGCTCAAGCCAATACAGAGGAAGTCACAAATGTTGTTCAGGCAGAGAAAGTCGTTACAAAGCAAGCTTATGCAGCATTTGCTTATGGTCTTGAGTTGAAGTCGGTGTTTTGCTCGAATGTTGAATTCAAAGGACTTGTTGATAAAGCAGCAGAGCTTTGCTTGATGCGTAGGCGTGTATTTTTGAAATTAAGCGTAGGAGTTGGTAGTCTCATGGGTCGGCAAAGAGCTTTGACAGGAATTGGAGAAAGTCAAGTGCTGACTTTTGGCAGTTTTAAAGCAGCAGTCCAGATTGCCGGAATTGCAATGTCGATCGAATTTCACGTAATTTCAGACGAGGATATGAAGTTCGATGCGATTTTGGGCACAACAATTTTGGAAAATGTTCACATGATATTCACAAAAAAAGGAACTGTATTTTTGAAAAGGATTCAGTGTGTTCAAGCAGGTATTGCAATAGGAACTGATGAGCAGATAGGGAAAAGTTCATGCATGCAGCGAGATGAGATGAGATGAGATGAGCAGCGATGAGCGAGTTTGAGAACCTGTGTTAGTTTGAGAGCCATGTTAAGCACAGAAGATTGCAAGACAGGTATGGAGCTTGAACTTGATAATTTAAGCAAGGATGTCGCTTCAGAAGTCGAGTTGGGTTGGGAGCTATAAGCCGAAAATAAATCTTACCTTGCCAGTGGAGATGAACATTTTCTTGACAGATGAGTTACCTGTATATCAACATCCAAGACGTTTAGCTTATTGTGATCAAAAAATAGTCGATGAACAGGTGCAGGAGTGGATTCAGGAAAGAATAATCCAGCCAAGTAGATCAGAGTTTGCTTCGCTTGTCGTTTTGGTAGATAAAAAGAGCGGGAAAAAGCACTTGTGGTGCGATTATCGCAAACTGACTGAAAATATTGTCAGGGATAACTTTCCAACAGCACACATGGATTGCGTCATTTAAAAACGGCAGGGTGGAGTAGTTTTTACCACACTGGACTTGACCAATGGATTCTTCCATGTCCCTGTGTCAGTAGAATCCCAGAAGTACACTTCGTTCGTCACAATTAGTGGGCAGTACGAGTTTATGTTTGTACATTTTGGTATCACGAACTCTCCAGCGGTGTTTACCAGATATATTATGGCGTTCCTGCGCGATGTGGTAAGAAATGAGGATGCATTTGTATACATGTATGATGTGATCATCGCTAGCAAGGGTGTCGAAGATGGCGTGCAGAAGCTAAAACTAGTTTTGAAGGTGTCAGAAGAAAATGATTTGCGCTTAAACTGGATTTGAAAGAAAAAAGTGAATTTCCTAGGATATGTAGTGGAAGAAGGGACAATCAAACCAGGCGATGAGAAAACTATAGCGGTTGCTGAGTTTCCATTTCCTCGCAATAAGAAAGGGATCCAACGATTCTTAGAATTAACGTGGAGAGCTACGCTGTAATTGCGAAGCTGTTCGATTTACTACGCAAAAAAACAATGTTTAAGTTTAAGGAAAAGTAGGTAGAAGCATTTGGAAATTTAAAAGCAGCTTTAATCAGTCGGCCAGTTCTGAAGCTGTATGATCCTTCACTCGAAACAAAGATTCAAAATAGTCGCAGACTGTAACGCTTTCGCTATAACTAAAAAAAAAAGAAGATTCCGCTTAAAGTGTCGGGTTAGACAATGTATTTGCAGTATTTCGACTATTGAATTCGAAAATAGGTTAGGTTCCAAGATGAGATATGTAGATGATTTAAGTCGTGTTTCGTTGTAGCAGATAGTTTGGTTCTTCGATTAATGGAGGCACAGCAAACAGATAATTAGACAAAGGTAGTGACAAGTGTGGTTGAGACGAAAGGGTTCGAGGATTTCTATATCTAGAATTTAGAATTTGTTTATTCATTTATCCTAACAAATATCTGTTAGCATAGTACTTTTAAATTCTAAAAAAAATGTTTTTAAACAGTTAACATAAACAATATAAAAATTTAGATGATTCTAGAAACAAGTAAATATTATTTGTAATAACCTCGAGGGATTGATCACACAAGAAGTGGTTCACAACATTATAATTATTACATAAACGATTTGAGTAAGCAGATCTTGACATCATCGGCATACATTAGAACAGATGAGTAGGATAACACTTTTGGAATATCATTAATAAATAAGATAAAGAGCAGTGGGCCAAGGTGACTGTCTTGTGGGACACCGGAAGTGACATTTATAATGTCACCAGACATTTACTTGTTTCTAGAATCGTCTAAATAATAACATTAGACAGTACATTATTGAACAAAACACGTTGAGTACCGTTTGACAAATAATAAGCGATCCATTTTAGAATAGAAGAAGGAGTGAGTGATTTACCGAATCAAATGCTTTATTGAAGTCTGTGAAGATTAAAAAGCCATGTTGAGATGGTGACACCAGGCTTCTACATAGGTGTTGCAATTGCTGGGTTATCAAATGCTCCAGAAGCTTAGGGATACCCGAGAGCTTGGCGATTGCACGATAATTTGCAATACACCTATCCCTCGCTTTGCGTCGTTTCGGTTTGCGTTTTTTCGAAGTTGCGTTGCTTCTTAATTAGAACTAATTTTCATTGTGCGTCGTTAGATTTTCGATGTTGCGTTGTTTTGGGATGAAGACGTTAATATTTTTTTAAAGGGTGGCAACACCTTAATTGCGCTACTCAATTAAAACGCGGGAATTCCCCTTTTTTGTTTCGGCTCACTTATTCAATTTGCTTGCTTGATGTAGTGCAGTGATGTCCACACAAATACAATGACATGTGACTTGCATTTGTGTGCGTAAGAGAAAAACGAAGTTGGCTTCGTGCGAGACGTTTTAATGCTTTGCACTGCGCAAAAGAAACGGAAACTTCAAACTTAATAAAATTAATTGCTTCTTGCTAAATATATTAGAGCTGAAATAATTAGTTATTAAATAACTAATTATATAAATAAGTAAACAAATTCAAGTATAAGACTTAAGAAATTACTAAATAACAAATAATTAAATAACAGAAATAATATAATAAAGGAACAAATTAAACATTTCGCATCCCCATAAATATTTTCAATAAAGAAAAATGCATATTCCCACTCTTCCAAAAACATTTTTGTCAGTGTATATTTAATGAGTTGCGCAGCGAGACCTCGCTCCGTTGACGGCTGAACAGCAACTGATTTGATTTTCGTTTGCGCTTCGTTGTCGAATTCCACGAAGCGAACGAACCACGTGCACGAAGACGCTTGCCGAAGCCACACGACCGTTTACACTGTCTGTGTAGCGGCAGAGAACCGGCAGAGTTTTTACCAACCACAAGAGGCGGGCGCTTGGACATCACTGATGTAGTGTCATTGTAAGCGTCACTTGGGAGAAACGCGCTCGAAATAAAGCTACTTGTGAAATAAAATCAAATCAACCTGAGTCTACAAAATAAGGTAAATATTTTTCCATTTTATTTATTGATAAAGCTGTATTATTTTTTACATAAACTTATTTGTTTTTAGCCAAATGAGTGAAAAGAACACTGCTGGTAGAATTACCAAAAATAAAAATAAAACTATCAGCTTGGAGACAAAATTAGATATTTTGAGGCGATTTAATAAAGGCGAAAAAGCTGTGGAGATAGCAAAGGCTGTTGGCCTGGCTCCAACAACTGTCAGAACTATTAGAGATCGAGATGGGGATAAAATAAAAGAGGCTGCGAAATCTGCAACATTATTAGATGCTAAAACGATGATTCGAACAAGGAGTGCTTTGATGATCAAAATGGAGTCCTTGCTTTCTATTTGGATTGAAAATCAAGTCGCACAGAGAATACCATTGAGTACAAGAGTAATTCAGACGAAAGCCAAAAGCATATTTGATGACATAAAAAGTCAAGCAGTATCCAGCGATAATGCTAGTGATAGTAATACAACCAAGAATGAAACATTTGAAGCTAGTCAGGGCTGGTTTGAGAGATTCAAGGTTCGAGCAAATCTGCACAGCATTGCTTTTAAAGGTGAAGCAGCTAGCGCTGATATAGCTGCTGCAGAACTCTACCCAAAAGAGTTAAAAGTATTAATTCATGAAGGTGGCTATGATCCGAAACAAGTCTTTAATGTTGACGAGACTGGATTATTTTGGAAACGTCTACCTCACAGAACTTTTATATCTAAAACAGAAAAATCGGCGCCAGGATTTAAAGTTAGCAAGGATAGACTGACTCTTCTTCTTGGTGGTAATGCAAAAGGTGATTTTAAATTTAAACCATTTCTTATTTATCCATCAGAAAACCCAAGAGCAATGAAAGGTTGCTCAAAGAATCTTCTTCCTGTCCATTGGCGTGCAAACAAGAAAGCATGGATGACAGCATCTTTATTTCAAAACTGGGTTTCAATGTGTGCTATTCCAGAAATTAAAGCTTATTGCAACAAGGAAAACTTAAGCTTCAAGGCTTTGGTTTTAGTAGACAATGCACCTGGCCACCCAGTTTACATTGATGAGTTGTCAGAAAACGTGAAATTTGTATTTTTGCCGCCTAATACGACATCAGTTATTCAGCCCATGGATCAGGGAGTAATATCGACTTTTAAAAGTTATTACCTTCGACGAACCTTTCAACTTCTTATTAGTGAGACTGATGGACAAGATAAACCTACCATGCTAGAGTTTTGGAAAAAGTTTAACATTATGAAAGCCATACAAATTATATCCGATTCGTGGGAGGAGATTAAACCATCTTGCATGAATGGTGTTTGGCGCAAAATATGGCCTGAATGTGTTCAGCGAAAATGCACTGTAGAAGTTGATGATACACCAGCTGTTCGTCATGAAATTTCTAATTTAGCTAGAGAGTCGAATTTTGAAGGTATGGAAGAGACTGACATAAATGAATTGCTAAACTCGCACAACCAAGAATTCTCCAATGAAGAACTTTTGCAACTGGAATTGCAAATTGCTAATGAAGAAGATGACTCTGACAGTTGAATAGAAATCTCAAAAGAACAAAATTTAACCTCCCAACTAATTTACAAAGCGATGTGTTTGATTGACGAAGGTAAGGATATTTTATTAAAAAACGATCCCGACGGCGAAAGGAGTCTTAAAGTGTCCCAGGCGGTAGCTACGAATATAAATTGCTACAAGGAAATGTATTTCACGCTTTAAAAAAAAATGTTCAGCAAACATTGGACAAATTTTTTTTTAAGAAAGCCGGCCTACGACAACAGACATTAAAGACTCGTCAGAAAGTGTTAGTTAGTTTCTTTTTGTTTTTCTATATATAATATGTAATAAAATGAAATGTTATTTTGGTTTTATTTTAATGATCACTTTGCTCAATTTTCTTTTTAAAAAGTAGCATTTTTGTAACCCTGGAACCAATCTTCGAACTTTACATGGTTTGCTATAGAAAATCCTAATTCACTTTGCGTAGTTTCACTTTGCGTCATATTTTTTTGGAACGTATCCCCGAAGCAAAGCGAGGGATAGGTGTATGTAAATAAAAGAAGCGATATGGCTGTTTTTGGTGTTGCTGGTGATAATAGACATAATGAAATTATCAAGTATAAAATGGGGCGCTATATTAGCAGTAATGAAGCAGTCTGGAGGATTATGTCGTTTCCAATACACAAAAGGCATCCTTTGGTTGTTCACTTGACTGTGCATCTTGAGAATGGCCAACGTGTTTATTTTAATGAAGCAAATGTATTGGAAAGAGCAGCACAACCACCAGCAACTACGTTGACCGCATTTTTTCAAATTATGCGAAACTGATACATTTGCGACAAATTTGTTACATTCTGAAGTGCCTGCTTATTACACATGGAATGTGTCTTCGAAAAAAGTTCAAAGACGTAAACAAGGAACACCAGTCCATGGGCATTCAGGCATTTTTTAAACCGATGCATTTGAAAGAATATATACTGTACATCCTAACAATGCTAAGTGTTTATACCCGTTACCCATGGGGTACAAGGGTATTATGTGTTAGTGCCAACCGAGAATGTATGTAACAGGCAGAAGGAGGCATCTCCGACCCCATAAAGTATATATATTCTTGATCAGCACCACCAGCAGAGTCGATTTAGCCATGTCCGTCTGTCCGTCTGTCCGTCCGTGTGAAACAACAGATCTCAGAGACTATAAGAGCTAGAGTTACCAAATTTGGTGACAACATTGAAATCTGTTGCACGCAGATCAAGTTTGATTTAAAATTTGACCACGCCCACTTTCGCCCTCAAAAATCATAAAAAACGTAAAATAAGCTATACTCGTTATTTTCGGGTTAAAGTTAATTGATAAAAAAAATGAGCGTTAAATAACAGACGTTTTTTGAAAATTTCAGTAAAATCGGATGATAAACAAGCGAGATATTAGCAATAAGGTTAGAATTTTAACACATTCCCCTAAGGCACTGCTGCGCATTCGAGCCTTGGCCGCGCGATATAATGGCGCCAACTGCAGAAGAAATGACAAAAGAATAGAGCAAAAAATTACAAAAAATAACATAACGTCCTTATAAAATGTATCATTCATATTTAAGTATGACATTAAATTATTTAGGTCGGGAGCTAATTCGAGAGGAGATTTATTTTAAGAAGTATCGAAGTAGAGTATGATAATGTATGTACAATTTTAAATAGCCTTTTAGTGTAAGGCACAGTCGTTTAGGTACCGGGTATCTCACAGTCGAGCACTCTCGACTGTAGCTTTCTAACTTGTTTTATTTGCGATTGTTATTAGTTAACGTCACTGGCCCAAAATCATTTCAAGAATTAAGAACAGTCAACGGTTATTTGTGTCAAACATATCTTGAAGCATGTCAACTCTTGCATTTATTGGAGGATATTTATATGCATATATTTCAGCTCATCCACAACAAATACGAATGCTATTTACCATTATAATATCAACATGTATGCCATCAAATCCACTTGAATTATGGAACAAATAAAAATGTTATATGGCAGAAGATATTCTAATTCATATGCGTAATTATAAAAGAGATCCCAATTGGTTGATTACCTTAGAAATGTAGATACAAGCTTTGATAATAATTGAAGATATGTGTCTAACGATTGCAAATAAAGAATTAGGACAGTTGGGTATGACCGCACCAAATCGTGAGATCAATGATTTGTTTGATCGTGAATTGCAACGTGAACAGGAATTTAATTCTAATGACTTGCGTTTATTTGTACAATCGAATATAACCAAATTGAATATTCAGCAAAAACATGTATATGATACAGTCATACAAGCCGTTTCCAATAATGCAGGTGGTTTATATTTTTTGGATGCACCTGGTGGAACAGGCAAAACGTTCGTTATATCATTGATTTTAGCGACTATTCGATCGGAACAGAAAATTGCATTGGCACTTGCATCTTCGAGTATTGGTGCTACATTATTAGAAGGTGGTCGAACCGCACACTCGGCATTAAAATTGCTATTGAATTTACAGGTGATTGAAACTCCGACTTGCAATATTTTGAGAATTTCCGCTATGGCCAAAGTTTTGCGATTAACGTAAATTATTTTATGGGATGAGTGTACTATGGCGAATAAAAAAAAGTAAATTTCTGTTAGATCGGCCCCATCCAAAAAATTAAAAAAAAAACATAGATATGGGGGTGCTTCAACGTACATTTGGGTATAAAAATTATGTTGGGGACGGTCTAAGTTTAGTCACAATCAATCTTTAAAGTTTTGTCTAATTCCCGATCGGTACAGTGGTCTGTGAAGCTTAAAATTTTTGTCAAATTGTGCTTAGCGTGAATACTATATATGTGGATACTTTGCACACTTTGAATACATTTATGCAGGGAATATAAATAAAACAAAAATTAGACAAGAAAATTAAAAAAAAAAAAAACGAGGGCGCCCGCGTTTTTTTTTTTTTTAATTATTTTTTGTCTGTGGCGATGCTTTACGTTCTCTCTGAACTAATGATCACAGCAATACACTTCTCTTACCTCATCAAACTGTATGTCCTTTACTATAAAATTCTCCTTATAATTTGTATACTCAAATGTACGTCTTAATATTGAAAAGTCGTTAATTACTACGTATTTTATGTTGCCAAATTTTTGTTTTATTTTAAATGTATTCAAAGTGTGAAAAGTGTCGCATTATATATAGTATTTACGCTAAGCACAATTTGACAAAAGTTTTAAGCTTCACAGACCACTGTACCGCGACGATCACACAGACAGGTGCTTAAATTTTGTGTATTCATAATTTGTCAGTGTGCGTGTTTGCTACGGATTTTGTATGGCTAAACTTTAAAGATTTATTGTGACGAAATGTCACAATGTACGTTGAAGCACCCCATATCTATGCCTTTTTTTTTTTAATTTTTTGGAAGGTGCCGAACTAACAGAAATTTACCTAAAAAACAAGTAAGAAACCTACAGTAGAGAGTGCTCGACTGTGAGGTACCCAGTACCCAGACGTTTGTTGGTTTAGATACTCCTTAATTAAAAAATAAATCGGCGCTCGAAATAGCTCCCGACTTAATAATAAATTTGCGCCATTTTTTTGGTCAACAGTCGATCTTTTTTCTCTTTCACACACACTTGTTTTGTGCGTCTCTGTTACAATAAACAAACTGCCCTTTTGATGGAAAAAGTCTGGAGGCTATTAGAAGTATCAATCGCTGTCTATTGCGCAATGAGGAGCATAGCCGAGGCATCTAAGCGATGGGCCATCGTTTTATTATGCAAGAAGTTCTGAGTTCTAATCCCGCTCATGACAAAGAATTTTTTTACATTTTTATTTTAGATTCTTATTTATTTTTCTGCTCTTTATTCAATTAATACATTTTATACCAGTCCGGCAAAGTTGGTTTATGAAAGTGAATTTTGTTATTTTTGTCGTTTCTTGGTCACGCTCGTTCTTTTCTGTAGTTTTGCGCAAATTTTTTGGTCAAGAGTCGATCTTTTTTCTCTTTCACACACACTTGTTTTGTGCGTCTCTGTTACAATAAACAAACCGCCTTCTGATTGAAAGAGTCTGGAGGCTATTAGAAGTATCAATCGCTGTCTATTGCGCAATGAGGAGCATAGCCGAGGCGTCTAAGCGATGGGCCATCGTTTTATTATGCAAGAAGTTATGAGTTCTAATCCCGCTCATGCCAAAGAATTTTTTTACATTTTTATTTAAGATTCTTATTCATTTTTTCTGCTCTTTATTCAATTAATACATTTTATACCAGTTCGGCAAAGTTGAGTTATGAAAGTGTTTTTTTTTTATTTTTTTGTCATTTCTTGGTCACGCTCGTTCCTTTCTGTAGTTTGGCGCAATTTTTTTGGTCAATAGTCGATCTCTTTTCTCTTTCACACACACTTTTCTATGACAATAAAAAGCATATTTTAATTAAGAAAATGTAGAAGCTATTAGATGTGACAATCTCTGGCAATTTTATTTCAGTTCTGCCAAAATTAGGTTAACAGTTGTCGAAGCATACTTAGTATGAAAATGGCGCTTCATATGTAACATATGTAATGGCCCAGTTGTCTAAGCAGCCGGTGCATCTACATTTTGCAAAATTGGCACGAGCTCAATCCCACACAAAACCAAAATATTTTCTGTTTTGTATTGTTGTTCTAAAAATTTTTTCTAGTTGTTCTCCGTGTATAATAACAAAGGAAAAAGGAAGAAATGCAAAAAAAAAACAGAGAAAAAAACAATAAAAAGTTTTGGCGACGTCGGGGCTCGAACCAACGACCTAGACGGCTACAGGCTACTCAGCAGCGCCTTAGGGGGGGTTTTAAAATTCGAACCTTATTTTTCCCATGTTAATCATCCGATTTTACTGAAATTTTCAGGAAACGTCCGCTCTATTGTATTCATTTTTTCTATTTATTAACTTTTACCCGAAAAAATCGAGTATAGCTTATTTAACGTTTTTTATGATTTTTGAGGGCGGAAGTGGGCGTGGCCAAATTTTAAAACAAACTTGATCTGCGTGCAACAGATTCCAATGTTGTCACCAAATTTGGTAACTCTAGCTCTTATAGTCTCTGAGATCTGTTGTTTCACACGGACGGACAGACGGACAGACGGACATGGCTAAATCGACTCGGCTGGTAATACTGATCAAGAATATATATACTTTATGGGGTCGGAGATGCCTCCTTCTGCCTGTTACATACATTCTCGGTTGGCACAAACTTATAATACCCTTGTACCCTATGGGTACCGGGTATAATTACTAGAAGCATTTAATCGAACAATGCAAGATTTACGTGGTAATCAACAGCTTTTCGGTGGTGCTTTGACATTACTGTCATGGGATTTTCGTCAAACATTGCCGGCCATTCCTAGATCAGCTCCTGCTGATGAAATAAATGCCTGTATAAAGTCATCAGTTCTTTGGAGATATGTAAAAAAATTGACACTGAACATTAATATGCGTATTCACCTACAAAATGATTCAGCTGCCCATGAGTTTTCAAAACAATTGTTAGAAATTGGTGATGGATTGATCGCTGTACCGAACAATTTTTATACAATTGCACAATCAATAGATGAATTGATTGAATATGTTTTTCCCAATTTTCTTAAAAATTACAGAAATCATGATTGGTTGAGAGAACGCGCTATTTTTGTCCCAAAGAACATTCATATCAATGCCATTAATTTTCAAATTCAAGCGAAACTGAATTCAATTAACAGTGTTATGAATCATGATGATGCAACAAAATTTCCAGTTAAATGTTTAAATTCATTGGAACCGGGTGGTATGCAACCGCATTGCTTGAATCTGAAAGTTGGTTCTTTGATTATATTATTTCGAAATATAAATCCACCAAAACAGTGTAATGACACCAGATTTTTGCCAAATTTGATTGAAGCTACTATCCTATCAGATAAATCAAAAGGAGCAGTTTGTTTCATACCACGTACAGTTAGTCACAAAAGTATTCGTTGCAAAGAGGGTTAAGAGAAAAATGCCAATTTTAAATAAGTAACCGTTTTAAAATGTTAAAAAAAAGTTTGGGTTTTCAAAGATACATATTTTGTGAAGTATATGGCGGAAAAATACAAACAGAAATCGCTTTCCATGAAAAGTTATGGACAATAATATAAAACTAAACCGTTTTGTATGCTCACAAAAGAATTCGTTGCACATACACATTTTATATTTTTTCGTATTTTTTGGGTCTGGGCACTATTTTTTTTTTTTTTGAATTTGGTTTGTTTGTCTATTTAAAGACTGAATTCGGGGAAAAACACAAACTTTTGGCGTCATTCTTGGTGTAAATCTCTAACAAAATGCCAAAGAGTCCAAATTAAAACTTTTCGCAAAAGAAAATTATTTTACATCTACACAATAAAGTTGGATCGCTTGAATATATTTGTGGGATGTTCGATAGAAGTCCTTTTTTTGTTAGAGATTTACACCAAGAATGACGCCAAAAGTTTGTGTTTTTCCCCGAATTCAGTCTTTAAATAGAAAAACAAACCAAATTCCAAAAAAAAAAAAAAATATTGCCCAGCCCCAAAAAATACGAAAAAATATAAAATGTGTATGTGCAACGAATACTTTTGTGAGCATACAAAACGGTTTAGTTTTATATTATTGTCCATAACTTTGCATGGAAAGCGATTTCTGTTTGGATTTTTCCGCCATATACTTCACAAAATATGTATCTTTGGAAACCCAAACTTTTTCTTAACATTTTAAAACGGTTACTTATTTAAAATTTGCATTTTTCTCT
This sequence comes from Drosophila rufa, assembly GCA_018153105.1. Taxonomy (NCBI): domain Eukaryota; kingdom Metazoa; phylum Arthropoda; class Insecta; order Diptera; family Drosophilidae; genus Drosophila; species Drosophila rufa. The sequence goes on along the minus strand of JAECXS010000003.1, from coordinate 68,851 downwards.
TGACCCTCTCTGCAACGAATACTTTTGTGACTAACTGTATGTATGATTCCAACTAATATGCCATTTGAGTTCTAACGATTGAAATATCCTGTGAGGTTATCATTTGCAATGTCTATCAACAAGGCCCAAGGGCAAACACTTAAAGTTTGCGGTGTGAATTTGGAAGAATCGTGTTTTTCACATGCCCAACTTTATGTTGCGTGTTCCAGAGCCGGTACCCCCAGCCGTTTATTTATTTATACTCAAAATGGAAAAACATAAAATATGTTTATCCAAATGTTTTGGATTAAATTTTTAAAATAGCTAGCAATTAATAAACTTTTTGTTGTTTAAATAAGTGAATTTGTATTTTAGTATATACGTAGCACGTACGGGGCCGCTAGTTTTTTAGACTAGACTATCTATCTGTAGACTATCAACAGATGAGGTAATTTTGTACAAATCATTATAATTTGCACATAATACTCTAAAGGGTTCATGCATTTCATATGATGTTCTGCAGTGGTGCGAAACTAAAGGCAGGTAGGATCTAGTGGTTCTATATGGTACGAAGAAATTCAACTGACCCAATAGATCGCTGCTTTCCACGTCACCACGGATCAGGTTATATATAAAGACAATGCTTAGCATCGTTCTACGGTTTGCTAAGGAGGGTAGGTTAATTAGGAGAAGTCCATTGGAATAAGAGGGCAACCTAAGGTTTGCATCCCAGTTTAATCCACGAAGAGCGAAAAGTAAAAAGTTCTTTTGAACTGAATTAATGCGTTTGCTGTGGACGTCCCACTGAGAACTCCAAACGCAAGATCCATATTCTAAAATAGGACTAACTAACGTATAAATAAATAAATAACTAATGTATAAATTCTTCGTGACGTAGGGGTCATCGAATTCTTTCGACCACCGTTTAATAAATCCAAGCACACCCCGGGCTTTATGCACAATGCACGAGATATGATCAATTAACTATAGTTTAGGATCCAGGCGGATGCCCAAATCGTCAATTAGAGTGATCCTTTCCAGAGAGCGGCAGTTCACCTTATAGGTCGCAAGCTTGGGAGAGACACCTGAGAATGTCATCAGCGTGCATTTGGAGCCATTTAGGTTTAATAAGTTTGCAGTGCACCATTTTTAAAAGTTATTAAGCCTTTTATAGCTTCTATGGTAGTTATATAATATAGTTGGTCGATCTTAACAAAATTAAAACCGTAAAAAACCGCTGTATCTCGAAATTGATAGAAATACGTTTAAAAACAGAGAAGTTAATTTTTTTTTTACATTTCTTTTGCCATCATTCTTATGGCAGCTATAGGATATAGTGGTCCGATCTCGGCTTAATGGAAAAAGACTATGCTGACTATGCTCAGCCCAAAACAAAAATTTTTTTTGTTTATTATAAAATTGTGGTTTTAAATAGCTTGGTCAAATCCTAATTAAATAGTATCAAAAGATTTGCTAAATTCAACAACACGAAATCCGACTTTTCGGAAAACGAGCCACTGCGCGCCGCTCGTAGTCTTTTCTATTAAGCTTGTTTGTATGAAGCAGAAATTATTCTCGGAGCACTGCAGTGCTCCGAATTGATCTTTAGATTGATGATCTCTTAACAGGCGACCTACAAACCGCACGACTTAAAAATAAAGCCGGGTTGAAGATGGAAAAAAAGCAAGTTAGGATCATGTCGGAGCAGAATCAAATCTATGTAGTTATATATTAGCTTTATTGTATAACGTACCAAAGTTCGAAAGCCAAATTTTATGGCAACTCCTTTTGTAAAATAAACTAACGTTTAGCTTAGTTGCTTAAGGAGCTCTCTCTCTCGATCTTTCGACCTCTCGACGACAACCACGCACAGAGGAAAAATGATACGAAATTACTTAACACTGTTTGTCTGTCTGTGTCTGCGGCTCTGTCGATTTTTTTGTTGTAGAGTACTGGAACCACTTTTATTGAAGTGAAACTTCTTTAGGCGCGTTATGGATTTTCGGGGACGGAGTAAAACCGATTCATGACCGACACGAAAATGCGCGTAGGTCCTGTCCCTCTCTCACCGCTGGCGAACGATCTTCCTCTCCTCTTCTATCCTCTCTCGCTCTCAGCGCGCTAGCATAAAGTTGAGAGTGTAAAAATCTAAAAATAGAATGCGCATGTGAGCACGTGTGTGTATGCGTACTTGAGCGAGAAGATGCTTTTTAAGCCGAAATCATTTCTGTGACAAAACAAATTCATTTACAGAAGTAGAAAAAAGGGTGAGAGGTGTGTGTGTCAAAAGAACTTCTGATTGAACAGGTTGCATACAGATATTAACAGGTTAAGTATGCATTAACTATTTTTGATTGGCACCATAATTCTTATCCATCTTTTTCGACCTGGAAATGAAAATATGTAATGAGTCTTCTTCTTCTCGATCGGTTTGTTATTATTAGTTGTGCGTGTGTGTGTGTGAGAGCGTCGGCCTAACTGTTAAAGTATCATATTAGCGTTGTTTTTGGTTAGCTGATTCGACATGTTTCGAGCGTGTGTGAGTGATTCAATTTGTTTCGAGTTTGTTTCGATTTGAGTTTTGGCCGTTAAGTCGTTAGAAAATGGTAGTTGGTAAATTAAATAATTAATTTAATTAATAATTAACTAGTGCTGACAGAATTGTAGGGGAAATTAGCTTATTCTATGGAAAAGTTAAAAAAACTTACAAAATTAAAAATATATGGGAAATTATATTAATTAATTATAGGGAATTATTTAATATATTTCCCAGGTGTAGATTTTAGGCTACAAAGAATCATTTTAAATAAAGAATACATTATTGTATATAACAAATTAATATAAAATTATGATTTTATTGTAATATGTTTATTATATACAATATATATTGTAAATTATTAAAATAGCATAAACAATGATGATTTTGCTTGTTGAATAAAGAATAAGTAATTGTTAGCTTTCTTAAACTTTCCCGCTAGAAAAAGATAATTCCCTCCAAAATGCTGTCAGCGCTGAATCTTAAGTCCTCCTTTGTTGCATTCTGCCCATGCCCATGAGTAAAAGGTACATACATTCATACATATCTATTGCGGAATCGCGTCTTATTTGACTGCAAAATATAAATTAACTAAAACTTAATCCGTTCACCCAATAAATATGATTTTTTTTTAGTAAATTACGATTTTTGTTTTTTTTTTTTCGATTTTTTTAAAGCGTAGCTTTTTTTTTTAATCTGAAGATGTGTAAGATAAGATTAGGTTAGATTGCAAATTTCTTTATTTTCTGTCTCTTTTCCTTTTATGTTTGGCCTTGGAGCGCACTCGACCCAATGGTATTAGAACTAGAACCAAACGATATTGTATGTAACACAAATGGTCCACTGATTTACATTTGTGAACTTATGGTATAAGAATTTGAACGAAACGGGAATTCTTATTACACAAATGGTAAACTGTTCTGAATGCAACACCAAAAGGTATCGATGTGAGAACATGGCCTCAAATACTAGAAGTTTCACTTCTGTCGTGCGTAGGCTTGGCACACCCCTTTTTATACCCGGTACCCATAGGGTACAAGGGTATTATAAGTTTGTGCCAACCGAAAATGTATGTAACAGGCAGAAGGAGGCATCTCCGACCCCATAAAGTATATATATTCTTGATCAGTATCACCAGCCGAGTCGATTTAGCCATGTCCGTCTGTCCGTCTGTCCGTCCGTGTGAAACAACAGATCTCAGAGACTATAAGAGCTAGAGTTACCAAATTTGGTGACAACATTGGAATCTGTTGCACGCAGATCAAGTTTGTTTTAAAATTTGGCCACGCCTTCTTCCGCCCTCAAAAATCATAAAAAACGTTAACTAAGCTATACTCGTTTTTTTCGGGTAAAAGTTAATCAAATAAAAACACCTCTTAACGAGGTTAGATTAAAGTGACGATGGCACACTCAACACAAAAAATTTCTGATATCAAATTTTGTGACGATTAATAGTTATTTAAACAAAAATATTTAAAAAGTTTTTAATTAGTTTCAAAATCGGCACGCTGCCTATTTTGCCTTTTTAAATTTTTCAGCTAAGTGCCGATTTTGAAACTAATTAAAAACTTTTTAAATATTTTTGTTTAAATAACTATTAATCGTTAAATTAACAAACAAAATTCATATAAGAAGTTAGCTATATGGGAGCATTGCTACTAATTTTTATGAGAAAGCAAATTTTCGGAGATATGTGTTGTACCCCGAAATATCTCAAGGGATATACGGCCGGAAGTTACTATAAAAATCGTGAAAGCTATTTAAAAAAAAAATTTAATCTAAAAAAAATATTTTTTATTCTAAATTCTTAATTATAATATTTAGAAAATTTTTGTCAGGGCAAAGTAATTATCATATCAAAATACTTTTCCAACGACATATAGCACGTTTCTGTAACTTTAGTCGTTCAGAAGTTATGGGCGCGAGAAATTTCCTGTTTTCCCGCCAAAGTAGTGGAAAAAGCAAAAATAAGATTAAATTAAAAAAAAAAATTCCAAACGATTTCTTTTAAATTTAAATGATATTAAATTTTTTTGATGGCTTTAAATTTTATTGCATTGTGCACGTCTCTAAATGACTCTACATGAGTTTTTACATAAATGTATGTATAGTGCATGTAAAAGGTTAGGTATATGGGATCTTTGCTACTAATTTTAATGAGTAATATCTCGAGACAGCGAATTTTCCCAGATATGTGTTATATACCAAAAGTTGAGCCATCTCAAGGGCTATCTGGCCTTGAGTGAATATCAAAATCGTTAGAGCCATTTTTAAGAACACTTCAAAAACTTACAAAAAAAAATTACTTTTAATTATAAATTCTTTAATATTATATTTAGATAAAAAATGTCAAGGCAAAGCTATTATCATTTCAAAATACCTTTCAAACGACATATAGCACGTTTCTGTAGCTTTAGTCGTTTAGAAGTTATGGGCGCGGAAAATCTAGCTTTTTTAGCGGTTTTCCCGCCAAACTAGCGGGAAATCGAAAAAGTTGTAGAACAAAAAATGTTCAGCTCGAGCTGTTTAACAAAATAAAAGTAGTTCCAGGACTTTAAAACAAAAAAATCGACACACACACAGGCAGACAAACAACAGGACAAACGTTTTCATTTCGGAAAGGCCGTTGAAATCTTGTTTATTGAATATCTTTTGAACGGAGTATCGGATCAGGATGATCGAGGTGTCATTCGACGCGTATTTAAAGCTAGATCACAACAACATTAAAAATTTTGGGATTTTTGCTCCACCGGCCTCAATGGCTCCAATTTTCAAAATTTTCAATTTCGCACTTTCACTCTAATTTCTCCCAAACTAATCCGTTTTTGAAAAATCTTAGTATGCAGTTTCAAAGAGGTTTACAATACCTTTCGATTAAGATATAAATGGTTCTGATCGGACTATCGTAGCAGATTTTCAATTCTACGGCTGTATATAGTAGTCTCCTTGCGCACCACAGTCTCGGTGCTCATCGTCACTACGTGGACTGCCGTCCACAGTGATAAATACAAAAAAATGATTAAAATAGAGCGGACGTTTCCTGAAAATTTCAGTAAAATCGGATGATAAACATGGGAGATATTAGCAATAAGGTTAGAATATTAACACACCGCCCTAAGGCACTACTGTTGCAAGCTGTAGCCGACAGGTGGCGCATTCAAGCCTTGGCCGTGCGATATAATGGCGCCAATGTACATATGTATGTACAATGTAGTGTATGTACATTTTTAAATTGCCTTTTAGTGTGAAGCGCAAACGTTTAGGTACCGGGTATCTCACAGTCGAGCACAGTCGACTGTAGCTTTCTTACTTGTTTTTATTTAATAGCTCGAGCTTAACAACTTTTGTTGTACCACTATTTGGTTTTTCCGCTAGTTTGGCGGGAAAACAGCTCGATTTCCCGCGCCCATAACCTCTAAACGACTAAAACTACATAAAAGTGCTATATGTCGTCAGAAAGGTATTTTAAAATGATAAATTAATATAATATTTAAGAATTTATAATAAAAATAATTTTTTTTTTTAAGTTTTTAAAATTTTTTCGAAAATGGCTCTAACGATTTTGATAGTTACTCAATGACATATAGCCCTTGAGGTTGATCAACTTTCTCGAGATATTACTCATTAAAATTAGTAGCAAATATCCCATATACCTAACCTTTTACATGAACTATACATACATGTATGTAAAAATACATGTAGAGTTATATAGAGACGTGCACAAATGCAATAAACTTTAAAACCATCAAAGAAAACTTAAAATATTTTATATTTGAAAAAACGCTTTAAAGTATTTGTTTTTAATTTGATCTACGTTTCGCGTTTCCCGCTACTTTGGCGGGAAAACATGAAATAAAATTGATTTCTCGCGACCATAACTTCTGAACGACTAAAGTTACAGAAACGTGCTATATGTCGTTGGAAAGGTATTTTGATATTGTATTTACTTAGCCTTGACAAAATGTATCTAAATATTACCCAATATTATAATTCAGAATTTAGAATTAAAATTACTTTTTTACAAGATTTTGATAGTCGCTTCAGGCCGTATAGCCCTTTAGATTGCTGTTAACCTTTTGGTATACAACACATATCTCCGAAAATTCGCTTTCTCATCAAAATTAATAGCAGAGATCCCATATAGCTAACTTCTTACATTCATTTTGTTGTTAATTTTTTCCCATTTGAGTTTTAAGCAACTTCTGATATCACTTAAAAACACCTCTTAGCGAGGTACCAAATTTTGTGACGATATCCGACATTCAGTTAATATCAGGGGTCATACCTATGTGTTATAATTTTTTAATAATACCTAAGTTATATAGGAACGACCTCTGGTATTGAGCTATACTAATTAAGGGTACATGTAATAACGCCCACTGTCATAACGCCCATGGGCCTTATGACGCAAAAAAAAGTGACACATCGCCCACGGGCGATATTTCACTTTTAATATTGTCATAGGGCCCGCAGATTTTTATGTCAGTTTTTTGTGGGCCTTTTGGCACTATAGCGCCCACAGCTAATACGAATTAAAAAAATGAATTAATAGTAAAATAGAATACAATTGAGGCTACGTTTCAGTTAATTAACCGCCCTAATTCTAGCTGATTGTAAAGGGAAATGTAAGGAATTTTGTACTAAATAAGTGGTAAAGTTGGGAACTAATATTTGTCTGCATCTTTTGATAAATAAATGTTAAAGTTGGAAAGTACTAAAAGCGCCACAGACAAATTTTTTTTTTCAAAAAAATCGCGCGATTTTATTGAAAACAAATTTTTGCCTGTGTCATATGCTAAATAAATGTTGAGACGGAACAATGTTATCTTCTTTATGTCATCTTTATTGGTATACATGCAAATTATTCTCAATTATTTGTCTGCAATATGGTCAGAGTAATAAAGAGTTTTGTGAACGTAGTTCTAGAGTCTTGTAGCATAACTTAAAGTGCCTACAAGGCAGTAGAACTACGTCCCGCGGCTTATCGAAGCACAGAATACATTTGAGGACATCCGTCATTTGAGTGAATGGCAAGGTATCCACATCATCCTCCTCGGCTTCCAAATCAGAATCGAGCTCTTCAAAATTAGTGTCCCATTTAATTAAGTAATTTTTTTGATTTATCATCCAAGTCCTTAATAAGCTCATGAAATAGTGGCGATCTCCTTCCCTTTTTTCAATAATCTCCACAATGCTTGGCGATAAAAATATAGAATAAGCAACGTTTTCTTCCAATACTGTGCATCTATAAAAAGGTTGCTGGTTTTTCTTCGAAGTGCCGAACTCTTGCAAGAATGCACTGTCTTCAAATAGTAATTTGGTTTCACTTGGTGACTTAGGATTTCTTATTGTTGCTCCACTCCGGATCCTATACAATTGCCGTTGTATTTTCGGAAAGGCAACTGAAGGTGAAGCTTCGCCAGATTTTTGGCATTCTTCGTAAAAGATTTCGCGAACTCCTTTTCTTTTTAATGATTCTCTTTCACATTGACTTTTTACATTATTAATTAATTCAAGTTCGTTTAGTAGTTCTTCAGGAGCAGCATGGCTATGGTTAATTTCAAGACTCAACTGAGTACACACCCCAGTATTTGACAACACCACTGAGACACTACAGTTTTCTATGTAACAAGTATAACTCGAACCACTTTATAGCGAACTCTTAAATTTAAACAATTGTTGCTGTGCTGTGAGCAGCAACAACTTCCAGCAACAACTTCAACTACGACACTTTGGGAGTGGGCGCAATAACACTTTTGAAAGTGACATATCGCCCGCGGGCGTTATGTCACTTTTTTTGCGTCATAACGCCCATGGGCGTTATGACAGTGGGCGTTATTACATGTACCCACTAATTAACACTAACAATGGGAGACCTACATACATATGTCATTTTAAAACTTCTGATATCAAACAAAAAAACCTCTTAACGGGGTGAGATATAAGTGACGATGGCACCTTCAACTTCAAAAGGTTCTGATATCAAATTTTGTGACGCGCTTCCAACATTCGTTCGTTTTTATACCCTTGCAGAGGGTATTATAATTTTGACCAGATGTTTGCAACGCAGTGAAGGAGGCATCTCCGACCCCATAAAGTCGATCTAGCCATGTCTGTCTGTCTGTCCGTCTGTGTGTCTGTCTGTCTGTCCGTCTGTCCGTCTGTCCGTCTGTCGGTTTCTACGCGAACTAGTCTCTCAGTTTTTGAGCTATCGAGCTTATTTCTTTAGCACGCAGTATATATGTCGGAATGACCGAAATCGGACTACTATATCCTATAGCTGCCATAGGAATGATGGCGAAATTAATGTACAACGAGAAAGAAAGCTAACTTCGGTAAACCGAAGTTGGTATACCCTTGCAGTCTGCAATTGGATCATTGAAAATCGAACCATTTTAGTAATGTTGAAAAAATATAGAATTTTGTAAATTTTACATTTTACATGTAGAATTTTACATTTTCATATAAATTGATCGATCGCTTCTATGGCAGCTATATGATATAGTAGTCCGATCTTAATGAAATTAAAACCGTAATTCTAGAACCATAAAAAACTGCTATGTCTAAAAATTTATAGAAATACGTTGAAAAACAGAGAAGTTAAATTTTTTTTTACATTAATTTCGCCATCATTCCTATGGCAGCTATAGGATATAGTAGTCCGATTTCGGTCATTCCGACATATATACTGCGTGCTAAAGAAATAAGACTATGCTGGAAATTTCAGACCGATAGCTCAAAAACTGAGAGACTAGTTCGCGTAGAAACCGACAGACGGACAGACGGACAGACAGACGGACAGACAGACGGACAGACAGACGGACATGGCTAGATCGACTCGACTGGTGATGCTGATCAAGAATATATTTACTTTATGGGGTCGGAGATGCCTCCTTCACTGCGTTGCAAACATCTGGTCAAAATTATAATACCCTCTGCAAGGGTATAAAAAAAATTTTAACTTCTCTGTTTTTCAACGTATTTCTATAAATTTTGAGAAATAGCAGTTTTTTATGCTTCTAGAATTACGGTTTTAATTTCATTAAGATCGGACCACTAAAATGGTTCGATTTTCAATGATCCAATTCCAGACTGCAAGGGTATACCAACTTCGGTTTACCGAAGTTAGCTTTCTTTCTCGTTATAACTACATTTTATATTATATTTTAAGGAGAAAATGCATTCGGTAGGCATACATTCTGCTATGGCGATTAAACGACAACGAAAACGGCGAGATGAACAGAAAAGGGCCAGAGAAAGACGATATAGTACGCAAAGCTCTGACTGTTTGAATAACAGGTAATCACAAGTATTTAAATATTGCATATTGGCATTGTATTTATTGTATTTGGATTGTTCCTTTGCGCGGCTGGTGTTATACCTGATGAAGCGATGTCCTGCAATATATTTAGTAAGTATTTTATATAGAGTATCTATAATCAATTCATACTCGAATTAGTTATTAAAAAGCCGATTTTCTTAAAATGTTTTTAAAATAAATGTACCTGTTATTCGGCGTATTATTTATCTTTTAAACTGAACTATCGTATTTTTGTTTTGCGCTTCGAATTTGTGTTAAATCTTTATTATAAACCACCTAGGTTTTATTTAAAGCTTCTATGTTGTGTTTAACAAAGTTACCGTTTTATTTCATGATATTTGCAACGCAGTGAAGGAGGTATCTCCGGCCCCATAAAGTATATATATTCTTGATCAGCATCACCAGCCGATTTGATATAACCATGTCTGTCTGTCTGTCTCTCTGTCGGCTTCTACGCGAACTAGTCTTTCAGTTTTTGAGCTGATCGGACAATAAATAAATAAAATTATAATAAAACAAGTAAGAAAGCTACAGTCGACTGTGCTCGACTGTGAGATACCCGGTACCTAAACGTTTGCGCTTCACACTAAAAGGCAAATTAAAATTGTACATACATACATTGTACATACATGCATTGGCGCCATTATATCGCACGGCCAAGGCTCGAATGCGCCACCTGTCGGCTACAGCTTGCAACAGCAGCGCCATAGGGCGGTGTGTTAAAATTCAAACCTTATTTACTTCGGAAAGCCGAAGATTGTATACCCTTGCAGTCTGCAAGTGGAACATTGAAGTTGATCTATTTTGATAAAATGGAAAAGTATCGAAATTTGTAAATTTGTATAACATTTATCTACACATTTTACATTTTATTATGTTATATTTTTATACCCTTGCAGAGGGTATTATAATTTTGACCAAATGTTTGCAACGCAGTGAAGGAGGCATCTCCGACCCCATAAAGTATATATATTATTGATCAGCATCACCAGTCGAGTCGATCTAGCCATGTCCGTCTGTCTGTCTTTCCGTCTGTCGGTTTCTTCGCGAACTAGTCTCTCAGTTTTTGAGCTATCGGGCTGAAATTTTCAGCATAGTCTTATTTCTTTAGCACGCAGTATATATGTCGGAACGACCGAAATCGGATTACTATATCCTATAGCTGCCATAGGAATGATGGCGAAATTAATGTAAACAAAATTTTAACTTCTCTGTTTTTCAACGTATTTCTATAAATTTTGAGAAATAGCAGTTTTTTATGCTTCTAGAATTATGGACTTAATTTCATTAAGATCGGACCACAATATCATTTAGCTGGCATATAAGCGATCGGTTGATTTATATGAAAATGTAAAATTCTACATGTAAAATGTAAAATTTACAAAATTCGATATTTTTTCAACATTACTAAAATGGTTCGATTTTCAATGATCCAATTGCAGACTGCAAGGGTATACCAACTTCGGTTTACCGAAGTTAGCTTTCTTTTTCGTTTTTTGTTAATTTTTTCCCATTTGAGACATGGCTAGATCGACTCGACTGGTGATGCTGATCAAGAATATATATACTTTATGGGGTCGGAGGTGCCTCATCACTGCGTTGCAAACATCTGGTCAAAATTATAATACCCTCTGCAAGGGTATAAATATGAATGTAAGAAGTTAGCTATATGGGATCTCTGCTATTAATTTTGATGAGAAAGCGAATTTTAGGAGATATGTGTTATATACCAAAAGGTTAACAGCAATCTCAAGGGTGTAAGGAATCTGCGATCCCTTACAAAAAAAAGCGCAAGAGAACGCAGGATCGGTAGAAGAGAAAGTAGTAGAAGAGAATGAGTGGGAGTGTAGAAAGGGAGAGAAAGCTTGCGTCAGAGCGGGTAGTCAGCGCATAGCGGGACACGGATGCGCTGAACAAGGAGTTTTGGCGGGAGAGCGGGCCGCTGAATTGTCGGCAGCGGCGCTGGCGAGGATCTGCTGAGCGAGGAGTTCTGGCGGGAGAGCGGGCTGCTGAATCGGCAGCAGCAGCGCAGGGGGTATAAAAGCGCGAGGCAGGACTTGGGGCGGGCAGTTAGTTGTGGAGTTTATATCGCAGTGGATTTGCGAGTGACCAGTGACCAGTACTAGTGCTAGTGACAGTGACTTCTTGGGAAACGAGCCAAGGAGCAGTTCAGGGGACCGCAGAACAGGACAGTCATCAGCAGCAATCACGCAGTAAGCCTTTGGGAAGGATCTCCTTTGACCAAGCGAGTCCAGTCTTTACCACTTCATTCCACCTCGTACTTTGTAAGTGCCCAGGCGGACGGTGAGGTTGCCAGCGCGACAGCTTAGCGGGAGCATCTGGAGCGTGCAGCACCAGAGTATCTAGCGGAGCGAAGCTTAGCGAGAGTATCCGAGTGCGGGTAGCACCGGAGTATCAAGCGGAGCGTAAGCGCGGCGTGATCACCCAGACGGCGTTGGCCGGCGAGTCGGGCGTGCACTAATTGTTAGAGATAGGGCGTCTTGTGCCCCGCTTAAGACAGGTGTGGTGGAAAAGAGGTGAAAGTCCCAGTTAAAAATATATATTATATTACTTAAATCTAAACCCCGGAGTTCTTATTTTGGCACCGCGCCCAACAAATATAAATTTGTTGCAGCGAATCCTGGACGAGACTGAGCTATCCCGCCCCGATCGTTACAACTGACGCCCGAACTAGGGTCGCTGTGCCTATAAGAATTATCTGAGTTATAGATATATTTAAGAATAAGGAATTTTTTTTCTCCTGATACACTGTAATATCCACGATGGTGAGTACCAGCTGGATATACAAATTAAACAGGGAAGAATTACTGGCGTATAGCCAGGAGTTCGGCCTTGAATTGGCAGGGAACGTAGACGAGTTACGCAGAGGGTTCGTTACGTGGGCACGAGAACAGCTCGTGGACCCAGCGCACATAATCAGATTTACAGAATTAGCGGAGCGTCACGCTGGAGCGTCACCAGTTAAGGCGTCTACGAGCAGTGGGCAACAGGAAAGACCCGCTGCTTCTAAGCCTCAGGTGATGATTCCGCAGGGAGACATTTTAAATGCCAGTTTCAAGGAACAGGTACAGATAGATATCCCGGCGTACAGCCAAAAACAATTCCGGGAATCCACCCCAATTCCAACCGAGACCAGGATACATCAGGATATGATAGCCAGGCCACAAGCACCTGACTATTCTAGAATAGCGGCTAGGGTAAGGGAATTGAGCTTTCGGTTCGATGGGGCAGCGAAACCGCTAGAGTTTTTAGAGCAGGTGGAGTGGTCAGCGGAGACGTACGGTCTCGAGCTAGACCTGCTTCCTAGGGCGATGCCCGAATTGCTTCAGGGAATAGCCTTGAAATGGTACGTGGCAAACAACCAACACTGGACGACATGGGCAGCGTTCACGACCAGTTTCCAGGCCTATTTTCTACCAAGGGGCTACTTCAATCACCTTCGGGAGGAGGTGATACAGCGCAAGCAGCGACTGGGAGAACTCTTTAAGGAATTCATGGTGGAGATGCAGTGTCTGATGAGACCGTTGAAAATGTCAACAGAGGCGCAACTGGAGAGGATATACGATAACAGCGTTCCAGATCTCCGAGCGTTCGCCAAGCCATCCCAATTCTCCACTTTGCAGGGGTTAATGGGTCTAGCGGATGAGCTAGAGGAGTTAGACCGCGATAGGGAGCGATTACGGGCCAGTTCGGTCCACGCCCGACTTCAGTCCCCATTGAACTCCCATCGCAACGACCCTCCGAGGACTACAAGGCTACAGCCTCGGCACACAAATCCATTCACCCGGCCGCAGGAGACACAACAGTGGAGGCAGGCCAACAATGGGCCCCCACAAAGGATACCGGACCCCTCCCATGCATGTGGAAATTGCGGACAAGCGGGACACTGGAGACGAGATTGTCGTCAGCGAACCGTTATTTTCTGCTGGAGGTGTGGGATGGTCGGACGCAAAACAATGAACTGTTGCGGGGCTATGGGAAACGGACCCCGACTCTCGCCACCCGGAGCACGGCAGGAGTCGTCAAACTCGGCTCCACAATAAATCAAAAGGGATTTCGGGATGAGGGCTCATATTTGTCGGCCACTGTTATAATAGGAGGTAAATCCTATAAGGCAGTGATCGACACAGGAGCCACCAGCAGTTTTGTCAGTGAAACGTTAGCAGCGAGCTTGGGTGCTGGGGAGAAACTTACGCCTACATTAAGACCCGTGAGATTCGCGGATGGGCGAGCGGGCGAAATAAACCAGCAGCTCAAGGTGACACTCGAGTTTGGGAGTCGGCAGATTGCAACTGTAATGCCAGGGATCATCGATGACCTAGTCCTGGGTTACAACATATTGAAGGATCTCGAGGCAGAATTAAGTTGTGCAGGACAAACGATTCAGTTTAGGGCGAATAGGCCCACGCAAAACAAGAGAAGTTATCAGGAATCGCAGAGCAGGAACAAGAAACAGGACATTAACAAAGCCCCAGAAGAACGTTTAAAAATGGCAGCGGAAACGCCAATAACTGACCAGTGCATGGACACATTTCTAAGAAGAGAATTAGAAATGTTCGAGGAAATCAAAGGGGTATCCAACATTGCTGAGCACAAGATAGTGATGAAGGATTCGCGACCCCTGAAACAAAGATATTTCCCTAGAAATCCAGCCATGAGAGCCACCATTGACAAGGAGATTGATGACCTACTCAAACAAGGCTGTATAGAGCCTTCGAGTAGCCCTCATAGCGCCCAAATCGTCATGGTGCAGAAGAAGACGGGCAAATGGAGGTTATGCGTGGATTTCAGGCAGTTGAATGCCAAATCTATCCCAGACGCATACCCCTTGCCGAGGATTCACCAATTTCTGGATCAGTTAAAACAGGCCAAATACATTAGTAGTTTGGACTTAAAAAATGGATACTGGCAGATACCTATGGAGGAGTCAAGCAAACCATTAACGGCGTTTACAGTCCTGGGACGGGGTCTGTATCAGTGGAAAGTTATGCCTTTCGGTTTGCATTCAGCACCGGCAACGTTTCAGCGAGCACTGGACAGCGTTATCGGGCCGGATATGGAGCCACATGCCTTTGCATATTTGGACGACATCATCATCATCGGACGTACGTTGGAAGAACACAAGAGAAACCTTCGAGAAGTGTTCCGACGGCTGAGAAAAGCAAATTTAAAGATCAACGTCGAAAAGTGCGAGTTCTTCAAAAAGGAGCTGAAATACCTCGGGCATCTCGTGACGGATCAAGGGATCCGTACGGATCCTGATAAGGTGGCAGCCATCGGAGAACTAGCACCGCCAGCGGATGCCAAAGGTTTGCGCAGGTTTATAGGAGTTGTATCGTGGTACCGATACTTTGCAACAAAAATCAACCCGCTGATAGGATTGCTAAAGAAGGGCGTCAAATGGCATTGGGAGGAAGAACAGCAAAAGGCATTCGAGGACATAAAGGAGAGCCTGATCGCAGCACCGGTATTGACTTGTCCGGATTTTGACAAGAAATTTGTGCTGCAAACGGATGCCAGTAATGTAGGGATAGGAGCGGTCCTAACCCAACACCAGGATAACCAGGAGAAGGTTATATCATACGCTAGTCGAACTTTAAACGGGGCAGAACAAAATTATTCGGCGACAGAAAAGGAGTGCCTGGCCATCGTGTGGGCAATTCAGCAGTTTAGACCATACTTGGAAGGATACCATTTTCAAGTAGTTACGGCCCATATGGCGTTGAAATGGCTCAACTCTATCAAGAGCCCGACTGGACGGATTGCGGACATTGCGGGATTGTGGGCATTGGAGTTGCAGCAATATGAGTTCGACATCATATATCGGCGTGGGAAACTAAATACGGTGGCGGACGCCCTTTCACGACAACCGTTGGAACCGGAAGCCTGCCTCATGATTGGCAGCGGCGAGCACTTCATCTTGGAGGACCACTCTCGAGATCCATACACGGAAACACGATGCTGCTTGTGTTCATTGATAGGTTTTCAAAGTGGACTGAGATGGTGCCATTGCGGAAGGCCGCGACGGATACCCTAAAGAAAGCGTTCAGGGAGAGAATCCTAGTGCGATTCGGGGTACCTAAAGTCCTCATTACAGACAATGGGACACAATTCACAAGCAGAGCGTTTAAAAATTTCCTGGAGGACATGGAAGTACGTCATCAGTTCACGGCCCCGTATACGCCCCAGGAAAATCCAACGGAGAGAGCCAATAGAACAGTGAAGACGATGATTGCCCAGTATACGGAAGGAAATCAGAGGAAATGGGATGACTTGCTGCCAGAGATAACACTGGCAGTAAATTCTAGTACGCAGGAATCCACCGGATATTCCCCAGCATTCCTTACCCAGGGAAGAGAACCCAGACTCCCGAAGGCCGTGTATGATGAGGCTACAATGGGAACCGGAAGGCCGCAGCAGGACCCAACGGAGCTCGCGAAGGACTTGAGAGAAGTCTTCGAGATCGTGCGCAGAAATCTGGAAATGGCGGCTCAGGATCAAGCCAGATACTACAATTTGCGGAGAAGACACTGGACACCAGTAGTTGGACAAGTGGTGTGGGCCAAGGAACACCACTTGTCAAACGCAGTGGAAGGATTTGCTGCGAAGCTAGGGTCAAGGTTCGGAGGACCATTCCGAATCATGGATTTCGTATCGCCAGTAATTGTCAAATTGAAGGACATTAAGACTGGACAGGAGCGGCGAGCCCACATTAGTACCCTGAAGCCGGAAGGGGACGCGAAAGAACAACCAAATGTGGAGGATCCAAGTGATAGGGATCAACAGCCGGGACAGAGGAGGGTAAACGACGACGAAAAAGACAATGAAAAGACAATAGGGAAAACTACAAAGTAAACACTAATACATACATATATATAGATGGTATAAATGGTAAGGGTTAGGTTATTTTACTTATTTTATTTTCGTTTTTCTTCTTTTGTGGGATAACATAGGAAACGCAGGAATATGAGCAGCAGCGACGGACATAGTGAGGTCAGATGCGGCGAGGAGCCGGTAAGGAGCGAGGAGCCCAAGTCCGCAGGCGGGAAGCCTGCCAGGGGCGGAGAGCCCGGCGGTAGGAGGGGCGAGAAGCCCAAGTGCACAGGCGGGAAGCCTGCCAGGGGCGGAGAGCCCGGCGGTAGAAGGGGCGAGAAGCCCAGTAGGAGGGGCGAGAGGCCCAGCAGGGGGGGCGAGAAGCCCAATAGGTCGCGGCGAGGCGAAAAGCCCAAGCGCGAGGGCGAGAAGCCCAGTGAGCGTGAGGGCGAGAAGCCCAGGGGGCGCGAGGGCGGGGAGCCCGAGGGGCACGCGGGCGAGGAGCCCAGGGAGGCGACAGGCGACACGCCGGAGGTGCCGCAATATAGGCGGCAGGCCAGGCCACCGACGCCACCACGGCCTTCGGCTACGCAGAAGCCGAGGGAGGAGGAAGTGGTGGTTATAAGCGATGACGAGGACCAGGCCGAAGAGGAGAAGGAGGACGAGGGGTACACGGTGGAGGCAACCCAGGATCGGAAGTACAAGAATGGCTTCTGGGTGCACTCCATCGTGTACAAGATCTCCTGGAAGGAGAGGGTCATAGTCCCGGGCGATGCGTCGGGGTGGCGACTGGACGAGATCCCGGACCCCGACGCCGTCGAGAGGGCCGCCAAGAGGGCAGCCGAGAGAGCTGCAGCAGCAGAGGCGGCAGCTAAGGCGATGGCGGCGGCCAAAGCTGCGAGAGCGGCAGCAGCAGAGGCGGCAGCAGCAGAGGCGGCAGCAGCAGAGGCGGCAGCAGCGGTGGCGGCAGCAGCAGAGGCGGCAGCGAAGGCGGCGGAAGAGGCTCCGAATGAGCGGCAGGACCAGGTCGAGGAGGAGTTGCGGATGCTGGTGGAGGAGGAGCTGGAGGCGTGGGTGTCGCAGCTAGAGCTGGACTGGGATGTGGAGCAGCCGCAGCAACAACAGACCCCACAGCCGCAGCAACAGCAGACCCCACAGCCGCAGCTAGGTCAGCCACAGCTCCCGAGACAGCAGCATCCACCTCACCAGCAGCAGCAACACCAACAGCAGTATCTGCAGCATCCGCAGCAACGTCCGCATTGGGCGACGGACCAGCAGTGCGCGCTTCGGCGGGGGCCGGAACAACATCCTCGGGACCCCAGGGGGTATCGGCAGCAGGCGGAGCCGCACCCCCCGAACGAGCAGCAGTGCCCGGGTGACCCATGGTCCTATGGCCGCCACCCGGTCATGGGGTCATGGGCCCAGCAAGTCGAGGAGGCGGAGAGAGAAGAGCGGCCAGGCGGGACGCAGCGAGCGGGCTGGCAGCTGGAGTGGCGGCGGGTTGAGCAGCGAAGTTGGCCGCCCGAGGTGCTGCGATCAGTGAGGAGGCGGCAGGAGACGTACGGCGTCGGAAAGCGGGCAGCAATTGTGCTGAACCTGCCCGAGGGGAGGTTCCGCATCCGGCTGGGCACAGGCGGCGACGTCCGGGTATTCCGGCAGGTGGAGCCGTGAGGAGAGTTGGATAGAAATAAGTTAATGTAATTTAGGTTAAGTAGCATAAACAACATAATGGAATGAAAATAAATGAAGAGAAAAGGACTGGATGGGCGTTTGGTCAGGGAAGGGCTTTGAAGGGGGGTTAAGGAGAGTGGAGAGAGGGGTGAAGGGGGAAACTTACCGCGTTTTTGCATTTTAAAAAAAAACAAATACTTTGTTGGGAAAAAATGTAAACAATGTTGGTTAGGTAAATCAGCTGGTGGTGAACCGAGCGTCGAACTGGTTCCGAAGGGAACAGCTGAAGATCGGCCGGTTCACGAACGAACCAGTGCACTTGACCGGTTCACTTCAGGGCGGGAACGGACGGAAATTTGAATGGGGGACAGCAGAAGAAGAAGAAGAGGGTTTGGGGTTTTTTTTGTTTTTTTTGCCGAAGAAGGGGGGGAGTGTAAGGAATCTGCGATCCCTTACAAAAAAAGCGCAAGAGAACGCAGGATCGGTAGAAGAGAAAGTAGTAGAAGAGAATGAGTGGGAGTGTAGAAAGGGAGAGAAAGCTTGCGGCAGAGCGGGTAGTCAGCGCATAGCGGGACACGGATGCGCTGAGCAAGGAGTTTTGGCGGGAGAGCGGGCCGCTGAATTGTCGGCAGCAGCGCTGCCGAGGATCTGCTGAGCGAGGAGTTCTGGCGGGAGAGCGGGCTGCTGAATCGGCAGCAGCAGCGCAGGGGGGTATAAAAGCGCGAGGCAGGACTTGGGGCGGGGCAGTTAGTTGTGGAGTTTATATCGCAGTGGATTTGCGAGTGACCAGTGACCAGTACTAGTGCTAGTGACAGTGACTTCTTGGGAAACGAGCCAAGGAGCAGTTCAGGAGACCGCAGAACAGGACAGTCATCAGCAGCAATCACGCAGTAAGCCTTTGGGAAGGATCTCCTTTGACCAAGCGAGTCCAGTCTTTACCACTTCATTCCACCTCGTACTTTGTAAGTGCCCAGGCGGACGGTGAGGTTGCCAGCGCGTCAGCTTAGCGGGAGCATCTGGAGCGTGCAGCACCAGAGTATCTAGCGGAGCGAAGCTTAGCGAGAGTATCCGAGTGCGGGTAGCACCGGAGTATCAAGCGGAGCGTAAGCGCGGCGTGATCACCCAGACGGCGTTGGCCGGCGAGTCGGGCGTGCACTAATTGTTAGAGATAGGGCGTCTTGTGCCCCGCTTAAGACAGGTGTGGTGGAAAAGAGGTGAAAGTCCCAGTTAAAAATATATATTATATTACTTAAATCTAAACCCCGGAGTTCTTATTTTGGCACCGCGCCCAACAAATATAAATTTGTTGCAGCGAATCCTGGACGAGACTGAGCTATCCCGCCCCGATCGTTACAAGGGCTATACGGTCTGAAGCGACTATCAATATCGTAAGATCCATTAAACAAAATTTTTTTTAATCTTTTAAAGAAGTAATTTTAATTCTTAATTCTGAATTATAATATTGGGTAATATTTAGATAAATTTTGTCACGGCAAAGTAAATACAATATCAAAATACCTTTCCAACGACATATTGCACGTTTCTGTAACTTTAGTCGTTCAGAAGTTATGGTCGCGAGAAATCAATTTTTTTTCCTGTTTTTCCGCCAAAGTAGCGGGAAACGCAAAACGTAGATCAAATTAAAAACAAATATTTTAAAGCGTCTTTTTCCAAATATAAAATATTTTAAGTTTTCTTTAATGGTTTTAAAGTTTTATTGCATTTGTGCACGTCTCTATATAACTCTACATGTATTTTTACATACATGTATGTATAGTTCATGTAAAAGGTTAGGTATATGGGATATTTGATACTAATTTTAATGAGTAAAATCTCGAGAAAGTTGATCAATCTCAAGGGCTATATGTCCTTGAGTAACTATCAAAATCGTTGAGCCATTTTTTTTTTAATTTAAAAAACTTAAAAAAAAATATTTTAATTATAAATTCTTAAATATTATATTAATATTATATTCTATTATATTATTATATATTATATTAAAGCTATTATCATTTTAAAATACCTTTCTGACGTCATATAGCACTTTTATGTAGTTTTAGTCGTTTAGAAGTTATGGGCGAGGGAAATCGAGCTTTTTTAGCTGTTTTCCCGCCAAACTAGCGGAAAAACCAAATAGTGGTACAACAAAAGTTGTTAAGCTCGAGCTATTAAATAAAATAAAAGTGGTTCCAAGACTCTAAAACAAAAAAATCGACAGACCCGCAGACACAGACAGACAAACAACAGGCCAAACGTTCTCATTTTGGAAAGGCCGTTAAAATCTTGTTTATTGAATAACTTTTGAACGGAATATCGGATCGGGATGATTGAGGTGTCATTCGACGCATATTTGAAGATCACAACATTAACAGCTCCAATTTTCAAAATCTTCAATTTCGCACTTTCACTACCATTTCTCCTAAACTAATCCGTTTTTGAAAAATCTTAGTATGCAAATTCAAAGAGATTAACAATACCTCTCGATGAAGATATAATGGGTTCTGATCGGACTATCGTAGCTGATTTTGAATTTGACGGCTCTATATAGTAGTCTCCTTCAGCACAACAGTCTAGGTGGTCATCGTCACTACGTGGACTACCGTCCACAATGATAAAAATTAGATAGTAGAAGATTGTGTTTTTAGTTGGTGTTAAGTAATTTCGTATCATTTTTTCTCTGTGCGTGGTTATCGTCGAGAGATCGAGAGAGAGAGCTCCTTAAGCAACTACAAATTTTACAAAATCAAAGTCAATTTCATGCCAGAGTTTGTTGTTGTTAAAAAGTACAAAGCTAAGATAAATAAAATACGGCAGTAAGAATAAGTCTTCCTAAACCAGACTAGCACATTCCGCCCTTTACGTCTTCCACAAAAACTTACAAATTACCACCTTCTTTTCAGTCAGAGTGCGTACGTAGTAGGCTTCCTAAATTGTATTCTAATAGTCTTTCGTTTGCATTCCAGGTGATTGTATGCAGTGACACTTAATGTGCAGGGTTATAAAAACTATTTGACTTCTTGCTGGGTTCAGTTCTCACAGGACTCAAAACTTAAGCCTATACATCTTTCCCCGCTTTTATTTGAAAATATGACAGGAAACAATGATAACGAAATCGCCAATCTTTTTATGGATTTTTTTTAACTACTTATTCCTTGCCAACCGATTCAAACCAGACCTATTCATACACCACGCTCACTCGAACGTAATGTTCGGACCTAGATGAAGTGAAAGCTCGCTTCTCTTGGATTTTTAATACCAGGCTGTGTGCTTAGGTATTGTGCGAAGGCCCTGCCCTTCTAAAATGTTTTACCTTGTGCCTAAAAATCGTTTAACTACCCCTTATTTGAAAGGAATTGAATTGAATTTTGAATCAGTTATTTTCCATGTCAACATAGATTTATTAAACGAAGATCAACGACAATTAACCTTTTGGAGCTCACTTCATTTATTATACGGAGCTTCCAGACAAATGCAGACAGATGTGATTTATACTGATTTCAGCAAAATATTTAACTCCGGTAATTATTCCCACCTTGGGAAGGAAATTCGACTTAATATGTTTTCCCGTCGGTCTATTTAATTATCTGAATGTCAGGACGCAAAAGGTTCTTTTTAAAAAGATCCTGTAAGCATCAGGTGCCCCCAAGGCAGCCATCTGGGTCTCATCTTGCGTGGATTATAAGGTTGGCGCTAGGCAGTCGGATTTACAAACAGATCTTAATAACTATTAAACATGGTGCAGTAGAAATGTATTAATTAAATGGCTCCAAGTGCAAACTGATGACATTCTCACGTGTCACTCCTAAGCTGGCGACTTATAAGCTGAACTGTTGCTCGTTTGTAAACGCATTTTGTCAGTTCTAAATAACTTTTTATTTTTCGCTCTTCGTGGCTAAAGCGAGGATGCAAACCTAAGGTTGTCCTCCTATTCTAGTAGAGTTCTCCTAAATAACTTACCTTCCCTAGCAAACCGTAGGAGACATCGTCTTTATGTATAAACTAATCCGTAGTGATGTGAAACCTCCGATCGATTGAGTTAGCTAAATTTCCAAGTACCTCTAGATCCCACATACCTTTAGTCTTGCTCCACTGTAGATCCTCATATGAAAAGCATGAACCCTTTAGAGTATTAATTCTTAGACCAGAATTTGGCAAAAGTCCAAATTCATAATATTAGGGGTACCACAGAAAACACTTTTTCTCTAGTTTCGCCCCAATTCCAAAACGCCGTGATCTACACCGGGTGTTTTATGAAAAACACTGACTTTTTGTCCAGCGATTTCGTTATTTACACCCAAAGAACACACTTAAAATATAACAAATCTTACTTCTTCATAGAGGTGGTTTAATTTATGAGTAATCTACATTTTTAACATTGCGCATGTTTAGTTATTAAAATAAGCATTTAAGTAATTGCATATTGAAAATACCCTTTGAATTTCTGCCGATTGATTTCGAGTCCAAAACTAAATTGTATAGAGTAATGTTTAGCAAAAATTATATGGAAACACTTTTGTTTTATTTTAATTAGACATTAGACCTTTCCAATGTATATTGGGTGCGTTAGCAGGCTCGATTGTGGAATTTGTGAACACATTTGTGGAAGTTCCGCAATATGAACTGAGAGCAACGAGGCTTTGCTCCGGTCTGTTCAACTGGATGAAGCGGGGTTTTCTTTCCAGCAACGGAAGTGTTTTCCAAAGAAGCTTTACAACGGATTGCCTTGACATCTACAGATCCTTATCCTTTTCTAGCGCTCTTTGGAATGACCCAACTTCTAGAACGCGCAATGTAGTCGTCAATTGCAAAACGGGAGAAATTGAAGACGATGAGATATCCTCATTAAGGATAAAACATCTTTTGGAAGGTCCTCTTAAAAAAAAAACTATTTTTTCAAACAAAATAATTTAGATTTTTTTTTTTTTTTTTTTTTTTTGATTTTTGGGTAATTTTAGCGAACTGAATTAAATGTTTACAGTTTCCGAGAAATTGTTTTATTCTTTCGCGCCGCAATCTTAATTCTCTCTATTTATATTTATACCCGGTATGCATAGGGTACAAGGGTATCATAAGTTAGGGCCAACCGAGAGTGAAAGTAACAGGCAGAAGGAGAAATTTCCGACCCTATTAAATATATATTTACATAAGTCGTTCTTCGCCCGAATAAAAAATCAGGAGATTTTTTATTTACTGGTTATTCTTTATTACAAGGTGAGTTCCAAAGTAAACAGGACTTTTTTAATCTAGCGCCCTCTAGTGGCGCCATCTATATGTCAACTGGTGCGTTAGAATCTGCTATCGTTTATAGACTTCCAGTAAAAATTTCATGACATTTCATTTATTGGAAGTGAGGTTATTGCGTTTTAAGTGTCAGTATGTTTTTGTCATCGGTGCGAAAATGAGCTTCGAACAAAGAGCCAACATTAAATTTTGTTTTAAAAATCCGTGATCACCGAAAATTCCATCGAAACTGTGCGTGAATTCATAAAAAATCAGCCGAAATCATCATTGAAATTCATGGAAATAGAATTGAACATCTCCAAACCATCGATTTATCGCATTTTGACCGAACATTTGTCTTACAAAAGGTGTGTACACGGTTTGTTCCTCACAAATTGACTGACGTCCAAAAATTGCTCAGAATTCAACATTCGAATGACATCATTAAAGAGGCAAAAAAATACCCGAACTTCCTTTAAAAGATTGTGACTGGTGACGAAACGTGGTGTTTTCAATATGATCTCGAAACGAAACGCCAGAGTGCTGAATGGAAGGCGCCGGACGAGGCGAAACCCAAAAAATCGCGCCTGGAGAAGTCAAAAGTGAAGACAATGCTGTTTTTATGATTCCGAGGGTATTGTCCACAAAGAACTTGTTCCACCCAGCCAAAACGTTAATGCGGTATTCTACCTTGGAGTTTTGAAGCGTTTGGTGCGCCGTATTCGACGTGTTCGGCCCGAATATCGCGAAGATGGAAGTTGGCGTTTGTTGCACGATAATGCGCCGTCTCATCGATCGACGCTTGTGTCCGACTATTTGACCAAAAATCACATTTTAACCATCAACCACTCCCCGTATTCACCTGATATGGCACCGTGCGACTTCTACCTTTTCGGAAAAATGCATTTGCCGATGAAAGGAAAGCGTTATGCTGACGTAGAGGCCATTCAAAAGGCTTGCACCGGCATACTGGCGGCCATACCGGGCAACTAAAACACTCGTTCGACATGCTTTTGGACCGTGCAAAACGCTGTATTAAAGCAGAAGGAGACTATTTTGAATAAAATAAATTGATTTTGCCGAAAAAACTATTTGTTCTGTCTTTTTTTTTAAAGTCCTGTTTACTTTGGATCTCACCTTGTAGAATGCTGGAAAAAGACTGACTTTATGTTACAGAATTTGTTAGCATGAAACCTCGGTTTGCGTCTTAGAATTTACAGTTAGTGCATTAGGTGACGCAATCGCATGTGGATGATGTGATCGTCATTTTTTTGTTTATGTTTACATATCTCGGTCTTATTAGATTTGGCGAACATATTGGATTTTCGATTTTTTATGGAATTACTTCATTGTTGACGTTCGGACTTAATCAATTTTCTTTATTTGTTTGCATTGCGGGATCTCAAGCATCTGTAACGTTTTTTAATCAAACCCGAAATTGGCGATTCTGTTTGTTTGTGAACGGTTTCGTTCTTTGAACTGGTGGACGATGAGAAGTCGCAGTGTAGATACGTCACTCCCCCATCACTTAGACAAAATCATATGGTTATTTATGTGTTTTTGGGGTAAAGTTTTAGTATTTCTTGTAACTCTTGTGACTTTTGTAACTCTTGTGTTTCGATTGTTGGGTCGTCACCTTTTGTGTTATTGTATTTAATAAGTATTATTTTAGGTATTTCTTTAAATTTATAAAGTAGGTACAGTGATATACTTAATATTAAGAGACCCAGTGTTACAATTACAATTATTTTGCAAATCTGGTTTTCTTTATTGTGTTCAAAAAATTGTTCTTTTGCTTCTATGTATGATATTGGGTCTAATTTGGTGATATAATTTCTTGTGTATATGGTTTGTGTGTAGTCAGAATTATAATTGCTTATGGATAAATCGTTAATTGCAATTGAGAAATTGTGTATTTTGATCATATTGTTTCCTTCAACTACAATTTCATTTTTAATAAAATTTTGATTTAGTATAGTTTTTGACAAATTCCATGTAACTATAAATTGCGTTTGAATCTGACCTAAGCCAAGTTGAGGTTTTTATGTTCAGAAGTATCTCAGTGTTAATGTTTGTCAAGTAGACGTGTTTTAATAACTATGGATTGAATATTCCTAATCTTGCTAACTGCATTCCCATTTCCAGGTCTTCAATGTATTCTGCGAAATGTTCTAAATTAAAAACCAGTAAATCAAGATTTTTTTGTTTTCGTTGTATTCGAGATACTTGTTTATTATATCGATGCCTTTGTTAACTGTATCGATTATATTATTTAGTTAATTTACCTGTACACTGTTTTGAGCTATTACATTGATATTTTCTTCTAATTCTTCTTTATCATTATTATCTAATGTTCCAAAAAGATATTTGTAAGCTGTTCCTACAAAATTAGCTAATCCTCTTTTGTTTCTCCTAACAATTTGTAACCCATTCATTTCTCTTTGTAGTTTTTCCGTTAAATATTTAATCTGCATTATTTCCTTAAAGCCAAACGCTTGTGAGCAAGTTTTTGTAAGTTTCTTCCGTTTTTGTAATATTAATTGTGAGGCAATGGTATTCAAAACTATCTGGGATATTGATTGTGTCGGTCATAAATAACTAATAGCCATTGTACGATTTTATAGGGTTAATTTCTATAAATTGGTTGTTACCCATTGGCATCATTATTAGTAACGTTGATGTCAGAAAGATGAAAGTCAAAGCGCTGGGTCTTGATCTGGGTCCTCCTGCAAATATTTACATTTATTAACTTTCTTTTGTCTCTGGAAGTTTGTTTTGTAATGTTTTATTTTTCGACCTCTGTTAGTTTCCTCAAAATTATCATTATCTATTTGTTCTATATTTCCTGTCTTTTTATAAGGATTGTGTAATAAGTTTATTTTCCGTATTGTCGCTGGTCTCGATTACACGTATTTTTTCGTTAATTGTTTTGTGTAATCTTTCTACATCTGATACTCCATTTTTACTTGTTGTTATCTGAATATTTACGTTTTCTGTGTCCAACCAATTTTTTAGCGCTATACTCATAAAAGCACTATCCCTATCTGTTTTAAAAGTTCTGGGTTTTCCCATTGAATTAAATATTCGTAAATGTCCTTTTTTAACATCCATCCAGTCCTTTCCGTTTAATTCAATCGCGCTTCTAAATTTTGAGTATAACAATACAAGTTAGGTAATTTTGATTTTTGATCGTGTAAATATCTGCGACGTAAAGTTCCCTACAAAATTCTGTTTCTGGAGTTGTTTTTAAGAAAAGCGATGTTTTTCTATGTTCGGTTTTTGCTTGGTTACAAACATTACACTCATTAATTAAATTCTGAATTAAATTCTGGTAGTCGGGATAATATTAGGTTTCTTTAAAGAGCCTAACCATTTTTTCAATTCCTGGGTGCAATAGTTTTTCGTGGTTGCTAACAATAATTTCTTTAAATTCAGCGTAAGTTTTTATGTCCTGTAATTTAATTACTGCTCTTACAATTTTTGTAGTAGAGTTCATGACCTGTTTAAAAGCTTGTTGAATGATTTCAAAATCAGAGTCGTGTTCGATGTAAAGTGCACTTGACTTGGTACAAAAGTGTTTTATTAATATTTGCTTAGCTTTTTCGATGTTTAATTCATGAAACATTATTTTAATCTTGACTTTCTTAAAATAATTTTCACTTTCTTCACCTTCTGTATTGCTTCGAATCATTTCTACCTGTCTTGCGAAATGATTGGTTGGTTTTTCAGTAATTGTTATTAAATTTTAATTATCTTCTTCAGCGCTATGTGCTGTTGCTTTGTTACTGCCATAGTACACTTCGTTAATTTTGATTCATGACAATGCATCGGCTACGTGATTTTGCCTTCCTTCTAAATATTTTATTTCGAAGTCATATTCGCCTAACCTTATCTTCCATATTTGCAGTTTCATATTAGGTTCTTTGATATTGTTTAGCCAGACTAACGGCTTATGGTCACTTAATATCTCAAATCTTCTTCCGAATAAATAGGGTCTTAAGGTTTTTGTCGCCCATACTATGGCTAATAATTCATTTTCAATTGTACTATAGTTTTCTTCATGTGCATTTAGAGTCTTACTAATGTAACTGATTGGTTTGTTATCCTGAGAAAGAACTCCTCCTAATGCAAAATTCCTAGCATCAGTAGTTAATTGAAACTTTTTTTCAAAATCTGGACAAATCAGTATGGGATCGTTTATGATAAGATGTTTTAATTTATTAAATGCTGCAATAAATGTATCATCTTTGAATGTCACTTTAGAACCAGCTTTTAAGCATTTAGTTAAGGGCTTTGAAATGTCTGCGAAGTTTGGACCACGTAATCAATAAATACACTAAAAAAAAAATATATAAAATATATACAATATACGATTCGTGACCGAATATGTGCACATCAAACGCTGATAATGCACCGGGACCACGTAATCAATAAATACACAAAAAAAAATATATAAAATATATACAATATACGATTCGTGACCGAATATGTGCACATCAAACGCTGATAATGCACCGGGACCACGTAGTCGAAATATTCACTCAATTTAAAAAAAAAAAAAAAAAAAGGGAATGCAAATTTATAAGTTTTTTTTTGTGGCCGAATATGTGCCATCAAACGCTGATAAAGCACCGGGACCACAGAGCTCTAAGAGTTGGAAAACTGAATATATTTACAAAAGATAAAAACGACACTTATTCTGCTCACAAAGACACATCGGGCAAAAACAAATAATACACATTACATTACAATTACCTATTTCAATAACACCTTTATAACATAAGTTAGGTAACTAAATGTTTAAAAAGAAGTTAGCGCAGCTAGTAGAAGATTAGGTTTGAGAAGTGGAGGTAGCCTGCCAGACATAAGGGAACAAGAAGAGCAGCACGACCAAATAGAACAAAAATCTCAATCCTCTAACACCAACATGAACAATTTAGAGTCTGGTAACGCATCGGGCTCCATCAGCCCCACAGTAAGCAACTCGTTGACTATCGTCAACACAAATTTAAGTCCGAAAGATATATTGGCGTTTGTACAGCATTTGCCAACCTACAAGTCTCCATTAATAAACTATTCTTCGCAATAGCGAAGCTGAGAAGCCAACTGGTGTCATTGACTCATGATCCAAAACCCCACGACAAAACACGCCCTACACTCCGACATCTGCCTCAATGCATTTATTGTTGGACTAAACGGCCCACTAAAAACAATAATTAGATCCCGAAATCCGGAATCTATAGAAACAGCTTACGAAATGGCACAAAAAGATCTAACGGTCAGCAGATTAATCGTCACCGCGAGAATTCAAACGACGTACGTAATAGCACTAACCATACAATATATAGACTACTCATTTCATACAACGAAAATGAACACACAAATTTCTTAGCGACAGGCCCCAGGCCTGTTAGCGGCGGGCCCCGTCGCTCTCTCTCTCTTTTCGCTCTCTCATTCTTATGCCGCTCACTGATTGTGAGAGTTCGCTCGTTTAGTCGCAGAGTCGCGCTTCTTGAAGAAGGTTGCTCTGCGCTTGAATTCTTCTTTATATCTATGCGTGCTCATGCATTCACGTACACGGGTGCATGTGTGCGATTATTTCATTTCGGCCCAGCAAGAATATTTGGTCTTTTGCTACTTTTCATACTAGGTACCCTAACAATATGGGCATATTCACTATTGGGTTAATGGTTAGACAGTACATTCGGCAGATCATTTATGTAGATCGTGAACAACAGGGGCCCTAGGACAGAGCCCTGAGGGACACCACGTTTAACGGGCATATAGTTCGACCTAGTTTCGTTTGTAACGCCTGCTTGCTTACGGCTACTTAAATAAGAGTACATAAGACTTAGCGCAGTGTCAGAAAAATTGTAGAGAACTTTCAACAGCTTCTATTTTGTCGAAACGCAGATTGCTGGCTATTTAGTAGATTATTAGTGGTAAAAAAATTATTTATTTGTATTGTAATAGGTTGCTCAAACGTCTTTGACAAAAATGGAAGAATAGACATCGGCCTAAAATCACGGTTCGATTTGGGTATTGGAATAATCTTTCCTATTTTCCACTGTTCAGGGTACATACAAGTAGTAAATGCAAAATTTATTATATCTGTAATATGCCCAAATAATATATTTTAATAAACTTGGGGCTCATAACGTCCAAGCCAACAGCATTTGATTTAATTTTTAAAATAGCCTCTAGGACATCACACTGACTAACACATGCAAAATCAAACATATTAATACAATTATCAGTCAAAACTAGACAGACAGTAAATTTTTGAATTAGGTCAGTTACGTCAATATCGTCATTTTTTTCAGGTACTGCTTTGCCTATTCCGAGACTTTTGATGACTCTCCATGTTTGTTGAGAGGATGTTGCATTTTCAAATTTTGAGGAATATAATGCTCGATTAAAATATTTACTTCTTTTCTGTTTTCTTGTACTGTCTGAAAAAATGTTCTATTCTATATCGTTTCCATTTGTCATAATTATAGTCCCGCTTTTTTATTGCACTTTTTATGTACTTGTATGTATTAAACCATGAACTGGCAGCCGGCTTTATAATTTTAGTCTTAATCGGAACGAACTTGTCATATAAATATTTAGCATTTTCTTGGACTATATTAACCTGTTCATCAACCGAAGTCAACGTATAGATCACATTCCAATTGCACAGACAACATTCATTCGATAGTAAGTCATAATTATATTCCCTAAAATTTCTATATTGAATTATATGGTTTTTATAGTCAAGTTTTAATGTAAAAAAAATAAGGTCATGTCTTGAGAAAGCAGGTACCGATAGCTGATCATATAACAATATGTTGTTTTTATTATTAACTAAGAAGATGTCCAGAAGAGTATTGCAGGTTGTTGTAAAGTGTGTGGGTACGCTAGAGTTTACAAATCTAGCGATCCCATTTCATCCGAGAGATGTCGTTCCACCAAAATATTGCTATTTAAGTCCCCAGTTATTATAATGTTCATATACGTCAAAGAAAGGTTATATAGCGTGTCAATCAGGTTCGAGTATTCATAATTTTTGTTTGGTCTATATATACAGCCAACAAGGGTTTTATTGTTGTTTCGTATATTAATGATTTCTAGAAACAGATATTCAATCGGGCTGTCCAATGGATGTTTAAGAACTTCTTTACATTTTAAACGCGTACTGACAAATATAGCAGCACCTCCTGCGTGACTCATACGATCAGAACGATAAACATTAAAACTAGGGTTGTCGAAAATTTTAAAAATATCGTATCGATGATATTTTTTTTATCAAAAAAAATGATAATATTTAAAATATCACATACAAATATCGATATATCGATATATTTGATATTTTTTGTGTTAAATGATAAAATTGCCCGCCCACAATAAAAAGACAATAAGTTTATTTTTAAAAATAATAGTTTTTGTTATATATTTTTTTATATTTTATGACTAGTATGCAGTGTTTAGGGATTTCAAAAACACCCTTTGCGTAATGTGTGCGTCAGTCATCCTGCTCCTTGAGTCGCACACAACCCATTTTATGGCGGACGCCAGCCGCTCTGAAGGCACCGAACTACCTGGGGTAACAAGATACGTCATGGCCACCTTGTAGAGGCCCGGCATAGTAGCTTTATGGGATTTCCACACTTCAAGTGGATTCCCATGCAGCTTTCCCATGCAGCTTTGGACAAGCTAATATAGTTCTAACTCCTTGTTTTCCGATTTGTTATACAAGTCGTTTGCGATGGAGTTGTTATGAGAGCTCATAAAGTCGTCACAATCCTCTGTTCTTTCGTCATCAAAACTCTGTAAAAATGTAAGTAATTAGCAAGTGTTTTTCTTATTTTTAGCAAAATTTTAAATGGTATAATATTAATATTTTTAGTTTTACGAGTTAATGAGTTATTAGATTATACAAATTTGTAACTTTATGACCTACCCTTTTTTCTTGGATAAACATATATACATCGAACATAGAGTGACCTCCGTTTAACTACCCATTACTATGTTATTTTTGCTGCAATCGATGTCAAATTTGGACTTTATATTCTTAAGATGTTGGGCATTCATAAAAAAAAAAAAAAATATAAATGGCCACTTTTTTTTTATTTTTTTATATAAATGCCCAACATCTGAAGAACATAAAGTCAAAATTTGACATCGATCGGAGCAAAAATAACGAAGTAATGGTTAGTTGAACGGAGGTCATTCTATGTTCGATGTATGGGCCGTCAAAACTTTAAAGCGCTTCCTTGAAAGTGTCATTTTCAAAGCACGATTACTAAAAATCTACTTGACCAATCGATTTGAAATTTTGCACACAGCTTTTGCAACTAATTCTCCAGGTATCACCGTCGTGTTTTTCTTAAATTTATTTTTTACTATATTTTTTATTTAACAATTAAACTTTTTTTTTTAGTCAAGAATTGAATTTTTGAATTCAAACTTTCATGAAAAATCGAAAAAAAATATAAAAAAAGAAAACTCCACGGTGATACTTCCAGCCAATTATTATTTAACTACTGCATATTTTGGTTTTCATATCGGACGATTCTGTGGACAGTAAGGATCTACACCGCAAATCAACTTTATTTGGAGGGGCCTCAGGAGATTCCCTATAACTCCTATACATATGCATATTTTTCCATAAAACATTTTTAGAAAAATTGTCTAAATGTTACCTTATTATATGTAATTTAAATAAATAAACTAGCTTTAGCCGTTTCGCTACAAATTTTTTTTGAAATGTGGCCCGTTTTGCACCGAATTGTGACGCCTGTAGCAACCGATGCTTTCCTTCGCACGGCTTCTTGCTGATTTGAGAGGCTTGAATTGATCCATGTTAATAAATAAGCTTATCCGGCTCGAAGGACCAAAGATATGGTGATGAATAAAACACGTCAATGTTTACGGAACACAAATGTTATATTTCCAAATTGTAACGGTACATAGCGAACGGTACAAGATTTCCATGTTTTACCTCACAATTTACTATGTATAACTTCATATTTTCTCGAAAAACAACTGATTCTGATCTTAATAGATATCAATCTTACGATTTGGTAGAACAAGTGTAAACATTGGTAGAACAAGTATAAACGTATGTTTTGCATTCGAAATATTTAAATATAAAAATGTCTTTAAAAGTAGCTAAAATTGACAACATGACAGTTTTTTCAGCTTTCAGGCCGATTTTCACATGAAAGCACTGAGATATGCTATTTGGATTTGAAGTTTCTTTATTAGTATAGACACAAAAATACGTTAATAACTAACATTTGAGTTTTCGTTCTTAGTTGACCTTTTGCTAGATATGTTCATACACCGTTTCAGAGTTGACCATTTATTATTTATTTGTATTGTAATAAGTTGCTCAAACGTCTTTGACAAAAATGGAAGAATAGACATCGGCCTAAAATCACGGTTCGATTTGGGTATTGGAATAATCTTTCCTATTTTCCACTGTTCAGGGTACATACAAGTAGTAAATGCAAAATTTATTATATCTGTAATATGCCCAAATAATGTTTGGTCTATATATACAGCCAACAAGGGTTTTATTGTTGTTTCGTATATTAATGATTTCTAGAAACAGATATTCAATCGGGCTGTCCAATGGATGTTTAAGAACTTCTTTACATTTTAAACGCGTACTGACAAATATAGCAGCACCTCCTGCGTGACTCATACGATCAGAACGATAAACATTAAAACTAGGGTTGTCGAAAATTTTAAAAATATCGTATCGATGATATTTTTTTTATCAAAAAAAAATGATAATATTTAAAATATCACATACAAATATCGATATATCGATATATTTGATATTTTTTGTGTTAAATGATAAAATTGCCCGCCCACAATAAAAAGACAATAAGTTTATTTTTAAAAATAATAGTTTTTGTTATATATTTTTTTATATTTTATGACTAGTATGCAGTGTTTAGGGATTTCAAAAACACCCTTTGCGTAATGTGTGCGTCAGTCATCCTGCTCCTTGAGTCGCACACAACCCATTTTATGGCGGACGCCAGCCGCTCTGAAGGCACCGAACTACCTGGGGTAACAAGATACGTCATGGCCACCTTGTAGAGGCCCGGCATAGTAGCTTTATGGGATTTCCACACTTCAAGTGGATTCCCATGCAGCTTTCCCATGCAGCTTTGGACAAGCTAATATAGTTCTAACTCCTTGTTTTCCGATTTGTTATACAAGTCGTTTGCGATGGAGTTGTTATGAGAGCTCATAAAGTCGTCACAATCCTCTGTTCTTTCGTCATCAAAACTCTGTAAAAATGTAAGTAATTAGCAAGTGTTTTTCTTATTTTTAGCAAAATTTTAAATGGTATAATATTAATATTTTTAGTTTTACGAGTTAATGAGTTATTAGATTATACAAATTTGTAACTTTATGACCTACCCTTTTTTCTTGGATAAACATATATACATCGAACATAGAGTGACCTCCGTTTAACTACCCATTACTATGTTATTTTTGCTGCAATCGATGTCAAATTTGGACTTTATATTCTTAAGATGTTGGGCATTCATAAAAAAAAAAAAAAATAAATGGCCACTTTTTTTTTATTTTTTATATAAATGCCCAACATCTGAAGAACATAAAGTCCAAATTTGACATCGATCGGAGCAAAAATAACGAAGTAATGGTTAGTTGAACGGAGGTCATTCTATGTTCGATGTATGGGCCGTCAAAACTTTAAAGCGCTTCCTTGAAAGTGTCATTTTCAAAGCACGATTACTAAAAATCTACTTGACCAATCGATTTGAAATTTTGCACACAGCTTTTGCAACTAATTCTCCAGGTATCACCGTCGTGTTTTTCTTAAATTTATTTTTTACTATATTTTTTATTTAACAATTAAACTTTTTTTTTTAGTCAAGAATTGAATTTTTGAATTCAAACTTTCATGAAAAATCGAAAAAAAAAATATAAAAAAAGAAAACTCCACGGTGATACTTCCAGCCAATTATTATTTAACTACTGCATATTTTGGTTTTCATATCGGACGATTCTGTGGACAGTAAGGATCTACACCGCAAATCAACTTTATTTGGAGGGGCCTCAGGAGATTCCCTATAACTCCTATACATATGCATATTTTTCCATAAAACATTTTTAGAAAAATTGTCTAAATGTTACCTTATTATATGTAATTTAAATAAATAAACTAGCTTTAGCCGTTTCGCTACAAATTTTTTTTGAAATGTGGCCCGTTTTGCACCGAATTGTGACGCCTGTAGCAACCGATGCTTTCCTTCGCACGGCTTCTTGCTGATTTGAGAGGCTTGAATTGATCCATGTTAATAAATAAGCTTATCCGGCTCGAAGGACCAAAGATATGGTGATGAATAAAACACGTCAATGTTTACGGAACACAAATGTTATATTTCCAAATTGTAACGGTACATAGCGAACGGTACAAGATTTCCATGTTTTACCTCACAATTTACTATGTATAACTTCATATTTTCTCGAAAAACAACTGATTCTGATCTTAATAGATATCAATCTTACGATTTGGTAGAACAAGTGTAAACATTGGTAGAACAAGTATAAACGTATGTTTTGCATTCGAAATATTTAAATATAAAAATGTCTTTAAAAGTAGCTAAAATTGACAACATGACAGTTTTTTCAGCTTTCAGGCCGATTTTCACATGAAAGCACTGAGATATGCTATTTGGATTTGAAGTTTCTTTATTAGTATAGACACAAAAATACGTTAATAACTAACATTTGAGTTTTCGTTCTTAGTTGACCTTTTGCTAGATATGTTCATACACCGTTTCAGAGTTGACCATTTATTATTTATTTGTATTGTAATAAGTTGCTCAAACGTCTTTGACAAAAATGGAAGAATAGACATCGGCCTAAAATCACGGTTCGATTTGGGTATTGGAATAATCTTTCCTATTTTCCACTGTTCAGGGTACATACAAGTAGTAAATGCAAAATTTATTATATCTGTAATATGCCCAAATAATATATTTTAATAAACTTGGGGCTCATAACGTCCAAGCCAACAGCATTTGATTTAATTTTTAAAATAGCCTCTAGGACATCACACTGACTAACACATGCAAAATCAAACATATTAATACAATTATCAGTCAAAACTAGACAGACAGTAAATTTTTGAATTAGGTCAGTTACGTCAATATCGTCATTTTTTTCAGGTACTGCTTTGCCTATTCCGAGACTTTTGATGACTCTCCATGTTTGTTGAGAGGATGTTGCATTTTCAAATTTTGAGGAATATAATGCTCGATTAAAATATTTACTTCTTTTCTGTTTTCTTGTACTGTCTGAAAAAATGTTCTATTCTATATCGTTTCCATTTGTCATAATTATAGTCCCGCTTTTTTATTGCACTTTTTATGTACTTGTATGTATTAAACCATGAACTGGCAGCCGGCTTTATAATTTTAGTCTTAATCGGAACGAACTTGTCATATAAATATTTAGCATTTTCTTGGACTATATTAACATGTTCATCAACCGAAGTCAACGTATAGATCACATTCCAATTGCACAGACAACATTCATTCGATAGTAAGTCATAATTATATTCCCTAAAATTTCTATATTGAATTATATGGTTTTTATAGTCAAGTTTTAATGTAAAAAAAATAAGGTCATGTCTTGAGAAAGCAGGTACCGATAGCTGATCATATAACAATATGTTGTTTTTATTATTAACTAAGAAGATGTCCAGAAGAGTATTGCAGGTTGTTGTAAAGTGTGTGGGTACGCTAGAGTTTACAAATCTAGCGATCCCATTTCATCCGAGAGATGTCGTTCCACCAAAATATTGCTATTTAAGTCCCCAGTTATTATAATGTTCATATACGTCAAAGAAAGGTTATATAGCGTGTCAATCAGGTTCGAGTATTCATAATTTTTGTTTGGTCTATATATACAGCCAACAAGGGTTTTATTGTTGTTTCGTATATTAATGATTTCTAGAAACAGATATTCAATCGGGCTGTCCAATGGATGTTTAAGATGTTGCATTTCAAGTTGGAATCGGCTGAAATGGCCCTATAGGTTAGAGGTGGTAGTCGTGGGGGAAG
This sequence comes from Drosophila rufa, assembly GCA_018153105.1. NCBI lineage: Eukaryota > Metazoa > Arthropoda > Insecta > Diptera > Drosophilidae > Drosophila > Drosophila rufa. The sequence goes on along the minus strand of JAECXS010000003.1, from coordinate 32,193 downwards.
TATCGATGGTAGGCTTTAAGCTGGTGGCGCCACCTAAATGTCGGATGGCAGGGGTAAGCGATCTGCTGTCCCGCTCATACATCGCTCTCTCTGAGTGCTGCCCTTGAACTGGGCCGTTGCACTGAGCGCTAAAAAGAGTCCCGTAAGGTGGAACGCGGTCAGCGAAACGAACCTATATAGGGAGGCAAAAGCGTTGGAGGAGAGGCAGTAGAAAAAGATACGGAGGAGCGGCAGCTAGAAAAAAATATAAGTGGTGTGATTTCCAAATAAGAAAAAACGTGAGTGCCAATAGAAAAAAAGAAAGTGAATTCGAAGCTAATTCGAATTAAAAAAAAACATTTTTTCATGGGGTGTTTCAGCGTGGCAGTGACTGGATCGGCACTGGCCACGGAGATCTTTTATTTTCGGATTTAAAACTCACGGAAATTTTGTGGAAGCTGCCGAGACCCTCGAGTGCCGCCATTTTCCTGGGATCGGTGTGGTGGACCTGGACCTGCTAATCCTGACCAGCCTGGTCGGTGGAGGACAACTGGTGAGCCCGTTCCTGTGCAGAACTGACTGCATCCAAATCCTACCGGCGCCACGGCCGTGTGTTTAGTTGGGGTTGTGAGCCGTTCGCCGCGCAGGGTGAATTTACCCGCGGCTTGGGCAACATCCGCCATTTTCCGGCAGCCGCCAGTGAATCCGTCTCAGTAGAGCCCATTTCGCTCCGGCTCCCATTTCGGCCAAAACTGTGGGTACGGGCCGAACTTTGCGCCGCCGCTCACCATCTGAAATTTGCCCCGTGATATTTTCCTAAAAAAAATACAAATATATGTAAAACAATATTTAATTTAAGTTATGTGCGTACGTTAATCCTGTCCGCGTATTTCCGTGCACCAGAGCCCGTTTTTCGCGCAACCCAGGCCTGAAAAAAAGATAGAGATTCGTTAGGCAGAAGTTCAGTAATGTAAATTTTGTATTTTTTGCCCACCCTGATTGTCCTTTTTGGAGCTCCAGTAGGGACCGTAGGTGACCAAAGGGGGTATCCGGTTAGCCCACCTTGTGGCTATAGCGCTTAATAAACTTCTCCCTGGCGGCAATCTCGCGGACTTGGCGCAAGTGCATTCCTGGCCCAGGTCATGGTTTTACCTCGGCGAAGTGACCAATGCTCTGTAAGAAAATGAAATGTTGATAATTTATATATATTTAAGAACATGAAATTATACATATATGTTGTGAAAATTATGGCCGTTGAGTAAGCGTATTTGCCTGGGGGAGATGAGCCGGTCGCCAAACCGCCCGGAATAGACTCCGGTCCGCCGGAGATGGGAGATGCCTCTCCAAATCCCAAGAGGCATCCATGGTTGGGTGGGTGCGTCGTGGCGAGTCCATCAGTGCCACCAATTCTTTCCGTTTCATGTCGTCCAAATTTAAATTAGTCCGCTTGTTTACCTTTTGTTGCTAGTGGTGGTTGAGTTTATGTTAGTGAGACGTCGTGTTATCGATATATCGATTGTGCGGACTGCGGGCAAAGGGGGAACTCGGCCCTGGGATTCCGGAGCTAGCCGGCACTGCCCTCCGGGAAAAAAGCAGTTCCGTTACAATATGGCGCCCAAACAAACAAATAAAGATAATCGGGACGACGACGTCCTTTTCAAGGATGCCCTTGACGGCGCAGCCCCCGCAATCGGTGACTTGCGAGGCAGAATATTGTTTGCCTGCAATAGCATCCGGGAGTGGGAGACTGGCCGTCGAAGAGTATCTTTTTTGTGTCCTTTCACCGAAGTCAGGGCAGGAGGCTTGTCCCTTAAAGTGGACAATTGCTCCCGAGAGCAGTGAGCAGTGGTTCACCAGATGACCAGGAGGTGACATCCGCGCAGAGGGCGACGGATTTGCATCTCCGGTCAAATCGTGCAATGAGCACGGAAAGGAACCAACTGTGATAAACTGTGATATAAAGTATAGGATTTATTTATTAGTATTTAGTATAGTAAAGTAATTGTTGTTTTTTGTTTTTTTTGTAAAACTGTAGAGTAGAGGCAGATCCTTGGGTTTCCTAGATGTGTGTGGGTTTTGTTTCATATCGGTGTAAACTTAAATGAGTGATCGTGACCCGTAGCTGGGCTGCGCGCTGCACGATCACCGCGATTTGAGCAAATATTTCGCACACATGGAAGGAAATCCTAAGGGATTCTGCGGAAGGCCGATGTCCTTAACTGGCGACTATCAGCTCCGCTGATAGTTAGTCCAGTTGACGCACGGCCAGAGTATGGACGGCAGGAAGGAATTGAGTACGCAAGACGTCTGGCACGGAGTCCACCGGCGGTTGACCGGATTCGTCTCCCCTAAAACATTTAGGAAAGGAAAGTTAGTTTTGTTATATATGAAGTGTTTGGCAGAGAGTAGGGTTGGGTGTTGTTTGTGTTTAGTTTAAACATACACCTTTGTTCCCGTGGGCAATATTTATTTATTTATTGTGTAATTATTTATTTATTTATTGCATATTTAGGTGGGGTTTATTGTTATTTATTTATCATTGTTGTTTATTTTTGTTTCCGTGGCTTAGTATTTATTATTTATTTCGTGTTAGGTGTTAGCTGTTCTAGGTGAAATATGTCGGAGGATAGGGAACCCGGAGATAGGCACGACTATCAGCTTCGATCTAGGGGTATTTCAGCCGAGGAAGAGGAGAGTATGTGGTCCACGGACGCCGAGGGCGCTGTGGGGTCCGCGCCACCGCGAATATCGTTGGGATTGCCGAGAACGCCACCCAACCAGCGGGAGCGTTTGGCGGAACAGCTGCAGGATTTCGAGCAGATCGGTTCCGCAGCAGATCAGCTGCTACATATGGACCCGGCTGCGAGAACGGTCCGGTTCCAGGAGCCTCCGAGGGACTCAACGATTCAGTCCGCGGTGAACCTTGCGCTGGCTCAGGCGGCGGAGACCCATCGGAAAGCGCAAGAGGCTGGGGTCAGCGAATCGTTGAGGGACGAGATCCGGAGTGGCTTCCTGGAGATGATGAAGCTGATGAACGAGGTGTTAAGGCCGACGGGTCAGCAGCCACAGCAGTCACATCAGTCAATCTGACGGACCGGCAGCAGCGAACAGGAGGTTCAAATCCGCTGGGAGAGCGACCACCACTGCCTTTTCCGGACAGTCAAGGAGCTGTGCCGAGACGAGCGCAGCCACCTGACAGGATCGGGAGCAGGGGGCCTCCAACTGTCCCACCGAAGCCGCCTAGGAGGGAGAACATCTCGCCGGACATGGGGAGCAGCAGCGGAGGATGGTCGCCGGAGGCAGCAAATTCTCGTCGGGGTGACGACGGGGTCCGACACTGGCGAGTGGAGGATCGGCGAGCTGGCGAGTTCCGAGACGAGCACCGTGGGTATGCCAACGTGGACGCGGCAAACAGCATGCCATACACCCGAGTGGAGCGGTGGAACGTGTCCTTCGACGGGGATGAGCAGAGTAGTTCGGTGGAGGACTTCGTGTTCCGTCTGGAATACCTCCAGCGACAAACCCAGTGCCCGTGGCAGGAAGTCCTGAGGAACTTCCACGTTCTTCTCTCGGGGAGAGCGCGGGAGTGGTATTGGATCCACGTGCGGCAGTCCCGGGTGGACAACTGGGCCCAGTTGCGCCGAGCGCTAATGGATCGGTTCCGGGGGCATCAGACGGAGCACGACCGGATGCATCAGCTCCTGCAGAGGGAACAGCAGCCACAGGAGAGCGTCGACGACTACGTGCACGCCATGCAGCAGCTTCATGCTCGCCTAAAAAAACCAATGCCCGAGCGGCAGTTGGTGAAGGTGATGAAGAAGGGCATGAGAGAAGGGATCGCTAGATTCATTTATGCGATGGATCTGCTCACCGTGGACGAGTTGCGGCAGGAGAGCGCCGAAGTCGAGCGCAGTTTCGGACGCAGGAGTCGGGCACAGCCCACACCGCCAACGCGCTACCCCGGGATGGACAGGAACAGAGTCAGCGAGGCGTTCGTTCCGGAGCCCGAAGATGTCCAGCGGGTGGAGGTGGATGAAGTCCGAGCGAGGCGGAACCCGTTCAGGACCGGCTGCTGGAACTGCGGAGCCATGGACCACGGGTTCCGAGACTGTGGGGCAACGGAGCGGAAGATTTTCTGCTTCCGTTGTGGCCGACCAGACACCGTAGCTCCGAAATGCCCGGATTGCGCGGAAAACGCTCGGCTGGGCGATCCGAGAGTGGGAGGGAGTCGCCCAGAGAGGAATCCCACGAGGAAGTAGATTCTAAGAGTGTGTTAAATGTTAAATGTCGTGAAGTAAGCCATAGTTTAAGATACTTGCCCTATGAAGAGAGGATGCGGCGATACCTAGAGGCACGAAGCCGTATTTTTGAGACCCACCAGCTGTGCGGGATGCGGAAGGTTTCCAGGAAGGTCCATAAGGCCCGAGAGCGCTTCCAGAGGCGACGAGAAAACCGGAGGATGGTAGTCGCGGCGGTCAAACGCGGCGGGACTCGCGATCCAAGACCCTTCGCCGACATCAGGATCCTGAGCAAGCAACTGACAGGCCTGTTGGATACGGGAGCAAGTGTCAGTTTGCTCGGAAAAGGCGGCAGGGAATTGGTGGATTCGCTCGGGGTGCCGATAGAAAAGTATTTCTCCGTCGTGCGCACGGCGGCTGGGCAGGATCGGTCCATAATGGGGCGCGTCAGAGTTCCTGTGGAGTACAAGGGACAAGTTAAAAACATTGTATTTTACTTGTGCCCGTACCTTGAACAGACGGCATACCTGGGGGTGGATTTTTGGCAGGCTTTCGGTCTGGCTCCAGCGGTGGTTGGTCACGCCGCTGCCCAAGGAGTGGTCAAAGCCGAAGAAATTCACGCCAGGCAGATGGAGCACTACGCCGAGCAGGAGGATGACGACGAGGAAAAGGCGGATCCCGAATCCTGGACGCTATCTGAAGCGGAGAGCCGTGAACTGGAGGAGATCAAGCAGAGGTTCCTCACCTTCGAGAGGGATGGCTTGGGAACCACCAGTTTGGAGAAGCACACGATAGAGCTGGTTGAAGGAGCCAAAGTCTTCAAGGATCGACCGTATCCGATGTCTCCAGCGAAGCAAAAGGTGGTCGAGGATGAGGTCGACAAGATGCTGGCGCTAGGAGTCATCGAGGAGAGCAAGAGCCCGTGGAGCAATCGGACGACGGTGGTCTCGAAGCCTGGGAAAGATCGGTTCTGTTTAGATGCCCGTAAGCTAAACGAGGTGACAGTGAAGGATGCGTACCCATTGCCTAGTATCGACGGAATTCTGTCCAGGATCGACCAAACCCACTTCATTTCCAGTGTGGATCTGAAGTTCGCGTTCTGGCAGATCGAGTTGGACGAGAAGAGCAAGGAGTACACAGCCTTTACAGTCCCTGGTCGTCCGCTATACCAGTTCCGGATGATGCCGTTCGGTCTCTGCAACGCTGCGCAGAGGTTGGTGAGGCTCATGGACCGAGTAATCCCAGCCGAGATCCGGTCGAACGTCTTTGTTTACTTGGACGATCTCCTGATTCTGGCACCGGACATCCAGACCCACTTTCGATACCTGCGGCGAGTTGCCGAGTGCCTAAGAGCAGCAGGGTTGACGATAGGGTTAGGTAAGTCGAAGTTTTGCTTCAAGTCTCTGACTTACCTAGGCTTCATTGTGGGTGGAGGACGTCTGCGGATGGATCCAGGACGAGTGGACGCAATTCGAAGGATGCCAGAGCCGAGGAACATGAAGGAAGTGAGAGCATTCCTGGGAACAGCCGGATGGTACCGACGGTTTGTGAGAAACTTTGCGACGTTGGCTGCACCGCTCACCGAAGCTCTCAAGAAGACGGGAAACGCAAAGTTTTCTTTGTGTCCGGAGGCGCAGCTGGCGGTAGAGTCGCTGAAGATGGCATTGACCACGGCACCCGTCTTGGTGCACGCCGATTTCAAGCGGCACTTCTTCGTGCAGTGCGATGCATCGCACATCGGAGTTGGGGCCGTGTTATTCCAGCGAGACGACGAGGGGCAGGAGCAGCCGATAGCCTTTTTCTCGGCTAAGATGAACAAGCATCAGGTAAACTACACCGTAACCGAGAAAGAGTGCCTCGCGGCTCTCCTGGCTATCCGGAAGTTCAGGCCGTACGTGGAAGGGATGCCATTTACCTGCATCACGGATCACGCCAGCCTAAAATGGCTCATGTCCATGAAGGACCTCTCAGGACGCTTGGCCAGGTGGTCTCTGCAGCTCCAGGGGTTCAACTTTAACATTGAGCACCGAAAGGGCAGCGAGAACGTCGTGGCGGACACCCTCTCACGGTGCGTGGAAGAGGTGGTAGGGGATCCGACGGAGTTGCTCGGCTTCGAGACCACGGAGTTCGCTGGAGAGGAGTACCAGGAGTTAGTTCAAGATATTGAAAATAACTTGGAAACCTTACCAGATCTGATGGTCGAAGGCGGGCTGATCTTCAAGCGAATCTCTCCTGCAAACCTGGACGACGAGATGGAAGGCTCCGAGTGGAAACTGTGGATACCCCAGAGTCTGACCCACAGCCTTATTGAGCGTGCCCACACGGATCCAACGGCAGCTCACGGCGGAATGGGAAAGACGCTGGAGATCCTGCGGCGGCAGTTCTACTGGCCTGGGATGGTGGTGCAGGTGCGAGAGTTTGTCCGGAGGTGCGATGTTTGCAAGGAGTCGAAGGCGCCTAACTACCGGATGATGGTCGGCATTGGAGAACGCGTGCAGACGGAACGACCGTTCCAGAAGTTGTATGTGGACTTCCTGGGCAAGTATCCGAGGTCAAAGAAGGGACATGCGTGGATCTTCATCGTGGTGGACCATTTCTCCAAATATACGTTCCTGAAGGCCATGCGCGAGGCAACGGCCACGAACGTGGTGGAATTCCTCATTAACGAGGTGTTCTACAAATTTGGGGTTCCGGAGACCGTGCACTCGGACAATGGTCGGCAGTTCACGTCGAAGATCTTCGAGGAGGCCATGGAGAGTTTTGGGATCCAGCACATGAAGACGCCCATATACTCGCCGCAGAGCAACGCGGCAGAACGAGTAAATCGAAGCGTGTTGGCAGCGATCCGTGGGTTCCTTGAGAACGACCATCGGGAGTGGGACGCGTACCTCCCGGAAATCGAGGTGGCCATCCGCAACGCGATCCACTCGGCCACTGGAGAGGCGCCGTTCTTCACGGTGTTCGGACATCACATGTTCCTGAACGGGGCGTGCTATAAGCTGGCGAGGAAACTCAAGTCCCTGTGCGAGCATGAGTTGTCAGGTATGCCGACAGCCGACAAACTCCAGGTCGTGCAGGACAAGGTGCGGAAGAACTTGGAGACGTCCTATGACCGCAGTCGCCAGCGGTACGATCAAAGAGCGCGGATGTTTCTTGCCAAGCCTGCGCAGGAGGTGTACCGCAGGAATTTCGTTCTTAGCGACTTCGGCAAGGCATTCAATGCCAAGTTCGCCAGGAAGTTCCTGAAGGCCCGGGTGGTAAAAGCCTTAGGCAACAATGCGTACGAACTGGAGGATCTGCAAGGGCGAAGTCTCGGCGTCTACCACGCGAAGGACATCCGAACGTGAGCTGGAAAGAACAGAACACAAAGTAAACAAGCGCCGCACGACAGGAACGGCAGTTATACTTCCCGGCAAGCGTGGGCCCCGCGTAGGGCACCTTGTGGAACTGCTGCGAGGGTCAAAGGCCGGCAAAGTCCATTCGTCGATGTCCAAATGCTCCAATGATGTCATCGGGCCGTCTGGAGACTTGTGGCGTCCCTCGAAATCCTTGGGTGTTGTTGCATTTCAAGTTGGAATCGGCTGAAATGGCCCTATAGGTTAGAGGTGGTAGTCGTGGGGGAAGTATCGATGGTAGGCTTTAAGCTGGTGGCGCCACCTAAATGTCGGATGGCAGGGGTAAGCGATCTGCTGTCCCGCTCATACATCGCTCTCTCTGAGTGCTGCCCTTGAACTGGGCCGTTGCACTGAGCGCTAAAAAGAGTCCCGTAAGGTGGAACGCGGTCAGCGAAACGAACCTATATAGGGAGGCAAAAGCGTTGGAGGAGAGGCAGTAGAAAAAGATACGGAGGAGCGGCAGCTAGAAAAAAATATAAGTGGTGTGATTTCCAAATAAGAAAAAACGTGAGTGCCAATAGAAAAAAAGAAAGTGAATTCGAAGCTAATTCGAATTAAAAAAAAACATTTTTTTCATGGGGTGTTTCAGCGTGGCAGTGACTGGATCGGCACTGGCCACGGAGATCTTTTATTTTCGGATTTAAAACTCACGGAAATTTTGTGGAAGCTGCCGAGACCCTCGAGTGCCGCCATTTTCCTGGGATCGGTGTGGTGGACCTGGACCTGCTAATCCTGACCAGCCTGGTCGGTGGAGGACAACTGGTGAGCCCGTTCCTGTGCAGAACTGACTGCATCCAAATCCTACCGGCGCCACGGCCGTGTGTTTAGTTGGGGTTGTGAGCCGTTCGCCGCGCAGGGTGAATTTACCCGCGGCTTGGGCAACATCCGCCATTTTCCGGCAGCCGCCAGTGAATCCGTCTCAGTAGAGCCCATTTCGCTCCGGCTCCCATTTCGGCCAAAACTGTGGGTACGGGCCGAACTTTGCGCCGCCGCTCACCATCTGAAATTTGCCCCGTAATATTTTCCTAAAAAAAATACAAATATATGTAAAACAATATTTAATTTAAGTTATGTGCGTACGTTAATCCTGTCCGCGTATTTCCGTGCACCAGAGCCCGTTTTTCGCGCAACCCAGGCCTGAAAAAAAGATAGAGATTCGTTAGGCAGAAGTTCAGTAATGTAAATTTTGTATTTTTTGCCCACCCTGATTGTCCTTTTTGGAGCTCCAGTAGGGACCGTAGGTGACCAAAGGGGGTATCCGGTTAGCCCACCTTGTGGCTATAGCGCTTAATAAACTTCTCCCTGGCGGCAATCTCGCGGACTTGGCGCAAGTGCATTTCTGGCCCAGGTCATGGTTTTACCTCGGCGATGTGACCAATGCTCTGTAAGAAAATGAAATGTTGATAATTTATATATATTTAAGAACATGAAATTATACATATATGTTGTGAAAATTATGGCCGTTGAGTAAGCGTATTTGCCTGGGGGAGATGAGCCGGTCGCCAAACCGCCCGGAATAGACTCCGGTCCGCCGGAGATGGGAGATGCCTCTCCAAATCCCAAGAGGCATCCATGGTTGGGTGGGTGCGTCGTGGCGAGTCCATCAGTGCCACCAATTCTTTCCGTTTCATGTCGTCCAAATTTAAATTAGTCCGCTTGTTTACCTTTTGTTGCTAGTGGTGGTTGAGTTTATGTTAGTGAGACGTCGTGTTATCGATATATCGATTGTGCGGACTGCGGGCAAAGGGGGAACTCGGCCCTGGGATTCCGGAGCTAGCCGGCACTGCCCTCCGGAAAAAAAGCAGTTCCGTTACAAAGAACTTCTTTACATTTTAAACGCGTACTGACAAATATAGCAGCACCTCCTGCGTGACTCATACGATCAGAACGATAAAAATTAAAACTAGGGTTGTCGAAAATTTTAAAAATATCGTATCGATGATATTTTTTTTATCAAAAAAAATGATAATATTTAAAATATCACATACAAATATCGATATATCGATATATTTGATATTTTTTGTGTTAAATGATAAAATTGCCCGCCCACAATAAAAAGACAATAAGTTTATTTTTAAAAATAATTTTATGACTAGTATGCAGTGTTTAGGGATTTCAAAAACACCCTTTGCGTAATGTGTGCGTCAGTCATCCTGCTCCTTGAGTCGCACACAACACATTTTATGGCGGACGCCAGCCGCTCTGAAGGCACCGAACTACCTGGGGTAACAAGATACGTCATGGCCACCTTGTAGAGGCCCGGCATAGTAGCTTTATGGGATTTCCACACTTCAAGTGGATTCCCATGCAGCTTTCCCATGCAGCTTTGGACAAGCTAATATAGTTCTAACTCCTTGTTTTCCGATTTGTTATACAAGTCGTTTGCGATGGAGTTGTTATGAGAGCTCATAAAGTCGTCACAATCCTCTGTTCTTTCGTCATCAAAACTCTGTAAAAATGTAAGTAATTAGCAAGTGTTTTTCTTATTTTTAGCAAAATTTTAAATGGTATAATATTAATATTTTTAGTTTTACGAGTTAATGAGTTATTAGATTATACAAATTTGTAACTTTATGACCTACCCTTTTTCTTGGATAAACATATATACATCGAACATAGAGTGACCTCCGTTTAACTACCCATTACTATGTTATTTTTGCTGCAATCGATGTCAAATTTGGACTTTATATTCTTAAGATGTTGGGCATTCATAAAAAAAAATAAAAATATAAATGGCCACTTTTTTTAATTTTTTATATAAATGCCCAACATCTGAAGAACATAAAGTCCAAATTTGACATCGATCGGAGCAAAAATAACGAAGTAATGGTTAGTTGAACGGAGGTCATTCTATGTTCGATGTATGGGCCGTCAAAACTTTAAAGCGCTTCCTTGAAAGTGTCATTTTCAAAGCACGATTACTAAAAATCTACTTGACCAATCGATTTGAAATTTTGCACACAGCTTTTGCAACTAATTCTCCAGGTATCACCGTCGTGGTTTTCTTAAATTTATTTTTTACTATATTTTTTATTTAACAATTAAACTTTTTTTTTTAGTCAAGAATTGAATTTTTGAATTCAAACTTTCATGAAAAATCGAAAAAAAAAATATAAAAAAGAAAACTCCACGGTGATACTTCCAGCCAATTATTATTTAACTACTGCATATTTTGGTTTTCATATCGGACGATTCTGTGGACAGTAAGGATCTACACCGCAAATCAACTTTATTTGGAAGGGCCTCAGGAGATTCCCTATAACTCCTATACATATGCATATTTTTCCATAAAACATTTTTAGAAAAATTGTCTAAATGTTACCTTATTATATGTAATTTAAATAAATAAACTAGCTTTAGCCGTTTCGCTACAAATTTTTTTTGAAATGTGGCCCGTTTTGCACCGAATTGTGACGCCTGTAGCCACCGATGCTTTCCTTCGCACGGCTTCTTGCTGATTTGAGAGGCTTGAATTGATCCATGTTAATAAATAAGCTTATCCGGCTCGAAGGACCAAAGATATGGTGATGAATAAAACACGTCAATGTTTACGGAACACAAATGTTATATTTCCAAATTGTAACGGTACATAGCGAACGGTACAAGATTTCCATGTTTTACCTTACAATTTACTATGTATAACTTCATATTTTCTCGAAAAACAACTGATTCTGATCTTAATAGATATCAATCTTACGATTTGGTAGAACAAGTGTAAACATTGGTAGAACAAGTATAAACGTATGTTTTGCATTCGAAATATTTAAATATAAAAATGTCTTTAAAAGTAGCTAAAATTGACAACATGACAGTTTTTTCAGCTTTCAGGCCGATTTTCACATGAAAGCACTGAGATATGCTATTTGGATTTGAAGTTTCTTTATTAGTATAGACACAAAAATACGATAATAACTAACATTTGAGTTTTCGTTCTTAGTTGACCTTTTGCTAGATATGTTCATACACCGTTTCAGAGTTGACCATTTATTATTTATTTGTATTGTAATAAGTTGCTCAAACGTCTTTGACAAAAATGGAAGAATAGACATCGGCCTAAAATCACGGTTCGATTTGGGTATTGGAATAATCTTTCCTATTTTCCACTGTTCAGGGTACATACAAGTAGTAAATGCAAAATTTATTATATCTGTAATATGCCCAAATAATATATTTTAATAAACTTGGGGCTCATAACGTCCAAGCCAACAGCATTTGATTTAATTTTTAAAATAGCCTCTAGGACATCACACTGACTAACACATGCAAAATCAAACATATTAATACAATTATCAGTCAAAACTAGACAGACAGTAAATTTTTGAATTAGGTCAGTTACGTCAATATCGTCATTTTTTTCAGGTACTGCTTTGCCTATTCCGAGACTTTTGATGACTCTCCATGTTTGTTGAGAGGATGTTGCATTTTCAAATTTTGAGGAATATAATGCTCGATTAAAATATTTACTTCTTTTCTGTTTTCTTGTACTGTCTGAAAAAATGTTCTATTCTATATCGTTTCCATTTGTCATAATTATAGTCCCGCTTTTTTATTGCACTTTTTATGTACTTGTATGTATTAAACCATGAACTGGCAGCCGGCTTTATAATTTTAGTCTTAATCGGAACGAACTTGTCATATAAATATTTAGCATTTTCTTGGACTATATTAACCTGTTCATCAACCGAAGTCAACGTATAGATCACATTCCAATTGCACAGACAACATTCATTCGATAGTAAGTCATAATTATATTCCCTAAAATTTCTATATTGAATTATATGGTTTTTATAGTCAAGTTTTAATGTAAAAAAAATAAGGTCATGTCTTGAGAAAGCAGGTACCGATAGCTGATCATATAACAATATGTTGTTTTTATTATTAACTAAGAAGATGTCCAGAAGAGTATTGCAGGTTGTTGTAAAGTGTGTGGGTACGCTAGAGTTTACAAATCTAGCGATCCCATTTCATCCGAGAGATGTCGTTCCACCAAAATATTGCTATTTAAGTCCCCAGTTATTATAATGTTCATATACGTCAAAGAAAGGTTATATAGCGTGTCAATCAGGTTCGAGTATTCATAATTTTTGTTTGGTCTATATATACAGCCAACAAGGGTTTTATTGTTGTTTCGTATATTAATGATTTCTAGAAACAGATATTCAATCGGGCTGTCCAATGGATGTTTAAGAACTTCTTTACATTTTAAACGCGTACTGACAAATATAGCAGCACCTCCTGCGTGACTCATACGATCAGAACGATAAACATTAAAACTAGGGTTGTCGAAAATTTTAAAAATATCGTATCGATGATATTTTTTTTATAAAAAAAAAAATGATAATATTTAAAATATCACATACAAATATCGATATATCGATATATTTGATATTTTTTGTGTTAAATGATAAAATTGCCCGCACACAATAAAAAGACAATAAGTTTATTTTTAAAAACAATAGTTTTTGTTATATATTTTTTTATATTTTATGACTAGTATGCAGTGTTTAGGGATTTCAAAAACACCCTTTGCGTAATGTGTGCGTCAGTCATCCTGCTCCTTGAGTCGCACACAACACATTTTATGGCGGACGCCAGCCGCTCTGAAGGCACCGAACTACCTGGGGTAACAAGATACGTCATGGCCACCTTGCAGAGGCCCGGCATAGTAGCTTTATGGGATTTCCACACTTCAAGTGGATTTTTTTTTTTTTAACACATATATATTATTTTTACATTAATCAACCAAATTAATGGTTATAAAATGTAGGGACTAGCAAAAGTAACAAAAATAACATGGATGCATAACATGGAAACGGTAATCTCCCTAACATAGGGAACGAAGTGACAATCAGTGCAATGTATTTATTGGGGAAGGACTCTCTTTCTCTGCCGTCCTCCCATCCATAAGTCTCCTGGGTGCCGTCTTTGAAGCCTTCTTCTGGTCCTCGGTGTTGCCAATGAAGCAGCTAGTTGGTTCGCATGGACTCGAAGTCGTTCATTATACCGACTCGAGTGTCGATTAATTTGCTCCCTCACGGTGGGGATGTGAAGGTCCTTTGTAATGTCCACGTTCCTCATATACCACGGCGCATTAGTGATTGTGCGCAGCGCTCGGTTTTGGATCCTTTGCATGCGCATAATGTTCGAGTCAGACGCCGTACCCCATATCTGGATGCAATAGGTCATTGAAGGGACCACTATTGCCTTGTACAGAAGAACTTTGTTACTTAGACTTAGTTGACTCCCTCCTCTAAGCATCCAATTGAGCTTCCTAAGCTTATTCCGACATGTGGCTGCAATTTTGGTGGTGTGCTGCCTCCATGTGAGCCGCTTGTCGAGGATGAGACCCAGGTACTGTGCCTGAGGAGCTTGAGGGATGAGCGTGTCCTGGAACTTAACCCTAGGAAGGATTTGATGCCTTAGGGAGAAGTTGCAGTGTTGAGATTTGTTTCCGTTAATGCAGATGTTCCATCGATTCGACCACACGCTGTAGAGCTCCAGGAAGTTTTGCGTCATTCTGGAAGCTTCAATCCGACACGAAGAGTTAGCAATGAAGGCTGTGTCGTCAGCATACGTTGCCAGGAGGGTACCCGGATCACTGAGATTTGGCATGTCAGAGGTGTATAGGGTGTAAAGCACAGGACCCAACACACTACCTTGAGGTACGCCAGCTCTTATGCGTCTGATGGTTGATCTCGCACCTCTCACTTCAACCATGAAATTTCTATCTAGCAGATATGACTTTATCAGAAGAAACTGAGCAGTTGGCAAGAGAGATTTCAGCTTGAATAGGAGGCCATCGTGCCACACTCTATCAAACGCTTCCTTGACGTCCAGAAAGACAGCAGAGCTGTATTGTCTATTTTCGAAGGCATCCAAAATGTGTTGCGTCACTCTATGGGCTTGCTCAGGGGTTCCATGGTGATTCCTGAAGCCGAATTGGTGGTCTGGAATGGCATCCTGCACGCTTCTTACTGCCATCATTCTGCTAAGAAATATTCTTTCAAATATTTTAGAAAATGTGGGCAGCAGGCTTATCGGTCGGTAAGACGCAACAAGGTTCTCCGGTTTGCCTGGCTTCGGAATCATCGTTATCACAGCACACTTCCATTGTGTGGGGAAGTGGTGGATACGTAACATGGAGTTAAACAAGAGGACTAAGAACAATATACCCTTTCTTGGCAGTGCCTTGGCAACTCTGCTATCGACACCGTCGAATCCTGGGGCTTTACTGGGGAGCAGCTTTGTGATTTGCAGACAAACTTCTGCCGGACTAACATGTCGAATAGGCTCTGCTTCTGGGGAGGCAGCGTCGAGAAATGTCAGAGTATTCCCCACATCTTCACGATTTGCAAGATCGAATGGCTGAAAGCGATTCTCCAGTTCGTCAGCAAAAGCCAACGAAATTTCGGAATCCGATTTGCACCAAGTGTTGTCCGCACGCTTGATAGGGATTCTGCGAGGGGGCTGTCTTTTAACTATTTTTGCTGCTTTCCAGAGGTTAAATCCATATGGTTTTGTGGGATCAGCATTGCGCAGCAGATCAGCAAAATAGTAGTTTTTTGTTGTATGCAACAACTTCTTCAAACTGTCCTCAGCACGACGATATGCCCTTTTGTCAGCCGGATCTCTCGACCTCAAGAATCTGCGGCGCAGGGATCTTTTCAACCTCACCAGGACCTCAGGTTTTAAAAGAGCATGAGGTGGAACTGATGGGTTTATTGAAAGTTGTCCACAGGTAGAGGATTCAGCAGCGATGTGTATATTACGTGCAAAGAGCTCAGTAGCGTCGTCAATATCAACGGGGAGTTTAGGACCATGTTCAGGTCAACAAGTTGGTTAATAGCTGCCTGGAACCGTGGAATGCATGCGTTTTGCGGAAGCACACTCGTTTTACGGGAGAGTTTGAAAGCAGCAGTCCTTAGTTCGATTACCAAGGGGATGTGGTCGGAACTTAATTCAAAGCTTTCTGAGATGGTGAGAAGCTCAGATCGAATCCCTCCATATATGGCAAAGTCGATAGCTGATGGTGTACGTTGACTGTACGGGTAATGCGTGGGCCCTCCAGTAGCAAGGACCTGGATATTGGAACTAAGGATACAGTCTGCCAATGCTCTTCCTCTGACTGTACAGTTTCGAGAGCCCCAAAGTCGATGGTGTGCATTCCAGTCACCGGCAATTATAAAATTGGGTCCAAGTTCCTCAAAAAGTAATTTGAAGTCGTCGCTGGTACGCTGAATGTTAGGTGGACAATAAATAGAAGCAATGACAATTTCACCGTGGTCCGTTTTAACTTTGACTGCAGCCCATTGAGCACTTGGATGTTCCATTGTTGCGAACTGGTGGTATTGGAGACAGGACTTTATGATAATTGCAGAGCCTCCACGATGGCGATCGGCCGGATGATTTGATTGTTGAATGTCATACCCGTGTAGCTTGTAATATGAACGAGAGGAAAAGTGTGTTTCGCTGACCAACATAATGTCAATATGATGTTTCCGCACAAAGAGCTCCAGCTCCTGAGCCTTGTTGGTCAGCCCGTCGGCGTTCCACACACCGATTTTGAGCCCAATTTGACTCATGGTTGGGATGGATGAACTGGGAGAAGGACAGAGCTCGCTTTAGTAGCTCCTGGCGCCATTTGTGGTATAAGGCCAGTGATGAGGGTCATCATTGACATCATCATCTGTAACATCTTGTCGAGTTGAGCCACGAGGACTGACATCTTTTCATCAGAACGCATGTACATTTGCTCTTGTCGCTGCCATTGAAGATCATTTTGGATATTCCGGAGCTGCTGAGATGACTGTTGTTGATGAGACTGTTGTTGTTGTTGTGGTCCTGAATGTTGCTGTCGGCTTGGAGTTTCCTGCGTTGGTTGCAGTGACTGTCGGTGGCTTTGGCTTTGTTGATTTGAGTTCCGATTCCTACTTCCTAGTGGAGGGAACTGTTGTTGAAGCTGATGGGTTGTCCACTGCGGTCGGCTGGCCTGTTGAGTTTGTTGTTGAAGAGATCCACTAACAGCGTTTGCGTATGAAAGCGATGCCACAACACCACTTTGTGCACTTGATCGTGCAGAGGCTGGTTGTTGTGGAGGGCTTCGATGGGATGTAGCACTTCTACGGCGACTTACTGTCTGCTGGTAAACAATACAGCCCTTGTAACTTGCTGTGTGGCTACCTCCACAGTTTATACATTTAACTGGATGAATTTCTCGATCACAGGCCTCAATCGCATGTTGTTGACCACATCGCACACAGTTAAATTCCTTATGGCAGTTATTTTTTGTGTGATTAAAGGATTGGCATCTAAAGCATTGAACGACATCATCCTTTTTGTGGGGAAGTTCAACTTGAACCCGTTGGCGACAGAGCGTCTTAAGCTCATGAATTTCTTTGTTGTTGGCGGCTGGTTCTAACTCAACAAAGACTAGGTTGACTAGCTTTGCTTTGTCAAACCGGCTTCTAGGTCTATTAACGAAGCGCACAATGTGGCCAAGCAATGTCAGACTTTCCTTAATGTCCTCATCCGGGGTGGAGTGATGTACACCTCGGATGACTATGCGGAAGGATCTTTCCTCTTTAAGCTGCCAGGTATGAAATGGTACCTTTTTTATGGAAAAAGATTTTGTAATGGCTCTGTAAGCATCGGAATCTGCAGCCTGGATCGAAACTGAATTGTCTGGGTGGCATTTTATGGAGTATTTCGTTGGGTGGACGATCATATCTGTGGATCTGATAAGTCCGTTCAGATTTTCACAATTTTTGACCACAATTGGGGGTGGCTTGTGAGGCGGTGGGGTTTCCTTGTTGCCTGCGGGCTGGTTTGGAACCCGAGTGTTGGGAATATTGTTGATTATACTGTTGTTGTTGATGTTGTTGGTACTGTTTTCGGGGTTGTCGTTTATACTGCTATTGTTGTTGCTTGAGCTGGTATTGGCTTGGTCGGAGTTGTTGTGAGTGACGTTTCGAGAAGAGAGAATGAGTTCGTCGTCTGTGTCCATGCCTGACAGTTCCAAGAATCGATTCTCAAGGTTATAGACTGGGCTATTTGATCCCTTTAGGATTTTGCTATTAACAATAGGAGACTTGGAGTCAGAACGGCGTTTGTTAGAAATGGGCCGTGGGGTCCACCAGTCATCGTCGTCAGTTATGGCTTCTAGCTCAGAGTGTTGGTTTTGAAGTGAAGTAACCACTGGAGTCAATTGGACAGGAATGGGTAGTATAGCTTGGGCAGCAGGAGCGGCTCGATTCGACTGCACTTTACTCGAGGGGTAAGGGCTTGGGCGTCCTCGAATGGAACGCGTGCTGCGGGACGTATGATGAGCATTGTCCAATGGAGTAGGGGACGCCGAACAAGAGACATCCGTCATCGTCGCCGTGGAGTCAGAGATCTCCGCCATGCTCTCAGTGGGAAGGGAGGCTTGAGGACACAGGGAAGTCGACACCTCGCCGCGGTAAGAATCGGCTGTGAGCGGTCTCTGCGAGGCAGAAACCACAAGACCACAGCCAGTCACAGAAACTTGCTCAATCGCGAGAATATAAACAAGCCAAAAATAAATACAAATTTCTGAGAAAAAAAAAAAAAAAAAAAAAATTTTTTTTTTTTTTTTGAAGAAAAAATTTGTGAGAAAATTTTTTTTTTTTTTTTTTCAGAGCTAAAATCGAGACGTCCGTACCGGTTGACACGTAGTTCTGAATGAAGTGGATTTCCATGCAGCTTTCCCATGCAGCTTTGGACAAGCTAATATAGTTCTAACTCCTTGTTTTCCGATTTGTTATACAAGTCGTTTGCGATGGAGTTGTTACGTGTATGAGAGCTCATAAAGTCGTCACAATCCTCTGTTCTTTCGTCATCAAAACTCTGTAAAAATGTAAGTAATTAGCAAGTGTTTTTCTTATTTTTAGCAAAATTTTAAATGGTATAATATTAATATTTTTAGTTTTACGAGTTAATGAGTTATTAGATTATACAAATTTGTAACTTTAAGACCTACCCTTTTTCTTGGATAAACATATATACATCGAACATAGAGTGACCTCCGTTTAACTACCCATTACTATGTTATTTTTGCTGCAATCGATGTCAAATTTGGACTTTATATTCTTAAGATGTTGGGCATTCATAAAAAAAAATAAAAATATAAATGGCCACTTTTTTTTTATTTTTTATATAAATGCCCAACATCTGAAGAACATAAAGTCCAAATTTGACATCGATCGGAGCAAAAATAACGAAGTAATGGTTAGTTGAACGGAGGTCATTCTATGTTCGATGTATGGGCCGTCAAAACTTTAAAGCGCTTCCTTGAAAGTGTCATTTTCAAAGCACGATTACTAAAAATCTACTTGACCAATCGATTTGAAATTTTGCACACAGCTTTTGCAACTAATTCTCCAGGTATCACCGTCGTGTTTTTCTTAAATTTATTTGTTACTATATTTATTATTTAACAATTAAACTTTTTTTTTTAGTCAAGAATTGAATTTTTGAATTCAAACTTTCATGAAAAATCGAAAAAAAAATATAAAAAAAGAAAACTCCACGGTGATACTTCCAGCCAATTATTATTTAACTACTGCATATTTTGGTTTTCATATCGGACGATTCTGTGGACAGTAAGGATCTACACCGCAAATCAACTTTATTTGGAGGGGCCTCAGGAGATTCCCTATAACTCCTATACATATGCATATTTTTCCATAAAACATTTTTAGAAAAATTGTCTAAACGTTACCTTATTATATGTAATTTAAATAAATAAACTAGCTTTAGCCGTTTCGCTACAAATTTTTTTTGAAATGTGGCCCGTTTTGCACCGAATTGTGACGCCTGTAGCAACCGATGCTTTCCTTCGCACGGCTTCTTGCTGATTTGAGAGGCTTGAATTGATCCATGTTAATAAATAAGCTTATCCGGCTCGAAGGACCAAAGATATGGTGATGAATAAAACACGTCAATGTTTACGGAACACAAATGTTATATTTCCAAATTGTAACGGTACATAGCGAACGGTACAAGATTTCCATGTTTTACCTCACAATTTACTATGTATAACTTCATATTTTCTCGAAAAACAACTGATTCTGATCTTAATAGATATCAATCTTACGATTTGGTAGAACAAGTGTAAACATTGGTAGAACAAGTATAAACGTATGTTTTGCATTCGAAATATTTAAATATAAAAATGTCTTTAAAAGTAGCTAAAATTGACAACATGACAGTTTTTTCAGCTTTCAGGCCGATTTTCACATGAAAGCACTGAGATATGCTATTTGAATTTGAAGTTTCTTTATTAGTATAGACACAAAAATACGATAATAACTAACATTTGAGTTTTCGTTCTTAGTTGACCTTTTGCTAGATATGTTCATACACCGTTTCAGAGTTGACCATTTATTATTTATTTGTATTGTAATAAGTTGCTCAAACGTATTTGACAAAAATGGAAGAATAGACATCGGCCTAAAATCACGGTTCGATTTGGGTATTGGAATAATCTTTCCTATTTTCCACTGTTCAGGGTACATACAAGTAGTAAATGCAAAATTTATTATATCTGTAATATGCCCAAATAATATATTTTAATAAACTTGGGGCTCATAACGTCCAAGCCAACAGCATTTGATTTAATTTTTAAAATAGCCTCTAGGACATCACACTGACTAACACATGCAAAATCAAACATATTAATACAATTATCAGTCAAAACTAGACAGACAGTAAATTTTTGAATTAGGTCAGTTACGTCAATATCGTCATTTTTTTCAGGTACTGCTTTGCCTATTCCGAGACTTTTGATGACTCTCCATGTTTGTTGAGAGGATGTTGCATTTTCAAATTTTGAGGAATATAATGCTCGATTAAAATATTTACTTCTTTTCTGTTTTCTTGTACTGTCTGAAAAAATGTTCTATTCTATATCGTTTCCATTTGTCATAATTATAGTCCCGCTTTTTTATTGCACTTTTTATGTACTTGTATGTATTAAACCATGAACTGGCAGCCGGCTTTATAATTTTAGTCTTAATCGGAACGAACTTGTCATATAAATATTTAGCATTTTCTTGGACTATATTAACCTGTTCATCAACCGAAGTCAACGTATAGATCACATTCCAATTGCACAGACAACATTCATTCGATAGTAAGTCATAATTATATTCCCTAAAATTTCTATATTGAATTATATGGTTTTTATAGTCAAGTTTTAATGTAAAAAAAATAAGGTCATGTCTTGAGAAAGCAGGTACCGATAGCTGATCATATAACAATATGTTGTTTTTATTATTAACTAAGAAGATGTCCAGAAGAGTATTGCAGGTTGTTGTAAAGTGTGTGGGTACGCTAGAGTTTACAAATCTAGCGATCCCATTTCATCCGAGAGATGTCGTTCCACCAAAATATTGCTATTTAAGTCCCCAGTTATTATAATGTTCATATACGTCAAAGAAAGGTTATATAGCGTGTCAATCAGGTTCGAGTATTCATAATTTTTGTTTGGTCTATATATACAGCCAACAAGGGTTTTATTGTTGTTTCGTATATTAATGATTTCTAGAAACAGATATTCAATCGGGATGTCCAATGGATGTTTAAGAACTTCTTTACATTTTAAACGCGTACTGACAAATATAGCAGCACCTCCTGCGTGACTCATACGATCAGAACGATAAACATTAAAACTAGGGTTGTCGAAAATTTTAAAAATATCGTATCGATGATATTTTTTTTATCAAAAAAAAAAATGATAATATTTAAAATATCACATACAAATATCGATATATCGATATATTTGATATTTTTTGTGTTAAATGATAAAATTGCCCGCCCACAATAAAAAGACAGTAAGTTTATTTTTAAAAATAATAGTTTTTGTTATATATTTTTTTATATTTTATGACTAGTATGCAGTGTTTAGGGATTTCAAAAACACCCTTTGCGTAATGTGTGCGTCAGTCATCCTGCTCCTTGAGTCGCACACAACACATTTTATGGCGGACGCCAGCCGCTCTGAAGGCACCGAACTACCTGGGGTAACAAGATACGTCATGGCCACCTTGTAGAGGCCCGGCATAGTAGCTTTATGGGATTTCCACACTTCAAGTGGATTCCCATGCAGCTTTCCCATGCAGCTTTGGACAAGCTAATATAGTTCTAACTCCTTGTTTTCCGATTTGTTATACAAGTCGTTTGCGATGGAGTTGTTATGAGAGCTCATAAAGTCGTCACAATCCTCTGTTCTTTCGTCATCAAAACTCTGTAAAAATGTAAGTAATTAGCAAGTGTTTTTCTTATTTTTAGCAAAATTTTAAATGGTATAATATTAATATTTTTAGTTTTACGAGTTAATGAGTTATTAGATTATACAAATTTGTAACTTTATGACCTACCCTTTTTCTTGGATAAACATATATACATCGAACATAGAGTGACCTCCGTTTAACTACCCATTACTATGTTATTTTTGCTGCAATCGATGTCAAATTTGGACTTTATATTCTTAAGATGTTGGGCATTCATAAAAAAAAATAAAAATATAAATGGCCACTTTTTTTTTATTTTTTTATATAAATGCCCAACATCTGAAGAACATAAAGTCCAAATTTGACATCGATCGGAGCAAAAATAACGAAGTAATGGTTAGTTGAACGGAGGTCATTCTATGTTCGATGTATGGGCCGTCAAAACTTTAAAGCGCTTCCTTGAAAGTGTCATTTTCAAAGCACGATTACTAAAAATCTACTTGACCAATCGATTTGAAATTTTGCACACAGCTTTTGCAACTAATTCTCCAGGTATCACCGTCGTGTTTTTCTTAAATTTATTTTTTACTATATTTATTATTTAACAATTAAACTTTTTTTTTAGTCAAGAATTGAATTTTTGAATTCAAACTTTCATGAAAAATCGAAAAAAAAATATAAAAAAGAAAACTCCACGGTGATACTTCCAGCCAATTATTATTTAACTACTGCATATTTTGGTTTTCATATCGGACGATTCTGTGGACAGTAAGGATCTACACCGCAAATCAACTTTATTTGGAGGGGCCTCAGGAGATTCCCTATAACTCCTATACATATGCATATTTTTCCATAAAACATTTTTAGAAAAATTGTCTAAACGTTACCTTATTATATGTAATTTAAATAAATAAACTAGCTTTAGCCGTTTCGCTACAAATTTTTTTTGAAATGTGGCCCGTTTTGCACCGAATTGTGACGCCTGTAGCAACCGATGCTTTCCTTCGCACGGCTTCTTGCTGATTTGAGAGGCTTGAATTGATCCATGTTAATAAATAAGCTTATCCGGCTCGAAGGACCAAAGATATGGTGATGAATAAAACACGTCAATGTTTACGGAACACAAATGTTATATTTCCAAATTGTAACGGTACATAACGAACGGTACAAGATTTCCATGTTTTACCTCACAATTTACTATGTATAACTTCATATTTTCTCGAAAAACAACTGATTCTGATCTTAATAGATATCAATCTTACGATTTGGTAGAACAAGTGTAAACATTGGTAGAACAAGTATAAACGTATGTTTTGCATTCGAAATATTTAAATATAAAAATGTCTTTAAAAGTAGCTAAAATTGACAACATGACAGTTTTTTCAGCTTTCAGGCCGATTTTCACATGAAAGCACTGAGATATGCTATTTGAATTTGAAGTTTCTTTATTAGTATAGACACAAAAATACGATAATAACTAACATTTGAGTTTTCGTTCTTAGTTGACCTTTTGCTAGATATGTTCATACACCGTTTCAGAGTTGACCAATTATTCCTTAATAAAAAACACAACATTTTTATGCAAGGATCCGCGCTCGGCGACTTAAGCGCCAAGCTCGTGACAGCAGTCATCGTGGACGCGGATGTGCCAAACGATGCCAATGGGCGGGGCGACCCGTCGCAGGTGTTCTACGACTACAATGCGGAGAGATCCACCAGCGGCCAACTGGACAAGGAGGTGGAGCAGTAGACGGAAGAGACCACACACACAAAGATGACCTCCGGTGAACACTCCCCAGCGGGATCTGGAGCAGCGCTCCAGCAGTGGCAGTAGCAGCAGCTGCAGGGCCATTGGGAGCTGACCCCGCGGCTTTGGAAATCATAATTAAATTAATTTGTTCGTTTGATTTACTTATTTCCGTGTGAATCACATATTTTAAGACTTAATTTTGTTTGAATATTTTTTATTTTTATTTATTATATGGTCAGAGTTCCACATGATTGAATCTTCTTTAATTGTATTGTAAATAAATTAATTTTATCCCGCTGGAAAACCCGCAATACGGCTTTGTTTCCTATTGCCTGTCTCCATTTTCCCAAGGGTCGCGGGATATTATCAGATATTTCCTTTCTCTCGCGCCACTCGCGCAAAGACTTATCCGATTTAAAATATCTAGCGCGATGTTCATTCTAATATATTCTTGTATATTCTTGTTTTCATAGCTGATCTGCGTACCGACCTTGCTAAGAGGGGCCGAAAAAGTGTATTTGGCTCGTGCTCGCACTCATTTGGTTACTAAATTTTTAGCGCTGGTGAGTACGTAGCTTAAGAGATGGAAAAATATCGAAATATTTTAGGCGCTTACTTGAAATTTTATAATATTTTTTTTTAAATAAACCTAAAAATACAACTAAGCACGGATTTGGATTAATTGTCACGCTTTAGGAAATCGAAAGCCTACCAACCCAATTTTTTAGATTTTTTTGTTCGAAAAAGTTATTTTTATTTCTAATCAGGCATCATTTTGCGAGAAATTAATATATCGAAAAAGTCCTGCGTGAATCGATAGCCGTAGTTATTTCGGATTTATTGACGAAATTTCAGATCGATTGGTTAAGATTTGTTCGAGTTATCTGTCCGGCGTCGGAAAAACAGGGTCTACGGAGAAATGCGACACGTCCGCCATTTAGTTTTTGATAAAAAAAAATCATAAACCATATCTAGTAAATGTCTCATCTTATAATGCATAATTTAAACATTTTCGATTGGCTCTTCCATTTTTCCAAAAAAATATGTATGAAAATCCATTTATTTTGAAGTGAAACTTTTTTAGGCGCGTCATGGATTTTCTGGGACGGAGTAAAACCGAGTCAGGATCGTAACGAAAATCGACGAGCGAGATAGCAAGCTGTAACACCACCGCTCACCGTTTTGCTTGCAAATAACTGTTACAGCTTGCCATCTCGCTCTTACATTGCAATTTTGTATCACGCAACGAGGCAGCGACATAAGAACGCCGCCATGGCGTTTTTTCTGGCATTCTCATGACGCAGAAAAACGTCATAAAATCGCGTGAAATTATGTCGCTTTAATATTATCTATGGCGGACTTATTACGCTTTAAAGCAGGGGTGCTCAAAATTGCCTTACGGCAGTGCCCTAACCAACGCAAACAAAAGAAAACACACGCACACACGTATCGACGCCGTTTTATTGCAAAAAAAAATTAACACTGAGAGAAAAAAAAAGTTAAATTCAGAAAAATAATTATTTGGTTATTTCATTTAAAAATTTACAGTTGGTCTAGAAAAGTATCACTCATTTTAACGACACGCCAAAGAAATTCAAAGAAATGCACACGTCGGTGGTCCACAATAAACTAAAATCAAACTTAAATCAAATTCTATCAGAAACGCAAAAAAAAAGTGTCAGTGCAGAGCCGAGAACAAGACAACAACACATTGTGAGTTGAGGAGAAAAAAAAAGTTCAATGAAATTGTTGTTGGGTTATCTCGTTACGGACAGCTCACAAAGAAGAATTGGCGTGTGCCCTAGGGAAGTATGGCGTGTGCCGCTCCGTATGCTATGTGCCAAAACAAAAACAAATGTGCTCGTGTGCCATAGCATTGAGCACCTCTGCGCTAGACCGACGCAGTGGTTTGTTTAACCCTAACATGGGATACATTCTTCAGTGCGACAGGGGTGAACACAGAATTCGTGGATCCCACGCTTGGATTTAAATTACATATATGTACATATAGTCAAGTGTTTTGTGTTAGGCCCATTTGGTCGCTATATTTAAAGATATGCTGAGATCCCGCGCAGGGGTTCAGCTTACATTGCATTATTTGTGTTACGCTCAACATGCCGCTATGTTTAGAGTCATGCGCACATGCGCTGCATTGATTTGTTAAAGATAAATATATATTTATATATATACGTGTTCATGTGTGAACATTTTGCCAAGGGCCAGCAAGATTAGGAGTAGTTTTACATTTGACATATAAAATACAACATTTTTATAATAGACAAACATATTGGAAATTTACACATTTCAGAAAACGATTTAGTGGACTGTAGCTTTCTTTTAAACTTCTTGCAAAGGCCCGGCAAAGGTTATGGCTTGTAATCTTTGCTTAACTGTAAATTTTCTTATTATATATATAATTAATATTACAACAATTACACCAGTTTACAAAATGAAAAAAAAAAAATGCTCCAAGCCTGTTGATGTGAAATTCTGGTAGAGTTAAACCCCCAGATCACGAAAATGGCTTTAATTTTTTTTTCTATGGACACGTTTTTTTTTAAAGATTTTTTAAAGTTTTACCCAAAAAAAATTTGCTCAGTTTACGTTTATTATTTCATAGCTCGAGTTGTAGCCAACCAATTTACCTGTCGAATGTTTTATTTTACAGGTAATGAACTAACCTTTCGATTTTAAAACACTTTATGTATATTGGATAAGTACTTTGTGTGCTACAGCTCGATAAACTTGAAAAAGGTGGAAATTTCAATCCGTTAACTCAAATGTTAACGTGCTGCTAGCATCATAAAAACTTGGAAAAAATCCGTTGGAAAATCAAAACGTGTTTTTTTACAAAGATGATCGCCCAAAGTATCAAACAGGCCTACAACTCCAGAAATCCGTTGAAGAATAGATTTATCGTGGATTTTCAAAGTTAAGAAAATTGAGAAATTTTTTCAAATTTTTGGGCGGATGCCTACTAGATTAAATGTACAGTGTTGGACAACGCCTTTAGATGGCCTGTTAACTTTGCTAGATGTGATGAACTGTCGGATTTAGCTATAAAAAAATAGCTAAGTTTTGTTAAATAATCAAAAATTTACAAAATTATGTTGAAGTAAGATAAAAATTAAATTATCGCCTTTATATACATACAGCTATTGTGAACTAATTAGAAAGATGACCATTGTGGTGGTAAGTCAAAAATGTTTGCTACATATGAATTCTATTAGAAGGTATAAAATGCTCAAATTACATATTTTTATGCCTTAGACCTAACCATTGAAACTCGTTCATAAAAAGTTCACTTGCAAAACTGTTCCCACCCCGTTCCTGCAAGAAAACGTACTACGTTGAAAATTAATTCTAAAAAATTTTCTGTTAAAATTTAAATTTATTATAATTCGGCTTTGAAATATTCAAATGTATTTATAAAACTCAATTCTGGTTTGAGCTCGATCGAAGGGTCGAACTCATTTAGTACATAATAATTTTTGATTAATTTTGCAAATATATTTCGCTTCTCTTAAATTATTGGTGAAGGACTCGCGTTCTTTGCCTCCCTCTTGTCCATAGGTCTCCTGGATGCCTTCTCTTCAGCCTTCGTCTGGTCATCGGGTTAGCCAATGAAACCGCTAGGTGGTTGGTGTGGCCCTGAAGCCGTTTGTTGTAACGACTTGAATGACGATTTATCTGCTCCCTCACTGTGGGAATGTGGAGGCCGTTTGCGATGTCAACATTCCTTGCATACCAGGGGGCATTTGTGATCGTGCGCAGCGCGAATGGACTTCTATTAATTGAGCTAATACCTTTGATAATCTATCAATTTCTGCAGTATGATTTAATGAGTGGCTTTCAAATGGGCTCCAAACAATTTTTGGTATATCCGTGATATCCCCAACATAAGCTGATGAGAGCACATCTTGCCTTTCTGATTTTATATTATACTGAGCTACTAAAATCTTATCGTCTGTGCGAGTTGTGCAATCAAATCTTAGTGTTAGAACTCCTTGCTCTGGCAAGTTGACTAATTCCATTCCGCATTGAATTCTTATTTTAGCATTATAGCGAACCTTAAATAGCCAAGGGCTTTTTTGCTTACAATTCTACCCAATACTACAAATGTAAGTAAGCCATTAGCAACTCTCCTCCGACCACACTGGTACTGGAATTACCGTATATGAATTGCATGGGTATTTGCTAAGTAATATATTTATAAATACCTCCGAAGTGAGGTCCTGCCGGGGGAATAAAAAAAAATTGGGACTTAAACATTTTTATGCTGGGTTGCGATGCAAAGGAAACATTTTCCTTTGTGGCATTTGCCAAACTCTTCTTCTAAATTTTATAAAATTTTCATTTCCCTGAAATTTTTTCTCCCGGATAATAAGAGGTTACAATGGCACCTCTTATTAACCGGGAGTGGCTTTTATTCCCTTAAGGATGTATCGTCCTTAAATGAAATCTTCCCCATATAACTACCACTCGAATGTTTAGTGGTAGTTTTAATAACATTATTTCTAACATTTTTGTCTTTTAAATAATTCTCAACTTTGGTTTATATTTTTTCAAATTGTTTTAACTTGTTCATTTTAATAGTAGTTGCATTCAATATGAACTACTCTTCGTTTTAAGGCAACCAGATATAATATAGCCAAATCTTGTATTTTGGCATAATAGACCGTTAATTTTTTCAATACCATCCCTTATCACATGGGTATACAGATCGGCTCCTATAATGACATCAACTTGGCCTGGCTTATTAAAGTCCGGGTCAGCTAATGTATAATTTCACCATTTCGTTTTGTCAATATTGGCTTCTCTAATAGGCAGAGCTTTCATTAATTTTGGCCTTATTATTGCCTCCGCAATCAACGGCTTCTTTGAATTAGGGGTGCTTATAAAAAGTTTTGCTGTATAATTTGATACAAATGTATCTGAGGGTGATACCCCATTAACCCGTGTATTAGATTTTATTTTCGGCAGATTTAACATTCGTGCTGCCTCCTCTGATATGATAGCGCTTTGGGATCCACTATCAATCAATGCTCTTAAATTTTCAAATCCGCCATTAGCAGATTTTACATTTATTTTTGCTGTTGGTAGCAATGCTTGTGTCGAAGTCACACAAGTGGATAAAAATACTTCTTCTCTCTTTTGAGAGTTTATATGCAGCATTTTATGATGAGCCTTTTTACAATGCGAACATAAATATTCGGAAAAACATCTTTCGCCGTTAAAATGATTTAGGCATCTTGTGCACAGTTGCACCTTTCTTGCGATTTCCAGTCGCTCTAGGGGATTCATCCCTCTAAATTTGTGGCATTGGGTTACTATATGTCCCATCATTTGGCAGATTGGGCACCTTTCACTCCAATTTGAAAAATTATTTTGATTTGGAAAATTATAATTTTTTGACATATTGAAAGTCTTTTTGACAGGTTTTTCCTCCTGCACAGAGCTAGTCGAACACAGTCGTTGCTCCAAAAAATACATGACATCCGAAAGTGCCTGTATTTCTTTTGTCTTTTTGACATGGCTTTCATATAAATTAACGGATTCTTTGTTAAATTTTCTTAGAATAATGTGGGCAAAAATTGCATCCACATCTTCAGCTAACTCTCCCTTTAATTTGATTATATAAATTGACTCATTAATTGTGTCAATAAATGTTTTCATTTGCCTATTGGATTCCAAATTTAAATTGAGCATATCCAACAGCCTATTAATGTGCTCTGAGAATATCTTCCGTTTATTCTCACACCGCTTGGTTAAAAACTCCCAAGTGGCTTCATAATTTTCTCCCGAGCCGAGCAACAAATGAGTTACCACATTCCTGGCTTCTTATTTTAATGCTGACTTCAGGTAATTTCAGAGACGGACTAAGATCCTCTCTTGTATGAATAAGTTCTGTAAAGAGCTCATTAAACAGATCCCACTCTTTGGAATCACCAAAGAACGTGGGAATCTGAATTTTCGGCAGGGTTGGTAACTCCCCCGCCTTTACTACCGTCGACACTTCAGCAAGATTTTTATTCGAGCTGAGCCGACTTTTTATGGCAGTTTCTATATTTCGAATTTCGAATTCTACTTCGCTAATAATTTCTTCAAAAACCGAGCCTTCAAAATGAAAATTAACCTGTTCTATTAGGTTACATACCTTTTTCCATAAAAAGTCTATCTTATTTTTCCTTATATTAAGGAAACCTGGACTACTATCAATCAGCCTAGACGTCTCTTCTAGATAACTTCTTAGCTGCCCAACATTATTTAAGAAAGCCTGTTCTACTTTTATAGCAATAGATTTGCTACTACATGGCTTTTCCGAAATTTACTGTGTCTCAAAAACATTAATCTTTTCAGGTTTCGAAATGGGGACAATTTGATCTACCGGCTTTTTTATAGCTTTTTCACATTTTATTTTAATTTGAGCCAATACCATCATTATAAAATCATACTGCTTAGAATTAAAATATTCATGATCGACTATACCGATCTTTAGCAAGTAGCTATGATTTGCAATGAAGTGCTTTTGTAGCTCTTTCAACCTAGCAACATCATGTTCGTCTAAATTACCTTTTACCTCCAACTGTCTAATTTCCAAAATAATATCTGACTGCTTTTTTAAAAACTCTATTGTTTTTTCTGACATCATCTTGATTTTTTTTTTGTTTTTTAAATTAAATATAAAGATAAAAACTAGCAAAAAAAATTATTATATGTTTATAGTTAAATTAAGTTTTCTTTTGGCTTATCTGCTTAGTTTTTCTTGAAGTTGGAGATAACGATATCGAGATGTTGGCGATGACGATGTCGAGATGTTAGGGACTTCTGGATGTTGCTTGTTGCTGGCTTCTGGTTGAGTAGTCTGCTGCCGTAGATGTCGATGTAGATGCCAGATGCTAGTTGTAGAGGATCTCTTTTGACGGCGATGATGTTAAAGATGATTTATTTATTTTTTCACTTTTTCAGTCCAGGATGACTTTATTTTCACTGCTTCGGCCTTTTTGTTTTGTCACTCCAATTTATTGGATTTTAATGATTTTTAATTTATATTTTGGCACCAATTTTTTTTTTTCTCAGTTAGTGAACCTTTTTTTTTATTTCACCAATTTCTTGCACTATTTATTTTGGCACTTTATAATTTTTATATCGGACATGTGCCTTTATTGCAATATTTAATAATATTTTACTTTCTTAGCACAAACTTGTTTGACAATTTTTAGTCAGTTAGTAAACATTTTTTGTTTAATTTCACTATTTTTGAATATTTTTGCTGATGTTAATGGCCTCAAGCACGCTTTACCACACTTTTAACTTGGTAATATTACAACCATTAGCTCTATTTCAAGACTAAAGTGTTTTTTATTTAAAACATAAAAGCTTCTTTTGTATATTTTTGCTTTTTTATATTATATTCTCTGTTCCTTACATTGTGGGGGGAAACAAGAGATATTTATTTTCGCTACCTTAGCTGCGGGTGACTAGCACAACATACAGACTCTAAGGAGCTGGTTTCAAAACTCTGAACCTCTTACCTCAAGGGGGAAAGTTACAGAGTGCCTCGACGGACCAAAAATGTGAGAGAGGCTGCAAATAAAGCAAACGTCTACATTTCTTGAGTTGATATTTCAAACTGATTCTTTATTTCAAAGTCCGCGCTTACGTAGCGGTCATGAGATTCTTAAAACTAGTCTTATCGCTAGACCAACGCAGTGGTTTGTTTAACCCTAACATGGGATTCATTCTTCAGTGCGACAGGGGTGAATACAGAATTCGAGGATCCCACGCTTGGATTCAAATTACATATACATATAGTCAAGTGTTTTGTGTTAGGCCCTTTTGGCCGCTATATTTAAAGATATGCTGAGATCCCGCGCAGGGGTTCAGCTTACATTGCATTATTTGTGTTACGCTCAACCTGCCGCTATGTTTAGAGTCATGCGCACATTCACATGTGTGAACAGAGGTGGAGCAGCAGACGGAAGAGACCACACACACAAAGATGACCTCCGGTCAACACTCCCCAGCGGGATCTGGAGCAGCGCTCCAGCAGTGGCAGTAGCAGCAGCTGCAGGGCCATTGGGAGCTGACCCCGCGGCTTTGGAAATCATAATTAAATTAATTTGTTCGTTTGATTTACTTATTTCCGTGTGAATCACATATTTTAAGACTTAATTTTGTTTTAATATTTTTTATTATTATATGGTCAAGATTCCACATGATTGAATCTTCTTTAATTGTATTGTAAATAAATTAATTTTTTCCCGCTGGAAAACCCGCCATACGGCTTTGTTTCCTATTGCCTGTCTCCATTTTCCCAAGGGTCGCGGGATATTATCAGATATTTCCTTTCTCTCGCGCCACTCGCGCAAAGACTCATCCGATTTAAAATATCTAGCGCGATGTTCATTCTAGTATATTCTTGTATATTCTTGTTTTCATAGCTCATCTGCGTACCGACCTTGCTAAGAGGGACCGAAAAAGTGTATTTGGCTCTTGCTCGCACTCATTTGGTTACTACATTTTTAGCGCTGGTGAGTACGTAGCTTAAGAGATGGAAAAATATTGAAATATTTTAGGCG